>UELW01000489.1:1302500-2605000 GCA_900490495.1 Danionella dracula
GTAAGTCAAAGCAGGTAAACATGAAGCAAAAAAAAAAGTACACTTAATGCTACTCATGAAGATAATCATGAATGCTTCTCTTGACAGATTGAGTTTTTAAACAATATCGAGGATATGAATGTTATAAAGGGTGAAGCACAAATAGGACCAGGAAAGAGTAAAACAGAACGAGGAGACCAGTTAAGGACTAGTAAGTGATTCTTAATCCTACAGAGTCTACAATTGAAATATTAAAACATTCATTGCCCCCAATAATTAGTCAAAGTTAAGCCAACAACAGAGCCAATTTATCCCAAAATTATGAACTAAATATTAAACAGTAATTTGTTTTGTTTAAAGTTGTGAACTGTTTTATTTTGAACTTTCTGTTAAATTATCTGAACAATTAATTTTTACATACAAAGCAGTGCAGTTTTTAATGGAATTGCACTCCCTCTGTTTGGCCTAGATCCCAGGATTGTTAGGTGTCTAGTTTTAATTTCCCAATCAATGTGCAGTGTTCAGTGTGTAAGAAAATGAAAATTGATTCAAACACAACATATTACTATTTAAACTGTTATGAACTTTTTTTACATATATTAACGCGTGTGTAATCATGACTGGAGAACTTTGGTCATGCTGAGTAACAACCGGAGTAACTGTAGCTGCCTCAAGAGAAAGGAAGCTAGGTGCCCTGGTTTTCTGAGTGGCTATCTTCATCATTGGATTTCTATCGAGTATTGTGACCATGCCATAGCCATGTGAGGATGAAGATTTAAGCTGACCAGACAAACTTAAAGGCTACAACAGACTCACAGAAATGTTCGTATTTTTATAACTAGATGTGAACTTCGGCACTTTATAACATTTATACACTCTTCAATAGCATTACTGATCGTTCAATAATTTCTGAGATTAATTTCTCAGTTCATGTCCATTTAGCCAATAATGTTCAGTCTCATAACCAATCAGCAGTTTGGTTATGACATTGTAGAATTTTTACTTCACAGTGTAAGAAATGGAGGAAGCCTATCAAGTTTGTTGGAAACACTCCGGAAACATTTTTATGAGAAATTAACAGCAACAATGCTTACGGTTTGGTTATTTTCAAGAGATGTTTTGAAGTGTAAGTTTGAGGTAAACATTAATCTTTTCCATCCAACTCTTCTTAACAATGCTAGCATGTCATATTTCTTGAATATATTGCTATACAGGAGCAGTGGTGTGATTTGTATGCTAAAGCGATTCCAAATTTTGATTGCTGGTTGATAAATACATCTCTCCAGTTGCTAACCATCTATTTATTCCTCATTTTTCAGTGAACCCTCTGTTGGCTTTTTAAGGAAGGTCTATCAGTAGGCCCTGGAGCAGGATGTCTTTATTCCTTAGGGAAAAAATAACTGTATAGAAACTTTGAATAAAGGAGGAGCAGAACAAGTTTAATTGCAATTTGCTTTAAAGCGGCTGGAAGGAGCCTGGCCATCAGTCAGGCTGGATAATAATGATCCTCCTCTGATTGCGCTTTAGCTGTCAGACTTCACAATAATTGGCTGGAATTGCTGTAAAGCAGACGAGTGAATAAACAGCACCACCGAGCAATTTGTCATTGCTGCTTTGCCCTGTGTTCTGTGGAACTTTGCCTCAGGCCCCAAGAGAAAGATGAAATGAGGTGTCTTGGCACAAGAAGAATTTAAGAGGAGGAGAGCAATGTAAAAGTAGACCTTATACACAATAAACAGCTCAATAAAAGGTGACCATTACAGTTAAACAAAAAATTGCCTTTTTCTGTGTAAGACAGTTGCAGAGCCAATTAAAAATAAAGATTTTTCGGAGAATAGTATTTTTTTTTTTTGCAAGTTTAGTTAGCCTAAAAAAATAGTAGGTTTGTTTGTGGAATTTCTCTGTATAAATATCTTTATTTTTATGTTTTGGTGTTGGTACCTTTCGTTTGCAAAGGACCTGCATGTGTGTTTAAAAAAGACAGAATGCATTTGTCACTCACCACCCAGGTTGTCAGTTATCGCCATAAGTGAAAGACTGAGACATTACATTGTTGAAGTAATCAGTGAAGTAGACCAAAGTCTCAGCATATTTGATCAATCGCAGATATCTTTATAACTTATCACATACACACCTTTTACCTAGCATGTATTTTTTAATAGAATCAAGGCCTGCAATTTCTAGTATTCATGCATTCAATTTGTGAATGTTTCCTCATTAAGTCTGTGTGTTTTGAAGGGAATTGCATGTTTTTCACCTTGTGGCTCCTGTAATTAGTTACAGTGCAAGAGCCAGACATAATCTGTGGCCGCAGAAAACTGCTGATTGCACTGTCTAGGGATGAGTACTAATATAGGATACTAATGTAGCCATGGGCAGAAATCAGTGGATTTGGGGTGTTTTATGTGCTCAGTTTAATGATCAGTCCTTGAATTATTTCCATACATTTAAAACCTTTCTGAAGAATTACAAATTTTACAAAAATTCTGAGCAGAAATCCCCTAAACCTTGATGTAGTGAATAAATAATTGGGGGAAAGTTCACACCTTCTCCTTTATTTATTTTGCCCCCTAGCACTTAAACCAAGCTACAACTAGCCCCCAAAGATGCCATAGTATATTTGTAAACAGAGCTTGCAGTGCAGTGATTGAAAGCTGTGAACATTGATGGGGCAGACAACTGACTTCATGATTGGAGAAGAGGTAAGAGCTTGCATGTGAACAATGTAAACAAACAGTATTTTTATCCTTTAAACACTTTAAAAAGAAAAGGCAAGGATATGCACGGGCAAGGAAATGCCCAAGCTAAACATTTCTTAATGTTTAATTCCCCTATGTGTGTCATGGTTTAGTCTTGCAAAGGATTTAACGTTATTCAACTGACACTATTGAACTTGTTTTTGTTAAGTACTAGCATAAGTAATAAGTTAAATTGATAATGTCTGGTCATGATTGTGGCTTTTGAAACAAAGACAAAGCAAGTTTATTTGTATAACACATTTCATTCACAGAGTAATTAAAAGTGATTTACATGTCATAAAAAGCATAGTGAATAAAAACAGAAAAATTAAGAAATAGATTAAGATACTGAAATGCAAAGATAACAATTGTTCGGACGTTGGTGTTCAGTCGACAAAAGCGCAACTAAACAGGTCTTTAGTCTAATTTTATATGTGACTAAAGCACTTTAAGCACTTTGTTCTCCAAAGTGGAGAGCAAAATTTGTTGAGGCTTTGAAACAAAGTGGAGAGCAAAATTCAATGTAAAGTTTCCAGCATCCAGACATTCGAAATGAGCATTAATTAGTAATCCTCACTTTTTTGTTTTGTGTCTCTCTTAACCTTTAACGTGCATCTAATCGACAATGATTCCAATGAGAACGCCCTTGTACACACACAAGGTAAGCATTTGTCTCCAATTGGGGTTCTGTTGCCAAGACTTGATGCTTCCGAACGTAAAGCTGAAGGGACCAGCCATAATAACAAAATCTGAGCTGATCAGTGAAAACTTCTAATTTTTCAGCCTACTTAACGGGAAACAGTGATGGCCTTGGTGTCGCTATCTTGTTGCCTAGACTCATTCTTTGTAGCTATCTGTCAGGGTTTTTGTCCGTTATCGTGCGTCTCTGTTCCCTTGTGCCGGTTCCGGGTTTTCCCTTCACCTCGTGGATTGTTGCGTCAATGTTCGTCCCGTGTCTAATTTGTCGTTAGTCCCTTCAGCTGTCTTCCCGTGCGTCGTCACTGATTAGTCTCCCTTTTTATACCCCTGTGTTTGTGTTGATCGTCACGGGTGCATTAATTGTCTTTGTGTGCGTTACCGATGCGTGGCGTTGTAACGGCTGGCAGGTTATTTTTGTAGTTACTTATTTTTCACTCTTGAAAGTGGTTTATGTTATTGTTAATGTTTTGCCCCCGTGGGTCTTTCGTTTTAGTCATCTCTTTTCTCCTTTTTATTCTTTAATAAAAGAGTGTCTCAGGTCAAGCTGTCTCTGCGATTGAGATCTTTCCTTCCACGCACACCCCCGATCGTGACAGAATGCACCCGTCTTCTGTCACGATCGGGGGTGTGCGTGGAAGGAAAGATCTCAATCGCAGAGACAGCTTGACCTGAGACACTCTTTTATTAAAGAATAAAACAAGGAGAAAAGAGATGACTAAAACGAAAGACCCACGAGGGGGCAAAACATTAACAATAACATAAACCACTTTCAAGAGTGAAAAATAAGTAACTACAAAAATAACCTGCCAGCCGTTACAACGCCACGCATCGGTAACGCACACAAAGACAATTAATGCACCCGTGACGATCAACACAAACAGGGGTATAAAAAGGGAGACTAATCAGTGACGACGCACGGGAAGACAGCTGAAGGGACTAACGACAAATTAGACACGGGACGAACATTGACGCAACAATCCACGAGGTGAAGGGAAAACCCGGAACCGGCACAAGGGAACAGAGACGCACGATAACGGACAAAAACCCTGACAGTACCCCCCCTCTAAGGAACGCCTCCAGGCGTTCCAACCGAAACACCACAAGAACACAGATAGAACATACACAATAAAAAAACAACAAAATTAAACAGCGAGCATATAACATAATTCCTAACTATAATAAATAAAAATCGCCCAAAATGGGAAAAAACGCTTGACCGGAGCTTCGTGAAAATATAAACAGCAGGTGACAAAAAAAACCCAAACTAAACCTTAGTCCCTGGGTGCCAGGCCGACGCGGAGGCAAGAAGCCTAGAGTTCAAGACCTGACACCCGTCTTCCCTGAAGAGGTGGACAAGAAATCTCCAGGGAAGCACCAATCACTGGTTCCCCCATGGAGGAGCCGGAGGAAGCAGCCAGGGAACCTCCAGCAGAGACCCAGACGAGGCCAGCCATTCGAGCAGGACCCCAAATTGCCAGCCAAGCACCAGACGAGGATTGCCGGTACTTGGGAACCCCGGAAGGGCTTGGCATAGCACAGGACCCGGCGGGCTGCAACGGAGAGCAAGAGCCGGCAGAGCTGGGCAGCGGCGCTCGGGTGGCGCCGGAAGGTACGGCGAAGAGCAGGCGCTGCAGAGCTGGGCAGAGGCGCTCGGGAGGCGCCGGCAGGCCCGGGCGAAGAGCAGGACAGCGGCGCTCGGGAGGCGCCGGCAGGCACGGGCGAAGAGCAGGACAGCGGCGCTCGGGAGGCGCCGGCAGGCACGGGCGAAGAGCAGGACAGCGGCGCTCGGAGCGCCGGCAGGCACGGGCGAAGAGCAGGACAGCGGCGCTCGGGAGGCGCCGGCAGGCACGGGCGAAGAGCAGGACAGCGGCGCTCGGGAGGCGCCGGCAGGCACGGGCGAAGAGCAGGACAGCGGCGCTCGGGAGGCGCCGGCAGGCACGGGCGAAGAGCAGGACAGCGGCGCTCGGGAGGCGCCGGCAGGCACGGGCGAAGAGCAGGACAGCGGCGCTCGGGAGGCGCCGGCAGGCACGGGCGAAGAGCAGGACAGCGGCGCTCGGGAGGCGCCGGCAGGCACGGGCGAAGAGCAGGACAGCGGCGCTCGGGAGGCGCCGGCAGGCACGGGCGAAGAGCAGGACAGCGGCGCTCGGGAGGCGCCGGCAGGCACGGGCGAAGAGCAGGACAGCGGCGCTCGGGAGGCGCCGGCAGGCACGGGCGAAGAGCAGGACAGCGGCGCGCGGGAGGCGCCGGCAGGCACGGGCGAAGAGCAGGACAGCGGCGCGCGGGAGGCGCCGGCAGGCACGGGCGAAGAGCAGGACAGCGGCGCTCGGGAGGCGCCGGCAGGCACGGGCGAAGAGCAGGACAGCGGCGCTCGGGAGGCGCCGGCAGGCACGGGCGAAGAGCAGGACAGCGGCGCTCGGGAGGCGCCGGCAGCACGGGCGAAGAGCAGGACAGCGGCGCGCGGGAGGCGCCGGCAGGCACGGCGAAGAGCAGGACAGCGGCGCGCGGGAGGCGCGGGCAGGCACGGGCGAAGAGCAGAACAGTGGCAGCGCTGGGCCGCGGCGCTCGGGGGCGCGGCAGGCACAGGCGAAGGGGCGGCGCCGGCAGGCACAGGCGAAGGGGCGGCGCCGGCAGGCACAGGCGAAGGGGCGGCGCCGGCAGGCACAGGCGCCGGGGCGGCGACGGCAGGCACAGGCGCCGGGGCGGCGCAGGCAGGCACAGGCGCCGGGGCGGCGCAGGCAGGCACAGGCGCCGGGGCGGCGCAGGCAGGCACAGGCGCCGGGGCGGCGCAGGCAGGCACAGGCGCCGGGGCGGCGCAGGCAGGCACAGGCGCCGGGGGCCGCAGGCAGGCACAGGCGCCCCGCAGGCAGGCACAGGCGCCGGGCGGCGCAGGCAGGCACAGGCGCCGGGGCGGCGCAGGCAGGCACAGGCGCCGGGGCGGCGCAGGCAGGCTCAGGCCCGGGGCGGCGCAGGCAGGCTCAGGCGGAGAATGCGTGGAGAAGGTCTCTCTACGGTCGCCATTCTGCTCTGGGTCTGGGAACCCAACAGTGAGGCGCTCAGGGAAGCTGGGGATAAGCCTCACCGCATCCGGACTCACCAGAGTGAGGGACCATATCGAGTTCTTCATCCAAGACCAAAGAATTAACGTTGGTCCCACCTCTGGCTGTGTGACTGGTCTCCCTTGACTTCTTCCTCTTCTGCCTTTTCTTCTGACTCCTAGTGAGTCTGTTGGGTTGCTCAGGTTCAGGAAACAGTGTCTCATTCGACCCCAGTGACTCACTGTAAGTAGGCCAGGGAGAGGGTGCGCGAGAAGAAAAAAAGTCATAATATAGCGCTACCTCTCCTCCTGGATATTGACACTGCTCCTGCTGACGAATGTAGTCTACCAGCCTCCAATAGCTCCAGTTCCTCAAGTGATACAGCTCATCTTGGTCTACTGGAACATCCAATCCTTCCATGAAGAAGGTGGAGATGGCTGACTCCGTTAACCCAAACCCCTGTAGGGATCTCCAAAGGTCCACCGCAAACTCAGCGACAGGACGGCCTCGTTGTTGAGCCCCTTGGAGGATCCGCATCAACCGGAGAGTTGGGTGAGTCTCTGGCTGACCATATTCAGGCTCCTCGGTCAAGCTGCTCGCTGAGATCTGTAGGGACGGGTGCATTCTGTCACGATCGGGGGTGTGCGTGGAAGGAAAGATCTCAATCGCAGAGACAGCTTGACCTGAGACACTCTTTTATTAAAGAATAAAACAAGGAGAAAAGAGATGACTAAAACGAAAGACCCACGAGGGGGCAAAACATTAACAATAACATAAACCACTTTCAAGAGTGAAAAATAAGTAACTACAAAAATAACCTGCCAGCCGTTACAACGCCACGCATCGGTAACGCACACAAAGACAATTAATGCACCCGTGACGATCAACACAAACACAGGGTATAAAAAGGGAGACTAATCAGTGACGACGCACGGGAAGACAGCTGAAGGACTAACGACAAATTAGACACGGGACGAACATTGACGCAAACAATCCACGAGGTGAAGGGAAAACCCGGAACCGGCACAAGGGAACAGAGACGCACGATAACGGACAAAAACCCTGACACTATCGGAGCAAGTTGGTAAATTAAACTTTTTCGAAACTCTGTTAGAAGGTCATGACATCTTTTCGCAAGCACGATGCAATAATGCATTATTGCTCAGATTTTAATTTGTTAAATGTTATGAAGAGTTGCTACAACTAGCTGAAAGCCTTGAACAATTTCATTTCTTCCGCCATTGCTTCTCTAACATCAGTTAGATCTACAAATCCAACCCAGCATTGGGAGGTAACATCTTCACTCACACACGCTCCTGCTGTATGCTGATTGGCCCCAGTGAAAATCTTACAGGAGAAAACTGAGCTTATTGGCACAGTTCTGGAGCATCTGTACTGAATGAAAATTAAATGTAAAAAATTAAAATAAATTCAATTTCAATTAAATTTATTTTACAAGTGTTGCGCAAGTAGAATGAACATCAATGAAGGGATTAATTCAGTTACCAGTAATTAACTAATACAAAATTTTTATAATAATAATATGAAATGCCTGTTAAATACAGTCAATGCGAAATGTTTATGCCTGTTCGAGGCATGTGCATGCACGCTCTCGGCATCGATAGTAGAAAGAGTCAAAGACAGCAGTGCATGGGGTGTTTCGTTTTAAGCATGGCCACTTAAGGTGTCGCCTCGAGATCGTCTGTGCCCGGGTCTGAATGCTTTTGAGGTGAGATATGAAAACGACGAAATATGGTGCCCTTATGCTCCGACACTATAAAGAGCTTCCTCGCACGCTCGCAAACTCACCACCCCAGGCTCGTCAAGCAGGAACACTACCTTTTCTCATTTTGAAGGGGTTCCACTTCAAATACCAAACAAACGAAACATGCCTGCCTGCCATTGGGTTTCGAATTGGAGGGGCTTGTGCCTGTAGAGCTGTAGGTCTAGCAATGTCCCTGATATATACAATATTTACAAAATAAAACAGCATAATAGCCACAACCTCTCTGTCTATACGTTTTACAAAAACATCTAAGTAAATTTCAAAGGCAATTAAAGGCAAGATACAGAAGGGAGAAGTATAGAGGGTTAAAGCACAAAAGCCAAAGCAGGCCAAGCTAAATTTCCTGGATACCAGGTTTACAGTCTCAGTTTGCAATCTCTCTCTGTGTGTGTGGGGTTGAGCAGCATTTTAAACTGAGTTGAAACCACCCAAACTGATGTAGATTTGAAGAGAGATCTCATTCACTAGGTAATCCAGATCGGGACATGCCCTTCACAGATTATAAATAAAAGAACATACTAATTCTAGCATAAACATATATTTACACATTGAGCTCATTAAATAAAGAACTATTTATTCAATAATAATTACTTTCTATTTACAGGCATTTCTGGAACACCCCTCAGGAGCCTAGGAGTTGGTTGAGTTTGATCACATGCATGCAGAGTATAATTAAAGCTCATTAATCAATTAAGTCTCTGTGCTACACTAATGAAGGAGTTAATTTGTGGCAGACAGGGAATGCTCGGCCACAATGTATAACGAGTCACAAACTGCAGAAGTTTTAATGTTGAGCATTGCTTCTGAACAGAGCAACTGATGGATGGGAGCTGACAAATCCGGGCCAGTAAAATGAAAGTCTAGTAAAGCATGGTTGCTTGCCGAGAAAACACTTTAGGCAGTCACCTCCAGTTTTACTAGATCTGCAAAAAGAAGGCTAAAAGCAAGTGATTGAACCAGTGGAAAAAATTAAAAGAGTTAAATGCATGCAGTCATTTATGGTGGCAATTACTCTTTGAGGTAAAAAGACACACGCCCACAGACACAAAAATAGAACTAGTATTACACATCTCATACAAATTTTCAAAAATAAAGTATAACTGATTCTTGCATAACTTCTATATGTATCACATTCATAAAACAGGAACACAAGAGCTATGCCCTAGTTCTTATAGTACACCCTTACAAAGGTGCCATATCATGTAAACTGGACTTTTCAACCTTTTTTTGCTCGTTTTTGATATTGTTCCCTCATCAAAAACATGTCTCAGGTATTCATATAGGTTCATGTTTGTTGGCATAATCTTATTTTCTTTTCTGGGAGCTCAAAACAGCTCAATGGCGCAGCACCGCCCACTAACCAATGAGATGAACCACTAATGCAGCTCATTACAATGATGAACGTACAGGCCGGCTGACCCAAAAGTGTGTGTTTTTGATGACTAAAATTGAATGTATTTGTTGGAAATGCAAATTGAATGTATCCCAAAAACTTGCAAAACCCAGCAAGGGGGAGGAACAGGGGGTTCCTTTTACAAAGCACAAATGTTTGAGTGGTTTCAAAGACATTGTTTGCAATAAATACTGCCTTTTGAAGGTTATTAAGGGTGCAGTTATAGTCTATACAGGGATCAAACATATATTATTAGCAGTGTTGGGGATAGTTACTCAAAAATATATTACAGATTACTCTTAAAAACAGTAATGCCTTATTACTATATTGCTCTCTAGAGAAAGTAACTAGTTATATTACTAGTTAAAACAAATTCTAAGTTACTATAAAATTGCCTGAGATGCATGAGATGGAGGGCTAAAATATAAAGGAGGAGTGTTATTTAGGGTCTTTATTTTTAGTCGTAACATTTATTTTAATATGTGCGGGGCAGCAAGCTTATTTTTCTCAGATTTTGAATGTTAACTATATGTTCAAATTCATGTTTTTGCTGCTTTTGGGGCCGCTCGTTCATGTCACTCTGACGCTTCGCAACGAGCCTGATGTGTCCGTGCTTTCGCCGAAGGTGCTTCCTCAAGTTCGAGTTAGAGTTACAAGCGGTGGAGAGCAGCTTTCTCTTCGGGCAGAGGGTGCACTTCACCGTCGTTATTTTCCTTCCGTTGAACATAGTGTAGCCGATAAGCACTTAGGGTGCAATGGATACAATATCTCTCTGTGTATCAGCTTAAATTATAAAGTACACAACAACAGGCCAGATCACCAGGTTCGCTACGGGAGGGCAAAATGAAGCAAACACAAGAACCAGACAGACCAGGAGAATGACTTTTAACCAAAAGAAAGTTTTTACTTTCAAAATGTTTGAATAAATGGGATCATGAAATGTAAAAACAACCGAATAATTAAATAAAATGTATAAACAAACAAGAAAAGTTTTTTTCTCTTTGGGAATTCAAATGTCTGTTCTTATTTGGTTAAACTTGTACCCAAAAACAACCCACTTGTAACAATCAGGATGTGAAACAAAAATCAAAGAAACAGCACAATGTAGAAACAATGTAGAACGATGTAGAACAATGTAGACAACTCACAACAATCCCATGTGTGTATTCAGTTCTCAGTCTATAAGCAGTGGGTGTTAAAAAAAAAGTCCTTGAAGTCCGAACGATGAATCTCACGAATGGAAAAAAATATCTTTTAGTGGTGTAGTAGTACGATTCTCTGTCACGCAATGTTCAATAAGGCATAGTAGTTGAGTTAACAACTCGGTGATGGGGTAAATGATGAGAAATACCACACAATGGACGCACTCCGCAGGTAACCGCAATTAAGGCACAGATCACGTTGATGTAGAGCAGAATTTCTCTTTGTCTCTGCCTACAGGTCTGGGTGGCTCGCCATCACAGGATCACAGCAATTTCAAGTCCAAAATAAAACCTGACCTGTTACACAACAGGATCACAAATATCACAGCTTAAATTGAATTCAACATTAACTACAAGTGGATATAAAATACAACTGGAGTGCCTTTGACACTTAATGTGCAAATACGACATTCATGTGTGTTAAATGCAGTGCTAGTTAGCATTTTAGCACCTAACAGCATTTCTTTAGTGCATAGAAAATTCAAAATACTCTCTGAACTGTAATATATGTAAACTCTCATTTAAAACAACACTTCAGCATATTAATAAAATATAAAACACTCAATTCAACAGAATTACATCATTTGGCTGTAAACTCACCAAATCCGGGTGATTTCAACACAGAAATGCTAACCGCATGGAACTCTACAGTGCCCACAATCCACAGTCATCCACTCAAAAGTCATCAATCATCGCACTAAAAATGACCCAATAACATTTATACAGGGACTTAGACATCATATAACACATTATTTATGCATATTAAGACAAAGATGATCGTTATATTTGCCTTTTAATCTCTTTTGTTGACACTCGCGATCTGCAGCGTCTCCTCTCTCTCTCTCTATGCGTCTCGTCTGAATGACATCATACACAGCGCCCACTATATAGCCAAAGATTACGCTTTTCTTTTAGTTCAAATATAATTATTTTAACTTCCACTCTTAAAAATAACTTTGTTTAAAGTATTATTTAAATAATTTAATATCATTTAGTAAAAATAAATTAATTATAATTTGGGTTTATTTACCTTAACCAGCTCAATACTGATCTGTGTTACACCCTCCCCGCTTAAATATATGCAAGTCCCTTTGCATTGTTTTTACTTAAAGTCTAGGGTTTAGAATGTCTAGGTAATCTGGGTTGTTCTGCAAGAGATTCAACAAAGGCTGTGTTCAAACCCTGAAGCAAGGATTGAATGATGGATATCATTGGGTTTCCCATTTCTGGGTAAGTCAGTCGTTTTGACTTCTGCTTAACTCTTTTAGACTTTCTCAGTTGACTTTCACTTTCGTCTTGATCTGTTTCTCCTCAGGTTCGTCAGATTCTGTTAACTCTGATCTATGTCTTCGCTGCAACGCATCAGGTATGGTTTCTTCCTCTTGCATGCTTTCTCTTACAGGTTCTGCGGTACCAGATAGAGGATCGATCTCAGGTAAGTATTGTGAATCAGGTAAGTCCTTGGTATTTAGCGTGCATTCTGTTCCAGGTGGATCTCTTTTTCCTGACACACTTCCTGCATTTGTATGGTCCAGATCAGTGTTGGGAACAGGCATCGGGTCAGGTAAGGTTTGGTTTGTGGATTCAGAATTCAAGGGAGTCTCTGTGTAGCTCTTTATAATATTGTACTCTCGGGTAAACCTGTCAGAAGTAATGACTGGCACATCAAAGGTTTGGTGTAGGTAATCATCCTCATCAGAGCTCAGATGTTCAGAGTTCTCTGGGCATTCCTTGTCTTCTAGACCTCGACTTTGTCTGGTTACTCGTTTCTTTTGAGGTTCCACTACATCAGGTTCATCATCAAGTGGAGATAAAAAACCCACAAGGTAACAATAAATCTCTGTGCAGGGTTCGCAGGGGGCCTTCTTGTTTTTCAGGTCTCACTGTATAGACCGGTAGCTCACCTGCACGACTCACAACGACATGTATCACAGGGTCCCACCTGTCAGCCAGTTTATGTTTTCCGCGTATCCTCACATTTCTGATTAACACACGGTCACCTTCTTCAAGAGTTACCTCAGTTACTCTGCGGTCAAACCGGACTTTATTTCTCTGAGCAGTTTTTGCTGCATTCTTCTGAGCTAACTTATAGCTCTCTTGAAGATGGGATTTTAGTGACTGAACATATTGTGAGTGGGATCTGGGGCCATCATGGTTCACTGAGGTGTTGAAAATCAAATCTACTGGCAGTCTTGGCTGGCGTCCGAACATAAGTTCATATGGTGTGTAGCCAGTTGTTTCGTGCTTTGTGCAGTTATAAGCGTGCACAAGTGGCTTTACAAAATCTTTCCAATGAGTCTTATCTTGAGTTTTTAAGGTTCCCAGCATTCCTAACAGAGTCCGATTAAAACGCTCAACTGGATTCCCTCTTGGGTGATACGGTGTAGTTCTGATCTTTTTAATACCTAAAATCTCACAAAGTTCTCTGATTGTCTTGGACTCAAAGTCAGGTCCTTGGTCGCTGTGAAGCTTTTCAGGCATGCCGTAATGAACTAAGAAGTTTTCCCACAAGCTTTTCGCAACTGTTCTGGCTTTCTGGTTTGGTGTGGGGACTGCAACTGCATACTTGGTGAAGAAATCTGTTATTACTAGGATGTCTTTGGTGTTGCTACGGTCGGGTTCGAGGGACAAGAAATCCATGCACACCAATTCGAGTGGGCGGGTGACTTCGATGTTCACTAGGGGTGCTGCTCTTTCTGGCAAGGTCTTTCTACATACACAGCGACTGCATGTTTTGACTTTATTCTCCACATCAGTAGCCATCCTGGGCCAATAGAATCGTGATCGGATGAGATCAAGAGTCCGTTCTATTCCCATATGACCCATGTTGTCATGCAGGCTTTCCATGGCTACAGCTCTCCAATCAGGTGGAAGAACAAGTTGGTACGTAATGGAATCTCCAAGAGTTCTTTTTCGGTAGAGAACACCATTTCTCAGTTCAAGTCTCTTCCACTCTCTCAGCAGGAAGGGAAGATCTGGTAGCTCGTGTCTTAGTGCAGGTAGGACTGCGTTTCCTGTTTCCATTTGAATTATAATTTCTTGAAGGGCTGATCATTTCTTTGTTTTTCTCTCAACTCTTGCTCCGACATTGAGAAATCAACTGAAGATCCTCCCATGTTCTCATACTCCTCAGGAATTGCTTCTGGGCACATAGAGATTGATTCAATGAGAGTGAGGCAGTTGCTGGCATCGGCTTGATATAAAAGCCTATTACAGACTGCTTGAACTACATCAGCAGAAACCAGGGTGGACTTTGCGACTTCAGGTGAGTGTGACAATGTGAACTGGCGTATGCGGTCTTGCTCTTTTTGGGATGGTAAGTCATTAACTAGATCACCATGGGGTCGTCTGGAGAGTGCATCTGCATCAAGATTGCTTTTTCCAGGGCGATACTGGAGGGTAAAGTCGAAAGTTGACAAAGCAGACAACCACCTATAGCTGGTTGCATCCAACTTGCTGAAGTCAGATGTATGTCAGGGGGTTGCTGTCTGTAATAACTTTAAAACTGCATCCATAAAGGTAATCACAAAACTTTTCGGTAACTGCCCACTTCAGGGCAAGGAATTCCAGCTTGTGGGCAGGATACCGGGCTTCGCTCCGTGACAAACCTCTACTGGCATATGCAATTACCCGTGACACTCCGTCTTGCTCTTGATAGAGTGCGGCGCCTAGTCCAGTGGTACTCGCATCTGTATGCAGCACATATGGCAATGAAGGATCTGCAAATCCTAAAACTGGTGCCTCAGTAAGTTTCTCAATTAGACCCTCAAATGATTGCTGGCAGTCAGTCGTCCACCGCCCTCCAAAAGGCTCTTTAGGATCAAGGTAGGTCTTCTCTTTACTTCTTCCTTTACAACTCTTTCGAAGAGGGGGATATCCTGCTGTTAGCTCATTCAGTGATTTTACGATCTTTGCATAATCTTTAATGAACCGTCTATAATATCCAGAGAAACCCAGAAATGAACGCAGCTCTTTCAAGTTTCTTGGATTTGGCCAGGTCTTAATGGCTTCTATCTTTTGAGGATCCGTTTCCACACCCTTTTCTGAGACGATGTGACCGAGATATTTTACTGACTTTTGGAAAAACTTGCACTTTTCCAAAGAAAGCTTTAGTCCATAGTCTTTCAATCGTCCCAGAACATGGAGAAGACGTTGTTCATGTTCTTCTAGAGTATCTGAGAAGACAATTAAATCGTCCAAGAACACCAGGACTTCCGAAAGGTTGAGGTCACCCATGCACTTCTCCATCAGCCTTTGGAATGTGCTGGGAGCGTTAGTTATGCCCTGAGGCATCCTGTTAAACTCCCAAAAGCCTAACGGGCACACAAAAGCAGTCTTGGGTTTGTCTTTCTCCTCTAGTTCAATTTGATAGTATCCAGATTTAAGATCAAGCACTGAGAACCATTTTGAGCCTCGAAGTGCAGAAAAGGTTTCTTCCAAGTTGGGCAAGGCATAGGCGTCTTTGATGGTCTGCATATTCAACTTGCGGTAATCAATGCAAAGTCTTACGTCACCATTCTTCTTTCTTACCACAACAATAGGAGAAGAGAAAGATGATTCAGACTCACGAATTATACCAGCCTCCAGAAGTTCTTCGAGATGTTGACGGACAGCCTCGATATCGTTGGGATGGATAGGCCTTGCTCTGTGTTTGAAGGGTGTTTCATCGTGTAGTTTGATTTCATGTTTCACTTTTTCTGTTCTCCCAACATCCATGTCGTGTTGTGCAAAGACTTCGGGGATAGCACGCAGTTTCTGGGCGACCCTCTTTTTCCACTCCTCTGACAGACTAGAGTCACCGAAATCAAAGCAGAGATCGTCAGCTGATTTCACATTAACATTTGGCTGAGAGCCATCAAATTTCACGGCTTTGTGTGACATTACTTTCTGTAGGGCATGCATATCTGCTATAACACTCTTGCCAGGGATGATGATGTCGTGCTCAGTCTCATTTCTTAACACCACAGGAACTTTTCGTGCTGGATGTTGAGGCAAGTTAAGTAGACAGCTGGCAACTAGCAGACCTCCAGGGAAAGGAGAACATGACGGGGGCTCCATCACAGCCCATTTTTCTGCCACTTGGCCTCGTACATTCACTACTCCTTCAAGAACAACACTCTGGCCCGCTGGAACAATGGCAGGGGGTAACATCTGGAAGCCTGACTATTCCAATACTGCTGTTAACTTTTTGCTGACGTCTGTGTTCAATAACCCTAATCACTGCTCTGTACCCCAATGGAATGGCCTGAGGAACAGAACCATCAGCTGCAAGGTATTTGTCGTATACAAGATCTAAGGTGTTTGTGCCAATTAGCACCTTAGGCTGAGCAGTACCACCAGTTTCCGGTACCACAAGAGCCAGAGTGGACACCTCAACAGCAGATCCAAGGAACTCTTTTGGAAACAGGACTCTTACTTCAACGTACCCAAGATAAGGTACTGTTTGACCATTCGCAGCTTCTATTTCTAACAGGTCCTCCAAGGATATGATGGGTAAGCTTGAAAGGGTTTTCTCATAGAAAGACTGGGAAAGGGTGGTTACTTGAGATCCGGTGTCAAGCAAACATGGACATGGGTTTCCTTCAATGTTCACTTCAGCAGTACACTTCATGCCAATTAAACCTCTAGGTAGACCACTTGAATGGTAGTTTTTAGGAGATTTTAAACTGCTACTGTTTTTTGAACTTTTGAGACTTGTTTGGCAAGCTGCAGCCCTCGTACGTCTCACTACCAGGGCTGGGCGGCGTTTAAAGTTTCAGAAGTACTTGGTCCATATTGATTGTCCCATGCAGCTTGACGCTCCTTTAACTGTTTCCTTTTCTCTGTCACTAGAGACGGGTTTGGTACGTTCTCACAATTTGATGCCACATGTCCATCCTCACCGCACTGAAAGCAATAGCCTGGCTTTGGTCTGTAATTTGGCTTTTGACTGGCTGGAGATCGATTTTCTCTGGGGAACTGCACATCATGTTGCTTTGCTCTGTTTAAACTGCTCCTTGACTCTGGGCTCTTTTGTACTTTAAGCCTCGTCATCTGACTCTGAAGCTCTGAGACTTGTTGTTTGAGCTCACGGACAGGGTCGGCTTGTGGCAACACGGTTGGTTCTGTTTGTTTACTCTTTTTAGTAAGCTGGTTTTGGAGCTTGGAAATTTGTTTCTTCAACTCAGCAACCTCAGTTCCTTCTGCTACTTCATGTTGATCAAGGGTGTTAGCAGACACAATGTGGGAACCAACCCTTTGTTTCTGTGTTCCTAAGTGCTGTCTCATTCGGCTTTCTTTGGCAAAGTGCTTGTTCTCCTCACTGCGCAGCCGCAAGAGTAACTCCGGAAATGAGGGTGGATTGTTCCCTTTGTGCTCAAGCTGAAGATTTGCTATAAGTGGATTGTCCCAACAACCACGACAGAATTGTTTTAGAAGTTGTCGATCGGCCTCATCAGTGACAATACCATCTCTTTTTATCACCTTAAGAAGGTTGTGTGCAGTCGTTGCAAATACAAGGAAGGCTTTTCACCTGCATTCTGCAGTGTATTAAGAAACTTGGCAAAGAGATCGTCGCCGTCTTCTACTGTGTCAAAAGCTGAATCCAAGATCTCTAGATAAGCAGATGGTAAGGCTTTTACACCTAGCCGTTTGATGATTTCTGATGCTGGTGGCAGCAGGCTGTCCAAGATCTTTCTGGATCGGTGTAAATCAGACAGTGAAGGATCTTGAAGAATTAAATCAACACTGTTCCGCCAAGTGTCGTAGTCAACTTCGCCACTGGGGCGGGGAATTTTTGCCAGAGAACATTCTTAGCCTAAAAGGTGTATTAGAAGATAAAGCTCCATCACTTCTGACAATGTGCTCTACAACCATTCTTTGCACTTCAGGTGGGTTTATATGTTCAGACTCAAGTGTGGGTGAAAGTTTTTCTGGAAACACTCTGCGTGCTGTATCTGCAGTTTGTCTTTCTGAATACTCAGTTTGCTTGGGGGATTGACGAACGTCAGAACAAGAATCAGATGGCTCAAGACCGTTTGATGTAGAAAGATTGTCAGCAACAGAAGGAGCAGTGGAGAGAAGCTGCTCTCTCAGGAGGTCGTTGAAAGTCCTGCCACTGAGCTGTGCTATCCTCTTTAGTTCTGCAAAGTAGTGAGATGTGGCATGTTCGGTTACTGTCGCTAAGTAGATACTTGACAGGAGTCGGATGTGGTAAGTGATGTTGTTTGGACTCTTGAAAGTGTGGGGGAGTAAGGGTTTGAGAGAATCAAGAGCAGAACAACTCTCATACTCTACAATGACATCTCTATGGTATGGTGAAGTTGGATCATCTATGCTAAGATGTCTACAAATATGACCATGCTCCTTTAAGAAATCAGTTAAGTCTTCATCAAATTCTGTATTTGTTAATCCTCTAATTATCACTGACTTTTCGATTTGGATGTTCTCAAGCTCAACTATTTCCATGTTGCCTCTTTTTGCACCACTTCAATTCAAGTTATTCTCCTGTGTCTTTAAGGGTTCTTGACGAAGAAAAACATGTATTTAATTTGATTACGATGCCCTCCTGGCTGGCTCGCCACTTGCTGTAGCCGATAAGCACTTAGGGTGCAATGGATACAATATCTCTCTGTGTATCAGCTTAAATATAAAGTACACAACAACAGGCCAGATCACCAGTTCGCTACGGGAGGGCAAAATGAAGCAAACACAAGAACCAGACAGACCAGGAGAATGACTTTTAACCAAAAGAAAGGTTTTACTTTCAAAATGTTTGAATAAATGGGATCATGAAATGTAAAAACAACCGAATAATTAAATAAAATGTATAAACAAACAAGAAAAGTTTTTTTTCTCTTTGGGAATTCAAATGTCTGTTCTTATTTGGTTAAACTTGTACCCAAAAACAACCCACTTGTAACAATCAGGATGTGAAACAAAAATCAAAGAAACAGCACAATGTAGAAACAATGTAGAACGATGTAGAACAATGTAGACAACTCACAACAATCCCATGTGTGTATTCAGTTCTCAGTCTATAAGCAGTGGGTGTTAAAAAAAAAGTCCTTGAAGTCCGAACGATGAATCTCACGAATGGAAAAAAATATCTTTTAGTGGTGTAGTAGTACGATTCTCTGTCACGCAATGTTCAATAAGGCATAGTAGTTGAGTTAACAACTCGGTGATGGGGTAAATGATGAGAAATACCACACAATGGACGCACTCCGCAGGTAACCGCAATTAAGGCACAGATCACGTTGATGTAGAGCAGAATTTCTCTTTGTCTCTGCCTACAGGTCTGGGTGGCTCGCCATCACAGGATCACAGCAATTTCAAGTCCAAAATAAAACCTGACCTGTTACACAACAGGATCACAAATATCACAGCTTAAATTGAATTCAACATTAACTACAAGTGGATATAAAATACAACTGGAGTGCCTTTGACACTTAATGTGCAAATACGACATTCATGTGTGTTAAATGCAGTGCTAGTTAGCATTTTAGCACCTAACAGCATTTCTTTAGTGCATAGAAAATTCAAAATACTCTCTGAACTGTAATATATGTAAACTCTCATTTAAAACAACACTTCAGCATATTAATAAAATATAAAACACTCAATTCAACAGAATTACATCATTTGGCTGTAAACTCACCAAATCCGGGTGATTTCAACACAGAAATGCTAACCGCATGGAACTCTACAGTGCCCACAATCCACAGTCATCCACTCAAAAGTCATCAATCATCGCACTAAAAATGACCCAATAACATTTATACAGGGACTTAGACATCATATAACACATTATTTATGCATATTAAGACAAAGATGATCGTTATATTTGCCTTTTAATCTCTTTTGTTGACACTCGCGATCTGCAGCGTCTCCTCTCTCTCTCTCTATGCGTCTCGTCTGAATGACATCATACACAGCGCCCACTATATAGCCAAAGATTACGCTTTTCTTTTAGTTCAAATATAATTATTTTAACTTCCACTCTTAAAAATAACTTTGTTTAAAGTATTATTTAAATAATTTAATATCATTTAGTAAAAATAAATTAATTATAATTTGGGTTTTATTTACCTTAACCAGCTCAATACTGATCTGTGTTACAATAGTCAAAATGATGACTGAATCTCCACATGTCAAAATTAGCTTTCTGTTGCTGGGAACTTTCCTCTAAAAAATAGCTTGCCATTGTTGATGCTTCAGTTTTTCTCCATCTGATTTTGCACGATCCTGCCAGGTGTCGGCCAATCGGTGATGATGGTAAATGATACCTCATGCCAAACTCAGAGCAATCACTGTTCCATTCACACCACTTCCCTTCTGTTCTCTGTGTTGTGTGCCTTGTGTGTGATGAAGGTGCTACTGGCAAATGTAACTAGTTTACTAGTAATAACAGTAACTGTAATAATATTACCATTTTCAGACGAGTAATGCCTTACACTACTAGTTACTGAAAAATAAATATTTTTACAGTAACTAATTACTTTGTAATTAGTAACACTGATTTTTAGATTTAAAAGGGGCATAATACAGCACATTAAAACCTATAACCCCATACTTTGTGTCCAGTTGAAAATGATGTATTCTATGTAACATATTGCTTCTGCATCTGCAGTCATTTTGTTTCTTAGTTATGAGGCTGTCGTCATCATCATCAGATTCTCAATTTAGATTGTTTAGATTTTAGTTTTCTGTCACATTGATGATACCTCATCCTTTAAGCTGAGTGAACCCTCAATTATACATTTTAAATAATTTATTTATTTACACTATACACTAATTGTCATTTCACATTTTAAAAATATGTCTAATAAATGGTTTTGGATGCACAGTGATTGTCCTATTTATACAAGTAACTTCCAATGTAATAAATAGTTAAACAACAGGAGAATATAAAAAGTAATATATGGGGGAAAAATCTGAGCGTAATCCAATTTGTTTTCCTTCAGAAGAGCTAATAGATGTGCCTATTTCATGCACTATGGCATTGAATTTAATTTCCAGTCTATAGCAGGTGAAACAATCAAGACTGTATTGATATTGACTGGAATTATGTTTATTAATGTATATTTCACTAACCTACAATGAACAAGAGGGGTGACATTTAATTCTGACTTTATGAAATGTAAACAGGAAGCTCCTCATAATTGGTCATGAAACTGAATGCAAGATTGGATGCGGCAGTAATAAGTATTTACTCAGCTCGTCCCATCGTACAATGCATGAGGGGTGTGTGTACACTTGATTAGAACGTCTCGCCACTCTGCCACAGCACTAATGCACTTTTTATCCCTCACTACTTTAGAGTTTTATAAATAATAATAATAAGAAATCTTGCAATAGTATACTTTTAGTAAATATAATGGCTACTTGAAAAGGTGAAATAATAATAATAAAAGTTGTTTCAACCTGTTTCAAAAACAATGATTATATAGTTTCCCCAATGAGATTGGAAATAATTTTACAGTGTAGTAAAATCTCAGTGAAAGTTCATGTGCTATTCATTTGTTGCTGATTTTTAGTTTCTTACGTGTCATATGGGGCTCAAATTAAAATAATAAACATTTAAGCATTTATTGCTTAAAATTAAATGTAGCTTTGCTTCACAAAAGCTCCACCCATTGTAAATGCAGCAAGCTAGGCTACAACATCTGTAAATACTGGAAAATGAGTTTAAAATACTTTTTCAGTGACATAAACTAGTTACATTTTGGAAACAATACGTTTTTAATAATCTACAATCATAATCAAAAGAGATCTATGAGTTGCATGACATACTTCACTTTGTGTGTAGTGAACTAATATAACATACTAGTGTAACTTTTAAACCAAAGTATTCAAATAAATGGATATTAGCTTAAAAATATATCGACACACTACACTATATTGCCAGTATTTACAAACCCTTCCAGATATTAAGAAACAGGTGTTCCAATCACTTCCATGGTCAAAGGTGTATAAAACAAGTATATAGACATGTACCCTGTTTTTAAAACTCTTTGTGAAAGAATGTGTAGCTTCCAGGAACTTGGTGAATTTCAGCATGAATCTGTGATAGGATGCCACATGTACAACAAACCAGTTCTTGCAGCTAAATGTTTCACAGTCAACTGTCAGCTGTATAAGAAAATGGAAGTGTTTGGGAACAACAGCAGTTTAGATATGAAGTTGTAAGTCATGTATATTGACGAAGCAGGGTAGGCCAATGCTATGGCCCAAAGTGTAAAGAGGTTGTTAAATAATCACAAAACATCATCAAAATTAATGTGGCCTTTAGATTTGCATAAAGTCTAGTCTGCATCATGGCAGCGGATCAACTGAGCGTATAGCTCTTTGGTTTCACAAAACACATTTTTAGGCAGTGAGTCGACAGAGTGATTAAACACATAAAGGGTTTTGTTTAAAGTTTCGCTTTTAATTCAGTACTTACTATAGCACATCATGAACACTGTAGATGTAAAAGCTAGATAAGACAGATTAAAAAAAAATTTACCCATATTTTTTTAAATACAACTGCTAATGTAACAATTTCAGCATATGCAAATGTAGACTGTTTAACAAATTTGCATAATGTCTCACCCCTATTGTAAGTCACTTTGGACACAAGTATCTGTCAAAAGCATAAATGTACCATTTGATATGTAGAGTAGGGATATTCATCAATATCCACATGTTACAAAAGCAACGTCTGTTCTAACTTTCATGTGAAGTTAACGTCGAGATTCCTCTAGCTTGCATTAACAGATGAAAACATGAATAGCTCCCTTCAGCACCGACAGCCTCAATGACGATCCCAAGCTCTGTCCTCTGATAACAAGTCTTTATGAAAAGCCTTTTGGGAATCAAAATTACTTGTTTCTTAATTTTGAATGAGGTGAGTGTCAAAGCTGTTGATTAAACATCTTTTTGGGTCCTGTGTGTGATGTAACTTGCTGCACCAACACAATATATCTGCATTTCACATCTTTATATTTACATAAACTATAAAGTGTTTCACAGCGATGGGTTGCGCCTGGAAGGGCATCCGCCGCGTAAAACATATGCCAGAGAGTTAGCGGTTCATTCTGCTGTGGCGACCCCGAAAGGGAAGAAAGCCGACATTAAGATGAATGAATGAAACTGTAAAGTTGTTTATATAGTTATAAAGTCTAAAAGTGCACTGTACAGACAAAGCAGTTTAAATCAACCATGTTCATGGTGCTCCAACAGGAAATTCTGTATCAAGAGAATTTGGGACGTAAGAACTGTATCGAGGACGAGGCTCTTTGTCTCATGTCAATCATTTAGTAGATATACACTGTGTGCAGAGTTATTAGACAAGTTTTATTTTTGAGGATTAATTTTATCATTGAGCAACTACTATATTCTCAATCAACCCAAAAGACACATAAATATCGAAGCTGCATATTTTTGGAAGTTGGAGTGGGGCTTTTTTAGTTTTGGCTATCTTAGGAGGATATCTGTGTGTGCAGGTAACTATTTCTGTGCAGAATTATTAGGCAAAATAATAAAAAACACATATATACCCATCTCACTTATTTATTTTTGCCAGGCAAACCAATATAACATCTCAAAATTTACAAACACACATTTCTGAGATTCAAAAACAAAACAAACAATTCAGAGACCAATATAGCCACCTTTCTTTAAAATGACACTCAGAAGCCTTCCATCACTTCTGACCCATTTTGCCAAAGGAAAGAAAGTTGCCAAATAATTATGCACACCTGATATAGGGTGTTGATGTCATTATACCACACCGCTTCTCATTACACAGATGCACATAAGCTTATATACTTAATTGGTAGCAGGCTTTCAAGCCTATACAGTTTGGAGTAGGACAACATACATAAAAAGGTTGATGTGGTCAAAAAGCTTATTTGCCTAATAACTCTGCACACGGTGTAGTCTGTAGAAACAAATAATTTACGTGCAAGTAAAGATGAGTTAGCGCAGAAGTTCTCTCCACTCTTTTTTTATGAACATGTAAGCATAAATGTTCAATAATGCCAATTTGATGTACGAGTCTGAGTTTGATTGTTGCGTTTCCAAGAAAATCTACGATATCTAAAAGTATTGTATCATGAGTAAAGTTTGGTGAAAGGAAAGGATACTGTGTTGTTGTTTTTAGGAGATGAGCTTAGTCCCTTAGTTCCGAACATACTTTAGAACACCAAGTGATGATAAACAATTGCAAACTTTTGTGAGATTAAAATATCATTATGCATAAAGCAGGGTTAATAAAAACATGGAAGAACTTAATGTGCATACACTGTCCTGACCTCAAACTGACAGAACACTTTTTGGATGGATAATGAGAGCCAGTCTTTCAATACACTTCTGGAACAAGGGTCAAAAATTCTCATAAACCTCTGCTCATATTCTCAAATGAAAGCTCATGTGATGCAAAAGGCTTGCCACAGTAAGCAATATTTGAACACAATAAACACACCTGGCAACATTCATTACACACAACAACTCAAAATTGAAGAGACTTGTTGCTAATGCTGTGACCAAATTTTTAAAAGCAAGTTCAGAGTGCAAAGTTTGCACAGATTACAAACAAACACAAGGGATGAAGGCAGAGTAAGGGGAAGAGGAAATTGAGTCAGCGGAAGAGGAATTGGGGTAAGGGGAGGGAGAAGAGCCGGCCATGGAAGAAGAGGAGCAGGCCAACAAGGAAGAGGAGGAGGCCAATAAGGGAGAAGAGAATGTCCAGGAGGAAAGAGGAGAAGGTCCAGGAGGGAGAGCAAGATGACTTTGTACCATCATTATGGACGAGATGCGAGCAACAGTCTTTGTCCATGGCATGACAATGGCTAAAGGAGGACTAAGAGTCCATCCAAGCCTGAGTAGGTTTACCGTGGCCACCATTGTCAGAGCATTCAGTTATTGTACTCTACTGCTTTCTTTGTCACAACACAGTTTTTCTTGTGGACTATTATCCAATCAGATAATAGGAAGGTAATTGTCAGCACGCCTAGCTGATGTGGGTCTGTTGTAGCTCTTCAAAACAGGTGCCAGACTCATTTGAAACCTTGTTAGATAATTTTTTCTCTCATTGCTGCTGGTGGTCATCAGAATCGGTGACTGATTTATATTTAGAGCCGGCTGACACAGGGACGACAGAATCAGATAGCACAACTGTCTCCAATGCCTAATCAAATTAGTGGATTTTATCCGTGCACCGGACACCACATAGAGTAAACGCTTGTTCTCTGCAGCCAGGCAACTAGAGGGGTAAAGACAATTATTTGATTAGTTTGTCATGTCAATTTGTGTTTTTCTGTTTCTTGAACACACAAACAATTTCATATTGAAAAAAGTTGCAAATCATAACACATTTCATTAACATTCTTGCAATGGTTTAAATTACACACATGCACACAAACACACACATGCACACACAAAAAAACATACCAGTCGTTTTATCCATGAATGGGAACTTTTATAAAACTATTTAGCACATAGAAATGTGTTTCTATTTATAGGATTACAAATGTACGATTATTTTAAAAAGTTTTAATGTTAACATCATTTGTGCCTCTCATTGATACAGGGTGTGACAGACAGACATTAGAATGTTAACTATTATTTTTAGGGTGAAGCTGTTAAACCTATGCCATTCACTTCCACTTGAGATTTTCCTCTAAGGTCTGGGAATATCTTGATAAGGACCCCTTTATGCTTTGTTAGAATAACCCTTGTGACAATTTGTGTCCTCTACTTGGAGGTGATTCCTAAACTTTAAGACCAAATTTGTTTGTAGAGCTTTTGGCGGTCTGCAATTTTAGCACTGAAGAAGCTTGCAAACCTGTTGTTAAGAAAAAAATAAAGATATCTACAGTTCTTCAAAAATTACATGTTGATTAAAAAAAGGCAAACTGGAACATACCATTAACATCTTGGAAGTAGAAAATGGCCATTGATGACAATTAATGAATAAAGGTATAAACTTAGTTTGGTTATTGGACCATTTGAATATATCTTTCTTCATGTCTATTTGTGACATATTGACATTCACAACAAGTATTTTAAACAAGTTATACAAGCCTGTATTTCTATTTGGTTGCCCATGGATCAGATGTCTGTAGCGGTAGTTTGAATATCAGCTGCAATCATTGTTAAAGTCTCATGCAGAGATGGAATCTCCAGTGTTCCCCTGAAAGGAAAGCTTCCCTTTTTTGGTTATGGATAAACATGGATATTATGAGTATCCTACCACGAGGCAACCAAGTAGGAATTTCAGCTTATTACAGACACTCAAGCAGGTAGAGAACAATATTTTTTTTTTTAAGTGAAGGCCAAACCAGTCAGCACAACCATAGTGAAGCAGAGGGCAGAGAAATACAGGCAGAGATGATGACAAATCAATTAAATAAAACAAATTGTTAAATTATGTAAATACCAGAATACAGCCACAGTATTCGATACCCCTTTTATTTCAGGCCAAATTCATAAAAATGTAGTTTTGATTTCATGCTTTAAAGACTGCATGACATAAATAATTCTGATCAAATAAAGTTAACATGTTAATCTGTCGTTAAATAACTGCCATGGCTATCCTCAGTTGTTTCACTTATGGAACCTTTCTGAGACACTTCAGGAAGCTATGAGGCTAATAGGGTGGAATCATTCATTGTTGACAGAGCCTATTAGGAAACAGCTGGTGACACAACATGAAGTCTGTTTCTGGTGATGTACAAATTCAAGTCTTCCAACCAGCACTTTTCTTTAGCCCGCAACTTGAATTTTGATCTATGGGTCTTAAAAGTGAAGTAGACAGGCACTTTGCTGAAGTGTCTACACCTTATAGCTTTCTCTCAATTACAAAACAGAAGCTATGCATCTTATAATAAAATACCAAACCTACCAATTTGATCAAGCTTAAATAAAATATAGTGTAACCTTGGGGTTTGGTCAATCTTTCTTAATGTTCAGACAGTTGTCAAGTCAAACTTTTTTAACATTCACTAGAATCTCTACATGTAGCCTAAAGTTATCAAAAGAGTTTATACTAGATGCACAGCTTTATACACACCCTCGTTCGGTCATTAAAATATTTAAGCTTTGCTGTATTGATGTGGAGTGTCTGAAAGGTTGATTGTCACCAAGTTTCTTGTCACGCAGCCTTGACCCCATCAGCCTTCCATACTCTCAATGGAACCAACGAAAAACAAGTACAGCTGGTTATATTTCTGCAGTTCTTCAATCACTCACCATGTGCTGTGCTGTGTAGGGATTTGTTGTAAGGACACTCAGAGCAATGACTTCAGACCATGCCATCCAATAAGAGATCTTGCAGGCTATGTTTGTTGCTCTGCACTGTTTGATTATGTGTGTGCCAATACACAGTTTATATGTATTTTATATAGTCAACAATCAATCCTCATTCAGTGCGGATCAGTGCGATGTAAATACAGAGAAAGAACTGTGATACAAAAATACAGTTGCATAAAAAAATAGCATGTTAATTTCCAAAAGAGATGTTGATAGCCCTCTTCTTGATATCAAATATTTAGCAAGCATTGATTTATAGTATTCTGTTAGGTGCATATAATTCAGTTTAATTCATATATCTTTTTTTATTACTCATAATTGGAAAAACAGGGGTGCCACACCTGCCTACTGTTGAGGGACCCCCGAATAATTTAACCGACCTTGCGAGCTATTTTCGTGAATCTCTTCCTATCTGCTTGTAGACTCCTAAAGATGGATAATAACCGTTAGCGGTTTGTGGACATTAGGAGGTGTATGCCCCAGGTTTAAACAATAATCTTTCTTGGAATAATGTGCTTGAAGCAGTCAAACAATCTGGTTTGTTATAATATAAATATAAACCCATTTTAATTTGATTTGAGCTGCTTTCTCAACATAATCCATATTCCACATTGTTCTATGTGGCTGCAGCCATGTTGCTTTTGTTAATGTAGTTTTTTACGTACCTGCATTACCATTGGCTGATGGTGACAATTTAATATTTTTTTTAAATTATACATTTAGTCCTTAAAGCTACCAGGCTAGGGTTAAAACATGATTATTCCACAAAGTTCTTGTCATATAACATTCAAATAGGGTTGTGCTTAGACAGAATGTATGTAGTCTCAAAGCTCACTGATGTAATAATGCATTTACCAACTCTTACATGGGGCTGGACTACAAAGCAAACCACTCTTGGGCCTTGTAGTTTGTTTATATATGTTTATACATTCATGTACTCTTGTACACATCCATTATTTTAATTTAATTTATGTTCTTCATCTTAATATTTGTTTGATTATGGAGTGTAGTTTTATGTATTTTTTTGTGAATACACAATTGTGTTTTTAGTCTTTTCCTTAGTGAGCAATTGGAAGCAATGATTGCACCCCTGTAAAGACACATAAGAAAAGGAAAGGAAGAGAGAAGAGAGAATTTCCACCAGTGCTTCAAACACACTGCTGAAGAGGTCTTCCAAGTTTCAATCCTAGTTTTTGGACTCTGAGGATGAACTGACAGCTATTATGGCTCATGGGCTCCAAACAAATAAACACTCCCTAGATCTCCAGCATACTGTAGTTGTTCCTCATGGAAAACACATGCACCGCTCCATATTGTGGCAGATGGTCTACAGTATACAAGTCTCTCCGTTCTGTCAAAATCTGTTAAAAATGAATTGTTCAAATTGTGTGTAGGAGCACAAACCACTGTTCTGAAAGTGAACAGTAGAAAGTTTTAACTCCAGAGTATCAGTGCTATCATTTTATGAAACTGCACCAAATGCACCTGACCATTTTGGATCATTGATATGTTCAGGAATGTTTATTTGCTATTCCTAGAATAATCGCTCTGCCTCCCAATTCCCTCACAGTATTATGCTCATATAGTAGTTTACCTAGTTGCGTTACTGAAGTCACGTGATAGACATCTCTCAGGATCTGGAAGTGTCTGGAGAAAATGCGACATGGAGTGGATGCTGTTTTGCAGATGTTCTTACTACGGCATCCATTATTACACATTTACAGTGCAAGTCAGACGTTGAAAACATAATTTCCCCACCATGTTGCTGTGTATAATGAACTAACTATTTTTTTATTACGTCACGTCAAGTGCAGACAGCTAACTTTTCTGAGCCACATGTCCTGCCCAACTTTCCGCTTAAACCGTTTCAGAGACTACCTTCTTTTTGGAAACCAAATACTGATGCCAATCTGAAAGAGCCCTTGGGAAGAGATTCAGAGGGGTTTGTATTGTAGACTGAAAAAAGTTACGTATTCAAAGGGTTTGGCTTGTTTTTTGACTATTCTTTAGGGAAAAAAACATTATTTGTATTCTTCAAAAAGTATTCTTATCCCTTTTGCTTTAAATTAAAGGAGTGTATAGATAACCTTATGTTAGATGAAAGGTTTAGGAGAAAATATATATTCTCGCAATTTTATTATTGCACAATTTATTCAAATAAAGAAGAAAAATAGGTCAGAGGTAAAGATCAGAGGATCAAAAATTGTAAAATAATTTACAAAGTAGACGTCATAGGAAGTTTCTTGTTTTTCCTGGACGGTGATTGGGCAGAGCAGAGTGGATCACACAGCCATACAACCATTGTAGGAAAATTTATAGACAAGTCAAGTCAGCAATCCAGGGTTTGTCCTGAATTGAGCTTAACGTGACAAGCAAGCATCATGCCAAATATAGTGAGTGTTCCACCATGCCAGTAAATCAGACTTTAATTAGCAATTTCTTCCTCAATTCTTGACTCATCTCTAGACAGGTACACTTTCAAGGGAGATCAGGATGATCTCCGGCTCTTTTCAAACCTTTTAATTCATCAAAAAAATCAGCCCTTCCCCTGATTTTTAGCACATGCTATATTTAGTATAGCTACTTTGCTGACTGTACGGCACAAAAAGCAGAAAATGGAAGTACTAATTGATTTGACCAAATAAGGAGTGGCAACCAAACAAAGTAAAGAAGATTAGTGGGAAACTTTATGAACATGTTAAGATTAATTAAGAAACCTGATTAAGCAAGATTAATGTAGGTAAACACAACTGTTTAGTGAAAACACAAATTTATATGGAACAACTTGGAACTAGGAAGAACTGACACTGCTTTACTCTTCTTAACCTAATGTGAAGTTTGAGCAGATATGTGGTAAGCCCTGCTGTCAACTCTTACAAATCTCATACTGAAGCAAATGAAAAGGACAAAAGCTCTCCGTCTGTCTACTGTGCCAGAGCTGTCAGCGGTGCACTTAAAAAAATGTCATGATAATGTCTGGGTGAAGGTCTCAAAAAGGGGATCGATGTTTCTCTAGAGAAAAAAGCTGACAGGGCCACAAAACAAACCTATACAACCCCCAGCCCCCACCCCCACCCCGAAATTACTTAACTTTAACAATGCTTTTACAGTATTTCCAAAACGATGCAAGATGCTTCAGAAGGTATAAATCTCTTCTATTCATGGTGAATAATTTCTAAAATATGGCACAAACTCTATCCATTCAGTGAGTTCTGCAGTGTTTTTATGCTTGTATAGCAAGGCAGTTTTTGCTAAGAAACTGTGCAGTGGTGACATCCTTCTTATGAGTAAACCTTGGGCTTAACAAGTGTAGTCATCAAAATCTAAAAAATTTAAAGCCATCAGGACTTTGGCCTCTTAGGAATCTTTATGAGATCTCCTAGTCTCCTCAATTATGTCTTGTTGTCAAGAAGACTTCAGAAACCGTCAACATTTAATTACCAATTTGCATCATATAATTCCATGTTTCATGTACACATAAAAATAAAAGTTTTTTTTCTTTTTTGTACTTCTAAAAATGTATTTTATAATTGACTAATCATATGGTCCCTGCAACCCATCTCCAGTCATATATCTCCAGTATATAAGACACGACCAAAGAGCTAACGTCATGCAAGCTATTTCCTGCAGCATAAACCAACAAACAAATATGCTTACTTCTTCAGCAAAGTCCAGACCAGCTGCTGTGAACAGCTTCATCTCGTAGGCCACAGATTAGTAGCTTAGCATCCATCTAGATGAAGCCCCAAAACTTCTGATTCCTCCTCGGCATATATAACATGAAAACTTCAAGCTGCATGTGGAGATCCATACAGCAACACACCTTCATCGCAGTAACGTTAGGGCAGGGCAATTTTCATTATTATCACAATGATTCTGAGAAATTGTGTTTCACATGCATTTGTCTGATCCAGCAACTCATAATGTTGACGTTTTTAAATGAATGACAGGCAGTCTTTCACGGTTTCGTTAAAATTTCACGGTTTGTGTCAAGAAATTAATATCTAAAAAAGTATTTTTATAGTGTCAAAAGGTTGTGTTATTTTGTATTATATGTAATGATGATGGATATTGTGTGAGGGAAGAAATAGGCTACTATTCTTGTACAAATATGTAAACAAAACATTTTGTAGTACTCATTTTTTTTTGTAGTAAAGACCCACAATCTCAAAACCTTGCACCTAGAAAACCAGAAATTGTGATAATTGTGGAATAGAGGAAACAATAGAACATGTAATACTTAAATATAAAATGGAATGATGAAAGAGATTAGGGAAATAATAACAGATCCTATAACAATGATTAAAATCCTAAAGGAAACAAAAACGTATTAGGCAATCCTTTTATTTCCTAAAAAGACTAAGGATAATTTTTGGAATATAAATGGTGGAAATGCACCATTAAGAAGGCTTGCAAACTGCCAATCTGCCATTAAACAGCAGACGAAGAAGAACCACCTTGAGCGAGCCAGAACATTGATTGTTTTATACAGTTAATGGCATTGGCAGGGGAGCAATCTGAGGGTGGGGGAGAAGACAGTGAGTGACAGGCAGGTACAGCACAGACATTGCAGCCTTATTCCTCCATCCAAAAAAAACATCAGCCAGAATGAAAAAAGTCACTAAAAGTCAACAGGAACCGCAGGAAAAGACACTAGATTTGTCACTAGTTGCCAGGATACAAAAAAAGTCGCTAGATAGTCTGAAGAGTCAGCTAAATCTAGCAACAAAGTTGCTAAGCTGGCAACACTGACTGAGATTCTCACGAATCATCGGATAGCTTCTTTGCGGGGCTTCGCAAGCTAATGTTAAAAGTGGAAGCAGCGATCCTTGCCATTTGGTCAGTGTGGGATTTTTATTATTGTTTAATCAATGCTTATAAATGTTCTGTGATATAATCAACTGCTAACATAACTTTTTTACAGCTTAATCAGAAGAAACATTCCATGACCTTCAACAGAACTTTCAGATCCTCTCCCATCTATTCATATCAGGGAATTTCCAATCCTGGTTCTAACGAGCCATTACCCACACCTAGATACGGATATAGTGTCCGAGCACCATACAAACAGTTGAAAAAACTTTTTTGGTGCTATTTTCTTTTGTGAGATTGGAATGAGAGCATTTTCGAGCGCCGTCAAGCGGCTCTTTCATGTCCCATCATGCTTAATTAAAACAGGAGATATTACAGGGCTTGTGAGATGTAGAAGTTGGCCCCTTTGAGGAGAGCCAAGCATAAACAGCGTAACCTTGAGATAGACAAACTTTGCATTTCTAATTTTCTCTTTAACCCAGCTTATAATATATTAATGTTATTTACCTCCATTCCAGCCATTCGCCTATAGTTCAAAATGGTTATAAGAAACAGCCCGAAGGTGCACAACATGCATGGCAAAGCGACCGTTTCAACCATGCCAGTACAGCTTAGCTAGCTAAAGTTCTCAAATGTCAAACTACCAGGTATGGGCAGGAAGCCAGGACACATAAATAGGTACACGCCTCTTAACATGTTACACCAGAAGGGGATTCAGTGCTAATTGCCAGGTTAATCAGTTACCTACCCCTTAGCAACTCAGCAACATTGAGTTCCCAGCCACTGTGGTAGTTGCTAGGCCATCTCCAAGACAGTTTTAGCTCCACTAGTTGCCAGGTTAACCAAAAAAAAGCAACCACCAGCCATCCAACCGTAGACAGATTGACAGAACTCTCTCTTTTCACACTTTGCGGGTATCGGCATCAGAGCCCCACTTCGATTAGCGGACCCATGTTGGAGGAACCAGGGAGCTGCACAGCAACTCTTTACATTAGCACAGCTACCAACAGATCCCCTTCGTCAACCTAACTTCATTATACACATATCCGAATCCACAATCTCTGAAACTGTGGAAAGGGTAACTGCCAATGTGTTGGTATGAACTGCATTATGCATTCTTCCTGTTAGCCTGTTACAAGCACACTATGAGTCAAAAGTAGGCTTTCCCGAAGCCTCAACACAAATGCCATTAATCTCCAAATGTGTAAACATCTGTTATAATTGTTGATATAATCACCCTAAGCAATTCTGATTGAACGCCAATTTCTGATTGAACGCCAATCCCCTGGAGTCTTAACCTAGTAATATATGTATGTGCAGTCCAAATTCCCTCTTTTCTTACAAAAAAACCAACTTTATTTGTATGAAATAACTACGAGTTTATTTGACCAGATGAGTGCCTGTTTGAATTCACCTAAACTGTAAAAAAAAGCCTTTCAGGACCCAATCCTAGTGAAGATACAGTTACCATTCAGTTGAGGCCGTTGACACCAGCTGATTTGAGTCAGAAATCCAAATGGAAAAAAGACTTATGCTTTGAGAATCAACAAAACTTAAAAATTTTTGAGTACTGTTTTACTTTATGATGAATATTATGTTTTATAGTATATTTTTTAAAAAGTTACTAAAAGAAGAATTTAAAATTAACGTAAGTACTTTCAAGTTTTTATTTTAAAGGTGCCGTATTATGTCCATTTCAAATAATTTACCCTGAATTATTGGCCCCTTTAGACTAGTGGTTCTCAAACTGGTACGCGTACCACTGGTGGTACTTGAAAATCTGTTGGTGCTATGCGAAGCTGTCGGCTGTCATTACTGTGGGAGTGAATGTCAAACAAAAAATTATCGGTCATGGGCATCTGATAGATTAATCGTGGCCCATTGGTTAATTTTATGAAAGACACCGTGCTAGTCCAATGACATCACAGGCCCCCCCTCCAGACTCTGTTATTTGACCCTCGGAATAGTGATAATGAGTTTGCTCATGTTTGATAATGGAGAAATGCTGCTGCAGGCCTGGGAGCACGCCATAACTCTGTTCCTCAGTCCAATCTTTCATCGAGTTTTATTTTAGACAGGAGAAATTGTAATAATTGCAGTAAAAATACTAAATTTCCAAGTCTCCTGGCACTAATCCTGCACAGGTAAATCATATAAGGTTGTTTAAAAGTAAAGCTAAAATGCATAAATATTAATATTAGCAATAATTTCCTCATTTGAACTGTACATGACTATAGCTGAACAGGAGGGCCAATACACTGTGGCTATACTGGAGTCGTGTATTTTAATGTTGCACATTATGGTAGTACTTGGAGTGCCACATTTTTTTCCGAGGTGGTACTTGGTGAAAAAAATTTGAGAACCACTGCTCCACACTATCACTGAATCCCTAAAAATCCCTTTGAGTCTCCTCAAATGGTTGTACTCCGCAAAACATGCCACACATCCACTGTTCATCCCACTTGCATGCTTCCACCACGCCTCCTGCTGGGTTTTGCTTGTTGCCACACAAGAAAATTCACCCATTTTTGACAAATACATTCATTCTTTGGTAGACCAAAAAACATTTTTAGAAACACAATTTGGCCCGGACTAAATGTTTTAAGGTTACAAATACAATCAAAGACAAAAAAGACCATAAAGGAGTATTCTGACTGTCGCCGGGCCGGGCCGCGCCAAGAACGGAGTGGGGTTGAGATTAATACTGGGGATTGGACAAGGTCGGCTCAACCAAACTTAGTACCAAGGCCAGTCAGGGAGTGAGTTGTGGATTGGAGAGAAAAGAAAGAACAAGAGAGGAGAAGAAAAGCTAGAGATGACCTGAGCCCCGGGGGAAGAGTGTATCCACTGTTCCACAATGTCGCGAGAAACTCCAAAATGGGACAGGGCCACTCATCCCCTCAAGCCCAGGAACCTTTGTTTTAAATGTAGTACCGACTACGCCACCCTAGCATTAAGGGAACTAGGGACCCTATAACTCACTCCCATACACAATTTAAAGCACGCAGGTTCAACAGTGTCAGAGGCATGGACCAGAATCAATTTCTTAGTAAACACAGTTTTATTATAATCTTCTTTTAAAAACAGTTAAAAGTTTTGTTGTGGAATAGATGAAGGAAACAAACAATACGGTCTGAAGATTCTGCCCCCTTTTCCAGGAGCCTCAGCAGCCAGCGATGACAAGCAGCACAGCAAGCACACGTGGACTCACCCCACACACAGCACACAACACCCATGGTGACACTGCATCAGGTTGCGCACACACACACAATACTGCTGCTTGGCTCTGGGAAAAAGGGGAAGATAAACAAAACACAATAATGAAAAGAAATAACAAAAAATTAGCAAATGAATTGAATAAACAAATTTAGAATTATCTAACTTCACAAAAAGGGCAAAATCCCGTGCCAGCACTGGTTCGATGTTAAACACAAACAAAATACAAACAAATTTCGAAGTAAATTAAACAGAACACTATAATGGTAATCACAGATTAACCGGTGAGACCGAATGAGCCTCAAGTTGTGAGTGACACTACAGAGTCCACAAACACGGCCAGGGATGGAAGTGAGGGCTCCAATATAGTACTTAAAGTACAAGAAACGAGTGTAAAATTAAACGAGCTGACCCAGTCAATGATGTGATCCTCCAACGTCAGCGGCGTGGTAGTCTAGTTAGCGCTGTAATCCTCCGGTTAGGGCGTCTGGCGGAAGAGAAACCCACAATAGAGTCAACCTGATTGCTCGGAGGGACACCCGAGCGCCCACGAGTGAAGCAACTTCGTCGGTGCGGATAAATATGATGGCCAGTCGTGAGCCGGCGATCAGAATCTTCACAACGCGTCTGGAAGATACGCGGTCTCTTGGAGCCTGCTGCAGCACTCAGTATTTCCGGAGCTGCGAAGCACAACACCAGGTGAATATGCCAGCAAGTGAAACACGCAAAGACAGTCCACATACCGGCAAATCCCTGAGCGTCGCGTTCCTGCACGCCAACCACTGCGTCCTAAGTTACGGTCTAAAGATACCCCAAATTAGCACAGTCAAACAAGCACATTAATCGGGGAGAGAGAGCTGCAAGCGCGCCCTTACCTGCTAATGGTGAATAGCGACACACGGAAATGACGTCACCTCCAATTCTAACGGAGCTTGTCTAGTGCTTAAGATGGTCTAGCCTTTTATACGGTATTCCCCGATTGTGTCCACATGTTCCCAATTAGCACATCATTACATGACCAAGTGTTAAACAATGGAATACTTAGAATTAAGGGCCGATTCAATTTACTTAACCCAACCTGTGAATAAAAATTGAAAAGTTTGATGTGTAACAAATTAACTGAACACCTTAAAACACTGCATACAATGCTTCTGTATGTGACCAATGCCAGTTGTTGAACATGTGTTTCACTAATAAACACTTCTAAACATGGATCTCCATTACCACACTGTGACACACAATAGATTTGAAATGTACATTTACAGAGTAGTTTTAAATATTTTAACTATTATGCATTCGGGAATGTGATATTTTTAACACAATTAATTGTGATCCAACTATTACTTTTCATTGCAATAAAGTGTCGTTCTTGTCACAGCTTTAGTATAAGATTACATTTCTACAGAGAAAAGAGGCAGAGGATGTTGTGGAAAAATTTCACAGCACTCCTTCTTAGGTTTTGAAGCAGAACACACACCTCTTCACAGCTTTACCTCTATGGTGTTATTCTTGTCAGCGATAAAAGCCTTAGCCTCTGTGAACACATTTCTTTCTAAGACATATCTAACCTTCATCCTTTACTGCAGAGAAATGTTTCTGCAGGTAATTCATTCCTTGAATCCATGAGAAGCTGCTCATCAGACGGAAGTAATTTCAGCAGAACTGCTTTTCCCTTGCATGCATAATAGCTCTGTCACTAGAGTCAAACGAGTGATGGCCTGATTATTAGCAGCAGCATAATTATACGATACAAAATGCTGAGGGAATCTATGCAATGATCTTTTTAAAGCCAATCACAATGATGTTTACATTTTCATGGTCTTTCATGGTTTCTCTTTATGTGGAAAAGCCAAGAGAATGAGATCATTGCAGAAGCAACAAGTGATGTTGAGTTTTTTCTGTCCTCTTGAGCTTTTGGATTACCCTTAGAAGATTATATGGAATTTGAGCAGTTTTACCCACGTGAAGGCATAAAAGACATAAAGTTGAAGCAGGTGAAGCCAATAATTTATTATTGAAAAAAATCAGACAGAGCAGTCCATAGGCAAAACAATAGCCAAATAGAAAATTCCTCTGAGGGCAATGTCTCAGTCTTATGGGGGAAAACAAAAACTATTTAGGGAGTAATGACTGGAAATAACCAGGAATAAAAAATAGACTGGCCAGTAGAAACAGAGGCAGGTGTAATGGTCAGAACCAGGCCAGTTTCCAGAACCTCATAATCTCAGGCAGCACAGAGCAAAGACGTCGGGCAAGCCAAGGACTACACCAAAAGAAGGTAGGGAGAGAGTCCTGGAGTCACACAGAAAAAGGTTAGCTAAACACATCCAGTTCACCTATATCCGATGTTGTTGGGTCAGAAGCAAACAACAATCTGGCACAGAACAGCACAAACAAAGGTAATAAATAGGGGAGCTAATGAGGAGAAAATTATCAAAGACAGGTGAAACGAATCAACTATCTGAATGAGAACGAGGGGGTGGAGAGAAACAATCAGGAGCACAAACAAAGGAACATGTGGCTAATACAAACAGATAGAACCAGCCGATCAGCCAGGAGTCCTGACGCTCAATTGCTTTTAGTGGTTCCTGAGAGATCAGTTTTAGTGCAGTGAATAGACAAAACACGAGTGGCTATGAATGCATTTGTGATCACTTGTTTGGATTTATTTGTGGATCTCTCTCTGAGAATTTGTGCGTTTTGTCATAGAACTTACTGTCGTGACAAACAGGAATGTACAAACAAATGAGCCCCAGCTTCTGTATGGTTTGCCAATTATCCTAGACTTCCTAGCAGCCAATCTCTCCAACACAATGATGTACACGCTGTCAGATTTCCGCTTTAATTCAAGCCCCTCTCACTGAAGTCGGTGACTTTCAGACCTCTCTGATGACTTTTGAAAAAGATATCTCTGTCATTTAGTGCCAACTATATTGCTGTATCACAAAGGATTGATGTAACTTGTTTTTTGTTTATATTTTATTGTAGATAATGAATCTATATCTTCTAGTAGTGGCCCATTTCTTATTATTGATGTTTCCAAAAACACTGTGATTGAAGATTGCCATCGAACAAATAAACGCTGGTCTCTTTTAAAGTAGCAAGTCTGCCCTGTGGTAAACGCTGATCACCTTGCCTTCTTCATATGATGCATTTATTCTCGGTCCTCTTGAGTTTTGTGGTGTACTTGTAAATTATCAGTTGACTATTTTGCCTCGAATGCTCATTAACACAAGGGAATAATAGTTACCTTCAGAATTATTATTTGAGTTTCAAGAGCATTAATTACGGCTCTTGTACTCCTGGAGCTCCAGATGGCCAGTTCAGTACAAATTAGGCAGCTGAACAAAAACCCTGCAACATCTGGATGAACACCTTTACAAAGTGAGACAATGGATTTTTATAAGGTTCCCATTAGAGCAGCCTTCTGACAGAGAAAGTCTGTATTCGATGTGAATCAAGTTTTAATTGAACCCAGCAGATTTTCAGTCTGAGAGTTGTTCTTAGACTGACCTGGGTTGAAACCCCTTCGGAAAATGAATATAACGCCTGTCTCAAAGTGAGTTTTTGGCTTAAAACTTATGTTGGGCAGTAACTGTACTTTATTTATGAGAAATATTAATTGGATTGGATAAACTGCTTGCAATATATTAATGTTGGCCTCTTCTAAATTTCTTAAATAAAAAGAACCCAGCAAAATCCAGATTTTCTGAGTTCCACCAGAGAGGTTGATTTCCTGTCAATATCATTCTTTCCGCTCAGAGCAATTATATTAACAGCATTCTGGACCAGATCTTTATGGAGATATAGATCTGACAAAACAAAGTGGATTGTTTTTTTCCTGAATTCCTTGAATGCTGATATGGAGTTCATAAAAAATACAGTTTCATATTTCAAGATAAATAAATTAAAAACATAGCATTCAATAGTAATATTAATCAATATTTCACAATTTGGGGTTTGATAAATAATTATGTTTTCATAAAATCCAGAGTTGTTTAACATTTTCAACGTAATTTTGAAATTATGAAATTCAAATTAGGAAATTCACATTTAAATTAAGAAATTCAAATAAGAAAATTCTAATTCTAAATCTGTTTTATTGACATATAATATTAAGTTTCATTAAATGACAATTATCAATAATTTAAATAAATCTGAATTCAAATTCAGAATATTTTGTCAGATCTCTAGCTACATAGATCACATGCTTGTAGTTTCTTGGACATGTCCTAATGAGAAGACAACATCCAAATGCTCACTATATAGTATTCACTTTGTGAATGCTGACAAGAGAAGTCAGTCGACTAGCCAAAATCTGGTTCTTTAAATTAGTTATTTGAACAAGCAACTTTGAAGAACTAATCTTCTGCACTTTTATTTTTTTGTACACGGCATTGGCAGAGGCATTGAATGAAAAGATTACTAGTATTTTGCAGAGCTGATTTGCAAGAACTAATGAACTCATCAGCCTAGTTTATTACAACATCTGGTTCAGCACAATAATGCAATCACAATAATAATTGGAGACACATGTAGAAATTCAGAAATTTCCGTTTTCATTTAAAAGCAATCGATCTGGCTGTCAACATAAAAGCAACATCAAGCAACTAGATTTCTTTGTGCCATCAAGAAAAAAAACAGTAGGAAGCGTGGCTAAAGCATGACAGTTGGAGAAATAGGAAGTACATGACTACTTTTCTGAAGTGCAACCATTTGAGGTGATTTAAAGGCATTGTTTGCAATAAATACTGTATTTTGAAATTTTATAGGTGCAATGATAGTCTAAAAGGGGTCAAATATTTATTATAAATTTGGAAAACGCAATTAAAGAAGTTGCCTTGATTGCTTGGTAATAATAAGTTATGAAGCTTTTACAAAGATATTTTAGCAAAAAAACAAACAATTTAAAAGATTACAGTGAAGATTACAGCCAGAAAATAAATCTCCATGGCATTAAGTGAAAATGGCAAAAGGAATAGAAAAACAAATGCGAAGAATAAAACCATCTGTTTTCTTGGAGCCTGCTGGATGCCAGTTGCTGTTATATATTTCACTTGACAGCAGGTTTGCGAGTTGTGTTATTCGCTCCCCCAACTTGCCTGCAGTCATTGAGTTTGGAGTAAATCTCCTTCCATCGGATTTGATCAAATTCTATAACATTAATCAGTCTTCCTTCACGCCTATTAATCCAATTCCTACAACGCACTCCTTCAGGGCAAGTCCAAGCGAGTGTGCAAGTGAATGATTGCTGGCTCTCCATGTGTTGACTAGCATGAGAGTGCTTGATGAAGTTTCTAGAGCACTTTTGTGAGTATTATCCCTGTCAGTGCATCCATCTTGCTCCTCTATCTGAACAATGCTAGAGGTTTTATAGAAACGAGTCTCCAGCTGAAATAAACCATGCTGTATATGTGTCTTCCTGCAGTGAATTACGCAGTCACCAATCTCTCAACTTGCACTAAAGGCAGTAATAGCAAATAAAGAGCTGAGAGAATGGATTTCCTCCTTCACTCTCAGTCTATAACTTCCACTGTCTGATCACAGAGCTACTGAACAAAAATACATAATCTTAGAAAATTAAACCAATAATTCCATCAAGAAAACTCCTTAAAAAGAAAACACGCTAAAGCTAGCTTCCGCTGTAGCGGTTCCCGCCAGCTGTAAAAGTTTAACCACGAAAATGTAAGTCAGTTGGCATCTTTGCTCCACTAATGTACCGTAAGCCGTTATATAGCATTAGAAAACTAACGTTAATCTGGGATGTCAACCCAAACAGTTCTTTCTTTGACATGCTAAAAGCTAACAAACACACGCAGGTTTATAAACAAATCAACTCTGTTACAAATTAATGCACTAGCTAGCCATTGGATAATTCAGTTGGATCTCTGTTGCTCCTAGCCTTTTTAAGCTACTTTAACTATTGTTAAATTTTCTGTAATCACACACAACTAACTCCTTGGATTTAGCTCTCTTAAGATTACACTCGCACAACAAGTCTAACCAAAACAACTCTTTGATTACTCTTTTCTAACAGCTAGACATGAAAAGTAATGAATAAAATAAAATAAATTATTAAATTTGTAATACAGTTAATAACAACCTAGTTTTGCTTTGAGGAGTGCAACCCATCGTTTTCAAATGATTAATTAGACGAAATATTTTACTCATTACAACAACTTGGACACAAATTTGGCTCTTTCTGTTCAGCTTCCTTTGCGACTGATGAACTTATTTCAAGGCTGATCCATCCATAGAAGGCTAAACTGAAAAATAGGCAAAACAAACAATTTATAACAAACTTTTAGAAAAAAAACAAAAAACATTTAGCAATCGTTTTGAACCTTCAATCTCATTCAATCTCAGCGTCATCAAATCCGAATTAGCAGCTATTGAGCTCCAGATCAGCCTCTTGCAGGCTGACAGAACCAATCTCAAGGAACAATGTGTGTCAGTTTCCCCTCATAACAATTCTAAAAGTACTTCACCATTTGTGGCCAGAAGGACAAATTCTGCTGCAGTAAACTGTATGCCAGCACTGGACCATCGTGGTTCCACTTTCTCGTTTTGTGAACAGAAGAGGAGAAGGCGTTCTCATACCTGGGGGGCCTACACTCCTCCCGCTGCTTAAAAACGCTACATATATGTTGGCTTCAATGGCATCCAGTGTAAACACTGGGTCAGACTTTCCCAATTGTAGATGAATCTCTAGCATCTCCTTTTGTGCAGAAGGATGAAATTCTTAAATGAATAAACCTTTTGGTTAAGGTTGGCTGGATAGACTTTCGCTCATGCCCTCCTACAAATAACCTGGTAGACCAAATAATCAATGACTGTCAATCTTGTCCTCCAAATAACGGACAGACTTACCATTAGGAAGAGGTAGGCAACTGCCTTGAGCCCCAAACTTTTTAGACGTCCCCTACTGTGGGTTGCCACACATCCCATAAAATATAGAATTCTATTAAATTGGGTAAACGATTAAGTTGCTTTCAGTTCTGTCACATGGCCAGCACATACAGAGAATGTAAAAATGTACATTAAATCAAATAATGTGTTAGCGTTTAACTTGCAAATGTTGAAAGTGTCAATTTTTAAAATGATTTAATTTTCTTTGTGATAACAAATATGGAGGGAAAAGAGCAGAAAAACATTGTATGCTTTACCCATAATAAATCTTGTCTGTCTGCCATTCAGTCAGATGAAAATGTCCAATGTTCTTCCATGCATTGTATTGATTTTACAACATCATAGAGCAAAACACAAGCTCCACTGGCCATGGATTTAAGATTTTCAACTTCACTTTGAACATGGCATCCTGGGGAACAGAAACTGGCAAGTAAGAAGGACTGTAAATCATAGATAAAATCTCCATCCGCACGCTGCCCAGCACACTTCGCGAGCTGCCAACTGGTGCTCGTCAAAAAGAATAGAACATCAAAATAATTCATATTGCATGAGATGTGACAAACTACTGCACTTCTGCTATCAGGGAAAGAGTTTGAATGAACAGAATTTACCAGATTTTATAGTTTTAAATGAAAAAGATTCAGTTTTAAATGTACAATGTGGAGATGAATAACTGCCCGTTGCGAAGCAGAAGTAATTTTTTTCAGTCACTATAAAAGAAATTGAAATATGGTGATATTTTTGCAGTAAAAATGAAAATGAATGGATTGAACTGTTTGTTTCCAGATCAATTGGAAAAACAGGTAAACATCATTCAAATACGTTTTTTTTTAAAGTTATTATTCATGAATCACAATAGTTGTTATAATGTGCTCAAATGCATGAAAATGTGTTTAGAAACTCATGTATGATGTGCAGTTTTAACTTGGCTTAAAACTATGAATTCAATAACAATGAAAGGTAGAGGGCTGTGTTTTAAAATTGTGTTTTGCTCCCAGTTTTTCCAGTTTATCCTGTCTCTTCATCATTTGAGGTAAACAGTAAGTGATTTCTTCTATGCATAACCATAATCACTTTTAACAATTCATTGTTCAGAAAACAGTTTATGTTAGCTTTTATTTTATACCCATTCGCATTTTTTTTACAAGACGTATTACATAATTTGCTTTTACTCACTTTCTTGTGTCTTTTTCATTTTTTTATTTTAGAAAAAGCTGGTTTTAGAAGGATTACATTTACTGCCAACCTGAACAAATACAGTTTATTAGGCAAGGATGTCCTGGACAATGTGTTCTTACTTTTTGTGTTGTGTAACACATTGTGGACAATGTATTACTTATCTTTTGAATGAGACATTTAAGGTATGATAACAGTAGAATACCATATAACTATTAATTCTATACATTTCTATAATTAAATAAGTATTGAGTTATTTATTTAAATTAACTTACACTTTTGAGAGTATTATCTTTCAATTGAATATTATTGATTTCTAGTGTGCTGTCCTCTCATCTCAATGATTCACAACACATGTAGCGACTAAAACTGATTAAAATGTTATGATTAACAGATTTATTGTTATCGTATCTTTATTATTTCAATCGTCTTCAAATAATCAGACCAAACAAGAAAATGTTAAAACAAGACCAAACACTATCAATGCATCAGTACACTGTTTGAAATATTTTTATGTGCAAATGAAAATAAAATAAAGTTTATTTATTTGAAATGATGGTTTGCTCTTGTCTGTTGTATTTTGCTCCTGTATTACATTTAATACACACTGCATATTTAACTTATTAGATTAGAGGTACAATATGTTAAACATTTTATTTACAAAAGATTGTACATGATTTTGCAATTTTATCATATTATAAAAATTTTACATTCCTGGCATCTTGAAGTGTTGCTCCCTCATCAAAAACATGCCTCAAATTGTATTCAGATTATTTCACAATGTTGAAGCAATCCTTTATTCCATTTTTGTGAGCTGAAAACTACGCTCAAGTCCCCACCCAGTGACCAATCAGATTGATCACTAACTACATTAGTGATAACTAATGTACATGAACTATAAAAATCTTAAATGTGAGTATAACAAAGCAATGTGAATTTTTAAGACTGAATTTAAACTGTCTTTCAAAAGCGACAAACCATTTCTACATAATGGAGCTGTCGTTACAATTAGTAGTTCTTTCTGTGAAATAATTTCATTTATGAAAGAGGATTATCAATTGACTGGATACTTCATTGACAAAGATCAAGATTGACATTACACCTAAGGGTTAACCAGTCATCATCAGCAATACAGTTTATATTTAGACAGTTGAGGAAGAAGAGTTACTGATTTTATGGAGTAAATGCACATGGAGATCTACCATAATGCGTGTTTGTTGACTCAAGCCATTTTGCCCCAGACTGTTTTAGAACGAGGGTTTGAACAAAACAGGATTTTCAATTAATTGTATTGCTCTCGTGTGCTTCCACCGAATTTGTGTTACGAAAACAACGAACAGCTAAATATGGCTCCATGCAGGGAAGGGTGACGCGAGCAGTCATTTTTGCTGGAGGCGGTTTTGTTGAGGTAAAAATTGTGTTTTTTACAAAACCATTCACAAAAACAAACTGTTACAGGCTTTTTGTACATTGCTACAGGCTTTTTATAAATGTACCTTAAAGAAACAAATTAACTTATGTTAAATTGTTATTTGATACATGTTTAATATTACACATGGAACCCAAGGAAAGCAGTCAAGGTCAATACCAACACACAAAGACAAAAAGACATTCAACTCCTATGCAGTATACAGTACTTTAACTTAAACAGAAGATAGGAAAAGATTATATAAAGAGAATATTTATTCAAACATAAACAGCTGCAACCAAGAATACAGAGAGTTACAACAACACAGCTTCAAAAACATAAAAAAAATAAACGAACATCTCTAACAATTTAAAGGACAACTCACTCAAAAATGAAATCGCTGCCATCTATTTTTGACCCTCAAAGATGCCACAGTTGCATTTTTGGTGAACGAACACTTCCGGATACACATTTCAGTGCTTTAAAAAAAGCATAATTCGTAAAAAAGTTATACTTTTAATAAAAGCAACACTTTTTGTTAATGGTCCTCTTTAGATGTGTTTGGTAGTAATACACAGAAAATTTAAAGTCCATATCTCCAGCAGGCTAAAATTTCTGCTAGACTCTATTTCCCATAAACTCTCACTTTGTTCAAAGCTTTCTTCAAATATACTTAACCAGATAAATACATTGAATTGAGATGCATGACTTTGCTCTAATAATTCTGCAGCTTATGAAAAATGTAGTTCAGTTGTCAGAATTTGAACATGTTAACAACATCAATCTATATATTAATTACATACATACTTTGTACAAAACATACCCCAACCTTTGTTAAGTACTATGAATTAAGGACTAAACTGGAGCACTTACATATATGTTTATACATTTGGCAGAGCTTTTCTGTTTTAGACTGCTAGATTCGGATTGGAGACTGGTGCTAATCACCTTTTTGAATACTCTGATATAACGCAACCTTTTAAAATATCTTTCTTTAACAGTCTCAATAGATAAGGAAATGGCAAATTGAGAAATGGATGTGTACAATCACACTCAGACCAAGAGGAATTACACTTTCCTCTGGAGTTCCTTTGGCACAGCTGATAGTTGTGTAAATACAGTGTTAAACTATTTTAAAATAATAATTATGGAATTTACTTTATAAACAATTATTTGCAATTAACTACATTTCTAACCGATTTCCAATTTATGCTTAAGAAGAATCACAAAAGTAAATCGTGTCAATCTACTGTATATTGGACCTTTTGGTAACCAGATTAGACAACAAGAGAAAAACAGGCTCTAACGAATTCGTAACCATTACAAATCCACTATTCCTTAATTACAAACAACACCATCTGATAATGGTCATATTTAATTATGTTTTTTTCCTGCAAAGTTATGAACAACCTGAGATTTCTAATGTGAGCAATTTCAGCATTTATCTATGACCAACAATGTTCAAATGTCTATTAAATTCACGTGATGTACAACTGGGGGGGAGAGGCCAAAATCAACTAATTGGCTACATAACATGTTCAGGAACAGAATGGCAGCTAGACAGTGGAACCCCGTGGATACTGTATACTGATGGCAGAATAGGACCTCAACAAAGTTGAAAAAAAGTTCTTCGTAGGGTTGCAGCAGTACCAATTTTTAAAAGCAGGGTACCTTGTTTGAGTACTTCCTGATATGGATACTATTTACGATGTCTGTTCATTGAGGGAGTACTAATATTATGGTACTTGGTATCGGGCCACATCCCTAGTTCTTTAGTTCGTGAACATACAGGAACATTTTTGTTGGTGCCATTTAGCACCATTCTCCAAAGGTGCCATTTGGAACCCACCACTTTTAGAACAACTAGTTCTGGACATAGAAAAAGTAATTTTGACACTTCAAGAAAAAACTTATAGTAAATATATTTCTAAATAGCACCTTTGGAGTCAGCTGCTAAATGGCACAAAAAGGGTCCCCTATGGTTATGAGGCAAAAGAACCATACTTTTGATACTGTGAAGCTCTGTTTTTTTAGAGTTCAGCACATTTATTACACCAAGTGTGCATTAAGACATTTGTAACAATTCTGACACTGTCAACCATATTTTTGCAACAAAACAACTCAATAATTTGGATCAAGAAGAAGGAAATCCCATGTTATTATTAAAAGGCTATAACGACGTGATTTAAAAACATTTGCGAGTTTTCTGAGACTTTTATCTAAGAAATGTGCTGATATAGGGAACACTGCTTCACTGATGTGTCACGTAAACAGTTTTCATAATCAAGGTGACTTAAATTGTAAGTCCACAATTGTACTTAACATGATTGAGAGGGATTTTGTTCTCTCCATCTGACAACAATGGCGTTCTGTTTGCCAGTCAGACAAAACAATAAAGGAAATATGCATGCAATTCTAAAAGAACTCACAATGCTTGCACAGTCTACAATAAAACCACCATATAAATGAACATTACAGCACATAATAACCTTTGCTAAATAAAATTGAAACTTAATATTTATATACAAAAATATACCTTTTACTGTTTAGAAAGAAAATGAGGCAAAGAAAATTAGAATAGAAATGGCAGTAAGGGTTACTTCTGTAAGGAACTGAACTATGCCCTTGAGTGATTTGCTTGAGAAGGCCTGGCCATTTTCTTTGAACGCTGGAACCAACAGAGACGGCCACCTTTTCTAATGCATATTGGGCGGAGGGCACAGATTGAACTGAGATGCCTCTGACATGATTATGTAAACTAAATAAACGAGGTGATCTTTTGGAACAATACACTTCTGAGACGGCTCTTGATCGTCGAAGGCTTATGAAAACTTGAGACCTTTGGAAAGCGAAAGTATTCAGAACCTGAAGATATGAACAAATAATGATGAGAGTCACATTTTAAGAATCATTATGTCCTCCTAAAGTAATAGAATTTACTGAAGAAACTAATATAACGATAGAAGGAGAAAAAAACATTAAATTATTAATTTTAATGGAGTCAAATTTAAAGGTTTAATTGGTTTTATCCAAATTTTAAACATCATTACTCAGTTAGCGCGTTCATCTGTATGTATTTGTTCTCGCCCTGTTTATCCAGCAGAGAACAGCAGTATGCAAAACCCCCTTCCCGCCACCTTTGATTCCGTCTTTGGGCAAAGAAATGGTGCTTTACACTTCTTACACTAGTTTATTTGGGTTTCTAAGTAATTACAGCATTATGGAGTCTACCTGAACTGTTTTTGAACACAAAGAGCTGTCTAACTACTCCAGAGACTATTTTTAAGACATTTTGGAGACATGTAGGGGAAAAACTACCATATTTATTCCATGAAGCTTGGATTAAACTGTTCAAATTATTAATGTGTTATCAACTATTATTAAATTTTCAGTAGATAAGCAAGGTCATTTGGTGCAGTGTAACTTGTACTTTAATGGTATTTATAGAATCACATTTTAACTGAAGAGGGTGTTTAGTTTTTTTGTGAGCTATTGCAGCTTATCTTTTTCCTTGTGTTTTTTACCAAATGTTACCTGTTATTGTTCTAACATTTAGTTAAATACTACCTAACTTGAGGATGCTAAGAAAGCTTAGGCCCTGTCTACACGTACCCGGTCATTTTTTAAAAACGTTTACAAAAAAAATAAAAAAACAATCGCCTCCACATGACCATGGGTAGAACAAAAACTGTGTCCACCCGTAACCAGGTAAAACAATCTAAAACATTGCAGAGTTTGTCTACCCTATTAAAAATAAAACCAAATGTGTGGATTTAACCTCAATGTGTGTCAATGACTTTTGCACATGTTTTAACCTTACTGGCTGATCTCCCTCGTAGGGTGGAACTTTATTTACAATTTTCAGACTATATTTACAATTATGTACAAATTACAACTGCTGAAAGTAATAAAATATATCTATTTTTTACATATATACTTCCCAATTTACCTATTTTAATGTAAAATGTACAACCGCCATTGTTTATAAATTAATTAATTTAAATACACAATCATTAGATTTCACCTAAACCATGTGTTTATCAATTTTGTTCTGGGCTCAACTGAAAAACACTAAAACTGCTAAAATTAAAGAATGTTATTCTGCCTATCTGTAAAAAGAGTTAGAGTAAACATAATTAAAGTGAAAGAAACTAAACCATTCTCTTTAAAACATTTATTGTGTAAGCCTTCACATACAGTACATCCTTAGCATAAATAAATTTCCTATACAAATATACTTATTAAATGTGGTTTAAATCATGATTTGGACAAATTGTGTTCACACTCAACATCCAAAATGGCGGAACTAGCCCTAGCAGAGCTAACATGAGATAAGAGCAGCTTATGAGGATTGATTATGACCATATCTGAATGGATTTGATGAAGAGATTGTCATCTTTTAGTCTATACACCCTAATGATAGAAAACAAGTCATCGGCTCTTGACTGTATTTACTCCTCCCTCTCTTCTGAGTCTACGGTTCAAGCTCAAAACACAAACTTTTTAAATTCAGATTTATTTCCTATAATTGAGTACAATGTCCAATCATGACTTGGTCCCATCATGAATTGTAATTTATTTTTATACATGGGCTAAATACGAGTATTTCATATTGTAATATAGGCAACAAGCTACAGAGCTGTAAATGTCTTACATTGCTCAGTGTGTGTGGAAGACTGAGAGAGAAATTATATTTGACAATGGCAGGAATCAGATGATATGTTTTGAGTTTGAAACCCTGACTCAGCTGAAAGATCCAGATGAGCACGTAATTCAAGTTTTCTGTTTAAAATAATCTTCTAACTCATACAGTTCAATCAACAGGCATTGTTGTATTTCTATTAGAAATCTACATTAATAACTATGTTAATAAACGAGATGTGTGAAATGTTATGACCCTTGTCTGAAAGCACTGATGATAATGCCCCATGAAGCAAATAAGATTGCAAAGGTAATGTTTTTTTGCTTTATATAGCTTGCTGTCACATAAGTACATACTTTACGCAACGTTTTGAATTTATCTACAAAAACGACTTGATTTAAATTCACATTTAAACCTGGCACTTTCTAAGTGAATGCAAATGTAAATTCTTCCACAAACCAGACAAGTACAAGAGAAATCAAATAATCAGGGACCATCCATGTCCACTAATTCTCCTCAAAGTAGTTTAAACTAACATGAAACTACATCTAAACGTTCTAAACTATAACACACAAAAAACTACATTAGCTTTGATCTGGAAAACAATATGATTTGTACAATTGGAATCAAATTTGAAAAGAATCCTTTCACAAACATGAAATTCACAAATCATGAAAGTAAACATATCAAGATTAACAACACTTTCATCATGAGGTAATGAACATCAATCTTCCTACTTTGCAGCTCAAAGTGGCAACTATTTACAATTCCAACACTTTCCAGCCTGCTATATTCATAGTATGTTTTCTGGACTGTGTTTCCCAACCAGCCTACCTACACCAATGTATAGTCAACTACGTTTAAAATAGCTAAGCCTTTGACAGAGTAACAGAATTAGAGTTGCATATTTTTATTTTTGTCAGACATAGTTTAAAAAGTAGGGTGGAGGATTGATGATCGAGTGATTAGTTTGTTAGAAATAAAAACCCAGTTAAATTAGTGATTAGTTGAATCGACCTCAAGTTTACATCACAAATCATTAACCCCAGTAACAATGATTGACTTTACACTCTCGTTTTAGAAAGGTGCTATACCCGACAGGACAAGGGGAGGTAAAAGACATTGCATTAAAATGCATTAAAATGCATTAAAATTGTTCTTTACAAGTTGTAGATACACAATGCTGTCAATAAAAGTCTTCAGCTTTTTTGAGTAGTGGCAGTTCACATACCAGATTATTATCATTGGAGACTCCAACCTTTACATATGCGTCAAATTTCATTACTCAAATCTCCAAATTGACAGTTTTCCAGCTGCCAATTTTCTACCTGTAGCCAGGTCCCTAGAGAAGCTGCCCACCCCAATGACAAGGTTCAAATAGTTATTCTCTCACTGGGCATTAAAAAGAAAGCTTAAATGGTTCAACAAACCTCCAAAAAAACAACAACTCCAGAAAATGTAGAGGGGTGCTGCCGAATTGTGTATAAACACAATTTATACACCTGTTATCAACTTCTGTTCAATGTTATCAGATCAACAGCAGAAGAACCTGGAGGAGTTGAACCAAAACATTCTACATAACACAGACAAACGGTTTAGGTTTCTCAACGAACTCTCCCCACTCCTATTTAAGGACAGCCTGGAGGATGGGATCCTCACAGCTAAATTGATCCTTCATTACTGGTTGGATCTGTTAAACTTAGAGTGAACAAAAACTGTAAATAATAATTTTGAACAATATTCTAAACCTCACCATAATATTACAACTTTCTGCTGCCTAAGAAAAACTGCTCAGCAAAGGACTCACTTTAACGCTGACACCGAGGGAAGAAATTGCGATGAGAAAAAAAAGCTAAATTAGTTATGAATACTCTGATTGGCCAAATATTATTCAGTGTTAAGAATCGACTGTCATATTTTTGAATCAGCATACACTTTACACCATTTCAGCAGGATTTTAAGAGCCCAGAAGGGTGGATTCAGGCCCCAAAGTATCCAAGGCATCGTAATACAGGGAGTGTTATGTAAATTGGTTTTATGAAATGATTTGCTGTTATGTTGGCCTTTTCACCCTATGTGAAGCTCAAATAGCAATGCTTCGAAGCAAAACCTGTGTGAAATCATTTGACTATGGGTTATGCAATTAAACATAGATTTTTTTGTGACATAACTTGTGTTTCGTTTTGCTTGAGTAAAGCTTTGAGAAACACAGTCCAGATCTCCACAGTCTTTGCTGAGTACAACTTTAGAGCAGATTTGCAGTTAAAATGACATCAAGCTTCAAGAAGAACAACTCAACAAATAACTTCATAAATAAGCAAACTTAGGTTCACTGGTTTCTGTTGGCTTTCATCAAGCCAGGCCTACACTCTGTGTCTTTGGCCATGCTTAGAGACCAGATTAAATCATACACATATTTTAGCTGCACTCAACAACTCAGAAGACCATCATTGTTTTTATATTTGTCACGACAAAGATAAAACTAAAATGTTACTTTTTAAACATTTTGTTTAGCTGTGAACAAAGTGTATTGAAGCAGTGGAAGAAAAAACATCTCTTGGTTATTGGTTCATTTTACCATCTCATTTTGTACATTTGTTGAGCAATATGGAGCTTCAGATGAATCTTCCAGTCAATATCAGATCTGAAGCTTCTGCTTAACATCACGAAAGCAGATCTGTACATCTCATCTGTCTCAGAAGTGGCTTGTTCACCACTTCTGAGATCCACAATGATTATTTTAAAGGCACAGCGTTTCTTAATTCTGGAGCCAAGTACAGCTTTTAAAACAATTCTTTCTCAGAGCTGTTAAACATACACAGCAAAGGCATAACAAAAGCAACTCTAACTAACGTCTTAAAGAAAACATCGTTCATAAGATCCGGTTCTGACTGGTTAAGCTCATCACGAAGGCCTACTTGTTAAGGAACCACTAACTTCAGGATCCAATCTGCAACATACAGTAAAAACAACCCTAGAATTACCTCGAATTATATATTTAATAAGTCAAATCTATCTCACAACAACAGAAAGAAGTAGCTATGGAACCACCATAACCCCAAAAACCACGAAGAGTGGTCATAATTAAGCTGAAGTAATAACCTTATGATCAGATAAAATCCTCCTTGTTCAAGACCATTAGAAGATTCAGAGTTGATCTGGTTGATCTACAGTGAGAGGTCTAATCAAGCTCAAACCATAATGAGTTCAAAACAGGTTTTAATCATACGATAGTTTTTTTAAACAGCTTAGAATGATTTTAGTCTTGTTACAAAGTTTAAACCAGGTTAAATTGTAATTTAGTTTAAATCAGTTTTGAATTAAATCACACCTGATAACACAAAGACTTCTTTAACAGGTTTTAAAATATTTAATTAAACTTTAACCACCTCAATCAGCTCAAATTTAGTTTTGATCCTTTTTATATCCAGTTATGACCAGATCAGTAAAAATCTCACCACAGAAAACCCAGCTATTAGTCATCTTAATGCATGCATTGCTTTAAAACAAATGTTCAATATGCCTAGTGTATCTTTCAAAAGAAAAATAGATCATTCCAACATGACACTGGTGGTTCTACACAACTGGAGATAATTGGCTGTCTTTACAAAAAAAAATCACTCCTAAATCCAAAACTACAAGTTTAAATGAAAAAAATGGTTGCATAAACATGAGGAATGTGTCTGAGTTTCTACATTTGAATCAGAAAAATAGACATGATGCTCCTGCTAAAATGGCCACTTTCATATATTTTGACGCCATCGTTTTAACAGTTCTTTGAAGAAGGATTTCTGAATAGTTATAGAGATACTCCACCACAGGTTTTAGTCATTAACCACTTGTCCTCCTGTTGTTCCAATCCCATAAAGGCCAGAAGGGGAAGTAGAGAATTACATTTACTAACACTACAATGTTTTTTAAAAGTAAAATTTAACGTTATATACAGAATAAAGCATTAAATAACTTATTAAAGGTCTGTTTTAAAAATTCACTGATATTAATTACTGTAGTGCATTGAGTAAATGTAACATGAGATTTAAATGCTTTAACATGTTTTACTTCACGGTCTGTTTAAATACTTGATTCTGATTGGCTGGGAGGTGTTGTATAATTCACAATATATGCACACGACCATGCGCGACTTTAGGAACCATTGATCAGTACATTCGAGCATCCTAGAGCACAGTTCATAGATTTGCTCAACTTGGATTGTTTTAGAGACCTTTTTTTTTTTAACTCAACCCTTTTTACACCAACCATCATTTGAGGACCTCTGCCGGACTAAAACCAAGAGACACTCAATTGATTCAGCTGTCTGTGCGAAGGTCGAGAACAAAAGCTACCTGCGTCTGTGAGAAAATTACCATGAGCGTTGAACTGTCTTCTTTTCTTATAATTACACATTAAAAGGAAACAAAGAGCTTCACATTTGCCTTCACTAGCTGTTATTCATGAGAATATCTTACATTGAAGAGATTGTGGTGAAGCCTTATCTTGCTTTGATGGATATCATTTTTAAAGTGTTACTAGCTTCATAGAAATATATCTCTCACTACCCCTCAGTGTGAACCCACATCCAGATAAGTGTTGATAATCATTTCTTTTTAATGAATAATTTCACTCAGATAAATGTTCGGTCAGTAATTGTATGCAGACTCTACTATGGGAAGGGAATGACATGCACTGGAGTAGATTTTCCATGGGTTATAGTAAATTTCACACTTTCACAGGAACTTTAGAAATGATGTATAAACTACAATAGTTTGAAAAACTTTGAATGATCAATTCTGATGTGCTTTTTGTGTATGAAGCTAGTGAGCGCACCGTAGATGGTCTTGAAATGCTAACGTTATGCTAAAGCTAACTAAAGTGTCTCTAATGAAAAACAAAACAAAACATTTGTTTGTCTATATGGAGAGCAATCAGGATTCATTTTACCTTAACTTACATGATTAAACTTATTTGTCTCTGTCAGGAGCAAGAAGCATTGAAGCAGACAACAAATAAAACCCCCTTTTAATTTCAGCTAACATGAATAATATCTTTAAGATGTTAATGTGCCCAAAGATAATGATGTAAACTGCATAAATGTTAAGAGATAACATTAAGACATCACAGCATCAAAATATCAATGGGACTTTTTCCTCAGTAGTCAAAACAAGACTGACATAAAAACCTTCAGTTTCCACTCATTTATTGTAGCTCAGATAATAATATCTACTTAAATATTCAAGTGTAGGCAAAGAATATACAACGGCTGAGCATGGATTATTCATTTTTAAATACATTTCCCTACGTATTACCCTTACTTGTACATCATGTAACAATTTTGGTTTACAACAAAAAAGATATATCTTCTGTGAGTTTCAAAAAAAAGTTAACATTTAGAATTGTTTATTTTTTGAGATGTCAGAGCAAAGGTTAACTGCTTTGATTAGTTTCAGGTTTGAAAGTGGGTGTACCAGTAGTGATATTTTTAGATTTATGTTAGATGAAAGTTTGGGAATGTGTATATGGTAATTTATGAATAGTGATGACAATGTGTACTGCTGATAAGATTTGTGGGAAAGTATCTTTTCATATCTGTGCACCGAGGAAAAGCAAAAGGCTACCTGAAAACAGTCAAGGGGATCAGTGACACACACGCTGATGAATGGATGTCATCAAAGTTGTAATTCATCGCTGTTTTCTTCCAGTTTAATTAAAGACAGATTTCAACACGCTCAATGCTTTGCAAGCTGTTCCATTAATTCCATGGATCTGATCAGTTTTTAACACTTCATTACTCATAAATAGGCCAGCAACATGTTCTCATAACCATTGGAGTTTTGACCCAAAATGTTGAAAAATTATTTCAAAAAAGGAATTAAGCATTTAAGGATTTGGAACAACATTGGGTTGTTAATACCACATTTTTCATATGTGAGTGGAGAAAAAATTACCAATTAAGTAATCTATTCTTCCTTTGTAGATGTCATACATGCACAACAGAACTTAATAACACTATCTCTATAAGCAGTTACTCATATTCACATACTATCTGAACTGATTCATACTATAAAGTGTATATTTTTCTTCTAGCAACCCTGAAGCATTTAAAAAATTCAAACTCTGCAGCAGAACACACTTTCGGACACAGCCTTACAACACAAGATGATACATTTTAACGGACATCGCTATTGGCTGCTGAAAGGCTATTGGTGACTAAAAGCCGATGGAGACATAGGGTTTCTCCAGGCAATACACAGTGCATGGGTATTCCATTTGATAATAGAAATATAGAGGGACAGCTCATGCTAAGCTACCATTTTTACCATTACCTCGCCCCACTTTCTAAAGTCTTTTCTCTGTGAGAGAATGTCTTCATTAGTGTTCTATATTATTCAGGATTAGAATAACTTGTGGGTGAATAACTGTTAGTTTTATGAGTGAACTGTCCCCTTTATATATCTTTTTTTCATGCAACAGGAAGTCTGACAAACAAATATGATGTACCAGCTAGAATGGCTTACTGCTTCTACATGGCTAGACACCATGATCTACTCATTATAAAAACTCCAAAATAAAAAAATGAGCACAGTAACATTATGTTTATAACATCGGCAGTTATGTTAGTATAAAGAGATTTTTATTTCTGTGGATTAGATCGCTCGATGGTAGGCTTCCTGTTGACATATGTGGCCCAGTAGCCAAGGTTGAAGATGAAAAAGAGCACAGGAAAGATGATTCGTGAGATCTTGTCCACTTTGCTGACCCGGTTGTATGATTTACGTCCCTCAGGAACATATTCACCATCCATTTTAGGCAGTCGTACTTCTCGCACTTCTCTCTGCTCTCGAAGCTCACGGGCAGGCTGCGAAGGGGGGGAGATGGAATGGGGAGCGCTCTTAGAGACGGTTGTTAGCCCAGGGTCTTTAACCACACCCATGCTATAGGTGGTTCCTACAATGTTGTAGGTGTTGTTGGTTTTCTTTGAGAATGTTGCAGACTCTCGTCTCTGTGGAAAAATCAGAAGTCAGAAAAATATGAATCAGTGGCTGGAAATTGTTCAAATCCCAGCTATACACATTTCGGAATTACTGAAAGCATATTGTATTTTAAATAATGAAGCTCTTTTTAAAAAGTTAATTCGGAGGATATTGATGGTTTATTATTTAAATATTTTGAATTTATTTTATTTTTTTATTATTACAAAAATAATTAGAATTTAAATAGTCTATTTGTCTTCAATTTACATTCATTATTTACATTTTACATTTATAGATAAAACAAAAGCCTAAGTCTTGTCATTGCGATTAATTTTGAAAATGTATGCCATTAATTAGTAATTTTTTTATTTGATCGACAGCACTACTATATAAATTTATATATAAATATACATTAAGCGTAGTCAGCTTTAGAATATCAATTAATTGCTTATTAGACTAACATATATACAGACACCAATTTAAGCAATGCTAGTATTAAAGTGTATTGTTTTATCTGCTGACCTTTGCCTGTAAAGGAAGAATCAACTGTAACAACAAAGAGTAATTTGAAGAGACATAGTTGTATGATTTGTAAAAGAGAGAGAGAGAAGCTCATTAAAGTGCCTCTAATGGCGAACTTGAGATTACCACATTACAGTATATCAAACAAGAAAGAAAGCTCTTCTTAACTCTGCTTATTTAGTGGCAAACAAGTGATTAAAGAGGTCATGAACTGCTCACTGTTTACATCATTATGGGCTAGTTTTTTAGACTTTCTCTGGTTATACGTACAAACATATTATCGTACTATTAGACTTTCATGTTCAGAAAGTGGAGAAACATTGTGCACAACCGTGAGTGGCAGAAAATGAATTAATGCAGCCACAAGTGCAGGCACTGCACACAAATGGGATTTCTTGGGAGTTCTTGAGGTTAATTTATACTCCTAATGAGGTTTTTAATGAAAAAAGGTGATATGACTCATCAATCTTTAAAGAAAGCTCTAAACAGGTTTCATTCTTACACACCCTTTAGGGACAGTAGTAGAAACAGCACAGCAGGAAACACACACACACTGAGTCACAGTGAGTGTCACAGTAAACATATTCTGCGTGGGAATGTGTGTACTGTATGTTTTGCCAATAAACAAACGCAGCCTCAGTAAGCAGATGACACAAATCAACAAAAACAGAAGCTTGAGGTTTAATCCACAATTCTTTGCTGTATGCAAAAGTACGTGTCAAAACGGCTTTCGTTATTATTTTCAAAATCTCAATCCATAGAGTACAAGGTTTGAACAGAAAAAAGCACATTTTCAAAGTGTAAGAGGCAGATATTGGGAATAAATCATACATATAATAATGTATACAGTTTGAAATACAGATCTCTAAGTCAAAATGAACTAAATCAACTACATTTTTGCCATTGAAATAATATAATTTCTACCTCAATTTGTTTAAGGAAGTCAACTCAGACTTATGCTAATCCACTCTATTAGATAAAATATTGAAATTACCATATGACCCTTTAAATAATTTGTTTTTGAGCTCCCAGAAAGAGAAAATAGGATTACACAACATGTATATATCTGTATATGACATGTTTTGAGGGAACAATACTAAAATATGCAAGAAATGTCTGAAAAGTCGAGTTTACATGATAAAGCACATTTATGTTAAATAACTTTACAGATAGTTTAACAAGTCTCGAAACAACATCGACAAAAGATGGCAACAATAAAAGAGACCCAACATTTTACTTAACTTGGCTAAAAAAACAAACAAGACTAAAACTGTGACATAAAACACACTAATTCCGATGCTTGTGTACAAGATGCGGAAGGTTTGAAAGGAAGTGATAGATGGTTGACCGAACATGAAGACTGGTCTGAAGAAACTTTCAAAGGCAGATAGCAGACTCAAATCCTAGCCCTTTTCGTCTCTGAAATTGGCCCCTGAAAGAAGAGCTCTAGAGCTCCCTTATCATGTAGTAAACTTGGAGTTACTGAATGTAATGCCTTTTTTAGAATTATCAATTCCAATTTAAGTGTAGACAATATTTCCTTATTCTTGGTTCATATTTCATAGGCTGTATAATCTAATGCATCGTTTATACACATCAATGATAATAAATGTTTGAACCTTTTTTGGTCATTCTTCTTTTACTGAAACACTTTCAATAAGAATAATAAGGGTCAATAAGAATAATAACATCAAGTGGTAGTAAAAATTAAGGTCATTGAGTGGGTTAAAACTTAATATTATCATTAATACATGCAAAACATGCTAATTTATTTGGCCGTGACCAAGAATAATGGTAAAGATAAAACCTTTTTAAATCAATTATGGAGTCAGATATATGAATTTATGTGAATTATTAAAAATTCTTTGGCACTGTTTCAAGACAGAAAACATGAGCCTTCAGTCCCGACTGGTATCTGTTTTTGGACCAAGCACCGAGACCCCTATATTGTTTTTAGTTATTTTTTAATAAAACAGGGTGTGTAAGTTAAAACTACATACCTGAATCTTCACATACTTATTTTTGACACGATTACATTGAAATCAGTATGCGTCTTTTCTACTCTATGTTAATCTTGGAGCCAGAATCACACCTCTACAGATTTTCAGAACTGGGGCGTAAGTAAAAAAAAATTTCCAGGAAAATAACAAGGAAAGATGATGGCTGGTGACAAAAAGGACAGAGGGCTTAAGAAGCAACACAATCTCACCAAAACACAAAGCCCAACATGACAGTTGGCAATCATGTGATTAAGGTCACATGACAGGTGAAAGCAAAAACAAAATCAGGGGGAAAACAAGTACATATAAAATCAACAAAACATTAACAAAAGACTTGGGATAATAAAAGGAGAGCTGGTTAAAACCATATGAGAGAAGAACTGTCAGGTAACTTTCACTTATGATTTGGAGTAGATTTCAAGTAGAGACTTCATCTTTGAGTCCACTCGAGCGGCTGAAAATAACTGGGCAGATATTTGTGTAGGCATAGATCAATTTAACGATATCACTGCTTAGCATTGGATACTAAATGTTAATATATCGGAGCCATAATATGCGGTCAACTTTAATTAAATGGTGAACTTCAATCAAGCTAAAACTCAGCGAAGCAAGGCGTCTTTAAAGCATTATGACACTGTGCAGTGCATGAACTATTTATCTTATATTTTGATCCCCAATTCTTTAATTATTTGAAGATATATTAAAGAGATAGGGCACTCTTATCACTTCACCCTAATTTACTCTTAATCTTTTCCAAAGATTTAAAAAGCTATGCAAAAATAATTGGAATAGTTTTATAATCTGTATTTGACTTTAGACAGTGCCAAGAATCCTACAAATGTGTCTCCTTCAAACACTCTAACTCAGTTCTTTCTCTGAATCTCCCAATAAAAACAATGGTTCTCTATTATTGAATTTTATTTTGATACTATAACAATTTTTTTTCTTTCATAAACACTCACATGCACACATAGGAAAAGAACTGCCACTGATCTCAGCCATGCTATCTCAGATTTTGTAAAGTTAATTTGAAAATGGATTATTTATGTTTTTCTACTATATAACTGTCCATTACAAAACTGACCTGTGTGTTAGGGGAAGTTTACTGGCTTGTGTTAGGGGTAAGTTTCAATTAGTTAAAAAACTGTTTAGTGTTTCAAGCTCACTTTGGTGTTCATGTTCCTCTGTGCATGCTGTTGTTGATAATGTGTGACCGCACCTGTGCACCACAGAGATTGCCAGAGTGTAACTGCGCATTTGTGTCTAAAATGACATGCCTGCCACAAGAACCATCTTACCTCTTAACTATTGTTATGTACTTGTTATGAAGGCTTTTTTTTCCCCACAATGTGTTTTTTTCTCATACACACCAATGACATCATATCTTTCAACTTGAAATTAAATAGGTAAAATCCCAGATTTGTTTTATTATTCAGGACTCTTTATCAGCAAAATATTTTCATTAACATGATTCTATGCAGTTACAACATTTTCTTTTCAGAACCATCTGCTTGCAATAGCTATTTATTCTAATAGGCAGCTCTTGAGAGTATATGAATCAAGGTTTGGCAAGGTGGACAAAAGCTTGACACACACAAAGCAATCTCTAGAGTTCTACTTTGTGATCTGACTGAGTTATGAATCTTCCCAAAGGCAGTCATATCATTTAATTGTGTATTACGACTGTCCTTATTACCAGTAACCGAGAAGGACTAGCGACTCAAGAGGGCGAGTGGCGAGACGAAGAGCAAATGCTGACCTTCTCAACACCAGAGTAAATCACATCAAGCCCAATCCATAATGCCATTGCCTGCTTTAGAGATGAATGAAACTGGAGAGCGCAGAGGTCAGATTCAACACAGGCACATGAGGAATTGCACTGAGGAAAGAGGTATAGCCCCCAATGGAAATCACAACTGCCTCGATTTAACTGAGGAGATGAAAAATTCTACATTTTCTCTCATGGTCAGACTGAAGCACAAAAATACAGACAATATGATAAACAATAAATTCTAAATCTAGGAGGAAAATGAATTGATTAAAAACTGTAGAAGGATGTATTTAATTTTTTAATATATGTAATATTAAGTATTTTAGCACTAACTTGAACGTATATGCTAAAGCTGTTTTTCACTGCAGTGGGTTCTTGTTTATTCTTGAGAAATAATGTTGCTTGTTAGCAGGTTATAGTGCCAACACGAACCAATAATTGAATAGTTTACAAAATCTATGGATTTAGTTTTTCTTTTAAAAAGCTTATATGAATCTTTGAAAATTACCCCTCATGTTAGGTGCAAAATATCTTTATGTTTATGTTACACTCGGACATCAGGTCACACTACGCTCTTTCCACCACCTACGTATGTCATTCATTCATTCATTCTGGGGAATTAAACTCCTCCCTCAAGCATGGACATAACAGCTCTACCTTGTGGATTACAGGAGCATAATGTGAGGAAAAGGTGTTCCCAATGTGAAACTTTCTACATAGCAAGTACTAACATGTGCATACTTAATGGAATGAAAGTTTTACATCTTCAGATTTTTCACAATTTATAAACATACTGCTTGGCTTATTTCAGTTTTTTTTTTCAGACTGACAGGGCTAGTATTTGTGTGATTAGCAATACATGTTAAATCAATGTACGAATTCTACTGTGGAGTGTGCAGAAATATTAGTTGTAAAAAAATTTGTTCCCCGCTCATTAGTGGCCATGCTAACCAATCAGGAACTTTGTAGAATAGTCACATGAGGTAAACTGAAAAAAAAATATTAAAATATGGCATAGATTGGATTCCATTTTCTGGAATCCTGGGATTAAGCATATTGTGAATAAACTTACTCAACCTGCTTGATCCGGTTGCTCCTGCATTTGTTTCTGTCATGATCATTAACGGCATCTCTGTACTAGTGTACTTAAATGGGAAGGCTCAACAATGAAACTGCTTCCTCTGCAAGTGTGGGTAATATCTTGCTCAGTGACTAGCTGTATTCCAAACCACGACGGCAAAGATCTCTTTTGTACATCTTCTGTTAATAGGGAAGGTTTGCCGGAGTTGATTGAAGAAATAACAGACACAAACCATGTCATACACTGCCTTAACCCACTACTTTCACTTTGTGTTTGACCCTACCTCTGTCGAGACACTGCAGGATATGTCACACAGTTTGGAGTGACACAACAGGGTTGGCTGTCAGCCCCTAAACATGATTGAGAGAATCACCTAGAATTTAGACAAGAATTAAGTGCATGAAAATACAAACTGTGGTTCTTCCTGCCTGCTGATCAGTTTTGTAGCTGTGGAATTTAAGGCAAGAGTGAAACAAGCCAAATTTAGTAACACATCAGCGAGTTATGCTCACAGTGAGTGAGCATCATCAAGGGATAGCTGACAATGAGGTGGCAATACTATGCTGCTTATATGAGGAGGTGATGAATGACACCCAGCTAAAAATCCATAGAATTCTGGAGATTGAGAACACTAGTAATTGGAGGAACCTGTTTTTTCTGTGACATGTAACACGTGCCTGATTTATGACTTCAGATTTCCCTTTTGTTCCTGTCTACTTTATTTGAAAACAAACCTGTACTTAGGTCTCTTGTTTCTTACTCAAAATCAGTTATATCATTCCTTTGTTAAATATACCAAACAATACACCATAAAACAAACACCTTAAATCTACTCCATTTGCCAAGCAAGGAAGCATTCAAATGAATAAACAATCTAACCAATAGATTATGGTGTTTTTCAAAATTTTAATCACGATTGAATAATTTTATCGCAATCCAATCATTTGTCCATTACAACAGACCACTTAACTGAAGATAAATGACTAACATCTTTTAATATTTTACCTTAACTTCTACCTGATTAACAACTGGTATTTTGATTATTCCCAATTAACAGGTTGACAGGTTGCAAAAAATCCCTTTGTTTGCATTTAATTTGCATTTATTTTTCTTTATAGTTCAGTGAAATTTAAAGATACATGTGATGTCATTGCAGATACAGATATCTCTAATTAATTTTCTTTCCCTAACTTGACCTGATTGACCAATGAGATGAGTTTCCACAACCACACTAGTTCCATTTCAACTATAAGCCAGTACCCAATAACCATCCACTTTCACATACCTTTAATCATCCTCCTTTTCTTTAGAAACGTACTCTGTCTCCCACACAATCTCATTCTTCTGTTGCTTGCCCTGCTCTTTTTCGTTTCTTCCTTTCCTCATTTCAGCTGTAGCAAATCAGTTTCGATATTTTTTTAGGACCCCAGTGAACCCCGTTTCAATTTATCTTTCATCTGTGCGCTTTCTTCTCCTTTTAATCTTTGTTCTTTTTTCCTTTGGTGTTCAGTTGTTGACTGAAGACACCATTAGAGAAGTGAGATTTGTTGCACAGAAGCAATTATCCAAAGCTTTACTTGATTGAGACAGCAAACACTCCATATAATATGATTAGAAGAATGTTGTGTAGAGGGATAGCTTACTGAAAAATAAAGGTCCAGTCACTGATTAATCAACATCAAGTCATTATAAGTATTTTATTTATCTTAAAAGCAGAAGGTATTGCTTCTGCAATAAAAAAAGCTCATAAAAAAGCTCATTAAAATGTTTAATTTACTTGCTAAGTTACTCATAATGTATCATTACTATTTGTTTCATTCCTACCAGGTTCATTTGCTGACTTTTTATCTCATACGTTTCATTCTGATGTGTTCTCATGTAGATTAGCTGTGGAGCCTCCAATCTAGTGCTTGTTATACTTCCATAATAAAATTATGTAAACAATTCAGTGTATAAATTCAGTGAATAAATTCAGTGCTCAAACTGGGCAATTGGGACCAGGGGCTGGTGCTGCCTCCTCTCTGCGCAGAGATTGGAGGTTCACTACCTGAGTTTTGAAGGGGATGGTAGGAACCTGGGCTTAAGACTAACATGAGTATCACCAGGTCACCAGATCTTTAAGCAGGTCTCATCGACAGACAGTGCCTACAGATCTCCCACCCTCTTAATCTAGGTAAACGTGTTAGAGTGACAGGTACAGAGCATAGAACAGCCGGCTGAGCATTCTCGGGGTAGCGAACAGGTCTACCTTCGCTATACTAAAAAATTCCTAGATCTGCTGGACTGCCAGGGGATCGAGTCGCCATTCTCCTAACCGGGGGTCCACCGAGTGCATCTGCTGTCTGATTCAACCTACCGGGGATATGGACTGCATTCAGGGATAGACCCCAATGCTGACTCCAGAGGAACCCTAACCCTAACCCTAGCTCTAGACGATTTATGCTCCATGAAGAGTCTGTCTCGGTCCAAACCCGATTTATTCTCCAGGAGGTGTGTTTCTTGGTTCAAAACCCTACAATTTTGTACTTCTGGCATAAAGCACCCCATCCGGTCTTTGAAGCATTAGTAGTTACTACTACATGCCCTGCAGGTCCTCCCAGGGTGACTCTGGTATGGAGGAAATGAATATCCTTTCAAAGACAGAGGTGATGGTGGCAACGAGGTATCACATTCACCTTCAGTCGCCCTCAAGGGCCATGCTCGTGACAGAGCCAAAGCTGGAGTGGTCTCATATGTAATAAGCCAAGCCATGGCATACAGGGCAGCGGCAGCGTAACCGCTTGAAGTCAGGTCCAATGACAGGCTTTGCTGGTGGGATGGAGTTCTCGACTGTTCACGCCAGGCGGCAGGGTAACCCAGACCTAAGTGTACCGCCAGTGCTTGCTCTACCTGGGAGTCGCTTTGTACCCCCTAGCTACCGTGCCATCAAGGGGAGCAAAAGAGGGGAGATTGACCAACCTCGCTTTATAACGGGATAGGGGAAGGCTGCGGGGTGTCATCCTGGCACTACCCCACAAATCACGCATCCAGCCTGGAGATTTTTGGTGCAAGGAGCAGAACCACCTGCTACCCAGTTTCTCCTGAAAAACCTCCCTGGTTGCCATCGACTCATCAGATCTCCAACTAATCCACACGGAATAATCCAACTATTTTCTGTTGTTGTGTCTCACTGAGTGGCTCGTGTGTCAAGAGTAATCTCCGGTGAAAAACAGGAAGGGTGTTACCCTTGCCTCTGCTTTGCGCAGACCGGCGTGATCACGCATTTGCTGATTGGCATTTTGAAAAAGTATGGAGAGACTATGTTTCCAATAGCAGCCTATGGAGATTTGCTTTGCTTTGCTTCACTGTTGCCAACGCCTCAATAAGAAAAGTCGCTATAGGCTAAAAGTTGCTAAAAGTCATTAGATGACATCATCACCTAATTTGTATAATACCACCTGGCGTGCCCCCCCCCCCCTTATTATAAACATGTATAAAACAAACATGTAATGCTTAATCAAATTAAACAATAATACAATCTATGAGAATGGAAAGATGTTAATCATGTCTTTAGATTAATTTTGATTTCATGGATTGTGTGAATATGATGATGAAGATGATAGATGTCGTATGAGGGAGGAAAACCTCACATCGGTGTTGGCTTCTGTTCACGTGCAAATATGTAAACAAAACATTTTATAGTACTCATATTTTGTAATAAAGACCCACAATCTTGAAACCTTGCATTTGGAAAACTGGGAATTGTGATATAATTGTGGAGTCGAGGAAACAATAGAATATGTAATTCTTAAATGTAAAACATATGAAATGGAAAAAAAGAAATTATGAAAAAGATTAGGGAAATAATAACAGAGCCTTTTCAAATTGTCAAAATCCTAAAGGAAACAAAAATGTATAAGGCAATTATTTTATTTCCTAAATAGACTAATAATCATTTTAGAATACAAATGAATAATAACAGGAAAGGTTAATTTTCCCTTCTTTTTATATAGTTCATACTACTTTCCAGTTGGTGGCGGCAATGCCATTCCTCCGTCCAAAGAGAGTGACAGCCAGAACGAAAAAAGTCGCCAGGAACCGCAGGAAATGTTGCTAGATTTGTCGCTAGTTGCTAGGATACAAAAAAGTCGTAAGACGGTCTGAAAAGTCTCTAAATCTAGCGACAAAGTCACTAAGTTGGCAACACTGCTTTGCTTTATCTGCTTTAGGTTATTCCACAAAATTACGATTCATTCAGAATTCAAAGTCCTGCTTAACATGCACAGCTGCAAAATACAGATATTTAATCTTGATAAATCATGCTCAACTCTCTTCAAAGGCTTCACAAGTAGTAAATGTTGGTTCGTGTGTCATTACCCATCTTGTTTCGTAGTTAAAGACTCAGTTCTTACTTCTGATTTGTTCAGATTTTTTTAGTCATGAGTTCAATGTGTGTTAGACCTGCAGTTAATCCTGTGAGCGTTTCAGTTTATCCAAGGATGCATTGTGTTTCTTGCACTTTAAGTTTCCATCTATGTTTTGTTATGATTATAGGTTGTGGTTGTTTCCTTCTTGTGGGATTCAATATATCTAACCGCTTTCCATGGCTAGTTTAGTATAACTGATATGTTTGGCCAAAAAAACTACTTTAATCCATTCAATCTGCTGACTTCATCTGGGATCTATATAGTGGCAAATCCATGCCATTATTCGAGCGTGTATTTTTGATAATCACATGCGTGTGTTAAGATTTTATAACAAGAAAGGGGGAGAGATTTGAGAGAGAGGAATTATGGGGTGAGCGCGTTAGCCCCTCCTCTCGCTCACGAGAGAGTGTTTTGCTCTCTTGGGCAGTCTGTACGGATCTGTATCTGCTCGCACAAATCTCAATATCATGTGCGCATGAGTGATTATCAAAAATACACTCTCGATTATTAGCACGGACTTGATCTCCTAAATCTATTCAGCCCACACATACTGACACTTACCCTCATCTCTTGTGCCTCTTTCTGACCATCCCAGGCCCAGCTTCGCTTCGTAAAATAATTAACTGTGGCAAACTCGATGAGGGCAGAGAAGACAAAGGCGTAACATACTGCCATGAACCAGTCCATGGCTGTGGCATAAGCCACTTTGGGCAGAGAGTTTCTGGCACTGATACTGAGGGTGGTCATTGTCAGCACAGTGGTGACACCTGAGAAAACAAAAAAGTTAAGGTTAGGCAGCTCATTTCAGACTGGATATTTGGCATTGCATCTGTTTAAATGCACATTAATGAACCACCTTTTACTTAATATCTAACAGTTTCTAACAGTTTATCCATATCCACAAAACTGATTGTAGAAGGCAGTAACAAGACACTACTCTTTAGTTCAACGGCAGTGAGGTTAGCAATGATCTGACCTACGAGTCTAGTTAGAAGGAATGTTTGAAGCACTGTAAACTTAGAATTTTTTAATACTGTTGGTTGTTTTGGGCTGTGTAGAATATACTGCCACCTTTGTGGAATGCAATATGAGCCTTTTCCCAAGTTTTTGTGGGAAAAGTGTTGAGACATGCCAGACACCATTAACCACACAGGAACAATCTGTGAAGCCAAATGCCGGATGCTTATCTAAATTGAAACTAACTATATTTTGCTCTGTTGCTAACATTATAACATTTTACGGCCAACTTTTATTTATGCAAAAGCGCTAGCCACATTATTGGCAGCTTTTTTTGTGCATGTTTTACTACAATACAGACTGATACTTATTCTTGTTGTTCTCATCCCCATCAATATGCCCTTCCTCAAAATATTGTAAAAAAGTATTGCTTAAATAATTACATTTCAATAATTATATCCCTATTTTAGCAAGGACTACAAAAATATTTAAAGAACTGCGTATATAAGAGCAATTTTCATGACTGATAAAAGCCTCGCCCAATCAGTGGGCTTGTTAACCTCTCTACCGTTGAAAAGAGAGTTTGTGTATTATTGAGTTGTTATTAATTAAATTTGAGGAAAAACTTTTGCTTAGATGTAATTAATTCTGAATTTAAAGCAGGACGACTCTCTCTAAAAAGGTCAAAGTGGATGACATGTTTGGATTTTCTCCACCTTCTTTCAGGCTTCCTGCAAAGTCTTTTCATACTTTGAACATTTATTGAATTTCTCTAGGTTTCTTCTTGACAGTTATAAGTGCGATGTCATTTATAATGGACTTGATTTTTAAAGTAAATGCATCAAGAAGGAAGTCAGCTGTGCCAGCAGGGATGCTTGAAGAGAAGAGTTTTCAGTTGCTTTTTGAAAGCTGTTAGTGTTGCTGCTTTTCTGACTGGATCAGGAGTTTGTTTCACCAGCCAGGGACAGTGAGAGAGAAGGTTCTGCTGAGAGGTTTTCTGCCTTTCTGGGACGAAACCTAGAGTCGCTGTTCCATCTGAGCACAGGCTTCTGGAGGGCATGTAGTAGTGTTTGAGCTTGTTTAGGTAAACAAGGGCTGATTTAGAGATAGTTTTGTATGCTAGCATCAGTGATTTGAATTTACGATGTAGAGCCAGTGCGAATCTGCGATGTACAGCCAGTGTAGAGTGATGTAGAGGGGAGTAAAATGCGCTCACTTCGATTGCTTGAAGATAAGACTAGCTGCAGAGTTCTGGATCATCTGCAGAGGTTTGACCGCGTTTGCTGGAAGTTCTGCTAGGAGGGTGTTTCAGTAGTCCAGATGTGAGAGCACAAGAGTCTGAACCAGGAGTTGAGTTGCATGCTAAGTTAAGAAGGGCCTGATTTTTTGAATGTTGTGCAGTGCAAACCTACTCGCTCAAGTTGTCTTGGTGATGTTGTCTTTGAAGGACAGCTGTTTATCCAAAATCACTACAAGGTTCCTGACAGAAGGAGAAAGGGGGATTGTTGAGGATTCCAACTGAATGGTGAGGTCGTGATGCACAGAGGTATTGGCCGCAATTCTCGTTCTCTTTTCTTTTTTCAAGTAACAAAAATGAGATGCTTTGTTTCCAGTTTCCAGATCTAGAGAAACTAGTCCATGCTTTTAGTATCAGCAGGTTGAACTATTTTAACTACCATTACTATTTTACTACCATACTATATTAACTACCCAAAACTACCATTTGACAGCTGCAGCTTATTTAGTGGCTGCGCTGATACTGTCCAGAATTAGATGGATGAAGCATACAACGCCACTCCTCAGGTCTCTACACTGGCTGCCAGTGAATGTTAGAATAGATTTTAAGTGCTGCTGCTTGTCCATAAGTCACAAAACAGCTCAGCACCAGACTATATAACAGATCTGGTGACTGTAAAAAAAACAAAGAGCTCTCAGATTACTGGGTTTAAATCAGTTAGAACTACCATTGGTACTCTCCAAACATAGAGGCTGCTTTTAGTTACTATGCTGCCCACAGCGGAAACTAGCCTCCAGAAGTGATTAGAGTAGCTAAAGCTTCACACATTTAAATCCAGACCATCTATGTAAATGTGTGTTCAATGTGTCCAAAGAGCTCTGCGCTTTTAACTTCTGCTTTCCTCTTTTTCTACAAATTTGAATGCCTTTACTTTCTAATCTCTTGCTTTCTTCATCTAAGATCAGTGTATATAAATGTTTCTCTTTTTTAATTATATTTGTGAAACAACAGACTTTTCTTAGCAAAGACTCTGAATCCCCTTTTGCTCAACTTGTGGTATGTGTAATACAAATAAAATGTCTCTTTCAATTTCATAATTGTCAACTATTATCAGGAAAAAAATTTTTAGGCTGAAAGAAAACGTGCAGTGAAAAGAAAACTTTGATTATATTAGTTGATTTTATTAAAAAATAAACAAGGCCAATACACTTTGAAACATAATATTGAATGCCATAAACAAAAAACACTACACAGGAAAGGAAGCAACATCAAATAAAGGTTCAGTTAACATCTACATGAAATATTTTGGTTTGTGGGTGTCTTTTACTCACTGGTAATATAATCATGTTCTAATGAGACACCAGTGAAGTAATGGAGCTTGGTAGGAGGAATATTTAGCAGTTGAGTGTAATGCTACAACAATTTTTTCACTACACCATTATCCATTTCAATAGATGAAATAGTAGCATATAACTATTGGGAATCCATTTTTAGCTGCAATTTCCTGGTAGTCCTATTTCCCTACAGTCTTTAGTTGCTATGGTTACAAATTAATTCATTCATCAACCCACACCTGATTGTCTTGCAGTTCATTACATCTGTGCATCTGAGACCTCTATTATCTCTCTGCAATTATTTGCTTTTTTTCTTTCATTCTTTCTTTCTTTTCTCTGAGTCTTATTTTTCATCTTTCTTTCTCTCTCCCTTTCTCACAATTACTTCTGGTGAGTCCTTGTAATGTTTTTATTTTCAGTTTTTAATCAATTTAATTCTATATGACTTTTTTATGCTTGATTTTATTAAATGTACTTTCTTTTTACTCTTAATTTCCAATATAAAGCACTTACGAAAGTGCTGTGTACGAAATGTGCTATACAAATAAACTTGCCTTGCCTTACTGTGTGACAGTGAGGATGACGAGTTGTCTGAGACCGCTTGTCTTTGTTTGTGAAGCTTTTCTCAATTTCTATCATTTTTCTCTTTTTGACTGTGCTGTTTTTTTGCTTATTATCTTCTGTGTACCTGCATTACGCCTTGTGCTACCTTTTTGTCAGGAGCATGACGGCTGCAGAGTCTCAGTCTCTGTGTTCGCTGACTCATGGTGTGAAAGTGGAGTTTGGATGCAGTGTGGAAAAATGTTGCTTGCCTTGTAAAATGTAGTTGGTTACGAGAGTATCATGTCTGCTTCGAGAATTAATAATGCCACTGTTATCCTCCTGAGCACTATCAATAAAATGAATGAGCTTGTGGAGAAAGGCATTGCTTTCTCTCACTAAATTTTCAAAGAAGGTGATGAAGCGCTTTGCAAAGCATTGTCTCACTACTGGAAAATAACAACTGCTATTAAAAAGATCCACCTCAGCAGCGAGTCCCTGATGAAGTATGTTGTTTTTTAACGTTAATGTAAACAATTATCAAAATCATATTCTTTATGCTCTCCCAGTGATGGGTTGCGGCAGGGAAGGGCATCCGCTGCGTAAAACATATGCCAGAGAGTTGGCGGTTCATTCCGCTGTGGCGACCCCGAAAGGGAAGAAAGCCAACATGAAGATGAATGAATATTCTTTATGCGACATAAACTTTATGCGACAACTGAGAAGTGTTTTCATTGCAGAAAAGCTGATCGTTTAATTTGCTTTTGTTCGACTAAAAACTTAAATCCACCTCTCACTGATGAGTTTGCTAAACCTGCAACAACCTCTGCAGATGTGGCAGGTGTATCTCCGAATGGGTCAGGTAAAGCTGAGAATGGTAATGGTGATGCAGCTGCTTTGAATACTGTTGTGAGAAAGCAAGCAAGGATTCAGTTGTTTAAGAAGAGGGGGTTATGAAGTCAGTTAGGACTGAGAGAGATTCACTCAGTAAGTGTGGCTAAAGATGAGCAGATGAAAAATGAACAGAGTTGTTTAAAGTCCCTTTTGACCTAAACGGAAAAAATGTCAAACCCCAAGAATGATCCACTAACAATGAAAATAGACACTGTTGTAATGAATGAAGTGGAGAAAGAAGATGAACTCTCAGAGTCTAGTGTAAATCTTTCTCTGAGTGAGCTATCTGAAGGTCGAAGACGTCAAATTTTTCCTTCAAGTCACTAAAGGCAAATAGGGTGCATGGATCAAGTACATCAAGTTCTCTGACAAAAAACTCTTTTAATAGAGAATCAGAAAATGCAGGGCAGAATGCCTTTTCACAGAAACAGAGGGTTTCTTGTGTACTTGTTGTTTTATTTTAGCACTTTTGTTATTTTTTCACAGCATAATTCTTTGCATTATACCCTACTTTATGGAGGAAAAACGTTTTAAACTAAGTTACGCTTTAACATTTTAATACATTTAATAGCATTTAATACAAGCATGTAACATTGAAATGAAATTCAAAGCTGTGATTAGTTTTTATGTTAAACAATTGAGTGTATGCAAATCTCATGTAGCAAAAATCATTAATACATTGTCTCAAAAGTATTCCGCACAGACATAATCAAAAACAGGAGAATGAAAACCCTTTAATTCTATTTTATCAGAATCAGAAAGATCTTTATTGTCAAATAAAGTGCAGCACACACACAAGGAATTTGTTGTGGTACAGGCGTACTCTCCAGTACAAAACAACTATAATGTTGCACAGTAACACACCCATTACACAGTAACACAGTTGCACACAAGCACAGGTTAATAAGTAAATTGCTCATGTTAAAAGTAATATTCTAGAAATAAGGGTAGTAAATTATAAAGTAATATAACTATAACTACAGAAGTCCAAGGTGCTTAAGAGATGTGCTTTGTAGGTAATGTGCAGAGCAAGACGTAAAGTAAAAATAAAGTGCAGCAAAAGTTGGAATGTTGTTGGAAATGTGAAAAGAGTCCACATCAGAGTCCTGTTGCTTAGTGCAATATTTAAATGAAATATATGAGAGTGTTGGTGGGAGAAGTTATTTCATCTATTTTGTTTGGTAGAGAGCGGAGGTTTGCCAGATGTAAACTCGGTAGTGCTGTTCTGAGACCACGCTGCCGGAGTTTGACTAGAGCTCCAGCACGCTTCCCCCTTTCCCCCTCAGAGGAAGCACAACAGCTCCACCGACCAAATCACCCGACAAAGCATTAGAAAACTTGAAAATGAACAATAAATTGTTCTGAGAATGCACTTTGATGTTTAAAAGTTCCCCACAAGTAAAACTGATGAGGTTGGCAGTACAGAAAGCCAGACATTAACACAAAAACGCTGGAGACCAACCCCATAGCTGCCATGCTCGGCGCCATCTTGGACATTTTTTTTTCTTTCTCTTTCTTTTTCTTACATTTAAGCATGTCAAATTAATGTAGCTTCTTTTTATTTTTATAAAAATGCTGTAAGAAACATGTTTTTAAAAAGGTAAAGTCTTTGAACTAGTTAACCAGAAAAGCTTTGATGTGATTTTCTAACAAGAAAAACACAATAACCCAAACACCACTGCAGACTGAGCGATGACCAGAACCAGACACTGTTATATCAAAAAGTGCGTTTTTAAGCACTGCGTTGTTAAGAGTTGTTTTATTTTTTAAATAAAGTTTTTTGTGACGATGAAGGTATAATCGTCACCAAACAACAGAGGTGAGTGTGTGTATGTGTTTGTAATGAGAGCGATCGCCTTGTTGATGGTTGTATATATCCACAGATAGGTAATATTGTAACCCTTTACAGCGAGAGCAATCCTTACAATGATATGAACGACACAAATTACAAAAGTATTCAATTTACCTTTTATTTAAAATGCCCAAGAGCGTTTGTTTGTGCTGCTTGATCTACTCTGGTGCGAGTTGGTCAATGCTTTTCCGGGTGCATCAAAGGGGGCGGGGCAATGATGACATCCCTTTTATGACAAAGGGCGTTGCATCAAACCATTATGTTTGGTTTAGTTTTGGTAGTAATTTAATTGTCTTAATAAGTGTTTTATTTCATTATGATTTTAATTAATTTAAAGTATTTATGTTGAATGATTTAACTAGATATTGTTCACTTATTTCAAGTTAAGTATATACTTTTTCAGCTATTTTTTTATTAATATCGCCCCTACGGTGGTTTTAATGGTTTAGCCCAATTATGTTTTGGAGGGAAATAGATCTACTTAAGTCAGTGTGGCAAAGACCTCTGGAGAGTAAAGTGAGCTCATGGTAGAGCTGTGATTGTTGCTGTTAATTGTTGTATGTTTTGTATCATTTTCTTTTTTTTTTTTTCAACATTTGCTTGTATAGACACTAAACAGGTTTTTTTCTTCAATAAAAAAGGAGATTTGCAATTTTTCATTGCTGACACCCAACGCCTCAAGGCTCGCTATGTCTACACTACGACAGTTTTACATTTTTTGAAGCAGGGTATGTTTTAAACACAATGTTTTTAAACACACACAGTTCTTTTTTAACATTTCCAAAACCCAAATTAAACCGTTTTGCCAGCAATTCTCTGAGCATCACATGAGAGACTAGTACAATGCTGAACACTATAGAAGGTAAAAAATGAAAATTCTAAGTTGGTGAAGAGGGTGATCAAATGAGATTTATATTCTTATTAAAAACTAAAAATTTCTGCTGACAGATTTATTGGACATTAAAGTACAAGGTGCTTTGGTCAGGTCTCGGTTTTTGAAAGTAAATGAACAGGACATAATTGGGCAGAACAGAAAACCTGAAACCAGCTTCTCAGAAGAGTACAGGTGTGATATGATCTGATTTGATAATTCCACAAGCTGTCAGGTTCACTGAGTATGGAAGAGTTACTGAAACCTCTTCAGGGGATGGCACTGGTAAATCACCTGGAATTGAGTGCCTACCAGTCAACTTTTATAAAGCCATGTGGTCATAAATAGGAGACTTTTAGAAGTGTTAATTGATGGTTTAACTCAAGGTCTGCTCCCTTTGAGCAGTCTCCCTGCTATGTGCTGATTATAAACTGGTCTTTAAAGGCTTAGCAAACAGCCTTGCAGATGTTATGGGACAGGTGGTACACCTTGATCAGTCCTATTGTATACCTGGAAGGTTCATCTTTGATCATATCTCATTAATTATAGATCTTTTTGAAGTTTCCAAGTTGCTGAACATTGACTTTGAATACATCTTTCTCGATCAAGAGAAATATTTTGATTGAGTTGAGTATGTTTACTTATGGATAACTTTAGTTTTTTGAAAAAATGTTTTGGCATCAACAATGGTGGTTTGTGTGCTCCTTTTATTGTGGCTAGAGGTGCAAGGCAAGAGTGTCCCTTTCCAAAATGTAACACTCACATATATAAGTTATTATTAAAATCTGAGCTGCAATAAGTGGAAACCTAAGGTTACAACAGAGACAAAAAAGTCATGTAAAGTAAAATGAATCTAGATTGTTCTCCACTCATGAATAGACGAGACGAGACTGAATCCATCTTCTTAATAGTTCCAGGAAAAAGTCATTTAATAGAGATCCGAGACAAACATTAGGCAATAACTGCTGTTCTGATCACATTATTTTTTATCAGTGAGACATTTCATTTAGCATAACGTTAGTTAGCTAACTAGCTTGTAGCTTCATACACAAAAAGCATCAAATTATCCAGAATAACTGTAGCTCCAGCAGACCTCCTCAAAAGGTTGGTGTAAAAAATGTGATGGTACATCTTAAATAATACAGTCTCTAAAACAATGCAATTGTGAATAGTGGTGTAACGCTCGCATTGAGTTTTCGGCTAATGTGTGTTGTTATAGTTACTAATGTAGGGCAAGGACACGTTGAGTGATCAAACCAACATGGACTATGTGTGCGGTTATCGGGAATTATACAACACCTGCCAGCCAATCAGAATTGAGTATGCAAACAGGCATAAATCACCAATCATTTTTTAGCGTTAACTTTATGGCATAAATGTGTTTGTGTGGATCCTCCTTTGAAACTTTCTTTAAAAATACAATCTTTAATGGTGTTTTTTTTTTATTTACAGTGTTTGGGGACTATTTAAATCCATTAATCAGAGAAGACACCTTCACTTAATTTTGTTTTAGAAGAGCTCACTCTTCACGGATTCCATTTGGACTTGGTAGACTGTTCTTGGATTCAGTCAAGCGCTGATGGAGTATAAGATGGTCTCAATGAGATAGCTTATTGTGTGTTGGGATAGATTTTAGGAATGGAGACTTATAATGCATTTAATCCAGGACTTATAATGCAATTACTCAGTAAAAGGCAGAGTATTCATGATGTTGTTTTTATTTGTGTTTTAAACCCTGGCATCCATTCACAGTGTTCTTTTTGTTATTTTACAGAAACTATTTGTCATGCCTTCCTGAGTTGCAAATGCTTGGTACCAATATTCTGTGTTATAGAGCAGATTTTTTACAGATGCAATGAGGCTTTTTCTAAAGAAATATTGTTTTTAGTATTTTTAATATTTAACTCCTAAACTGCTGGGACAGACTATATATGCCATACATATGCCCTGTCTCCATTTCAGTCCACGAGGTCCCTGCGGTCAGCTGATAAGTGCTTTGTGGAGATCCCTCGAGCCAATCCTTAGTATGTGGCTGTCCCAAGGCTTTGGAATGATATGCGTCCAAATCTCTCTGTCAGCCAATATTGTGATTTTTAAAACTAGGTTAAAGACTTATTTATACTCTAAGGCTTTTTAAAGTTGCTATAGGTTTTAAATATCGTATTCAGATTTTTACTGTTGTAATTTTTATGATTTTATTGCAGACTGTACTGCACTTTGAGTAGTTCGTCTGTGAAATGTGTGCTTTATAAATAAAATTTACTTACTTTACTTACTTACTTTGTTTCTTTCTAATTTCTCTCTTTCTCTCTCAGTCTTTCATTCTTTCTTGTATTAACTGGTCTTCTCTTAAAAGCTCTAGTCATTTATTAGGTGTTTGTTTTTCCATATGCCTGCAGGATCACTGGCAGCATTCCCAGAGCTGAGAGATTTCATTTAGAGGGCAAATCCACTAAAGCACTCTGTGAAGGTTGTCAATAATGCACAAGTATATGGCCTTGAAGCTTGAGGTTTACAATGCACATAAAATGCGGAACACATGCACAGAGCTAGAAAAAATCTCAACAATCGGGTTATCTTAAAACCTGTTTTAGAGTTGTTACATCTGAAGTGATAAAACAGATTATTGAACCAAACCCCTCAGCAACACACAAGAAGATATTAAGAACATAAAATTACTTCAGTTCAAATTTGGTGTGTACAGCCTTGACTGCTCTAGAGGGTGATCTGCTATCTGATGGGAAGCATTGATGAATTTTCCCTAAAGAGGACAATCAATAAAAAGTGTAGGCCGAGCTCTTAAATTCCACCAATGATTTTGGATATATAGAGCAAAAATCTGGGGAATTATGTAAGGAAAGTCTATTTGGGTTGTGAGACAACAATGATGGGTTTTACTATTTATTTCAGAAATGCTATTAAAGTGGCAAGAAATATGAGCACCAAATTGATGGTTTTTGAGATTTTTCACCTCAATCTGACTAAAGTTAAATCAACACTAAGATTTCTAATTCAGGATAGAAATTACATTTTCACGGCAACCCCATAAATATATGTAACACTATGGAGTCAAGATCCCATTTGCCAAAAACTTCACATCTAAGAGGAATACAATCAGCTATTCTCAAACAAGACACTTTTATGGGTTTCCAGGTTGACCTCTACAAAAAGTTTCTTAATGTAACATTTCTGTTGACTAAGATTAAAATAAATTTTGCAGTTATATTCACTAAATCTAATAGGTTAAAAATTCTGTGAACACTGGTACTTTCCCTTATTATTTTGATTATTATTTGATTGTTCATGGTTGGCGGTAGATGAAAAAGGCATTTAATGATCAAGCATTGCTTACCTCAATTGACTTTTCTATATTTGTTCCAGGACCTTTCCAACTTGTAATGAATAATAAAATAATCAATGGTAAAAAAAGGCTATATTTATAAGACGTAAAATAGAAAGGAAATAAAACAATTTAAAAAATTGTTTTTTTTATCACTGTAGATTTTAATAAATGTATTGTTTTCTCCAATACAAGAGGCTGGAATCAAATGCATATGAGGAATCCTTGTTTAATACCTCCAGTGGGCTGCTTAGGCTCCATGGCAAATACAAAAAAAAATGTGAGCGTTTAATAAATAAAATAACAGCCATATACAGCAGTAAAATATGGCATGCTGTTGAGAGCATGTGCCATTGACATGAACCCCAAGCACCAAGTTTGCTCCCATAAACGTCAAAGGATGACAATTAAATCTATGTTTACGGCTGACGAGGAGCTGTAGTTTGTCAGAAAGCCGAATGGCAGAGGAGATTGTCATTAAACTTTTCATTAAGCCTTATCTCCATCTGGAGAGAGAGAAAAGCAATGTGAACATTAGAGAGAGAGTCACATGACCTGCTTTGTTTCTTCAGAGAAAAGAATATGAGCAGCATCTGTTTGAGTTATAAATTAAACAAGACATTCAGGGAAACGACTGAACAGGATTACGATTGTGAAGGGCAAAGATGAAGGCATCAGAAGCAGGCAGCTATCCAGAAGAAAGATTAATGAAAGTCATGTTTCTGAGCTAATCTAATATTAGTTGGGTTTCTTTTGTCAATCAGATTACCCATATTATTTTAGTTCTGAGACAAGCTTCTCTAAGGTCCGGTTCCTCTGGATCATCTTTGGCGTTTTTCAGATATTTTATTTGGATAATTTTAGATTTCAAACAAGATTTATTAATAAAAATTGGGTGCTATTTAATTTGATTTCAAACCAATGCATCTCATTCAGGTCATTTGATCAGACTTTGATTTAACAACACTTCTAACGTAATGATATTGGTGTAGATTTGTAAACACATGGTTATGTGCAGGGTTTGTGCATAGAAAATGTTAATGTTTATAAACGCATGGTTATGTGTATGGTTTGTGCATAGAAAATATTAAGAAAGTTGGATAAGGATACATAGGTATTAATCAAGAGTAACCTGATTAAAACCAGCCCCTCCCACTACATCTCATTTCGTACAGTGTCGAATTCAGTTTCCCCCCTGTTGGTAGATATTTTGCCAAAGTTTGCCTTTACTCAATTGCTAACGTCTGGTTGTGATATCAGTCAATCAATCAATCAAGTATTTATATAGGGCTTTTCAGCAGTTGCTTTCAAAGCTGCGTCACAAAATCCTAGTGTGGATCAGGTAGGGTAAATAAGAATTCCCTCTGTGAGGTTCCTGGAAACCTTGCTGACTGAGGCAGGTGCTAGTCACCTCCCCAGCATAAAGAATACACAAACTTAAGATCCATTAATGAAAAGTTCAAAACAAACAAAGACAAAAAAGAAACTAACCAACGAAAAACAATAGATAGAAAAATATAACAAACAGGTGATCAGCATCAGCTGCAGGATGAGTGATAAATGATAGGTTAGATTTAATTTAGTTTTGAACTCTGTAAGTGTAGCTGAGCTCCGGACAAAATCCAGGAGTTTGTTCCAGAGCTTCAGGGCTCTATATGAGAAGGCTATTCCCCCTCTGGTGCATTTACTAATTTTCGGAATAATCAGTAGTCCTGCTTCTTGTGATTGAAGAGAAATAGCTGCAATATATCGTGATAGGAGACTGTTCAGGTAGAGTGGACCCAAGCCATTCAGCACCTTAAAGGCATGGAGCTTTGATATCAGTGACACATTCTAAGATCTTATTTAGCTTTAAAAGATCGTTAGGTTTTTCTGAAATATAGAGCTGGATGTCATCTGCATAGCAATGGAAACTAAACCCATGTCTTCTAATAAGGGGCAGCATGTCGATTGGGGATTGGATGGGTCCCAGAACAGATCCTTGAGGAACTCCATACTATACTGCTATTGTGTCTGATGAGTCTCCATTTACATAAACAAACTGACTCCGGTCAGAGAGGTAAGAGTTAAACCATCGTAAAGCCTGGCCCTGGAGGCCTGCATCGTTCTCTAGTCTCTCAAGGAGAATCCTATGCCTACATCATTCTATAGTCTCTCGAGGAGAGTCCTGTGATCTATCGTATCAAAGGCTACCCTGAGATCTAGCAGAACTATAAGAGAGAAATTCCCTTGATCCCATTCAAGTAAAGCATTTTAACCAGTCCAGTCTCTGTGCTGTAAAGTGCTCTGAATTTTGTCATAAATATGGATGTTAAAGTCTCAAAAAAATGTGTATTTTATCTGCTTCGACCAAAAGGTGTGCGACAAAATCGGCAAATTCTTGAAGAAAGCTAAAATTGTGTTTTGATGGCCTGTAGACAACAACTAATGTTTGTTTTGATACTGGAGCACAATTACTTCAAAAGATTTAAATTTATGTTCTGTGTTTTTGGTTGTGCTTATAGGGTATTTCTATATATCGTGGCAACACCACGATCAGTTGAGCCTGGTTCATCTTTATAATAGTAATTTCTGGGTGTCACTTAATTTAATCCAAAATAGTCATTTGGAGTGAGCCATGTTTCAGTTAAGCATAGTATGTCAAGGTTAAGCTCTGAGATTAATTAATTTATGATTATAGCTTTTGGTGTAAGAGATCTGATGTTTATAAGTCCAAATTTTAGAGCATGTTTGCGAGTTGCATAATTTGTAGTCTAATTTTATATTGATCAGATTATTGGTGTTAGATTTCTGAGATTTCTATTTGGTAGTATTTAATCAGATGCTAGTAAGAGCCCTAGAAATGTTATCTGACAAAAATTTAGAGCTTAGTTTACTTGGATGGAGGCCGTCAGGACGGAAGAGATTTGAGCACTCCGAGAAGAGATTCCAGTTGTCAACAAACAGTAACTGGTCTTCTTGGAAGAAGGTGGTGAGCCACTCTCTGAGTGCAAAAAGTCTGCTGAATTTAGGTTCCCCTTCGATACATCAGCAGAGGGCTAGAGACAAATTCAGAGTAAAAAAAAATGGGGTTTCAAAGCCAAATTAGCTAGGTGTTTAACTAGGTTGTAGGTTTAAGAAAACAAGTCATTTGTTTATTTATTTATATAAATCTTAATGTTGATCATTATATTTAGAGATTCAAACTTATTGCTACAATTTTGTTTTTTTCTAATAATTTGTTATTATTTATTTGTTCAGCGTATTTTTCAGTTTAACCTTCTATGGATTGATCAGCCTTGAGCAGGTCAGTGAGTCACAAGGAATGCTGAAACCGAAAGAGCAAATTTGTCTATAAGTTGTAGTAATGAGTAAAGTATTTCGTCTAATTAATAATTTGAAAATGATGGGTTTCACTCCTCCAAGCAAAACTAGGTTGTTGCTGTGTTACTAATTCAATGTTTGTTCTTGTTGTTTTTTATTATTGTTATTAATTATTTACTTATTTAAAGTCTAACTGTTAGACAAGATAAATCAAAGAGTTGCTTTGGTTAGACTAGTTGTGTGATAGTAATCTTAAGGGAGCTAAATCCGAGGAATTAGTATTGTGTGATTATAGTAAGTTTAACGATAGTTAAAGTAGCTTAAAAAGGCTAGAAGCAACAGAGGTCCAACTGAATTATCCAATGGCTAGAGTGTTCATTTGTAACAGAGTTGATTTGTTTATAAACCTGCTTAAAGAGCAGAGAGCGCAAAAAGCACAAGAGCTGCATATGTTTGTTAGCTTTAGCCTTTAAGAGAAAGAAACAGCTTGGGTTGGGATACTCTTTCAGTTGTTCATATACGTTCATGTTAGCTTTCTGTTGTTATATAACGATTTACGGGGAGTTAGTGGAGCAAAAATGTTGACTGACTTACGGTTTCGGGGTTTAGCGTCAACAGCGACTGCTGAAACGGAGATTAGCTTTAGCCCCATGGGCTAAGCGTGTTTCTGCGATGCCTAGAGTAGTGAAAATCAAGTGATTCAATGTATTAAGAATATTAAAGCAATGTGAATGTCATAAAGCTTTGTACAAAATGACAGTAAATAATTTCTCTTCACTTTTGTTTTACTTATAACTTACTATTTTTATGTAATGTGCACCCCATCAATGACGATTTACTTAAGGTCATCTTGGTACATAGACGAGACTAGCATTTATTACACTCAATCGAGATCAGATGCAACAGAAAAAAAAATCTAAAACAGTTCCCCTAAATATGAGGATTTATTAACAAGATAAAAAAATGAAAAGGGGTCAGTTGAGTTAAAAATGTCAAACAAACACCTTAGGAAACTTGAAGGACCTAGGATTAATATAAACCGTATATAAGCAAAATAAACCCACAACCACCTACTTATCACTGCCAAAAAATTTCACAGCAAGCAAGGGGAATCCAAAATTCAGCCTCAAAACAGGAAAATCCAGGTTACCATAACCGAGAGTTACAATAAACACAAAAACAATTGCACAAGAGCACTTGGTTTTCATTAGCATTAGAAGGTGAGAAACAACCACAACAATGGGCTTAGTATAACTATCTTATTGCGTAGCCTCCTCTAAACCATTATATTCCCCTTTAGTTGTTCACTTCGACCTATGTCATATGGCAATTTAGGAACACCTGTTGAAAGCGCTTTATCTGAGGTCCTTCTGTGTCAGCTGGCAGCAATTCTTACCGGGCATTTAATTAGTCAGGCGCGGACCGGAATCTCCTCTGCCCTGGCCTCAAGTTCAAAACTTATAATGTATGGGAAGGCATTTCTTACTTACCTCCCTAATCGTTCATACCAGAAGAGGAGTGCATCAATGCCTACTTAAAAGCGATGTGCAGAGGCCACACATACCACCTCGAAGGCTGGATTAGTCCTCCTGTCAGTTAATCTGTCAGGCTGGATTTTTTCCTTCTGGAAAATAACACATCATACCGATTCAGTGAGGAATCGATGGATAATGTGCCTTCAGCCAGTGGGTCGAAGTTGATAGAAGGAAGTTAGAGTTGATTGAAAGAGCAAAAGAATAGTAAAGAATTAGTAGCATACACAGAGGTTGTGTGCACTCTGCTTCTGGTTAGATTCATGTATTTTTATTTATTTTGAACAAAACATTTCACATTTCTATTTTTAATCCTTTTTTATATTAATTATAGCTTAACAGTTTATGTAACAATATCTCCTTGTCTAAGACTATAAAGTGTCATTCACATCATGATATTGGCGATGATGTCATCTAGGGACTATTGGAGCAGCCAATAGCATATTTTCTTGCTGAGGAGTTGGCAAGACCTTTCAAAGTCTAAACACAAATGATCCAGATGTGCCATCACAAAGCTGCCACTGACTGATGCCAAACTCTTGCATGGTTTATGACAAGGATGAAAATGAGAAAGAATCTGGTTTAGAATAAATAATTTCATTAGTAGTATTATAGTAACTCTTATAATGACATCTAAATATTTATTATAGCCATTTTAATTAATTACTCTTTTATCTGGGCCTCTATATGGTAAATTGGAAGAACAATAAGCACTAGAGTCCTGTAAAACAATGTAATTAGAAAAGTTTTGCATATGGTTACTAATTTTGAAAAGCCTTACTTAAATACTCTGGGCTCGACAATATTAGGCATTTTTTTTTTATCTACAATAAGCTTCTTGTGTTTAAAAGTCCACAATCTGCCACTGGATCTAATATCAGGTGATACCATTTCAGAGTCCATCTCATGATTTTATTTCATATTTTCCTGAAAGCTTCTCTCTGAAGTGTGTGTTTGCTCTTCACATAATAGGAGTCATATCCCTGATTAATGATCACTCAGTGTGCACAGTCGCCGAGGGCCACTGGAGTCCACTTCAAACCCTTTTAGAACAACGTGAAAATTAGTCATAGAAGCAGAAGAGAAACATTAGAAATGGATCTAAAATCAATAAAGTGTTGCAATTAAGGGTCTTCATAATGTATTCATTCATAGACACCAGTTAAAGAGACAAATTACATTCCCTTGTTTTTAGTCTCTCCCCTTTTAAACACATGGGAATTGTTTTAAGTGTCAATATTTAGTAGCCGTTGACTAGAGCCTAAATCTCTTTAGTGCAAAAGAATAAAATAATCTTCAAAATATATTTAATGCTCAAAAGAAGAAAGAAACCCCCAAAAGCATTGGAAAAAGAACGCTTTCTTTTTCAGGCTGACTTGAGATTTTAATGAAGGCATTTTCAGGCAGAGTGGTTGCTGATCAGTCAGATTTCTAAACTCCTAAATTTAAAAGAAGGGCTAATGGCAAATCAGTGACATTCATGCTCCCTCATGTCTTTTATGAAATGATGTATGAGATGATTCTAATTGCCGATCATTTACAGCTCAACTCCTCATTCATTTCACACAAGAACAGAAATGAGCACCTTTTTCTCTTTTCCTCCTTCCGCTACTTATTTCTGAGCAGCTTCTTTTCATAAAGGTTAGCAAGATTTAAATATCTGTTAACATAATTTTGGACTTTCTTAACTCACTAAAATTGGTTGGCTCTAAATAGAATGATTAACTGTATGTAGGGATGTATTGTTTAGCATCTCAAAATGGTCCAAAGTGTATAAACTGATGGTTATGATAATGTGTTTCTTTGAACAAAAACAAACACACGAGCAAGCAGTTTGTTCTTTATTCCTAGAGTTTTGTTACTGCTATAGAATGTTTCCAGGGCTGTCTTTGTGGACATACATCAGAAATCATGTAGACCAAACCTGATTAAAATAAACTGCAAGCCAGAGACCATCATATCTGAACCCACAGAAAACAGGGTAAAAAAAGCACTTCTACACGTTGGGTCACTTAGAAACAAGGCACACCTTGGAAATAATTTTATTTTAACACTTAACTTAGATTTTATGTTGCTAACTGAAACATAACTAGATGATAATTGTAGTGCAACCATACTAAACAACACTGCATCAGGAAACTTTTTATGTAGTCATGCCTCTCGTTCTGATAAGAAAGGAGGCGGAGTCTCAAGTATGTTCAAGAACATCACAAGGTCAATCTTGGATATAACACATATTTTTAATATTTGAGTGTAGCTCACCACCCTATACAGACCTCCAAAGTACACTTTTTTGTTTACAGATGATTTCTTTGAACTGCTCTCAGCCATCTCTTCGGAGTTTGACTCTTTTATCATCGCTGGGGATTTTAATATTCACATGGACAAGCCCGATAATAATGCTGCCAAAGAACTACACAACACTGTAAACACCTTCGACATGACTCAACACGTTCAGGGTGTCACACATTGTCACGGTCAGACACTGGACTTAGTAATTAGCAAGGGATTAAATATTTTATCCACCGTTGTGCAAGATGTTGCTCTGTCTGATCAGTTCTGTGTTTTTGTTGATGCATCAATCTCCCATGTAAAAATAGCAAAGTCAATTTCTGTTAGAAAGAGACACATAAATGATAACACCAGCGAGATGTTTATGCATGCCATATCTCAAAGAACAAGCATCACTGGTGGCACAGCCAACTTCCTTCTTGATGCCTTTACTTTAAAAATCAAATCCATTATAAACAACATTACAGCTATAACTATCAAGAAGAAACCTGGCAGACAAAAATTACCCTGGAAAAATTCAACAAAAGTTCACAGTGTGAAACCTAAATACCTAACAGACATTACCAGTGAATACACACCAAACAGGGAAATGAGATCCCTCAGATCAAATAAATTAGATCTTTCCCGGGTTAATTCCAAACAGGATAAATACTTTATTAGTTACCATGCGGCAGATGGAATCAGCTTCCAGAGGAGATCAAGGGTGCCAACACTTTAGTCATGTTTAGATCCAGACTAAATACTCAACTGTTTAGTTGCGCTTTTGTCGACTGAGCACCAATGTCCGAACAACTATTTTACCTCTGCACCATTTTAATCTATGTTTTAATCAATGGTTTTAAATTTTCAGTTTTTAATCGCTATGCTTGATTTTATCAAATGTACTTTCTTTTTATTCTTTGTTTCCAATGTAAAGCACTTTTAATCACCCTGTGAGTACCACTGAAAGTTGATGACCGTTTATTCCACAAAGTATTGTTCTTTGGAATCTGTGAGTATTTACAAGGATAAGTATTGAGGTCAATGCCAGTAGCTGTATTGTGCTTCCCTAATTATTATTATACAGTTTAATATTGTGAACGGTTGCTCAAACTCACCAAAGACAGTGCGGGCAGGCACAGACTCACGGTTCAGCCAGAAGGAGACCTGCGACAGGATCACAGTCATGATGCACGGTAGATACGTCTGGATCACAAAGTACCCAATCTTCCTCTTCAGGTGAAAATATGTCGTCATCACAACATACTCTCCTTAAATAGAGAAAAAGCAGAAAGAGAGAGAGAGAGAGCAAGGAATTAGAAAGAGGAGTGAAATTAATGAAAATTTTACAGCAAGAAGAGGATTTCAAATTGGAACATGACTTCATTTTAGCTTGGCATTTGTTTTGGGTTAATGTTTGTCTACAGAATGTTGGCTGCAAGTCATCATTTAAACTGAGATTTGAACCAAAGTTAAAATATCTACTGTTACGATCTCCACAACATCATAATTGTTATTAAGTTTAGTGTTATTTTTGTGTTCGCTAACACCTGTCTTTATTTATGTTTTACATGCTGGCGATTGGAGCTAGAGCGGATGACGCGCTGCTAATAAACCAATCCGGAAGCGCGACTGCTCTACAAAGCCCTGGTTCAATGCGGCTCAGCCCTCTCCCTCTTCAGCCCGGCTTCATTCCCCGAACATTACGCTGCTGTGTGCATGTGTTGTGAACGCTGTCGGCTGGTTTCATGTGTGAGTGTATATCTAAAGTAGTCCAGCTTGTCAGTTTAGTGAATTTAGGGTGAGCGTTAGTGGCTGTGCATGCGACCGGAGAAGCGCACTAGAGAGAGTGAGAGCAAGAACGAGTGTATGGTGTATTTTGATTTTGCTGTTTGAGCTGTGTTAGTTTGCTCTATTAATTTATTTTATGTTCAAGTGGATTTGGTTGTTATTAGTTAGTTACAAATGCACCATACAGAGTTTACTTTATGTTAAACACACTAGATAGGAGTGAAATAGCGTTTGTAGTTGTATTTTGGTTAGGTAGTGAAGGTTAGTTAAAGCACTGTGTCGCTGAAGATTTCGGGTTTTCTTTTGTTACAGATTAGAGAGGTGGTCAGGTTCAGTTAGAGGGTTTTATTCATTTATTGCGCTATTTCACAGTTCTTTTTCCTTTCCCCAAAGTCCCGGGGAACTAACAAAAAACATCTTAGAAAGTAAAGTGCATGGGCTGCTCTTCGGAGATCTTTTGGTTTTAGTATTAAGTTGTTGTTATATATGGTATGTGTTAGTAAAATAAAGAATATCTGCAAGTTTCTAACACTGGGGCTCTGTTGCTATCCTTAACTGACCTTACTTCAATGTATGCTCTTTGAGCCAATCTGCTTCACTGAAGTTCATGGGCGTAACACTACTAAAACATGCAAGGCTTTGTACCTCCAGGACCAGATTTGGTGATCAATATTCTATTTGGTAGTGATTTGTACTCTCAATATATAATCTCAAGAAATGTCATTGTAGATTCACACAGCTGAACCATAAAAGTTGTGTTTGGAAGAACTGCATTATTCAACTGGCGTTAGCTCTAAAGCTGATGGAGCTACAAAGCTAACCTTTCTACATCTGATTGAAGTTTTTTCCAGTTTTTTTACACTTTAATCGAATGATGACTTTAACATAAGTGTGTTCACATAGTTGGTGCACACATTTAAGTCCAAACACCTTCCAAAAATTGATTTTGCATAATAAGAATCCTTAAAATGTACCACTTTTTCTTGATTTTGTTTTTCAAAATGTCATCCCATTCAGCTTTTGTTAGTTTATCTCACTACCTTCCTTTAATTGTTATGTATCTTTTTTGTGCTAAAATAGAGACTTCATGGAGCTCATTGTTTCTAGATGATATGATGTTCACTATGAGATGCATCACAAAGTCACGGAGAAACTGTTAAAGCTGTGAAGAGCAAAAGTTCAATGAGCTGTTGGAGAGATAAAACACAGTTACTCTTTTCTCTGAGCGGTGAACTTTTCAGAAAGGCACATCTCTCACTATGACTCTATACTGCTTAAAAAGGAATTTATTCTGCACTGGGGATGAGCAGACACTAGTCCTATTAGTGACGATCTTTCCTGGTGCTTTCATCTGAATAGCTTTTGCACCATGATGGTCTACTCTAACGCTAATTACTTTTATTAGATTTTTGTGACTGTTTTACTCAAATTTTGATATTTCCTAATCATAATTAGTGCTGCTATACACTTAAATATACATTATTTATTTATCATTAATAATCACCCACCTTGTGCCAACAGCTCAAAGCAGCTAAACCTATTGTGAGAATTGTTAAAAGATGGACCGTTGAAGCAACCCTGCATCAGTGTGGAGAGGCCTGAAGACCATCACCAACTGAACGACATCTCTCACTTCCTCTTTGGACAAACTTTGGTAAACGAGCTCAATGGGTTTTACAGCAGATTTGAAACCCACAGTCTGACAAAATCCACCTGCACTGAAGACTCTGATCCACCAGAGAAAACATTAACAAATGAAGCCGCTGCACTTCAGATCATTGACGTTGATGTGGGTCTACTCATCAGAAAGCAGAAGAGGAGGAAAGCACCAGGTCCTGACGGGGTCTCAGCAACATGCCTCAGACCTGTGTTTACCAGCTGGCACCCATCTAAACAAACATTTTCAACAGATCATTGGAGTGAAGTTCCTGCATGTTTCAAGTGCTCCACCTTCATTCCCACCCCCAAGAACCTAAAAATCGCAGGACTCAATGACTACAGACCAAGTCATTTGAGACTGCTGTTGGCTTACCTGAATAACAACAAAGGACCCTTACTGGACCTTCTGCATTTTGCCTACAGATCCAATCGGTCTGTGGACGATGTGGTCAACATGGAGCTGCACTATATTGTGCAACATCTGGACAAACCCAGGACTAATGTGAGGATCCTGTTTGTGGACTTAATGTGTTTTAATCCTCCGAAATAAACTCTGCCAGCTCTCAGTTTCTGACTATCTGTGAGTGGATTCCCTGCTTCCTGGTAGGCAACAGCTAGTAGGATGGCAAATTTACTTCCGACACCCGTATCATCAGCACAGGTGCCCCCCAGGGGTGCAATTTCTCCCCACTATTCTACACCAACGACTGCACCTCCCAAGACTCTGTGAAGCTCCTGAAGTTTGCAGACCACACCACTGTCATCATCCTCATCCAGGAGGGCAAGGAGTCAGCAAAGGCTGCACTTCCTGTGACGGCTGAAGAAGTTACTGCTGACTAACAGAGCGGTCATCGAGTCTGCACCTCCATCAGTGATTGGTTTAGCTCAGAATCCAATTCAGACATCCGGAGACTCCAGAGGACAGTTCGGACTGCTGAAAAGATCATTGGTGCTCCCCTCCCCTCCCTCCAAGAATTTCACACCTCCAAAGTGAGAAAGAGGGCTCTTAAAATAACTCTGGATGCTGCTCACCCAGGCAACCACCTAAAGAAACCTAAAGAAACCTGACATTTGCTATCGAAACAGTGTCCATACCTTGAAAACATAAAATAACTATAAACAACAAATTGCTTAACACCAATAATCTGATCAATATAAAATTAGACTACAAATTATATAACTCGCAAACGTACTCTCTAAAATTTGGTCTCTTAAACATCAGATCTCTTACACCCAAAGCTGTAATCATAAATGAATTCATCTCAGAACTTAACCTTAACATACTGTGCCTAACTGAAACATGGCTCACTCCAAACGATTCTTTTCAACTAAATGAAGCGACACCCAAACATTACTGTTACAATCATGAACCGTGCTCAACTGGTCATGGCGGGGGTGTTGCCACTATATATAGAAATATAAACGCAACCAAAAAGACAGAACATAAATTTAAATCCTTCGAAGTACTTGTGCTCCATATTACACCGGCAGAATCAAAACAAAGATGTGCATTCTCTGTAACATTAGCTGTTGTCTACAGGCCACCAAAACATAATTCTAGCACATCTTTTGATCGAAGCAGATAAAATACTGATTTATGGAGACTTTAACATCCATATCGATGACAAAAAAGACTCGTTGGGTAATGCCTTTATCTTGTATCTAGACCACTATCTTGTATCTTGTGCTATGCATACTATAAACATTAGCAGTAGCATTCAACGCTACCAACTAGGGAGAAATATAAACCAAAATACTAAAGAAGCATTTATCAGAAACCTACTAGATATTACTCATCTTTCTAGTGTACCTGCAGATGAAAATGAACTTGAAACAATCACCTACAGTTTGAATAATATTCTCGCTAGCACCCTAGACATTGTAGCCCCGCTTAATTTAAAACAAGTCAGATAGACAGGCCACTCTGTGGTCTGATGATGATACAAAGGTGCTAAAAAGAAAAAACCAGAAACTATGAGCGTAAATGAAAAATTTAATTCAAAATTGCCTGGAAAGAGAGCATGTCTAAATATAGGCTAGTACTAAAAACAAATCAAAATAGCCCACGCCTCTTATTTGAAACAATGGCTAATCTACTAAACAGTCAAACATCGACAGATTCAAATGCAGCTATAAAATTTAGCATAATGATTTTATTAATTATTTCTCAAATAAAATTACATCTATTAGATGCAAAATTACTAAAACTCATATTCAATCTAAGCAGCTTAACTCAAATTCTATGCCTTTGACTGATTTTTCAAATATTGACCTGAAAGAACTGCTAAAAATAATCACAGCATCTAAATCCAAACCATGCTCTCTAGATCCTGTACCAACAAAATTACTGAAAGAATTGCTACAAATAGCTCAAGAACCATTTCTAAATATTATAAACTCATCTCTATCGCTAAGTTACGTTCGCAAACAGCTAAAACATGAAGTAATTAAACCACTAATCAAGAAAACGCACCTGGATCCTACTGAGTTTTCCAACTATAGGCCAATCTCTAACCTTCCGTTTTTTTTTTTTTTTCCAAAAATATTAGAGAAAGTTTTAAAAGCACAGCTCAGGTCCTTCTTACAAAAGAGCAACTGTTATGAAGATCTTCAATCTGGATTCAGAACGCATCACAGCACAGAGACTACGCTGGTTAAAATTTCAAACGGTCTATTACTTGATTGGGATCAAGGGAATATCTCTCTTCTAGTTCTGCTAGATCTCACTGCAGCCTTCGATACGATAGATCACAGGATTCTCCTCGAGAGACTAGAGAACGATGCAGGAATCCAGGGCCAGGCTCTAAGATGGTTTAACTCTTACCTCTCTGACCGGAGTCAGTTTGTTCTTGTAAATGGAGACTCATCGGAATAGCAGTAGAGTATGGAGTTCCTCAAGGATCCATTTTGGGACCCATCCTATTCTCAATATACATGCTGCCCCTTGGCAAAATTATTAGAAGACATGGGGTTAGTTTCCATTGCTATGCAGACGACACCCAGCTCTATATCTCAGCAAAACCTAACAACCCTTTAAAGCTAAATAAGATTTCAGAATGTGTCGCATATATCAATGATTGGATGAATGAAAATTTCCTTATGCTAAATCTCGATAAAACAGAAATATTACTTGTTGGCTCTAAAAAGCAATTACAGAATCTCTCAGTTTTACATATGGAACTGGGGGGACACACTGTTAATTTTTCCACTACAGTTAAAAATCTTGCCGTTATTATAGATAGTGAACTGATGTTTAAGAACCATATCTCTTATGTTACTAAGACTGCCTTCTTTCACCTTAGGAATATTGCTAAAGTGCTGAACATGCTGTCTATCATAGATGCAGAAAAATTAGTGCATGCTTACATGACCTCCAAAATGGATTATTGAAACGCTCTGTTAGCTGGCTGTTTGGCCACCACGCTACAAAAATTACAGTTAGTCCTCACAAGAACAAAGAAATATGAGCACATTACACCGGTTTTGTGTTCTTTTCATTGGCTTCCTGTAAAATATCGCATTGACTACAAGATACTGCTCCTTGCCTTTAAGGCGCTGAATTGCTTGGCTCCGGCCTACATGAGCAGTCTCCTATCACGATAAATTCCAGCTCCCTCTCCCCTCACAAGAAGCAGGACTATTGATTATACCGAAGGTTAGTAAAGCCACAAGAGGTGGAAGAGCGTTCTCATATAGAGCCCTGAAGCTATGGAATAAACTCCCGGATGTTGTCCGCAGCTCAGCTACGCTCACAGAGTTCAAAACTAAATTAAAAACATATCCGTTTAATCTAGCATTCGAATAATTATCTCTTGGTATTTGTCTGAGCATTATATACATACAAACTGTTTGAAAAACAATGTGGTTCAATGTTCCTTTCTAACCTATCCTCATCATTTATCTCTCATCCTGCAGCTGATGCTGATCACCTGTTTGTTGTCTGTGTTACAGTTTTCTAAATGTTGTTTCTCCATTTGTTAGTTTCTGTTTTGTCTTTGTTTGTTTTGTTTTTTCAGGTTCTGTCCGGCGAACCGTTCGTCGATTGATATTAAGTTTGTATATTCTTTATGCTGGGGAGGAAACTAGCCCTGCCTCAGTCAGCGAGAGTCCCCTCACAAAGAACTCCTATTTAGTCTACCTGATCCTCACGAGGACTTTGTGAAGCTGCTTTGAAAGCAATTGCTAAAGAAGCGCTATATAAAACTGATTGTGTTACATCATAATATTTTTTATCTACGAATTACCAAATATTAATTACACTTCTACTTGAGCATTTCAGTATCAATCAATGAATTAATATTACTCATGTATGTGTTTAATGATTGCATTATAAATGCACATGTTAATTCAAGACCGTTTAATTCCTGTTGTTAACCTGCTATAAAGTTACTAGTTATCTGTTAATAGTTATTACACTATTGTTGGATGAACTCCCGAGTCTAAACTCAACTTTAGCAATAACACACGATCAAAAGCCTCACCTATAATTTTAAAACAGCACATATGTTGTACCTATCATGTTTTAATGGATGCTATTTATCATTTCTACAAAGCAACAGTATGTCTATTAAGTAGAAGCAAGCTGTCAAGAAACAGAAATAACTCTGAGATATCATTTTAGGTGAAACACTCCTCTAACAAGACCTGGGGAGGACATCTTAATCTCTGTGCGCCAAGCAATTTTCCCTAAGTTAGCACAGTGTCCCTGCAGCGAAAGGCAGAGCGGCACACAATTAAAACGACAAAATGAAGAATAAACAGATGCTCCAGGTGCTGCAGAAACAAACAACAGAAACATTCATCTTCTGTTTGAGAGCCAAGGAGGGGGACAGAAAGAAATGATTTGGTTGATATATACCCAAAGCTTTTCTAAATGTCTCAGTGCTGTCTAACTCTAAATAAGCCCTGATTCAGGTGGAAAACCTAACATTTGCTATTATTTTGGTTCCACTCAAATTGTTTTAGGCAAGCAAACAGACTAAGCTCTACACCTTAGCAACAGTTTTACCCATAGACTAGATCATGCATGATATATCTGCTTAAAATTTCCAACCCCTTTGGGTAGTGTAAATTAACACAGAAGATGCTTGACAAGATTTCACATGCTTTGCATTGGGAAAAAGTGACTTTGCAACTGTATTTTTTGTTATGATCAAGCTCAGGATTTTATTAGCAGCAAATGGCAAAATATTTAAACGTTTTCTCCATATTGTGCACCATGGCATCTCTCGCACTCCTCCATACCACTCCATGTGTCACTGCAAATTGCAGGCTTGAATCTTCTTCCTGACCCGTCGAATTGAAATTATAAAGTATTATAGCAAGTAAAGTTGTGGGCGTCAGCAATAAAAAGGGTTTAGAGTACTCTAGAATAATCAGAGCTTTGCAGCCTGAACAAAACAGAGTTGGAAAGGGTAGCTGGAGCTCTATTGTTGATTACAGAGGAGAAAAAACACATAGGTAGCAATTTTTGTATTCCACTTTTCTCCAGAGAGTTTTGCCTCAAAGCTTATGACATAATAAAAATTCACATAATTCATATAGTGCTTTGTAGACAACAAAAAGGATTTATATTTACACCCCCAGTTTGAGGCATCCAAATGAATGATATGCTGGCTGTCATTCTCCTGTAGAACATTCTCCTCATCACACTGGCTTACTGGTAAACAGGAGCCGATTGGAATACAGGTCCTTTTTAGGTGGTCAGAAACCATTGGGAAAACAGTAATAACACCCCTACAATTATAAACTTAAGGGTTGGAGCTGGGGTTCTTGCAGCCAATGACGAAGTGTTATAGGCTCTGACGCTGTGTTTCATGAAACAAGGAGTTCTTCTAAATTGACACCATAATGCTGCTGAGGATCAGCAGCTCAAAATGGTTCTTGACCCAAAAAAGATAGCTTTTTTTAGTTCAAAATAGAGGATATTTCCTGCATCAAGTGGAGAGATTTAACTAACATGGTTTTTAAATTAAGAGTGAGAGACAGATGAAACAGAAGGGGTATTGCAGTTGGTACAATAATATTTCTGTTGAAGGAGCTGAGATGAAAAGCAAAGCTCTCGATTTACCAGTCAATCTATGTTTCAACGCTTGACTATAGTTATGAGGTGAGAGAATAGGGAGCTGCAATTAGTTTCCTCCACAGGGTTACAGGACACTCCCTTAGAGATAGGATTAAGAGCTCAGTCACTCGAAAGTGTCTTGGGTTACAGCGATTAATTTTCTGCATTGGAAGTAACTGAGAAGGTTTCTGTCTCGGATGCCTCATAGGGGTTTAGACATGTCCAACTGGGAGGAGACAATGGGGAAAAAACTGTAAAGGTTATAAATCAAGATTTACTTGCATGGGAACTCCTCTGTATTGCCCTGGAGGAAGAGTCCTTCGAGAGGGCATACTTGCCAACCTTATGCCCTGGATTTGCGGACTTACAAATGTATGGATTGATGAAATGTTGCAATGCAGTAGTCATTTAAGGCTTAATGGTCACTTTTTAGACAGCAAAGAAGTGATCTCCAACAAATAGCATTACCTCTGCTCTATTTCAGGATGTATTTTATATGTGGTTAACATTGCCTTTCACTTCTGAATCTTTATTGATCAAGTAGTAATCTAGTGTTGCATTTACTAAATGACTCTTGTTGAAGGATGGATCTTCAAACAATTAAAAAATCATTAATTTCAGGTAGTAAATTTGACACTTTCTGTCCTGAACATAACTTGATTTGAGTCTAGTTCTTTATGTTAAAAACATTATTGACAGTGTAGATAGCCATTTATACAATTCAAGTAAATATAGAAATTATATTTGGATTATATTTATATCTAATGTTGTAGTTTAAATATTCTTATGGTTAGTCAGGTCTTAGGTTTTATTTGTAAAAATAACTCGCCATACTGGCATTGACTTGTTTTTTTTTTCCTCACTCATATTTCCTCCACCCTGTCTGGAACTGGTCTAAAACTCCCCCAAAAAGTTTTTAACAAGTCATTATAAAAGATTAAAAAGTTTTTTTTTACTTAAAAAATACAATACTTAAAAAGTATTGTAGAATAGACAGAAGACTGCTGGTTTTCAAAATTCTCTACATTATGTTTTTGTGTGCTTACTATATAAAAGGAACACAACAAACTTTAAACTTATTAAGGATTAATATGTTTTTAGTGGTACAGCACTAGAAGCTAGCACAGTAGCTACAAAAGTCAATCACAGCAGGACATTTTTGAGGCATTTGATTTCAAGCTATAGTGAGGTTAGTACAGGATCCTCGAATCTTGGCACAAGCTATCCAGAGCAGGGATGAGGGGGGTGGGAGAATCTGTTTTGCAGAATGTACAATGACATAATTAGGTTGAATAATAGTATTTAACATAGAGAAATTATTTGATCTGAAATTTATTTATTTTTTACAATATATGTCTAACATCTGATGGGTTTGGTACCACTTTCACGAGTGCACACTTAAGAAATTAGCCATGGATTTGCAAGTCTAGCACACTAGGAGAGCTGTCCGAGAGAGAGAGGGCCCTTAGGGATGTGGTCTTAAGGATGTGGAAACATAGCCCAGAGGCCCCCCAAAAGGGTTAGGAGGACAATCACCATTCTGGTTGTAGGAGCCCTTATCAGTAAAAATTTTATGCCTTGAATTCGGCCCTCAAAAGAGTCGACATGCTAGCTTTACTGATGTAGACTGTTCTAAAGGTGAAGGGCTGTGTGGAAATATACTGAGGAAGAGCCAGAGCACCTCCGACACAAAAGTTAGCTGAGGGGAACTCTCTCTTAAGATAGCCCGACAAAGTTAAGGAAGAATTGGATAGTCTTGCTTTGACGGGAGTCATTAGCATCAATGTGAGATTGATTAGCATGTTGGAAGGGAATCTTTAAGATTATAAGGACAGTCACTAGAAGCGATAGGAGGCACTCTACCAAGGTCGATGATAGATCAATGGTAAGAATAGATGGAAAGTCAGTTAAAGAGAGAGACACCCTCATGTATGGGGCTGTTTTAGAGGAAGTTTAGGCTTGTTACATGACAGATATTATATATATATATCCCAAACATCGAAAACAAGCTGGACTTACCCAAGCTTGAAAAAAAAATTTCTTAAATATCGGAGAACTGTTTGGAAGGGCTGAAAGGGACAGGAGAGATGCTTTGTAATCCTTTGATCCTCAAGGAGATTTGGGAGTTGTTGATGACTGAGGAGTGAGCACGGTGTAAACTGTGTGCAGAATTACCACATCATCCTCATTATGCATGTTGTCTTACTCCAAGCTGTATAGGCTCGAAAGCCTACTACCAATTAAGCATATTAGGTGATGTGCATCTCTGTAATGAGAAGGGGTGTATACTAATGACACCCTATATCAAGTGTGCATAATTATTAGGCAACTTCCTTTCCTTTGGCAAAATGGGTCAAAAGAAGGACTTGAAAGGTTCCGAAAAGTCAAAAATAGTGAGATATCTTGCAGAGGGATGCAGCACTCTTAAAATTGCCAAGCTTCTGAAGCGTGATCATCGAACAATCAAGCGTTTCATTCAAAATAGTCAACAGGGTCGCAAGAAGCGTGGCGCACCAAGACGCAAAATCACTGCCCATGAACTGAGAAAAGTCAAGCGTGCAGATGCCACTTGCCACCAGTTTTGCCATATTTCAGAGCTACAACATCACTGGAGTGCCCAAAAGCACAAGGTGTGCAATACTCAGAGACATGGCCAAGGTAAGAAAGGCTGAAAAACGACCACCACTGAACAAGACACACAAGTTGAAACGTCAAGACTGGGCCAAGAAATATCTGAAGACAGATTTTTCTAAGGTTTTATGGACTGATGAAATGAGAGTGAGACTTGAGGGCCAGATGGATGGGCTCGTGGCTGGATCGGTAAAGGGCAGAGAGCTCCAATCCGACTCAGACGCCAGCAAGGTGGAGGTGGGCTACTGGTATGGGCTGGTATCATCAAAGATGAGCTTGTGGGACCTTTTCGAGTTGAGGATGGAGTCAAACTCCACTCCCAGTCCTACTGCCAGTTCCTGGAAGACACCTTCTTCAAGGAGTGGTACAATACGAACTTTGCATCTTTCAAAAAAACCCCACGATTTTCATGCAGGACAATGCTCCATAACACGCGTCCAAGTACTCCACAGCGTGGCTGGCAAGAAAGGGTCTAAAAGATGAAAAATAATGATATTTGTTCACCTGATCTGAACCCCATAGAGAACCTGTGGTCCATCATCCAATGTGAGATTTACAAGGAGGGAAAACAGTACACCTCTCTGAACAGTGTCTGGGTGGCTGTGGTTGCTGCTGCATGCAATGTTGATAGTGAACAGATCAAAACACTGACAGAATCCATGGATGGCAGGCTTTTGAGTGTCCTTGCAAAAAATTTGTTTTTGTTTTGTTTTTGAATGTCAGAAATGTATATTTGTGAATGTTGAGATGTTATATTGGTTTCACTGGTGAAATTAAATAATTGCAATGGGTATATATTTGTTTTTTGTTAAGTTGCCTAAAAATTATGCACAGTAATAATCACCTGCACACACAGATATCCTCCTTAAATAGCTCAAGCTAAAAACTACTTCCAAAAATATTCAGCTTTGATATTAATGAATTTTTTGGGTTCATTGAGAACATGGTTGTTGTTCCATAATAAAATTAATCCTCAGAAATACAACTTGCCTAATAATTCTGCACTCCCTGTATGAGTTTGTGGAAAAACTGGATGCCACTTACGTAACTTTTGACTGACCCAGCTTTTACGGCTTTGAAGATGTAGTTTAAGGATGCATCCAATAAGGCTTCATGGCATGACTTAAGGGAATATGAGCTCTGAAAAGAGAAGGAGCTGGAGTCGGGTTCTTGTCTGCTTCAGAAAATAACATCCTGAATTAATTTGTTGCAGTAGGGTTAAAGAAGTAGTTCAGAAGTGACTTGAGAGATCCTCTCAATTTCTTATTTGGGAGACCCAACTGGAATTTCAAAAGTGATACCTAGAAACTTGATGGAGTTATCCAAGGGTTTTCTCATTAGCAATTGGGATACCTAACTCTTAAAACCTAACTCTTCAGCTGAGATGGTTTCAAGAGGAGAGACTATTAAAAATCATTAAGTAGTTGAAGGATGTGGAGTATATTTCATTATTTGACAAAGTTTCAGCATGTGGCTTAGGAGATCATGATAAAGATATTTGGGCTATAAAGTATTACAGCAAGTAAAGTTGTGGGTGTCAGCAATTTAATAATAATAAAAAAAAAGCAAAAACTGGAATGTTTTTGAAACTGGAAAATTTTAAAAGCTGCTTTTAAGTTGAGTTTGGCATTCCAGGCTCCTTTCTCGGCCATATTCATTAAATCAGCGATATCATGATATTTGGTAGAACACCCACTGATTGGGCTCATGCTGTTATTGCTGGTAAGAGGGGATTTATGAGTGGCAGATTAATTGATTCAGGCTGTTTCTTCCCAGAGAATTTTCCTTGCGGAGTTATTTACAGCTTTATGCTCTGGGCAGACTGCACAAGCATGGGCTCCTTCACGAAACTACCAATGATTTTTTTTTGCTTAGTTCAGTATATCAGATTCAGTACATCTGAAAAAGAAGAAGGGGGTGATTCTGATTGAATTTACCCAAACTTCCAGGAGAAGGGAGTGTTATTTTTATTTTTTAACCAAAGGTGAGCCATACAATCGTGGCAAAAAGCTAAAGAGCTATCGTGTGTACTGAGAAAGAGTGGTTATTCTTATGCCAGGTAACATCTTGCTATGCAAAGTGAAATGGAATTGGTTGTTTGATATGTCAGTCAAGCAGCTTCCTGGGCAGGTCTTAGCCAAAGAAAGCTTAAGTAACTTTTTTGTGTGTGAGAAAATGCATATGCTACATGCTCAATCCTTGAGACTTGAGAACTCTGTTATTGACATTGATCCTTTGTGTATTGGGTATAAATGTTTTGCTGAGATTTTATTTAATTTTCAGGCTTGTCTTGAAAAATAATGAAATGGGTCATACAGAATTTAGCCTTGCATCCACCTGAAAAAATGTGAACATTCAAGAATGTTCATCCACCAATTAGAATAAAGCATTCAACATCCCAGTTGTGTGAAGCTGGTGGGATGTGTGTTAAGTTTAGTAGATGTGCAAAACATGTTCCAAGAACATAAACATGAAATACTGCAGCATACACACGTCTGACAGCTTTTGTTATTGTTTTGTTTGGCATTTGCATTTCAATGCCGTGATATTATTCTGCTTTGTTTTGCTCCATCCAGCTGTTAGCGTGAAAGAATCCATCTGCCTTAATGCCAAAAACATGCTTACAATTAACTGGTAATTCAAGTTTGAAATGCTCTGAAGAATAAAAAAAAGGCTTATAATGGAAGTTTTGTATGAATCAGGAAGCATGGTCAAATGCTTTATTGTTTGAATCATGGTTGTTTAACTTCAGGGGTACACTAAACTGACAGTCTCTCTGCCTTCTCTCAATTTTTGAATAAACTTTACATTCCTGTGACTATAGAGCAGAAACTGTACACACGAATTTGATGAAAGCAGTGCACTTATTTTCTTTGCAGATTTCCTTTTTTCTTTTCATTTTAATTCAACCCAATAATCTCCAAACCAAATAAAACCACACAAAGAAATCCATTAACCAGCTAAACAATTTTACCATCTTCCCATTAATTTACCAACCTGTATCTGGGGATAGTGGTATTGCAATCATTTGCAAGTATTCTTCGGGCAAAAATGTGTATTTCTTAATTTCACTTTAATTATCTGCTATCTATATGGTTGGCAGAGTTAAGCTTTATACAGTTTGTGTGAATTCTGCACAGTTTACCTATAAATAACGTGATGATGAGGAGTTGAAAAAATGGTCATGTCACATAGAAGGGCTTGTCCATTTATATACAAATACATATATATGTTAACACTCTTTCAGTTCTACCTGTGGCAGTAGCAAATAACTTATCTGTATCAGTACTCGGTGTAGGTGCAAGCCAAATCCAAGTCATGCTTAGCATTCATTGAGGATTCCACTGCAGTGGTTGCAATTATCTCTGTGCGCGCCGTTTTTGGTTGTAAACCTGATCAAGAAGTGTCTTACCACAGCACCCCTAAGAACCAAATCTTCCGCAGAGATAGGTGGAATTTTTATAAAAGACAATACTATTTTTGGATAGATACTGGAGAATAAGGTGGTGAAAAAGCAGTCCTGTCAAAAGCCACAGTGTGGGTTTGTTGCTTTTGATAATTTGCTGAATCATCTTATTGTATAAATGGTCTTCAACTAGTTTTGTTAATGGGATATGAATGTTTGAAGAGAATTTCTATCACTGTGCTTGTTAAGATCTTGAGATTTGCCTGGAAGAGTCTGTCAGGTTTTTGAAAGTAATTTATTTCTGAACCTCTTATCTTAAATCAAGGTCAATTGGTTCATCTCATTGATCAATGCTATCTGCCCATAAATCTCACCTTATATCTAACGAAATCTAAAAGTTCAATCTGTTCCTCATTCCAAAACCAAAGTGACCTTTGAGATTACCAGTTGTATGTTCAGTCTTATCGAATCCCTTTCGAGGACTCAAAAGACAGTATAATTTAAAACCTATTATAATCTGTTCTCTGTGTAACTACAGTTACCTGTTCCAGCCACGTAAAAAAACTTTTTCACAGCACAGTCAAAAGTTAAATCGTTTGTGCTTTTATTAATTACAAAAAAGAAAACATTTTAGACTAAACGTAAACTTGGCTGGATACAAATCTCCAAATTGTGTTTTTTTATTTTTAAACACTATTTTGATCTAAAATAATTAGTGTGTCAGAGATTCAACCAGTATGCCTCAGGTTACTAAAACCATTACATAACTCCACTACAATCATATTCAACGAGATGGTTTTGCAAGTTTCTGAAAAATAGCAACTATTTATTGTTTCACTCTGCCTATGTCAATAATGGCTATAAGAGCCCTTCCTTGGCATGGCCAATCATTCCACACACCAGGCCAAGAGTGTATTCTTATTATTCTCATCATGCACACCCATTATAAAAGGAAGTGGATGGGACATAATGTTTTTTTTGCTCACCTCACTCATGCAATGCAAAATGCAATTTTAATGCCAAGCTACAAAGAAAGGTGAGAGTAATAAAGAGAATTATTAAGTAAGCTGGTGTTACACCAACCAGTGGGGTTCTTTCGCTGACCCAGTGTGTGGGGAGTCGCAGCACGCACCAGTTCCTTTTGCCTTCTCTGCCTTCCAAACAAGTAATGCTCCTTCAGGAGATAAACCGTCTCTCTCCAATGCAGTGATGGACAGCGCATCATCAAGCCCACAGGAGTCTTCCAATGATGCAAGCAGTGCATCATCAGTTAACGCATAGGGGCAGACATTGGTCGCACTGCGGAAGCAGGAGGAATGAGGGGTTGTGCCCAGCACTCGACTCCTATGACAGTCCAATCTACACATTCTGAACCCTCAAACGCTGCTTTGACGTGTCTACACCCCATACAATTAAGGCAGTGGCTGTGACTGTCCTTCAATAATAAAAATCCAGAGGACCTGCATGATTGTGACATTATCTTTTGCAGACACTTCTTTACAAAGAACGTAAAGGAGCTTTCTTGTGGAATGAAGCAAAGGCTTGTGGAATGCAGTGGCTCCACACACACTGGTCAACAGGAGAACCACACTGGTTGCTGTAATTGCTAACTTTCTTCCTCTCCAGAGAGAATTCTTCTTAGCAGCTTCAATCAGCGTCTTAGTCTTAGCCACAAAAAGAAAATAACGATGTATCCACTTCCACTGAAAGCCGATATATAATATGTCAGTCTCGTATTAAACAAGCATAAGTGCTCATTGGCCTTTTCCATAGGGTTTGGAGTGCTCTGTCAGCGCTGTGGTGGGCACCCAAAGTTTTCATTGACATACGTTGAGTCACCTCAACTGAAGGGGAACAATATTTATGTAAGATACATTTCAACTTTATGTGGTAGATATTTTAAAAAGTAAAAAAAAAATCTCTTCTTCTAAACCATTTTGAAATCAAACTTATAATATATTACTGTTGCACATCAAAACCTTTCAGTGAAGAAAGAAACTATTGCAGATCAGTCAGTTCCCCATCAGTCAGTCACTATGACTTATGTCAACTAGGGGCGCTCTACTCATTCCACGCTGTTTTCAAAATGTCTATCAGCAAATGCACTGATGGTCACGTGATCAGGCAGTCCCGGATAACCTGGACGTGAGAGTGACACTCTTCCTGTTTTTCCTTTGGAGCCATACTCGTGACACGCAAATGACTCTTGACAGACACCACAAAAAAACAGTTGGATTATACCTTGTGTGGATTTTAGAGATCGGTGAGTCGAATGGCAACCAGCAAGGTTTTTCGGTCAGCCAGAAGGTTCAAACCGCTACACGCCCCAGACTCCAGTACTTTCACTGCCTTCCACCAACAAGTAAGACTCTTTTTTCTTAATAGAGCACTTGTTTTGCCGGTCGACTGTGTGTAGTGTGTTTGGAACATGACCCAAACTTGGAAGGCACCTCTTAAAGCGAGGTTGGTCAGTCTCCCCTCTCTCACTCCCCTTGACGGCGCAATAGCTAGGGGGTACGAAGCGATTCCCCAGGTAGAGCAGGCGCTGGCGGTGCACAAAGGCCCGGGTAACTCTGCTGCCTGGCGTGAACAGCCGAGGCCTCCATCCCGCCACCTAAGCCTGTCGTTGTACCTGACTTCTAGGGCTTATGCTGAGGTGGGTCAAGCTGCCACTGTCCTGCATATCAAGGCAGCCTTTCAGGTGTTCCAAGCCAATGCCCTGAAAAGGATGGAAGAGAGTAGTTGTGGCCCAGGTCTTACAGAGGATCTGAGGGCGCCTACCGACTACGCGCTCAAAAGTTGCAGCTAGCTTGCTCGGTCACACAATGTCTACGTTAGTAGTCCACAGCCGCCATCTTTGGTTGACCCAGGCTGACATGCTCCCTTAAGATCTGAGGTGTTTCCTCAATGCACCTATGGTCCCAGATGGCCTCTTCTTCCTCTATGATCAGGAAGCAGGCTGAGGGTATGGGAGAATTCATGACGAAGCGTAGGAAAAGACGTGGCAGATCTCCTTCTAAGTCGGCGCCCCCACCACCTGCTCGATGCTGGAGAAAACCTCCTCAGTCCTCCCCTGATCGTCAGCCTCCAGATCGAAAACGTCGACCAAGAGCGGCTACAAGGAGTCGACGGAGGAACAGTCCTGTCTAGGGGTTGCCACCACCATCAAGCAGCGGACCCAAAGGTCAGATCTCAGTTTTTCATGCGCAACTTGAACTCCCTGGGTTATGTGTGCAGCCAAGAGGCTTGCATTGCAGATCCGAAAGCAGTTCTCATCTCAGAGGCACGTTCAAGGGCATGCCATCTGATGCAGTGCAGTCCGGATGGCTCTCAGCTTCCATGTCGGAGTCAGCCTCGAGTGGGACCTCCTCGGCTGGAACCGGACGCCCAGTTAGGTCTCCACCTAGGCTCCCTTCGGACCGCACCGCTAAGTCCTCTAGTTCGCAGCCCCGCTATGGAAACTATCAACGAAGTGCATACGACACTATTAGTGGAGTTTCAGGAAGCCTAGTGGGAGCTTCCCAATATTTCCCCTTGATTCGTACGCATTATCCTATCGACTGCAGTTTGCTGCCAAGCCGCTCAGGTTCAATGGGGTTCTAATGACCTCTGTCTCAGCTACAGAGGCCCTGGTCCTGCATGAAGAGATTGATTTCCTTCTATGCAAAGGTGCAATCGAGCCGGTCCCTCCTGCCAACAGAGAAAGAGGGTTTTACAGCCCATACTTTCTATTTTCCAAGGGCACAGGTCGGTTGCGTCCAATCCTCGACCTGTGTCGTCTGAACGCTCATCTTCGGAGACTATTCATGCTTACGTCATGTAACAGCTGAGTCTGATTTATAAACACACTTATATTTAGATGAGCTGGGACATTTGCTATTAAATCACCTTGTTAGTACTGCTGTCCTGCTTTAGAAAAAGCGCCAGAGCCTTGGTTCATCTTAAAACTTTGTTATCACATCTTATGATACGTAGTATATAACACAAGACATCCATTATAGGTACTCTGGGTTACAATTTTGTAGGAAAACTGGCTAATAACATGGTAATCGACCACTGGGGTTTACCACTTAAGTATGGAAAATGCCATTTGGAGCAAGTTGGACTGTATCAAGTGGAGAGTTGTGACTAGGCTGTGAACAATGGTGTGCACTTCATTAGCAGCCATTGCAATGAAATGCTCCCAGAAAACAATTGTAGTGCTTCTCTTTCAGTGTTCACACAAGTTCCTCCACACAAGTTCCTCCACACAAGTTCCTCAACACAAGTTTCTTCAGAACTAAACACAAGCCTGAATCAACCTGCAATGATGTCCGGGTAGCAGCAAATTTAGCCAATATTTCCTTCTCAGTCACTTCTCTTGATCTTCCATAATTAATAGACCTTTTCTCGATCGTATCATTGGACTTAGTTTCCCGGCAGAAGAAAACTAAAAGTGATTTTCCATTTTCCTGGAATTGCTGAAAAAAAAAACACATACTAACATACTAGATTACAACATCCCTACCAGTAAATACCTGACATGTTTAAGAACTAAAATAAATTCACCAACATCTCTATCTAAACACATTCGGAATATGGCTTCTTTAATAATGAATATTTCCAGTGCAAAATTTGCATAGCCCTAGATTTTCTTTTTGTCTCTTGTCGATTGCCTGTCACAATAATAAATCTGAACACAGTTCCACTTCTGAAGCTCCTTTCTTGCTTATACATTTTATATTGGTCATGATTTATGCATATAACATTATGCATTAACTTTAATTCATCATTTGGCTCACTAATGCATGACATTTTAACACAACAGCTTTAATTTTTTATTACCAATAGAAGTTGTGGTCAGTAAGACTTTCTGTACTATTGGTACACATGATTAAATCTCTAGTATCTGCTTGGCGTCCTGAATAAAACATCTATGTACTACACAACTGCACAAGTATAAGTATTTATTTATTTTATTTTTTTTGCAAAAGGTGTGTTAAAAGTGTAGGATGAAAAAGAAAGAACTAGTCTCTCAGCTGGTTGTTTAAATGCATATAAAATAGAGGACATTCATATAACTTAACTGAAGGAACATTGCATTATATTGTTGAAGCAGTAAAAAATGTTTTCAGTACATATAGAATGTTTTAATTAAGTAATAATATGTAGCTGTGGGCTCAACTTTTGAAACAATAATTACTGACTATTTCAATTAATTCCCTATCTTGTTTCATATCAAAACTCCCACTTGATGAAGCCATTCTGCGTGAAAGTTTAAAAAAGAGAGAGAAAACGCTCTAAAGGAGGATTTTTTTACTTCTAAATTGTTTTCAATGTAAAAGTGGCCTATTTTGTGTTCTAAACAAGAGTTACATTTAGGATTTATGCCTACCTAAAACCAAAATCCACAGAGCATGGACTCTTTAAAAAGGTAACATGGGATTATTCAGACCTTTGCTGGGTAGCAATTGTAAAAACTTGCCCTCAAGAAAGTGGAATTAAATCTTAATCATTCATGTCTGATTTCCTTTCACTGTCTCTGGAGAAAAAGCAGCAGTAATGATGTGGAGTCATGGGGTCAGTTTAATCCTGGTTTAATTTTCACATGTGTGTGTGAAGTCTAATTGAACTCTCACATACTTCTCATCCTTCTTCACAGAGACCACAAGACCTCAATAACTGAGGCAGACAGCAATCGATGAACCAAGAACTTGCAAAAAAGCTAGATAAATGACTTTAGAAACCCAAGAAATATTTTATTGTAAGCTTAAGTCAAGGATGAGAGAAATAAAAACCATGTGAAGAAACAAAATTAATGCATTCAGGTTGTAGGGTACAAAAGGACTTCTGATCAAAGAAAATCTTGGTGTGGAAAAAGAATTAAAATGACAGATCAGCCAAAAATAAAACTCTCATGTTGTTTCAAATAAAAAAATTAAAATAAAAATCTTATGGTTATGCAAAGCAGAACACTTTTCATTGATCACCTATTCATTGTCTCTCTTTCATTTCTCATTTAGGTTACAGGATTTCTTTGCTTCCTACCAGTGTGCAGGAGATTTTTGAAAGAAAAGGCAGGTTTTTTAAATTTTCTTTTCACAATTATTAAATAAACTAAAAAAAGTTTTAAATAACCCATTTATGTTTTTAGTTTAATGGTGGGTTGTTGTTATTTGGCCAAAACTTTTTGGTAGAGCATTTGTTATATAACGTAATGGTCACTTACATAACCCCTGTTCCCCGAATAGGGAACGAAGACTTATGTCGGTGATGACTATGGGAAATTCCGCTAGGGGCTCTACTCATTCCACACTGCTTCAAAATGCCAACCAGCGCTGATGGTCACGTGATCACGCCAATTGAACCAGGGGCTGATGCTGCCTCCTCTCCGGGCAGAGCTTGGAGGTTCACTACCTGAGTTTTAAAGGGGATGGTAGGAACCTTGAACACATATCCAGACCTGGGCTTCAGAAAAACATGAGTATCACCAGGTCTGAACTTTAAGCAGGTCTCATCGACAGAGAGTGCCTGCAGATCCCCCACCCTCTTAATCGAGGCTAACGCAACCAGGAGCGCTGTCTTAATTGACAGAAATTTAAGCTCTACTGATTCCAGCGGCTCGAATGGGGACCTTGAAGTCCTCTAAGGACAATGGAAAGGTCCCTGGAGGGAACTAAGGACGGCCTAGAGGGTCTAATCCTTCTGGCCCCTCTGAGGAATCTGACCGTTAACTCGTGTCATCCGAACATGTTGCCTTCAACTGGAAGGTGATAGGCAGAAATCGTCTTCAGGGTGGACAAAGACAGTCCTCGATCCAGACCCTCTTGCAGTAAGGTTCATACGAGTTCAACGGGGCAGTTGCTCACGTCTAGCTGGCGAGAGTGACACCAGTCGACGAATCGACCCCACTTGCCGGCATAACAGGCCCTAGTAGAAGGAGCTCTTGCAAGACACAGAGTTTGAACCACAGATGTGGATATTCCAGAGGTCTGGATGCGGGTGCTTGTGCCCACATCCCTGGGTCAGAAGGTCTGACCACAGGGGAACCGGCCAGGGAGGGACTGTCACGAGGGAGCAGAGTCCACCAACCAAGGTCGGTTGGGCCAATAAGGTGCCACCACTAGGACCTCTGCCTGTCCTCCCTGATCTTGTACAGGAGGGTTGCAAGGAGGCTCACTGGGGGAAATGCATATAGGGCTTTCTTCCTGGGCCAGCAATGCGCCAACGCATCTATCCCGAGAGGAGCCTGGGACAGAGCGTTGAACAGCTGGCATTGAGCATTCTCTGGGGTGGCGAACAGGTCTACCTCCGATATACCAAAGCCTTCCCAGATCTGCTGGACTGCTAGGGGATGGAGTCGCCATTCTCCTGACCGGGGTTTCCACCGAGACAGTGCATCCGCTGTCTGATTCAACCTGCTGGGGATATGGACTGCAACTAGGGACAGACCCCAATGCTTACTCCAAAGGAGCAGTCTGCGAGTGAGAGTATCCCTCCTTGTCGATTGATATACGCCACTGCCACCTTTTTGTCCATCCTGACCGACACGTGATGTCCCTGCAGCATTCTCCTGAAGTGCTTCACTGATAGGAACACTGCACATAGCTCTAGATGATTTATGCTCCAGGAAGCGTCCTTCTCGCTCCAAAACCCTGAGACCCTGGGAGCATGTCAGCCTAACGTAGAAATCGTGTAACCGAGTGAGCTAGCTGCAACTTTTGTCGACTTGAGAGCTAAATCAGTAGCCGCCCTCAGATCCTCTCTAAGACCTGGGCCATAACTCCCCTCCTGCATCTCTTTCAGAGCCTTGGCTTGGAACACCTGAAAGGCAGCCAGCAGCATAAGCCCTCGAAGTCAGGTCCAACGACAGGCTTAGCTGGCGGGATGGAGGCCTCGGCTGTTCACGCCAGGCGGCAGGGTTACCCAGGCACAAGTGCACTGGCAGCGCCTGCTCTACCTGGGGAAGCTACCGCGCCGTCAAGGGGAGTGAGAGAGGGGAGACTGACCAACCTTGCCTTCAGAGGTGCCTTCCAAGTTTGGGTCAGTTCCCGATGCACCTCCGGGAAGAACGGGATAGGAGGGAGCTGCGGGGTATCATCCCGGCGCAATCCCACAAACCATGAGTTCAGCCGGGAGATCTCGGGTGCCAGGGGTGGAGCCACCTGCAACCCAATTTCTCTGGCAGCCTGGGTAAGCAACACGGCCATCTCCTCCACAGCACATCTGCCGTCAACCCAGAGGGGGAGAGCAATGTACCGTTTATTTCGGAAGATGCGTCTCTCTCCGATGCAGCAGCGGAGATCGCATCATCAGGCGCACAGGAGTCCTCAGAAGATGCAAGCAGCGCATCATCCAATAACTCACTGTGGTGGATAGCGGACGTAACGGGTAAGCGGGAAGGGCGTGCGACCCTGCTCGACTTTACTGGGTGCCAGAGACATGCCCTCGTTGACCCGTACGGGCGCGAGTTACAAAGCCTCCGGTGGTGGACTGAAAGTACTCCAACCTCACCTTAAGTGCGCTGCCGGACCAAAGTGTGCAATCCACACATTCTGATCCCTCAACCACTGCCTCAGCATGTCTACGCCCAAGACAACCGAGGCAATGATCGTGGCTATCCGTCAATGCAATCCATCCACTGCATCCAACAGACTTGTACAGTCGCGACATGTTTTGAACATGCTACAAACAGTCGACCGGCAAAACAAGTGCTCTACTATGAAAAAGGAGTTTTACTTGTTGGTGGAAGGCGGTGAAAGTACTGGAGTCTGGGGCGTAGAGCGGTTTCAACCTTCTGGCCGTCCGAAAAACCTCGCTGCTTGCCATTTCAATCACCAGATCTCCAAAATCCACACAGGGATAGTCCAACTGTTTTGTGGTGTCTTTCACGAGTAGCAAGCGTGTCAGAGTACAGCTCCAGAGGAAAAACAAAAAAAGTGACGCGCTCGTGTCAGTTTATGCGGAACGGCGTGATCACATGACCATCAGCTGATTGTCAGCGTTCGCTGATTGGCATTTTGTAACAGTGTGGAATGAGTAGTGTGCCCCTAGCGGACCGACTGATGGGGAACAATTGTTCATACCTGCTTCTCTGCCTGCAACGGTTTTGTTTGAGAGTAGCCAAACAAACACATCAGCTGACTGGTTACTTCTCCTAAATTCTGGTGAAATTCCATGTGCTAATGTTAGCTAATTTGAAACCTTGGTTTGCTAATAAAGCCTGCAACTTTGGGAAACTCTTCCTCGCATTTGGGTTCTCTCTTTACCAGACAACAAGATACCATTGTTATGATCTCACACATCAAGTTTGGCCTTAAAATCTCAAAGCGCTGCTCAGATATAGCAAAACCTGTGCCATGTGTTTAATCTGTGACCAATCAAGTTTATTTCAAAACTTTTGTCAGAAGAGTCTGAAGGTTATGTGGACCACATTTTGTGGACTTCCTACAAACTTCCTACAGGACATGCCTAACAATGTAGGTGTTTCACTTATTTAAATATGATGGACATGCATCTCTCTTTATACTGTAAACCATTTTATATATATATATGACACAATGGCATTGTTACAATTCAGAAGATCAAACTGTGTCTGCATTGTAGCTCTCAAGCTTATAACATAAATATGTAAATTATGCTTTAAAATAATGCTTTTAACATGTCTAACTTAGTTACATTAGAAAAGTTAGCAAATAGCAAGCAAAATCAGCTTACTGATTTTTAAAAATGTTATTCACTACTGCCTTGCTTTCCCCTCTTATTTCATACCAGAAAAATAACTATGTTTTGTTGAACCAGTCTCCCTCTCACACATTCAACAACATGACAGAATATTGGATGAGTGTCTTATATTACAGCAGAGAGATGGGAAATTGGACTGTGGCATATTTGCATCTCCACACTGATGTCATTAAAATAAGTCAGTGCCATAGTACCAATTCAAGTTGGTCACCCCTCAGAGGGCCCCTTCTGATTGGAGGCCGCAAGTAATTGCTTGGTTTGCCAAGCGATGCCTCTGACAATGACAATCTATGTTTTATGATGTTCTAATGAAAATCGTAGGGCTGAGGCCCGCCAGGACTTGATATGTAGATCCCTGGTTTACGAATAATACCAGAATAATAAAACCAGAATAATAAAACCAGTGGTGGGTTGTGGGTGGAAGGGCATTCGCTGCGTAACAAAACATGCTAGATGAGTTGGAGGTTCAATCCGCTGTGGCGACCCCGAAAGGGACAAAACCGACAAAAAGATGGATGGATGAATGAAGAAATATGAAACATTGAGTATTTCAAAAATGCGTAACATAATAAATATCTTATAATTATTTGAAGGAGCTACATACAATATGAGGTAGATGACAGAGTTTTAACAGATCTGAGGAATGATTGATCAAAAAAACATCTTATTTAATGAAACATCAGCAAAAAATAACTTTCATGTAACAAAATACACAAATAAATCAGTTAAAATAAATAAATAAATATATTTGTGCAAGTGTATTAGAATCGATGCTGGTTTAGCATCAAATAAAAAAATTTAATTGATTTAGATCAGGGGCGATAAACCTAATTCCTTGAGGGCCGCAGCCCTGGTTAGTTTTGGGGCAACCTTAATTGAACACACCTGATGCCTCCTCTAATTAAAGTCCTCTTGGCTTGATTATAACTACTTGCGTGGAAAGATAGTTGGAATAAAATCCATCAAGTTTGACACCCCTAATTTAGATTTTTTCGTTTGTTCCCTTACTTTAAAAATTGTTCAATTAAACAATAATTCTTATTTTTTTAAAGCATTTTAGTTTACTGTTTGTTTTCATGCATGTTTAGAAAAATAAATGTTAATAACAGGTTATTTTTATAACTTAGGATTAAATTATTAAGTAAATAAACAATTACTTTTAACCCAATTATGTTTTTGCTAAAACTTGACATTTGATATTGCTCCTGTTTGAGATTTGAAATCTTCTGTTTGATTTAATTTTCATTCTGAAGAATGGTTGAAGGTCTTGAGAAGCTTAAAATCAAATTTTTTTCTCTTCATTTTTGCAGAGTTTCTAAAAATATTTATTTTTCCGAAAGATAATCAATAAAGACTCAGATTCAGCTCTACTATTTTCTAATTTTGTATGCCTCAGGTCTGCATAAAACTTAGTAAAGGACATATTATAAATTTGATTCCCATCCTAACAAGACACCATTGGATCATCTGAAATGATAGATGGGTTAGTATGTTGTCTAATTCTTACCAGTGCTGGAGCTGATGGTCTCTTTGCCAATTACATGTCCCAGCAGGTCATACTGGTTGAGTCGAGATCCATCCGGAGCCACAGACACTGACTTTTCATCATCCGCCGTCCAGATGTACACCACCTCGTTATTAGTGTAGGCATCTGAAAAAGAGTGACAAAAGTCTACAGATATTTGGCTTTAGAGTTTCATACATATTTAGATATGATCATATCAACATTCAGATGAGGCTCATAAATCATGCGGTAAACTTTCACTCTCTCTAAAGGTATGATGTGAAGATACGCCAAACTCTGTGCAGTCCGTGGATACAGTTGACTTGTAGTGCTTGGTTTCGATGCTCATTTTCTTTGCTTCTTTCTTGGTTTCCTTTGATTTATCTAGGACAGTCTCTAATCTGGGTAATTTCATTCTGTTTCTGCTCTCTTTGTCGTCTTTGTCCCGGGTTTTCTCCAATCTAGATTTTGTCTTCATCTCAGGCTGTCTCTGATCTCGGACTCGTGTTTGTCTCAGACTGTCTTTGATCTCGGTCTCGTGTACATCTCATGCTCTCTCTAATCTCGATCTTGTGGTCATTTCAGGCTCTCTCTGATCTCGGTCTTCTGTTTGTCTCAGACTTACTCTGAAATTGGTCTCGTCTATGTGTCAGGCTGTCTCTGATCTCGGACTCGTGTTTGTCTCAGACTGTCTTTGATCTCGGACTCATGTATGTCTCAGGCTGTCTAATCTCGATCTTGTGGTCATCTCAGGCTGTCTCTGATCTCGGTCTCGTGTACATCTAAGGTTGTCTCTATTCTCAGTCTTTTGTTTGTCTCAAGCTGTCTCTGATCTCTGTCTCGTTTTTGTCTGGGTTTGTCATCTTGTCTGTACTATAGGCAATTCATTATGCATAAAGCACACACACTGCACCTTTTAACATGGAACAGAATATAGTAACAGAATTCAAAAACTTTAACTTCAAATATTCAGTTAAACATCAAACCATTATCTTCCCAAAGAAATCATATATTTTTCCATCTGTGTGATTGGGTTTTAGTGAAAATAGCTGACAATATTGCTATAGTGAAATTAAATGTTAATGTTTGAGGGCTTTATTAGTTTTTATTCTTTATGTTTAGCAGGCATGTACCTTGCTAACACTGCATTATAAGTACTACAGTACCCATAACGCTCAAGCCTGATTTATACTTCTGGTCAACTCAACAATTTGCCCTCTGCACAAGCTTCTTGATTGGCTGAAGTGGACCAGAGCAAGCTCTTATTAAACTTGCTTGCGCTTGGTGTTAAATGCTGGATAATGAAGTAAAACATTGATGATAAAATAAACAACCTTCCTTTGTTATCTGTGCTGAGTTGTAGCTAGCTAGAAGTTAGCGTGGTCACCTTGCCAGGTTCTGATATTGATCAGTTTAGAGACAATGCTTCTGCAGCAGAAGCGGGCGTGTGTAAGGAGTTTTATGATGAGGTAAATTAAACCTGTCTTTTGTTAACATCTGTGCTGTGTTTTGGTTTTCTAGCAGGTGACATTCTTATCACAGCGATACTGATCCGTGCATGAACAGCGTAGACGGAGCACATAACTATATGTTGACAATGGCCAATTAGACGAGTGCTTTAGCATGACAGCACGTGCTCACATTGATGCTTTAACTCTGTTATAGATTTAGCGAATCATAAATAACATTACAATAACTTGTGATCAGGAACAAGAAATTCAATATAAACTCCCCGGTGTCACTGTGAAGGTACCTGAAGCACGAGGGTATGATCCTGGTTTAATACCGTTCGCCTCGCTATCTGTCATGCACACTTATTTATTTTCATTGAGTTTGTATAATTTCCGCGAGTTTTCTGCTGTACTCAAAACACTTCCACATCCCGAAGGTGATTCATTTTTGGGATTAATGCTTCCTCTGAACTTCTTAAAGCCCCATTAACTCGCAGGCGCTGTTCTTTACAGTCGTCCTTTAAGTTTTGGGTAGTACGCGAGCTGCGTAACTTACACAAAATATGTGACATCAGAGTACTGCGATATCAACATTTTTAACCGGATTAATATTTGTACCGGTATTATCGTGGATGATACAATCTAGCCACAGGGGTTTCTAGCCAGTGACTTCTGTGCCGGTCCCAAGCCCGGATAAATAGAGAGGGTTTCCTCAGGAAGGGCATCCGGCGTAAAACATACCAAAACCAAATATGCAAGTCATCAATACGATTTCCATACCGGATCGGTCGAGGCCCGGGTTAACAACGACCGCCACCGGTGCTGTTGACCTACAGGGTGCCGGTGGAAATTGGACTACTGTTGGTCAAAGAAGGAGAGGAGAAAGAAGGATTTGTAGGCAGAGAGAGAAGAGGAAAGGCAAGAGTATAGGTCTGAGAATAGGGACTCTCAACGTTGGTACAATGACCGGGAAAGGTAGAGAGCTGGCGGACATGATGGAGAGAAGGAAGGTAGATATTCTGTGTGTGCAGGAGACCAGGTGGAAGGGTAGCAAAGCGCGTAGTATTGGAGGGGGATACAAACTGTTTTACTATGGTGAGGATAGGAAGAGAAATGGGGTAGGAGTGATCCTGAAGGAGGAGTTTGTGAGGAATGTTTTAGAGGTGAAAAGAGTGTCTGACAGGGTGATCAGTTTGAAGTTAGAGATTGAAGGGGTGATGTTGAATGTAGTGAGTGGTTATGCTCCAAAAGTAGGCTGTAAGCTGGAAGAAAAGGAGAGATTCTGGAGTGAGTTAGATGAGGTGATGGAGAGTATTCCCAGAGGGGAGAGAGTAGTAATGGGAGCAGACTTCAACGGTCATGTTGGCGAGGGTTTGGTGTTAAGGAAAGGAACCCAGAAGGACAGATGGTGGTGGACTTTGCCAAGAGGATGGAAATGGCTGTAGTTAACACTTATTTCCAGAAGAGGGAGGAACATAGAGTTACCTACAAGAGTGGTGGTAGGAGTACGCAGGTGGACTACATCCTAAGTAGACGAGCCAATCTGAGAGAGATCACTGACTGCAAAGTAGTGGTAGGAGAGAGTGTAGCCAGACAGCATCGGATGGTGATGTGTAGGATGTTTCTGGTGGTCAGGAAGAAGAGGGGAGGAAAGATGGAAAAGAAGACCAAGTGGTGGAAGTTGAAAAAGGAAGACAGTTGTGAGGAATTCAGACAGAAGCTGAGACAAGCTTTGTGTGGTCAGGAAGAACTTCCAGAGGACTGGGAAGCTACAGCAGAAGTGATCAGGGAGATAGGTAGGAAGGTGCTAGGTGTGTTAGCAGGAAGAAGGAAAGAAGATAAGGAAACATGGTGGTGGAATGAGGAAGTACAGGACATCATCCAGAGGAAGAGGCTAGCTAAAAAGAAGTGGGACATTGAAAGGACTGAAGAAAGTAGACAGGACTACAAGGAATCACAGCGCAGGGTGAAGAGGGAGGTGGCAAAAGGCCAAACAGAAGGCATATGATGAGTTGTATGCCAGGTTAGACACGAGGGAAGGTGAGAAGGAATTGTACAGATTAGCGAAACAGAGAGACAGAGATGGGAAGGATGTGCAACAGATAAGGGTGATTAAAGATAGAGATGTAAGGGTTCTTACAAGTGAGGAGAGTGTGCAGAGAAGATGGAAGGAGTATTTTGAGGAGTTGATGAATGAGGAGAATGAGAGGGAAAGAAGGGGGGAAGAGGTGAACATTGTAGAGCAGGAAGTTGAAAAGATTAGAAAGGATGAGGTGAGGAAGGCTCTGAGAAGAATGAAGAGTGGAAAGGCTGTTGGTCCAGATGACATCCCTGTGGAGGTGTGGAAGTGTCTAGGAGAGACAGGAGTGGAGTTCCTATCTAGGTTATTCAACAGGATTCTAGAGAGGGAGAAGATGCCTGAGGAATGGAGGAGAAGTGTCCTAGTGCCAATCTTTAAGAACAAGGGTGATGTGCAGAATTGTAACAACTACAGAGGTATAAAGTTGATGAGCCACACAATGAAACTCTGGGAAAGAGTAGTGGAAGCTAGGCTAAGAAGGGAAGTGGATATTTGCGAGCAGCAGTATGGCTTCATGCACAGGAAGAGCACTACTGATGCAATTTTTGCTCTGAGAATGCTAATGGAGAAGTACAGAGATGGTCAGAAGGAGTTGCACTGCGTCTTTGTGGACTTAGAGAAAGCGTATGACAGGGTGCCGAGAGAGGAGCTATGGTCCTGTATGAGGATGTCAGGAGTGGCAGAGAAGTACGTCAGAGTAGTTCAGGATATGTATGAGAGTTGTATGACAACAGTGAGATGTGCTGCAGGTCAGACGGAGGAGTTCAAGGTGGAGGTGGGGCTACATCAAGGATCGGCTTTGAGTCACTTCTTGTTTGCTATGGTGATGGACAGGTTGACAGATGAGGTCAGACAGGAATCTCCATGGACAATGATGTTTGCAGATGACATTGTAATCTGTAGTGAGAGTAGATAGCAGGTGGAGGGACACCTGGAAAGTTGGAGGTCTGCTCTAGAAAGAAAAGAAATGAAAGTCAGTCGTAGTAAGACAGAATACATGTGTTTGAACGAGAGGGAGGGAAGTAGAACAGTGAGGTTACAGGGGGCTGAGGTCAAGAAGGTGGAGGAGTTTAGGTATTTGGGGTCAACAGTCCAGTGCGACGGGGAGTGTGGAAAAGAGGTGAAGAGGCGAGTGCAGGCAGGTTGGAGTGGGTGGAGAAAAGTGTCAGGGGTGTTGTGTGACAGAAGAGTGTCAGCAAGAATCAAAGGAAAGGTGTACAGAACAGTAGTGAGACCAGCTATGATGTATGGGTTAGAGACTGTAGCAGTGAGGAAGAGACACGAGGCAGAGATGGAAGTAGCAGAGATGAGGATGTTGAAGTTCAGTTTAGGAGTGACAAGGATAGACAAGATTAGGAACGGGCACATCAGAGGAACAGCTCAGGTTGGTTGTTTTGGAGACAAAGTCAGAGAAGCCAGATTGAGATGGTTTGGACATGTGCAGAGAAGGGATAGTAGTTATACTGGTAGAAGGATGTTGGAGATGGAGCTGCCAGGCAAGAGGGCAAGAGGAAGGCCAAAGACAAGTTATATGGGTGTGCTGAAGGAGGACATGAAGGTAATTGGTGCAAGAGTAGAGGATACTGAGGCCAGAGTTAGGTGGAAAAAAAGATGATTTGCTGTGGCGACCCCTAAACTGGGATTAGCCGAAAGAAGAAGAAGAAGATTATCGTGGATGATACGATATGGCCCACCCTTAATTGGTCCACTGCGAGTGTTTCACAAGTTCACTCTGCTCATAATTGCCTAGTATTGCAAGCGTGTTTTGACGAGAAATGGAGAAGTGTACAACCTGGGGCCGGAGAGTACTCCCCCTCTCTTTGGTCGTGTCTTATATACTGGAGATAATACAGGTATCTCTCAAGGTCCTAACAAAGTTATGCTAATCTGATGATTAACGTCATTATAGAAAGTGACATGTTGGGGGCTGGTCTCATGGAAGGGTCTAGGGGATCCCAACTGGAAAAAAAGCGAGATCTTAATTTTTTCCTGAGCCTGAGCTACATACTGCGATTTTGTGCATCAAGATGTGTCAAAATTAAATCATGTCTTCATGTAGAGGACAGGAATTAAACAAAAAAATAGTGTTTTGACTGAAGCCATGTGAATATTTATACATTTTTGAGAGAAAGCACAATCAAAATTAAATAACAAAACATATTAATTAAAAAAAAATGTTTAGGTGGGGACATGACATAAAATAAAAATTAAAAAGTACACAAGCATTTTATTCATCCAAGAAAGAGCAAATGCTTTTTGTTCATTTTAGTGGCAGGTTGAGTGGGAGGTACTGTTGAAGTGCAAGGGAAATTAAATGAAAGACTCAATATACCCAGAACATTGTGGGAGCATAAAATCCTTCCTCAAACAAAATTAAAGTATACACAAGCACATTTATCTTTTTCTCAAAAACACAAGATACAAGTTGAGTGGAGTGTCAAAAAAGAGAACTTTGTGTGCAGATTGTTAAAAAAAATTGTTTCAATAAAGTGAGGAAAATATGCCATTTCATGCCCCATTTAAATCTTTTATAATAAAAATTTGACCCCTCCAAACTATTACCGCACATGTAATAACCTTCAAAAGGCAGTATTGCCTGTTATATTAATGTCTTTGAATCACCTCAAAGGGTTGTGCTCCACCAAACGAGCCATGTAACTACTATTCCTTCCACTGGCATGCTTCCACCACGACTCCTGCTGAGTTTTTATTGTTGGGACACAGAAAATCCACCCATTTCCGACTTAAACATTTTTGATCCAGGACATCCAAAAATTCACATTCTTTTCAATGTTTATCCGATCCGGTTCTGCACAGATGCATTTGGGGTTTATCTGATTGGAAAGGTGGTACTATGGCAAATTGGAGTTACATTAAATGTTATTCTCTCCTTCTGGTGCTTGTACAATTTATCCTGGTGAACATGGAGGAAGGCATATTCTGACTGAAACACGTTGTAGCTTGCATTGCACAGTTTTATAACAGGTCTTATTAGTATATTTAGAGAAGTTAATTTTGAGGTATTGAGCCGGGAGACACAAATCTTTGAATCTGCGGCTAACTTTATAGAATGCTGTTCTAATGGATTTTATTCTGAAATTATACAAAACAAAAGTTTTCACATGACAAGCCAAAACCTCGACTTTTTTCATCTTTAATCTTCTATATTTTAACAATGTTAAATCATTAAGGGATGCTAAAATTGTCTACGGCCTCTGAAATTGACAATCTAACAATTTAATTTGAATCTATTGCAATGCTTTATTCACTTTTTAATAGGAACTAACAGTGTGTATTAAAAAAATTTAACAAGAATATTCAGATCTCTCAAGGTAGGAAAATCCATAACAATACAGCAAGTTGCCTAGCAAAGCATAGCACAGCTCCTGAATGCAACAACAGCAAGGTACTGGTCTGAGTGCAATGAACAATAATTTTCTTTCACATTGGCTCTTTAGGGGAGTTTATCACACTTCATAACTGCCTGCTAGAATTTTTGTGGTTTCCAAATCATAAAATGCTCTTATTACACAAATAATATTCAGGTTTGTGTTCCTGAATTTAATATAACTTTACAATTATTGTGAATGCATATAAATGGTGGTTGTAGCACACTACACAACAGCACCTGAATCTACCAATGCACATATTTCTGTCAGTTTCAAAGTTATATTGGTACTGAATCTGATCAAAATTACTACAGTCTGTTTTAATCTACTCTAGATAACTATTGGTTTAGTCATTTCAACAACTAGTTGCAAAAAAAGTTAAAAGAACAAAACTGTCATTTGAAGACATTTTCTTGCTACAAGCATACCTATTTCTTCTTAAACTAAAGCCTGAAGCACTCGAGTCATATACATTAACTGGATTTCCAAACCTTTAATATAAGCCCAACTGTTTCTGTATTAACAGTGTGCTTATTAAATGAACCTAACACATGGCGTACAGTCGGTGAATGCACAAGGACAATCTTTGCAGAAGGTCATAAAAACAATTATCTTGAGGTGCTCACATGGATGCGGAGGCACACACAGAAGTATACTTTCACACAGCCTGGCAGGCTTCAGCAGAGAAGCATGATTCACACAGCAGACTGAGCACTGCTAATTAAATTTTGATGGCTAGCAAGAATAGTTATTGTTTTACTCTGTTGGAAGGTCATTCATCAAAAGCTTAACACATCACATTCACTGCCACTTCAGCCATTATTATTCATTGTTGATAATGAAGGGCATTATTCCATGTTCAAATGTGCAATTGCATTGAAAAACTCAAATCACATTAATGGAGTTGAAAAGGTCAGAGGAGTCACATTATGGGAGAAAATCTTAAATTTAGAGCCTAGGGTAAAAATAAATTAAAACAGAGGTGGGGAGATAAAGAAATGCATCAAAATCTTTATAATCTTGGTCATAATATTATTACAATCATGTATGTATTAAAAGCGATTCAGACCTGATTGAAGGACAGAATGTTTCTAACATAGCATTCACATACATTGATTAACACACACATCATCACCCTGTTTTGATTCCCATGAGAAATATTACTGCTCAACACACGCACATGCACTACTGTACAGTATGTGTGTGGTACAGTGCAAATGCCCTTTGCATCTTTTATCAGTTGCTGGCTAATGAGGGGAGAAGGAGCCTGCATGTGTGTCTGCATTAGCTTTAACGGTAATTCATCATGAGCAGCACACACTTCTGTAAAAGCACCTCTTGTTCTGTTGGTGTGAAATGAGCCTGTTACCTGCTTATCAGAGCAAGAACTGAAAGTAACAAGTAGAAGAAAAATAAGTGGTTTGGCCAATTGAGATGCTATTGTACTGCTGCTTGTGCAGAAGGTTTGTGAGCATCAGTGCTCCAGAGCAGATGTGGGGAAAAAAGCAAGCTACAACGTCATATTTGTTATTTTGATAAGAAATGTACAGATTTAAATACAGAAAAATACTTGTTTGGATTGTTTAACTGTCGGCTGTAGTGCATAATTATTTGGACAGAAATTAAATTTACCTTTTAAATATTTCTAAATATTTTTGTTAGAAATAACAAATTTGAACTCAAGAAAATGTTTTATTACTTTTCCAAAAAATGGGACCTCATTAATTTGAACAACTAGAAGTATCACACTCCTGTCAGTGCTGGGCAAAGTCTTCAATCCGAACAGATGAACAGTCAATCAACATCTGTGAGACAAGCAAGCAGGTTTCCAGCAGAACCAAACATTAACTTTATTGACAACGAGAAGGCTTTTGACAGTGTGGTTTGAGGGATCTCAAACTTATCCTACATGAAAAATCATCAAAGCAAGAGCTTTTTTCATTCAGCTCAAGAAAATCTGAACTTTGAGATAACTTAGTTGACCAGTAAGACCCATTTTTTCAACTTCAATATGAAGTCATTCTTGTTGTACGGTACTGAAACCAAGAATAACCAAACTATGATGAACAAGTAAGACATTCATCAACATCAACTCAAAAAGATTCTCCACATCGCCCAACATGATAATTAACAGTGACCTATGAGGAAGAACTCAACCTCATATAGAAGCATATTTATAGAAAAGAAGAAAAGGTTGGATAGGCCACACCCTATGTAAACCCCCAACTAGATGGAACTGTCTAGGGAAGAGGGGCTGTCCAAGAAACACCTGGCAGCACAACTTTGAGGTACACGTTTGGGTTACACCTGGAGACAAGCTGAAAAAATGGCCTAGGAGAGAAACCTCTGGTCATCTACATTTAGCAGTACCCTTTGGTCTAAGATACATCTTGTGTGAACGTTGAAACAAACACCATTCAATTCCGCTACATTGCTTCAACAGAGCAAACGTGTGTACAGTTCGTAATGACCTGACTCTTTTACCGACCTAGCCAAGAAGAAATCAAACATCTTTTGTAAATTCGTATTAATGTTTATTTTCATGAACATTGAACTGAGTTAATGAAAAACAAGCCTTGATTTTTTCCCCCACAGATCGCCAGCAAGTACCCATGCTTTCATTATTTACTTTTAAACTATTTGCAAAAAACACTCATTGCAAGCAAGCAGTAAGTTCACTATACTCACAATACTGAGTATGAAAGAACAGGAAATGAGGCTACAGCTGCCAGAGGAGAACTTTAAGTAAGATGAGCAGGTCATGTTCGACCCTGTAAATCAATAGGTGAGTTAATTAGAGGAAAGGCATGCATGAAGACCACAGGTGTTCAAGGCAAGTGCTCTACAATGTCTGTTTTTTACTGGAACCAATAACATCAAGTTTCTCAGCAATGAACACTATCTGCAGGAATCAGGAAGGCTAAATCAGTAAATATAGCTCTGACTACACAGCAGATAAGTGAGTAGAAACAAGTAAATGCAAGAAAAACCAAAATTACAGAAAAGACTGAAGAAACTGAGTAAAGTATGTAAATCTCGAGTTGGCTGTTGATGTTGATTTAGGAGAAGTGGCATATTGAACTAGTAGCAGCAGTTGCATAACACCTAAATAACTATAAAACAGATCCTAGAAATTACAGGTGAATACAAAATGCACATACAAGATGTTAAGTAAAACAGAATCAGTGATCTTGAAAAAGAAAAAAAAAGCATTAGCAAAGCCACTAACCAGATAAAGTCTCTCATATCCAAATATCAAGAGTCCAAATTTCAAGATATAAACATTTATGGGAAGCACCATAAACAAACTGTAAAACAAATAACTGGGATTGATAACCAGAAGATGTGGTTTGCTTTATATTACAGTTTGCAAAAAGATCAGGAAATAATTTTTTAAAAATTAGATTAATGATATAAATAAATTGTTCATTCGTTTTAGTGTCAAAAGAAAGACTCACCAAAATTAATGAAACTGACAGTTTTTTTTTTGAGAAATAAAGTACAGCTTTCAATGAATCAATAACTTATAATTTCAATTTGAGAACTTCATTTAAGTTCAGAATGAAATAAATAAGCCGTTTTAGTCAACAATGGAATTGAGATGCATGTTCTCATTAATTAATCAAGACGCTGAGTTGTGATGAGTTTAGCTCAGACAAACATCTCATTCATTCTCTTCCACTTCAGTTAATATTACAGTGAAAAACATCTCAAATTAATTCCCATGACTGCAGGTGTCAATGCATGCGATTAATTAAAAATCCTTATACCATTAAAATAATTTCATGCTAATGATGCAAATAAATCACAAAAGCATGTATAATGGACGTTATGTTAATTTCCATCACACAGATGCAATTGTTTTCACAAAGTTTTTTGAGGATGCTTTCTGAAAAAATTAAGCACAAACTGAAATTGGTTTGGAGGACACATAAGCACAGTAAATGTTTATCTGCTTTCCCAGCAATGGGTTGCAGCTGGAAGGGCATCCGCCGCGTAAAACATATGCCAGAGAGTTGGCGGTTCATTCCGCTGTGGCGACCCCGAAAGGGAAGAAAGCTGACATGAAGATGAACGAATGAATGAATGTTTATCTGCAGTAAAACCAGTGACTTTAGTACAATGTCTAACAAAATGTAGACATTTCTTTTAAAATTATTATCTTCTTGAGATATTAAAAAGTACCACATTCAATTTTGAGGAAAATGTGACCAACATATGATCATATGACATCTCCTGCTCCCCGTTTTTAAATTTTTTTATTAGATTTTTTTAAAGCAACATATTCAAAATGTCATTGTTGGGGTTTGGACTCTTTCCTACATTTTTCCCAGGCCACATTGTAACCATCTAGGATACCTAGGAACCATCTTCAATGTTACTGTTTTTTTGTGTACGTATCCTCTCCCAAACTGAGTTCGCAATATGTGAAAAAAGGTGAAAAGTGAACGTGCAAACCATATAAAAGAAGCAAAAAAATATGTGCAAGACTCTTTTCAATTAAAATTTCATAATTGTCTTTATACAGTAAAACAACTTATATATGATGTCAAACAACAGTTATTAAGTTTAGCAGGGCATGATACTGAAAACTTGAACAAATTTGAAGAGAAGCGTGTTGATATTGAAGTGAAAAGAAAGGACTGGAGAACCAATGTAACCAATGGGTACAGTTGTAATGGTGTAAGAAACTGAATTATCCTTTTGTGTGATCTGCTTGAGAAGACCTAACAAAGCACAGGACCCAACAAGGACTTTTATCCTTTCATATGCATAACGGGTATAACAAGCAGATTGGAATGACAAAGCATGTAGCTAAAAACCGGTTCAGGGTGTCAGAGTAATATGAACCCCATTCTGTTTACTGAATCTGCATAGGAGTGTCTTTGAGTATCAAAATCCCATGGGACTCGCCCTAAATTTACACCTAAATCTCACCCGCTTAATCTTGCGATGAGCCACACCAACTTTCACAAGAGATATTGAAATTACTGCATATTTGAATAATCTTCTTGAGTGCGACTTAGTCCCTGAAAGTAACAGTGATCCTTAAACCTCTAATCAGGTAAACAAGGAAAAGAGATTTCAAACAAGTTTGATGACGATTGCGGAAAAAGAAGGACGGATTTGTGTTCAATCACAAAAAAACACTCCCTGATTACCGTGGTCGATCACAGTATAATTACCGTGCTGTGAGTTATGAATGAATCTTTAAGCCATTACCTGGGGTGTGCGCCTGTCAAAGTTTGTTCTGTACACTGTTGGAGTGTAAACCATTTAAACCATTTCTTACATTTTTATATAAAAACGAAGAGTGAAATATTCTGAACTATTATCACCAAAAAGAGGTATATGAGCAAAGCACGCAATTCTTGCTTAGATCGTTTCATCATTTTTCACTCATTCACCCAGATCAAATGTATTTAAAGCCTACCAAAGTACAATTAAAAGGCTCAATGGTGAGAGATCCAATAATCAAATGGGACAACCTAGTGGTCTACATTTACATTTAAATTACATTCATGCATTTGGTAGCCACTTTTGTCCAAAGCGACTTATATTAGCAATTAGCAATCTGTTATACCGTCAAAGTCTATTTTGGCTTGCTCATAATAGAAATTGTATCAACTGTTCAATAAACCATAGCAGGGAGGAAATAAAGGAAGAAGATAAAGACAGACGGGGGAAAAAATAAAGTTTTCTTTATAGTAGGTGTTCCCTGAAGAAGGTGTCTCAGTGGCGCAGTGGGTAGCACAGTCGTCTCACAGCAAGAAGGTCGCTGGTTCGAGCCTCGGCTGGGTCGGTTGGCATTTCTGTGTGGAGTTTGCATGTTTTCCCCATGATTGCGTGGGTTTTCTCCAGGTGCTCCAGTTTTCCCACAAGTCCAAAGATATGCGGTATAAGTGAATTGAGTAAGAATGATTGTCCATAGTGTTAAAGTGTGAATGAGTGTGTGTAAATGTTTCCCAGCGATGGGTTGCGGCTGCATAAAACATGTGCCAGAGGAGTTGGTGGTTCATTCTGCTGTGGCGACCCTGAAAGGGGAAAAGGCCGTCATGAAAATGGATGGATGGGTGTTCCCTGAAGAGTTTTCAGTTGATTTTTGAAAGCTGTTAGTGTTGCTGCTTCCCTGACTGGATCCAGGAGTTTGTTTCACCAGCCAGGGACAGTGAAAGAGAAGGTTCTGCTCAGAGATCTTTTGCCTCTGTGGGAAGGAACCACGAGTCACTGTTCCTTCTCTGAGCGCAGGCTTCTGGAGGGCATGTAAAAGTGTATGAGCTCATGGAGGTAAACAGGGGCTGATTTAGATATTTTGTACACCAGCATCAGCGATTTGAACTTAACCCTAGCAGTAATGGGGAGCCGCAGAGTTCTGGATCAACTGCAAAGGATTGAGCATGTTTGCTGGAAGTCCTGCTAGCAGAGCGTTGCAGTAGTATGGACATGAGAGGACCAGGACCTGAGCCAGGAGTTGAGTTGCATGTTCAGTTAAGAAGTGCCTGATCTTTCGAATGTTGTGCAGTGCAAATCTACATGCTCAAGTTGTCTTTGTGATTTGTTTTTTGAAGGACAACTGTTCATCCAAAATCACTCCAAGATTCCTGACTGAAGGAGAAGAGGTGATTGCAGAGGATTCCAGCTGGACGGTGAGGTCGTGATGCACATGGGGATGGGCCGAGATTACCAGAAGTTCTGTCTTGATGCATGTCTACATGTCTTTAAATGTTTTCGGACGTATTCATTAATTGAACTTATTGATATTAACTGTAATACACTATCAGGGCTTATCTTCAATTGACAACAGATTAATCAATGTACAATCAATATATGGATATTCAAATGCTACCTAGGTTTCTTATATACAATAATGTACAAGTGAGATACATTTTTTTTTGTGTGAAGTTTTGACATGTGCTTATAACCCTTTCAGACTGATAGCGGAGGGAGAAAAGTATATTGTCCATGAGCATTCTTGCTCTAGATCTGTTCAGCTGCCTCCCATCTGATGTGATAAAATCTGGCTGATTCACAAGCACATTAAAATGATCAATATACTGGAAACCTCTCGACAAACTGGCGTGTTCTAGCCATGTATTGAGCCCAAGCAACCAAGAGCTATGACCCAGAGCCTTCTTTAAGCACCAGTTATGACTCAGAACCCCATCCAAGACCCAGTAAAAACTCAGAGCCATCTACAAGCACAATCTATTCTCAAGATCCTGTTCAAAGACCGACCATGATTATCAGTTCACTTCAGGGTAAGATTAAAAGGGACACCTTATCTATTCTGAAATTGTCAGACCTACCACTCACTGTAAACTTGTATTATGAATACGGTGTCCAGGCATCAAAGGCCTTCCTGTTTCTGACTTTGGCCAATATTGAGGCCACAAGTCTTCTTTAGTCCCTTGACCATTGGGTTGCTCCTCTAGTCACCCACCATCATCGTTATTGTCATCTGTTGGTTCTCCTACTACACCTTGCTACTACTTCAATCCAGCACTTCTGTGGGTGTTTATCATTACTGCTAGACTGCTTTTTTGGTTGCACCTCATTTCTTTTGTCCCTTTTAAGCTCATCACACTTTTTCACTACACCTTTATCCCTGCGTGCACTGGCACTAGCATGACGTTTTAACCTCAGATCTGACTCAGTTTTGAGCCCCGCATCTCCGCCTTGATCAGGAAAAGGCCCGGACTGGCCAATGGGAGCTTGGCAACCAATTTGGCCTACTGCTAGCAAGTACCTTATACATTAATTCATATTCATCAAAAACTGTTACATCAAAAATTAATTTACCAATTAATTTTTATAAACAATATTCCACACTTTTTTTATATACAATATCAGACATTTTCTATGTCAATTCAATCAGAGACAAATTTAGAAGTTGGCCGAGAGGAGTTGAGCTAAGGAGATTGAAAAAAGAAAGCAGTAGAATGCTGCAGAATTCTCTTTGGGCTTGCAAATGCAAGTTTTTCACATATTTAAATACATTTTTAAATATTGTCCTTTTTTGCAAGTTAAAATAAACAGTAATGATAGACTTGCTTATCAACTAACAGTTGCACTAGATAGCTTTAGATGGCTGCCATGAAACTGACGCTTCAGCACTGTGCAGAGATGTCAAAGCTCAGACAATTCGAAACATTGAAATCTAAGTTTTTATATTTAGAAAATAAAATATATTTCCATATTTTTACACATCACTGATTTATAGGCTAATGAAACTGAATACATCAACAACTTGTGAGGAGTTTCAGTCTTTTCCACTTTATAAAGGTATGCCCTTTTTTCTCTAAAGCTAGAAAAAGTCTATCATATATTATAATGATTAATTATAACAAGTCTTACATATTTTTAAAAATAATTTTTTAAGATTTAATTATTGTGAGAAACTATTATTAAAACTATTCAAAAAGCATCCAAGTTAAACAATTTCTCTCAAGTCGATTTGGGAAGCGTAAAGATATCTGGTGGTAACAAAAATAAAATCAGTACACCGTGTAAACAGGTAAAACAAGTATTTTTATAATGCTAAACATGTTTCAACAATAGTGTTTTTCTCCAAAACTGTACATTTTATAGGTCACTTAAGAATTTTATTATAAACAGTGTGTAAATTAAGCTTGTTGTCTCTTTTTTTTCATCTTCCAAATCAGAACACTCCCTTTATGAAAAAAAGGAGTTCAATTCAAAAGAGCAAATTGTAAAGCTCAATAAAAGATAATGGAGGGTAGAGATTTCCTCCAGTAAATGAGTTTAAATATCTTTGAAATATATATCTTAACAGAAAATTCATTAATCAAGGCAAGATAAGATTTTAATGTCTTATGGGTTTGAGTTGATCTGACACTAGCTGCTCTTCTGCTTCGTCTCGCAGATCTCTGATCTCACATAGATCACCTTAAATCACCTAAATGATACGAATAATATAATTATTCCATAATTTTCACATTAAAACATTGTGGATTGAGATGTTTCACCCAAATTGTTTCATAAATATGTGAAGGTTCATGGTTGTATCAAAGCCTTGAAACAATAGGGCACATTTGATTTATTTGCATCTGTGCTTCACAAAGCCTCGGTTTGCCAAGAACTAGCACTAGCCCCACAAACTCTACCTCATCGATTGATACAAATTTTAAACACTAGACGTTTAAAGTCAAATAAATATAATTTTTAGATAAGCCAGCGAAGAAATCAGAAATCATTACTGAAGCTGATTAGTTTGTATGTTTAGAAAAAAAATGTTCTACTAGTTTGTGAGAATAGCCTGCTAGAGGAGTTGCTTCTACCAGTTACAGTAAAGCCACACAAGCTTCTGCATCAGAATCTTGCATGTATTACACAGCTCTATATTAATCAGAAGTTTAATTAGACAGGAGTTTAATTTAATTAATTAAAATAAAAATATTAATAATTCTTCAGTAATGGTACAAGAGAGTCTAGGTTGCTTAGTATTCACTCACTAATCTACCAATGGTCAATTTACTATAAAAGAATAATATAGGCTATGATGAAACATTTTGTGTACTCCTGATTGAAAAAAATAGGATTTTAATGAGGTGAATAGGGGATATAGCTTCTATAAACATTTCACACAACTCAGATGGGATTTGGAGTGCACATCACGTCTATGACATCTAGTTGAGCTCTGCTTGCTTAAAAGAGCATAATCAAGCATTTATTAAAATTGATGATGCTGAGTCTGAAGCACCCGGAATTCCTTTTAAAACATTTAACCAGGAATATCACAGTGAAAAATTTGAATATTTGTTTCGCAGCAAACTTACATGTTCCAGTGAAATATAAAGCACAACTTCAGTAAGATTGCATTAAAATATGCAATGTATATACGTAAAGTATAGAAAAAATACATGGCTTCATTTTAAGTTTGGATGGCCGAACAATTATTGTACCTATAAAACGTACAAACCTCACCACTCTGTTAAAAATACAATATTTTATCATAATGTAAAGTATTGTACACTGATCAAATACTGACACCACTCTTGAAATCTAGTTTAATCTGGCTGTGGTAATACAAGTCAAAGTTGTAGCCACATGATTAACAGCAATGTACATTTAAAAGTCCAATGATCTCATATACAGTCTTTTCACATCATGGAAATGCAGAACACAAAACGTCAAAAAAAGATGAACAGCTCTTGCTTAGAGAGAATAAAGTTTAGCTGAAAATGGAAGAACAATAACTTTAATAAATAAAAAAAACTGTTAAATGTGTTTTAATATATGAGTTGTATTAACTCATTTTATAAGTACCCACATAAATATGAAAATAATAGTTGGTGATAACTAAATTACTGAAATATTTGCTGTTTTTAAATGTGTGTGCTATTTTACAGGTCTGAAATACTTTTTTAGTAACAGAACTAACAAAAATAAATCTGAAACTGTATCCAAATCAAATGCAAAAGAGTAATTTTTTGTATTTTTTTCTAATTACAAAAATAATACATAAACAAATCTGGCACCAATGATCATAATTATAACATGTTTGCTTTGATTTGAGAATTGATAAAAGTTGAAAACAGTTAATTGGCAGGTTTTAATCAAGAGCAAAAACTTGATGTTCATTTGTACAAGAAACACATATAGATGACAATTTCCTAAAAATGATCAACTTGTATGAAAAAAATGAGTTATTTTTTGGGCCATATCGCCCTTGCCCATCTATTGGAATTCTATTCTTATCCCATGTAATTTGCCAATACTGATTTTAATTTAAATTTCAAATCCACATTATACCTCTTTTTGTCAAGTGGAAACTGCAGAAAAGAGTGAATTTTGATTAATTGATGGACTGAGAAGTACATTTTTCGTTTGCTTCTCTTTTGTTTACAAACAATACATTGTCTACAATTAAGATCCAATATACTAGAAAATATTGTGGTTTCTAATGCAGTGATATGTGCTGCTGCCTTTACTCAGAATGTCCATCCACCTTTCTATCTTCGTTTGCTTATACACATCACAGTGGCAGCACTTTGAACAAGGAAGCCCAGACATCTAATTTCGTGGAATGTAATTTCATAAAATTTATTTCAGGAGGAGCCTCATAATTTGGGCAATTGGTCCCAGCTGTCGATGGTTATTGATCATCTTACTAGCTCATAAACACCTAAGCTTGTTTTGCCATGATGGCGCTTAAAGCAAAAAAATTCATAAACAGCTCACAATGTCTCCTCTCTTCACTGAAAGATTATATGAGAAGCAAATGGATGAACTTCCACATTTATTCCACCACAGCATTTCCCAGCACTTCCCGCCAGCACTCTGAAGCTCCAGTCCAGCTCTCTCTCACCAAACCATGTTTGAGTTGTCAGAAATGTCTCGGCTTACTCTTTGGTAACCCTGTTCCCTGAGTGGGAACAAGATGCTGCATGAAATTGCTTTTTGACACAAGAATATCAACGACACACTGAAAACTGTCTAGACACTCAATCATCAAAGAGGTCTTAGACATGACTCGGGATGCTTACTAGAGGACTGTGAGCCCAGAGTAACATGGAAATCCAAATTATAAAATAGAATCAACGTGCCTCCTAAGCTTATGACATATTATCTCTCATCCAATCTGACAGTGTTTGTCTAATGACAGGCGCTGACTTTAGTGGTTTAAAAAGGGTATCAACCAGACCCTCGAGCACTACAGCCAAGTTCCAAGATGGGACTGTTGCTCTAGTGGGCGACCTCAACTGCTAAGCTCCAGCAGTTGGCGGACAACTAAATAATTCTCATGGGAACCCCATCAGTCAGAATATGGAGAGCCAAAATGATTTCCAATACTGAGACAATTTGGCAGTAGACTGGGTTTACATGTTTTGTCATGCACCATCTTTCACTTCATTTGAGAGCAAGGGTATTTTATTGGAGAGAGCCCTAGACCATAGTATAGTTTTTAACTATGCTGGATAAAAGACCAGCATTCCTTATTGGTCCTCCTTAGGGGTTAAACCTGAAGGTTCCAGAGCTGGGGCCAGGGATGAAATATTTCCCCTGTGACTGAGACAGCAGATATATTACATCCAAGCACCACAGTCATGTTGGGCAAGGGGGCGCTATCAATAAGAAGTGCAACCCTTGTTGATAGGTCTTCGCTAGGACTCCTGGCATCGATCGGAGGAAACGCGTAAATACATAGTATGGGCCATCGCATGCAGCCCCAGTGGAGCTGAGAAATTCAGATAGTAGAAAAAGAGAAGTTGTGCCGAGGCAAAGAGGTACACTCTGCTACATAAATCTCTCCCAGATTTGACTGACTATGTTGAGGTGGAGCTTCCATCCCGCATGAGTCAAAGATTCTAAATGTCCCGAATTGTAAACCTCCCTGAGGGATAGGAACTTGTCCTGTACCCAAAGCAGAACATGGCATGCTAGTTTGTACAAGTGGTACGAGCACAGTCCACCCTTGTAATACATGTACGAGACTACTGAAGGGCTGTCCAAACGCACAAGGACATCATTTTGGGGCAATTGATGTGCCACATGAGAAGATGACTTCTCCAGATCTCTTGGGTTGGACAGCTATCAAAGTCTGAAACGAAAAAATTGTCTAATCTGCTGAAGGCCCAAAGGTATCACTGTGGAAGTAGCTGCCATTAGACATAAAACTCGATGAATGTATAGAACCATCACTTTCTGGCTTAGCCAGATGTTCAGTAAGGTGTTGAGAATGCATTCGACATATGCAGGAAACAGCTGTGCCTGCATTACAATTGAATCACATTTGACACCCAAATACATTATTCTCTGAGCGGAAGAAAGAATGCTTTTTTCTGTATTGAGTCTAATCCCTAGAGAATCAAGCTGAGCTAGGATAACACATGTTGAATCGCTTGCTCTTGGTACTGAGTCAAACTGTGCCAGTTGCCTATTTAATTCAAATGTGGATGCCCCATTGCAAGGGGTTGACATGGCTAGGCCAAATGGAATGACCTGATATTGCTAAGATTCACCCCCTAGAGCGAACCTATTTAAACAATTTAACAAGTTATTCTATATGAAAATATGCATCCCTCAAGTCTATTGTTACAGCCATTTTGTTAGGATTTGTAAAACAATAATTTGACCTTCAATTTTCTGTTTCTTAGATAGCGAACAACCAACAAGGATATAGAATAAAAGTGGTTAAGAACCTCTTCGAGGTGGACTAACAGCTTCACCAATAGGCTGAACGGTAAGATGGAGTATCAAAGAAAAAAGTTTGTTCCTACTTGATGAGGTTGAGCCACAGATATATTCCATATATTGCCGCATATTGAAACTGCGGCAACTATAGTACAACCGATGGCATGGGCCATCTGCTTGGTTACAAAAGCATTTAGAGGCCTTCCTTAAGCCATCAGCCATGCTCCAGTTTGAACATGCAGAGTGTGAGTACCTCTATTTGTCCAGCAAATCTGGCATACCCACCTCCAGTATCCTCACCAGCATCTGGCTGGCACCAGTAGCATTAACATCACATCCACCAGATCATATTTTTGGCAGGCTAACACTCTAGCTCAATTGGCTTTTTTTGGGTTCTGGGGTCCAGGTTTCTTCCAGGCTCTGTGGCCCTTTCTTGGCCCATTACGGTTCTTATCATTCACCAAAAACTATTGCTACTGGGCAATTTTATGTAAGCGAACTTATGAATCAAATTTTCTATTTTGAAACCAGCCAATGACGATTTTGGAGGAAATTATTAAAGGCCAATTAAAGCCCAAATTACAAGCTAAAATTAAAGTAATCTAATATAAAAACAAACATTGACAGAAAACTTATAGAAAAAAAGAAGAAATAATTAAAGTGTAATTTAAACATTGATTTTAACATCTTAATTAATTAAGATGGCTTTCTGTTATGAGTTAACTAATCTCCCCCTAAAATAAGCAATTTATTTTAACTAATGTAAAAATGTGAATTTTAAAAGCAATGTTTTTATAAATGTACATCCTTTCCTACATTTACAAGTTCAGGAATATATATATAAATAAATAAATAAAAAATAACCTTTCATTTGCTTAAACACATTCAAGTATATCTGGATGAAGGAAAGTGTGAATATTTTTTAGGAAAATAACACATTTTTCAGTTTTTGTTTTTCAGCTTTTGAAACACTGGCTTAGCCTTGGGTAAAACGTGGCACATGGGTCAAAAAGTGCTATTAATTTGTGTGAGTAGTATTGATATACATTTTCAGTGGTATCAAACTCCAGAAATATAAGATAGCTAGAATTGCTTTTTCTGCTCGATGAATGTTTTATTCATAACATCCTGATGCTCCATCATCGTGGCCTATGGGTAATGCACTGCCGAAGGAAACTTACTAAACTACTTAATTTCCTTATTTGTTTACTTCCTTTGGAAACAAGCAAACAAACCAAAGGCACAACACACAGGATTCCTTGAATTCAGCCTTTGGAATTTTTAATATTCAGTCTAAAAGCATAGCGTTCTAAGACTGTGGTGACAATCTCACAAACGTTATCAATCAAGACACAACCTTCTGAAAAGGCCACATTAACAACATGATTTGCAAACCAAAAAAGTGACATGCTTTTCACCTGTTTATATATAAATAAATAAAAAAACTAAATGCAATTTGAAACTAAACGAAAAAACATTAGCCAATAACAAAGCAGTTCGCATCATTGCATAGACTATACACATTTTACTGCTATGTAATTGTGTTTACAATCCACCAAAGAGAGGGTCATTACCATGAAGGAGAACCCATAGAGTTTAATACAATTTATGGATATTTTGGGAAAATATGGCAATCAAAGAATTAGATCTCAAAATAGTTCAAAATTTCTTATAAGATTGATATGAGATTCAAAATATTATGTTGAATAAACATCTTTTAATACTTGAAAAAAAAACTCTACTGGCCAGTTAAATTTTAAATTTGAACAAACAAAGTAAACAGAGGTGTTACAATGACAGGAAATTTCAGGGACTGGGTTTTAAGAGAAATGGAAAATAAATTTGACGTGTTTACCACAGCAGTGTGCTATGGACATTTACTAAACCCTTACAAGGAGTGAGGGGGAGAACCCACATTTAATTATAGCTGGAAAGCAGAAGCTATTAAGGCTCAAATCTAACGTTAGCTCTCTCCGTCTCTCTTTCATTGTTGATTGATTCAAGGCTTTATTGCCTTCAACTGATAAACTTCTTGTATCAGCTTATAAATAATTTCAATTATGACGATGAGGTCATGTTCTACTTAATGACTGTTCAAAACTCAAACTTGCATTTTTATTACCTCTTGCTCTACTTGAGATAGTGCAGCCCAATGTAGCCTTAAAACTCATAAATCAGCTGCTTCATTTTATAAGCTGCAGTGGTAAAAGTGTGAGTAAAAAAGCTGTGGCTAATAGTCCAGAAAATACGGTACGTTTCTAAGATATAGTGCTTAAAATATGAAATTAATTAATAAAACACTGCTCTACATATAGTCACACTGCAGGAAATGACTGAGATGCAACTTACCTTAGAATACATCAAATTGAGTTATTTCACAACTTATCAGATGGTCAGAGTAACTTATTCCAGGAAAGATGTTGACCTGTTTCAAAAACATGTTTAGTCATTTCGTGCATTTTCTTTCTTTGCACTTAATTAGTATCACTTTTATTAGAAGCTACCATCAGTAATAAGTTACATGGCTATTACGAAAGACTTAATTTTTTGTGTGCAACGAAGCTTTGATAATATAGCTCTGTCCACAAAAAAAACATTCGTATTTTTAATCAATCTACATTTTTTTAATTAAGTCTTTTAAATCTCATTCACGTTTTTTTCTTGAGTTATAGAGACAATTCAAAATCCCATTAAAATGGTCTGTCAACCCAAAAAGTCCCACTACATCAGAGCATCTTTAAAAGTGCTCTTAGCTAGTTGGAAGCTAGATTAATTTGTGTACTGAAGCTGGGATGGAATTAATACCTACATATTTGGGGTCCTATTACACCCTTGCCTTATTAAAGAAAAACGGAAACTTGACTTACAGCTTCCAAATTTGAGTGGACAAGCATGAGCGTCCATGGGAAAATCCTCTAAATGCATGGGGCACTCTGCGTGGATGGTAAGTCTGTGGAGAGAGAGAAACAGAAGCATAAAGAGATTTACAATAAGACAATGTTTTAAAACGTATTTTAAACTATATTTACTCACATAGGATTAAAAAGAAACAAGTATTGTTAAAAAATAAAACTACATTCAACAACAGTACAAATGTTGTAATGACACATCAAATTAACCAGATACACAATGCATCACATAAATCTTGTTTATTTTCTCACAGTAAAAATGAATCGCTCAATGAGAGGGTAGATGTAAAATTATTGAGTCACTTTGTTTTAAAATTAAAAGTTAAACAGAAACATGTTTCAACAAGTCTTGGACAAAAGCGTGACGCTCTTCCTGTTGTGAAGCTGGAGCCGTACTCACCCCCTAGGCAACCAGACATAGTCACAACCTTACGGTTGTGGCTGGGGGACATAAGTCTCTGTTCCCTATTACGAAAGTAATCAATACGTTCCCCATCAGTCGGTCACTATGAATTTATGTCGGCAGTGACTATGGGAACACCCTGTAAAACACCACAACCTAAGTCCATTTGCATCAGCCAACAGCCAGGCAAGCTGGGCACATCAGTAGTCCGGCACCAAGAGGGCCCTCCTCCGTCCTGGCCTTCAGTATAGACTTAAATTTTAATGGGCAATCGGGCAATAAATTCTTTCATACCAGAGGAGGGAGCATCAATCCCAGAGATGAAGGGAGAGATGGTCTCCAATAGCAAGTGGGCCAACCTCTGTTTGGAGGGCTGTCTTAATTGTCAGATATTTAAGCTCTACTGATTCAAGCGGCTCGAATGGAGGACATTGAGTCCTCTAAAAACACTGGAAAGGTACCAGGAGTGAAATAAGGACGACCTAGAGGGTCTAACCATTCTGGCCCCTCTGAGGAATCTGACTAACTCGTGTCATCCCAACGTGTTGCCTTCAATAGATAGATGATAGGCAGTAATCACGGCGATGTAAACTTTCAGGGTGGATGGAGACAGTCCTCCATCCAGACCCTCTTGAAGGAAGGTTAACCCGAGTTCAACTGGGCAGCTGCTTGGCGAGAGTGAGACCAGTCGATGAACCAACCCCACTTGCCTGCATAACAGGCCCTAGTAGAGGGAGCTAGCGAAAGACACAGTTTTTAGACCACAGAGCGTGGAATTAACCGGGGGTCCTCTGCAGCATGATGTGCCAGAAATGGAGATTCCAGAGCCTCGTCCTCCCTGATCTTGCACAGGAGGGTTGCAAGGAGGCTCACTGGTGGAAACGCATATAGGCATTTCTTCCTGGACCAGCAATACGCCTGCACATCTATCCCGAGAGAAACCTAGGACAGAGCGTAGAACAGCCGGCACCGAGCATTCTTTGGGGTAGCGAACAGGTCTACCTCTACTATACCAAAGTGTTCCCAGATCTGCTGGACTGTCAGGGGATGGAGTTGCCATTATCCTGACCGGGGTTTCCACCGAGACAGTGCATCTGCTGTCTGGTTCAACCTACCGGGGATATGGACTGCAACAAGTGACAGACCCCAATACTGACTCCAGAGGAGCAGTTTGCGAGCGAGAGCTGAAAAACGGGGTGAACTTATCCCTCCATGTTGATTGATATATGACACGATCGATCCACCACATCCAGCAATGATCATCAGTGTGTTCGCTGATTGGCATTTTAAAAAAGTATGGAGAGTACAGTGCTCCTTACGACGCTGCCCATAGGCGTCGCCAACATTAGTTGTAGTGACCGACTGATGGGGAACTATGGAGGATTGTGTCTTTAGTATTTTTTATTTTTCACTTAAGATAAAGATATTAATCACATTCTTTCAGAAAATTAGCGATGAGTGGTTAGGTTAGAATGTGAAAATTATTTTGATCAAACATAAAAAGAACCATTTAAAATACACAAATCTGTTATTTTAGTTTATAATTGCAAGGTATTGTATTGTAGCAATCTAACTGTACCAGTCGAGTGACCCATATGGATCCAGCACACTTCTCATTGAAAAGAGACAAAACAATGATACCAAAAGACATTAAAGGTAACTAGATTTAAAAACTCACTGGGCTGACTGAACCCAACACTGGGATTAAATTTGTCGTTTTGCATGATTAAAAGTTGTTTTCATCTGTCTGAATATAATTTGCTGGAAAATAATTAAAGCCATTTATTATTATAAAATGGTGATGTAATTTCCATGGGTTCTGTTCTTCAAGAGTGTCAAGTAGAGAAACCAGGAAAGTGCTAGGAAAGTACAACAGATAGATTTCAATTTGCCAAGTTTTTATTTTTGGGCAGTTTTTACCAGATTTAAAAACTAAACATCAAGAAAAAAAACACATTTGAGCACACACTAAAAACTATAAATGGCAAAATAGTGCTCTCAGCAGCAAAACACTATAAACTACACATAGAGGGTAGAACAAAATCACAGATAAATTTACCAATACAAGTCTCAGCAGATTTTACGTCCTCGAGTCAAACACAGCTGCAACTTCTTTCATCCCTCCCTCTGCCACTCTCTCTTTCTCTCCTCCTTGTACTGTAGCACAAAACCCTCTCTCCTTTCATACATTGTTTTCTGCCACAACTAAATTGAAGATAACAGTACTGGGGCAACATTCAATATAGGTAACTAGTTACAGGGTTGCAAATTAATTTAGTACTATATTTAATAAAATAAAAATAGCAATAATAAATATACACTTACAATATAAAAATTATAATAATTATATAATTATAATAATAAAACTTAAACATTCTTTTAATATTACACCAAATTATAAAAACAGCTTTACCCAGTCATCAGAGGCAGAACTACAACTATATAGTTCTATATAACTATATACAAAATCCAAGATCGCCCCGAGTATGGCAGCCACGGTTGGATGCTCTCTAGAATTTTTGGTGTTTTTGTTTATCTGTCCAGTTTTCTGTTTTGCCAACCTATTCAGTTTTACCCAGGAGGAACCAAACAGCACTCTCAGAAAAATTTCGCTCCAGGGGAAAACGTGCTGGAGCTCTAGTCAAACTCCAGGAGCATAGGCTCAGAACAACGCTACCCAGCTTGCATCTAGCAAACCTCGGCTCTCCATCTAACAAAATACATCTGCTGATTCATATAAACTTCTCAAGCTCTGTGGCTTTGTGTTTCACGGAGACATTGCGGAGAGCGTGCTACATTTGCCCGGATTCCAGGTGATCAGAGCTGATCATGACTCAGAATTAGATGCTTTTACATCAGTGAAAGGGGGTCTACAGTCGTAACAACGCTGAATAAGATCTGCTCTCCTGATCTGGAGGCACTGTTTATCAACTGTAATCCTTTCTACTTGCTGTGTGAGTTTTCCTCTGTTGTGCGTATCAATGTGTATATTTCCCCACATGCGCACATCTGTGATACGCTGTATCAGCTGGCAGAAAGGATTCTGTTTTTATTATTCTTGGGGACTTCAATGAAGCACATTTGAATGACAAACTGCATGAATTCAAGCAGCACATAATGTGCCCCACGAAAGAGGGGAATACTCTAGACCACAACTACTCCTATAGAAAGGATTCATACCACGCCATCCCCGAGCAGGTTTAGGACTCTGACCACTGCCTGGTCCACCTTATTTTATCATATAAGCATTAGCTCAAATCAGCTAAACCTGTACTGAGAACTGCTAAAAGATGGACCAGTGAAGCAGAGCGGGATTTACAAGACTGCTTCGACTGAACTGACTGGAGTTTTTTTTTAAACTGCTGCCTTAGACCTGGACGAGCTCACCTATTCTGTCTCATCATTCATCAATTTCTGCGAGGACATGTGCATTCCCACCAGGTTTTTAACATTCAACAATGACAAACCACGGTTCTCTGGAAAACTCAGAGAGCTTAGCCATGGCAAAGGAGATGCCTTTAGCACATTGAATAAGGAGATCAGAGCAGCTAAAATGTGCTACTAAGCTGGAGAACCAGTTCTGGGCTAACGACCCTGCATCAGTGTGGAGACACCAGAAGACCCTCACCAACTACAGGATACCTTCCCCTCCTCGATAGGTAATCAAACTTTGGTGAACGAGAGAAATGAGCTCTATAGCAGATTTGAAACCCACAGTCTGACATCCCCCACACGCTCTGATGACTCTGATCCACCAAAGCAAACATAAACAACTGAAGACCCACAACAGATCATCAAGGATGATGTGTGTTGACTCTTCAGAAAGCAGAAATGGAGGAAAGCAACAGGTCCAGATGGGGTCTTACCAGCATGCCTCATAACCTGTTCAATCAAAGGACTCAATGACTACAGACCAGTGGCTCTCGCATCTGTGGTCATGAAATAATTTGTGAGACTGGTGTTTGCTTACCTGAAGATCATCAATGTACCCTTACTGGACTCTCTGCAATTTGCCTACAGATCCATCGGTCTGTGGACGATGGGATCAACATGGGGACTACATTCTGTAACATCTGACTACATTCTGTAACAAATCAGGTACCTATGTGAGAATCCTGTTTGAGGACATCAGCTCAGCATTCCACACCATCAACCCCATTACTCCTCTGGAATAAACTCCACCAGCTCTCACTTCATGACCATATATGTGAGTGGATCACCAGCTTCCTGACTGGTAGACAACAGCTAGTGAGGATGGTGAAATTTACTTCCGACACTACCAGGAATGCGTTCTCTACCCACTACTCTTCTCCCTCTACACCAACAACTGTATCTCCCAAGACTCCTCAGTGAAGCTCCTGAAGTTTGTAGATGACACCACTATCATCGTCCTCATCAAGGATGGTGAGGAGTCTGCTTACAAACAGAGTAGAGCAGCTGGCTCTCTGGGGTGGGAAGAACAACCTTGAAATTAATACGCTGAAAACAGTGGAGATGGTAGTGTCACCCCCCTCTCACCACCTTGAACAGCACTGTGGTGGCACCAGTGGAGTCATTCAGGACCTTAAGTAGAGCGCCCAGATCGATTCCGTTGCGAAGAAGTCCCAGTAAATGCTGTACTTCTTGCACCAGCTAAATATTTCCATTCAATATTACTCTAAGCAACCTCTGATGTGGACATTTCTAGTTGCTCCATATTCTGTTGTTCTGTTGTACTTTACTTTTACTTTATCCTTTTGATCTGCACATTACCTCCAAAGCACAGCTCTAAAGCCCCTTGGACTTCTGATATAGTTATAGTTCTATTATTTCATATTTATACTCGCTCAACTCATCACACACTTTTTTTCTATTTATTTTTAACTTTAAAAATGTACTTTTATAACCCATGTTTGTTATTTGTGTCATGTAATGTAAAGTACCATTTAATGTACGAACACTGGAGAGTACCCCTCTACCAATTCCTTTTGTGTGTGTGTGTGTGCCCGCACGCACTAAATGGCAGTATAAATGTTTCGGATTTTGATGGTTATACCCCATACCCTAATGGTTGATCAGTTGGCAACCATATGGGCTAAAAGGCAAAGAGAACTTTAAAGTTTTGAACTTGCAATTGTACATGTAATAGGGCACATTAATTGGCAATGACATGTCTGGCTAGCCTCTGACATTACAATCAACTATGGTTTTCCATGTATTTAGCCATCCTTTTGACCACCAGGGGGGAATTCGTCACATCTGCTTGGGGCCGTTTAATGCTGGGTTTGTCTCTGATTCGCAATTCAGCAGAGAGGGTTGGCTGGTTGGTTGACCACTAGGACACTGGTCTTTCTATCCTAGCAGGTGACAACTCTTCTCTATCCCTACTTTTTATGCTAATCGGTGAACATAATACTGTAATAATTGACTCATGTTGCTCTGTGAGTGTTTTAAGACTTCACAATAAAGAATGTATTTTTGTATAATGATTTCTGGTCTCTGGCTCCATTTCTCACTTTAACTGAGTGGACAATCCAGTGTGTCTTGTGCAAATTGATTATTTGGGACACAAGTCACTAATGGGGATGTGAACACTACATGGTTTACATCAATAAAGAACTACAATCAAAACCATTAGTTAAATACAAAGATGATGACTTGTGGGCCTTGTCATCATCACAAGGTTTTCAGGAGCTTTAAAATATTGCAAATTATTGGTGTAATTAATTCCAAGCTCAGACTGCCCACTTTTTATTATAGTTGTGTTACAGATCTCAGTTGGCAGTGTAGACTCCCGAACATTCTCTTAAGCTGCTTCTGACTGTCCCCCATTGCAAAGCTAAAACATATATAACTAACTATGATGTTTGAAATTATGATACATTTTATTTTTTCATGTGAGATTTTTCGGCAATCTTTGTGAGAAATATCCTTGCAAGAGTGATAGACACTGCTGTGGGTATAATAATTTCATTGGACAAGAGATACAAGATCATTTATGAGCTTATTTTTTTATTACATCTAAAAAGTGCAAGTTGTATTTATGTTTCATCATACTTCAATGAAAGCAGAGAATACCCCATGTGCAGAGTATAACTATCATAAAATCTTTTGGTTGATGTGTTTGTGTCAATTGTATTCCTGTGTGGATGTTCTCGCGTGGATGGTGAGTGGGATTTATCATCTTGCTGGACCATTTTTATGCTTCATACAATAACACATACTGAATGAAACATGTACAAAATGTTACAATGGGGAATGAGCAGTATTTATATCTGTGGAGTTTTGAATTGTATACTTTAAAGACTATATTAACTGGTTAGATTTTAAAAAGTAAAGTAAATATAAGTTGTGGTAAGACAGACAAACACACCATTTTTCAAATAAAAATAAAAAAATAACTAAATTAGCCTTTAGTCACAAGCTGACAGTTTGTTTGGCATTTGTTTAATTGACCTATAAACAAAAAATAACAAATTATTCATATAAAATCAGATCGTGAACCTCGTCGGGAAATATATGCAACTCAGATTGCTCATCTTTGTAGACTGATGTAGTGTGACTGGATCCTGGCTCTGTCTGTCTTTGACTTTTTGAAAGTTGAAGGCAGAATTTGTGGCAGTAATTTCTGATAATCTGCTATTTAAAATTTTTTTTACATTTTTCTAGTAGGGGAGAGGAGTGGAATGCACATGTCTCTTAGTACACTCTGCTTGGAAGATGAGTAACTTTGAAGGTCATTAAATTATCAAAGGTCACAAAGTGTCAAAACTGTATATAAGACAAATTTAATCCACAATTTCGCCACATAATTCAATTATCATTATTTGTATGGTATATATTTATTTTTTTTCACCTTGATTTTAAACATTTTATACAGTTTATTAACATTCAAAAATCAGCATCTCAGAAAATTGAATAATTCAAACTAAATGTGCTTGTTGCTGAGACTTTTTCCCCTCTGATCTCACACTGGTCTAATTGAAGTACACTGAGAGGGTCATTTTTCTTAGCTTTCTCTCCTGTTTTATCCCAGAAAAGGCTTACAGACTTTTTAAAGGATGCTACTTTATTTTATGATAATGACTGACACACGAAAGGTTAGATAGAAATTCCCAAAGGGCTGTATGTGGCCTGTAGGATACAATATGCCCAGGTCTGCTCAAGCCTATCAGGTCTAACATATGTGGTCAAATCTATGTCATTAATGGAGCGTGTATTTTTGATAATCACGCAAGTGCATTAATAAGATTTGCACCAGCAAAAACTTAGTCACATCTATATTGTTCTTGTCATCTTTATTTTTTTTGTACTATTTGAAAATCTCACAGCTTGTCGTTGTTGCTTGATTATAAACTCATTTTTACAAGTAGGTTAATGTCTTTGTTGGAAGAGACTTAACTCTGAACGCTAAAGTAGCAGAACTGACTGACAGACAGGCGTCAAATCACAGCAGATCAAATTCACTCAAGCACAGGAATGAATCAGGGAGAGAGATTTGAGAGAGAGGAATTATCGCTAGAGAGTGTTTTGCTCTCTCAGTTGCTTCTCCATTTTTTGCCAACCATGCTTTTGCGATACTAACCATTTTTGAGTAAGAATGTCATGATCATATTTCTTTAGAATAATCATTTACACTCAATGCTTTTGCTAATCCATCTAAAGTAACATCCTTTAACTTTTTTATATTATAGTATTTTATACTTAGACTTTTTTTTAGGTTTGGAGCAAAATGTTTATGCTGCTAATCAATAAGTTCTTATTCCTAGAACCAACTTTTGATTTATTATACTTAATTTCTGCTCCACTTAATTCGATCACATTTTGATGATCACTGCTTAAACTGTTTATTATTATGTATCACTTGTCAACGTCGATAGGCAAGCAGTCAGGATCGTAGAGCACAGACATGTGGAACAGCTCTGGCGACAGTGGTTCGAATCCGGTCTGAGTCATCACCCGATATTTCTCAAATATTCCTACATTCGCAATTTTGAACTGTAATATCTATAAAAGCCTAAAAAAAAATTTTCATTGATTCAAATTCTACTCGGATCTACCTTAGCTTTCTGTTGTAGACAGTATCATAGGTAAATGGTTTCCAATCATTCCTCATCCAGCTCCATTGCCTCCTTTTTCATGCTAATTGTACATATATTTATTCTCTTGGTATTTATTCCTTATCGTTTTATTTTTCTTATTCTTGTTCCTTTCATCTTAGTCTTGTCCAATGTAATTAGTTCAGTCCTGTCTCCTGTTATCTCGGTTAACCTGTCAACTGTTGGCTCCTGCTGAGTTGCAGTTCATGATCCTTTGCACCCTGATTTTTATGAGTCCGCAGACTTTCCTGCATGCTATCCAAAATAGGTACTTAATATGTACTACAGCACTGTTTCCCAGAGGATGGCTGAAACAAGAGGCTGTTTTTGGTCTACTCACTCTTGATTTAATTTTTGTGTCCTGCATGAGAGATTGAATAGTATCCAGATGGTCTTCTTCTTCTTCCACCTGATGAAATCTTCAATGGAAAAACCCTGATCTACAGACTGTGGCATGAAGTTCAGGCAAACATGAGAGCAATGCAAAATCTACTCAGTGAAAACCTGTTAGGAGCCTTCGGCAACACTTTTGTTTAAAAACAAAATGCTAACCACCTGACACACTGCAATCTTATTTTTAAATAATGAATTCATTTTTCAAAGATAAACATGGCCCGAATACTTTGTCAGAATATTTCACTCTGCCTTTGTGTGTCATGTCCTGCAGCACATGTGCTTATGAATGCTCATGTTCTGCTGCACATTTGTCAGTTTCACGCTCACTGATTTTCACGCTTCTCCAGGGTGGACGGATTTTTTCTCCAGGGCTTTCCCTCATTTTCTGTGGGTTTTTGGCTCGAGCTCTTTTCCCTTGGGTTTTCCCCCTCAGCTCTGTTTTTGTAGCTTTTGGCTCATGTTTTTTCCCTGAGCTGCTCTTGTATCTTTATTTTTCTGTGGGTCTCTGGCTCTTGCCAAGAGTTTTTTGTTTCTCAGTTCTAGGTTTCTGATCTCCCACTGAACAAATGTTTTAAGCACATCTGACCTGATCCAAAAGGCTGAAGATGAAACATACCCCTTCACCTTTTCAAACTGTGTGCTTGCTTAAAGTAAGACAATGTAAATAATTAAAATATATATGTCAGGATTACATTTAAAGAGTTTCTTAGTGCTGTGCAAATTCAAATACAATATACGCATTAGCCTGGGCAACGAACATTGCTATGCTGAACATATACCACCTGACCTAGATTAAAACATACACATATATATATATATATATATATATATATATATATATATATATATATATATATATATATATATATATATATATATATAATGTTTTGTAACTTTGCATGCTTTTCCCTTCTTTTTTTTGTTACTACACAGTATTCCCAATGGTACTCTCTCTCCCCCTCCACTCTCCCTCTCGCTTGAAAATCCTAGTTGGGGTTAGGTTAAGTTGCTTGTGAAGACACTCATTACTAGCTGCTAATTTTAACTCAAATGAATGTCCATGTGTGTTGCTGAATTGGGGAGGGACCGAACATGAATCACTTATTGCAGTGGAGAGAGAGCAAGAGCTTGGTGTTCTCTGTCCATATTGTTTCCACTGTTCGATGTCTCCTTACAGTACAGAATGAGTTCAGCTTGCCAAATTTCCATATATTTTGGATTTTTAGTAGAGCGAAGTTAACTCAACTCTGACTTCAGTTATTTTTTGCTCCCCTTGATTAGAGTAGGAGGCATAGCCATGGCTATAAAACCTACATGTGGCCTAGAAAAGGTGTGGTTAAACATATACTCAATTTTAGATTATTATGTTTAAATTAAGAGTTTTTATTCTAAAAATCTAGAAATCCTATTTTATAGATGATTCAACTATCATGAAACTATTTAAGGTCCTCTTGGCTTGTCTGAAGCTAGAGTAGTATGCATACTAGAGCAGGGTTGCAACTAAAGCGTTACCTCCAGGGACGGACTTGGGCATCACCGCATTTTGCTGTTATTGGCTTTAATGTTTTTTTTCATGGCTATTTGGTTGACAGCTTTAAGTTAGACCCCCATATTTGTAGTTTTTTTTTCTCCAGCTGCATTTTTTGTAAAGCCCTAGCTAGTGAGTAGAAGGAGGAAGTAAACTATTTTCTCAAAGATAAACATTCTTTCCCCAAAATTTTTGTCTGATTGGCACCTCGAGTCAAGGAATATTGAAGTGACGAATTGTTTTTTCATTTTAACTTTTACTCATCTAGTGTTACATTTCTGTCACACACATTGCTGCACGTAAAAAGACTATATAAAAAAAAAACACATGCCATGAAACATTAAACAAGATACACAGACCTATATCTCACAGGACCCAGCTGATAATGTCAATTGAACCTTAATTGGTTATTTAATCCTGATTTAAACAAGTAAAATCAGAGGCTAATCTAAGGACCTTATGACCTAACTCTAGTTTCATATTAGCTGACTGAAAGCTCAGAAGTGTATAACGCTCAGGATTGTATGCATTTTAAAGGTCAGAGAAGGTGCTATGGCATGCCAAGATTTAAAAACAAAAGTCAGTATTTTATGCTGGATCTATTCTCAAAAGGCAGCCAGTGAAGGCTGTGCAGGATAGGGGTTATGACAGTTCCTTCTTGATCCTTTTAAGGATCTTGCTGCAGTATTCTGCAATGCCTATAGTTGAGCTATCAGGGACTTCTTAACACTGAAGCATAGTGCATTGCAGTAATCCAAGCATGAACTAATCAACATGTGAAAAACACTCTCCAGAGCACGCTTGTCAAAGAAGGGTTTAAGTTTTCTTCAACAAGCACAGCTGGAAAAATTATTGCCTGACCACACTGTTCATCAGTGTTTTCAGATCAATGGATTCATGCACTGACATCATATTGTTCATTTCCAACGAAAACATGCTTGTGCTCAAGCATTCAAGTTCGTTTGGAGGGAATTGTTTGATAGCCAGGTTCTATCCAAGCAGTCCAAAAACCTTCAGCATGAGCTTGACACCACATCTATTGTGTGGGATTTACAACTGCAGATCTTCTGTATAGCTTATAGATGGAGTATCATATTTTTCAACTGTCCGGAATTTTTACAAATCGAAAGCATATGAATTTAGAAACAGCTTGAAAAACAAAATTAAAACAGATTGTTTTTACTTCCTGTGATCCACTTCCTTAAAGAGATAATTTGAACAAAATAATATAAATACACTTTCCAGTTAAATTACAATTCAGATTCAGACAATCACTTATTCAATGACAAATTATTTTTTTATTCTTAAAAGATCATTTGATATGGCATGGTGCCAATGTAACTGGTTATTATTATCTTCAATACAATTAATTAAACATAAACTGACAGTAAGAGAATGTCACTTATTCACTGGCCAACTTTATGAGCTAGAGAACGACTGAAAAAACACTCACACGTAAACTTTTTCTTTAGATGACTAGTGTAAGTTGTGCCACCCAAAGAAGATACGAGATTTGGCCAAATATGGAGGATGTATGTGCCAAAATCCATCTGAATGAATTTAAGGCCAGGATGGAGGAGGGCCCGCCGGTGCCCGACTACTGATGTGCCCCGCTTGTCTGGTCGTCAGTCGATGCGGAAGGACCTAGGTGTTGCAGGGTGTTTCCATAGTCGTCACCGACATAAGTCTTAGTGACCAACTGATGGGGAACGTAATGGTTACTTTCGTAAACCCCCTTCCTCGAATAGTGAATGGAGACTAATGTCCCCCAGCCACAACTGTAAGGTCATGAGTAAGTCTGGTTGCCTAGGGGGTGAGTACGCCTCCAGCTTCACAACAGGAAGAGCGTCACGTTTGCGTCCGGTTTATGAGGGACGGCGTGATCACGTGAACATCAGGCATTCGATAATTGGCATTTTTGAGATAGTATTTTAATATTTTGAGATTACTGTTTCAACTATTTTACCTCTGCACTTAATCTTAATCTGTTTTAATCGATGTTTTTAAATTTTCAGTCGTTAATCACTATGATTTGATATGACTTTTTTATGCTTGATTTTATTAAATGTACTTTCTTTTTATTTTATTTTTCAAATGTAAAGCACTTTTAATTACCCTGTGTATGAAATGTGCTATACAAATAAACTTGCCTTGCCTATTAGGGGAAAGGGGGTTACGAAAGTAACCATTATGTTTTAGTTTGTTTGCAGGTAGAGTTCAGTTTATGTTCAAATGCACATTTACATTTGGAAATTGGTTTCAGTTTGTTTGCAGTTAGAGTTCAGTTTATGGTCAAATACATGGTTATATTTGCAAATTGGTTTCAGTTTCTTTGCAGGTAGAGTTCAGTTTAGGTTCAAATACACGTTTATATTTGCAAATTTGTTTCAGTTTGTTTGTAGAGAGTTCTGTTTATGTCTTAACACACATTTATGTTGCAAACAGGTTTCAGTTTGTTTCTGAGTCAAGTTATCCTTTGCAAAACACATTGTGTTTGTGTGTTTGAAGAAAAATTCTCTTTGTAAGTGAATTTGGCACATAATTTGCTCTATATGACTCAGTACAATGTCAAGTTTTAAAACTGGACAGAAACTCAAGGAACTCATACAGCTAAAAGTGAGAGAATTAGCTGATTCGTTAATTATGGTGAACATGCTTCTCTTAGTTAATTAGACTGTCACCCAACTGGTCTGACTTGCCTGTGTACCGTTTCTCAGCCTTAATCGTTCTAGTTGTTTACTGGCATCTGATCTTAATTCTGTATAGGACATTTTGTCTGTGATTATGGGTTATAGGGTCATGGAGAGCCCAGTGTTGCAGTAGTGTATTCACAGGCTCTGGGCTTAAATCCTAGTTTCTACCTGGATCTTTTATGGCCTATTGAGAAACTTCCTCTAGGTTACAAACTAAAGTCTGAAGGGATGATATTGGAGAAAGAGACACTGTAAAGGGCTGGACATTCTTTGTACTGTATGTGTCTGATGTATAAAAATCAGCAAGAGTGGCTTCCCTCATCCAGATAAAAATGTTTTGTCAGTGTTGAGTGGTAGGAGCATGAGATTGGTTCATGGTAACTTGCTCAGTGTATCAAAGGATATGGTTCAAGTGACTCTTCCTACAATGTTGATCTCACCTCTTGTCTTTAGGGGATGTTTTTTGTTGATAAAAAAAATAAAACTTACATAATAAAAAAATACACGGAATTGTTCGATTTCTACATATTCACATTTATGTCAACATTTTCTTTATTACTATTTCTTATTTTCCCCACATTAACGCATGAGGTTGTTTCTGTGTTCATATGCTAAATGTGTGGGCAGTTCTAACTTCAGTCTAAGCCAAGACTTGATATAAATCAACACTATGTTCAACCCCTTGTATTCTAGCACACAGATTGTCAAAATGACAGCCATAGAGCACTTTGAGCTCATTGGATAACTAAACATCAATAATATTTTACTTTAATAACCTACCAACAATTTTTCATGTAAAGAGTCTTGTCCAAGAGCAGGCTTGATCGACTGTGAACACATTTTAATGTGATTACTGTTTAAAGGAGAGAAACATAGACGACACACATGAATCATTTACTCTTATTTCAGTGACATTTGCAGCTGTTTGAAAGGTTCTCTGGCTTGATAATATGAGCTAATTTGCTTACTTAACAAGGGGGGCTGTTTTTAAATCTAAAACAAGGATGTCAGGTCATCATTCAAACCCTCCACCACCTAAAACATGGAATTTGTAATATCTTCAGGTTAGGGCTGTGTGAATAATAGAATTAAAATCAAAATTAAAAGGAAAATTCAAAAAATATTTTTCTCATGTACGCTTTTAGGGTGTGCTACCGTAATCATGCGTGGTATGTACAACTAACAACATCACGGCATGTGCAGACAAAATTAAGACTTTTTTTTCCAAGACAGACACAGTTTCTTCATTCATCTTGAAATTGTTCGAGTAAGCAAACTCCAAACCCAGCTGTAAACTATGTTTGAAGATTGTAGAAACTAAAAAGGCGGTACAAGAGATTTTTTCCAGCACCTAAAATAGTAACGTGTCAAACCTCAAAACAATGTTTTTGTTGAATTTCTAGTAAATAAAATGTCATGTCTGGTTGTATTTTTTTTTTTCTTCAAATAAAAATCATGTATTCCTCTACTTTTTCTTGTTGTTTATTGGTTTAATTTTATAATTTTAAGAAAAATAAATCACTTTAGCACCAAAATCGATTTTTGTCTGTAAAAATATGAGATTCAGTTTTTAAGTAAAGTTTTCCGGCTGTACTTCAGAGCACAGCAGTGGGCTCTTGCATGCTAAAATTCGACAATCACCCACTTTTTAGATTAGTGTATTAACTTTATTTATTTTTGTAAATCATGATAGTGTTTTAGATTTACTTAAGTTTAGTTGTTTTTGTCTTAAAACAAACACCTTCTAAAGACTAAAAAAATTCATGAGGGACTGCTTGCAGAAATAAGCCTTGGTAGAGCAAGCAGAAATTGGTGTATAGAAACACAAATCAGGCGAGTTGTCGAAAAGAGACAGCTTGAAGTTAACTTTACAGTAGTAAAAACATATTTACATTATAGATAATTATTTTAGAAATAGATTTTTAAGCAAATGTGGAAAAAAATAAGAGGTGAATAGGTTATTTGAGTACACTTTGAACAGAGCAGACACACGTCACCTTTGTTAAACTTTACTCAGCAAGTCTATTTGGAACAAGAATAGGAGTGTTTAATCCTGGGTTAGTCTAGACAAAGCAAGGCAAGTATATTTGTATAGCACATTTCGTACACAGGGTAATTCAAAGTGCTTTACATTAGAAACAAAGAATAAAAAGAAAGTATAATTAATAAAATCAAGCATAAAAAGGTAATACAAAATCATAGTGATTAAAAACTAAAAAATTAGGTTAAGAAGGTAAAGTGCAGAGGTAAAATAGTTTTTAGGATGTTGGCGCTCAGTCGACAAAAGCGCAAGTAAACAGGTGAGTATTCAGCCTGGATTTAAACGTGACTAAAGTGTTGGCACCCACTTCCACCACCCAAGTGTTGGAACTGCTGCATTCTGAACGAGATGTAGCTGTTTAATGGTCTTTTTGGGAAGAGCGGTGAGAAGAGCGTTATGGTAGTTAAGTCTGCTGGAGATAAAAGCATGCATCAGTTTCTCTAAGTCTTGTATGGAAACAAAGCATCTGATTCTTGCAATGTTTCTAAGATTGTAATACGCTGATTTGGTCATTGCTTTGATGTGGCTATTGAAACTAAGATTAGAGTCCAGAATCACCCCAAGATTCCTGACCTGATTTGTAGTTCTTAGGCCCTTGGCATTGAGATACGTGTTAACCTTAACAACCTCTCTTTTGCTTCCGAGTGCAAAAACTTCAGTTTTGTCCTTGTTTAATTGAAGAAAGTTGTTTTCCATCCAGTTTTTAATCTCATAAAGACATTGGCATAGAGAGTTTATGGGGTTGTAGTTATTCGGGGAGATAGCTAGATAATTTGTGTATCATCAGCATAACTATGGTATGATATCTGGTTCCTTCTCATAATTTGGCCCAGTGGAAGCATGTGCATGTTAAATAGTAAAGGAGCGAGGATTGAGCCTTGAGGGACTCCACAAGACACTGCAGTCCACTTCAACATGTAATAACCTATGTTTACATAGAAACTTCTTCCTTCTAAGTATGATCTGAACCATTTTATAACAGTTTCTTAAAGACAAACATAGTTTTCTAATCTACCGAGAAGGATTTTGTGGTCTTCTGTGTCGAAGGCCGCGCTCCGATCGAGTAGAACCAGGGCAGTCACTTTTGCGGAATCAGTGTTTAAAAGGATGTCATTGACTATCTTCAGTAGTACTGTCTCTATGCTGTGATGAGCTCTGCAACCCGACTGATAACAATCCATGTGTTCACTTTGGATCAGGAATTCAATCAGTTGTTTTAATCTTTTCCATAATTTTACTAATAAAAGGGAGGTTTGTGATGAGCCTGTAGTTGCTATGTACAGTATTATCTAAGTTTATCTTTTTCAGTAGTGACTTTACCACGGCAGTTTTAAGGGATTTTGGGAAAGAGCCGGATTATATAGGTGTTTATAACTCCTAAGAGGTCCTTTTCTAAACTCTTAAGAACCATTTTTAAAAAGACTGTTGGTAGAGTGTCAAAACCGCATGTTGATGTTCTAAGGCTCTGAACCGTCTCTATTAATTTTGCTATCGATTAGATTAAAGGTGCACATTGAGAGCGGAGACTGAGGATGTCTATCCGCAGCCCTGCAGGGGGAAGCACTAATGCCTTTTCTGATGTTACTGATTTTATTGATGAAAAATGAAGCAAACTCATTGCATTTATCCTCAAACAGAAGGTCATATAGAGTCTGGTTTGGTGGGTTGGTTAACCTCTCTACCGTTGCAAAGAGAGTTCAAGTATTGTTGAGGTTGTTATTCCTTAAGTTTGAGGAAAAACTCTTGCCTATCTGTGATTAGTTCTGAATGAAAAGCATGAAGACTCTCTTTATAAATTTTCTAGTGGATGACAAGTTTGGATTTTCTCCACCTTCTTTCAGCCTGCCTGCAAAGTCTTTTTATACTTTGATGTTTTGTTGCGATGTCATCTATAACGGACTTGATTTTTAAAGTAAAGGCATCAAGAAGGAAGTCGGCTGTGCCACCAGTGATGCTTGTTGTTTGAGATATGGCATGCATAAACATCTCACTGGTGTTATCATTTATGTGTCTCTTTCTAACGGAAATTGATTTTGCTATTTTGACATGGGAGATTGACGCATCAACAAAAACACAGAAGTGATCAGACAGAGCAACATCTTGCACAACGGTGGATAAAATATGCAAGCCCTTACTAATCACTAAGTCCAGTGTCTGACTGTGACAATGTGTGACACCTTGAACGTGTTGAGTCATTTCGAAGGTGTTTAGATTATTTTTTAGTTCTTTGGCAGCATTATTATCGGGCTTGTCCATGTGAATAAAAATAAAATCCCCAGTGATAATAAAAGAGTCAAACTCCAAAGAGGTGGCTGAGAGCAGTTCAAAGAAATAATCTGTAAACAAAAAAGTGTACTGTGGAGGTCTGTATAGGGTGGTGAGTTATACTCAAATATTCAAAATATGTGTTATATCCAAGATTGACCTTGTGATGTTCTTGTACATACTTGAGACTCCGCCTCCTTTCTTATCAGAACGAGAGGCATGACTACATAAAAAGTTTCCTGGTGCAGCGTTGTTTAGTATGGTTGCACTACAACTATCATCTAGTTATATTTCAGTTAGCAACATAAAATCTAAGTTAAGTGTTTTTTTACCCTTTTTTCTGTGGGTTATCTGTATCGCTAATAAAGTAAGAGCTAAAGGGGCTCAGGGACATCTGCCTGTTCTGAAAACATTCCCCAAGGTCGCTGTCTTTAGGCAGAATGTTCTGTTTATCTCACTTCTGGTTTGGTGGAGTAAGGGTGGGTTGGGTTTTTTTTTTTGCCCCAGGCGGTTTTTATCGCAGAACTCTTTCTGCTGTAGGAGGGGGAGGTGTCCGCCTTTTTTGGGGCAATGTTCGGTGGCTTGCTGTGAACGAATGGGACAGCTTGGTTCATGCGTAGACTAGTTTTTCAAGCTGCGCTGGGAAACTGAGATGGGGGGATCTTGAAGATGTGGATATCGTTGATGTGTCCTCCAGCGAGTTGTTCTGTTGACTCCGCTTGTTGTCCAAGGGGTTACCCTCGTCCTTATTCAGTGGTGGTTTAGTCTTTGAGATGCTGTGGCTATTCTCATTCGGTGGTGGTGTGGCCACTGAGATGTCCTGGTGTCTTTGCATGTTATCCAAATGTTCATCCTCATCATGTCTAGCGGAGGTAAAAATAATCCTCATTCAGTGGTGGCATCTGCAGGATGGTTGACGAAGGCCTTGGTGGTGTGTTTCCACAGTTAATTTGATAGCTCTTGTGTCTTTCAGACTGATAGTGGAGGGAGAAAAGTATATTGTACATGAGCATTCTTGTTTCAGATTCTTGTCCAGCTGCCTCCCATCTTATGTGATAAAACCTCGCTGATTCTAGAACACATTAAAATAATCAAGATACTGGAAACCTCTTGACCAACAGGCTTGTACTAGCCATGTATTGAGCCCAAGCAAACGAGAGAACATAAGCGGACCGGAAGCAGACCACTTATAAAAAACTGTATTTTGATACTTTCAAGTGTGTCAAATAGTTGCATAAAGTTATTCTTAAATAGCTATGATTGTCCTTACTTTACAGTATTTTTCCTAACATGAATGATGAGTTGTTTTGTCTTGTGCTTGCTCAGGATATCACTTATCATTTTGTTGATGTCTTTAACTGTGGCATGAGGGAGACAGTATGTCGCCATAGTTTTGCTCCGTAGATACTGGATTATATAATCCCCAATTAGCAGAGTCTTCGGCTCCACTAAGACATGAGTTGGACATTGCTTATTTCTTGACCCCCTGCTTTCTGAACTGTGTGTGCTCTGATTGTGGACTGACAGGCTGAGATTGATCTGTATCCACAGTCATTAAAGTTTTAAATCTGTTTCACAGCTGCACTTCCTGATGAATTGGTGTAGATGAGTCCAGTCCAAACAGAGAGCTCTCTGAATTGCCAGTTTTCAGCCCGATCAGGACTTTCTCTTCGCTGATCTGGGTTCAGAAAAACATGCTGAGAAATTGTAACGAGCTTACCAGCTTGTTGTTAGTTCTTGTCCAGGTCCGGTTCTTTAGAATCCACTGTCCTTTGAGAACAAAGGGCTTGTAGCCGTGTCTCCAAAACTTCAGTTCGTTGTAGAAGTTATATGCTGTGTTTGCTAAATTTTTCACAGTAGTGGTTTAGAGGAATTTTCACTCGTCTGTGTTTCCAGCTGAATCCGTTGGTTTGGTTTCCCGAAGAATGCAAGCTGCTGATAGAATACCGTTTCTGTGTATCCAAACGGTTTTGCTTTTAGAGTTTTCAGTTTTTGCTTTCAGAGCATTAGAAATAGCATTGAAATAGCAGAGTTCATCCGAACGGCAGCAGAGCAGGAAGTCTCTTTTTCAATCTCTAGAGTAAAAGCATGTTCTAGTTTCCTGATGTGGACTGGTTTTGCAGCTCTTATTAATTTATCAACTCTCTCGGTATGAAAACAAAAGTTGAGTTTTGTTGACTCAAACAAAACAATTATGTATTTTATGATTGCATAAAATACAATTAAACTAAAATGGCATAGTCAAAGGGAGAACTAAAATGAATTACAAATCTGCTAAAAACATCACTGGAAATAACATTAAATAAAAGAAAGAAGAAAAGGAGAGAGAATATTTAGTCACTAATAGTGATGGGTAAGACAAGTTTCAGAGAATTTTTGTTGATGCCTCAGTTTTAGCTCTAGCACATCTGCTCAGTCAAGGAATTGGCTATTTCTTTCTAAACTTTTCTCTTTTTATGAGTGCTTTCCACAATTTACTGACACAAAAAAGACAACCTGAGACATATTGCTGATATAATAGTTCTGCAGGTATTAGCTCAGGAAAGTGAGTTGAGTTTTCTTACACTGTAGAGTCTGACACACTGACATTAATAAAAAATCTAAGGGAAACTTCCCTGAATCAGATGCTGAAAATTCTTTTTTGGGGGGACTTTTACCCATAATGTCAATATCAACTTACAGTATTCAAAAGTTAAGTGTGCCATTATTTGAAATGCTTTTTACAACAAATGTATATGTTTCAGCAAGTTCATTTTATATGAGATATACTGATTGTTATTTACTGATGGTGACCAGTGAAAAAGTCCACCACTGTACCGTTAATAATAACAGATTATGCTAATTTGTCATAATTCTTCCTTGCCATTGGGTTCCCCCTTCTCCTCATAAATGAACAACAGTCGCCTGGGTTGGTTAAGTTTGAAAAAAAAAACGAAACATTTTATCAAAACTTAACATTGCTACTTTATATGTCTCAAGTAAGCTAATCGTCATTGTTTTTATACGTCCCTATTTTTTACTGTTACTCTATGATGTCACTGTATGTGGTGGTATTTGAGGTAATGCATTTTACTTATGTGGGAGACACGGGTTGGAGACACTGAAAGAACATGTTGTTTTTTTTAAAATGAATAATAGGCAGAATATAAACAATAAATGGCGAATCACCTATGTATAAAATTCACAGATAGCGCAGAAATTGTTCACTTTCTTTTCATTAGTTCTTTAGGTGCTTAGTGTCTCGTGTGATCAAACCCGGAAGTCTCTGAGTTTTAGTCATGTGATGTGCCTCAGACGTGCCTTGGAAACCAAGGACCAACACCTGGAAGAGCCCAGCTTTGGGTGATTAGGTGCCGGTCAGATAAACCAAGCAGCACCCGTAGCTAAAAAAGATCAAGCTACTCCAGACTCACTAACCACTGTCTCCTCCAGATTATAGTCTGTGAGCTCTGTAGCACAAGCACATTCAAACTTTTAATTACAAGCATTGTTTATTTACATCCTTCATTTGTTGAATAAACCCCTCTCTGGGGTGTGTTCACCTGTATTTCGGTTGTTGCTGTTTATTCACCACTATAATACCCATAAATAATAGAACAAAATATCCTCTTTCTTTTAAAGCCATTGACTGTATATAACATGGACAGAGTGTTCGAGACATCACCCATAGGTTTCTGGCAAAGTCAAATTAAGCTCAAAATGGAAGTAGACAGTACTTGAAAACTTGTTCTCAAAAGCGGGGCATGGCCGTAGTGAAGGTGCCAGATTCGCAGAATTAAATTTTTTTAAATAAAAAATATTCACCCTCCTCAGAGTGTTCATGAGGATCAAAATTAGCGATCTGAGTCAACAAACCTAATGGAGCCAGGGGTGTAAACATTGGAGTGAATGAGAACTCGCTTCCTTTTTGAAGCCAGTCTCAGCCGCTCGGGGTACTGCAGTCCAATCACTTCCTATCACGCATCAAGAGGGAAAGTAGGAGGTTGCCTCTAGATTAAAGCATAGACAAAGACATTTTGTGCAGTGAAACTACCAGACTCACTAATGAATAAATTGCCAATCCAGCAATTGGGGTGGGGGTTGGATGGTAACGTGTGGATTGAGGTCTTTTCAATGACCATCTTTCAAGAGTTGTTATTCCATTCCTTTTTAACTGATTCATGAGTGTATTCATGAAGTAATAATTTTATTCTAGGAATATGTTAAACACAGAAATAGCTATATAAAACTTATGGTAACACTCCCTAACAAGAGTCATTGCTGCTCATTCAACTGATGTGTCTCAGCTTAGTCAAATCACCAGAAATCTGCATCAAATGGGTTGTGGCACTTTCATTGTGATTACACAATGACAGCCATATTGCAATACAAAGGACTACATCTCCCAGCACACAGATATCCCAACATGTTACTCCTCTCAAATTTGTTGAATATTGAACACTCTTCTCCTGTTCCCTGCTCTCCAGTTCCTTGTCTCATCTGCTGTTGTCATCATTCAACTCATTTTTTTTGTTTTTTTAGCTAAAATTGTAACTTCACTTACCTAGCATCTTTATTATTTATGTTTGACCATAAAAGTTAATCATGCCCAGTCACCCCTGGATCCATCTTCCCCCTGTCCACACCTGGGGAGCCTTATCTTGGCATGTGTTTTAATTAGAGTAATCCATTGTAAATACCGGAACTGTGATTACTGTACTCCATGTCTTCCTTGCCTTGTTTCTATCAGGTGAAAGGAAGTTAGGAACAATGGAGACTACATTTGGGGTAGTTCCCTGGTTTTTCCCAGGGGTGGTGTAGTCTTTTAAATGTATTTATTTATTTATCTTTTATGACACAAAGATAGTGCAAGAGTTGAACAAAGTAAAAATTCAACCCCTACAAACACCCCTACAAATAAGCCTTGAACAATCTATCACAACACTATAATTGTCAAAATAACAAGCCGAATTACAACAGTTTAACTTGAACAATAAATGTGTCATGAGAGGGCAATCTTGAACTCTGAACAAAAAAACCTTGTAAACTTTACTTTACGTGCCTGTGGCTGGATTTATATTGTGATTCCTCATGGTCTCATGGTGTCACTCAATGTATCAGCACTCTGTCACTTGGCAGAATGTCCAGGGTCTGTTCATGATCGAAAGAGCATCCGCGGTGACCTGGATTCTGGCCTCCGGGAGATTTACACCAGTGATGAGCAGTGAAGAGTGTTTGTGATGGGTGATAAATTCAGCACTACACCTCTCATCATACACTGGATGGACCAGGAGTTTGATCAATGCAGGTTTGCAGAAGCCGCAAGCAGACTCCCTGAGCTCTGCTTCTGCTGAATTGATGATGGATAAAACCAGAAGCAGGAGTGTGTTTGCTCTCTCACTCTTAGAAGCTATGAACAAAAGGAGGAAAAGGTGGAAGAAGGATGATTCTCCTAACAATCAAAATATAGCCCCTTTCTCTCTAGAAAAACACAGGCACATAAACAGAAAAGACGATTGCAGATTGACAAAGTTTCAACATCTCAAAGTAAATTACACTGATATCTGCAGAGGAAAGCAATATTGTTATACATTACACATCCATCTATTTGCCACTTCAACGATTTGAATCCATCTAATTATTTTTATTCAGTTCATCCTCATTCTAATCTATTCAATTAATAGAGTTTATCCATCCAACATTTTTTATATAACTAATGAATCTCTCAATTCATCAAACCATCCACTTATTTATATTTATCAAAATAAATGATTAGTTTAAGTGGTGGAGCTGGCCATCATATAACCAGAGGATTGTTGGTTCGATACCCACCAGGTCCATTTTGACCTTGTGGCTGGCCCTGGGCAAGCCACTTCACTCGCATTGTCCTGTATGAAAATGTGTGACTGGTAAGTTGTTTTGGTGGTGGGCAGGAGGCTGTAAGCGCGGAATAGCAACCGGGTCCTGTTAGACTGCCCCAGAGCAGCTGAGGGCTACCAAGGTAACTTATCACCACCAGTGTGTGAATGTGGAGTAAATTAATAATGCTCTGAAAATTGTAAAATGTCTTTGAGAGTCTGGACAAGCGCTTTTCAAATTGAAGGTAATATTATTATTTGCACAGTTTTCATGTGTCCAACCATTAATCCAGCAATTCATCCATCCACATGATCAAATTAAATCTTTCATAAAAACATTATTTCGTTCATCCACCCGTCCAGCATTCTATGTATACATCCATGCAATAAGTTCAACCTTCCATCCATCCATCAATCCACAGAATCAGTTCAACCTTCCATTTATCATCCATCCATGCAATTAGTTCAACCATCTATCCATCAATCCACACAATCAGTTCAACCTTTCATCCATGCAGTCAGTTCAACCTTCCATCCATCCATCCATGCAATCAGTTCAACCTTCCATTTATCATCCATCCATCCATCCATGCAATTAGTTCAACCATCCATCCATCAACCCACGCAATTAGTTCAACCTTTCATCCATCCATCCATGCAGTCAGTTCAACCTTCCATCCATCCATCCATGCAATCAGTTCAACCTTCCATCTATCATCCATCCATTTATCCATCCATCCATGCAATTAGTTCAACATCCATCCATCAATCCACACAATCAGTTCAACCTTTCATCCATTCATCCATGCAGTCAGTTCAACCCTCAATCCATCCATCCACCATTCATTCATTTATCCATACATACATACATCTATTCATTCAGTTCAATCATCCACTCATCCATCGATGGAACGAACTACGAACAAAAATTTAACCATAGGCCTATGAAGTACCAACTTTTTTAAGCAAAAAAGGAATGAGCAGATCTGTTTCTGAAGTTCAGGAACGATTCTCTGTGAAAAAAAAATCCTATACATTTTTATTCTGAAACTGGTATTCTCACAACATTTATTTAGATGAATGATGTACCTGAGATTTAAAATAAAACATGTCTACGAGTAATAAACATTAATTTTATTTTAACTGTTTTTCCTCCATTCATTTGGCGTGAATGTGTAAAAAATACATTTTGTAAACCCATTTCCAAAATTTGAAGTACATGTACATACTGTAAATGTTTTGTTTATATGATAAAATATTGAACAAAAATCTGAATCTCCATCATATTGAAGCAACTGCTTAATTTTAATATGAAGGGAATGAAGATAAAGTCACTGTAGTGGAACATGACAAATGATCCGATTCTATCTCCATTCATTTCCTATACATCAACTAGTGTTCCAATATTACTTTTTTTCACCACTATGGATCAAAGACCCTGCATTAATAAGCTTTTCAATACAAAAAACGGTTATGTATTAACACATTTGTGCAACCTTGTTTTATTTATTATTCATTCAGCTACATCTCTGTTAAATACTACAATAAAGCTGGCAGAAGACCACTGTACAGCGTGCAGTTATATTCAGAGAAAGACTAAGATAAAGTAGCTCCATTAGGCCTTCGACACATCCCACGTTTGTATAATAGTGTGCTGAAGAAGACACAAGATGCACACAGGAAAACAAAACTATGATTAATGATTCCTAAACCTTGAATGCCTGTCTGCAAATGAGACAGAAAAACTTAAACAACAACAACAACAACAACAACAGGTAAACGCTGAAGGGGTTGTATCATTTCACAGGGTTTTCATCTCCCTTTATATTTGCAATATAGCTTCTCACTGAATATATCAAACTATGACTGACCACCTCAACAAAAAAAGTCAAAATGTGTCTTTAATGGCAATATACAGTTTTAAACCTTGACCTAAAATCTAACTTTTTAAACATATCCACCTACAATGGTTTCACTTCTGGCTTGTTTGTGTATTTTTTACAAGTTGTTTAAGAATGGTGAACATGATTGATGGGTGCAGCTAATGGTAATGGCCAGGATTATGCTATGACATTTTACTTCATTATTCAAGAAACAGCTCATTTTCAAAAGGAGATAAATATTTGTTGGGATTGTTTAAGAAAAAAAACTACCAATTTTAGCATGAACTGATAAGCAGTGCTTAATTTGTCCATGAGGAGGTCTTGTAAAACAATGAGGGTGTTGTTCCGGTCAGAGGGAGAGAAAAGGTTCTGGATCAGAAATTGTTTTAGTAAATCATAAGCCAGGGTCTGTTAAATGAGCCATTCATCTAAACACGTTTAATCCTTAATTACAAAAAGAAGGGGGACAGTGTGTGCAGCCTGAAAAATTCTGCACTTTCTAAACTTTGGTATTAGACTATGACAAACTCTGTTTCATAGCGTCTATCTCTGTGTATATTAGCTTGGTTTGAGCGTTCACTGAGCCCTAGAAGCTGCTACCTCTGCTGGTGAAGAGTCGAAACAATAACAGAATAAGTCATAAAAGTCTACAAAAATGGTAGGAGAAGCTGATAAATTTATCCCTACATTTTTATGTAGTCTCTGATTAAAGTGCATCAAAAATAAACACACAAATGTCACTTTAAATAGAAATAAAACAAGGAGAAATAGGGAGAGGTATTACACAGAGTTGATTTATAGAATTTTCCAAGATTCCATCAGACAGGTGCCGGTCCCAACCTACGAGGTTTCACAGCATACTTCAGCTTTCTCTGGCACCAATTAAGCCCTGGTCATGAGCCATATTTCTGCTTAACCATGTGTGATTTTCCTCTTATATCTCCTTTAAGAAATGTTTCTCAGTACTTAGCAATACTGTCGTTTTCAGACCATAATTTGGAAAATGTGCCGTTTGTGAAAAAGAAAAAAATAGCTAAAAAATATTTTTCAGAAACAGAGGTGGCAACGAAGGGGAAGTAATCGCAGATAACTTGAGGGATGACTTGAGCATTATATGACAAAAACACATCTCTCTTCACTAACTATATTTAGCAGAGTTCATAGTATGTTATGCACTCAAATACAAATTAGCCAGAGTGCACAGGTGAATGACGGTTTGTGTTCACACAGGTCAATACTGACTCACGTTGATCCATGAAGAAGGCCAGAGCACAAAGCACTCTAAATGAAACGGCAAACAAATAAAGCTATAAAGCTGTTGATGTCAGTGGCAGCCGATGGAATGTCAGAGATGACAAATGATATTGAACACAGACGAGCTCCAGAGAGAAAATGAAAAGAGAGTTTCTCTTCAATCCATAACATTCTCAAGGCTAAATGTGAACTCTGCCTTGACAAGTGTTATTTCCAGGCTATCCGGCTTTTCTTTTCTCGCTGATGTGATTGTGTAGCATTTGACTCATGCGGATATAAGGGGCTCTGTTTCTGCATCTAAACAGGTAGAAAGCTCAGCAAACCAATGAGAACTTCACCAGCTATTTTCAGAATATTGCTCCTTGGTTCTGCATGGGTTGATCCTTCTAAAAATTGTTTTGAAGTAAGATGAGCAACATTCACAGATACAGGGCTGCAACAACTAGTCGATAATAATCTATAATGAAATTTGTTGTCAACGAATGCCGTTATCAATTAGTTGGCCTGATCACTTGACGTCACGGAGATGCGTGACACCAAAAAGCACAGATCAAACATAGATACACAGCCGGAGGAAACAACGTCTTCGGGAAAAAGTGTCCGCCCAAAATCTTCTAAAGTGTGGAACGATTTCTCATTTAATGCTCCTTAGAAGCTGAGCTGCGGACTGTGCTGGGGCGAACTTTCATGACAAAGAAGCACAACGATGATGCACGAGCATGTACATAGTTTATGGAAAACAGCTAGAGTGACTCCCAGCAGTGAACTAGAAAATTGTATTTTTTACTTCAGTAAAGTTGTACACTGATTCACAGATTCGCTTCTCCTGACTCAATATCTCGAGGTATAAGCGCTGATAATAAACATATGAGAGCTCACTGTGATCTGTGTAACATAGCCAACGAGCTACAAAGCTGCTTGAGCAGAAATAATCCTTCTTCAGAGATCGTGTTTTGGGGTTTGCTCTTTGCAGGCCCTCCCTCATCCGTCTCCTCTCAGCTGCTCGCACATTGGCAGCAATACATTTCTGCAATCTCTTACAAGGATTGACTATGTTACACAGATAACGACGAGCTGTCACACTAATTTGTGGAAATTCCTGCAGAGCGAGTGTAAAACGAAGCTGCGGCCAATGACTTTTGCTATGATAGGTGTCACAGTTGAACATGTGCACGATTGAATTAAGTTCCCCAGTAACTGCGTATGTGCAGAGAAGCTCAGCTACAGCGACAGACAGCCAAACGGGACACATTTCCTTTCGGTTCATTCAAATGTCAACGTTGAGCTGCAATAAAAGAAACTTGCTTGCAAACTCTTTATTTATTAAATAATTAATTTATTTTTATTTTGATAAGTTTTACAGTTCAAGAACAAACTTGATTACTCAAAATGAAGATCGGTTCAGACTTTTCACTTAAATCAAAATTATTTCATTATTTTATTTAATTCAGGTCTTCATCACATGTTTGAAATTGCAAAGATGCGGGCTTGCAAAGCGACAATGAGACAACCTCCGTTCTTCCAATAAACACTATCAAGTTTAGATCATTACATTTCAGCCAATATCTACTGAACAACTTAGCAAGCTATGTCTCCTAGCATGTAACAGTTACCTAACCATATGCATTATTAATAATGTTATTAGGACACTGCAACATTATAAACTCTAGGCAGATAACTGGAGCTATCAGGGATTCCCATCAGTCTTTCACCACGACTTATGTCAGTGACGACTATGGGAACCTCAGCTAGGAGAGCTCTACTCTCTCCACACTATTTCAAAATGCCAATCAGCGACTTGCTCACTTGAACTCACAATGTCTACATTAGTAGTCCACAGCCGCCATCTTTGGTTAACCCAGGTTGATATGTTCCCACACAATAGGAAGTGTTTCCTCAACGCACCTGTTGTCCCAGATGGCCTCTTCGGTGTAGCCGTAGATGACCTTACGTCGCGGGTCTCTACAATCAGGAAGCAGACGAAGGGTCTGGGAGAATTCATGACGCTGTGTAGGAAGAGACAGCTCATCTTCTAAGTAGGCATCCCCACTGTCTGCTCAACGCGGAGAAAACCTCCTCAAAGAGTGATCACGCTTGTATCCACTTTATACTCATAAGCTTTATCACGTGACCATCAGCACGTTCGCTGATTGGCAATTTTACAAAGAGTGTGGAGAGAGTAGAGTGCTCCTAGCGGAGCTTACCATAGTCAATACCGACATAAGTCTCCATTTCCCTATTTGAGGAACGGGGGTTACGAAAGTAACCATTACGTTTTTAATACTTGATGATCTCGGGTCAAACAGATCAGACAAAGAGTTGTTGGTTAATCATCAAATGATGAATGAAAAACACAACAAACACCCCATGAGTCACAGTCACATCGCCTTGCCTTCTTCTTGACAGCTTCATGTAAAAATCACACGCTTAATAAATGGAAACGTCAAATCCTCACCTTCTATAACCATGAACAATGATGTAATGGTGCACATTACAAAGACCTAACACATGAGAGGGGTGAAGTGTTTTGCAGTATCATTGCAGCGATAACAACAATAAATTATGAGGCTTACACATTACACTTCATATTATTTCGCATATTAGATGAGAATGACTGCTGATCATCATCATGAGTGGTAGTTTATATCCAGATCTTGTGATTCACATACTCTCTTTAAAACCATTACTGATAAATAATGTGGAATTATTCCGGAATTATTCTAATGATGTAACTTTTAATTCCATGGGGATTCTTGTAAAAAAACTGCTGGTTGCAAAAAGACAACCCCAAAACACAGGGGTGGAAAGAATACACAAATGTTGGACTCATGTAAAAGTAGGTATACTTCTGTGAATAACTACTTGAGTACAAGTAAAAATACGCACCTTGTTATCTACTAAAGTAAATAGTCGTTTAAAAAACCATACTCCGAACTTTTGAATATTGAGAAACTTTCTTACAAGCTGTTCTGAGTCACCTTAGCTGTTTCAAAGATGCTTATTAAATGTAACACAAATAATAATGACCATTTTTATTAACCATGATTATTCAAGTAAAAGTGTTAATGTGAAAGTAATGTTAACATGCAAATACTAGATGCAAAGACTATAATTTATCTCTAGAGAAATGCATCACTGCTAATAATTCTCTGATGCAGAATGTATGCAGCTGAATATAATTTTTTCATTACATCGATAAGGATGTTGTCCAGGATGTGTTGAAACGTATGTGGCCCAAGTGTAGCTTGACTTGCTTTTTCTCTTGCTGTCTTGCTTCAGGCATGCACCGGTTCAAAGGCGTAAAACAGATATTATATGGCTTAAGATTTCATTTACTGATTACCATTAAAACGTTGTGTTAATATGTCTTGCTTTTATTTCTACTGAATTAAATTAAATTGGAAACTATTCAAAATTGAATTCTTGTTTTGCCCTTATGCTAAAAAAAGCTTTGAGTCTATGGTAGTCTAAAAGGTTTAAATAGACAAAAGCTGGTAAATTAAATAAATATTTTTTTTTCACATTCTGACATTTTGTCTTTGTTCCAGTGTGTTCCAGGCAGTAAGTGCTGGAAGAAAGCAGCACTGAGCTCTTGAAGATAGAAGAGGGATGAAATCCTGAAGCTGCCAGAACTAAGACAAAAGAAAGCTAGAGATATTCTTCTGTTGCACAGATGAAACTGCACCAGGACAGTTTATAATGTTAATCCAACCCTATCAAACTGGGTGCACCAGAGAAAGTTGCACGGACACCATAGGCAGCCTTGGATTTTTTTGTATAGCACATATTTTGTAATGGGTATTTTTAATGATGGACTTGTTTATAACAGCTCTTCATGTTAGTATTGTCTAATTCTATAAGAGCAAGGCTCACTAACTCTGGTCCTGGAGGGGTACTGCACTGCACTTTTGTAATTCAGCATCATGAAACACACCTATTGAGCTAATTATGGGCCTCTATGTGCAACACAAGATGCACCTAATTAGCTCAATAAGTGTGTTTCATGATGCTGAATTAGAAAAGTTTAGGGCAGTAGCCCTCCAGGACTAGAGTTGGTGACCCCTGGTTTTTAGACATAGCTAAGCTGTCGTTTAAGATTTGAAAACCATTTCAAAGATTTGAAATCTTGTGATTTCTGCCTTAATTTCTTTGTACCATGGCATGAGATTAAAAGTTTTTTTGTCAAATGCCTTCTTGAAAAAATGTCTGATTAAATGCTTAATCGTGAAGAAGTTTTAGTCCCTGGAGCCTCTTGAAAACATTAACAGATTATTACACTCATTTTGGAAACATTTAGGGTAAAATAGTTTACCTGTAGCATGACCTCATTAGGGAAACTTAGCAGATTTTTAGAATAAATGGAACATCTTCAGATGATTGACTAATAATATGGCTTTTAAAGTTATCTATTGTTTAAGATTACCATTATTTCAGATGAGTCTTACACTTCCTGTTCGAATCCTATTATTTGTTTAGTCTCGTTACCGGCCATCTATATAAGCCTAATTTAGTGTAATTCTTGAGAAATATTGAGTGATCCATTCACATATTTTATATAATGTTTTGGAAAAGCATTCAGAATTAAAAACACCTCTGACTGCTTGCCTGGTTTTAATCTCACCCAATCTTGCTTGCATTGCTAAGACTAATTGGAATCCATGCAGGAGTGTTTTTATTAAATGGTCAAAACACAGTTTCTAACTCTGAAAATAGTTTCTCTTTTTCTCACCCTGACAGAGAGCAGCTGACGCTGGACTGACTGATCCACTCACCACTCCACCTGGGCATTCCCAAGCAGAGGACTAGCAGCGAGCCCCAGCACCAAAGCACTGGCCAGGGCACCGGAGCAGAAGATTCACCATTTACTCACTGCACCATTATTTGTAAATAAAAACACCTCCACTAAAACCCCTCCGTGTCATTCTTCACCTCGCTACACTGGTGGAGAATGTGGGCGATTTAGAAGAATCACACCGGAACCGTCACAAACTAACCGATCACCATTGTTTTTTTATATTCCTTCTGGTCCTTTGCGTGTTTACAGATCCACAGTGGCGTGCGCTTCTCCGCATCTAAGCTGGAAGACCTGCTGAAGAGTTTAACCGAAGTTAACATCCGACAGGAACAAATTGCAGAACAATTGACGAAGTAACAAGATGAGGCGGTATATTCAGCATATCTTGCTCCCAGACTCACATGCACGAGCGGGCCACCTGTTGCCAAAATTAATGCTCCAAGTCGACATAGAGGCATATCTGCAGATGTTTATACTGCCTTGTCCGCCTCTGGTTGATGGACGGAAACTCCTCGGCCAGCCAGGTTACGGAGAGAGTCGCCATGCTGGACACAGGTGCACACGGCTGAAAGAGAAGACATCCAACCTGGACCCTGTCTTCTCCCGCACTTCATCATAAAGGTTGGCCTACTCTGATGTGTCGCACAGCGGAGGGGAAAGGAGAAACATCTGCTGGTGGTGCCAAGGTCCAAGACGGAGATCGTGATGGAGCTGGCACACACGCACTCCATGGCATGTCACCTGGGCGTGACGAAAACCATTCAGAGGATTCGCGATCGGTTTCACTGGCCTGGCCTCGACAGCGAGGTGAAGAGGTTCTGCCAGGCGTGCCCGACTTGCCAGGTGACCTCACCAAGCAAATATCCCCCCCAGTCCACTCATTCTACTACCCATTATTGAGGTGCCCTTCGAGAGGATTGGGATGGACCTCGTAAGACCGTTGCCAAAGTCTGCCTGGAGCACCGAATACATTTTCGTGGTACCTGGAAGCGGTTCCCCTGAGGAAAGCCATGGCCAGGAACATCGCCCTGGAACTGTTTAGCGGGGTGGGGATCCCGACCGAGATATTGACCAACCAGGGCACCCCGTTCCTGGTCCAGCTAATGGTTGACCTCTGCTGGCTGTTGAAAATAAAACAGCTCTGTCACCCTGATGCAGGAGAAAATTCAGCAGGTCATGCCATTAGTTTAAGAGCACATGGGGAAGCACAACAAGCCCAACAATGCCACTTCAACCGGGCAGCCCAACCACAGGAGTTCCAGCCCAAAGACTGCGTGTTGGTCCTGGTCCCCACCTCAGCCTGGAAATTCCTGGCTACTTGGCAAGGCCCCTAAACCATTTTAGAGAAGATTGGCACAGTTAATTACCGGGTCCAACAGTCTGGGAGGAGGCAACAGGAAATTATTTAACTGATCACCGGATCCACACGAAGAAGAGGATGTACCTTGAGCACTAGCACCAAACATGACCAGAGACCCAGTGCACAAGAGTCAACGTTTACACACTGCAACATTATTTGTAAATAAAGCAACCCTGTGGGTGTTTGCACTAAAACCTCTCTGTGTGATTCTTCACCTGTCTACAATCTCTTAAAATTACATTTCAAAACTTTTGTCAATAAAACATTATGGGTATATGAAATATTTTATTTACTGTTGTTATTATAGTCACCATAAATATCAATTAGGTCAACTTTCCCTATTTAAATTGTGTTTAAATTTATTTATTTTGATAACCTTGTAAAAACATGTCTTAGAGAGAGAGAGAAAACTAGAGACGGTCTAGAAAAGTGTTGGCCTCACAAATAAACCAGCCTTCAGTATTTCAAACCCCATCTTGTAATTAGCACAAAGCTATGCAGTAATTAGCATTAGTAGAAGTGACTTAAGGGAATACTATTCTATCAGAAAGCTACACACCAACAATTAATTTCCCTTTGCCTTTGCACATTCTTCATTCTGTTATGTTGGCGTTGAGCTAAAGGGAAGGGACTCTGGAGAAAACAGGCCATTGAGTTAGAACAATCTGTTTCTACATCAGAGAGAATGCCACAATGGATATAATACTTCACTGAAAAATAATAATTACTAATAGTTATTATATTTTTCATTTGATATTTTTACCAAGAAATATAGTTATTTTACCTTTATATGTTTTGAATAAAATAACAGTTACTCGTTTTGTTAGGAAATATAAAATATATATAACTGTTTTTAAAAGGTTTCTCTGATAGTTTTACAATAGGAGACTTTGTTCAGACTGGGTTAATGTTTATTTTGGCTGCTCTGTAACTTAAAGATTAAACATGGTTATGTTCTTTGGAAACATTTTGGCAGAAGCATGAGCAGGTAATCAGTAAATAATGATTACTTGTGGGTGGGGGGGGGGGGTGTTATTTTGCTTTTTGTGTTTTTCAGAAAATTCCACAAATCATTTTTTTTCTTTTACTTCTAGTTTTTTGTAAGAAACCCAGACTTGTTAATGGGCTGTGTGTGGAAACCCCTTTTGTACAAAGGAAACAGCAAAGGATCTTGCATAGAGAAAGGAGATTATGCAATTTTCTAAATATCTTCTTAACTTCACCACAATTACAAATGGATTGGCAATGAAAGGGATAGCGAAAGTAGAGTTGAATAGAATTGCATACACACCTATGATTGAGCAAGAATGTGGATGCAGTTGAGCTAAAATCACAGACTTAACAAAGCTTACAGATAATCGCACATGAAAAAATAGAGGATAAAGTGCTCTAAATAGGGTTTAGCAAAGCACTCATTACATAATGAGCCGTATCCTTGTCATACCATGCAAAAACCCTTGTGAAAAGGCATGGTTTGATGAGAGCATGAGATTTTTGATTGTTAATAGCAGTGAAGCGGACAAATCTGAGCTAGACTCCTGATTAGCATAACAAAGCATCTGGAAGCAAGACTTTTAAAGGGATATGTAGAAAATTTGAATGCACACGTAAAAAATTATGTTTATCTAAAGATGGATCAATATTTTACGGATGGCAGCTATTTTGTTAACCCTCGCCACGATGTACTTTTGGCTTTGTTTACTTAAATGATGTCTTTGTCATTACCCTGCCTGCCATTTTTTGTAAAACACTTGTGTGCATGTAGGTAATCCTTAAACCTCACCTTGTCTAGTCATACCTTGTCTGCTTATGATTTTATATTGAGCATTAAAACCACCATTTTCAACCAGAATGCTTATTAAAATGTTCCCGTGAACCAGTCTATGTGACTGATATGGTTTGGCCTTAATTTAATAAAGACAAGGTTGCTCTTTTGTGTTTGTGCAAATCAAAGGTTTAGGTCAACAACATGATTGTACAATTACAGAGAATTTAAACTTTTTTTCCTCACTATTTTACTCTCTAATCTCTGCCACTAGCCAGTTACTTGGAAACCTGATCTAAGGAGTTATTTTTAGCCCATCAAATGAATGCTATCTAGCAGTAGGGGTCTTTTTTTTAAAATAAATAAATAATAACAATCATAACACACATAACACACAGTGGCATCCTCCTCTCTGTTGTTTGCTCATTGAGCTATGAAAAGGAAGCGGGCAGCGGATGAATGAATGGTTTTATTTTTTTACTTTAGAACTGGTTCAGTCAAACAGAAATACAACATTCTTTTTCGTTACAAAGACTCTTTTGTTCAGTTGAAAGGTTCAGCAAAGGGTAATGTATAGAAATAGAAAGCCACCAACACAAAAAAAAACAACCCATTAGAAATTGTAGCCACCAATACAAATTTTTATTTTTTTTTGCAGTGCACCCTGAATGAACCTACTGCTAGAAGTAGGCAAACAATAATATTTTGATTATAGCATAATATAAAATACCAAATTATCATTTGCAAGTTAACAGACATTTTAAAAACCATCAGAAAAATGTGTTTTTGTGAGGAGTGAGGAGTATTTCTAGATAATAAGCTCTTATTTATGACAATGAGCATAGCTTTTAATTATTCATACTTGCTGCAACCTTTTTATGCCCTGCCTGCCAGTCAAACACTGTCGTTCTGTATCCCCAGGCTTTTATTACTAAAAGAAATTGAATTATTTTTACCGGATACAGGGATTATTATTTAAAACAAAAAATGACTTTTTCAGTAATTTCATAGTTTGTGCAACCATTTTCTTTTTTGGAGAGGTGGTACTTTTTTATAGGGGAACTTCACAACACCACCAACTATGTAAAACAAATTGAGCCAAAAAGCAAGCAAAGTTAGATCCCCGGGTTGAATACCAGATGGTGGGGAAGCTGCGCTTTTATTGCTGTTTGCCTTCAACTGTAAAACATGCTTCCTTTAATTTTTGGATCTAATTGGTAGTTTTTTAAAGCAGACTAACTTTTGGGTAATGTGGTACATTTTGCAAAGTTTTACTTAATGTGTGCTGTGTTTGCTATTTTAAACTCTGTTTTACTCGTTTGATTGTGTCTGTATTTTCTTTGGCCAGCTCCCTAGTCACTGTATTGTTGTGGAGAGCTATTGAAAAAGAACTGAATTTTATATTTGAAACTGACTTCATCAAATCAGCACTGCCAGCCGGTATGTGCTTTTTCTTATGCTCACAAAACAGTTGTGCCCAAACCGCCGCTTCCTTTCAAAGGACTTTCTGCAGCCTCTGAAAACCCACAATACATTTTAAATCTATACAGAACTGAGAAATAAACAATATTGAGTTTATACAGTTTAATGTGTGGATAAACAGCTCTATCACATAATCTGTGTCTTGGATTCTGTTGCTTCTGACACAAAATGAAGGTAACCTTTCCCTGATATTTGTATTTTGTGTGTGTATGTATATATATATATATATATATATATATATATATAGGAAACTGAAGGAAATAGGATTCAAATTGAAAATTTTCAAACTAAAGTAATTTTAAAATGTCTCATTGAACAAGAGTTGTTTAAATTTTGCACAAAAACAACTCGCAAAGCAAAACTACTATTGTGTGTGTTTCTTATGAATGAATCTTTTTTACAATGTGGTCAGTGAAAAAGTACTATTCATTAACATATATGTTTACCCTTTTTGGTGTGTGGTAAACATGTACAATTTTAATAAATACAAAATAAATAATCACATGAAAGACACAAGCAACAGAAAAATAGCAAATTTGTTTTTGTTCTTTTGTGACATTTGTCTAAAACTTATTATTATTAACAATATTATCTCTGGATGTTTTCTAAAAAGGCTGAGGAATGTGGAGTAAAAAAAATAGTTTCTTATCAAACTCTGGCTGTAGGCAGGTGTTTTTCATCAGAATGAGTTGGCCAAACTAATCCCAGCACTATGTTGTTCCTGTATGATCTCGTAGTTTCAGAGAGAATAGGATTAATATTTCAAAGCCTCAGGTTGTTATGCAGTGTTTATGCTTTAGGGCTAGTAACTATAGGGGTTTAAAAAAGGTAATAACTGTTTGCCCAGGGAGGTGGATTTTACAGTGCCTACATTTATCTGCCAATGAAACAAGACGCTAACATTTCCTGTCTTCTGGGTTTTATATTTTTGATACTAAATTGAATGTTTTCAGCCCAGGATAACAGAGAGATGATGAGGCTTGTAGCAATCTCTAGTTCATTCCTGTTCGAAGAATTGCAAGTCTCTTTCGCACAAAAAAAAACTGCATTATATGAGTTAATAAAATGATTAATCCTTGAATTGAACAAGGATTGTTTCAATAAAACCGACCTTTCTGAGAATGATGTGTTTTCTGAAAAATATAGTGCCAGAATAAATAAATAAATTAATAGAAAAAAATTTATAAATTTAACATGCACAACAAACGTATAATAATAACAATTGTTCACCCTCATGATGAGGGGTTCTTGATTGTTAGGACTTTTACTTCCCTGGGGAGACCTGGCTGGAAAGTTCTGGGCGTTTTAACGGTAGAGAGGTTGCTCTGGGGGGCACTGGAATCAGACCCGAAGGGAATGTGAGCTCGTGGTAGATTCCTTTGACCAAACTGGAAACGTCCTGCAGATCAAGCTGAGGGATCTACTCAGGTACGCTGATATGCAGGTCAGAGTCAGACATGCTGGGTAGAGGAGCTGGGGTAAGAGAGTAAGTTTGTTGTAGCTTTTAGTTGCAAGAACATAGTTTCCAAGGTGAGAATACTTGTTGACTGCTGGTATCTTGAGCAGCGGGTCAGGATCCATTTGTGAAGGATGTAGAGAGTGATAAGCAGTCTGGAATCTGGGCGGGGGAGGGTCAGGATTTCTGAATGCTTCTGAGAAGCATGGTTGTTTAAGCGTTAGACACAACAGAGAGGGGGCGCTGTATTATAATTTATGGAAAAATTGGATTCAGCTGATAACCTTTGATAGAGCCCACTTGCAAATCCCTAACATGGAGGAAGAAAGAGATACAGGATTGACAAAGGAGTGAGAAGTCAGGTAAGGGCATGTTGTAGGTTGTGCAGAAAGTTCTCAATTTTCCAAGGCAATAGGTATAATAGACGAATTTGGTGGGAGATCACTTGGAAAATGCTGTCTGGCGGAATATTAGAGGGGAGGCAGTAATATTAGATCTGAATAGGATCTAGAGGAATATTAGATCCCAGTAGCGATTTTTGTTTGTTTGTTATTATTTAATGATTTTTTGTTGTTGTTGATAAAACTGAACGCTCTTCATAAAAAGTTCAAGGATGTCAATATAATAAGTCAATCAAACAGGAACTCTTACTGTTATTAAAAGCAGCTAATCATATTAAGAACGGTATTTGTAAGACTTGTACATTATATTGTAGATACTATTTATCCAATTTTAGAGAGAAAGCAGCTTAAGGTATGCATGTAGAGGACTAAACTCCAACGTTTGCATTGGAGGCCGGTGTTTCAGGGGGACCCAGTTTTGTAGAAGCATTGCAAAAGCTGTAGTGAAAAATTGGGGCGGAAGCCCCTGAGCGGGGCCGCTTCATGTGGGGCTGGACGTGCTGCATGAAACTGGCGACCTGCCTTCGGCTGGCTTGGTAACGCAAGCGGATGTTGAGCTGGGCTGGAGCGTCAGATAGCTGGCTGGAGGTACTGGGGCATCCACTAACGGTGGACAGACTCTGGGATATAGTGAGAAGCTCAGGCATTCACTTCTCGTATAATGTAATTGTCCAGTAAAGAGAGGAGATGAAGCGAGCTGCTTGAGTTTTGCATTTCATCGTCAAATTAGAAGTGGAGTGGTTACGGTTTTGTATCTGGGAGTGGGCAGAAGGATTGAAAACACCTGTAGATTGTTCCCTAATTATCTGATCTCTCACCCTGAAATTGTATTCATGGAACTTCACTGAAATGTGCATTTTTCCACCCTCCGTGTTTTTGAACAGCAACTAAACTTGTTCTGTTATATAACAGTAGAGCCTCCATAATTCTGTTCTCATTAGGACTGATTCATGCAATCAGAAATTAAAGGCCATGGGAAGGTCACCATGTTGTGAAAAATCTCCCTCAAGTGTGCAAATGTCACAACTCATCTAGGTTTGCCGTACAGAATATGGATGCATATAGGCGTGGTGACAGTAAACAAACACCACACTGAACTTAGTATGAATTTACAAAGTAAAACATATCACGGAGCAGAACTAAATGAACCCGTTCTTTGTACATGTGACCTTTAATTAGCAAACTAATAAATTAATTTCCTTGAACAGCAAAATAAAAGCTGACACTTACCTTTAAAATTGTGCTGCTCAATTCCAACATTTATTCACACACAATCCAATACAAAAATGATGGAAAAGAGAGTCGAAAGAGACAAATGACAGAAAAAAATACTGTATAAAGAAAAATACTGTAAACCAGGAACTCAAAGGGGTAAACAGACAGTTGACCAACAGGAATGCTGTTAGATTTTTAATAGGAGGGAGTGTGGATGTGATTGGCTAACAAGCAAAATGTTGACAGGTGTGGATAGGAAAATTAGGGGCAGTGAATCTAATCATAGAAAAAGAGGAGCACAGGAAAGCAACAAAGTGAATAAACGATTAACTAAAACTAAAGTTAAAACTGACAAAACATAATGACAGCATAAACAGAACAACACATGAACCAAAACAGACACAACCAAGAGTCTGATTGAATCACTTAAATTAATACAAATAATAACTATTATTTTACTTTAAGAAATGTATGTAGTGCTTTTTTAGACAGCAGGTTTACATCTTGAGGTGTAAGCAGTTTATGAATCCAGCAGCAGTGTGCAGCATCAACCTGAACAATGTGACGAATGCCATTTTGGACAGGACACTCACCACACACTGGATAATGATGAGACATGGGGAGCTAATCAGAGTAATGTAGTCAATTACAATAACAGTAATTATTGAATGCCAAAGTTCAACCACTGCTCTTTTCAACAAAACGATCAGGAATTTCTAATGACTGCAGCACAGCATCCCTGGGGCACCAGGACCCACAGAGGCGACAGGGGGAGTACCCCCTGCTGCCTCACTCTAGCCCACCTTTCCACAGCAATCTAGTTTTCCCTTGAGATCTCCCATCCAGCTACTAACCAGGCTCTGCATCAGTTCAGAGGGGAACCAGTCATGAGTTGCAGGGTAAAGGACAGGGACGTGATTCGTGTCTGGCCAAAGGTGAAGTGAATAAGATCGGGTGGACTTACGTCTTTACTTTGTTTCTTCTGCAAACAGGAAGCATTTCTTTCACAATATTATATTTGTTTCCGACCCCCGATGGTAGGATGTTTAAGGTGTTTTAAAGTGTGAAAATCTGTTTTAAAAGTGAGAAAACCTCCAGAATTATGTATAACATTTTTCAAAATGATTAGTAATTCATGACTACATTTTTATAGTGAAATTTATCTTTAAGATACCCAAAATGACAGTTATGATATTGAGGAGATTTGATATTGGCTAAAAGCATCAATCTAAACAGCTCTGGCATCATTAATTGTATTAACTGGATATGATTGTTGTTCTCTTGCTGTTCACTTTACAGCAGACAAACATCATTAAAATCATGCCCTAAGCCTCCTTTTCTTTCATTATTTCAAACACAGTCTCGCTAAAGAGCTATGGTGTTTTTAAGTGGTGTAACTTTTCTTTAGTATTCAGACCAGTAACAGAATATTTAATATATATCCTCTCATTCATTTCTCACTCTGGTGTTTTATTGACACTAGTCTTTAGTTCTTCCAACTAAAGATTTACCTTTTGTTTGACCTTTAAATGCCCAATAATAACTCGGGTAGTTTTGCTTGGCCCAGGTAAAACAATGAATTACATGGCAGGGCCAAGTTTTTTTTTTGATTGGAAGACGTGCCTCAGCCAATTAACTTTAGATGTCATGGTTGAAATTTGTCTTCTGCGCTGCATTTATAACAATATCACATTCATATCAATTGGAAAATGTTCGGCCAGCATACTGCATGCCAAAGGCAAATAAATGGCATCTCTTATGCACTTGTCTTATATCCTTGTCTCTCCATTGCTCTCTTCTTATCTCCTCTTGTACTCATGTTACTCATCTCTTTTGTTTTCATCTATTTCATCTCACTCCATTTCTCTAAATATTTTATAGCAGGCATCTCAAAGTTAATTCCTGCAGGGATGTGCACCGTTTTGAACTGAACACACCTGATTCCACTAATTAATCTTCTCTTGGCTTGTTTGAAACTACTGGTGTGTCTAAAAAAGGAATTGAGTTGGAGACCCATGATCTAGAGTAAAAAGAGCAATATTTTTTAAGAAGTACAAGGATAAGAAATAAGGCTGAGCATGTGTTTTCCCACCAATGGTATATACTAGAGGCATGCCATCATCATTCACTCAAAGCAATAGTAATTTGAGGCAAATGTCGCCTTTATTTAGACCCCCAGATCTACATATATGGGTCATATATTTTTTATAATTTTCGTTATATAATACATTTGCCTTAAAATAGGATCAGCAGAAAAATTTTCGTTTTTCAATACTTGACTTTGAATATATGGCTTTGGGCAAGTAATTAAGCATTTTGTGACATGAACAAATATAGCATAATATATTAGCATTTTTAAACTAAATTATTGAAATACAGCTGTCCCAATCAATATCACCTTTCACGGCCTCACTGTTTCGTAAATGTTTTGATATCCAATTTTGCATTCTTTTTTTCACATTGCATTAAGTTACAAAAAATATTGTAGAGCCAAATGGGAGGAGCCTGGAGCTCTCTCTTGAAGACTGGTTACAAAACAATCTTCACCTCTTCCACCAAAAGGAAGTCAGAGCTAAAAGTATCCCACTCAAGAATATGAAGAGCATACAAAAGAACTTTGTTCTAGCTACCAAGGCTTGAACTAGAATGTTCCTTTGTAGTTTCCTTTGCTGACGTCCATACAAAGTTCACAAAGTTTCAGATGATAAAACAATGATGGGTTTTGGTAGATTTTTTTAGGAAATCTGTCTTGAGCAGCTGGCATCAAAGCAAGTGACTGTGAGGCATGTTTGCTTCTGTCAACTCATCCCAATCCCAAACTAACAAACCACATTGGCTGAGTTCCCAAGCTGTGAATGTCATTGCTGGGTCAGGAGAGTTTTAAGCAACCACCTGTGCAAAAATAGCTTGTTTTTTTTTAAAGATGATCATATGGCGTAGGTGTCACCAGGAGCGCCACTACTAATTATATGTCCCTTGCGAGGAAATTATTTTGGGCCTCATGCTACTACAATCCCTTCTCTAAAACATTCCCATGTACATAGACACGCACATACACACACAATGCCCATGCTTCACATGAATACTAGTTACTCTAGATAAGCTGTTTATTACAATGGTCAGGGTTTTTATCTGTGATAGCTCCCTAGAGACCTGAAGCATGTAAAGCATTTGAATTTCAGTTTCCATACATTATCAAGGGACTGTTTGGGACATTTTCAATCTGTAAATCCATTTTCAATCATTTTACAGAGTCTCTTAAGGAAAATAAGCATGTGGGCCTGCATCTACAATTGAAGCTGGCTTCCGGTAATTGAAATTACCTTCTCAGCATAAAGCACTGCAGACAGAGACAACTGTTTTCACACCAAGATTACCTTTAAGGATTGTTCAGGACATTAGTAGGTTGCAGGGAAATTTCTTGATGAGCTTGTGATAACTTTCATCTTCTGGATATTCGACTGATTGAGCTTGGTAAGTGCTTCCATGTGAGTCGAGTAGGGAACAGCAGATTGAAATAAAGTACCATAGTTTAAAATATGTGTTCAGACTGAGTATTAAAAAACACACAGATTGTTCTTACTTCCTGTAGGAGACCTCTGCCTGTCTCAATTGTTGGTTCCTGGTTTTCCCTCACATACTCCTGATTGGTTGGCACGGCTGTGTAAATGGTGAAAAAGTAAAAAAAAGAAGTGGTGTGCTCTCCATACCACTACACCGAGCCATTACTCCTGGAATACTCATTCTACCTGCACCACCTTTTCTGCATGAAATCTATATTGTACCTATTGACTTAACATGTAAATCACTTGCTAACCATGCAAAATGGGGTCTTTCTGTCTAATATTCAGGATTAAAAAAAATACAAAAAAAAAAACTGAGCTGCACGGCTCACTGTATTTCAAAGCTGCCTTAAACCAAATGCTGATTTTTTTCCCAAGTACAGAGGTGAACTATTGCTTCATTTCAAACTCACAATTCAGCCTATCAGACACAGATATCCATAAATCATGTTCCATGTCTCAATGAATCTTTGCATATGTACTCTGGGGCTTGCGGAGAGTTCTGAGGATAGGTACATAGCAACCTATGTCGGAAGTGATACCTCTAAATATGCCTGGAAGAGGTCAGGATTGGCTGGACTATTGTTTTCGACAGCACAAAGGTGCAAGAAGAGATTGCAACAGGCTCTGCATAGTCTGGTTCAAGATACACAACAGGTTATGATTGTTAAGAGACGGTTGTTGGTCTATTTTATGAAATAAAAGCTGTTGAGTAAAATGGATAATTTATTTAGATTGCTGAGTTCTTTCATGTTGCTTTATCGTTAAATTATCTAAAACATATGAAACTATATTTTTTGCACTTTAAGCACTATTGTAGACAATAATTTTACGTGCATTTGTTTTTTAATCTTACGTAATTTTACAAACAGAGGTTCCCTTTAAACATTTGGCTTTGGGAAATGGAAGATAAATTGGCTTTTTAACACAGGAGGAATCAAAAATGAAACAAGAACTTAATTTGATTTCTAACATTAGGCAGTGACAAGTTAGTGCAGAGTGGATGACGACGGAGAAGCCTCCATGCCCCTCTGCTCATTAGTTTGCAGGGTGAATTTCTGTTCATGAGTGCCACACTTCATTAAACACTCTCACTTTAACCAGCTTTAATTAATTGTTACTCATCCAGAACTGCCTGCCTATGTGTGCAGAATGTACAGCTGGGCAGCAAGCATGGACTGAAGGAATCAGCACCTGTTTCTATATATCAGATAAGGTGTGACCTTATTAGATAATGGTTCCTCATAAAGATCTTTAATCATAATCATCATAATCATTGATGTTAAAGTAACATAACACCCCGAAAATCTAGTAATCCCTGGCACAAAAAAGGCACAAATCCAGTATGCCTTGAATGACATAAACAGCATTTTCCCTGATTTGACAATACAATAAAAATGAAGATTATAATTTTTAAATTCACATGCAATACAAGTCAACAAGTTTTACTAAAACTCGTGTATCTTCCTCTTCCGTGCTACTGTGTTTAGAAAGCTTATCAAGAATGCATGCCTCAAGTCGTGCATATATGTAGCATCACCCCCTCACACATCAACTAAAGATACAGTTTCAGTTGCAAAAGGTGGAGCCTAATGAAAGACGAACGCAATATGGCAGAGGCAAACTTTTTGCCGCTTTTCATCCAGATCTGAGCGACCACATACGTGCCCATCACCCCAATGTCGCTTTACCTTTAAACTGCTCTTACAATCACTACTACCGCAACTATAAACTCTAACATTGCTACTACTATTTCAACTACGAATACAGCTCCTGCTACAACCATTACTTCCATTGTAACTATTAACACTTCTTCTGCTACTACTATTACAATGCCACAACAACTACTACTACCAACATTCCTAACCTGTTACTACTTCTACTACAGCCCATGCTGGTTTTTGGTGTAACCATACTACAAAAGGCCATCTACTAGCATCAAACAATCCAAGAGGAGCTTAGTTAGTGGAATCAGGTGTTTTCCATACGCCCCTCTGTAATAGATGGCGAAGAGAGAAAGATGATCTATCTACACCTAATGGGATGCTTAGTTTATTTATGACGATCATTATTCATTTCATAATAACCCCTAAAATATTACAAGCTGCTTTATAATAGGTTAAAATTAACTTGGTATATAAAATACAAAATTCCAAGGTTTGTAGTGACTCACTCTTTTTAAGCTATTTTATATTTAATATTTTAATTCTTTAATGAACTTTAGTTTAAGAGGGCTGCATACATAAAAGACTACAACATCATAAACCATAAACAGACATTATGCATAATGGATTCAGGAGAGCTTTAAGATTTCTCTATGTCATGGTTTAACCTTGCTCATTCATTCCCAGAGAAAACAACAAGCACACAGGAATGCGTCATTACAAGGTGGACGCATCTTCAACAGTGCAAAGCTGGCTATAGGATTAATGAGATTGAGCCTCGCTGTCTGTCCTAGAAACAAAACATTCAGAGAAGTTTGTTCTCTCTGTCTGTTAGATTTTACACACAATGGCAAAAACTAAAAATAAAAAATTATAGTCTTTTGTCCAAGACACAAATAATGGGATGGACAAACTAATGTTAAATAAGTTCCATTCAACCACACCTCCTTTTATTTTTATGTAATTAATGATTTTTTTATGTATATCTACCAAACCAACTGATATCTTGAAGGCCTGATGATGATGTGGTTAGAAAAGAACCCTATCAGCCAATTTGACACCATTAAGCCCTTTTAGTTATATTAAAGCTGGATCTAGCAGTTAACTGAACATTCTGATGAGCGAAATAAAAAATAACTTGTTTGAAATTATTTAAGTGAGTAATTTCTTAGCAAAATATTTGTAAGCCTACACAGTTTGTTGGAAAAAACAATGTGCAAGATAGGAGTTACCTACCCCTATGCCATTACAAAACTGTAAATTCTTTAAACTCAATTTGACATATTTTGGCTGAAACCCTGGAAGGGAATGCTCCATAGATGGCCAAGTAACTAGCCTTGCTAAGACAGAAATGTACAAAAAATATCAACAAATATTCAATTTGTCAGCATTAGCTTTTGTCCACAACAAAAAATAAAATACTACTGGCTCTAATTTAGAATTTTTTTTCACAGCTACTAACAGAAAGTGCTTTCACAAGTAAGACAACATAATGGTTACTTTCGTAACCCCCGTTCCCTGAATAGGGAACGGAGACTTATGTTGGTGACGACTATGGGAAGCTCCAATAGGAGCGCTCTACTCTCTCCATACTTTTTCAAAATTCCAATCAGCGAACACGCTGATGGTCACGTGATCACCTAGTCCCGCACAAGCCACAGTGTTTGAACCACAGAGCATGGCATTAACTGGGGATCAGACTTATGGAGATTCCAGAGGTCGGGCGTGAGTGCTTATGCCCACATCCCTGGGTCAGAAAGTCCGACCGCAGCTTAACCGGCCATTGCTATGAGTTCTATGAACCAAGGTCGGTTGGGCCATTAAGTTGCCACCACTAGGACCTCTACCTTGTCCTTCCTGATCTTGCACAGGAGGGGTGTAAGGAGGCTCAATGAGGGAAACACATATATGCGTTTCTTCCAGGACCAACAATGCGCCAGCGCATCTATCCCAGGAGGAGAACAGAGCGTAGAACAGCTTGCACAGAGCATTCTTTAAGGTGGCGAACAGGTCTACCTCCGCTAAACCAAAGCGTTCCCAGATCTGCTGGAATGCCAGGGATGGAGTCACCATACTCCTGACCTGAATGTCCACCGAGACAGTGCATCTGCTATCTGGTTCAACCTGCCAGGGATATGTACTGCAACAAAGCACCCCACCCAGTCTTGAAGCATTTGTAGTTACTACAAAGCGCCGGGCAGGTCTTCCCAGGGGGACACCTGCATTGAGGAACTGAATATCCTTCCAAAGACGGAGGTGGAGGCGGCAACTAGGTGTCACGTTCACCTTCAGTGAAAATATGTATCCTTCAGATCTATTGTAGCAAACCAATACCCTGGACGGACTGAATGGACTGTGCGTCTGAGAGATATCCTCCGGAACGGAAGACTCAGAAGATGAGCGTTCAGACGAAACAGGTTGAGGATTGGAAGCAACCCGCCTGTGCGTTTGGAAACTAGAGAGTATGAGCTGAAAAACCCTCTTTCCCTGTTGGCAGGAGGAACCGGCTGGATTGCACCTTTGCGTAAAAGGGAATCAATCTCCTTGCTCAGGACCAGGGCCTCTGTGGGTGAGACAGAGGTCATTAGAACCGCGTTGAACCTGGGTGGCTTGGCAGCAAACTGCAGTCAATAGCTGTGTCGGATAGTGCGTATGAGCCAAGGGGAAATATTGGGAAGCTACCACCAGGTTTCCTGAGACTCAATGGCATCATACACACTTTGCCAAAAGTTTCCATAGCGGGCCGCAAACTAGTGGACTTAGTGGTGGGGTCCGAAGGGAGCTTAGGGGAAGAAGCGTCCGGTTCAAGCTGAGGAGGTCTCACTCAAGGCTGACTCCAACATGGAAGCTGAGAGCCATCCGGACTGCACTGTATCAGACACCCTGGAAAGGTTTTCTCCGGCATTGAGCAAGCGGTGGGGGTGCCGACTTATGCTACATTCAGGCCAGAACTTGCATGGTTGGTGTTTGATTTATGTGTTAAGTTAATGGCCAGCCACAGCAAAGGAGTTCTGCGTCAGTTGCGTCAAGTAAACAATGGAAACGGCGTTGCGTGAACTTCTGACACCTATTGCAGCGGATATTCATATCGGGATTTGTGCCAGCCAACCAGGAGCTTTGAACAAGCTGAAAAATTTGGAAAACATGGCGGCTGACTTTCTTGCTAGCGAGGCAAAGATTCACGATAAAAACTTTATTTCTTAACAAACTAATCAATGAAGGATTTGCTTTGACGAAAGCAGGCAAGCAGTTGGATTCAGGTGAGTTCTACCTATCTCGGACTCTATATAAAACAAGTCTATTGTCGTTAGCATTTAGCCTGCAAGCTAACGCTGTTTTAGGGCTTATAAATGGTTGTAATTGCATTTTTATTTCACTATATTTTTATTTGCTTTTGCAGTGTACAAATGTATTGTCATTTTATTCAGCGCGACAACAGTGGTTGTCCCCGAAGTGGCCGAGGAACTGAACGGGAGCTGGAGCTCTCTACTGCCCGGGGCCCCGTCATGCTTCCTGGCGAGCGAAGAGGCTCGAGTCAGTCCCTGCTCTGCTAAAGGTGTCGCCTGTAAACATAGGGTGTTAAACACATGTACCTGAGGAACAATATCTATAAATTTTCTCCTTTGCTTCAGATTGATACAGGTCTACACATCTAACTAAAGGTGGTAAATGCAGAACTGTGCTGTACACAACGATTTTACATGACAACAAAAAAACATCACATGGTGAACTTAAACTAATAGAATGTATTAGACACCACGCTGATCAGCTCAAAGAATACAGATAGGAAAACATCTAGGTTGACACTGCTCTCTTGGAAGATGAGTGGTCCATGATGGCATCTTTGGAAGAATCCTTGAAAACCTAACCAAGACCCTGCAGTAAGTGTTCTTGTGTTTGCAGGTCTTCAAACATTATGGAAGACATCTTCAAAGTGAACTCATGAGGTTATGCTCCGTAAATGTCTGCAGTTGTAATATATTTTAAAAACAGAGAAATGAATCACAATTAATCACAGCAGATATCAAGTTATCTTTGGGGCACCTTTAATTTTTCTTCACTAATTGGGAAATTACAAATAAAGTATTTAAATATTCACTATTAATGTACCATTCACTACTTTCTGTTACATAAAAAGTTACAGCAGTTACATCGAGGTATTGTACAAACATTTGCATAATACACTACTAAAACCATAGTTTTTTATTGAACTTCAATTAACCTGTACAATAACAAATACAAGGTTACATTTTGGCAAAATAATGTTATACAACATATTATATTATATGTGAAGCACTGTATTTATACCGATATATGCTCCTTCTTTTAATATAGCTTTTGTTGATGACAATTACTTTACATTTTATAAAACTACAATAAAATAATAACCCATGACATGGGGACATATGGAGAAACAGAGACAATAAACACCTTTTAATTCAACTTGATATTAAAATATCCACTCACCGGAGGAGATTGATGGACACTGCTGGTGAAACATAAGCCTGTAGTTGATAAACAGTCTGCATATTCACCGTATTTCTGTCTTCAGAAATTATAAATAGCAGCTTTTCTCTTGACTTCGACAATTGATCCAAGCAAGAAGCCTGCTGGAAGCTCCTCCCCTGGCACTCACGTCACCAATATTGCGTGTCACGCGCGTTTTACCCCTTATTTCAGCCCGCATTTGAAATCATATTTAATAGCGTTTACTTAGCAACGATTGGCATGTTTACCAATTCCAGGTGTGAACGCAGCATAAGGTCATCTACGAAGAGGCCAGCTGGGACCACAGGTGCGTTGAGGAAACGCTTCCGATTGTGTGAAAGCATTTACTAACAATTACTTACGTCAAACTAAAGTAGTTGTAAGAATAGCCTATTTTATGATTTTATATTTGTCCTCTGCTGAAAGCATGCAAAAGGGGGGAAAAACACAAAAAAGGAATAATCAAAAGAGCGTGTTAAAGGGTTATGTAAACTGATGAAATTTCAGAGAAAAAAAAACTGGAACATTCTATACGCTTGATGGTTGGAAACTCAATGGGAGGTAAGAAAGCTTGTTTACTCACATATCATGATAAAAAAACTTTGATACTCATTTCTCCAAGCTTGGTAGGATTTTATGATCAGTGAAAAACAATGCCTGAGGCCTAATGATTCCAGCCCCCATGCTTCAATTAACATCTCATTTATGGAATTAAAAGATTAAAGAGCACTGCTGGCTTTAGCTGTTTCTGACTCCAAAGCAAATAGACAGGCATATCTTTATTATTATTCCTGCATGTTTCTGCAACTATCTTTTTAGTTCACAAAATGGAATCATTATGTTTATCATTGGAAAATGCAGCACATTCTATAAACATCATGGACTTGGCCCTTGATATTTGTCTTATCACATTTATGATTCTCAAAAAAAAAAAAATTATAGAAATAATAATAACAAGATTTTAAAGTTTGAAAAGTCAACTTTATGCTTTCCTGAGAAAGTCAATATTCAGACTTAAAGCAGTTTAAAGTTGAAGATGGCACAAATCATCATGATAACATAAAGATATATTATGTGAATTTAGTTGCTGGGGTAAATAATCTGATTGTTATGAAGGGATCAGTGAAATTATAGAACGTTACCTTTACCCATGTGTACCCATGGTTGCTAGAATAAACAGTCTAGTTGCTATGGATAGAACAGTGACATAAAATGTATCCTTGGTCAATTTAAATTATTTAAACCCACCCCCATGTCTTAAATGAAGTTTCAAAAAGATCACTCATTTAAAGCACAGCATATTGCAAAAATAAATTCTATAAGAAAAAAATCACCAATTTACAGTAAAAAAAATCATGACTGCCCTAAGATCTTTTCTTTTTTTTTTGCAAATGACAAAACACATATTTTAGTTAGTACTGCCTGATTTTAAAAGAGTCAATTAAAAAAATATACAAACATATTTAAACTAGCGTCACGGTGGCGCAGTGGGTAGCACGGTCATCTCACAGCAAGAAGGTCGCTGGTTCTAGGCTCGGCTGGGGCAGGTGGCATTTCTGTGTGGAGTTTGCATGTTCTCCCCGTGATCGCGTGAGTTTTCTCCGGGTGCTCCGGTTTCCCCACAAGTCCAAAGATATGCAGTATAAGTGAATTGAGTAAGAACGATTGCCCATAGTGTTAAAGTGTGAATGTGTGTGTGAATGTGCGATGGGTTGCGGCTGGAAGGGCATCCGCTGCGTAAAACATATGCCAGAGAGTTGGTGATTTATTCCGCTGTGGCGACCCCAAAATGGAAGAAAGCCGACATGAAGATGAATGAATGAATGAACATATTTAAACTGTATACCCCAGATTTTATGTAGAGGAAAAATGTTTTAAGTGCTCATAACTCAGGCTAAATTTTAAAGGTTTTAAAAATTCCTTGGTACAAATCTGATTTTCTTTTTGGTGTGTTCATTCACATTACAAATAATCTGAGCTTGCTATCAGTCTTCTGTGTGAACAAAATGCAGCTCCAATGTGACATGCACGCACAGAAGAGAAAACAGAATAGAAATCATCTGGCTGCACCGTTAACAGTGAACATTGAATGAAGCAAATGTTATCAAGCAAGCTCAAGCAAGCTTGTGGCATTAGTATTAAATTGTACATAATTAATACTAAATAATAATATATAATCGAGATGGAATAGATTTCAGACTTCATAAAAGCTTTAAATATGTCTGGATAATTGTTTAAATTAATTGATTAGCTCAACGAGTTAAATTTTCCACACAGGAAATTTAGTTTTTTTATGATGTATTCAGCAAACGAGACAAACAGATTAACTTGTGGAAGAATTTATGGACAGATTTTTTCTAAGATTAAAGCATCAGATAATTGCACTGTTCATTCTTTGGTTTCTGTCATTAAAGGCCTGAATGATATCCCAAATAACCCTTCCATTAACACAAGGTAATTATGCCCATATGGTCCTTAAATCCTTTTGTTGTTGCAATACCCAAGTGCAAACAGAATGAGAATGAGAAAGCTTCATTAAAACACATACATTCTTCTCATGAGCATGGATGTCCTATGGAGCTGAGTGTAGTGAGCTGAGGTGCAGCTGAGGGGTACCAAGGGAGCTTATCACCACCAGTTTGTGAATGATAATGCTCTGAAACTTGTGCGTCACAAATACTGCATGCAACGCCTTTAAGCAAGCCCAAATATCCTCACCATCAGTGGTGACTCATCATTATGACTATGTACAGATACTTGAAGGGATAGTTTCAGCAGAATAGTCTAAGTCTTCTCTAAGGCTTTCTGACAGCTAGACATGCTTTGAACACCTCCCAAGGGAGGCATCTAGGAAACCGTTTCCCAAGCTACTCTGAGTTGGGCAGGAGCAGTAGTACTACTCATGTTACAGAAAAGAAGACAAGGGAGAAGCGTCCTCATTTACAATCTGGACTTGAAAACAAGAGAAATACAATCTAAACATTTCGCTCACTCTATGCAGAATAGTTACTGCAACATTTCTGATCCTGCATTCTCAACATATTGTTCAGTTTTCAGTTTGGTTGAAAAAATATTTTGTTTAATAAAATTATTTTGAAATTGTATATGCACACTCATATTCAAAAATCACATCTCACATAAGAATGATTGAAAATTTAACCTGTAACACATCTACAGCTTAAACAAATAAATAAATGGCAACATGTCTGACAGAAAAATAATTAAATCAACATTCGGGGACAACATTACATAACATTTTTAAACGCCTTAACAAAAATAAATCATCCTAGTAAAGTGACTGAGTTGGAAGTATATACCAGTCCTAGGGCATAGATAACTAGATATATAGTTTGAGAGTTAGCAATTCATGGAACGTCTCAGCCCATTCTGTGTCTGCGAAGTGTTTGCATTGATATTGCGATCAAAACTAAACTTTAAGGCACTTTTGGATTATACTTAAGGCTGCCGGTTGAAGCATATATTCATGCATATGAATCTGACTTGTGAATCTCTTAAAGTGATTGCATGTATTTTCTGCATCAGGTGGATTTCTGAATGACATCAAGGCCAATTACAAAAACAAGGTAAGAACCTTTTAAATAAAGTTAGCCCCGAGATGTTTTCCAAATTCTTATTAATTAATCAATGTGATTATTATAATGTGCTCAAAGGCTGGACTTAGAACTTCCGTCAGTTTAATACACGTACGGTTTCAATGAGGAACCTATGGAAAAATGTGTCTTGAAACACTGGGGAAAGGTCTTTTATTTATAGGGAAGATAGCATTGATGGAACAAGCTAGAGCAATAGTTTTCAATTGTTAGCCTTTTGGGTAACTGCTCTGCCCTCCTGTGCTTGGGGTGATAAAAGATTCAGGTGGTAGTTCCTCATAGAAGGCACCCACCTGGACAGTACGTAGGAATACTGTTGGAGCCTGTTGGGACAAGAGGAGCCAAAAAGCTGGAGGGTATCTCCAGGGGTAAAAATAGCGCACGTATCACTAAGGAATTTTGCAAGCCAAGCTGGACACCCCTTCATACAGTTCAGACAGTGCTACCACTACCTAGCATGGCTGAAGAGATTGATTCAATGCTCAGGTTATAGACCCTGGCGAAGGTGTTGGTTGTCGATTAAACCACAGCAATGCAGATCTCTGTCAGCGGAGTACCTCTTGCGCTGCCCTAATAGAGTGGACTCTCAACTGCAGGGTGCAAGAGATGTTGAACAGTATGCCGCACAGTATGCGGTAGGGATGGCCTCCACTAGCCAGTGGACCAACCTCTGTTTAAAGACAGCCTTTCTTATCATCTGCTGTCTTCCAAGCAAACAAAGAGCTGATCAGAACTTCTAAGGTTCAGGGTCCTTCTACATAGAACCTCAACGCTCAGGCTGGGCATTGGGACCATAGGTTGATGTGAAGAGGATGGTTGAAACCTTGGACACATCCCAGGCCTGGTCTTAAGAGTAACATGAGTATCATCAGGCCCGAACTGTAAGCAGGACTGTAAGCATGACATAGAGTGCCTGCAGATCCCCCACCGTCTAATTGAGGCTAACGTGATCAGGAGCATTGCTTAGTTGACAGAACTTAAACTCTACTGAGTCAAGTGGCTTGAATGGATGACCTTGACATCCTCTCAGGACACTAGAAAAGAAAAAAGAAAATAAGGATTGCCTAGAGGGTTTACCCCTCTAACGGAGGAATCTGACCGTTAACTCATATCATCTCAGTGTGTTGCCTTCCACTGGTATTGATAGACAAAATTGCGGAAATGTAACCTTCAGGATGAATGGACACAGTCCTTGAACCAACCCTCTTGGAGGAAGTTTAGCACAATTTTAACAAGGCAGCTGTTTGGGTCTACTTGGCGAGAGTGAGACCAGTCAATGAATCAACCCCATTTGCCAGCATTACAAGCTATGACAAGATACAGTTTTGGACCACAATCATGGCATAACCGGGGATTCTCTGTGCCTAAGATATCAGCCATGGAGTTTCAGAGGTCTAAGGTTGGATGCCTGTGCCCACATCCCTGGGACAGAAGGTCTGACCGCAGGGGAACTGGCAAGGGAGGGACTGTCACGAGGGAGCAGAGTTCCAACCAACGTCGATTTGGCCATTAAGGTGACACCATTAGGACCTCTGCCTTATCCTCCCTGGCTATGAAAAGGAGGGGTGCAAAAAGGCGGGAAAGGCATAAAGGCATTTTTTTGGGCCAACATTGTACCAGCGCATCTATCCCGAGAGGGGCCTGGGACAGAGCGTAGAACAGTCGGCACTAAGTATTCTCTGGGGTGGCGAACAGGTCAACCTCCGCTATACAAACTGCTCCCAGGTCTGCTGGACTGCCAGAGGATAGAGTCGCCACTCTTCTTCCCAGGGTTTCTTCTTAAGTTGCTTCTGCATCTGGGGACAGCACCCAGTGCTGACTCCAGAGGATCTGACAACGGGGTGAACGTATCCTTCCTTGTCGAATGACATCCACCACCGCCATTTTGTCCATGCTGACCAAAATGGGATATCCCTGAAGCATTCTCCTGAAGGGTTTTACTACTGGGGACACTGCCCAATCTCCAGTAAACCTACTTCTCGGTCCAAACCTGAGATTGTGGTTCTAGCATACAGAACTCCACATCATTTGGACTCCCTGGATGGCCTGTCTTTGGGCTGCTTGCGATAGGACCTCTTTCCCTGATGATTTTATGGGGGGCATCGGGCTAGGACTGGTCCTCCGTCGACCCCTCGTAGCTGCTCTCAGTCAGTGTTGCCAAAGGGGGGGCTGAAGATCAGGGGAAAACTGGAGGTTTTCTCTGGCATCAAGTAGGAGGTGGGGGCACTGACTTAAAAGAGGAGCTGCCACGTCTCCTCCCACGCGGCGTCATGAATTCTCACAAACCCTCTTCCTGCTTCCAGATCATAGAAACCCACGATGTAAGATATTCTAAGGTGAGGCCTAAGAGGCCATATCGGACCACAGGTGCATTGAGGAAACGCTTCCGATTGTGTGGGAGCATTTCTGACTAGGGTCAATCTAAGATGGGGGTGTGGACTACTAACATAGACATCGTGTGGCCAAGCAAGCTAAGGCTGCCATGGATGCAATCAGCAGCCTAAGCCCCCAAAGTCAGGTCCAACAACAAGCTTAGCTGGCGGGATGGAGTCCTTGGCTGTTCACGCCAGGCGGCAGGGTTACTCGGGCATAAGTGCACCGCCAACGCCTGCTGTACCAGGGGAATCACTTCATACCCCTTAGCTATCATGCCATCAAGCGGACCGAGAGAGGAGAGACTGACCAACGTTACACACAAAATATGAAAGTACTAATGCCCTGTACATTCTTTTATGCTTGAACACAACGTAAATCCAGTAGAGATCAAAATGAATCAAAACTAATCATCCAAGATGGCGGATCATCCAAGATGGCACTGCAGCTGGCCGCTTCAGTACACAGCTCTGCAGTGTTTTTGCTTGTTTTGATAACATTATACGTTACACCCGAGAAGTACTGCTCATCTTTAAGCAGTAGTCCGGGTTTTGGATTTTGACATTTTATTGAGCGTTTTATTGGGGTCGCTACGTTCCTGAAGAAGCGGAGGAGGAGGGGCAAGCGTGCGGGTAAACTCATGAAGCTTCGGGAGCGTGGATTTCGAACATCGCCGCTCTTTACCTAATAAAATGGATGAGATGCATCTGCTTACCTGGAGCATCAAAGACTTCTCAACCTCTACTGTGCTGTGTTTCACGGAAACCTGGCTCAACGAAAGGCTAACGGACACCGCTCTCAACCTGCCCGGATTTGTGCTATCAGAGCAGACCGCGACTCGAGCGCAATGGGAAAAACTTGCGGCGGAGGCGCATGCTTCTGCATCAGTGTGAGGTGGTGTACAGATGTAACAATGATGAAGAAGATCTGCTGTCCTGATCTGGAAGCGCTCTTTATTATCTGCAAGCCCTTCTATTCACCCCACGAGTTTTCCTTGTATATTCTTGTCAGTGTTTACGCAGGCGCGTGCGAGTAAAACACTTTAACAGCTGGCTGACGAGATTACTAATGTGGAGCAGCGTGTTATTCTTGGACACTTCAAAAAAGCCAATTTGAGAAAAGAACTGCCAAAGTTCCAGCAGCATGTAGAGTGCCCCACCAGAGAGGAGAAAATTCTGGATCATTGTTACACATCAATAAAGGGTGCCTACCATGCCGTCCCCGTCCAACTTTAGGACTCTCCGACCACTGCCTGGTCCACCTTATTCCATCATATAAGCAACAGCTCAAAGCAGCTAAACCTGCAGTGAGAACTGTTAAAAGATGGACCACTGAAGCAGAGCAGGACTTACAAGCTTGCTTCGACTGCACGGACTGGAGTGTTTTTGAAACTGCTGCCTCAGACCTGAACGAGCTCACTGAGTCTGTAACATCCTACATCAGTTTCTGTGAAGAGATGTGCATTGAATAAGGAAATCAGAGCTGCCAAAAGAACGTACTCTGAAAAGCTGCAAAAACAGTTTGCAACCAATGACTCTGCTTCAGAGTGGTCAGGCCTAAAGACCATCACAAACTACAAAGCTTCAGCATCTTCATCAATGGGCAATCAAAACCTGGTTAATGACCTGAAGGAGTTTTACTGCGGATTTGAGACAACCTCTGATTGTCTCCCTGAGCAGCCATAAACACCTCCAGCACACACCCTCACAAACACCTTCAACACAGACCATCCTCCCACTCCTTTTCCACAGATCAGCGAGGGTGATGTTTTTGAGCTCTTCAGGAAACAGAAGAGGAGTAAATCACTAGGTCCTGATGGTGTCTCTCCAGCCTGCCATGACCAACTGGCTCATATCTTCTCTCTGATCTTCATCAGATCACTGGAGCCGTGTGAAGTTCCTGCATGCTTCAAATGCTTCAGCATCATCCCCATCCCCAAAAATCCTAAAATCTCAGGTCTCAATGACTACAGACCAGTGGCCCTGACATCTGTGGTCATGAAGTCGTTTGAAAGACTGGTGCTGGGCCACCTGAAGAACATCACCGGACCCCTGCAGTTTGCCTACCGATCTAACAGGTCTGTGGAGTATGCAGTTAACATGGGGCTGCACTACATCCTGCAACATCTTGATAAGCCAGGGACCTATGTGAGGATCCTGTTTGTGGACTTCAGCTCAGCATTTAATGCAATCATCCCATCACTGCTTTGAACAAACTCTCCCAGCTCTCCGTCACTGACTCCACCTGTGAGTGGATCACAAGCTTCCTGACAGACAGACAGACAGCAGCTTGTGAGGATGGGGGAATTCACATCATACACCCAAACCACCAGCACTGGCGCCCCCCAGGGGGATGTGTTCTCTCTCCACTTCTCTTCTCCCTCTACACCAACAACTGCACCTCGCAGAACTCCTCTGTAAAGCTCCTCAAGTTTGCAGATGACGCCACCATCATTGGTCTCATCCAGGATGGTGAGGAGTCTGCGTATAGACAGGAAGCAGCTGGCTCTCTGGTGCAGTCTAAACAACCTTGAGCTCAACACCCTCAAAACAGTGGAGATGGTAGTGGACTTCAGGAGAAGTCCCCTTGCACACCCTACCATTACCATCATGAACAGCACTGTGACACCAGTGGAGTCATTCAGGTTCCTGGGCACCATCATCTCTCTGGACCTGAAGTAGAGCACACACATCAACTCCATTGTGAAAAAGGCCCAGCAGAGACTTTACTCCAGCTCAAGAGGTTCAATCTTCCACAGACACTGCTAACCCAGTTTTACTCTGCAGTCATCCAGTATGTTATCTGCTCCTCTATCATTGTCTGGTTTTGCTCCACCTCTAAAGCAGACGTCCGTAGACTTCAGAGGACTATTCATACACCTGAGAAGGTCATCGGTGCTTCCCTAAACCCTCCCTCCGGACCTGTACACCACCAGAGTGAGAAAGAGGACTAACAAAATGATTCTAGACCCCACTCACCCCGGCCACCACCTTTTTGAGCTCTTGCCCTCTGGCCGCCGCTTCAGAGCCACTAACACCAAGATTTACGGCACAAACAGAGATTCTTTCCCCAAGCCATCTGTCTGCAGAACACTTAACCCTTATCTCACTGCAACCTGTTACCTGCTCCAGGACTCTCGCTCATCTCATCTCCTTACTTTTTGCACTTAAGCACACCACACTTTATAGACTTTGTTCATCAATCCTTCATAGCCTTATGTTAATTGCTTGTTGTGTTGCACTTTACTGTACTTATGTGGTTTGTATTGTATTTTGTTGTTTGCACTGACGGTTCCATTGTACCAAAGAAAATTCCTTGTGTGTGCACACACACACATGGCAATAAAGCTGATTCTGATTCTAATGTGGTGTGTATTTTCATAGTTGACACAGATACCCCCAACACTTCATGTTTTATATTACATTTGTTTTTAATCCTTTTTTATGTAAAGGTTAACCATTACATCATAATGGCCTAAACCCTCTATTGATATTGCTTTGCTGCATTTGCAGATCAAAGGCACAAAAATATTGATTTTCCCAAGGCAATTCCCAATCTAATGAACCAATAAATATATGCATAATTTTATTATTTTTATTTATATGAACAGCATTTATTCACACTAAGATAAACACATTGACTTTCAGATTGATATCTATGTGTTGACCTGTGTGGAAGCGTGCCCTCCAACCAACTTCTGTCTTTCTGACTTTCACTCAATCAGTGAGCTAGCTATCCAGTAGAGACACAATAAGGTTAAAGGAGGCTAAAAGTACAACTGAAGACAGCATAGATTTTGATAAATGTTTGAAACTTTGCATTTGGTCTCATATGGATTCAGATATAGTTTGCATAATTTGTGATTTCTAAAATTTGCATTCAGCAGAAATGTTTGAAAAAGTACATGTTACATTTTCATAATTTTGACATTGCCTTTCAGCTTGTGTAGTTAAAAGGTCCCAATTTGAGTCTGTTGTTGCTGGATTTAAAGAGCAAGCTTGTTCGGCAAGTGTCATGATTATTTAGATGCTATAGTATTTTCATACTGCAGATGTGAAATTTATCAATGTTTAATGCATTAGTCGTGTTGCCATTAATCTCTGTACACTGCAGAGTCAGCAAGACATTTTCAACTTGAATCAATTGCATCTGCTCACATAAAGCAAAGATCCAGCATTGATCTGGGAACATCTTCAAGTAGAAAGCAACATCTCCTAATATATAAGAATTTCTGCTGTGCTTCACCAACCCCTATTCCTCAAACGCTGGAGAGAAAGACTTTTTTTATGTAATAGGAAAATTCAAGGTTATGGTGCTGGGAGAAATTTGTGGTAATATGATGATACAGTATCTTACTCCTGAAGGTTGATAGCCATTTAAAACAGTGTGTATAGGAGATGAAAATTTTGCTGGGGTAAATGCCTTCTATGTGGGGGATCGAGATGAGCACTCTGGCAACCCAGGTGCTGTGTCAGAATGGCTGTTGGAATTGAACTACTCTGTCTCTGGCAATGTAACACATTGCTCCAGACAGCTTGCAGTTCTGTGAATCACAATTCAATTCCTCATCTCATTCATCAAGCTCTAGGGGGCATTGGGGTCACAGGCTTGGCCAATGCGCCATCGTCCTGCTTATCCGGTGGTTCACATTGATACCAGGACATTAGCGCTGAAGTCAAGCTGTTTTCAACCAGCTGTCCACCTCAAATCAGATACACATCTCGATTTCACATTCAAGACGGCAGACGGATGCTTAAAAACTTAAATTTGGTAATTTATTCATTTTAAACAGTTTTTTTACAGCAGTTTTTCAATGGGATGGAAAAAAATAAACCCATAACGATTTAAACACATTCAATATCTGTGTGAATATATATATATATATATATATATATATATATATATATATATATATATATATAGCCATAACAGAACAGTGAGAAACAGTCAACCAAAACAACAGACATAATCAGAATGGTAAACCAAGCCTTAATCAGACAACAAAGGAATGATAAGCCTCTAGATCTCCCAGGCCATTTCTGTAAGGTCATAGACAAAGTGGACAGCAATAAATCACAGATTGTGATCCATTTCAGCTAAAGACAGTTCTCGTGACAGTGTAAACAACATACCCTTGAACAATTACTTAGTCCTTGCAATCAGTTTTTAAATCAATTTTATTTTTCTGGTCTTAAGCTTGTCACAGATGGAACTGTCTATCTTTTACCTCTTGGAGTCTCTCTTCTCAATCTTATCTTGCACTTGACTGTATTATCTTGGTCTCAATACTTTATTGGGGGGGGGGGGGGGGGTTACTGTCAACTTCTTTCAGAAGTTTAGTCTCTTTTAGTCTGGGCTTTACTCTCTTTCATTTCTGTCTTGCCTAAATCTTGACTATCTTAGCTCTCTGTCATGACATTTTTTGGCATGCGCTGAAATTTCGTTGCACTTTTTTTAGTTTTTTCATCTCAGGTTTTTTCTCTTTGTAATATCTCAATCTCAACTCTGTTTGGCGCTTCATTTTTTGACCTTGAATTTATTTTGTCTTGGTCTTAATCACAACTTTTTTTGGTCTTTCATCTGGTCTTGATTCATCTTTGGTATTTATTTGGTTTTGTAGCTATTTTCAGTCTCAGTTTCTTTTAGACTTAAATCTCTTAAACTAGAGTGGGGCTTGAGTCTTTTTGGTCTCTTATTTGAGCTTGACTCTCTTTGGTCTTTGTATTTTCCCTCAACTAATCTCAAGTCTCAACTCTCTTTGGTCTTCATTTTGTCTTACTCTTGACTCTATTGGGACTTTATTGTATTTAAGTTTTTATTTGTATTGACTTTACTTGATTGTAGTATATAGATTGTAGTGCCTATGGATGAGTATTCATACAAGATACTAAGTTGGGCTAAAGTCAGAAGAGATTGAGTGTTGATTAGCTTAAAGACTTTATCAAACATTCTGGGCAGAAATCACTATTAAACTCTTTCTGTCCCTAGTCTTGACTCTGTTTTGTTGATTTAGTCTTGGTCTCAGCTCTCTTGCTCTTGTTCTTATATTAATCTTAATTCTCTTAGATCCCAGTCTGGAAAATCTTCAGACTCACAATCTCAATTTATTTGCTCAAAAAACAAACCAACCACGTGTATCTTTTTAAAAAGTATCATCATTTATTTCACTGTTTTTAATTTTGTGTTCTGATGACACAAGCTATGCCTTGGTGCTTGATATAACAGACTTAATCATTAACATCCTTCCTGGATGAGTGGAGAATTCAGTTGCAAGTTTAACACTAGGTCCTATTTTTATGGTGAAATCTGATGACCATCCAGTATAAACTCCAAAGCAAGTGGACAAAAATAACTGCTAGTAAAATTAGAAAATTGTCGTTTCTGTAGATGTATATAAACATTGGAAACCATTAAACTTACCTCATCGTGTAGAGAAGAGTTCCATTGTCTACCAGCCGCAGAAGTTTGTTTGGAGTAGTCATATTGTGTGCCACTGACTTCTTCCCGTTGTGGAAGAAAGTATCCGGAGTCCAGATCTTGCTAGCAAGAAGATTATTAAGAGGAAGAACCTGCATGGGTCCATCAAACTTCAACCTCTCATCTCTCCAGCTCTGCCGAAAGAACACATCAATCGTGTACTCCTAAAGGAGAAGAGAAAGACGGGGGAAAAGTCAAGGTGATCTGACAGAAGCCTTTTAAAACTTCACTTTACCCCCCAAGTTTCCCCATTCGTCCGCTCTAATGTGCTCTCAGTCAGAAAGCTCTTCCCAGCTCTACAAATAACTTGAGAAAGGGACCACCATTCTGACTTCACATGTAACAGATTGGGCTGTTTGACTGTCCTTGATTGGTAGCGATGCTTTGCAGTTGCACACACTTCAATAATTCATTGGGCTTTAAAGAGAGATGCTGCCTTGTCGGTGTGAGATCCTTAAGGCTCCTTCAAAAGTTCAACTCGAATGATTGGGTTTTCACAGCTGTCGCTAGAGGGAAGGAACAAGCTTTTTTCAAGCGTTATCTCTCTGACCATATTGCCAACATGGCACAGGGGACAGTGTCCTCGCCAAACCTTGGCAAGATAGGGAGTTGAAACTGTCTTAAAAGAATCTAGTGATGACTATCTTTCATGTTTTTAAACATGTATTATTGATGATACAGTCCACTACAGAGGGAAAAAACATCAAAAGAAATATCATCTGCTTACATTAGCTTTTAAATAGTTATTGGAAGACTGGAGAAATGTTGCCAAGAACTCTGTGCATATTAAGCTAAAGAGATAGATCAAGAAAAATGTAGTTTGTCATTAAACCCATTGCTTCATGCTAATGTCATGATCTAGTCTTGTATTTATTTACTTGTTTTTAATTTTTATCACTCGTTGTTTAATCTGATTTGTTTTGTCTGTTTGGAGCACACAGTCTTTTGTTATTTTCCTACCTTTCCCCGCCCTTCTTGTTTTCTAGTTAGAGCTTTCAGTTAGTACACCTGTGTTTCCCTCTGTATATTTGATTGGTTCATCTTAATAAGCTTTCCTCACTATTCTGTTCCTTGAGAGTACATTAGTCTTCATATGAAGTTGATTCTTTGCCATTGCTGAGTAAGTTTTGTATCTTTTCTGTTTTATCCATTTTTAGTTTGAATATTGTTTATTGTTCTCCCCCTCAAGGGTTTTACTAAGTGATGGGCAAAATGAAAGTGAAACTCCGAAGCTGATGAATCAAATAAGCCGTATTGATTTGATGCTTCGAAACAATTCGACACCTGGCTCCTTAAGCCAGTGTGGTCATTATATGAAACAACACTGAACGTTCATGAATCTCTGGCCACTGTGATCGTTTCTCTACAATCTAGGATGAAACATCTCCATCTACAATGTTTATTTGTGAAAATAAAAACACAAATAGCTTTAACGCTATGTGATATTTTTGTCAATCAATCAATCAAATTCTATATAGCACTATTTTAGCAGTAGCTTTAAAAGCAGCTTCACAAAGTCCTAGTGTGGATCAGGTAGGATAAATAGGAATTCCCTCTGTGATGTCCCTGGGAGACTTGCTGACTGAGGCAGGTGCTAGTCACCTCACCAGTATAAAGAATATACAAACTTAGGATCCATCGACAGGCAGTTTGCCAGACAGCACCTGAAAAAAAACAAAAAAACAAAAACAAAGACAAACTGAAACTAACTAACGAAAAACAATGGTTAGAAAAATGTAAAAACAGGTGATCAGCATCAGCTGCAAGAGTGATAAGGGATATGGATAGGTTAGATAGGCACATTGAACCACATTGCTTTTTCAGCCGTTTGTAATTTTATAGTGCACAAATACCAGGAGGAACTATTCGAATACTAGATTAAACAGATATGTTTTTAATTTAGTTTTGACAGCATCTTGGAGTTTGTTCCAGAGCTTTGGGGCTCTATAGGAGAACACTCTTCCCCCTCTGGTGGATTTACTAATCTTCGGAATAATCAGTACTTCTTCTTGTGATCGAAGAGAGCAAGCTGGAATATATTGTGATAGGAGACTGCTCAGGTAGTCCGGAGTCAAGCCGTTCAGCTCCTTAATGGCAAGGAGCAATATCTTCTAGCAAATGCGATATTTTACAGGAAGCCAATTAAGAGAGCAAAACCGGTGTAATTTGATAACATTTCTTTGTTCTTGTGAGAACTCTAGCTGCTGCGTTCTGGACTAACTGTAATTTTTCTACTGTGGTGGCTGAGTAGCCAGCTAACAGAGCATTACAATAATCTTTTCTGGAGGTTATGAAAGCAACACATTTTTTCAACAGTAGAAAGCGCGTTACTGAGGTGAAAGAAGGCGGTCTTAGTAATATAAGAGATATGGTTCTTAAACGTCAGTTCACAATCTATAATAGCCCCTAGATTTTTAACTGAAGTGGAGAAATCAACAGTGTCCACACAGCTCCGTATTTAGAACTGAAAGATTCTGTAATATCTTTTTAGCCAATAAGTAATATTTCTGTTTTATCAGGATTAAGGATCATTTTGCCAAGGGGCAGCATGTAGATGGATTGGTCCCAAAACAGATCCTTAAGGAACTCCACATTCCACTGCTATTGTGTCTGATAAGTCTCCATTTACATGAAGAAACTGACTCTGGTCATAGAGGTAAGAGTTAAACCATTTTAGAGCCTGGCCCTTGATGCCTGCATCGTTCTCTAGTCTCTTGAGGAGAATCCTGTGATCTATCCTATTGAAGGCTGCAAATAAATCTAGCAGAACTAGAAGAGAGACAAGATAAGATTTTTGACAAGATAACTAATTTTCTGAATTAATGGTTTAATTAGTGCATTTTAAGCTGTTTAGGAACATAACTTAGCGATAGAGATGAGTTTATAATATTCAGAAATGGTTCTTGAGCTATTTGTAGCAATTCTTTCAGTAATTTTGTTGGTACAGGATTGAGAGAGCATGTCATTGATTTAGATGCTAGGATTATTTTAAGCAGTTCTTTCCGGTCAATATTTGTAACATTTTGCAGCGAGTGAGGCAAAGCCATAGAATTTGAGTTAATCTGTGTAGATTGAAAAAAACTTTTAGCGATTGTCACAAATCAGTCATTTCAAGTATTGCCACCTGATGTCGCCAAACGGTTGTGTTTTCTTTCTGTCTGTAATTTAGTTAGTTTAATTGGAATCACCTGTCCCTCAGTTAGCACTGTGTATTTAAGTAGCTCTTTTTGTTCTGTTCTTTGCTTGGTGATTAATGTGAGAAGCCTGAAGTTTGTGAGTATTCTGTTCGTAAATTCTGGCATTCCGTTTTTCGCCCTTGGAGTGATTTTTAGTAGTAGCTGATTTACTTTTTTTGTTATGGAGCTGTGTTTTTGGAGACCAAATAAATCCTCCACTTAACTAGAGAGACTTTTTGTTGGTTGCCTAATTTTGGATCCACTCGCCTTCGCCTACCATCCTCAAGACCTGAGTTAGAGCCCTGCCTCTGACAGCGATTTTGCATCTAATAGATAATTCATAAAATAATTGCTGCTAAATTTTATAGCTGCATTTATATCTGTCGATGTATTTTTAGTAGAATAATCATGGTTTCAAATAAAAGGCATGGGTTATTTAGATTTTTTTTCTATTAAAAATAGTAGTTCGTTCTTGCAGTTTGTAATGCTAGTCTATATTTAGACATGCTCATTTTCCAGGCAATTTTGAATACTTCCAATCAAGTTTTTTTTTCATTTACGCTCTTAGTTTCTGGTTTGTCATTTTAGCACCTTTGTATTAAAATCGGACCATTGAGTGGCCTGTCTATCTCTGACTTGTTTTAATTTAAGTGGGGCTACAGTGTCTAGGGTGTTAGTGAGAATATTATTCATACTGTGATTTTTTTTTCAACACTACTTTTTTTCATATCTCCAAACAGATTTGATGAACATTTAACTACTCTTTGTGACAAGGCAATTTTGTCATAAAATATTAACAAATTAATCAAACAAGCTGTTTCACTATAAATTTCAATAACTTTATTAAAAAAACAGTATTTGAAAGACACGCTATACTTATATATTATATTTTATTAAAGATATAATTTTTTCAGCTTTAGAGAAAAAAGCATAGCTTAATAAAGTGAATAAGACTGAAACTCCTTATCAGATGTTTATTGTCCGTTTAATAAACCCTATAAAGCAGTAAAACGCCAGTCTCGCAGCAGCCATCCCTAGTTTTACTTCATTTGCCTTACTGGGCAGTTATTTGTCCCATTAAATAAAGATTTCTTGCTATTCAACTTGTCTAAATGATTGATAGTCAGAAAAATTATTGGTGTGTACGTTTAAAACTGAATATTGCATGCTTAATATTTAAGCTAGGGTCTTTTGCAAACACTTACATAATTAAGTTATTAATTATTTATTGGAGCAATGTAACTGATGTGTTTTCTGTCAGTCTACATTGATTGCGCTAAAATATTGTCAGTATGGAACTATTATTATTGCTGTTCTTATCATTTTGTTTGGTTTTGATCCGAAACACATGCTATTTTATGCATTATGTGCTCACATACTTCATAATTTACACCAAGAGCATGTCAGGGTTGATTGTTTACATTAAATTTTTTTGCAATAATAGTAGTTTATTAGTGTCTTTAAAAAGTGTTTTAAAGTAATTTTCTCATTTTACAGTACATTTATAACAATTATCAATTTACTTCGATCTGTCCATTCCATAGTATGCTCTACTTATATCGCTTAACTTTCAAAATGATCACCATTAAAGTAGAGCTTTGTGTCAATCTCTTCAATGTAAGGTATTTTAATTAATGAAAACAGGTAAAGGCTCATATAAAACTCCTTGTTTCCTTGTAATGTGGATTTAAAGACATGCAAATCCCTCCATGTTCGCCATTTTCTTGATGTAGCACTTGCCAGATTCACCTATCATGTGAAGGCAGAAGATTTGATTAAATGTCTCTTGGTTCTAGTCCAGAAAAGCTCTGAAAATGACAGTTGGTGTAAAATAAAAAGCAACGTAACTTAACAATTTAAGTGATACTGTTGCTAAAAGAACCTAAGTTCAGCAAGTCAGTGAACAATTACTGAACTGTGGCTATTGCTTCAGTTAATGTTTGTTACCATGGAAAATAATGTCCACCTGGGCTGCCAATCAAAACTTGCCAGCCAATCAGAGTCAAGTATTTAGACAGACCTGTAGATGAAAATAATAATTACTATATGATTACGCGTGTGTTTTAGTGAGTTTAACTATGAAGGAATGTGAATAGAAACCAAACTACTCTTTTTTTTTTATTGCATCTGGAGAGAAAAACTTAACGATACTGGCCTGGGGTGAGTTTCATTGGAATGTTTTCCCAGTGTATTTGCGTGTGGGTCTTGGTTGAGGTGAGATGAGCTCACAGTAGAGCACAGACACAGCCCAGCTTTATTGGAAGGTTTTGACTGGGCTGATATTGTAAAACCTGATTTGATATGACTAGCTGTGCAAAATCTTCATGACAGTCCACCGAGCCAGAACATCAGTGGAATGAAAAAAGTGACACAGATATCATCACATCAAACAATCAAAATATAGTCAAATTATTATAGTTAAGGGATTAAATATTGTGATGAATGGAGATATTGGACTCAGATGAAGGTGAGTGAGAACTGAACAGTCATTACTTTCCAGAGCAAAAGAAAACCAGGATGTTCAAACTCATAAAAACACTCTTCAAATAATTCTGAAAACTTGGATTCAATTTAAACAAAGGCACTCCAATGCAAGATTGCAAAAAAATATATACAGTGAGGAAAATAAGTATTTGAACACCCTGCTATTTTGCAAGTTTTTTCACTTACAAATCATGGCGGGGTCTGACATTTGTATGGGGTGGACAGGTGTCTTTATGCAGCTAACAATGTCAAACAAGTGCATCTTATTTAGGATAATAAATGGAATGGAGGTAAATTTTTTAAAGGTAGACTAACAGGTCAGAATTTAAGCTTATAGACAGGTGTTCAAATACTTAATTTGCCACTGTATCGTACAAATAAGTAGTTAAAAAAATCATACATTTTGATTTCTGGATTTTTCTGTTTAGATCATGTCTCTCACAGTGGACATGCACCTACGCTGAAAATTTCAGATCCCTCCATGATTTCTAAGTGGGAGAACTTGCAAAATACGAGGGTGTTCAAATACTTATTTTCCTCACTGTATATATCTTGGGTAAATATAGGTAAAGTATAGAGGCTAAATATGGGTAAAGTATAGAGGCTGCAGACTGTGGGCAGAACAGATAGTATTGAACGATAATCTTGAAGATGGACCAGATGAAACTAGTCAAGACGGGGATATGGCTAGAGCAGCATTATACTGAGATTAAATAGCAGAGCACACTGGAGCATGAATGACAGCAGGCACATCAATCAGAACTAATGAGCAGGACAAAAAAGCAGTGATAATGCAAAATATGACTGTCTTAGAAAGTTTGCAAATGAAAACAGTTTAACAGATAAAGAGTTGGTAAAAGATAATATAGAGGAGGCAAGGTTTTCATGCAAGCAGGATCCTGTTGACTCAATCTTGACATTAACAAAACTGTCTACAACTTGTGTTGATACTGTGGCTTTCTTTTTTGACCAAAATGATTGGTCACTCCAAGAGGTTTGGATACTCAGGCAGCACATCACACAACCTGAATTTAGCTTGTTACTATAGGGCCCCCTTTATGTCTACCGATGATTCTGGGTGTATGTTCGTCTCATCTAAATGTAGCGTTTGAACTGGGATATCAAACTTGAACTAAGCATTTTTCTGACAAGGAGAATTATATATATTTGAAATATAAATACTTACTTGGTAAGTTACCATCTAGCTTTATTGTCATTTTCCTTATTTGCACCTTTAAAGTTTTGTTACTTTTTCCAAAAGCTCAAGTCTACATAAAGTTTGCTTTCTCAGTCTATTGTAGCCTGCTACAATATTTTATATTTTTATATACGATTATAAAACTATTTTTATATACTTCATATACTCTAATTAACCGGATTTATCTATTTATTAACCAGATTGGAGGAGGTCCCGAATGTCTAAAGCCACAAGAGCACTTAGTGAATTTTAAATGTAACCAAGTATGCAGCTGCAAAGAAATATAAGGAATGTCTAGGTTTTTAGTTTGATATTTTGCTCAAATGAAGAAGTACATGGCTATTGTCATGCTTCACAGAGTCCAATTTGTGGGAGAGATGTAAGCCAGCAGATGGAAGTCCATGTTGTTCAGTCAATCATAAAATGTCAAGAAACTCCGGCAAAAAAACTAAAACATCTCAGATAAAGGCCCTCATTACAAAAGCCTTTGAGTCTTGAGCTGAAGCTTATTCCACAATGCCAGAAAATCATCCAGACAGATACTCAGAGAGTGACAGGTTCCGATTTGAGTCTGTTGCATTGAAATGTGTTCACCACTCAAACGCATGTCTCTGAGCATCATTTATTTAGCACGTGCCTCACTTCAAGCTCAAGTTGTTTTCAGATTAAAATTCTGTCTGCATTCTGTTTCAAAGAAGCAGACTGCACTCAAAGAGAAGTATAAAACCGTGAAAGCTGACTGATGCCAATATTAGAAAGCAAAGGAATGAGTTCCAGAGCAGTCTTCAAAATCAAAATTCGGAATTATTTTAGAGTGGAATGAGGAACAGCAATGCTGTATGATAAACTGAAATGATGCACGACAGATTGATTGTTTACTGCAAAACAAAATGAGCAAATATATAGCTCTTTTACCAAATTTCATAAGATCATCTGGTATTTGACTGTAATGCTATTGGCTGATTTTAAAAAATACTTTCTTACAAATGTGGAGTGTTTTAATCGTATGGCTTACATTTTTGTTTAAAGTCACTGGATATTTTGTTAGGTACATATTGTCATTAAAGATTTTGACCCCCTTTTGCCATCAAAACTGCTTTAATCCTATGTGGCATAGATCCAACATGGTACTGAAAACATTGCTCAGAGAGTGTGCTCTATGTTGAGATGATAGTATCATTCTTTTATTCACATTCAAAGTACAATTCTGACCTTACCATCTGAATGACAGCAGAAATTTAGACTCAACAGACCTGGCAATGTTATTGCAATGTTCTATTGTTCTTCTATTGTAATCTTCTAATGCAATGTTTGCTACACTACTGTGCATGAATACTGATACAATGATGTAAATATTCATGTACACTGCAATTGTCGATGAAAGCTCATTGCATACACCAAAGTTAGTTTTTTTCTTTTTAAAAAATTAACATGATTACGCAAGGCTGCATGATGAGTTACTGGTTAGCGTTTCACCCTGCTTCCCAAAACCCTTAATTGTTGATATGTGTTTGATCTGTATTGTTTTTACTTTATAGTACAATAACTAAATTTTTTATTTAAAAAAATCCCTATAAAAGCATAATTTTCTAAAGGTGAAGTTTCTGCCCTAACATACCCTCTGTAAATTGGATTTATAAATGTAAGATTACAACAGCTCTTGCAAGCATTAAAATAGCTATTACAGTGAGCACACAGCATACACCATGAATGTAGATCTTCTCTGATCTCAGGAATAAAGTTTCAGAGTTAAACACTGTCAGACTAGCTGTCAGCACCATGTAAAGTTCTAACTACCGTTGAGATTCTCTGTTCTATGCTGTAATTAATTGACGGTCCAGCCATTCAGACCTCTCACATAGCTCAGACTCAGGTCTGTAACTGCTGTGAACAGATACATGTCTGAACAAGTTCCCTGCATTCATGAAGGATCACAGAGGAATTACTGTCAGTTCTTTTTGCAGGATATGCACTAGATATATCAGAATAAAACAAAATACAATAACATACAATATAGAGTTAAGGTTTGATGCTGGCAATTAGATGTCAATATACAGCATCTCCATTTGACTTTCCTCCGCTATATCCAAAGCCTGACACAAGGATTACAGTGTTTTACTGTATAACACATGGGGCTTCAACTATAGCTGTAGTCTGTTTAATTTTACTCTGGTCATATGTTTGAATTTTAAATTCTGACAGCACTTGTAGTGTAGTGGTTAATGCACTGACACATGGTTCATCTGGTACATCTGATAACAGGGGTTCGAATCCAGCCCCTGTCCTTTGCCGATCCTTTTCTCTTTCTCCACAATAATCCGCCCACCCTTAGTTTGTAGATATTCCTCTTTTATAAATTAATGATGGTGAAACTTTTTAGGGGGATTTGATTTTAGTCTGACAAAATTAATGACAAAATATGTAAATGGCCCTGTCATGAACTTGTTGAACCCCACAAACCTAGAATTGGCCAACAGGTTAGAACATAAATTAACATAAATTCCTTACTACATTTATGCATTTGGCAGACACATTTGTCCAAAGCGACTTACATTAGAGGAGAGACAATATGCAAAGTCTATCTCAGCTTGCTCATAATAGAAATTGTATCAACTGATCAATATACCATAGCAGGGAGGAAACAAAGGAAGAAGATAAAGACAGAGGAGGAAAAGGTTTTTTTATAGTAGGTGTTCCCTGAAGAGAAGAGTTTTCAGTTGCTTTTTCAAAGCTGTTACTGTTGCTGCTTTTCTCACTGGATCAGTGAGTTTGTTCCACCAGCCAGGAACAGTGAAAGAGAAGGTTCTGCTAAGAGATTTTCTGCCTTTGTGGGACGGAACCATGAGTTGCTGTTCCTTCTCTGAGCGCAGGATACTGGAGGGCATGTAGGAGTGTATGAGCTTGTGGAGGTAAACAGGGGCTGATTTGGAGATGGCTTTGTATGCCAGCATCAGCGATTTGAGTTTAACCTGAGCTGAAATGGAAAGCCAGTGAAGAGTGATGAAGAGGGAAGTAACATGAGCTCGGTTCAGTTCCTTGGAGATAAGACAAGCTGCAGAGTTCTGGATCATCTGCAGAGGTTTGAGCGTGTTTACTGGACTTTCTGAGTAGTCCAGACGTGAGAGGACCAGAGCCTAAACCAGGGGTTTGAGTTGCATGCTCAGTTAAGAAGGGCTTGATCTTTCGAATGTTATGCAGTGCAAATCTACATGCTCGAGTTGCCTTTGTGATGTGGTCTTTGAATGCAAAATCACTCCAAGATTCCTGACTGAAGGAGAAGGGGTGATTGCAGAGGATTCCAACTGGATGGTGAGGCTATGATGCACAGAGGGATTACCAGAAGTTCTGTCTTGACCATGTTGAGCTGTAGGTGATGATTCTTTATCCAAGTAGACATGTCATTCAGGCAGTCAGTTATGCGGGTAGTTAATGAAAGGTCATCAGGGGGGAACGACAAATAGAGTTGAGTGTCATCAGCGTAGCAGTGGTAGGAGAATCCGTGTCTGAGGATGATAGGGCCCAGGGAGGTGGTGTAGATAGAGAAGGGGCCCAAGGACTGAACCCTGGGGAACCCCGGTGAGAAGTCTATGAGTGTTGGAGACCTCACCCCTTCACCCGACACTGAAAGATCTACCAGTGAAATAGGACTCAAGCCAATCGAGTACAGTTCTTACTTACTAGAAGTTGCATAATCAGTTTTATATTTTAGTTTATCGACTGAATTCTTGAGGCAGGGTCCATATATGAGCTGATTTCAATTGACAAGATTCTCAATTTAGCATATGAAAAACAAATAAAAATCCCGCAAAAAAGAGATTTTTGGATTTAATCGCTTAAAGCAGCAATGTCTACCCAGATGGCTATGTTATGTTGCACATGCGTGATTTAAACAGTTCCTGAAAGTATTTTTTTGGAGGATAAAACTATTAATTAAGAAAATATAAAATTTACATTTTGGTGAAATGCACTCCCCTGTATTTTCTTCTGTTCTTATATCATTCGTTGTCTACATCACCTCTGTCAGGAGATGAACTGCAGATCAAAAGGTAGATGGTTAGATTCCCAGGTCCTCAAAGTTGAAGGTGTTGTGAGTGATGAAGCACTTGATCTCCCACAACAACCACAACATTTGTGCTCTTGAGAAAGGTACCAGTTTCTTGACTGCATCTTGGCACTGGAGCCATGGGTGCCCACTGCTCCAGGTGTATGCTCACAGTATGTTTGTTCACTGCTGTGGTTAAACTTGGATGGGTTAGATCCACCGAAGTTCCAGGTAAGGGTCACTATATATCTGACTGACTAGTCACCTTTACTATATTTTGTCTTCCAGAGGGTGTGCGTTTGAGATACACTTGCATGGAGTTAGGTGCCACCATCTCAGATTTGTCTATAACATGAGCGTGCTTTTTTTCGCATGAATTTAATAATGGTGTAGGAAAACAAGGGGGGAGGGAGATCTCTCAGGCTGCCAGTTCTGTTCCCTTTAAAAAACTACTCTCGATGCTACATGAAAACACTTGAGAATTCCTATTTGTTCCACTGATTGAATCATGTGTGTGTCAAACATGCTGAATTTCAGCTTAAATAACCTGTCAGATGACATCAATTAATAATGATCAGCAGAATGTTATAAATGCCATGAACTGAAAACATGAGTTTGAAGGGTGTAGTTGCACCCTGTGAGAGACTTTTCTGTAAAATCTCTGTTTAAGTGTTTGGTGGAATGGAAACGCTGTCATGGACTCGAGCCAGTATGCAAACATTTGTGACCTTTGACCAAAGAGCATCACTGAGAGCAAGCTGAGTGCTCTTGCGTCAACTTCACGGCATTGTCCATCCATCCATTTTCATGTCGGCTTTTTCCCTTTCGGGGTCGCCACAGCGGAATGAACCACCAACTCTCTGGCATATGTTTTACGTGGCGGATGCCCTTCCAGCCGCAACCCATCACTGGGAAACATTCACACACTCATTCACACTTTAACACTATGGACAATCGTTCTTACTCAATTCACTTATACCGCATGTCTTTGGACTTGTGGGGAAACCGGAGCACCCGGAGAAAACCCACGCGATCACGGGGAGAACATGCAAACTCCACACAGAAATGCCAACCGACCCAGCTGAGGCTCGAACCACCAACCTTCTTGCTGTGAGACGACCGTGCTACCCATTGCGCCACCGTGACGCTATACACGGCATTGTGTCTGATTCTAAACCTTAACAGGTTGACCAAGAAGCAGAAAAGTCAAGGTCAAGGATTATTTCACATGTAGCCGGGTGGTAAATATAGTACTGTCTCTTTAAGAGTGCGTGTGACATAATTGCGGTTCTTCCGTAATGCTGAACATAATAAGGAAATGGACAGTAGAGATTTGCACAAGGGAACAAGGAGATGCAAATGAGAGACCAATCTAAACTTGTCGCCATCCGAGTGTAAAACACAAAGAGACGTGAGTAAGGTAGTGTTGTTTCAATAAAGGGAATTAGCGGAGTTTAGTGTTGATTATTTCAAGTCCCTGTGTATTTTTAGAACACTAGGTCTGGGATGAACCGTAGATTGGTTTGACCACGTATGAGAAGGTTCGGGTATAGTGCATAGGGGTGAGTGTTTAAATACTTTTCATGTGTAATTATTCTAGGGTAGTTTGGGTGCTGAATGTTAAGGTTTATTTGGATTTATTTATAACAAGGAGTTATTATGAGGGGATTGTTTTTCTTGGAATCAAGATACTTGGGAAAGTTTACTTTTATTAATTTCTGTTAGTCATTGGAAACTGTAATTATTTTATTTTAAAACCATTTTTACTGTATTTGTTAAATAAAGTTAGGAAAAACCATAGATAGTGGGGGTCATAGGAGTTTTATTTGTTCGCTGGCAACACACAAATCCAACCAGAAGTTTGATTTGTGACAACCGACCTGAAAGATGCATATTTTCATATAGAAATACTGCCATAACATAGGAAATAACTGAGGTTCACTTTCGGGGGTGAAACTTACCAGTATTGGGTTCTTTCATTTGGCCTAGCCATGTCACTCCATTACAATGGGCCACCCGCACATGAATTCAATAGATTGAGGCGCATTCTGGCTCAAACCCAAGAGCTAGCACTCCTACATATGTCATTTTAGCTCAGCTAGATACTATATGGATGAGACTCACCGCAGAGAAAAACATTACTTCCTCCAGCAGAGGCTAGCATGTCATTGTGTAAGTGGACAGCGCTGCAGTAGTCTCTTAAATCTACTGGGTGGACTATGTGGGTGTCGCTTGTACAAATTAGCACACCAGGTTCTGTTTTAGGCAAATGACAGGTTCCTGTCCCTCAGAGCGTTTACATTCCAGGGTTATACAAATTTGTTAGGAATTCCTCTACTAGAAAAAATTATGCTCCCAAAAGGAGTGTATTATGGCTGCATGTAGAACCAGTCCACTGTCAGTATTTGGGTGTGATCATTCATAATGGTGCATGCACAAGTATTTTTGAGACTGTCAGTGAAGGAGCTCTGTTAAACAAGCTACTGAGTGTACTGTAATTTACTCAGTGCAATACCAAACTACATTATATTTTTCTGTGACCCTGGTGGGTGGTGCCTTCTCAAGCTAATGCTCTGTGACCATTATGATCAGAGAATCCCCTCTAGCTACACACCTGAGCATCCATTTTCTTAGTAGCCTGCTTTACGGACAAAGTGGTGCCTAATAAGGATCTACCTGACGCATCAGTCACAAAGTAAATGGATCTTTGAGCCGGCTATGAGACCTCAGAGAGGATCTTCTCAAAATCTAGACAGATAATCTCAAAAAGAAGAAATTTGGATCAATTGTTTTTTCTTAATGCAAATCTTCCCTAAATGTGTACTTCATCATTAAACATGCATGGCTTTGTTTAAAGCGTTAATATAACTATATTTAATAGTTTTTTTTAAATAATTTAAACTCTTATTTTCCATTCATTACCGATTCCTCGCAAAAATGGTCATAACGTTGACGCTGAGAGGACAGCTAAATCCAGTTCGGTCGAGGGATCTCCGGTCCAAAAGTGGTCTGAACACAACGTGCACAAAAGTCCAAAAACAGTCCCGGTTGGACGTCACAAATGTAAATATACTTTATAAGCAAACGCTGGGAAAATTAAACATTTTGTCATTACAGATGGAGTTTCTAGGAATGGCAATTGAGTTAATTTTGACTGTTTTTATATTCTGATTCCTTTTAAATAGTCTGAGGTAAAATCATGTTTGATTTTAACTATAGACTGATCATCCTCTGTTGACTCCATAATTGTGTAAGTGGTACAAGGCTGGCAATACCACTAAGCAGAAGCAAATTTATTTTATTTACATACAAGTTCAACACCAATTTTTGTTCAATATATACTATGTATAGTAAATAAAATTAATGTGTTTATTGAATTTATGTTTAAAATTTATTCAAATTAAGTGAAATAAAATTAATATTTTTCCTCCTCATCACTCATCCGCTCCAAGTTGAGAACCACTCCTTTAGTTGCCCAACAATCTCGCAACATTTAGCTAGCAGACTTTCAAAACTGCTGCCGTGAATGGAAAGTTTGTTGACAGTTCGTTGGAATATGTGGGCCACATATCATTGCTTACAGAAGCCCAGTGCTCCCCATGAGTGCGATTCTCTGTGCCTTCTCATCGTCATACAAAGTACATGTGTCTATTCATACTTCGTTTGACACAGCCACAACAGGAAACAGAAAAAAGTCCACCGCATTATTTTTTTAACGCGTTACACATTTTAAATTAGTCGCATTCGTTAACACGTTAATTTTGACAGCATTATATATTGTAAAGATCTGATTGAATTGCATAACACATTCCATTCCAACAACACAATGTTGGTTAAATTTCCAAAAGGAAAAAAAACAGACCAGTTTGGAATGAAGTGGAGAAGAGTGGGAAAAACAGTTGTTGATAGATAATCTGATGTAGATGACATTTTTCCTTGACAGGAAAACTTGTCATTAAAGGCCTTCTTGGTAAATTAGCCAGCACTTCAGATTAAAACCCAGGTAAAAAAAAAATAAATAAATACATTTTTAATTTTTTGTCTGTTTTGATGTGGTTTATTAATTTCAGGTTTTCATGGAGTTTCATCACATCACAATGTGCTTGACATCAACATTAAGTGCACTGTAGCTCTCCGTGGCCTAGCAGTGTGCTTTTATGAAGAGGACTCACTGTTTTTTTAACTGAATACATTTTGTACTTTCCTGAGTATTTGCTTCCTGAAGAAATTATATATATATATATATATATATATATATATATATATATATATATATATATATAATCAAATTAGTTAAAAAAAATAAAATTCTCTGTATGTTCTTGTGTATGTTTTTTTCTAACATTTGGACCAATTCACTAAAATCTAATACAAATACAACTGGATTGAGGATTGGTGTAGTGACCATAGCTGTGAAGCTAAAGATCTGCTAACCAGTGCTAAGGGGTCTGACATTACTCACTCAGGGAGAGGTCTTAAAAAGGTCTAATGACGTCATGAGACCCTGATTCTGAGATTGTAACTAATAAAAATTTGCTTTTTATTACAGTTTAAATTTATGTGCATTCCAGGTAGAGGACCTGAATGAACCAGACATCACCTCTTGTCATTGTGATGGAAGTCACTGAGAACACTGTTCCAGTGTCAATCTGCAAAGTGCCGGTGTTGTGGTGGAATATGAATTCTTACTGTTCAACATGCTCATGCTTCCTGAGGCTTTTGTGCTACTTTTGTGTTGCATTTCATTTGGATTACCCAAGAAAACTGATCAACACCTTCAAGTTCAGAAAATGCTGATGGGCCTTGATGATGGAAATCTCTGAAACCCTGGCTACAAAATCAGAAAAATTACTTTTTGAATTACTTTGTAGGCAAATGCACCTTTGTACAATTGATGTTTAAAGTGCTTCTTGGCCACAAAATGCATGAATTGAATGTTATTGCTTGGGTCATTATTATTTTACATAATGAAGGGAAAAATAAATACATTCATATTTCACCTGGCTATACAATACATCAAGCAAGTTCTATTAAATACTTCTTGCTTGGCAATCTTTTGCTGTTTTACACAATAATGAACCTCGCTAGGTCCTAGGTATACCAGGGGTCTCAAACGCAAACTTCTGTTGTATGGTCTGAAAATATATTCTTCATTGATGGTTAAGATCGTCTTTACACATGGTCTATTTCTGACAGCAAAATGATAATGATGTTGTTGCAATATTTTGTAAATGCCATTAGAATCAAAATAATTAATGTTATTTTGCAACTAGTTTAAAGATATAAACATTTTCATTTTAAAAGAAATTAAAGCATCGGATTAATAAAATTATCCATTCTACAGCAGACAGGGGCAAACAAGTTTTCTGGTGAAGACAAAGAAGTCAGTGAAGACTGTGAGTAATATAAGTTTAGTCAGGAAACGGAAGTACATCAGCTGCCTGACAATGGAATGCTGGGAGAGTGAAGGGGAGGAGAATATTGTAATTGGATGAGTGGACAATCACAGTTAAATGCAGTGGGGGTTGTTGATGAGACTACATGGCATAATAAGGGAAACAATATCTGCTAAATTTGAAAAACTAAAAAAAAAAAACAGTGTACAAAAATTTAGTACAAATGCAACATTCACAGATGAAATACAATATTTAACTCAAACTAACGGCAAAGAAAAAACATTAAACACAACAGGCGCAGATATTAATAGCAAGCCCCTAAGGCACATTGAAAATGAACACCCACAAACCAAATGAAAGGCACATTGATAGATTTCAAAATCATTTGGGTAGGCTAAGGCTCAGCAAAAGATTGTATGCATAGTAGTTTGTATGCATTTACGTATATATTTAAATGATCACTTCTTTGAGATTCAAAGAAACATCTTACAGCTGAAACTAGGAACATGATGAAAGGTTAAGAACTCATTGTTATTTTCTAGTGGGACTGAAAACCATTCTGCTACCTTTAAAAAAGCTACTGCTCTAATCAGATTCAATATATGTTTGTCTGATAATTGTCCACTATATTTATTGACCTATATATATCATGTTTCTAGACAGACACTCAAAGCATGTAACATATTGATAGAGCTGTCTCTGAATCCAGTAGCAGTCTGTAGCAAGGGTTAATAGGAGACATAGGGAGCGAATCACAGGAATGTTTTGGTTATGTGTGACAGTCTCTCCTTCTGGTACTAACTAGGCTCAGACTTGCTCAATGACTCAGATGGTTCCAGATTAGCTTGTTGCTAATACAGCAAATAAGCACCAATCAACAGGATATTGTAAGTTAATGGTAGCTATGGCTAAATTCAATAGTCATTGATAGTAACCACAGACATTTCCATGCAAGTTGCAACCCCCTGCTCTCCCTGCTGAATTTTACAACCAAATAACCACATGTAACCATAGGTGCTGCAATGTTTTTTAATCCAGATTACTATACCTATGTCTCACTTTCATGATGACGAATACTGTCTACGTCCATTTAAACCTCCTTTGCTTTTTATGCAAATTCTATGGGTGACATGGCAAACACAGCACGTCCATATTATATATAGTCAATGGTACCATAACAATGGTAACTCACTAGCAGCTACAAAAATTACTGCAGAGCTAATAGATAGTTACCTGTTATCTGCAGTCGCTCCCTCTCAGCTATACGTTAACTTAGGAAGAGTGTTCTGAAGTCTCACCTAAAAGTCACCTAGTGATTATAGGACAATATCAAGAGAATGGATGAAATTATTCCAAAATGGTAAATCACTAATAATTAACTCTAGCATTTGTCAAAAAATAGTGTTCCTTTAAGTCTAGCTTTTATTAGTCAGATATCCTTTTTTAGGGCAGTGGTCGCCGTTTAGTTGGTGGGATGGTGGTTCCCTGTCAGGTCCACTCTGCCATTGTGGCCCTGGGAAAGCCCGCATTCACCCGCATTGCACTGTATGGATGTGAGTGATGTAGTGCATGTCAAGACTGGTAAGTGCGGAATGGCTGCCACGTCCTGTCAGACTGCCCCAGGGGAGCTGAGGACTACCAAAGTAGCTTATCACCACCAGAGTGTGAATGTGGAGGAAATAAATAATGCTTTAAACATTGTAAAGCGTCTTTGAGCATCTGGAAATGTGCTATATAAAATTAATGCAGTATTATTATTACTACTGTTATTCTTATTATCCATTTGGTACTTGAAGGCCAGTTTATAGATTACAATTGTACCATTTTTAATTGATTAATGATCCCAACAGACATTCCTATTTGTAGAATTGGCATTGTGTCTGGGTTTTAAGTGAAATGATGAACTGTCTAAGGAAACTGTCAGATCTTGCTTCATGTTTAATTATTATTGATTATGTAGCATGTCTAGAGAAATTCTGATAAAGTTTTCCTTTGCTATTGCAGCATGCATTTTTTTAAGACAAAAGTTTTGAATTGAGTGTTTCTGAACCAAAGCAAAGGCTTGCTCGCTCAAAAAGTGTTTCTTTGAGGGATTAAAGACAGAGAATGTTATTAAATTATAAAGCATACCTTTTTCAAATCCTTGATCTCAACGAAACAAAAGAAACCGATCACATCCGTTCACAAAAGCCGATTAGAGATTTGTTGCAAGATAATAATGGTTGACTAATCTGAGAAAGAAAACACAGACAGAAAGTGAGGATCTTACTTTCCTTTGCAATTACACAGCATGGATTTGTGCAGAGCACTGTAACGATGTGTCGCTATGGAAACACAATAGCAGCGCTCATGGGTGCTACCTATTAAGGATGCAAATTGTCTTCATGTTGACAAGCTTTTAGCACAGCAGTCTTCAAACTGACTTGTCATGCTATAGGGACAGAATGATACAATTTTTTTTAGAAAAAGATGAAGAAATAGACTATTAAGAGTACAAACATCTTCATAAGTTCATCATGTTTTTCTATATAACCCTATAATATTTGGATGAAAAAATGTACAGATAAAATATTTTACGTCATAATAACTATAATTATGTTAAAATGAGTATTAAAAAAGCTAAAATAACTTATAAAACATAAGCAAACATGTTTCATAGTATAATACTGAATATAAATAATTAGGTGTGATTAGATTTTATAGGGATTCCAAATGCTAGAGTTTTTTTGTGATGCACTCCTGAACATGTTAAGTGAAGGGTAAGTTCAATAGTCTTTCAGGTCTATTAGAATTACTTGTGCAAAACTGTCCTTGTTGGGCCATAAACAAACTGAGTGAAAGATGCTGTTATGGCGAGCCATTTTTACATTTAAACCTGTAAACCATAAAGGTATTCAGGGATAGGAATAAATGTTTTCTTAACATAACTATATTTTAACCAGTCATAAGATATTTAGATATGTCTGAAATTCCAATTAAACTAGGGGAGGTGAATTAGAGATTTTTGACTAGAATATAAGTGTTTACTATAATAGTATATATGGCTTGCTACACAGCTCGCTAAACAGTCTGGTAATCTCTGCACTGGTAACAATGAAGGGTCTTGTGTTGATAAATACATCCTGGAATATAGCTTATTTTGCTTCTTTGGGAGGTCCCATTGTTTGCATCTACTCAATGTAATCAATATTGTCCATTAAGCAAAACGTCAAAAGAACACACATTTTCGGTACCCATCCTGTCTAAAATGCAATATTTCTATTAACAATTATTAATCTCCAGACTGTATAATATGAATAATGCAGTAAGTTTCCTTACCCCAAGCAATAAGTTCATTACTTCAGATCCTGTGATCATGTTTCATGTATCTGTTTCCATAGTCTAGATTGAGTAATATTTTAACCATATAGTTCTAAAGGTAAAAGGTGAAAAACTGCAAGAGCAATGAGCTTTCAGATTTGCAGTCATTATATACAATACCTCTGTGGCCTATTCAGCCATAATATGCTCAACCCAGCCACAGGTTTCCTCTTTCCTTTTCCTCTTTTGCGGCCCAGGCAGCCACAGTTAGAATCAACGGTACACATGCTGGCAGTGATCTGATCAGAGCTGTCTTGCCCGTTTAACAATTCACTAGAGAGCTTGATGACACGTTTATCTTTTATGACAACAATACATAAGGTAAAACCTTACGTATTATGTGTAGGTGATTATTTGAGTAAACACTGGCATAGCATACAGATACATACAGATACATGCTTGGATGGGGTCAAAATATGACCCCATAGTATTTATGCCAATTGCATAAATATGATGTAAATGTAAATAAGCAAAGCTATGCTATTTTACATTGTTTACACTGAAAATTTATTGCACAGTTCCATTTTTGCTATTTTTACCTGCATTTGTATTGAGGGGAATGATTAGCCCCTCTGAGCAATAACACACACAATGGAGAAAAAAATAAAGCAGTTTCTATCACATTGGGCTACTTGGCCCTCAGCAATAGTAAAAACAACAACAATACTTTTAAAAGCTGCAATATCCATGTTACTAATAAAAAGGGTTTCATGTATACAGTGAATAAAAATATAAAAAAATTTATTGGGAAATTTAACAAGAAAATAGCCTTTTTGCAAATATTTTTAGTGCAGCTCAGTTTACTTTCTATCTATCTGATCTGGAGTCCTAATCTGGTTACTGCTTCCCCTTGAGCAAGGACAAACTGTGACAGAGCCACACGCTCACAAACAGACGGCCCACACACACACACACGCACACACTCAAAAGAGTTTGACCAGCCTTCACATTTAGATATTTCTGCTCTTCTTGCTTAGCTTTCAATGGGTTATAATTCAGCAAATGACCAATGTCGACTCCTTCAGGTCTTTTTCACTGACACTGGCAAAACCCAGGGCCACTAATTTAATAGATTAATTTAATGTGAATTCTTTGAAGGAAATAAACTTTTAACATTTTAAAAATAAAATAAAAAACCTTTCTGTTACAGTGCATGCTTGATCGGACATATACATTTATTTATAATTATATTGAATAGATTCAAGCAAACACAGAGAAACAAATATGAGACTTGTCACACGAAAATGAACAACTGAGTTCTGGACTAACTGAAACATGTGAATGCGCCTAAGAGCAAAACCATGAAGAAAAATTGTCATGAAAAGGTCATGGATGTTCCTTATTCCTAAGTTCCTGTGTGTCAGCATAATATTGAAATATTCCATGACGAGTGACCCATCCGTTTTTCCTTGGGACTGTAAAAAACCTGTGATTTAGTAAATATTCAAGTTTCCATTCCATTCATTGCAATAAATTAAAAAGTTGGTGATTCAGAAAGTTATGGGAATGTCATCAGAGAACACAAGAAAGAGAAATACAACCTGAGACTATGTACAGGCAGACATCAGTCACTTAATCGGCCTGGTTTTGAAGTTAGAGCATGCCCTGAATCATTTGGAATTAAATGCAGAACACTTAATAAATAACAAATGAATTTATCAGTGTTACTGGCTTTCACAATAGACAGCTTATTATGATATGGTTCATTATTTTATTTTAATTTATTACTTAAAATATTTAAACTAACATTTTAAAATAGTTTGTCTTCACTGTTGAAAGAGGTAGAAAAAAAGTGTTGCACGTGAAACAGTACAAAAAAGTTTTCAGCTCTATTACTATCGATTCGGACCATTTGTTTTGCAGTACTCATATTATTTGTTCTGGTATCGCTGCAGTTATTCAATTTTTCGCTTAGCCATTTTATTAACCATACAAATCCAATACTTTATCAAGAACAGGCTGTGAGAGAGCAGAAGTCAAAATCAAACCTGACTCTACAGGTATATTCAGTAAGTTTATAAAACTTGCTTAATTGCACTTGGTATTACACACAGTTTCTAAAAGTCTACCCATATTTATCTGTCAAATTGTCAATTGTAATCTCACATAAATTGTAATCTTATCAGAACAAGCCACTGGAACTGTGCAAAACAGCAATAGAATAATAGGCCCACCACTGAATACGTTCCGAAGTTAATGTTAAACCTCATTGCTCTATGTGATAATGAAATTTGCAGAGCTGTTGTGCAGATTACATCCTCAGTTTGAGGTAAGAATGTGTTGCCTTTCTGCGTTCAATCCCATTCTAACTGTGTGAGAGTTGTTTTTGCAGTATGAAAAGTGAAACAGATTATTCTGAGACTATTCTGTTACACCTCATTTGTAACCCTTTACAGCACTAATTTTGGTTGCTATTTACAAACTGGATTTCTCATTTTAGCATTTGAGTTGTATGGCTGTACCTTATTAAATTTTTTATTAAATCTGAATACAAACTTTAAAGATGTATTTATGTCACTGATTATTATATCTGACATATTTTTGAGCTATTATAAATTGTTGGACATTGATTGCCAACAGATATAGCTCTGCTCTAATTAAAAGTGTAACTACCCCAAAACCAAAACTTGAGAGTCATACTGGCAATATAATATAGATAATTAGATTAACTATAATATAGAGATGGGTGGGATCGTTAATAAGTACTATTATAGGGATGGGGATGTCTGGGCTAAGACCTCAATGTTTTCAGACTTTTAATTTATAAATGATTAACTGGTCCTCAATAAAGCACAAACTCGTTGTTAAGGTTATTATATGGAGGCATTACAAATGTGTATTGAAAAGTACGCTTTGCTTAACAATGTTTATAACTCATTATTGAACGATCTGTTAATGCGTAATTACTGATTTATGTTATTATAAAGAGGTGCCATTTACTGCAATACATCCATTATATAAAATGCACCATTTTTATCATGATTTGAATTTAAGTTGTTTTAAATCTGTTTTTTAAATGATTTTTTTGTAGTTTGATGTTTTAAAAAGAATGTCTGGTAACATGTGACCATTAACACTGTTCCACAGTCTAAATGTCTGTCTTGAACTTAGACAAGGACTTTTCCTGCTTCAAGCCTGAGACAACTGTTGTCATCCTCAGTTTGTTTGACGCTGGACACTTCACCTTGGGCAAATGAGCCTGGCCTAATTTTTACCCCAAACAACTTGACAGACAAAGTCCAAGACAGAGAGAGCTAGGAATGTCCAACGACAGTGCGAATGAGCATACAGATATGAAAGAGAACAGCTATCTGAAGCATTTGGAAGAAACTAAAAGACAATGACAAATCTGCTGTAGCTCAAATGGTAGCCGCATCAGTTAGATTACGAGTTTCATTTCAGGCAAATATAAAAAAATATTAACCCAGTTTTCTATAAGAAAAAAAACTATCAATAAAAAATAACATAATGGCATAAACAAACAGAAAATTAGTATTTTCAGATTCAAAGAGACGTTTCTCGATGTTTATTGAAATAATTCAAGAAAAAAGAATGCATGCAAATAACATGCTATTTAATGTTTTTAAGTAAAAATGTGAATTTGTAATGATAAATGTTGATGTTTCACCACCAAAAAAACACATATTTAGTGCTACAGATTTGTTTGTGCCAATTAAAAAAATTTAACTTTCAATAAATTGTTTTAAGTAAGGCATTCTGTTTCGGAATGTTCGCCCTATAAAACTGCAGAAACATCTTTCATTTTACTCTCTGAGCTCATGGAGAACGAAGCATTTCAGGGGCTAAGTGAAAGAAATGTCTTCTGTAATCTGTGGGCGAGGCTGTCACATACCATAAATGCTCTGCTCTTTGCCAATGCTATTACTTGACCTTGTTTTATTGAATGCCTTTCTTTCAATCCATCTCTAATAGTCTAATGTCTTGAGTGATGGCTCAAGCACTCAAGTAAAGGGCTGTGCTGATGTAATAATGCTATGGGACCCGAAGGAACAAAGATGTTTCTTTCCCCTTTTTGTTTCAGTAATACAGATAATTTATTAGAATGTTTGACAATATGCTATGTCTGCATTTAACACAAAAAATTAAGATGAAACAAACCTCAACGGACCTATTAACTTACCTACCTACTTCATTATTTATTACTATTATTTATAACTATTATTTGTTGGTCCAATTTATATACAGTTAAATAAATTTAAATGTTCATTATATCTTACCCTATGAGTCAATCTAACTTTTTAGAAACTACTAGAGCAGGGTTTAGAAACACTAAAACACAGATTTCCTCACAATTTTGCTTCTAATCATAACAGTTTAATCTGTTTTTGTGGTTTATATAACAATAGAGAAGAATCCCGTGGCAATACAGTACATAATTATAAAAAACAATAAATTAACATTTATTCTTCACAATGCTCTTCATAATTTTTCACAATTATTCTTAGTGAAGTAAGGAGATTGGTGGGATTAAAGAGTACTAGGTTAGCTGACTGAGGAAGGGCTCCGTGTCCTAAGGGTGACAGAAGACAGAAGAGCACCAGCTAAAAAAGGGTCATCTGCAAATTAAACAATTTAAAAATAATTTTTGACATACCATTTCTGAATTGCCAAAGTGTATGAAATGTGTTATGCTAATAAAATGTCTTTGCCTTAAAATGTTTAACCCATCAGCAAACAGAGCAACACGGAATGTGTGCCAAAATAATGCATCAACAATCAAAGTGAAGCATAGCCATTCGCTCAGATAGGGTAGAAAACTAAAACTTGAGTTTTTAAACAGAAAACAGTGTCTCAACAAAAGTCTAAAAAAAATGTTATAGTCATTATATTTGTAACCCTTGTTCCCCAAAGTGAACAGAGACGTAAGTTGATATCGGAGCCTTTGTTATGTCATTGCACATGCCCACTACAATGAAAAGCAGATGTCATGTAATCGTTCTGTGATGCTTCATCAGCCATTCTCACCACCTAGGCAATTAGAGACTTACACACAACCTTACAGTTGTGGCAAGGGGACATATGTGTCCGCTACCTATTCGGAAAATGGTAGTTACGAAAGAAACCATAACGTTCCCTTACAGTTGTTCACTCTATGCTGATATTGACTATGAGAACACCCTTGAAAGCGTCACAAACTAGGTCTGTCTGAATTGGCAGATAGCCAGGTACCTCGGGCACTTCAATAGTCAGGCACCAAGTGGGCCCTTATCTGCCTTGGCCTCAAGTTACCTTACTTAATTGCCTGACATGTATGGTTGTCTTGTAGATGGAGAGTGCCTGCAGATCTCCCACACTCTTAATCAAGGCTGAGCAACCAAGAGCACAATCTAAATTGAAAGAAACGTATGCTTTACCGAGTGTATCCGGTATCCGGTATCAGTGTATCCTCTGTTTAGATCTGAATCCAAATTGATGAATCAGTCCGCGAACGAGAGCTGACAAACGAGGTGAGCATATAACAACAACAACAACAACAACAATAATAATAATAATAATAATGGCTTCAATTTATGTAGCGCTTTTCCAGACACTAAAAGATGCCTTACAATTATCAGAGCATTATTCATTCACTCCAAATTCACATACTGGTGGTGATAAGCTGGTAACCCTCAGCTGCCCTGGGGTAGTCTGACAGGACGGTGCTGCAATTTCTTGCCTAAGGCCTCGTTACCACCCCCAAACACACTCCACAAGTCACACACATCCATGCAGGGAAATACAGGTGAAGTGGCTTACCCATGACCATAACGGCAGAATGGACCTGGTGGGGTTTGAACCGCCAACCTTCCGGTTAATACTCAAATACTGCAGCATCTTTCTGCCCCAATATTCCTCTTTGATGATATACATCACCACCACTGTGTTGTCTGTCCTGACCAACACGTGGTAGCCCTGCAGCATCAACTTGAAGTGGTTTACCACTACGAACACTGCCCATAGCTTCAGCAAGCATGTGTCTCAGCCCAAGACAACCTAGGCATACTGCACCCCAACCTGTCTTGGATGCATCTGTAGTCACTGCTACACAATCATAATGTCCTGCAGAGAGACGTCAGTATCGAGGAACTCAATGTCTCTCTTACAACAAAGCTGTGGCAACAAGCTGTCACAGTCACTTTAAGTTGCCCTAGGTGCCCTTCTCATGATGGGACTTGAGGGCTTGGACTCGGAGTGGTCTCATATAGAACAAACAAGCCGAATACCCACCGGTGAGGAGGTCATATGCCCCAGGACCCTCTGAAGAGTTTTAGAGAAACCCCTGAGTTTATGCAGACTCTGCATGCTGCCTTCAGCAGACTCATAGCAAGTTCTCAATGCAAGCCTTCTCACAGCACACCTAATGCAGGGAGTTTAATGTTGCCCTTGTTAAGGAAAGTTAATCATTATAATGAATATCAGTACTGCAGATATTAATGATTCTTATAAGATTGAGTTTATATCTAGGTGAGTAATGTGTGTGTGTGTTGTGGATGATCGAATGGAAGAGTGAGAGACGGAAATGACGTGGAAGGGCGGGACATGTTGCTGTCGCAAAAGCTCAACGGACCTTCCCAATCCGTTCTGTCTTTCTGCTTTCTCCCTCTCAGACATCCTTCCTCCACTCCACGCATGCGTTATACCACAGTAACCCTTCATGGGTCTAATTTATTATGTGTTCGTAATTCATGTCTCTTGAGTAATTATTTCCATATTTCTTTAACAAATGGCAATGAGTCGATCAGATTAGGTAAACGGATGAATGCTTATAAGCTTTTTTTTATTGTAAACCTAGGTTTTGCGATGTTTTGTTTCGAGTGAGCTGGCGAAAATCCCAGCGGCAGCTGAATGGGCCTTGACAGGGGTGTTCGAGACAGTACCTGACAGATGGAACAAACAGCTGTAGCAAGCTGTACTTGTTGAGCGAATTAGCGTAATACATTGATAAAAATGGCAGAACCTTAACTTTAACTGATTTTAGACCAAGATACATGCTGCCCCTTGGCAAAAGTATTAGAAGACATGTGGTTAGTTTCCATTGCTATGCAGATGACACCCAGCTCTGTATCTCTGCAAAACCTAATGACCCTTTAAAGCTAAATAAGATCTCAGAATGTGTCGCTGATATCAATGACTGGATGAATAAAAATTTCATAATGCTGAATCCTGATAAAACAGAAATATTACTTGTTGGCTAATGTTACTTGCTTTTAAATAAGGAACCTCAGGAACATTGCTAAAGTGTGAAACATGCTGTCTATTGTAGATGCAGAAAAATTAGTGCATGCTCTCATGACCTTCAGAATGGATTATTGCAATGCTCTGTTAGCCGGCTACTCAGCCGCCATGCTACAAAAATTACAGTTAGTCCAGAACGCAGCAGCTATAGTTTTCAATATGACCACATTACACCGTTTTTGTGCTCTCTTCATTGGCTTTCTGTACAATATCGCTGTTATGTATTGTGCTGTGTTTTATTTGTTTCTGTATGTACTCTTGGGCGATCTCTCTCTCTCTCTCGCTTGTTTTCAGCTCGATGCGGATTGGTCTGTAATGAGCCAATGAGCAGAGCATGATTCATTGCTGTTTCATGATGATAATTGGTTGTTTCCGATGTCTGATAACAGACCAATCCGCATCGAGCTGAGAGAGAGAGAGAACGCGAGAGAGATCAGTTTGTGATATATCATTAATTTAATAAACAATTATCATACATCATCAAAACCAGGATCTAATAAAAAAGTCTAAAGCCCCCCAAACAGACAGGAATGCATTGATGCGGATTTAACATGTTAATATGTGTCCCCAAAAATACTTATTTGGAACTCAATGTAGCTAAACCGACAGGAAAATCAATCAAATCAAAGAAATAAGAATAAATCAAAGAAAACAAAGCTGAAAACAGATGTTCCCTCAATCCAATGAGTTTGGCATAATTGAGGTCACAGTTGCTCATTTGTAGCTATAGGTGTGAACAAGGCAGAGATATTTTTTGGAACATGGTTAGACTTATGATTGTTGAAGAAAATAACCGAATAAAATGAATAACTTATCATGAAAAAATAATCATCAGTAAACGCATGTAAAAGCTCATCCATATTTGAGTAAGTACAATAAAATATTTTAAAAAGAGAGTAAATCTGCATGGCACTCTGGTGCCAAATCCCTACAAAGTGATGTGAACAAAGAGCCTGAGACAAATCTGGATCAGCAAGAACAGGATCAGAAGAGAGATTTGCTACAAAGCCAGGCGCCAGATAATGTTATCTGAAGCCAATCTGACATTTACACAAGCTGTTCAAACAGTGCTCAGCATGCAAACGCCTCCAATAAGGAGCACATGGAGACAAAATGTAATAAATAAATAAAAGACAACTGGATTATTTGAATAGTTCATCCACACATCAGACTACTGTCATTGCGTAGCCTTAATGCTTTTATCTACTTAAGATTTCCTTTTATGCTATGAACATCCTCTTACATTCAAACTTCCACAGGTTCCACCAACATTTTCACTGTTTTAAAGATACAGAAAGGAATTCATGTTACTTAAGTGGTTTAACTATTTTTATCAAGCTACATGTTTTGGAAATACTAACAAAGTAAGGAAATTCTTATACTTTAGTCTTTACATGTTAAGGACCTCACATCTTTTACCTTAACATGTTAAAACAATGAAATGGACCCAAGACTTAAGCCTGCTCTAAAATGGACAATACACTGTCAGTATGGGTAACTGTTTAAACCATTGACTTGACTATCAGAAACAAGAATGAGTGCTGACAGAACAAACATATGCAATTCATCTTTGTAATTAAACACATTAACAGAACACCATTTTTTTGCGGAAAGACAAGATTATAGTCTAAGCCCATTGGTAGTCTAAGCCTCAATTGTGCAGTTCACTGTGCACAGTAAGCTAGCTACCATGTGTTCTGCTTGGGGTGAGATACACAACAGCCAACTAATGTTTAACCAAAGTATGCTTCCACTGTAGAGGTCAACACACCTTGTAATTGCCAGTTGCAAGAGAATATAATATTCAGCAGGACTCACGCTTTACTATACAAACAAATGCTCTGCTTACCTACTGCACAATAGCAACATAAGTGATTCTAATTAAAATAAAAATGTGAAGACTAAGCTCTCAACACCAGCTTTTACTATAGATCTTTGGCAAAATATCACAAAATGCATCCATCTGTGAAGAGCTTCTCAGAAAACGACACCGTGAATGCACAGTTCAGGAGTACTTCAAGAGATTCCGCACTCTGGCCGCAAGTAGCGGTTGGAATGAGAAGGCACTCCTGACTGTTTATCACAATGGTCTAAGTAATGCTTTACGATTGCAAATTGCGACAGTGGATGACTACGTTGGGTTGGAGAAACTAATTCCGACCATGCGTAACACTGCGAGCAGGGTTCAATACTATATCCCTGCCACAAGGCGCTATTCCTCATCCCACCAGCCAGAGTCAGTTGCTCCAGGAACAGACCCGATGCAGGTCAACACCTAGACACCCTGATCACCCTAGACTAACGACACCATCGGCGTACCCAGTGACTATGCCTGTACAGCGGCAGTTCGGGGAATGTTATCATGGGCTGCCCCATTACGCCCCCCCTGTGGGTAGAGAAGGTTCTCGAGTGCCAAACTGCTCACTGTTAAGCTCCCCATTCCTCCTGAGTACTCCTCCTTCTCAGAACGGTTCTGTCCCAAGAGAGCATCCACGTTACCACCACATAGGCCTAGGGCAGGGGTCGGCAACCCGTGGCTCTGGAGCCGCATGTGGCTCTTTAGCGCTGCCCTAGTGGCTCCCTGGAGCTTTTTCAAAAATGTTTGAAAAAGGAAAAAATAAAAGGAAAAAGGTAAATATGATTTTTGTTTAATATGGTTTCTATAGGAGGACAAACATTCTTAACGTTTACTAATGCTGTAAAAGAGTGTAGAATAAATATTTAATTTCAACATTTCTGTCAGCGACGATTTACGTCATCACCCGCGACACACGTTTCTATCAGCGGGGCGGGATGCCAGGTAGGTGGCTGCTGTAAACAAACCGGCGGCTGTGTGAAGGGCCATGGACCCCAAAGAGAAAAAGAGAAACATAACTAAGGAGAACAGATGATTCAACGGTTCTTGGACCGAATCGTTTGCATTCAGTGCCGATGCAGAAGGATTGCCTGAATGTTTGCTCTGTATTGAGAAGTTGTCTAATAACAAGAGTAAGGTGGAAAGACATTTCCAGGGAAGGCATGCATGTATTTAGTAACAAAGTGGCTGTTATTTTATATACTTCTTTTCAAAAAGCTGCTGTTTTATTTTTATAAATGTATGCTGCGTTTTTTCGCGTTGTATGCCCTCCAGGAATTGGGTTTGACACCCCTGGCCTAGGGACTGCGCAATTGATCTGCTTCCGGGTGCACCAGTACCTAAAGGAAGGATCTACCCCCTGTAACTGCCAGAACACAAGGCCATGGAAGAGTACATCAGTGAAGCTCTCTCTCAAGGTTACATCCGTCCTTCCACTTACCCAGCCGCATCATCTTTCTTCTTCATTACCAAAAAGGATGGAGGGCTCTACCCCTGCATCGACTATCATACCCACAGTCAAGTTTAGTTATACCCTTCGTCTCCTTCCTAATTCCCTAGAACAACTCCGTTCTGTCACTATTTTCATCAAATTAGACTTATGCAGTGCTTAAATTTTTGTACGTGTCCGGAAGGGGGATGAATGGAAGACTGCGTTCATCACCCATAGAGGACATTACAAATTTCTGGTCATGCCATATGGTTTATCCAATGCACCATCTGTGTTTCAGAACTTAATGAACTCCATTTTACAACCATTCCTTAATCAATTCCATAATCGTCTACTTTGAGGACATTTTGATTTATTCCTCCACTATTACCGAACACCGTCAACACGTCATTTCCGTTCTCACTCCGTCACCATAAATAGTTTTTGAAGGCAGAAAAATGTGAATTTCATACCACCTCCATGTCATTCCTAGGTTGCATCATCTCTGCTTCCAGCATGACAGTCAAGTTGTCACACCCCTAACCTCTTTACTCCAAAACAAGCCAAGATGTCTGCTATGGACAGATGCAGCCCAGGAAGCATTCAAATCACTGAAATCAGCATTTATTCAAGCTCCCCATCTTAACCCTTCTAAACCCTGACGATCCCTTTATAGTGGAGGTGGATGCCTCCTCCACAGGGGTCGGAGTCGTCCTTTCCCAAAAGCCAACACATTCCCACATACCTCTTCCATGCACTTTCTTTTCCAAGAAATTTAACCCGGTGGAGGTAAACTAAAACATCGACAACCGTGAGCTGCTAGCGGCCCTGGAAGAATTGCATCACTGGCTCGAACGAGCATCTGACCCTTTCATGGTACTCACCGATCACAAAAACCTTCAGTATCTCCAAGAAGCCCAAAGACTCAACTTCCATCAAGCCAGGTGGGCTTTGTTTTTTAACCAATTCAAATTCATAATTTGCTTTTATCCCGGTGATAAAAACGTCAAAGCCGACACGCTGTCAAGAATTCACACTCCCCCCGACAAAGAAGATGCCACCATTCTTGCAGAGCACGTGTTTGTCACCCCCCATTCAGTGGCCACCCAAAGAAGCTATCGGTGTTCCGGCAGCAGAGATTCCGCCAGGTTGCCCATCGGATAGACAGTATGTGACAGTATGTTAAAGTCCAACCCTGACAACAAGCCTCTTTAAAAATATGTGTTTTTTTTATATGAGTTATTCATGAACAACAAATCACTAGCTTCTATTTAAATGCAGGTAAAGTGACTGGTTGGCACCTAAAATACTTCCTCCACAGTGTCCTTCCACAGATAAAAATGCCTTTGTGTAGAGGGATTGTTGGATCAAAATGAGATACGTGTTTATTTGTGCATCTCGGTAGACTTTAACCCAGACAGCTTCAATTTCAAAGCAACTGGTGATGACCCTAATTTAATATAGGGTCAACTTCATATTTTTACCTCTGCATGGAATTAAGGTTACACATGATTTAAGTACAGAGACTTTCTTTACCACCCTTTCCTTGAATAAATTACAGATTTGCAATATTGACTGATGTTCAAACTTAATGACTTGACATCACAGGGGGTTGATGAGACACCACTAAAAGCAACAAATCATTATTATGACCAGTTACTCTCAGCAGTAAGAAAACGATGATGAAAAAACACAGCCAGAGACAGCACTATAAATGCATTTTAAAACATTTCCATCAAGTTCAGCAAATTACTGAATAAAATGTAAACCACAAGTTCTGAATATATAAAGAGGATTCAAACCAAAAAGTCACACAATACTTTAAAGAAGAAACAAGGCTGAGTCAGCGAAGTTGGTTTATGCTACTGATGCTGGTAAGATAGAATTTTTAATTACATCATCAAACCATATATAGCAACCAGAATGGCTTTACCTTGCAACAATTTTATTGCAGATTTATATCTCAGCTTAGGAAAACACTAGGTGTTTTGGTTGGTTTATATAATTTGTAATGAAAAGGAGAACATTATATGATGTCCTTTCCTCCTCCACAGCAACCATACTGTTTTCAAATATTTATATCTGATTTAGGAAATGATCTAGGACAACGGGCTGGTTTATATAACTCTCATTGACAAGGTGAATAATATATTGTGTCACTGCTCCCTCCTTAACAACTATACTGTTTACCCAAGCCACCATTTGGAAATAACTACATCACAGTTTAGGAAAAGAGTAAGGACATAAGGTTGGTTTTTTGAACTCATGGGAAAATTATATAATGTAACTGATGCCTCCATTTTCCTATAGCATGCTACTAAAAGTATGATTAATGTCTTCCTTAAGTAGGAAAATGTTTTAAACAGCTTTAAGTTTTTAACTCCCAATTGGCTAAGCCTTTATCAAACTTTGAAGATTGGCTTTCTTAAGCTAACTTTAAAATCTATTGTTCATTTTTGTTCACCTTGGCAGAAGAATAAAAAAGGTACTTGGTGTCAGTGACGCAACAATTCATTAGTAACTAAGGCTCTATAGAGGCTAGCTAACCCAGCCTTATAGGGACAGAAAACCTTTAAGTTTGCCACTTCAACACGCCTCCCAGCAGATCTCTGTTTTATGTCATCTGGGCATTGGGAACCATTTTTTTCTGGCAATGTTTATTTTTCAATGGTACATTATGTTTGGTGAGTATGGTCATACTATACATTTATTTTAAACTGGTGGGAACACCATTGTGTTTAACACAATTTGTCAACAATTCAATTTGATTTGGCATCAAAACATTAGAGTTCTACAAGTAATATGAAGGTGAATATATTTTAATAATATAAATGGTTTCTTAAGAAATTACTTATTTTTTGTTGGATTTGTTTTGTGTACTTTTTTGAAAAATTTTATTCTGTGAGATATTTTCTAGTTGCCCTGATTCCAAAAGATGTTGTGAAAGGTAATTATACTTTGTAGAGCAGCTGTTCTACTTTTTCATATGAAACAATTACTTAAATTGAAAGGAATATTTTAACATAAACTCAAAAGCGTTGATTATGACAAAGCCTTCCTTGATGATTATTACTGTGTAATTAGAGCATTGTTTAGTTTACTGTGTAATTTGGCAGATTGTAATATTTTCCTCAGACTATTTCACATTTATGTCTCATAGAAATTACAAAGAGCTGTGCTTTGCTGTGGAGATTCATCTTTTTATATGATAACCAATTACGTGTTCGATTAAGATGCATACTTTTGTCTGTGCAACTAATTATCCGCTTCCTAAAACAAACTCATAATGGAACACTTTCACATGCTCACTGGAACAAAGAGAAAAGAAGCATAGTGCTCCATCTATCTTAGTGACGCATTTTACTACCCATCTATCTCATAGAAAACCACTGAAACATATATTTTTCTTCACACTGTATATTGCTGTGAATTATAAAACAGAATGAAGAATAGTGAAATGAAGAATAGTTTTTGCACACATTAATTTAACCTGCATACACAATTAGAAACATTAAGGTGGGAAATAGTTAACATTTAATCATACAAACTGTAGAGCACCTGTTATGTAACAATGTTAACCCTTATCTAGTTCCTAAAAGAAGCAAACATACCATATCGGTGTCTGAAACTGGTCCGAAGCTTGTCACATAGATGTTTGTCCTCACTTCTGTCACACTCTCTGAAAGTACAAAATTAAAGAATGAATCGACATAAAAGAACTGCACAGACAATATCTGGTTTACCAGGCTTCCAACCAAATCCTACTTAATTAAAGGGAAGAACTGATATTTAGTCAAGAGTGAAAATAATATCATGTGTATAATTTACAATTTATTTTAAATTTTAAATAGTAAAATGAAAAAAAAACACTTAAACACATATCGGTTACTCTGGTTTTTAATGCTCTTTTCACATTTGGTTAGTTTTGTTCTTTAAATGAGATATAAACTCATTTTGGATGCCACTGCTGTTTCAATGGAGTGATAAACAATGTTAAAATGTTGAAAATGAAATTAAAATATTGTAAATTTTTTTGAAGACTTTTCAGTTGCTTTTTGAAAGCTGTTAGTGCTTTCCTGACTGGATCAGGGAATTTGTTCCACCAGCCAGGGACAGGGAGGGCTAAAATTCTACTAAGAGATTTGCCTTTGTGGGACAGAACCACAAGACACTGTTCCTCCTCTGAGTGCAGGCTTCTGGAGGGCATGTAGGAGTGTATGAGCTTGCGGAGGTAGACAGGAGCTGATCTGGAGATGTTTTTGTAAGCTATCATTTTGAAACTTAATACGAGCTGGGACGCAGTGCCAGTGAAGAGTGATGAATAGGGGAGTAACATGAGCTCACTTCAGTTCCTTGAAGATAAGACAAGCTGCAGAGTTCTGGATCATCTGCCGAGGTTTGAGCACATTTGCTAGGAGAACGTTGCAGTAGTCCAGATGTGAGAGGACTAGAGCATGAACCAGGAGTTGACTTGCATGCTCAGTTAAGAAGTGCCTGATCTTTCAAATATTGTGCAGTGCAAACCTACATGCTCCAGCTGTCTTGGTGATCTGATCTTTGAAGGACAACTGTTCATCTAAAATCATTCAGAGATTCCTGACTGAAGGCGAAGAAAAAAAAAAGTATTTTTCATATAAAAAATTATATTTCGTATATAAACAATGTTTTTCAGTTTAGATCATCCATCTTCTTTGTAGTTATTAATTTATTTTTTTGCAGTTTTTGATAACACTGTTTGGGATCCTGTGTGATGTAAAATCCTGTACCTGTGCTGTAGTATACATTTCACATTTTTGTCACTAAATAAATGAAAATAATTTTTTTTTATTTAGAGTTTTTTTAAATATAAAGAATAAAAAAATTAAAAAATGCTTTGGACAAGCAATGCAAAAGCATGCAGGTGGGGAGGGGGGATCTAGTATTTATACACCTTAAAAAACACAATTCTATATTTGTATATACATAAACAAGAATCTAGTGTCCTAAAACAAAAATTTATATATATATATTTTTATTTATTGCACACAGTTGACATGCCTACACATTTTACTTTATTAGTTCATGGCCCTTTAAACATGAAAAAGCCTTTGTTCCCATAATGACTATCTGGTTAAGAACTGATTTATAAATGTAGCTTATTATTTAACTGCAATTAAATTATTCAGGCTTACTTGCCTGAATTGAAATATCTGTAAATGAAAGACCCAGGGATATGGATCAACATGAGTGTCAGCTCTTAATGTTAGACTTAACCAACTTCTTTAATGCAAACGTAGGAAAATCCAAGTTCCCGTTATAATCTCAGACATGATGAGTTCTCGAACACCCTTCAGCATCTCTGTAAAGCATGGCTTATTTGGCAGATTTGATGGGCTTGAGCAGGGGGTTTCAGGGCACTGAGCCCAGCTAGGCTTTTTGAGGCATTGCAGGCTGCACAGCTACATCACACATGGAACCCGCGGTGCCAAATTGCTTAGACCCATTTATCAAAATCACACACCCTGGTTTCAGATTGTAGACTGCTGAGCTCCTAATGTTGGTTCGCGGCTTTTGGAGGTCTCTGGGGGTTCCATTGGTGCCTCTGCTCGAGAACACCTCAAGGCTTTAGAGGACACTAGAGGTTCCCTTAATTACCCCTCATTGTAGAGCAGCTTAAGGTTTGAACGTTTTGTGTTTAAAAGAGGATAATCTGGTTCATCGGTAATCAACAACTTTGGCTAAGAGCTTTTACAGAGCATTGCAGTAAACACTTTGGAACAACATACAATTTGATTTCCTAAATAAGTAAAATTTGCAATGGGTGATTCTTTACTAAAAAGAAGATCCCTTCGTGGAGGCTCAGTGATTTTAACTATGACTGAGTTGTCCCTTTATAGAGGCAGAATATACCTTATTGTATATACAAATGCTTACAAGTCCAGAAAATTATTATAATTTTTTATTTGGTTTCCTCACGTACCAGGAGAAGAGTTTCAGCGTAATCAGATATTTTTGAAAATTCCCCAAAAGGGCTGTCATATGGAAGGCTAAACCTCACTTTTCAGAGTTTTATAGGTGGAGTTTGCCATTGATGGAGCTTCTTTGCTTTTTTGTGGACGGAGCAAGAATTCTGTTCCTGCTCCTTGTGCTAAAGAATATCTTATGGAATGTGCAGGTGTTTTTTTAAATGGCTTAGCGGTCTTACGTTTTGTTTCCACATAAAGCCGAAAAAAAGGTAAACTGCTAGTGACCACAAAACCTCCAGATACCTTTGGCTACCAAAAGTTGGACCAGGCGGTACATGGCTTCAGTTTCACTTCAACTACATACTGCAACTGAGCAGCAACATTTTGCTCTCTGCATGATGCGTAATAAGTGACTGTATTATCTTAAATGGCCACTTGGCAGAAGTGAGCAGATTTTAATTCATTTCCCTAATAAAAAAAAAAATAGTGCTGTAATGTTTTCTTTATTCAGATCACTATCTTTGAACCTCATCTACACTGTTTTCGTTTTTTCTTCTTTTTTATCATTTGGTTTGCTGGTGAAGATCTTTTCTCTGCCTGTGTGTGTGGTATTTTTACCCTGGATTTTCCCACGTCAATAAAAACTGATTTGGTTACTTTATTTGACCACAAAATTGGTTTAAACCGGGCTTTTTAAATAAGTTCGTAGTTACTGATTAGTTTATATAATCAATTTCTACATACTAATAAACGCTACAATCCTTATGAAGGGTAGTTCTAATACTATCCCATATAATTATTCAATAGGAATTACTAACCCACATTAAGTACTTATCCTTATCTTATTTTAAGCTGCTTGAAGCAACTGCTAAAAAAGTGACATATATAAAGACATTTAGAATGATTAATATTTTAAAATGGAAACCTTCAACCAATTAGACGTCTTAGCTACACCTTTGTTCTGCCTATGTGGACCCATTTTTGATTATGCATGGTCTTTGAGCTCTGGAAAAGCTCTATATGAATTGAAAACATTATTATTATCTGTCCATGTTATATACAGCCAACAACAGCAACTTGTTAGTGACACAATGCTAGCTAACAGTGTCATTACATGTGAGTAGAAACCATGAATCTCAGTAAAATTTACCTTCTCTTCACTCCAATAAATATCTTTTTGAGTCTTGTCTTTGTAACAGGTTTGTGTGCTGTCATACAACAGCAGGCGTTCATAATTTGAACATTTACGTTTAAATGGACAGCAAAATTGATTATTACACTTGTTAAATGGCTTGCAATTTGGAATCAAGGCATTAAAGGGGGAATTCGTTGTTTGTATGTGAAAATTTAGATGTCACTAACATTTTTTAAAGACTGAATTGTTGAATTTATTTAAATGAAAGAGTATGCCTTTTAGAGAGCAATGTTTCCCATCAGTCGGTCACTACGACTTGGGTGACGACTATGGGAAGCTCCGCTAGGAGCGCTCTACTCTCTCCACACTATTTCAAAATGGCAATCAGCGAATGGTCATGTGATCACGGATAAAGCGAACGCAAGCGTGACGCTCTTCCTGTTTTTTTTTGCTGGAGCCTACTCTCGACACGTGAGCGACTCAAGTGAAAAACAACCATGGAAACAATTGATTACCCGTGTGGATTATTGAAGATTTGGTGAGTCGACGGCTACCAGCGAGGCTGAAACCGTTGCACGCCCCATATTTCAGCTCTTTCACTGCTTTCCACCAACAACCAAGACTCCTTTTCTTAGTAGAGCACTTGTTTTGCCAGTCGACTATAGCATTGTCCAAACATGTCACGACCGTGCAACTCTGTTGGATGCGGTGGATTGATCGCATTGACAGATAGCCATGATTATTGCCTCGATTGTCTTGGGCGCATACATGTTGAAGCAGCGATTGAGGGATCAGACTGTAGATTGCACAGTTCTTTTCGACAGTGCATTTAAGTTGAGGTTGGCGTACTTTCAGGCAACCACTGAAGGCTATGTAGCTCCCGCCCCCAAGGGTCGATAAATGCATGTCTCTGGCGTCCAGAGGAGTATAGCAGGGTAGCAAGTGCCGTCTACCGGCCACGCACACTTCCGATTCACCCAGTGCATCGGCTATCTGCCACAGTTAGTTATCGGATGGTGCGCTGCTTGCATCTTATGAGAACTCCTGTGCACCTGATGATGCGATCTCCACTGCTGCATCGGAGAAGTAGACAGTACATCCCTCTCCCTCTCTGGGGTGATGGCAGACTGGGCTGCAACAGCAATTGGGTTGCAGGTGGCTTTGCACCTTGCACCTGAGATCTTCAGGCTGGCTGCATGGTTTGTGGGGTTGTGCCGGGATGATACCCCGCAGCTGACTTTTTCTTTCTGAAAGTGCATCGGCAACTGATCCAAATTTGAAAGGCACCTCTTAAAGCGAGGCTGGTCAGTCTTCCCTCTCTTGCTCCCCTTGATGGTGCGGTAGCTAAGGGTTACAAAGTGATTCCCAGGTAGAGTAGGCGCTGATGGTGCACTTATGCCTGAGTAACTCTGCCACCTGGCGTGAACAGCCGAGTCATCCATCCTGCCAGCTAAGCCTGTCGTTGGACCTGACTTTGAGGGCTTACGCTGGTGTGGGTCTAGCTGCCACTGCCTGTAAGCATTAGCAGCCTTTTAGGTGTTCCAAGCCAAGACCCTGAAAGATATGCAGTAGAGGAGTTGTGGCCCAGGTCTTACAGAGGATCTGAGGGCGGCTACTGACTTCATGCTCAAGGTGACAAAAATTGCAGGTAGCTCGCTTGGCTGCACAATGTCTACATTAATTGTCCACTTCCCCCGTCTTTGGTTGATCCAAGCTGAGATACTCTCACAAGATCGGAAACGTCGGCTCACCCACTGCCTGCTCAACGCCGGAGAAAACCTCCTCGGTCCTCCCCTGATCGTGAGCCCCCATGTTGGAGACATCGAGTAAGAGTGGCTACGAGGAGTTGATGGAAGAGAATTCATGTCCAGGGCCCTCCCCAACATCACCAGGGCAAGAAGTTCCTACAGGCCTCCCAGGGAGTCCAGCTGCTGTGCAAGCTTCGCTACCAGCCCGCTTTCCTTAGAGGGAGGAGGTGCCAACAACTTCAGGCAGTGAATCACTACAGGTCAGATCTCAGTTTCCATTAAATATGCAAAAGTTGAACTCCCTGGGTTATGTGCAGAGCTAGGAGGCTTGCATTGCAGATGCGAATGCAATTCTTATTTCAGAGACACATTCAAGGGCGTGGTATCTAATGCAGCACACTCCTGATGACTCTCAGCTTCCGTGTGTGAGTCAGTCTCGAGTGAGACCTCCTTGGTTGGAACCGGATGATGCTCTGAGGTCAAACCTGAGTGTCCAGGTAGGTCTCCACCAAGGTTCCCTTCGGACCCCACCTCTAAGTTCCCTATTTTGCAGGCCCGCTATGGAAACTATCGACGAAGTGCATATGACGCCATTAGTTGAGTTTCAATAAGCCTGGTGGGAGCCTCCCAATATTTCCCCTTGACTCGTGCACACTGTCCAGCACAGCTATTGACTACAGTTTGTTGCCAAGCCGCCCAGTTTCAACGAGGTTCTAATGACTTCTGTCTCAGCCACAGAGACCCTGGTCCTGTGCGAGGAGATCGAGCCCCTTCTACGCAAAGGTGCAATCGAGCTGGTCCCTTGTGCCGAAAGGGAAGGAGGGTTTTACAGCTCATACTAGTTTCCAAACGCACAGGCTTTGCCTCGAAGATCTAGTGTATCAGTACTGCGTCGTCCACTTCGGTTTGTCTCTGTCCCCTCGCACCTTCACAAAGGTGATCGAGGCGGCTTTAGTACCATTAATATGGAAAGAGGTTCGAAGGGTCCCAGTTGATTCGCCACAGAGACAGGGTGTTATGCCAACTCCGCTCTGTGGGGCTTTGGATCAAATCAGGAAAGAGCCATCTAACCCCTGGCCAGAGCATATCTTTCCTGGGTATAGAGCTAAACTCCTTTAACATGCAAGCATGCCTCTGAGTCTGTACAAGATTAGTGGTCCCTCTGAAGAACTTCCAGAGGCTCATGGGGCAGATGTCTCCCGCAGCACATGTTATACGGCTCGACTTATTACATATGTGACCACTCCAGCTTTGCCTCAAGTTCGAGTTCGTTTGCGACCATAGCGTCCAGGGTGACTGAAGGTGAACGCTTTAAGAGAATGCTGTTGGTTAGCTTCATGTGTTGGTCAAGATGGACAACACGGCGACGGTGGCGTATATCAATCGACAAGGAGGGATACGCTTACCCCGTTTGTCGGCTCTTGCTCGCAGACTGCTCCTCTGGAGTCAACATTGGGGTCTGTCACTAGTTGCAGTCCATATCCCCAGCAGGTTGAATCAGATAGTGGATGCACTGTCTTGTTCCGGTCAGGAGAATGGCGACTCCCCTCCTCTGACAGTCCAGCAGATCTGGGAACAGTCAGCAATCCAGAGAATGCTCAGTGCTGGCTGTTCTACGTTCTGTCTCAGGATCCTCTCGGGATAGATGCGCTGGCATATTACGAATATGCATTTCCCCCAGTGAGCATCCTTGCAATCCTCCTGAGCAAGATCAGAGGTCCTAGTGGTAGCACCTTATTGGCCCAACCGACCTTGGTTTGTAGAACTCTGCTCCCTCGTGACAGTCCCTCCCTGGCCAGTTCCCCTGCAGTCGGACCTTCTAACCCAGGTATGTGGGCACAAGCACCCGCGCCCAGGCCTGTACCATGAACGTGGCTTGACTTGATAAAACCCGATCGTTTTGATCAGGCTTAATCGGTACCATGAAGCAGCTCATCAACTTTCTTTGTCAAGTCAGGTTTTGATCCTAAAGCTAAGATTAGTTCACGGGCATGTGCACGTAAAAGACTGACATTGCCACTGAGTAACCAATCACAATGAACATGATAGACCCAAATCGTTTTTGCTCTGCGGGAGGAGGAGCAAAAGATTAAAGTTAGAAAATAGGATGAGTATGTGATATTTTACATACATTTTCGTGTCGTAGTAATGCTGTTGCTGCTGCCAAAACCAGACCAGATTACCGATAGAAAAATGCTGATTTCGTGAAAACGATGTCAAAGATAAAATTTTGTCTATCGTCAAATGCTCGTTTCGAATTAAGTGCTCGTTAAACAATTTGTGCACAAATATGGGCAGGATTACGAAGAAAATGTGAACCCACAACATAGCCTGCTCTGGAGCAGATTAGCCGTCTGCCGTAAGTAACCAGGGTGACAAAGACTGATTAAATCCTAGATCCTTTCATGATTTGCATGGATTGGTGCAAACTAATCTTAAACTTAGCTGTCTAACCAGTTAATCCGGCTTCATGGTACAGGCCCCAGGATTGTTTATTGGAAGATGACTCATCATTTAGCTTTGGGGCTTTTAGAGGTTAAGGAGTTCCCTTAGATTATTCTTTTTTTTTTTTTTACAGTTCACAGTACAAAATAGGGGCTATCAAAGGCCACTGGCATCTATCTGTAACTTCTCACAGTGGAATAACTCTTAGCCTCAGGGTCACAAAGGACTTGCTTTCTGATTGCACCCTGGTGTATAACTTATCATTTAGGTTCAGGGCGTTCTAGCTGAACTAGAAGTTCAATCTGTGACCAGAGTTTAGTCTCTGAGCTTTAAGTGCTGGAGACTCCCATCGGAGAATAGAAAATATGGTTGTTGTTGAGTCATGTTAACTGAAGGACTAAAAAAACCTAATTTACATTAAATACACTTGGAGTTGTGATTGGTCTGAGGACAATATAGAAAGTTTTTTCTAGGAAGAAATCGGGGCACCAGGAGGATAAATCCCCTTTGCTGGTAAATATTTTGCTGAGAATACTCAAAACTGCAAGGCAACATAATGAAGTAAATTACTATAGTTAGGTAACAAATTGTTTTGTGTTATGCTAACAAAACGATGTTTTGTTGTCCGTACCGGTCCTGTGTTTTGCCAAAGTTGAAAATATCTAATCTGTGTTTCAAAGAGGATTAACAACTCCTCATTTTCATCTATGGGAGGAAGTATCCCTTTAAATTGTAAACCAGACATAAATAAACACAGTCTTCAGCGAAGAAGATAATTTAGTATATTGAGCCATTTTTCTTAATTTCTATTCAATATCTATTCTACTTATTTTAGTTTATGATTCTCATTTGTAAGATAGAGAATGGTGCAGAATGTTGCTTTCTTGTGAGTGGTGTTTTAAATCCAATGTATTGTTTTCCTGAGTGGAATTTAATTTCCTGACTCAAATATATGCTAAAAGGTGAATAATTTACTTTAAATTACCCAGAGGTCCATCACCATTTAGTAGAAGGTTTACTAACAAATAAATTATGTTACTGTGTCCTTATGTAAATTAAGCCTGGGTTGCAAAAGCAAACTTGAATACCCGGCAGCGCATACCCAACAAGCTATCTGAAAGAAGGCTTCGGGTTCAGAAATCGTGCGAAGACAACTGAATGAAGAAAATTATTTTTTTTTTGTTGTTGATGTGATTAGCATAATGGTGTCAGCTACCAAGGAGTTGTCCGCTTGTGCTTGTCCAGGGGCTTTGTTTTGACAAAGTTAATGAAGATAAGTTAACTTAAGAAAGTAATGCAACTTGGTGCAGTAAGACTTTTAAATGTCCTCACATTTTCTTTTGTACTGTGCAAACACAAAGTATATGTTTATACCTCCTCTATTTTAATGGCTTTTTGTCATGTAGACCTGATTGAAATTTAAAGCTCAGCAGTTCCAGGGGAACTCTTAATAATCATGAGCATGTAGATCTGGTACCATAATCTTTTCATATCTGTAACACACAAGTCATCTGAGTCCTTAGAGCTCAATGTTACTAAGAGATCTCCAGAGAATTAGAGATTTTCTAACACATTTTGCTTTGATAAACTCAACAGCATTCAGAGAGGATGTAAAATTTACTCTCCTGAAATATTCTCCGTTCCAGAGCTCAAACGTACGAGACTAATCAGGATAAAGTAGGGCTGAAGGAGATCTTGTGGAAAAGAGAGAGAAGAAACAGTTCTAATATATACTTACCTCCTAGACCTGGACGTAATCTGTTATCATAGCCATCCAGCAAACGGTCCAGAATCCTGGTAAAGATGGTGATATTGTCTTTGCTGTCATCAGGGATGGGTTCTCTGTGCCCAGTTACAGCCCTGTCACAGAAGGAAGGGAGAATAAAACATGTTGGTTCAGTTTTTGCAGCAATGTGATGACACAAACATGATGTTCTTGTCATGCTGGTAGACTTCAAGTCAAATAAATTGTGTTCATTGTGAAGGTGTTGATTTGAAGCTTCACAGATGACTTGTTGAAGATAAACCAAGCAACAATATCTCAGTCCCCAAATATGGAAGTCTGATGATGCTGAGAGTACAATCATATCCTGTGTGTGTGTGTGTGTGCGCGTGCATTTAAGTGTTTGTACACAATGTTGTAAGCCATAATTTTCTGTGTTGTTGAATTCACAAAATACAAGGTTGTAATATGCTGTGGCACATGAATATGACGTCATCAGCAGAATATCTAGGGTTATGACAGGTTATGGCGGAATGCGATATTCTGAAACTTAGATGAGTGAATTCCTCTTCAGTTGGTTTGACTCAATTTATTTCGGAGGGAAATTGCAACTTTAAAGATTTAACAAACAGTGTTTAGAGACATTTTGCTTTTAAGGAGACTTTATTTGTGACTGAAACTAGTCTTGCATGCTTTTCTGTTTGTACAAAAGTGGAGTAATTGATAGATTTTGCTATTGAGCATGATTTATTTCTTGTTTGTATTGTTTATATTTACATATTGATTTACTTTATTGGGTTTGTTTGAACACTTGGTGGTGCAATAAAACCATTGGTAATCACACTCTGCTCTCCTGGCTCCTTCTTTGACCAATAGAATACCACCTAAATGACAGGAATTGACTGAACATTTGAGGCTGTTTTTAAGGTTAAAAAGCTTATTTACAATGCTGTATACAGTGTAGCATTTAATAGGAGATGGTCTTATATGTATAGTTAATGCAGCAACAACACGAATTGTTGAGGAATAACACAGACATACAAACAGTAACACAAAGGTTAAAAGCTCTTGGAAAATATGTCTTCATATTGGATTTAAGCATCATAATAGTTGCTATCAGAAAAATATCTGATTTGATGTCTTAAAACACAACGGATTAATGTCTTGTTCTTGACATTATCTGACCTCTTAAACATGAAAGAACGAAATGGATGAAATACACTGTTTTCATTGCATAAAGGCCTATGTGAAATTAACAATCTATACAACACTTTTTGTTTCATTGGAATGACAATGCATTTATACATATATTTACTCAAGTAAAGAATTATATTTTAACGGGGAGTAGTATTTACTTTCAATAGCATAAGTGATTTTCAAACTAACGTATGCATACCGGACAATAGTGGTATACAGCATTTCTGTTTGCATGTGTGTGTATTCCTGTCAATATTACTTGGTGGGTCCCTAGTCTCCAATACAATAGAACTACCAATGTGTGTGTGTAAATAAATATAATTTTTTTTAAACCTTTTTAATCTTGTACTGTTGGTTCGTGCAAAGCATGCATAACTGAATGGCTCCCATGTGCAGTTCATAGAGGGACCATACCACTGTAAAGATGATAGCAAAGGCCAAGAGGTTGATGATATCTAATGGAAAGAAAAGCTTCATATCATTTGAGTTTTCACATCTCCAAAGCTCCTCCAAAGCTGTGTTTACTTTTTGCCAATTGATGAACTATATATATATATATATATATATATATATATATATATATATATATATATATATAGATTATATATGGAAAAAAAGTCAAAAGTTAAACGTGCTGCCACTTTCAAACAAAACTGTGTCATGGATATTAAAGGACATGGCTAACAACTTAAAAAATATGCTGATTGAGCGCATTAAAAACAGTAGGCTCAGATTTGGCTAATTTATTGGTTTAGGTGTAACAATATTAACATGATGGTGCAGCTCAAAGACTTTAAGTTCTGACAGTCACTTGAGATCACAGCAGAAATAGAGCAGAGCACATGATACAGGAATTAGGTACATTTATTAAAGAAAACCAGTTGAAGCTGACCTCTGAGATACTGAGATACAAATGATGCAGGTAGTCAAGCCAAGCATTGACAAAAAAATAATGCAAAACAAAATAATTTGATATTTAAAAAAATAGTTTTTAGATCATTCAACATTCAACAATACATGCGATTATTTTGCAAATATATTAATAAACCTGAATCCACTGTGTACTCACATCTTTATTAGCAGCTTCCTTGTAACATTGGGGCAATAGCATAGCAAGTACACATAACCGTGATGTAACCAAGAGAATTCGATAACCTTTCAAAATTAAGCTTTTTTCAAAATAAGATTGGTCAGACTCAAAAAATAATTATAACAGAAATAATAAATAAAAACAATTTCTTTGGTGACTCATTACCAACTGATGAACTGTCCAGTTCGCAGACTTGGGGGTATGGGAACACTGCTCTAGGAGTCAAAAGTAAAAGTGCACATTTTAAAAACAACTTAACTACGTTAGTGTGTGTATGCGTGTGTGTGTAATGCTATACTTTTCCCTCTGAAAAGAACCAGTTAACATTGTGACAGTTTACTTGAATGAAATGAATAATATTGTAATGAAGTGAATGTCAATTTCAGAAAATATTTAGACCAAATAAGCTACATTTCTTTTTCGAGGCTAAATTGAGTTAAATTGTTCAAAACCAATAGTTCATTTTAAAGGCAAACCATGAGAAATCAAGATAACCACGACTTTTGAGGAAACATTTTTTTTTTTAAAAAAGCAACCTCAATATAAAAATAGCTGAAGCTAGAAGACAGATGTGAGAGAACTTATATAAGTTTAAGTGGAATTAGTGAAGGCTGTCACACAGACGATTTGGGCTTTGCAGAAACCCAAGCTCTGGGATTTGCTTGAATTATTTCCCAAAAGCTGCACATGATCTCTTGATCACCCAGCCATTTCCCGTTCTTTTAATCACCTGAAATATGCGTAACAATTCTGTCTTCTCTGGGCTGAGATTCCCTGAAGACACGATGGAGGGTGTGATAGACAGTGAACTAATGAGATAATGAGTGCTGGAAGAAACCCTCAGAGCTGACCTTTCAATGCTGCCCAATAACACTGGAATTCAGGGACAGGCCTGAGTACTTGCATTGTATGAGAAAAAAGACTCAAACGAGTTTGCTGCTCCATTTTCATCATTCAATCATCATTGATTATTGTCCTTCTGTTTATATTCAGGAAAGTATTTGCCAATTTTTTTTTATAAAAAAGTTTTATATTATACCTTAATTTGATTGTACTATTTTATTATACAGTTGCACTTTGTATGTCTATAAAATACATTGTTATAAAATACATAATTGCAGAAAACAGAATTAGTTACAGTAATGTTTCTTCTTGGCTGTTTGACAAAGAAAAGTAAAATAATGTCTGTTTACTGCTATTAAAATGCAACATGAATCCCAGACATGGAAAGGCTTTAAATAGTCAAGGTGTACATCAATTATCACCTAATATTAAGTGCTTTATGTGATTTACCTATAATCAATTGGGTCTCATCTTGTTTCTAAGAAAATTGATGGTGCCATTGATTTAATTGAATTGTCTCATCATATGTGTTATATATTTAAATTAAATATTAAATTTAATATATGTATATGTAATTGTACTAGAACAGTCCAATAAGTTGCATGTAAAACGCAAGAAAAATAGTTTATTGACTGATGTAGAGATGCAGAACATGTAGGAAAGGCAACTGTATGTAGATCCATTCAGGCAGAATGCATGATGTAATGAAACAGTTCATATAGTTTCCAGGTACAACCCTCAGCAAGCGTGTTGACTGAAATATGTAGATGAAGAGCAGCAACTCATGGAAGACCAGAGATGGCAGATTTCACAGACACTTTATTTGTCAAAATAGTTTTCATTGCAATTTTATGTTTGTGTGTGTGCGCGTGAGTGTGTGAAGAGCTACTTCATTTCTGAAAGAAAAGTAAAGATGTATTAAATCATTTATGTTCATAGATAGATACACAACAAATACAGGTCTCACCATAAAGCAATGCCTTAGAGTGATTGTTATTAAAAATGTACCATAAAATCTACAGCTATGGGGAAATTATTGGTGGGTTTACTTCATATAATAACAAAAAATGAGATTATCAATGCTTTAAACTTACCCATTAACTCAGTTAATAATATTCTAACATTATGTTTTACCTCTGGCTATGCTTTTGTGAAATAACAGATAAACATTAGGTTTGCATGAGAAATCATTAGTTCAGGCCCGAGCGCGCACATGAACTCTCGGGTAAGAAGCCAAGGTAGATTAAACTCTAGATTTAACTTCTCAGGAGTTTTAGAACACACGCATACCCGGAGTACACTCAGGTTTAAGCAGATGGTGCGTTTAACTTTGCTTTCAAGAACTCTGCTACAGTTGTCTATGGTATGTTTACCAGATTTTGTGGTAATCCACGAGCGTCACTCAAGTTAGGCAAATGGCTCATTCCCATGGTTCAGGAATGCAAACACCTAAGTGAATATAATTCACCAGACCATGGATCTACAAGTACATTAAGAATCACTCAAAAGAATATATCAATTTTAAAGAAAATTTATGAGTATTTTACTTCTATTCTGTTACATTGCACTGCAGACCACAGCTTTGCATATTGTGGCATCAAGCACAATACACCTGACTACATTTATTAATGACTCTTGGCTTATCTGAAGCGAATTAATATGTATGGTTAAGGAGAAGGTTATGAAATCTGATGTATATCAAATAATTCATCTTTAGACCCACTTAAGCCACCATGTGCAATTAGACAGTAGCAGAATCACACGACTGAAAAAAAAATGCAAACTGTCTTCCCAGCTTAAATGATGCCCCTTGTCTAAACATGCGAAATGCCTTGAGAACCAAGTTCCTCTTGAGTAACAACAAAACATTCCCAGGCATGGTACAAAATGGACTAATTACTTTAAAGTATGCCTTTAATGAATACAATCAGTTTGATTGCATCTGCAAAGAACATGAACAATTCTCAGGTTATCCAGGAGTCCAAATTCACAGGTGTCAAGATGACTTCCCTAAATTAAAATGGAATTGCTAAAGAATGAAGCTATGTACAGGTTAGCTCTTAAACTGTAACTGAGTTTTTAAATGGTGTAATTCACTCAAATTGTCTCCTTGCTTATGATGAATTTAGAGGGATTTTAAAAGAATTGGAGAATCTGCAAACTGAACTAGAGTAAAAACACATTATTTTGGCTGAAATAACACAGTTCTCTTTACAGAGGGTGTATATCATTGTTATTTTTCACACACGAAAGCTGTGAAAGACAGCTGAATCTCTACTGTCTAAAATGTTTTGATTACTGAGGGAGGCAGCTTAAATATGTTTGTATACAATTATGTATACAAAATTATCTTTGTGTACTACCAGGTTGTTTCCAAGACGTTCACACAAATATTCTGTTTTTACACATTTCTATTACCATTTAAAGTTTACAATAATTTTCTGCCATTTTTGTGTGATGTACATTGAACATTTTTCTATAATTGTATGTTTATTATATATTTTAGGTGCACACCATAAAATATTTATTTGTCACGAACACAAAATGAGTATCCAGTTACTCATCTGAGCTTATGCTGAAAAGAATGATAAATGTGTATAAAATGGTTTTAGGTAAAACATTAATTTAAAACAAAAGCAGAAAAAGAATCTTAACTGAGACAACTTATAGATAGTGAATCAAATAATGACATGAAATACATTTACTATAACCCTCACAAAATATAACAAAATTATCTAGCATTAAACTGCAGCTAAATATCGTACACAAACACGTTATAAAACACGTGCAAAGTAAACTTTCCCTTTAATAAGCTGTTAAAAACACAAGCACAAACCTCCATTACCTCTGATTTTACATTGCTCTTTAGGTCACCAACAGAGACAAATTCAGGTCGGTTTGCTATGCATCAGTAAGCAGGCAATCTAAACCAAAATGTCAATTTTCACCTTTCAAAGACATTCTATCAAAGCGCCTATAAGTGAAAATAACATCCTATTCAGTTTTACTGCCACTCCTCTGAATATCATCTCATTGATACTAATCAGCGGTGTATGATGCATCTCTATTCTCTGACAGAAACATGGCTGCTGCATTCAGGCATTCACAGGCAGAGTGAGTGAAAGAACAATAGAAACTGTCTGAGAGTGTTCCTCCTGTTGTTTGTGTGTTCCTGGAGGTAAAATGCAAGAAAAGCAGTTGTAAAGAACTAAATGAGAAAAAGCTGATTGAATGACTGTGGTGATCGGGTCAATGTTGTGCTAGGAAAAAAAATTGTGCGAAATCTACAGTGATTTACGACATAATAGGGAAAGAAATTCCTGTATGGAATTCCGGGGCACACAGCATTGAGTGGACTTGAAAGACACATTAAATCCATTTTAGAAAAATATAACATGCATGACAGTAACAAAATATTGTTTTCAGGGCTGGCGATCAATACAAAATTCATGCATGAATCGTATGGTTCTTAAATGACGTACATATTTTTGAATGCTGTACTTGGACTAGATATTTGATAAAACATAATTTGTTTACTGCCCATAACAAAAGTTTAATTTGAAGACCAAGGAATATTATTAAAAGGATTCTACAAAATAGCTTTGAAGGAAAAAATATGTTTAAAATCAATGTTTAGCACTCATGAAAATGTTTTCTTTGAAAACAGATCAATATTTCAACATATTCCTCTATATAAATTTGAAGGAAAACCACATTAAATTTAATGTTTAGTACTCATTTCTTTGAAAAACTAGGTACATATTTCAAAGGATTCTTCTCAATACCTTTGACTTAAACTAAGGAGACTGACTTCAAAAATACAAAAGATACTGAAATGTATTTATGTTCATTGCTTTAATTTTTTTTAATGGAGGTCAGAACATAAAATACAGATATTCCTGAATGTAATATCTATATTATATTCCAAACTGCTCATGATGTCAGTCATGTCATATACTGATTTGGACAGGGCACATCAGTACGACAACACCTCAAGACGAAAACTTGTATCTAGGGATAGTATTTCTCTCTTCTTCAGCACATCTGCAGTACACTGCCAAGTTCAGTACACAGAGTTCATCACAGAGATATTTTATGAGCTCTACACTGCACTTATATCAGCTGGTTGCTACCCCACAGTTTTGAAAAGGGTTCTTATTATTCTATAATTGCAGATTAAACTGTTTTTGGGGCTCAGACGAAGGACAAACAATGCATATATATATATATATATATATATATATATATATATATATATATATTCTATCTATATATCTAATATATATATATATATATATATATATATATATATATATATCGAATGCCTTGATTTTGACAGCGCTAGTTGCTACACCACATTAGTTATTAGTTGATGGTGTTATCACATTGTTACATAAAATTCATGCATTTAGAAAACACTTTTTTCCCAAAGTGGCTTTAGACACTATGCAGGAGAGACAATATGCAATTTGTTGCAAAGACAAAGTTAACTCAGGTAATTCACAAAAAAAAGTATTTTATTTAAAAATTGTAGGTGCTAATTAAAGAGAAGATTTTAGTTGGGGTTGTTTAGTTTAGTTTGTTTTTAGTTGTTGCTAGTGTTGCTTCTTTTATGACTGGATCAGGAAGCTTGTTCCACCAGCTAGGGATAGTGAATGAGAAAGTTCTGGTGAGAGATTTCACGCCTTTCTGAAACGTTACCACAAGACGCTGTCCCTTTTGGAAAGCAGGTCTGGATAATTAATGTTCTGCTTTCTTTAGTGAGTGCCAGGTTGTTACTGTGAATTACACTGATATTGTTTTAGTCTAGCTTTTCACGTACATTTAGCATTTTATTCATCAAGTAAAGCTAATAAAGGTCTGGCAAATTCAGAAGAAACCTGTTTTGTGTAAATCCCTAAACACAAACTCAAGGTTTATTAGTCCAATTCAGCAGTCTACGATCCTTGTCCTTTTCCTCGTCTGTTTCATATCCTCTCCAGTGGCTTTGTGTAACCCTGTGAAGGTAAATCTTTAAAGTAATTTACAGCCCGTTAAAGAAGTCGTAGAGGAGCAGAAGAGCGGGTACTATATGGCAGTCCAAGAGTGACGAACGTAGCCACAGCAAAGGAAAATAAGAGACAGGTGGTGAAAAATTACAGCATCTCCACATTACAGTTCAGATGAAGTAGTAGAACAGTAAGAAAACGTTTGAGGAACCTTTACTAAATGTTTCCCATGCTCTTCATTATTGTATTGTATACACCAGTTTCAGCAAGTGATGAACCGATGAATACATGAAATATTCTATCTGCTTACTACAGTTTAGATAAAACAAATTGTGTAATGACTGTGTCCAAGCATTGTATTAGTGGTGGCTGCTGCAACCTCAAAGTGAAAACTTGGTTGAATTTTAAGTTGCCCCTATATTGTGATTTTGAAAGGTTTTAGGTGTCTCCAAAAACAGGTTGCACACATCCAAGGTCAAAAGTCTCTCATCTTTCCTCTCCACCAACAAACGTTCACACACAGAGTATCTATTAGTCTAACTTGATGCCAATTATCGTAATCAAGTGTTTATTTCATTGTTTAGATCTCTTTAATAAATGTTGCTGTTTGCTGTGTTTCCTACCTAGACTCGGGAGTTGAAAAGATTAAATATTTCTATGACAAGATTCTTGAATTCACAGACAAATGAAGTGAGTGAAAAAGCTTTTACAGCTTTTGAAAGCTGGGTTTAGACAGCTTAAAACTCAAACACTGTTTTGGGAGATGCACCAAGACCAAAAGCCTAGGAAAACACGCAGAAGCATCGGTCACATAGCGCAAGTGTTTCCAAAGGTTTGAAGCTTAGATTGGAAAAGTTATATGACATGGGGTTTCGTAATCAAGCTTCAGATCAATGTTTTGAATAGTTTGAGCTTCTCGGCACAGTGCTGAAATGTCAGTTTTGCTGCAGCTGTTCCTGTTGAAATTGTTGCGGCAACATTTGAAAACTTAAATATTATTTTTTTTTTTTTTTTGCTAAAAGACATTTTAGTTAATGTACAGGGGTTTTTTGTGAAGTAGTAGTGAAATTAATAAAGTGAGGATATAGCGAAGAAAAATCCATAATTGACTCCCTGCTAATAACACTGATTAAAAAAAATTGCGACACAGAAAATGCACAGACAGGTGAATGAATAGAGAGCTAAAAGCCTACAAAGATTAGCTTAATGTGAGCTAAGGTTATAAATAAAACTGGGCTGGAATTATGCATCCTTGCTTTATGTGGGCACCAGAAGATATCAGGCATCCGTTTCTTTTGTGTGAGAGTCATTGTATTGTATTCTCACTCTCTTCCTTGTAGAACTGAGGGATTGTGGGCTGACGGAGCAGCTGCTTCATCTCTCTTCGTTACCATCACATCATCCTAGTAAATCAAAAATTGACTTTTCCGCCAACACCTCCTCCTCCCCACCCCAAACCTTTCCTCAAACTCCTTGTATTGGTATCCGACAAACTCTAGCTCAATCTTTTTCTCTCTCTTTTAAAACCTAATTTTGGATTCCTCTCTTTTCATCTCATCCCTTTTTCTCTCAAAGTAAGAAGCAAAGCAACATATTCAGGAAGCTCAGATTGAAGCAACTGTGATTCATTCCACTGAGACGACCCTGTTTCCTATCTACTCATGCAGTATTTCAATAGAGTGGGGTTCCGCACAGTTACTATTGAAATGAACTCAGGAATATATTGGAATGTATTCAAATGCATGGTTTGGTTTATGAGATTTTCAGAATGCACTGTTAAAAAATAGTATCAACTGACTTATAAGGTAACATGGTACAGTGAAAATGTACTGTGCTCAAACATTCGCAACACATTTTCACCGGGAAAAAATAACAACAACTGGTCCCATTTTAGAAACTACAAAGAAGCTGGTTTTCACATTAATGTTACTGTTTATTTAAGTTACTTTTACGCACAAAATTCTTAAACTTAAAATTATAGGTAAATGTTTCCCAGTGATGGGTTACGGCTTGAAAGACATCTGCCACATAAAACATATGACAGTAGAGTTGGGGGTTTCTTCCGCTGTGGTGACTCCAAAATGTAAAAGCCGATAACATAATGGATGGATGGATGAAAACACAGTATGATATCAAATATAAGCTATAAAACACTTCAAATACATAAAATACATGTAAAACACTAAAATGCTACTGGGTTAAAATTCAGGGAAATCAATTGGGGTTTAAGAGCATATTTAAAAGTTAACAGTGAATTTGTCAAGGGCAAATTTCCTCCAGGTCATCAGCATATCAAGAGGAACTCAAACCTGTCAAAGATTTCAAAAGAAATGACAGAATTTCAAAATAAACTTTAAAATGAACCAGCAAACACAGAGACGTGATTAACTCCAGCATTATGAATAAGCTGAAAAAAGGTAAATAAATGAGCAACATCAGCATCAGCGCAAACGTGACACTGGCAGGTGTATCAGTGAAAGGCTGCAGCCAAAGGTTTTCTCACATGTTCACACTTGGCACTTATGTTAAGTAAGATCAGGGCGTGACTATATTTCAAATGCACAAATTACAGCTAGTTTTGCATGAAGTGCAAATGTATTACCTTAATGTGTGTTGTATTCATGTATGTTGTATTTCAGCTAGTACAAATTATGTTTTTTTGTTGTTTCTCCTGCGATCTGGAGCTAACGTAGACAACGTCACCACTAGTGATATGATTTTCTACTTGGATGTAGACTGAATGTAGACAGCGTTTTTCTTTTTACCTTTCATTTTTCCTTGACTATGACTTTTTTTTATCTATAAAGCACAACTGACTCAAAGAACAGAACTGAAAAAATATGCTCTTCCAAAGATGTGAGGTGAAGTCCTCAATAATTATGTAAATCAGCACCAAAAGAGTGTGAGTATTAAACATCAGGAGTTCACAAGCTTGAACTAAACTGCTGATCAGAAACCATAACCAACAGGACAAAAAAATAATTAGGGCATGGACAAAAAATGAACTGAATCAAACCTAAAACACAGACCCTGCTTCCCAATCCGTTTTCCATTTACAGGTGCAAAATGAGAGTTAGTGTGTCCCAAAATGTGGTATACATAAAAAAGTTTCTAAGCAGATCCTGGATGTGTACTCTTTCTGGTTATTCTGACATGAAGACCAATGAACAATCAACCAGTTGATATTACCAACAATCCACTGCGCTCAGACGGAAAGAGTTTTTTCTTGGACTCAAACAAACAAGCCCTCGCTGTAATACGACTCATTTTTAAAGAAAAGTACATACGTAAATGATAGAAAAATAGAGATTGTTATATTTATGATTAGGCGTCACGGTGGCGCAGTGGGTAGCGCGGTCGACTCACAGCAAGAAGCCGGTGGTTCGAGCCTCGGCTGGGTCGGTTGGCATTTCTGTGTGGAGTTTGCATGTTCTCCCCGTGTGGGTTTTCACTGGGTGCTCCGGTTTCTCCTCAAGTCCAAAGACTTAAGGCATAAGTAAATTGAGTAAGAACGATTGTGCATAGTGTTAAAAGTGTGAATGAGTGTGTGTGAATGTTTCCCAGCGATGGGTTGCAGCTGGAAGGGCATCCGCCCCATAAAACATGTGCCAGAGGAGTTGGTGGCGACCCCGAAAGGGAAGAAAGCCGACATGAAAATGGATGGATGGATATTTATGATTAGAATATTGTAGCGGCTGGTTGAACCTCCGTTCTCGGGATTGGTGCAGTGACGTCACGGGGGCAGGACACTGCACGCATATCATTATGAGGGCTTCCACAACTAACTGTCTACGAGATTGCTGTTGCACAAAGTGGGGTTTTTACATTTCTCATTGTTCATTATGCCTAATGAGTAAATGATTACATGATGTTGGTGCGGTGATCCACAATAAATTTCATCTCATCTGGGTCTATATCTGTTTTTATTATCTGACGCAGAGACACCAATTAGGGGATCCAATGACAGTAATTTCTATTTTAAATAATTTACATCTAAAATAGTAAAATAGGGGCACATGGGTCAAAAATGTGCTTTGGGTACCTTCATTTAAAATACATGAAGATTCTCTCTTAAATTGGATGCATTCAGAAAATTATCCTATATTGTTTCACCAAGACAAAACAAGGGTTGAGAAAACTGGGAGTTACCACTTTTTTTATGACACAACATTTCAGTGTCATTATAGATTCAAGGCTGTTCCCTGCGCTTCCTGAAATTGCTTCTCGTTGACTTCAACTTGAACCTATCTGCTCTTTCTTCTCTCCCTCCCCCTCCCTCTCTCTGTCAGATAAGAGAAGAACTATTCGCATTCACCAGAGTCAGAGCACCATGTCCATGTGCATCTCTACAATCTGTTCCCAATCTCAGAAATGGCTTGTTTCTGTACAGCATACTGGAAACATGGGGCTGTGGGAAGAATGGAGAAATTACTCTCATCGCTGGGCTTTTGAACTGATAAGTGGAGTATACAGTGTGTAACCTGCTGTTTCCGGTAGAGTAGTTCTCACCTACAGAGCAGTTTTAGACCCCTTTTTCTATGTGGTTGTATATGACGCGAAATTTACGTTCACATCGTCATTAACCACTTGCATGGAATTTTGGTATACAGCTAACTTTTTTTGTTTTCTTAGTTTCCAATGAACATTTTGACATGCAGTGTTAACAGCTAAACAAGATCAGCTGTTTGAAATCCCTTTGTTAATTCATGTGAATGTAAACCCTGTGTTCTCAGTTTACAGCCACCTGTCGTCATAGCACACTAAATGCTGCTTTATTAAATTCTCACTGTAAACTTGCTAAATCTTCTCATCTCTTAACTACACCGATGTAATACAATAATGTAAATAATGCTAATTATGAGAATTACAGAATATAAAAAAATTTCTCTCTCCCTCTCTCTAATATATATATATATATATATATATACACATATATGTTAGTGCTGTCAAAATTAATAGAAAGATTAATAGAATTGTATAATGCATTAAAAAAATTATGCACTTTTTCCTGTTTCCTCTTGGGGTGGACATACTTTGCATGGTGGGTGAACACGTTACAGCACGCGACACGACACATATCGTGCTCACAATCTTTAATGAAAGTGTATTCGTTTGGTCAAACTGTGTCTAAAAACGGAAAAACGAAAGTACACAGAGATTTTGGCCAACTAAAGCAGAGTACATCCAATGCTCTCAAACTAATGAAACAGCTCCGTCTCTGTTTTATGTGTGTGTGTGTGTGCGCGTGCGTGTGCGTGTGCGTGTGTGTGTGAGCGTGTTTCCACTGTCAAGGTACGCTGCATAAAACAAAAATATGTTCAGATTAGTGTATACAATATTAAAAAGTTGAAGAAGTAATAAATATGGTGTTGAATAATGTTATGTAAGTAAGTGGTATTACAGAAGACGATCAGCCTATGGTTAAATTCAAACATGATTTTAATAATAGAAATTGTATCAACTGATCAATAAACCAAAGCAGGGAGGAGGTAGAGGAAGACAGATAAAGACAGAGGAGGAAAAAAAGAAAGTTTTTTTTATAGTAGGTGTTCTCTGAAGAGAAGAGTTTTAAGTTGCTTTTTGAAAGCTGTTAGTGTTGCTGCTTTCCTGACTGGATCAGGGAGTTTGTTCCACCAGCCAGGGATAGTGAAAGATCCACGATTCGCTGTTCCTTCTCTGAGCGCAGGCTTCTGGAGTGCATGTTGAAGTGTATGAGCTCATGGAGGTAGACATGGACAAATCTGGAGATTTTGTACGCCAGCGTCAGAGATTTGAATTTAACCCGAGCTGCAATGGGGAGCCAATGAAGAGGGGAGTAACATGAGCTTGTTTCGGTTCCTTGAAGATAAGCAAGCTGCAGAGTTCTGGATCATCTGCAGATGTTTACTGGAAAGCCTGCTAGGAGAGTGTTGCAGTAGTCCAGACGTGAGAGGACCAGAGCCTGAACCAGGAGTTGAGTTGCATGTTCAGTTAAGAAGGGCCTCATCTTTTGAATGTTGTGCAGTGCAAATCTACATAACCGAGTTGACTTTGTGATGTGGTTTTTGAAGGACAGCTTTTCATCCAAAATCACTCCAAGATTCCTGACTGAAGAAGACGAGGTGATTGAAGAGGATTCCAGCTGGATGGTGAGGTCATGATGCACAGAGTAATGGACCTGGATTGGTGTGATGAGGTGACTTGACCCTGGCTGATAAACAGGAATTTACATTGAAACACATTCACTTACCTAAGTTATACATAAAAGCCTGAGGAGATTCGGGTACACACGTCCGCCGCCGGCACATTGGTTCACACACACACACAAACACATACACAAACGGATTTCGCCATCTCCATCCATAAGGCACGCTATTGCCACAAATACACGCACATACACATGTTGTCTGAATGTTTAATGTTTTCGGGTTGGTCTGCATCTAAGTAGTTACGGTTGTTATTTGTTTAATATATACCGGTTGTTTGGTGTCCTTGTCTCTCTTTCGTCGGTCTTCCTGGTTGCTCTTCCATCAGCCGGTCAAACAGAATGCCTCCCCGTGGCCTGACTAAATAGTGCCAAGTTCACTGTGGAGCGCTTCGGAGCAACTGGAAGCTGACTTGTCCATTGTCTTCTGGTTTTCACTCTCGTACATTATAAATAAACCATCATTTTGCAGGTTACATCAGTGAGTGTGCAATAATTTTTATTTTTTAATGTTTTCTCATTTTAATATACTTTTGAGAACCCACTACGAGCCTTCCGGGTTCGTAAACCCCACATTCTGTCTTGGCCATGTTGAGCTGTAGGTGATGGTTCTTCATCCAAGTAGAGATGTTGTCCAGGTAGTCAGTTATGCGGGTAGTTACTGACAGATCATCGGGGGGAATGACAAATAGAGTTGAGTGTCATCAGCGTAGCAGTGGTAGGAGAATCCGTGTCTGAGTATGATAGGGCCCAGGGAGGTGGTAGATGGAGAAAGGACTGAACTCTGGGGAACCCAGGTGAGTAGTTTATGAGTGTTTGAGAACTCAGAGTGGAGAAAATGTCCTTGGCATGTTCATTTTTGTCGTGGTAGTATGTTGTCTTCACGTCTTGTACCTTGCTTGAGAAGGTTGATAGTTCAGTTTGGTACGCTTCGAGGTCTGCCATGCTCTTTGATTTCTTCCATTTCAGCTCTGCTGATCTGAGGGTGGACCTCTGTTCCCAGAGAGTGTGCGATAGCCAGGGGTTTAATGGTGTTATTCTGGCTGGTCTGGAAGAGAGAGGGCATAGTTGATCGAGGCATTTAGCGAGTGTGGTGCAGAAACGGTTAGTTTCATCATGGATGTCTAAAGAGGAAAAGTTTCCAGGTGATGAGAGAGAAGAGGACACACCTGAAGAAAAGAGAGAGGGATCAAGGGATTTAACGTTATGGCGGAAGGTGACAGGAGGTGGCGTGCAGTGTGAACAGGTAGGCAGTGTGAGTTTGAATGTGATGAAGAAGTGATCAGATGTGTGCAGAGGAGTAACAGTGAGATGATCAGGAGAGCAGTTGCGTGTGTAAATGAGATCTAGCTGATTTCCTGATTTGTGTGTGGCTGTGGTAGGGACAAGAGTCATGTCAAAGGAGGACATGAGTGAGTGGAAGTCAGTAGCATTTGGTTTATGAAGATGTATATTGAAGTCTCCATACACAATGAGTGGGCTGATAACATCTTCTGAAAAAGAGGAGGGAAGACCATCATGCTCCTCCAGGAATGTGGAGAGCTGTTCTCCAGGTGGGCGGTATATGGTGAGGATGTGCATAACAAAAGTGATAGTGACAGGAGGATATTCAAATGAGCATCTCTTACCAAAAGATGTGAAGGTAGAGAATCTGAAGGTCTGAGAGATGAGAAGTCCAGCACCCCCACCTCGTCCCACCTCGCGAGAAGTGTGGGAGAGGAGAAAGTTATTGGAGAGGGCTGCAGGCATTGCGGTGTCCTCTGGGCGGATCCATGTCTCAGTCAGACCAACGATATCCAGTGAAGACTGAAGAGCAAAAGCAGGGATGAAGTCTGCTTTGTTGACAGCAGACTGACAGTTCCAAAGTTCCACAGAGAGAGAGCATGGTTCTGCTGAGGCAAAATTAAGTGAGTGAAGGTTTGAAGGGTTGGAGTGTGTTCCACGAAGAAGGGGGAGCGACGTACAGCTGAGAGAATGACTGGAATGTACTGAAAGCACATTTTAGCAGATGTGTGAGGAAAGTAGCAGAGAACTTAAAGTATATCAATAAAAGAGAAACAGATACAAGGATATAGCTTACTGGGCGTTGACTCTGTTGCTTGCTCGGTGGAGTCACGCAGGTAGAGTTTAATGTCTTTACGCAATTAGTCGTGCAGGTAGAGTTGAACGTCTTTAGTCACACAGGTAGAGTAGAACGTCTTTTAGTCTTCGGGCCAGGAGGCTGAACGCTTCCATGACAGCAACACTGCACTACTTTATTATAGGTCCTGACTTCATAGCTGAGCGATCATTACCGGCTCGTCCCAGCACACCGAAACCTGTATAAATCACTCTCACTAACGGCCCGGAGATCATCTCTGCTGGCTGATGTTCGCGCTGAACAATCTCTGTAGAGCTTTCTAGACAGACATTCCGTGATGTTAACTCGTTGCACATTATTTACATTTTACATTTATAGATTAAAAAAATTATGTGAAAACCTAAAAAGTTGAAATTGACATTGCTTCAGTACCCTGTTCTAGCGCTGCACAGCTCCATTAAATTGAGGGTAATAAACACTTGTGCGTAAATTTTTAATTCCTCTTTTGGACAGAAAATTTGAGAAGGCCGAAGAAATAAATAGTGGACCATTGTCCATAACCAGAAACAAATGATTCCCTTCCCTGGCAAAAATGGAGTGCAAAAATTAAGTAACCACTTCAGTTGTGACATGAGAACTAAATGCAACCTCTGGCCATGTGCCACAGAAATCCACGACTGTAATTGCAAACCCACATCCTGAAGCAGTGCGTTCAAAAGGTCCTACAATTTCAAGATCCAGTTTTAGCCAAGGTCCATCTGGCAGCTCTATAGGTTGTAGCGGAGCAGGTGAAGTTTTTGCCGTTTTGTCATTAAGTTGGCATGACATACAGTTGGAAGTCACTGAATTAACCAAAGAGTCCATTTTTGACCACCAGTACAATTCATACAGTATCTTATGTTTTCACCAATCCTTGGTGTGTTTCATGTGCCAATTTAACTAATGTAGTATGAAGAGAAACAGGTATTACAAAATGATGCTCACCACGCATTATCAGTCGCTTGTGCACCGATAGCTCATCACAAATAATAAAGAATGGTAACAGTAACAGATCAACCTCCTTCTTGTTGCATGGCCATCCTTTCTGTATTTTTCTGTATTCAGGACAGTACTCCGTAGCTGTCGTGAAGACATTTCAGGCTCTTCAACTTCCTCCACTGTCACTGGCAAATCAGCAGTTTGGTTTTGTGCATCATAACAGTAACAGAGTAGCCGAGCTGACCACCGAGCCACTCTCATTCCTGCACATTCAATTTCTTTAGTAGCAAGAAGCGTTGTTAATGCTTTGTGAGCTGTGCGTAGGGTAAAGTGATGTCCCCTTAGATAGCATCTACATTTCTCCACAGCAGACACTCATGCTAGCATTTCTTTTTCAACAGTAGAAAAAGATTGCCTCAGTCACGTACACTGCCTCAGTCAGTGTACGTGAAGCAAAGTCTACAGTGTGTTCAACACCACTTGCATGTATTTGTGTTAACACACAACCAAGGCCATAGTGAGAAGCACTGGTTGACACAATAGGGTGCAGGAACCGATTAAGGAGAGTAAGAATGTAGATTTCTACCAGTGTTGCTTTCAGTTTATTAAAGTATTTTTCAGCTTCATCAGTCCATTCAGAAATGCATTCCTCACAAGGGCTCGGAGTAGTTCCACTTTAGTAGCAAAATTAGGAAAACATTTACTGTACCAAGAAAATCAATCCCAGGAAAGAGCGGAGTGAAGGTAAATCATGAGGAGTAGGAGGAGCCATAATTGCTTCAAAATGGGCTGTAACGGGTAAGATGCCATCTTTTGAGATGATATGGCCCAGAAATTTCAGAGAAGTCTGGTTTAATGTGCACTTCTGCTTCTTTAGGGTAAGTCTAGCATCTGTTAACTTTTGGAGGACTGTCTGCAAAGTATTTTCATGCTCATTCTGAGAAGTAACATAAACGATTACATTGTCTAAATAATTCCATACACCTAGCACATCCTTCAGAATCGTCTCCATCATTTTCTGGAGTGCAGATGGGGCTGAAACTAAACCATACGGAACAAGGCAGAATCGGAAGAGGCCATCATGTGTTATGAAAGCTGACAAATCCCGGCTGTCAGCATGTAGTGGGAGTTGATAATATACCATCAATAAATCAATTGTCAAGAGTTACATTCATGTCAAGACGTCCCAAAACTGGAAGGTGTTCCCTCATATATGTAACCAGTTTAACATTTGGATCAGGTAGAGGACATGTTGCAAAATAATAGTTGCTTAATAGATCCACATCTGTAACAAGCACATTATGAAATTTTGAACATACCGCCTGAACCAGAGCAGGATCACAAAGCATGTTTGCGTTATGCAGCGCTTGTTCGATCTGACCTGCTAAAGTCACGCTGCATCCAAATTTGTTGGCTGTTTCATTAACAGTTTCTCACACATTGTTGCTGAATAAGCTTTCTCAATAAGCTGGTCTCTCAACATTTCATCCTCCACCATCCCGTAATCACAATCCCCTGCCAACTCACGCAATGCTGTAACATACTGTGTAATGGTTTCATCTATGTGCTGAGCTCTTTGCCTGAACTGATGTCGCGATGTTCACTTTAGGTGTGAAATTTGCATTCAAATTAGACATGGCATTATTATATGTCATACCACTATTTTGCAGTGTAGAAAATGTGCTGTCCTTCAGTTCCCAAGCAATATAAGAGTATTACTCGCTTGCGATCATCATCATCTTCCCAAGATGATCTTCGTTAATAGCCAGCATGTAGTTCTCGAAAATTTTCTTCCATGCGCAGAATGGTATTGGAGGGTTTAGCACCGCATGGAAGAAACGGAGCAGGTGTGGGAAGAATCGCCATCGTCGCCAATTTGTTGTGTGTAACCGTAGGTAGTAATCCAGGACGAGGTTAACTGAAACTTCATTCATGAACCTGAACTCTTAGCACCATCCACAGACCAACTCTTCCTTGTCACCTCTTTTCACTAGAGCGCCCTCTAGCTTAATTATTGAGAAACCAACAAACACATAATCCTACTGTAACTCATGATTATTTCAGGTAGTTATAAAGAATCTCAGATGTCTCATTATAGACTCTATAAAGGTCTCAGAGAGAGCCTATTACGTCATGTGACATACATTTCTGTCCTGCACACTAGTTTAGTGGCATGCGCCAGCTTATTGTATTCATTTTCTAGTTAGTTTCATAGCTGCCATTATTCTTTGTCACAACATAATTTAACAAGAAAATATAAATGCTTTGATTGAATAAAAAATATCAATCATAGAGTCTACAGATTGCATTTCTTTTGCACTTCATTCTGTTTGCATCTGCAGTGTTCTGATGCAAAATGAGTCTTCACAACATCAAAGTGGATGCTACAGGCTACTACTGGATTCAGACAGCTCCCTCAAGATGTATACTGCTTAGAGTGTCTAGAAAAGTGCTAAATAAATGTAAGGAATTATAAAAATTCTTTAAAAAAATGCACTTCTGGGATATAATGTGCATGCACAGGTATAAAGTACATACTGTAAAAAAAAATCAGTTTGATTATATAGTAATGATTGTTAAGGCCTAAAATCAGTATTGTAATAAAAATTAGGTTGATTTCACAGCCTTATAGAACAATATATTACATGCTATAGTTGGGAATAGCAATTGTGTGTGTACTTGTTTTTAAAATGGAGAATACTTTCTTGAAGCAATGACATCTAGTTTTATAGTCTATCTTTCTATGTAGGGGTTTCAAATTTTACTTCAGGTAATGAGTATGTAAAAAATAAGGTATGTTCTTAAACATATGTCTGCTTTAAAGCAAAAAAATATTTATTTATTTTAGCTTTATATATTTATTTTCATGTATTAGCTTTTACCAAATGAGATGTGAAAAGGTTTTATAAAAGTGAGATGAATTGTTGAATTTAATCAAACTAGATAAATATATAAATTTTTTTACATGTTTAACTATACATTTTGCTACATTTGAGAGATTACTAAAGGGTATTATACCCACAAAAATGTAACTGTATTCTAAGAAGTTTTTGCTGATATAAGAACATAATGTGACTTGTGATTATCCAGTAAGATTTACTGTATAAAACTATTAACAATGTGTTATCCCACATCACATTGACATAATGGGGACAAATCACAAGATACAAAATATTTCATGGCTATGATGCTATTTATATATAAAGGCACTGGGGTGTTAGACACTTTGTTTCAAAAAGAAGGCTGTGGATTTTACAGTGAATCTATTATATTTTATATTGCAGTATCTTGATATAATGGGGACATGTCCTGAAATATAAGCTTCTCTGTTGCTATGTAGCTGTTTAAAAAAACTTGTCAGACAAAGAATTTGATTAAATTTGACATGCAAAAATGAAAGATAAAAAAAAATACATCTTAAAATTTGAAAGGTAACAGTGGAACTTATATCAAGAGAGATGCAACCAGACACGAAAGTGCTGAAAACAGCATGTCTGTATTAAAGCTGTGATTTTTCCTCAGTGCAATTAAGCAGACAATCAGCGGGGAGGATTAAAACATCCTTATGTGACGTCTCGATGCTGACAAGCCTTCCTGAGCTTCACTGCACATTACAGGATCCCGCAGAGTACACAAAAGAGGAAATTCCCACACGGATGGGATGTTTTAATAATGCCCCTGAGAAACAAAGCTTCACAGCAACACCGGCCTGAAAGGACATTTGTGGAATAAATTCGCAATGTGCCACCAACAGAGATGGAATTCTAATCATCAAGACATCTTCTCATGTACTTCCAAGAAAAATAATATGTGACAAACAGTAATAATATTTTTCAGACAACTAATGTAGTTCAATAGAAGACAGAAAAACATTTAATTTCATAATTACTACAAAATGTTTTGCTTGTAGTTCCTGCAAAACATCATCACAACAGACAAGTCTTTTCTTTTTTATATAAAGGGAAAACTAAACAGCATATGAGACAAGCAATTTTAAAGTAACATCTACAAAATGTCCAAATAAAACAAAAAATGGCATCAAAAATAACGATTGAAGTTACAATAAATTATGGGCTGAAAATTTTGGCTTCTTAATTAAATTATCTTGACACTATAGTGATAAAATGGCGTGGCTGAAATTTGTAGACATTTGGTTGAAGAATAAATGAGCAAGACTATGATAAAAAAAAAAATCACCAGAATAAAATTGAGAGCGGCAGGAGATGCATTCATATCATGCTGTGGGCTGGGGACATTGATTTGTTATGTTTGCCAGCAGGGTTATAGAAAACCCGTTTGTTGCCCAATAGGGATGGGTAATCAGATTCCTCCAGAGCCAGCTGGGACTGTCGGCCAGTTAACGGTGGATGTTGACACCAAGGCTTAGTTCCTGAAAAGTCTGTTTCCTTGAAGTAATCTCATCTGTGTCAATAGAAGTGTATCAATATGAAAAACAGACTGTGGAGAGAAAAGTTTTTTATTAAACAAATTAAATCGTAGGTATAGGAATAATCGCAATAATATAAGACTGTATAAGAATTGACTGTATAAACCAAGGATAACCTCTTCATAGTTTTCCAAAAGAGTGATGCTCACATCTGGCTTGATCAGCCTTTTTCTTGTTGGCAGTATGGTGTCGGGATTTGAAAAAATGAGCAAAAAATTGTTGGTGGTTTAGAAATGCCACTTAGACTGGGTTCCATTTCTTTTCATTGGCACTAGATATACCCCCTAATGCTCAGTTTTCCATTCAAGTGAGGGGAATACATGTCTCAATTCTCTTCTGAAAAAAGGGTAAGACTATAGTGAAGATTGTTCATAAAAGATGGCGTTTCAGCATGAAGAGAGCCAGAAATATCTTGTCATTTCTAAAAGAAAATGGTTTATGTTAGTTTCCATGTCTATCCTTAAATAAGTCAGAAATAGTAATGTATTTAGTTTACAAGATTAGCACTGCAATAATAATAATCTTCATTCATTCATCTTCATGTCGGCTTTCTTCCCTTTCGGGCTCGCCACAGCGGAATGAACCGCCAACTCTCTGGCATATGTTTTATGCGGCGGATGCCCTTCCAGCCACAATCCATTGCTGGGAAACACACATTCACACATTCACTCTTTAAAACTATGGACAATCGTTCTTACACAATTTACTTATGTCTTTGGACTTGTGGGGAAACCGGAGCACCCGGAGTAAACCCACGTGATCACGGGGAGAACATACAAACTCCACACAGAAATACCAACCGACCCAGCCGAGGCTCGAACCAGCGACCTTCTTGCTGTAAGACGACCGTGCTACCCACTGCGCCACCGTGACGCTTGCAATAATATTAACAATAATTCAAATTATTATGCCTTCAATTTATAAAGTGCCAAGGCAACGGGGGTGAAGTGGCTTGCCCAGGGCCACATCGGCAGAATGGACCTGGCGAGGAATGGACCTGGCAGAATGTTAGCGAGGAAACGCCAACATTCCGGTAACAGGATGAACAACTCCACCACTGCACAACCTTTCCGGCCAAAAAACATATAACATTAAAGTTACACAATAGACACACTTATGAGACATTTAGTTAAAATTATATTATTGTAAGTTGAAAAAATTTAAAAACCTGTGGTGTATGTTAGACTTCATATAGTTGGAAAGTAGGCCAAATCTCACACAGCAACCGTCCTGTATGGTATTGCCTTTGTTACCACTGCATAATGATACAAATGCATTGAGACAACTATGTTAATTTCTTCAAATCATCATTTTTACTTTTGATTTAGTTGTTTTTTGGTTGGAGCTGCATTTAGAGCACTCTTTGAATTACCCTGTCCCAATTCTCTTATTCGATGTAGACTCGATTTGACATGTATGGTGTCCCAGCGGCCAAGTTTACGCTCAAAAGTGTGCTTTTCAGTACAGCTCTAGGTGTTTCGCAGGCAGCTCTCAGGGTGGAGTCAACATGAAGATTGATGAATATAATGATCTGTTTATTGCTGGTTTTGTCTTTATTCAAGTAGTTGTAGTGTAAACACATTTTCCTACTTCCAGCAAGCACAAACTTGAGGCAAATGTACCTTAAGGTCTGGCGTTAACAATGTTATGAAAGTTTGGACATGAATGAAGTCCACAAGTCCTAAGAGAGCCCTTTGAGACAGGGCCACAAGTTTGTTTCCAGGGGTTGGAGTTCTGAGCTTCTTTGATATTACATGTATTTACCATATACAGCACCTTAAGGTTTTAATATTTCATAATTTAAGCACTTTAGATCTTTCATTTTTTGCTTAAGCGTCCACTTTGAGTCATTATGTAAATAAATTACCTACAAAGTTCGTAATACAAATGCCGAGGATGGATTGCTATAATGTTTACAATAGTGACGCAGTGGTGGATCTTGATGAATGACCCAGCATAAGACAAGAAATGCTCATGCTCTTGGAGCCTGATGCACAGTGAAAATTGCTAAATGCACTGCAGCTCATCACCTAGCCTTTCTCTGCTAGCCTGTCGAGCATTAACCTTGACAGTGCCATGCCAGTAATTGATAGCATGTTATTTGTTGGCTCGGTCACATCTCTTTCGCTCAGGGTGTGTGAATAATGCATGCATGAAGAGAGCAAGGCCCGAGTGAGAGGAGTTCAGAGTTGATCCATATGGAAAGAGAGCAGGAGTGACACTCTCTCATTCTCACCCATTGATTTGATGTCATTCTGGACAGTTGGGTTAATACTGACTTCAAACTAAAGAGACACCAAAAAAGGTTCGATCATTAAACCAAGATTGCACTATGAAGGAGAACCATGAACGTGTAGAGTTGTGTGTGTGTGTGTGTGTGTGTGTGTCTGCGTGCATGCGTGTGTGTGCGTGTGCGTGCGCGCGTGTGTGTGTGTGAGTTGTGCGTGTTGGAGATGCATGATTAATCGTGAAAGATTGTGATCTTAGTTCAAAAGCCAGTGCATTATTAATTTAATTATGATTTGGAATTGACACCAGTGAGGTTCATTGCTCAGTATGACATGGACAGAACAGTTAATATGCACTGGCTGTTGACGAAACAACTTCTAAGCATCATATTATGTAATTATTATAAAAAATAATATATTACATAGTTAACAAATTTATCACAGACCAAAACTCTTTTCACAGAGAAGTTTTTCACAGAGCATATGTAAATCACAATGCCGTCTGTATTTTCACTTTTTTATTATAATTGTAAGCATATAAGCTCATGTGGAACACTTCACCAACAAAATGAAGGGAAAAGTGACTAGCATTAAATACCAAATAATTACATGACATGTAACATGTAAAATATGTAGAGTGAGACTAGCTGCGATTTGTTAATTTATATTTTAAACTTGAAAATGCATTACTTTCTAAGTTAAGTTTAAGCATTTAAACATGATAAATATATTAATGGCCTGTTTCCTCTGCTGTGTTTTTGCTATTCCCTGTTTAGAATGTAACTGGGCCTTTAAATCTCATGTGTAAATGCTTTACACCACTTTAGAAGAGCTCACACAAACAGTTAACCAGTTGCTAGTAAATACTTTAAATATCTGAATTAATCATTAGTTACAGTAGGAATATGTAGTGATACAGTATATATTATCACTCAAAGTAAATGCTACTATATGTCTGAATAATAACATGTATACATGTGATAATCATGTATTAACACATTCTAAATGTTCTCATGAATGTTTTTCAGGTCCCCATGCCCCCTACAAGAATTTACAAAAGCACACAAGTCCACACAAACCTGATTTGTAAAAATAAGATTGCATGCAGGTGTGTGTGCAAATGCTTTTGTTAATAAGATTGTGTCTGATTTTTTATGGTGCACATTGAGTTGACCTTTCTAAAATATGCTAAGTTTTGGTTAGGATTCCACAATCTTGTTTTAAATGAGAGCCTTGGTACTTTGATAGACTGGTGAACTGTCTAGATAGGACCTTAATTTCTCAAGTAAGCTGAGTGGTCTGTATCCATAATTAGAATTTAAAAAGTCTGTTTTGAAGAGAAATAATTAAATGATAAGCACAAACCAATTGTAAAAATTATTGTTAATCTCATCCTTGAAATTGTAAAAACACTGGCATTTGTGTGTAAGAATCATGCAGAAGTGAGAAAAGGAGGGGGGTCTCTGTGACACTTCTGCATGCAGCATTCTTAACTCAAGAGGCTCATTGAAATGTAAAAGATGAATTGTTATGAATAATCGTTCAATCAAGGCCTGCTTATCGATACATGTGCGTGCCGCAGATGTGGGGGGTTGGTTAGGGGTTGGACTGACATTTCTTAATATGGATGGTTTATCAGTGACAACTTTTTCCATTAGCAAAGCTTGTCCTGCACTGTTTGAAGCTGATTTGGAGTGATGTGATTCTGTCATTGGGCATCAGCATGTCTGCAGGACTCATGAAGAGACAGTTGCTGATTCCAAAATATTTTCCTGGGTTTAAACCCTTGGCTGGTCTGAAGTCTAAAGAAATTATGCCTAAATCTTTTTAGAAGAGGCACACAAACTTCCTTGGGTGGGCATGACTGCTCTTCTCTAAGCTATCTTGAAAGGTATTTAATTAGGTAAACATTTGTAACTAGTTAAATTGGTGGAAGCTGGTCTGATCATGCAAGTGTTTTGAAACTTCAAATCTAGCAAGCCATGCTTCAATACTGAATACCAACTGGGGGTATTAGGGGAAAGAGAATCCATTTGATGCTAAAAGAGCATGATGAGGTCAACGTCAAAGATCCACACTCTTGTTTCACTCTTGATTGAAGACGCCTTGTTAGTATGCACTGGGGGCTCGAGCTGGTTTGATCTGCCATCCAGAACAAAGTGATACAAGCACTTGGCAGTCCAAGTGAAAGTGTCAGTGGTGATTCGGTCTTGTTTAACAGCTTATTTGCAGCTCAGTCAGTCTCAAAGCTTTACAGCTCAGTATCTTCCTTTGAAGTAGGAAACAGCGAGGACAAATGGTGAGGTAGTGTGTGTTACATAACTTCATAATTTCACAAGACTAGCTGTATTGACATTATGTTTTTATTAAACTGAATAAAAGCCAAATAATGCAATTCAACTGAAAGTGTTTTTTGAATGGATCAGCATGTTTTTTAAAATAAACTTCCTATTCATTCAAGGCATGATTCACTGCTCTCTTAGTGAAATATTGAAATGTTGTTTATTTATTTTTTGGCAGGCGTTCTTTAAAAAGTAAATAAATACATACATAATTAGACAAATAAATACGTAGTACATAATCAGGCAAAAATGACTATCAGACAAATAAATAATAATACAAATAAATAAAATAATTAAACATCTAAATTTAATCTTTTGTTCTGTAATTGGGTTTCTACAATAGAGTAATCACTACTTGGGCAGGATTCTCAGGTTTTGTTTTACCATGTCTCAGCTAAGTATTGTTTTGCAAACATAAAACAAATATTGTTTTGAAAGAATTGTAAATGAATCTATTAAATTTTGTATGCATCATTTGGCTTTCTCTGCTGCCTCAATTTGGGATGAATATGTCAATTTTAATCCAAAGTTTTATAAGTGAAGGCTTGAATTAAATTTACTGAGGAAAAGTCTAAGCAACAAAGGGCTGAGGATCAGAATAAAAGCTGATCAAGCCAAAGTACAATCTCTGTGTGGAGAGGAAATGGGTCAGCAGAATAAACAGCCCTATTTAATTCTTTCACTTGAAAATTGATTCAGCACAACAAAGTGAACAGCATTATGAAGCTTGCTTTAACAAGGCCCTGGTTTGTCCAGCTAATTGTCCTTTTCATTCTCTTTGGTATTTTAATACAAAGTTTTGTTGTTGTTTTTTTTTTTACAAATAATGAGCCTATTTTTCAGGGACAAATCCACAAGCAAACACATTTTTAAATGAAAAAAAAAAAAAAAACTAGAAATGTGCTGGATACGTTTATTACTTGATTGTTATTGCTCAAGGGGCTCTGAGCAACACAATTATCTACTGTTACAAAACACTGAAACCAGGCACAACAGAGGATAAAGTAAATCGTTTTAATTGCTTTTAGAAATGTCATGTGAAAACTAGTGCTGTCGATCATAAATAAAACTAATTAATCGCACAATTTTTCAAAATTAATCACGATTAATCCCAATGACAAGACTGAGTCTTTTTAAAGTGTATAAATGTAAAATGTAAATAATTAATGTAAACTGAAGATATAGATTTTTAACATCTCTTATTTAAATTCAAAATATGATTATTTATTGTTATTTTTTGTTTAACTTGTATCACAGGTTTTGTCATAAAAGCAACATACCTGCAATAAACCATCAATATTCCTCCAAATTACATTTTTCTTCTCTTCTTTGGTGGCTGTTAGTTTGTGGTCTCTTTAGACTCTTGTTTTCCAGGACTCTCTGCCATTAGCAACTTGCTTAGTGAAGAAACTTTGGATCAATTGCTGTAGCGATCTTCACGTGGCACAAGGCTGGCAATACCACTTACTTACTTAACATTATTCAACACCATATTTATTACTTCTTCAACTTATTAATATTCTTTACACTAATCTAAACATATTTTTGTATAAGTTGACAGTGGACACACGCAAATAAAAAGAGACGGAGCTGTTCCATTAGTTTGTGAGTTCTCCGTGCCTTCTCATCGTCATTACATCTTATTCATACTTCATTTAAAGCTAGTCCGCCACAACAGTAAACAGGATAAATTGAAAGCGTGTTAATTGCGTAAATTCTTTTTACGTGTTATACAATTCAAATAAATTGCATGCGTTAACGCGTTAATTTTGACAGCATTTTTGACAGAAATGATTACTGTTTAAAATATAAAGTAGCCAATGTACCGCTTGTATACCATTGTATATTTACAATGTATATTTTCCCATCAAAAAATAAGTATATGCAAAGGCCCTAATGTCTAAACTGCTAGGGATACTGCCACAGATATGTAGTGAAAGCACAAATATTAAAACATGTTTGTTTGAGAGTTTTTAATAACCTAATGTTAGCTTAAACCACATAAGGTGAACCTGGTTTCCTTTTAAATCCCCCCACTCCACTTGAACATAATGTTATTTCTTTCTAAAAATATAATGTATAAAATAACTTCGTATAAACATGAAAAACAAAAAATATTGCATAAACACAATCTTACCTCAAATATGTAATTGTGTAATGTCCGCTTAAGGATAAATTCATAGATTCATTTTAATATACTGAACTTCAATGTGTGTAAAATAACCTGCATCACCGTACTGTCATGTCGGCCAATAAGCAATAACATACTTTTTAGCTGTTAATGGGCTGTAAACTTACTTAGGGCAAACACAGATTGCATGAGTTTGGTTTGCCTACAGGTTTTAAGAAGTTGCAGACAAATGCCTGAAATCACAGACAAATCGGCATGCTGCATGTGAGTGATGCTCGCATTGTGTGAACTGTCAAAGACACCATTTGAGTGAGTCGCATGCGTGTGCAAACAACATAAGTACAATTCAAACCACATAAGTACCGTAAAGTGCAACACAACAAGCAATTAACATAAGGCTATGATGCAGAATGAAGGATTGATGAAATGTAAACAGTTGAACAAAGTCTACAAAGTGATTTGTGCTTTAATGCAAAATGTAAGGAGATGAGATGTGCGAGAGTCCAGCTGCAGGTAACAGATTGTGGGGACATAAAGGTTAAGAGTTCCGCCTAAGGATAGTTTGGGGAAGGAAGCTCTATTTGTTTTCCCAGCGATGGGTTGCGGCTGGAAGGGCATCCGCTGCGTAAAACATGTGCCAGAGAGTTGGCGGTTCATTCCGCTGTGGAGACCTCGAAAGGGAAAAAGCCGACATGAAGATGAATGAATGAAAGCTCTATTTGTGTTGTACAGTCCTAGTGTTAGTGGCTCTGAAGTGGTTGCCAGAGGGCAAGAGCTCAAAAAGGTGGTGGCCGGGGTGAGTGGGGTCTAGAATGATTTTATTAGCATTCTTTCTCACTTTGGTGGTGTACAGGTCCTGGAGGGAAGTTCGGGAAGCACCGATTTTCTTCTCAGCCATATCAATAGTCCTCTGGAGTCTACGGACGTCTGCTTTAGAGGCGGAGCAAAACCAGTAAAATGATGGAGGAGCAGAGAACAGACTGAATGACTGCGGAGTAAAACTAGGCTAGCAGTGTCTGTGAAAGGTTGAACTTTTTGGACTCGATGTGTGTGCTCCACTTCAGGTCCAGAGGGATGATGGTGCCCAGGAACCTAAATGACTCCACTGGTGTCACCGTGCTGTTCATGATGGTAAGGCGAGGGTGTGCTGGGGGGCTTCTCCTGAAGTCCACTACCATCTCCACTGTTTTGAGGATGTTGAGCTCAAGGTTGTTTAGACTGCACCAGAGAGCCAGCTGTTCAACTTCCTGTCAGTACACAGTACACACTTGTTGTCTGCAAGCTTGAGGAGCTTTACGGAAGAGTAGTGCGAGGTGCAGTCGTTGGTGTAGAGGGAGAAGAGAAGTGGACAGAGAACACGTCCCCCTGGGGGGCGCCAGTGCTGGTGGTTTGGGGGCATGATGTGTCTTAAGTCTTTTCCTAAGCCAAGATAATTGACGTTGAAAATGGTTGCCATGTTAACTAGTATGGTTACTATGGAGAAGTCAGTGGCAATCCTATAATGTTACCCATGTAAATATAAGTCATAAAAACAACCCCATGTTTTAACCCCATGTCTTTTTTGAGGCTGAGATATAGAACATTGGAAATGGTTGCCATGGTAACCAACATTGTTGCGATGGAGGGGTCAGTAACATCTTATAACGGTCCCCTTGTTAATACGAGCCATTTAAACTAACTCCCATATCTTAACTCTTTTCCTAAGCTGAGATAAATAATGTTGAAAATGGTCGCCATGGTGATCAATAATGGTTGCTATGGAGGGTTAAGCGGCATTCACTTAGGTTCCCCTTGTCAAAATGAGTCATATAAACCAACTCCTCTCCAAAGCTGAGATAAAGAACTTTGAAAATGGTTGCTATGCAAAACAATATGGCTACTTTGGAGTGTTTGGTGACATAATTCTACTACGCAAATATTAGTAACACAGCAAAACCCCTGTGTGCCTCTAGCTTGTTTTGTGTTGAAGATGTTGTGAATCATTTTCCGATTCATTCCGATTCGACTGAGGGGTTGGCTAATTTTCACATTGCTAAGCATGGTTTTGCTCAGACTTATAAGTCCCTTCAGTGTGGTGAGTTTGAAGTTTCAACGAGATTCTCATTTTGAGCTGCAGCCTGACAAACTTTAACCCCATAAATTGTTAGGTCAATGGGAAAAATTCCCAGCATTCTTACCCAGCAATTACCCAGAATCTTTTAGTGGTAGCAGTATAAGGAGACATAGCAACTTGAGTCAGACCAGTTTGAAAAAAGGTTTGAAGTCAGTAGCTATAAGCGTCCTAGAGAGGGGTCGACAACCCGCAGCTCTGGAGCCGCATGCGGCTCTTTAGCGCTGCCCTAGTGACTCCCTGGAGCTTTGTAAAAAATGTTTGAAAACGGAAATAGATGGGGGAGGTAAATATATTTTTGTTTTAAAATGGTTTCTATAGGAGGACAAACATTCTTAACGTTTTCCAATGTTGTAAAAGTCTGTAGAATAAATATTTAATTTTGACATTTCTGTCAACGAAGATTTGTGTCATAGCCTGCAACACACGCTTTTACCAGCGAGCAGGATGCAAGGCAGGGGCTGTCGTAAACAAACCATTCAAACCATTTCCAGGGAAGGCATGCACGTATTTAGTAACAAAGTGGCTGTTTTTATAAAGTGATTTCTTATTTTTGAACACATATTTAGAATGACACTTAAGGATATTATCAAATCAAACGTAAACTGAATTAATTTGATTTAATATACTTTATTTTCTCAAAAGGCTGCTGTTTTATTTCAATAAATGCAGGCTGCGTTTTATTGCACTGTTTGTTCCCCAGATAAGGGGCACGTTATGCACGTTCCATTTTGATGTTGTTTTATGGAATCCTAAAAATAAATATGACATCAAAAATCTGATTTCTTTATTGTATTTCTTTAATTTCATCAAAGCAATGAAACATAATTTATTAATAGTGTAATGAAGTTAAAGTTGAGGCGGCATCATTCAACAGAGTAGTCACGTGGTGCGTTATTCTCTACAGGATGCACTTCAGGGAAAATAAACATGTGTAACAATAATCGTGTAATTTTTTATAGTAGGCTAATATAGATACATACACCATGTGTTGCCTTCATTATAAGGCTTATACAAGGCTTAAAAATTTTTTGTGGCTGCAGACATTTTTTTTTTTGGTCCAATATGGCTCTTTCAACATTTTGGGTTGCCGACCCCTGTTCTAGGAGGAGATGCAGTCAGAAATTTGGCTCAGAACAACAATCATAATATGTTTAACAGTAAGAACAGTATGTTGGCTTTTTCAAATCAACCTAATAATAATAAGAAGAAGAATCTAGCAATATGAGAAGTAAAAAGAAAGTTTTTTTTATTCCCTTAAGAAAGTGTTTCTTGAGGAACATGAAGTTCAAACTCTTGCTACACTTTCAAAAACCATTTTCAGAAATGTGATGTTTTTAATGGCGGTCCATTTTGGAAGGGGATAACGGGTGTTACAAGGGACCACTGCTGGGATGTCCCACTGAATCAGATTCACAATATTTACTTTTCTCAGCTGATAGATAAGAAAAAAGCAAAAACAGAACATATATGCTGAGTATGTGGAGAAACAATGTCAATGATGGGTATTTTAATGTAATTTTCATAAATGAAAATAACTTTTTAAATAAAATAAAAATAAAAGTTTTTACAATTATTTTTTTAATTCATAACACTAGCCTTTTATTCCTATCGACTACTCTTATCCTTCCTGACAATTCTGAAGGGGTGAATTGTCTTGTTATTCTTTTTTTTCTTGATTGTATTAAACGTTGCATTTTTGCAAAACAAAGTGCTGGGTTAATAAAGTGAGAGTCGCTTATCAAATGCTGAGGTTTTGTTTTCGTCATTTCTGATCCACCAAATAAGCTTTTTATCTATTTTGAAGCCAATTTTGAGTAATGCATTGTCAGGGAGGAAATGGATGATTTACCCAAACTCCGAGCTTCATTTGCTTTCTGCTAAAACCCATGAGTGACGTTATACACATTACCTTTACGTTATATACAGTTAATGGCTCTGTCAGACTCCCCCAGTGCAGCTGAGAGCTGCCAAGGTAGCTTATCACCACCACTGTGTGAATTTGGAGTGAATAAATAATGCTCTGAAAAATTCTAAAGTTTCTTTAAAAATCTATAAATGCACCATATAGATTGAAGCCATTATTATTATTACAATTACTATTATTATCACTATTATTATAAAAATAGAAACCCTTGAAAGTCTCCAGGATAAATGGTATTTAAAAAGTTGGTTCCAACAATATTTTAAAGTATTTTAAATCATAAAACCTAAAGCAACATTGTCAATTGATAATCTAGATTTTCATGTGTAAAGTGAAAAAAAAAAATTCAACAGCTTTGCTTATGAGTGCGCATCTAAGAAAAAAAAACTTGTTCCCCTGTAAAATTAATTTCATAATTCCAACTCCCATTTCCCAAAACCCCTGCCTTCACTAGCCTCCCAAATCCTCTCAAGTACAAGTGTACGGGAGAGCTAATGAGCAGTAAAAGCCAACTGGCGTAGCCAATGGCGATGGAGCCTAAACTCATGAGGGAATCCCTCAGGTTACTCTCTCTTCAGCTTTGTTGAATCTTACTTGGAACCAATCACGCTCTACCAGCTGAAATCCAATTCAGGGCTATTTGTGCCAGCAGTTTACAGCCAAGCACTCTTGGCTTTGATGGCATTCCACCCATCATAAAAGAACTGTGCAGTAAAACAACCTTATTAATGAACAGATTAGGCGAAATGCTTCCCTGGAGCCTGCAACAGGACAGAAAGAGAAGAAAACCAGGAGGTTTGTGACTCATCCTACCCGGTTTGAGAGCTGGGATGGAAAAGCACCAAGAGGATCCAGACACACGGGAGGCTTGATGGGAGTTTTTGTAAAGTCCAAGCCATATCACTGAGTCCTGATTGCCTGCAGGAAGACAAGAAAAGAGAAAAGTGTGTGAGAGCTCCAAAAAAATGACTCACACTTTTGTAATGTGAATAAAAGAGGCTTTATCAGAGTTACCATTCAGGTTTTAGGCAATTAAATATATGTATATATATATATATATATATATATATATATATATATATATATATATATATATATATATATATATATATATATATATATATATATATATATATATATATATATAGTAGCGAGGTGAAGAATCACACGAGGGTAATTTTTGTGCCTTTATTTACAAAGAAGGTGAAGTGAGTCAATGGTGAATCTTGTGTCCAATTGCTCCGGTGCTCTGGTCCCGATGGTGGACTTCGAAATGGAAGTCCTGCAGCACCAAGAACCAACGGGTCACCCATGCGTTGGTGTGCTTGACTCTTGCCATCCACTGGAATATTTCAGATTCATTACACACACCTGAAATAGTTCAAGCCTTTTATTGTTTTAATATTGATGATTTTGGCATACAGTTCATGAAAACCCAAATTCCTATCTCAAAAAATTAGCATATAAAAAAAAGGTTCTCTAAACGAGCTATTTACCTAATCATCTGAATCTACTAATTAACTCTAAACACCTGCAAAAAATTCCTGAGACTTTTAAAAACTCCCAGCCTGAGTCATTACTCAAAACCGCAATCATGGGTAAGACTGCCGACCTGACTGCAGTCCTGAAGGCCATCACTGACACCCCCAAACAAAAGGGTAAGACACAGAAATACATTTCTGAACAAATAGGCTGTTCCCAGAGTGCTGTATCAAGGCACCTCAGTGGGAAGTCTGTGGGAAGAAAAACGTGTGGCAGAAAATGCTGCACATCAACAAGAGGTGACCGGACCCTGAGAGAGATTATGGAGAAGGACCGATTCCAGACAATGGGGGACTTATGGAAGCAGTGGACTGAGTCTGGAGTAGAAACATCTAGAGCCACCGTGTACAGGAAATGGGCTACAGGTGCCGCATTTCCCAGGTCAAGCCACTTTTGAACCAGAAACAGCCGCAGAAGCGCCTGACCCGGGCTACAGAGAAGCAGCACTGGACTGTTGCTCAGTGGTCCAAAGTACTTTTTTTGGATGAAAGCAAATTTTGCACGTCATTCGGAAATCAAGGTGCCAGAGTCTGGAGGAAGACTAGGGAGAGGAAATGCCAAAATGCCGGAAGTCCAGTGTCAATTACCCATAGTTAGTGATAGTCTGGGGTGCTATGTCAGCTGCTGGTGTTGGTTCAATGTGTTTTATCAAGGGCAGGGTCAATGCAGCTAGCTATAAGGAGATTTTGGAGCACTTCATGCGTCCATCTGCTATAAAGCTTTATAGAGATGAAGATTTAATTTTTCAGCACAACCTGGCAGCTGCTCACAGTGCCAAAACCACTTGTAAATGGTTTACTGACCATGGTATTACTGTGCTCAATTGGCCTGCCAACTATCCTGACCAGAACCCCATAGAGAGTTTGTGGGATATTGTAAAGAGAATGTTGAGAGATGCAAGTCCCAACAGTCTGGATGAGCTTAAAACTTTAGAGAACTTTATTACAAAAATTATTTTCATCCCAGATTGCGCTTCTCACTTTAACTGACAGTTTGGTGATCCAGTCGGGGATATTTAAAGTTGGGTTGAACTAAGGTACCAAAACGTGTCTGATATTTTCCCATCCAAGCACTGATGTAAGAATAAAACAGCACTGAAAGTGTGCGAGCTCAAAAAGGTTTGATTTTGAATACATTTTTATTTCTTACAGTCAGCAACAAAGAGTTCTGTGAGATGGTTGTAACACATTTTATGTAAACCCTTAACGCTGGTTGGATGAGTAGCTGATGTTAACAAGCCTACATTTTATATACAGTTAATGTGTGACCAACTATTACACAGAACTAAATACCAAAGTCAATCTCTGAACTTCCTAATAGAGAGAATCCTAAATAGCAGAATATTTAGCGAATAAATACAGTTAAACTCAGAAACCGGAGCACCAAGCTATCTTTATGTTAACTTAAATCACTTACTAGAAGCCATCTTTTGTGTACTTGAGCTGAACCCAGCAAACTTTTCAAAAGACGCATCTAAACAATCTCAGCCGTATATTAGACCCACTAGCAGAGTCTGTGTATTCCATTCTGAGCATTCTGATATTCCATCACTCCCCCAAACAACCACATATCTTCAAAAACAGCTCAGATTTCTCATAACAGATCATTGGCCTGCTAAGTATCAAGTGAAAAGTGAACAGCTTGAAAGAGCACTTCTCTTTTTGTGTGCAATTGAAACCCTGAGTACAATTCCAATTCAGCTTATGTCCAAAACAAAGCTGTGAACGTCACCTCAGAATATCTCTGTAGACCACCAGATTAACAATCTGTTGCATCAACCCTCTAAAACCATCCAATTTGGATTTAAGCACCTTTCTCCCCCTATTGAAGACCGGGCTAGAACGTTGTTTACCGAGATGATTAAAAAAGGGTGCACCAGTCTGCATCCGGAGTGTTTGTGTTGTTTACACGCTTCACAATACCATTAGCGACTAAGTTGTTGTAGGGAAGACTGTTGACCGGGACTAGACTGTTCCTGGATAAAAGAATATTTAATCACCAATTCGGTGCTGAATTAACCATTAAACATTGTGCCATGGCAACACAAACCAAAGATTTCTGCTGAACAAGAACATGTGACCTCAGTCCTTTACGGAACAATGGATGGTGTTGACAAAGCTTGGAAGTCTGACAAATCATGGGACGACCCTTGACCCTGTGTTGAGTGAATAAAAAAATAGCATCCTGTGAACTTAAGGTGAACTGTGAAGCTGAAATCATTCAAGACAAGGAAGCTTCATAAATAAGGTGTTTTAATCAAATATTTATATGTCTTTGTGAATATAATTAATTGCATACGATTGAAATACTTCTTAGAAGACCTGGGGCCTCATGTATAAAACTTTGCGTAGATGTAATCCTTAAAGTGTGCGTACGCACATAAGGCAGAAATTGTGTACGCACAAAAGTTTTCAGATTCATAAAACCGTACGTACGCCAGAACCTGCGCAAGGTTCGCTTTATAAATCAAAATTATCTGAATATTGTGCGCAGGTGCACGTGCGTATTGCTTACCCCAATCTCCTCCCGAAATAACCATATTTGGAGGTTAAGACCGCCCATTTTGAATATGCATGATCTCCCTGCATATTATTACCACCAATAATTCGGTTAACAAAAGCGAATTCATTCTCAGATGGTGCCTTTATTGCAACATGAGTGCAGTCAATAGCACCGATTACATTGGGAAAACCGGCGATTGCTGCAAATTGCATTTTGACGTTGGCCTGTTCAGCTTGCGTGTAAGGAAAACGGATGCATCGGGGTGCCATGCCAACTATGGCATCCCATACATATGGAATGACACGGCTCAGGGATGACTGCGACATACCCGATCGGTCTGCCAACTCTCGCTGGAAAGTACCAGTGGCCAAGTAGCCTAATGTGGTCAATATTTGCACAGGAGCACACAGCGCATGGTTTCTCCGCGAGGGTCTTTCCAATACTGGCCAAGTGGATGGCTCTTGGGAATCGAAATCGGCTCATGAGCCAATCTTCAAGGAAATCTTCATGGTCTTTGAAAACACGCTCCCTCCGTAGAGCGTCATTTGCAAGGTCTTCTAACAGCGCTAGAGCATCCATTAAGATGATATGTTTTATACGCACATACCTTTTTATAGCCCATTCATTAAAATAAATGAGTAAATTCGAAGTATTTGCACCTGGTTAAGAATGCTAATAATGATAATTCAGGTTGATACAATTTGATTTATTGTGTGATGTAATAGGATAATTTAGAATTTTTCATTTTAAATAGCTATTGCTATTTGGGACAGTTGGTGTCGCCGAAACACATACTCTTCTAAAAGAGTGCGTATGGACGTTCAAGAGCATCCGTACGGTGCGCACTTATTTACGCCAAGTTTATTTTTTATAAATCCCGATATGTGCGTGAAAAAATGCGTACGCATATTTCTATGCCCATTTTGTGCGTACGCAACGTTTATACATCAGGCCCCTGGTCTTATTCTCCATGGGTGCGTACAGCAGGAAAAAACTCTAATATGGGACCATAGGGCCTAACCATGTGTCCTTAAATGCAAAGCTTGGAGATGAACCTACACGCATCTTAGGACTCAGAATTCTATTCTCATTAAAGACTATGATCCTGATCTGAGTACAAACGCCTGCCCTGATGCGACCAAGGCCTGACACCTGGCCCACTCTTTGAAACCTTCGAATCTCTTCATCAGACTTTTTATGGCATCATCTCAACGCATGGCAACATTGGCACTCAATTGACTTCGGCGGTTCGATGAGTTTACTCTTACTGACAAGTTAAAGCCTAGTTAGATGTTTCGATTCATACCCTGCTTTTCCTTTGCTCTTGTGTGAAATGGTTTGTCTCACAAATACAGATCTTGTCTCACCTTGCACATCTTTGTTGACATCGAAATTAGATTTTGTTACCTAGCTTATATTAAAGTCAATATTTTGATGTAAAATGTTAGACATAACTACTTGGGCTATACTTTTTTTCTCGCTTTTGATCACCACTAAAACTCCCTTCCAACATTTAGTATGTAGGGATCGACATTACCCAAATTTAGCCCTGGTTCCTACATTGTAGTCTCTCGTTATGAGGTCGTGGGACCACGTTGTTTGTTCACGATGTGACTAGCAAGGGCATACCTAAAGTTATGTTATGAAACAATCCGAAAAAAAAATCCCCGCCCAAAAACCTAACTTGAATTTCAAAACTTGAATTTTGATTGTAAACAAATTTAAGGGGTAAATGCCATCATTCACAAAAATGAACCTAAAAAACTTAAAACCTAAAAAAGATCCGGGACAAGCATTAGGCAGTATACTACTTGGCTTTCAAAATGAACATCTACAATGCTAAACTTAACAAGGAATAAGGTATTTCCACTAATAAAATCAGTTAAAGGTCTATTTGTTGCTCCTTTTTTCCTTTTAATGCAATATTATTCATGAGAAGAGCAATGGATATGCTTTTTTCTCAAAAACGTAACCTAGCTCTTGTACAGTAAAATAAACCATGTTACTACAGTTACCAATGTCACATAAGGATACTAAGAGAGAAAAATCCAATGAGAACTTCCTGTGCGTTTTCGAAACTAAATGACATTACAACATTAATCATTTGGGTGGTTCATGTTAATGAGGACTTTCAAACGTTAAATAAGATGTAACATAGTACCATGGTCAGCATTTTTGTTTATTGCTGATAAGCTTAATCTTGCGAATATTATCTAATTTATTTTATACACTAAGTCCAAACAAGAAATCTTGTTATTTCAATATATATGCTGCATGCATTTCTAAGCTCTAATAAAACTCTTTCATATCCCACACATCCTCACACACTTTGAATCAAGGTGTAAAGGACTCTGAATTGAAGTCTCAGCACCTTTGACTGATCCACAATCAGTGTAAAATGAGAGCTTGCCCACTGCAGCTTCCTAAACCAGACCCCAGCATGCCTTATCTTAAATTAAAAGGTGAAAATGCATTAAATTTCAAGGTGCAGAGCTAGTATTGGTATATATATCCTGCCTTCGGCAATATATCAGAACAGTAAAGAACGAGTGTTGCATGGTAAATAACTCTTTCATCTGTTCTATTGATTTGTTGTCCTTTTTTCAAATTTGCAACATTTTCAAGGCTTCTCTTCCAATTATTGCACACTTCCTCTCCTGTAGTCAGACTTGAAACATTCTGCCAGAAGATAAAATTTGTTTCTTGTTATGAGTAAACATCTTCACTGTAAAACTGAAAGAGAAGATGAAAACTTTGAGGTGTAGAGGAAGGACCCAATAGCAAGGGATAAACTTAAAGTCATGTATTTATAAAGGTGGAAAAAACTGCTGTTCAATAGAACAGTGACAACTTAGGCAGCAACGATGAAGGAAACTAAGGTACGCCTCTCCAGAGGGAAAAACACAGAGCAAGTTCTACTATACTATACTATCTATCTGCTCCAGGAATGCAGAGGGAGTCGAAAAATGCAGCCCCGAAGAGGGGAGAGAGCTCACCGGTTCGAAGGAGAGGAGCAGAGACACATAAGCGTACAGAGGCGAGTGAACTGGTAGCATTGCCCACCAGAGTCCTCTGGTGATAAAGTCCATGGCGATGTGAGACCATGGTCTGGATGGAATGGGGAGCGGTTGCAACAACCCGGCGGGAGGGGTGTTACTGGACTGGGCACAGAGGGAAAAGTCAAGAACAAAATCGTAAGATTCACGTGATATAGAAGGCCACCAAAATGCTGACGATGGCGTCCAAAATGCGCTTAATTCCTGGGTAATTCCATTAGTTTAGAGTTATGCCCCCAATGAAGCACAGCGGGACACATACTTTTACTATAAACCGATCTCAGATCATAATAAGCCCTCGAGGTCTGCGGGCTCGTTCTGTAACGCTGAAACAGAAGTTAGACAGGAAGGAGCAGAAGAAAGACAGATTATGGCGAGACAATTTCCAAGAACTGAAAATCCAAGATTTTCACAATCATTTCTCAGGGATGGATACATCCCCGTTGTGTGGATTCGGTTGAACCCTCCGTGCCAGTAGGGGGTGTCGAGAATCTGACAGGTGTTGTCTGTGAAGGCTCCCCTTTGGGTAGGAATTGAGAGTGTTGACAGACAGCGAGACGCTTCTCGATGCGGACAGTCATCTATACCAACCAATCTAAATCCTCGGGGAACTCCTGGAAGAGCAGTTTACAGCGGAATTCAAATTTCCTTAATAATGGGAATGTGTTCTTAACTGGTGTTTCAAGCATTTGCTCTTACTTATAAAATTGTTAGTATTGAGTATGAATGGTGAGCAACAGAGGGACATTTGAGTAAAGGCTCATTACTAGGACGAGAACTTGCCAAAAGACAAAAGATATGAGCACCAAAGGGGTGGAGACCTTGAATGAATGTCGATCTGGTAGGTTTGTACGGATTGTAATGGGCTAACCATCATGATTGGCTACTTATTGGTTAATTCAATTAATAAACACGAGAGCTTCTGGAAGAGCTAAACAATGAGCATCAGCCTGCATGTTCTGAAAATTAGCTGTTGTGATGCAGCCAATTATCAAACCCTATCAAAACATGAACTCCGTCTCATGTGGTTTTTCTGTTAAATGTGTTATATTTCCCCCTCATCAGGTAGTAAGTGTACATAAATGTAATTAAGTTATTTAAACTAAGTTCTAAGTGTTACGATGCAAAGTGAATGTTTGTTTACATTGTTCTTAAGAGTTTTTTTAATGTTTCAGTACCACGTTGGTTAGCTAGCTATGCTAACGATGCAGATCACGCGGTCACAACGAGAAGTTGTACAAACAAGTCTAAAATGTTATCAGTATGACAAAAAATGTTAATAATGAGTTGTTATGTGTTTCAGAGCTATATGTAAATTATTTCTGTAAAATGTAGTTTCTGTAAAACTTCACAGACGTAGAGCCCTTGGGTGGTCAATAATAATATAATTCCTGTGCAATATGAGACATTTCAGGATCTTTTATCTAAGGAGGCAATTTTAAGTCCCATTGAATGAGACATTATGTCTGAAATTAGTGACACCACTCAAAATCGGCCTGTTCTGCCTGGAACTCCAGAAGGTAGACCGTTCATGCCTCAACACTGCAGATGAAGACTACTGGAGGACATCCATGCTTCAGCGGGCTCTGGACTTCCTGGTAGGAGGCACACCTTCTCGCTGGTCCAAAGAATGCCAAACATGAAACAGGAGGTTGCCGAACATGTCCAGCATTATTTCCATTTCGAAGACCATGTACCTTCCCATCTGGTAAACTTACTCCACTCCTTGTAACCATTCGACCCTGATCTCTTATTGAAATTGACAGAACAAAGAATCCAAGAACTGAGTGGTCTGAGTGCTTAACTTGGGCAGAGTGAGCACAAAAGTCCACCCGCCAAGAGACTACAGGCATGACCATTGCCGTGCGTACTCGGCAACAAGCCACCACTCTATACTTGGACCAAAAAACCTTCCAACATTGGTTCCATGAGAGGGTATGAGTTTCAGGTCATGCTCACCTCCAGAGAACAGTCGCAAGTAATAAGACCTTCACTAAACATAAATGATCAGAAGATCCACCAATTCCAGCAGGGGGAGCTGATCTGGTTGTCTACAAAGGATCTACATTTACACTTGTCTTGCAAAAAGCTGAGCCCTTTATACATTGTACCCTCCCCAATCTAAGAGGTCATCAACAAGCTCATGTATCGGCTGCAATTGGCACCTAGGTATTGCATTCACTTGGCAACTAGGTATTGCATAACCACACGTTTAGTGGTTAGTGTCAGATCTGAGAGCCAGACACCCAATGAGCACTTGAATCAAATCACAAGCTCATCAGGTGCTCCATGCCCAGCCAATCACCTGCATACTAATCCCAGCACTTTCACAATAACAGTCTCCATCATTCACAATGCCCTGTGGATCATCATCATCATCATCATCACTCTCGTGATCGAATCTAAATAGTCCTGTTATCTCCAGTCATCTCCTTTTTTTCTCTTGCTCTTCACCATCTCCTAACAGCATCATAATCACCACTGCATGCTTATTCTACTCTCATCAGTTCATTACTTTAAGCTGTTTTATAAAATACTATTTCTCTAAAGAATAACATAGCATCAGTGATGCAACGTGATATTTAATGGCTTACAGTGCAGTCAACTACAGGTTTGAGTCTTTGTTTTTTTTGTTTTTACAAAAAACAGCAGATTACATTTAAACCGTCATGATTAGATAAAAAAAGAAATTAAATATTGATTTAAAAAAAAGAAACATGGAAAAAGAAACGGTCTGGAATTTTATTGGAAAAAATGGAAATTCCTTGCTGATCTGTACGCCAATTATCATATATAGTTATTTAGAATAAAAAATGCATATGTTTAGTTACAGGAGAATTATAATAAAGAATAAATTATATTTATTAATGAGGAAAGTGCACGTGGACAAAAAAAACGTGTGCTGTATAATGTAATAAGACAAAGTTAGTGGCTATAAATTGGTACAATCTCAAAATATAAAAATCTCTGACAAGATGATAAGTTACTGTGAACACATGAAGACACTCTGAGACTAGCTTATGTTAATTAAAGTACAGATTGCAATATCAGTAAACAACTAAAATAATGATCAAAGGTCTGTCAGTTAAACCTAAATGTTAGCCCCAAGTATAACACTGCACTGATTAGGTGAAATCCTTTAAACTGTAAAAATTATTATTCGCAACCGGATACCATAAAAGCCATGACTTCTAATTGTAGTTTGCTGAATAATACAGAAATATGAAAATAAATATTAAGGACTACATATATCCTTCCACCACATCATGCAGAATCACCCTTGTCATTTAAGCCCAGGTACAAAAAGCAAACTGTGAAATTAACATATGAAAGACCTCACCCCACAACTCCACCATCCATTCTCACATCCAATTGTTATGAATGCTATTTTCAAGCAGTGCAACACAGAGCCTTTCCAAACCAAATCCAAACTTTACAGTTGAAGATCAAGTTGAAGACTGTTTGTATATGTTGTCGTTGTTTTTCTTCATTCATGACGACAGCAGGGGATAGAGCCCAGATATTTGATTTTCAGAAAATTTACGATGACATAAAGGGCTCCCTGTTCTATTGTTTACTAGATTGTGGTGAGTTTGCAATTAAATCATGGAGAAAAGGAGGCAATGTCTTCAGAAACACATCAGAACACTGCCTTCACACACAAAAAAATAGCCCCTAAAGAGATATCTCCCCAGGGTTTAGGTCAAAAGATTCTTTAAAGTGCCTTTATTATGATTTTAAAAGTTTGATTATTTGTAGTGCTGTCAAAAACGTATTAACGCATGCGATTAATTTGACATGTATAACTCGAAAAAAAAAACGACGCTGTTGCATTTTTTTCTGTTTCCTGTTGTGGCCATGTCAAATGAAGTATGAATAAGACATATGTACTTTGCATGAGGATGAGAAGGCAAAGGGAATGAACATAGCACGCGACACACATCGTGCTCACGGGGAGCACAGGGCAGTAAAGCACTGTCCAGAGACCTCCGTAACACACTGGGAACAGTTGTAAAGGTCGTAAACTTTAATAAAACTCATCCTACCAACCAGAGATTATTTATGCACCGGTGAGAGAATGAAGTGCATAGCGCACCAAACTCTCTGCTGCACACGGAGGTGCGCTGGTTATCATGCGGGAAAGGGCTTGTGCGCTTTCTAGAACTGTGAGATACAGTTTTGGAATTTCTGAAAAGACAAAACTACCGGTACACACAGTCTTAGCAGCTGTTAGATATTTTCTGGATCAAAACGGCATGAAAGCACATCTGTACTTACAATATGTACTTACTAGAAAGTAAATGTGCAAATAATTTAATGCTTATATTCATGTTTATTATAACATTTAGTGTTACAAATAAAGTGTATGTTCATGCACAGATGACAAAAAATTATTTCACCTAATTTTAATAATATTGATTAAACATAAATCCAATAAATGAATTGATTTAAATTTACTATACATATGATATATTGAATAAGAACTGGTGTTGATCATTCATTCATCTTCATGTCGGCTTTCTTCCCTTTCGGGGTCGCCACAGCGGAATAAACCGCCAACTCTCTGGCATATGTTTTACGCGGCGGATGCCCTTCCAGCCGCAACCCATCGCTGTGAAACATTCACACAGACACTCATTCACACTTTAGCACTATGGACAATCGTTCTTACTCAATTCACTTATACCGCATGTCTTTGGACTTGTGGGGAAACCGGAGCACCCGGAAAAACCCACACGATCACAGGAAGAACATGCAAACTCCACACAGAATTGCCAACCGACCCAGACGAGGCTCAAACCAGGGACCTTCTTGCTGTTAGACGACCGTGCTACCCACTGCTCCACCATGACGCTTGGTGTTGATCAACACAATGTAAATTAAATGCATTTTCTCCTGCTCAGTGGTATTGCCAGCCTTGTGCCACTCGACGATCCAGCATATAGTTAAATTCAAACATGATTTTACCTCAGATCTAAAAGCAAGGACAGCACTAACATCACAAGGCTGAAGATCGCTACTGCATTTGTTCCAAGACCTAATGTTTTTTCTCAAAGATGAAAGGAACCAGGCTTCACTAAGCAAGCTGTTAAGAGTCCTGGAAAACAAGAGTCTAAAGAGGCCACAAACAGCCACCAAAGAAAAGAAACAAAAAGTTCATTTGGAGGATATTGATGGTTCATTGCAGATATGTTGTTTACATGACAAAACACTCTCTTCTATTATTCTCCTCTACAATCTCCTCTATTATTATTATTATTATTAATGGAGATTCATTATGACTAATGCAACTTCATTAGTAGTGATATTAGATGAGCTGTGAGATACAAGTCATATACAATGGACTGTACTACATGTTCTTCATTGATAATGGCATGATAAATCCATGGGCTTTATGCAATGTGTGTGTGTGTGCGTGTGTGTGTGCGTGCATGTACTAGAGCTCTAGAACCTTCAAGTCTAGCGCCAAGCAGAGACTAATTAAGAGATGATTGTCATCTAGACAATATACAAAAGTGCTGTGGTACTGGAGTCCGGACTTGCACTCGAGTTCATGTTTCTATGTATTTACATTTACATTTATGCATTTGGCAGACACTTTTGACCAAAGCAACTTACTGTCGGGGAGAGACAAAATGCAATTTGTTACACAGTCAAAGTCTATCTCAGCTTCTCATAATAGCGGTTGTATCAACTGATCAACAAACCATCGCAGGAAGAAAATAAAGAGACAAGAGGAAAAAAATATACACTTTTTATATTAAGTGTTCCCAGAAGAGAAAAGTTTCGAGTTGCTTTTTGAAAGTTGTTAGTGTTACTGCTTTACTGACTGGATCAGGGAGTTTGTTCCACCAGCCAGGGACAGTGAGAAAGAAGGTTCTTCTAAGTGACACGCTCATCCTTCAAATTATGTTCCTATGTCTATCCTTAGATTCTGGATGACAGATTAAAAAGCATCAAAAGTATAAAAATCATCATAAAAAGCAGAAATGTAACGCATTTTGAACGTGTAACTGTCCACTCATTAACATTTTCGTTCACTCTTGTTTTCGTTAAAGAAAATTCACACATGTCTCATAGAGTTTTCGTCAAAACAGAGACAAATTTAGCTTGTCATTGTCTCGTTAATGTCAAAAGAAAAAGGTTTGTCAACTAAATCATTTCAATATTGTCGTTATTATACAAAAATCACAATATGTTGCACGTGCTTGTCAGTGCAAATGTGCTGCATCATCAATATTTTTTTCCCTTACAGACACGGAATGTCTGCAAACAATGGCATAACTAAAATGTAATTTTAAGATCACCAATAATTTCTTGACAGTGCTTCAAAGAAGTGGAAACATGAAATGACAATTTTGCAGCAAGTCAATTTGTGAATGGTCTGGAACAACATTTATTATGTGAGGCATAATTATTATTGGATCCAAGATGGCACCGCTGATGGCAGCCTCGCTACACAGCTTTGCAGTGTTTGTTTGTTTTGCTAGTTTGTATAGCCATTTGTTTGGCTAACTTTATATACTACACCCGAGAGAGGAACCTTTAAGCAGCTCTCCCAGAACATCTTTCCACAGAGTTTTGAATTTTCAAACATTTTATCAAGCGTTTTAGCTAGCGGGGTTGCTGGGTTCCTCTGGAAGGGGAGGAGGAGGGGGAAACGTTCCATCAATTGCGTCAAGCTCAACCAGCGAAGTTTTCAATCACCACTGCCCAGTATTCATCTGGCAAATCTGCGCTCTTTAACTAGATTCATTCAAGACTTTTCAACCTCTGCTGTGCTGTGTTTCACAGAGACCTGGGTCAATGGTGGGATACCAAATTCTGCTCTCAGACTGTAATATAAATACATCTAAAATGCAAATCCCACTGTCACAAACTGATAATTAATCAATATTTCAAAAAGCATTTTTATGAAAGACATTGATGTTCAAATCTTTGAAGAATTTAAATGAAGCATCAAAATCTTGTATATATAATAAAGCACTACTACTTTATCAGTACTGTAGTATTTGCTATGGTTTAGTAAAGTGAAGAACTATCTGACTAAAGATGCAATTTAGTTGCAAATTGGTTGATCTGGTTTATGTTCACTAGATGTATTAACTATAGAACTAACACAACATAATATTTCAAGCACTTCAAACTCATTATATTACACTAAATATTTAATGTTTCCTATGAAGTATTAAAGCATTATTTAAAATTATTATAGACATCCATCCATATGATAAATGTTTTTAAAAGTAACACACAGTTTAATTTTGATCAACATTTATTAAGTGTTTAAAGTCTGTTTGCGTTTGAAAAAAAAAGCAGAGGTGGGTAAATAATGGGTGGATGGAGAAGAAATTCTTCTGAACTAATATTAGTTTGAGCCTTCACTTAGCAGTTATCTTAATTAAGAAGATAATGAATCATTAAATTTTATGAAGCTTTTGCTCAAACAGCTGCTAAAAATGAAAACTGAAGTTACAGCACACTGCTTCTATAAATGGCAGGGTGTGATCTTTTAACAGAGGCATTTTAATTGCAAAGATGGATTGATTTTGTTGTCTATGCGTGTGAAATTTTAATCAAATGAAAAAAGTAAATGAAATCCATTATGTAGTAGCTCAGCAATAATGGCTATAAAATAAAATGTATTGATATGGCTATAAATATGCTATAAAATACAACACTAAATTATCCAAGCCAAAATACTATTTGAACCAATGGATAATAACAAATAAACATTTGTAATATAAAGTGCCCCTATTACGATTTTGAAAGATTCCTTATTTAGTTTTGGAAGTCTCCAAAACAGGTAAAAAAAGTCTTTGGTTGTTTTCAACGGATTTGAATGCAACTCCCACATAATTCATCACTCTACTTCATGTGATGCAACCTGAGCTGTCCACTGTGCTAGCTTTAATAATTAATCATTTTAGGGACCCTATAATGACTCCTTATTAATTATTACACAAAGCACTTTCATATTTAAAACTAACTACGTGTTCCTCAAACCTAAAACCTTCTTAAAATGTTGAGGAGAAAGGTGGAGGGTAGCCAGTTGAATGTCTGAGGGAATCAGTAGGCGGTCAGCTTTTGTAGGAAGGAGGATGAGGTTAATTTAGTGTACCGCCCATGCTAATTATATTTCATTAACTCCTAAAACAAGCCTGATGACATAACATAACTGAAGCTTCCAGAGACAACCCGTGCAAGTACAAGGAGAATATGTAACCAATTTCTCACTTAATTTCTATGTATTTTCAATCAGGTTTAACCTATTTCATATTTTAGTTAACGACCCAGGTTTCTTTGAACGATCACTAATTTGTCTGAAGACATTCATTGTATATTGATTAATTTACATTATGGGTTCAATACATACATATAGCACATCCAAAAAGTGTATTTGCTATTATGAAAGTCACTGTATCAGTTACTATTTTCTCACTAACTTTTATTAGTAAAATGACATTTTTCTGAAAGCATGTCAGCACTCCCTTACCAACATACATGAAGGGGTAAAAAATGTATTAAAAGAAAAACAATTATGGAAATCCCCAAAAATGTAATTGTCATTAAAAAGGGTTATGATGATTCTTGATCACATATTGGGAGTTGCATGTCATAATTAACATATGGATCCACTCAAGCTTGTTGATGTACCAGTGTATAAGCAGCATATAGACCAAGCATCATTGATTGGTTAAAAAGTAGAGAAATGAACACAATGCACTGAAACTCATGGTGGCAACAGCTCTATGGCAGCAGCAAGGTGGCATTGTCTATTTTGTCATCCCCTGCCCCTCTTAACACTGACAGGTCCTGGCATTGGGCGGCACAGACAGCTCTGGCATTGCTGGCATTTCGAGTTAAGAGCTGATAAAACCTAAGGCATACTCCACACGCACACACACTCTGGGCAAACAGGTGCGATGCACTGACAACAAATAATGAGCCTGTCGGCACCCTTGCTTCACTTAAGAACTGATTAGCATGTTTGGAGCTGAAGGGATTTCCTGTGTGAACTGCTCATGGTCTTGAAGCACTGTGAAGAACTTTAATGCAGTTTATGCCAATCCTAACAGAAGGAAATGAATGGTTTGTGGTGTGGCAAGCTGCTTTATCTGGGTAAATGGAAAAGTAATTATTTAGAAATAGTTTTGCCAATGCTCAAATTTAAAGATTGAAATTGCTATTGCTCACAATTTAAATGTGTCCATCTGCCAGTATTAGCATGAACTGTTTTTCCTTGACTTAAGATTTGCCACGAAGCCATTTAATTTAAAGAGTAATCCCATTCCTTGTTTTAACAAGAAATTTCATAATCTAATTGTTAGCTCTGTTTCTATGTCTTGTCTGCTTGTTAAGCTTGTTTCCCTCTCCTCCTGCTGTCACCTATCTGCGTCACTCCCGTAAATTGCTCATCAGCCATGGCTGTTCTCGTTCACTCATTATTCAGGGTTTTAAGGACCCTGTCCCTTGTCTATTTTAGTGAGTTATTGATCTGCAATCACAGCGTGCTTTTTTTCCACCCTATGTTTTCGTGTGCCGTCTTTTTTTTGGATCACTCTGTTTCTGTCTCTGCCCAACCTACAGTGAGGATCTGGTGTTGACTCGACCCAGACCGTATCGGTTTGCCAGCTATCCACCTCCAAGCCGGTGAGCTCTCCTCCCCTCCTCGGGGCAACCAATCTTGGCTCCCTCTCTGCTTTTGGTAGCGGGCCCCCTTCTGAATTTTGTGTAGAGGCGTGCGTACCTTGGTTTCCTGTTTTTCTACTGCAGCTGCCTGAGTTCTCCCTGTTCGATTGAACAGCAGTTTTGTTTTCTCTTAAATAAAAACTTTTAAGTTCACTCCCCTCACATTTGGGTTCTTCCTCTACCTGACTCTGACACTAATGATAGCGGTTAAGCTTGTTTGAACGGTTTGTAATATTCCACCACTAGGGCTCACATTTTAAATGTAACCTTCACTATTTCACATAACCAACAGGTCAGGACCAGGCAGCAGGTCATCAAGTACTGAGCTAACCTGAAAGTCCTTACGGTGTGTGTGTGTGTGTGTGTGTGTGTGCGTGTGTGTGTGTGTGTGTGTGTGTGTGCGTGCGTGTGTGTGTGTGTGTGTATTTTTATTTTTTGCATACTATGATGTTGAAAAATACTCTAAGATTTTTTCTTAGATCCATCTACCCATGTGCATGTGAAGATTCAGCTCTTTCCCCCAGCAACTCATGACTGGTTCCCACTGACATGAAGTAGGTCTGAGCTTGGTTAGTAGCTTGATGGGAGACCTTAAGGGAAAACAAGGTTGCTTCGGAAAGGTAGGAGAGAGTGCTCACCAATTGATCTTTCTAGGTCTAAGCTCCCCAGTCTTTTAAGGAGATCTGTCCATTTGAGGTCCTGACTCATCAAAAAGAGTATATATAGTATACCTTATATAATAAGATCTTATATATGAGTATATAAGACCTTATATTTATGACTTGGGAACTACAATTAATAACAAACATTCTTGAATAAAAATGCTGGGTCCACTCTTAATAATGCTTGTATTATAATTGTTATTCTCATGTATGAGTGTTGAGAATATATTATATAATATAGTATATACTATATAATGTTTATGAATCATTAGTAAGTGTTTTATGCCAAGTTTGGAGACTGGAGGCTATTGGTCTTTCTGACACTGTATTATCTTGGTTTCAATCAAACAAAATCGCTTTCATTCCAAATGTGCTGGTCACTTAGTCCTCTACTCTTTCTTGTATACATTCTTCCTGTGGGAACCATATTCAGGGAATTTCCCATTCACTTCCACTATTATGTAGTTTTAAAACAGAAGTCATGCATACTCGAAATCTTGCATCTCTCCAGTCATAATGAACTCAATTCCCATTTATTAATGGATTAAAAGCTTTCAACCATGTCATTTGATACCCATATCAACCCTGCTTTGCTTTTTTTCACATAAGAAACAATAGTAGTCTCTGCCTCTCCTTTTCACTATAAGCAACAGCTACTCGTTCAACTGTTCATGTTTTAGCAATCTCCAGGATTTACTACTGCAATTAACTTTTTTTTTGTTTCTCTTCTAAGTTACTTCACAAACTCCAACTTGTTCAAAATACAGGTCTCAGAAAACACTAACCCAGCACTGCAAAAAACAGATACCACGCAAAATTGTAAATGCATATATTTAGATGGAGAATCTTGATTTTCTTATTATAAGAATTTTCTACTCTGTACACTTTTAGGGTATTCATTTGCTTATTTTGACGTAATATAAGAAATTCTCATAAATAGGCGTGACTTTAAACAGTGTTTTTTTAGGATTTTTTCTGTTTATTTTACCACTGATCTTAAAACAAGAATCTTAAAAATAGAAAAATTGTTTAAACATATTATTTAAAGAATGTTAATGTGATCTTATTTTAAGAAATCAATGTTAAATACTGATAAAAACTGTGAACAAGAAAAATATCTGACAATGGTGTAAGAAAATTTAAGATTATAAGATATACATGTAGTACTAAACCTTCTTAATTTAGAGCTGTTTTTTATTGTTAAAATGTTTTATTTGAAATAATAAATTAGATGAAATAAACTCTTAATTTTAGGCCACAATTTCTATTTTAAGACCTTTTATTTATGACTTGGGAACTACAATTAATCACAAACATTATTAAATTAAAGCTGTATTCCCTAAACTATTAGCAAATGGATTTCTAATTTTAAACTTACTTATTATTATTTGTTTTATTAATTATTAATACTTACTTAATTTAAGGACATATATACCGATTATACATATACTGATGCTGTTTACTCTTGATTAAAAGAGAAAACATCCTAGTTTTAAGAAAATTTGTCAATGACAATGATTTTAGTTTTACTTTCTAAATAGTTTAAAACTTTAGACACAAGTTTGTGTCTAATATTTGTATACATTTTGTTACTTTTAAGAATTAAGAATTATTCATTCATTCATATTTTAATTTACTATACATATGATATATTGAATAAGAACTGGTGTTGATCATTCATTCATCTTCATGTCGGCTTTCTTCCCTTTCGGGGTCGCCACAGCAGAATGAACTGCCAACTCTCTGGCATATGTTTTACGCAGCGGATGCCCTTCCAGCCACAACCCATCGCTGGGAAACATTCACACACACATTCACACTTTAACACTATGGGCAATTGTTCTTACTCAATTCACTTATTCCGCATGTCTTTGGACTTTGGTGGGGAAACCGGAGCACCCGGAGAAAACCCCCGCGATCACGGGGAGAACATGCAAACTCCACACAGAAATGCCACCTGCCCCAGCCGAGCCTAGAACCAGCGACCTTCTTGCTGTGAGACGACCGTGCTACCCACTGCGCCACCGTGACGCCTTTAACAATTATTGCCAAGTCTAAATTTTTTTTTTTTTTTTGCTTGATCTAGGAAGAGTCTATAATTTAAGGGTTTTTTTTGTTCCAACAGTGTGTCTTTTTGATCGCTTCCATCAAATGTTTGTACACAACTGGATTACAGTCTAATTTAAATGATTATAAATCTAAATGTAATTTTTTTGCCAGTATGTATTGTGTTGTGCATAACTTGTTCCAGGTTGGGGAATTGATGGTTTATTTATGGTCTAGGTTATTTTTCTTGTTTTCTATTCAAAAGTATTTGAGTGTTATTTCAAGAAATCAAATGTTCTTACCCCAAGAGAAGTGCTTTTATCAGTATTTAATATTGATTTCTTAAAAGAAGATGATTGAATATTCAGATTCAATTAACAATATGTTGAGTCAAATTTCTTGTTTTATGAGTTTTGTTTTAAGATGAATGACAAAGTTAACAGCTTGTTTTACAAAGTTTCTTAATTAAAAAAAATCTATACCCGAAAAGTATAAACTAGAATACTATTCCTAAAAAAAGAAAGATATACTATAATTTGAATCATTTTCAGCTTTGCTTAGATTCAGTTGTATTGCAGTGTAAGACTCCTCTTTATAGTAATGTTGGGGCATTTGTTGTGGACGTGGTAGATGGATTGCATTGACTGATAGCTGTATGGGTTGTTTTGGGTGAGGAAACTTCTCATACAGTCATCCCACTCATTTTTAATATGAAAGGAGGTAAAGTCTCAAATGTGTACAAGAACATTTCTGAATGCAAACAGGTCAATCTTGGGGATTAAACATCTTTAGAATATTTGAGTGTAGCTTTAAAAGGCACCAAACAGTTATTTCTCACCACCCTATACACTACATAGTACTGATGATTTCACTGAAATACTCTCAGCTAACTCTTCGGTGATTGACTCTTTTATCATGGCTGGGGATTTAAATTTTCACAAGGACAACCCTGATAATAACACTGCCAAAGAAGTCTGTTATAGGCAATATTGCACCTATAACAGTCAAGAAGAAACCTGGCAGACAAAAAACACCCTGGAAAAATTCAACAAAAGTTCAAAGTATGAAAACACTTTGCAGAAAGGCTAAAAGAAAGTGGAGAAAATCAAAACTTGTCGCTGCAAAACATGAAATCTAAGCAAAGCTGAAAACACTTAAAATTAGATTGAAATTCTTGATTTTCTTATTTTAGGGAGAATTTTCTCGTTTAAACTTTTTGGGTATAGACTATTTATTTTATTTTAAGAAAATATCACTTACATTCTAGATTTAAAACAGATTATCTCGTTTTAAGACCACTAGAGACTAGATACAAGTTGAAATATTCTAGTTTCAATGCATTTTTACAGCTTGTAAAGACTTGTTTTGAGAGTGTTTGCCTGATTTTGAGATTCAACAGCTTTTGTTATCAGCTAGACTTTTTTTCTAATTTTAAGAATTCTTGCCAAGCCAAATTTGCTTACCCCATTGACAGATTTTTTTGCTTGATATAGGAAGAGTTTAACTTTATTTGAGGGTTTTTTTCTTGTTCCAAGAGTGCATTTTTTGCAGTGCATCTACTACAACCTTTATAAAGAGAGTCTTCAAGCTTTTAAATCAGAATTAATCACAAAATAATCAAATTTAATCAATAACAACCTCAATCATGCTTGAACTCTCTTTGCAATGGTAGAGATGTTAACCAACCCATCAAACCAGACTCTAAGTGAGCTTCTTTCTGAGGATAAATACGAGTTTGCTTCATTTTTCATCAATAAAATTAACATCAGGAAAGGCATTAGTGCTTTCCCTGTAGGGCTGGAGATTGACATCCTCGGCCTCCATTATCAATGTGCACCTTTAATCAAATTGATAGCAAAACATTAATAGAGACGGTTTAGAGCCTTAGAACATCAAGATGCGTTCTTGACACTCTACCAACAGTCTTTTTTAAAATGGTTCTTAATAGTCTAGAAAAGGACCTCTTAGAAGTTATAAACACCTCGTTGTGCTCCGACTCCTTCCCAAAATCCCTAAAAACCGCAGTTGTAAAGCCACTATTGAAAAATACAAACTTAGATAAAACTGTACTGAGAAACTACAGGCCCATCTCAAATCTCCCTTTCATTAGCAAAATTATGGAAAAGATTGTGGCAAACCAACTGAACGAATTCCTGACCCTAAAGGAACACATGGATTGATACCAGTCAGGTTTCAGGGCTCATCACAGCACAGAGACAGCACTACTGAAGATAGTCAATGACATCCGGTTAAACACTGATTCCGCAAAAGTGACTGTCCTGGTTCTACTCGATCTGAGCGCGGCCTTCGAAACAGTTGACCACAAATCCTTCTCGATAAACTAGAAAACTATGTTGGTCTTACAGGACCTGTGATAAAATGGTTCACTGATTGGCATTTTGAAATAGTATGGAGAGAGTAGAGCACTCCTAGTCCCATAGTCTTCACCGACTGAAGTCATAGTGACCGACTGATGGGGAACTCTGAAATCTGAATGTTGGCGTATTTATTGAAAGTTGTTTAGTATGAAAAGTCTATTGCATCATTTGATTTAAAAAAAACCTGTACAGTCTGTAGCAAAAAATATAGCAATAATTTGTGTGATATAGAAAAGCATGTATTGAGAAAAAATTTATAACATCTTGTTTGTCAAGTCCTCAAATTTTCATGATCATTGCCTGCCCGGACTTGACTTGGGCAAAGAAAACACAGAGAGCACTGGCTCAAGTCCAGTTCTTTTTAATTTGTGCTCATAGTTGAAGCAACTGAACAAGATTGATGACCTTAAAATCAAACAAACAAACAATCAATCCCAATCTACAAAATAAAAACAACACTTCATCAATAAACTTTCATTAAATACAACTTAAACAAAAAACAAGGCTTTAAAGATTAAACAAGTTTCCAAAGGAAACAAATCAATGTTAAATTTACCAGATTAAACTAAACATAAACGTAACGTTCTAATGGCCTCTCTGGTCTGTTCGCTACAACGGTAAGTTTGTCTCTAGATGCTGGGTTGATAAAAGCAAACATCCCTCCAACAAAGAAAGCCACAATGCCTAAAGCTCTCTTCTTCCTGAGTAGCCTCTTTTCAACATTTGGCTCATTGCTGCCACCTGGTGCTATGGTTCCAACCTCAAATTTGTTTATTGTTATAAAAAATAAATAATTAAATAAATTCCTAAAATGAATGTTCCAAGTTAATCAAACAATTTTTTAAGTGTTATGGGTTATCGTTGTTAAAACTGAACATATGTACAAAATTGTGTGTATCCAAACAAGATATTTGCAAATAACAGTTCTACAATTTTTATCATTACACACTTGAAGATTTTAGACTGCTAAAGCAATTATTTTGTGTTACATATGTAAAAACAAACTGTACAATGTTCACAACAATGCTGATTGTTTCATTTGAAAAAAAAAATAGTTTGCAGAGTTTGTCACTTCCTATGGTTTTAAAAACATGTTCCAGTTAGAATACTCTGTTAAGTAAGAAGTTCTCTCTCAATAAAGAAGGTATCAAAGAATAATGTGTTAGTTTCAAAAATAAATATTTATGTGATTTTGAAAAAATAACACATCTATATGACATCTTTTGGTTCAAATTTAGTTAAATAGATATCTTGTAGACATCTTTTACTCATCGGGTAATAATCAGATATTAGACAGAATCCGCTCCAGGTCCACTCCATCTGTGATCCGGTGGTGTAGTCCTAAAAAAAGGCGGTGTACTATTTTCCACCTAAACTTACCCAACCCAAATAATATATAAAATTGGGCGAAGAAATTACGAAAGTTAATTTTATTTGATTGAATAGCTATCAATTAATTTATTTAACAAAAATTACATTCGCATTTGTCACTTGTGCATTACTTTTACTTATTGTATTCTGCAGAGGTGCCTAAACTCTGGGGTGCTGGTATCCTATAGAGTTCAGCTTTCTGGCATTCCTGTTATCTTGAAATGTTGTTCTCTCATCAAAAGCTTGCCTCAAGTAGTATTCAGATTAGTTTATGCATATTTGAGTAATCTTTACTTCTTTTTTGTAAAAACTGCTCATTTTCCTTAATGCCAACCTTTTTCCTAATCACCGCCCAATCCCCACCCACTTGTCATATGAATCACTAGTACAGCCCCTTTGTACAACGAGCAGGAAACGCAGTTTGACCTGAAAATGTGAGAGCAGCAGACCAGCGCTGACAAACAATTCCATAACAATTTGTTTTCGGATGTGCGGAGCCTAACGTTTTGCTTGGATTATCAAAGAATGAGTTTATTCGTCAAAAATTGCTTGTTTTTTTGCCCATTAGAGAAAACTGGGAAAGATCCCATTGGTTTGTGAGCAGCACTTAACATTCACCAAATTCATCAACAAAAAAACAGTTTTATTTATGAAGTGGCTGGCTCTTTTCCAACTATCCCGTGTCCATTGATTTGAAGGTCCACACAGTAAATTAATTTTTTAATTGTGCTAGGTATTATTGAAATACGTAACTTTTACTCTTCATACATCAAGCCTAGCGCACACAAGATAACTTTTATACTACTATATGGAAATCTGATTTCAGCACTTACAGAGACTCTTAGAAATCATATAGTGTAAGTGCATCTGATTTACCTTGTGAACATGTCCCTGAGAATCCTTTTTTTTCGGTGGTTTTTGGCTCATTCAGTGGACTCAAACTCCAGGTAATACATGTAAGGTGCTGTTACATTTTGTATAGCTGTTGTCTCTCGATTATCTTACAACCAACCAAAAGCTAGAATCTACCATTATCTATTTAGATGCAGATAAAGCGTTTGACAGAGTTAACTGGAAATTCCTATTTGCTACTTTGGATTTGGCAATTCTTGTATAGAATGGATCAAAACACTTTACAGCTCTGCAAATGCGTCAGTTAGGACAAATGACCAAACTTCCTCTAGATTTAACCTTCAAAGAGGAACTAGACAAGGCTGCCCACTCTCTCCCTCACTATTCACAATCTTTATTGAACCACTAGCTGAAGCAATTAGGCAAAACATTAAATTTACCGGAATAAGTACAAAAAATATACATCACAAAATAAGCCTTTACGCAGACGATGTGTTATTGTTCTTACTTCACCCACATCTCTTTCTTCCAACAGCTATTGGTGTTATTGAATCCTTTTCAGCCATTTCTGAATATTCCATAAACTGGGGAAAATAGACTATTATGCCAATCAACATGGTTTTCCATAACACCTCCTCTTCAACCAAACTTAAATCTGGGAATATCAGGTACTTGGGCATTGAATTCTCACCTAGGCTGCCAGATTATTCACCGTTACTCATATAACTTATGGGAAGAATTGCTAGCATTAAAATGATGGTTATGACCAGAAGTAATTATCTGTTTTAAATGATTCATAATCACCTAAAACAGGATTGGTTTAAATCATTAGACTCTTATTTTACCATTTATACGTTCAAGAGTCAAACATCATTACTGCTTTCAGAATGTGAGCATACGTACTTCACTAACAGCCTGGTGGGAATTTTTGAAAATGACTGGTTCACCGCTTGCTCCTTGCCAATGCACACCAATTTGGAACAATCCAGACTTTCAACTAAACAAAAAGGCAATACATTGGTTATGGGCAAAGTAACGGAATAACACATCTCACAACTTCATTTGAGGAACTGGTTTTTATTTTGGTTTAGCTACAAGTAGATTTCTGGAATATCAACAGCTCAAGTCTATACTTACTGAAACACAAAGTAAATCCCCCAAATCTACAGTTACCCTCAGTAATAGAAAAATTTATTGGATTGATAACACCTAAGCTGATCTCTAAAATATGTATTTTATTATCAAGAACAGACAATTTAATATGTCTACCCAGTACCAAATGGGAAAAAGATGTATCTACTACTTCAAATCTGTCATTCTGGAATCGTACATGCTCAAACATATTTAAAGTATCCATAAACCCAACTTAACAGCTACTTCAATTTAAAATTATTCACCGAACACATTATACAGGTCAAAGAATGTTTCAAATGGGTCTCTTAAATAATTGCAATGGGTATATATTAGTTTTTTGTTAAGTTGCCTAATAATTATGCACACTAATAGTCGACTGCACACAAAGATATACTCCTAAAATAGCTATAGCTAAAAAAATACTCCCAAAAATATTCAGCTTTGATATTAATGCATTTTTTGGGTTCATTGAGAACATGGTTGTTGTTCCATAATAAAATTAATCCTCAGAAATACAACTTGCCTAATAATTATGCACTCCTTGTAAATAAAATAATTTTGGACATTTTGACACATCAGGTGTTAAGTGTTTTTTAAGAAATGATTGACCAATTTCTATTGAGCTAAATTAGTTAAAGGCAGCTGAGAACTGGAGAGATACAGAGTAAGTAATTTCTTCTTCAACAATGCAAGTATTTTTATAATAATAAAATTAGACTCTCAATGAGCCTGGGCTAGCAATCACTGTTTAACCGTGGCATGTTGCTGTGAGTAGCCACACATACAGGGGATGCTAAAAATGCCAATGTTCATCATCAGAGCTAAGACCAGCTGTGAGAGTAATCCCATCAGGCCGAGCGGATGAAACCTGTCCCCATGTATTATGGCTTCATGCTAAAGATAAAATGCTACACTCCAGCACTGCCACCTGCGCTTGTCACTAAGCACTCTTATCAGGGTATATAGGGTGTTATCACACATTTGTCTTTTTGCTGAATAGAACACACACCAGCATGGATGCTATAGACACTGAGGGGCATTTAAAACATATACAACTAATTTGATTGGTACATGACAGCAATGGGACCTCACACATAAGATCTGAAAAATTAATTACAGCATCTAAATCCATGACATGCTCCCTTGATCCTTTACCAAAAAAGTACTGAAAGAACTGCTACCAATAGCTCATATCCGTATCTGGATATAATCATCTTATCATTATCATTAGGATACATTCGTAAACAGCTCAAGCATGCAGTAATTTAACAATCAATCAAGAAAACACATCTGAATGTTATCCAACAACAGGCCAACCTCTAACCTTACATTGCTGTCAGAATTAGAGAATGTTGTAATAACTCATCTGAATTCCTACTTATGTACATTTATGTAATGTACACGTATGTAATACTTTACAAAGATTTTCCCATATGACTTCAGACCATAAAACAACACAGAGACTACGTTTGTTTAAATCACAAATGATCTGTTACTTAAAAATCTGCTAGATAGCAGTGTTGCATTCAATAGATCACAGGTTTCTCTTCACAGATTCTTTTTTGTGATCAATAGATCACAGGAGACAAGAAAACTATGCTGGCATCCAATCTGATTGAAAATGGAAAAAGCGACTCTTCAGATTCTATAGCCGTATAGTCTGGAGTTCCACAAGAATCTGTTCTGAGACCCGTTCTATTTTCAATTTACATGGCAAAATTATTGCCCCTGCAAAAATTATTAGGTGGCACAGCATTACCGTCCATAGATAAGCAAAACACAATGACCCATCAACGTAAATTTTAAAACTATAATGTGCTTACATTGAATTTCTCCAGAAGCACACACAAATGGGATGAGTTTGGGATAAGTGAGCAGTTTATTGAAGGGCACCCTTCACCCCCCCTGAAATCATGTGCAAGAAACTGATTCAACAATATCAATAATAATTCCATCATGTTAAATTCTGATTAGATAGAAATATTGCTTATACTGTAACTCTATGTTAGCCGGTCGTCCAGCCATCACGTTACATAAATCAGTCAGTTCAGAATGCAGTTCTCACAAGAACAAATACATTTGATCACCTGTACTTGATCAGTCCTCCTTTTGTAGAAATGACAATTAATTGTGAAATTTTTGGGGCCAGGGAAGTTCTCAACTCCGTATTGCACAGATAGCATCCTATCACATTTCCACACTGGAATTCACTGATCTTCCAAGCAACTCATAGTTTCACAAATATGCCTAGGTGCTTGATTCTGCACACCTGAGATCATTGAAGTGATTAAAAATGTTTTTTGATTATTAGAATGGGTGAGCGAATACTTTGTGTAGACCCAGTGTTCCTGATCTGTCATATCTTTAACATCACCTCCGAACTTAATAAAAGCTCAGCAACATCCATCATCAAGCCTCCTGATGAACAGATAGACCCTAGGAGGGAGCCATTATCAAAACCAGGAGGCAGATCATTAAGGTACCGCAGTGATAAGGATGATTTTTGTTTAATTATACTGGTTATTAACTACCAAAAAGTATTTCATCGGTTGACATACGAGTTGATTGCTTTTATTGATAAGGTACACTTTCATGATGATCCTCTACTTCAACTTGCAAAACCTGAGTTTTACAAAAGCAACATATCTTATATTTAAAAGCTTCAATAGTTTCTACAGTTATTAAATTTGCGTTATAAATATGTATTTGTGTCCAGGTGTTTTTTTGTTACTTCCATGAACTATACTCTATATAGAAGCAACATATTTGTTGTTTTCTACATGAGTTTGAATGTATATTCAAAGTAATAAGCTAAGTGTGCTATAAGTATGCAATATCAGTTATTTAACAATGTCTAATAAGATTATATCAATAATGATTGTATCCAAATAAGGTAATCTACTTGAGTTATTTGACTTTAACTATCTGAGGTATTACTAAAAGTTTGCATCTCAGTTTGTCTCAATTTGGGAGACGCATTCATGACGTCAGAGCTTGAGCTCAGTTTATTCCATTTCCTACAAACTTTACTTGGCCAAATCTCTTTAGATGTGAAATCTCACATCTTCCTCAAGAATCAGTCACATTCCCCTGCAGTTTCACACCAAGCCTACAGGGCCTAGAATGGCATAGTGCCTAGCACCATAGCAAGGACCATGCGTTCTGAAGAATAATATTGATGACACATCTGTACCAGAAATGGAAAACAGAGGCCTCCACCAGAAGACTAAAAATGCTGCTTTTCTTTTCACTGGACAACTAATAGCCCATCATCTCTCTGACTTGCAAAATCCTCAGAGACTTACCTTTCATCTAAAGTTTTCCTGGGCCATACTACAATACTTATTTTAATAGTGCAACACCTGATTGAGAGCTGAATTACTGATTTTGACAAGATGTTTCCAAAGCAATTTTTGTGTATGTGCTCATGTGTGTATGACTTATAATGTTCTTATAATAGCGAGAAGAAACTGTGATGAATTTTTGTCATTATCTATGCTAAAATAGCTCAACAGTTAGGTAAATAATGTCTCCATTTTAGAGAAGTTTGGAAATTTAAATAACTGAGTCAATACTGTTTGATTAATTTGAATCATGGTACATTGTTGAATTTCCTCACAAGAAACAGTTTGAGCATTTTGACATAGCTGAGAATTGGCAATAAATCCCTAATCATGTATACATTAATGTCTTAATTTTAATACAATTAATGTTAATTACTATATATATATATATATATATATATATATATATATATATATATATATATATATATATATATATAGTATATTCTATGGGGAAAAAAAGAATTATCCTCGACATGTTTAAAGACTTACTCATATTGGATTTATAATCACTGCTAACTCTTGCTGTTATATATCTTCTTCAGTGTTGCAGGGTTCTAAAGTTTTAGAAACAACGCAAAGTGAGATATATCAAGTTGGGTGGTGGCAGTTTTGGGAGCATGTGTCATCAAGCCATTGTTAGCGTCATCTACATCGGATTGTTTTTTAATCAGATAAAGATATGATGGGAATACTATAACAACAATTTTTAATAAATATAAAATATATTATCTCTATGAAACTAGATACTAGATAGATGTACTATCTAGAAACTAGATAGATGAAACTAGTTGTGTGAGCAGCTAGTCTTTGATTGGCAATTCGTATTTGTCATTGTATTGCTATTGGATATAAATTATATATAAACAGACAGATAGATAAATAGGTTTGTAAAGTCAACTGCTGTGCTTTATAAAGCAAGAGCACAACAACAATTTCTGTACATAGCAACATACAACCTCTCAAATTGTTTAATTTTTAGTCAAGTAGCTAGAAGAAAATGTCATTATGCATCTGTGTTAGTGTGTTAGTTCCTGGCAGCAGTAGATGAGTGCACACTGCAGGAGCTCCTGGAGTATAAGATCAAGCACATCTGCACTTGTTTGCGCTGCAGTTTTACAACCAGACAGTTTTGGTGGACAACACTGTCAAAACCTTAACTCACCCAATCATAGCAGCTCTAAAATGCACAGAGGCACACCAATGTTTGAAGCTTTGTTTTGTTTTGTAAAGAAGAGAGTGACAGAATTAGTGTTATGTGTGTTAAAAACGTATAAGAAGTTCTTCCCAAATACAAATTAATCCTTGATAAAAAAGAATAAAAAAACTGATACCATCAAAACTCTCAATTTGTTTTATTTTCTTGTCTTGTGACATAAATTATCAATATTGGTTAGCCTAGAAAGACCTGCCATTATCCAAGCTATAGATTATATAACAACGTTACATAAACTATGCTTTCATTAAATAGATTGAATAAACACGATTATACAGCCCACTGGGAAAAATAAAGAGAGAAAATTACACAGACAGGAAAGGAAATATTCAATTGTTTTGGTAGTAAATGAGTGTGGTGAGACACGATGGGCAAATTACACAAAAAGGTAAGGAATTATTCAATTGTTTTGGTAGAAAATGAGTGTGGTAAGACACGATGGACAATTTACACAAACAGGTAAGGAAATATTCAATTGTTTTGGTAGAAAATGAGTGTGGTAAGACACGATACAGTCATGTGCTTACTTGAAATGAGTGAACTAGGAACAGAAAAAGACTGAACTGAATGCTTAAAGATAATTTCATGACAAGTCATTTGTTACGTGTTTGCTTATAAAGGAATCAAAACCACAACCTTTCAACTGAAACACAAAACATCTGTTGTGTTTCAGAAAACTAGAGAAAAACTAGAGAATCTAGTTTCATTAATCTAAATGATGATGAACTATGTTATAAACCCCTTTTTTCAAAGGAAGAATGGTAGTGTAGACAAGATAACAATTCACATGAATTAGTTTATTCATGCGAATAAACAAATAGTGCAAAAAGAGCATTAAACAATTTAGTTGAATTAAAAGGATGAGACTAAAACCTAATTCAATAAATAAAGTCGTAATTTTAGTTTGTGAACAAATAATAAAGTGAAAAAATTGTAATGTGAATAATAGTCCCTTCCTCTACTAGCTTCTTGTGCATATAGAAGATACACCCAGCCGTCAGTCTAAGCGGAGGAGTCACCTGCGCTCACGGTGCAGCCTCTGTGATTAACGTGTTGAAATAGTTGATAAAGGTTTAAACCAAGATTAAAGAGACGTAGAAGTACCTAGTATTTTTTTTAAAACAGTGTTTGGGTAAGGAAAAAAAACATGAAAATGTTCCTAAAATATTATAAAGAGTAATTTATTTCAATAGAGAGCAGTTGACTAATCAACCCCGAAGTTATAACGGCCAATCAGAAGTTTGTCTCAGCTCTGAAGCTCACATCAGTGCTTCCCTACAAGTTACAAAAAGCAGCTCACAAAAAGATTGTAACGAATCATCACTCGGGTTGGGATCCATATGCAGGCTTTTATTTACAACGTGGTCCGGAAACAGGATAGTCAGGGCAGGCAGCAAACAGACATTAGCGGAGATCAGCAAGAGTAGTCCAACGGGCAGGCGGCTAGGATCGTAGACGGAGAACAGGCAGGGTCACAACAGGCAGGCAGACAAACAAGGTAAATGCTCGGAATTGCATTAAAGATACAAACAAGACTTCGCGACGAGCCAAGGGAAACAGTCTGTTTAAATAGTAATGTTAATGTCCTTCAGCTGGGTGTGTAATCAGGATGTCCCTGGGGTGTATGGGGAATGTAGTGTGGAGGAGCAGGAGTTAATGCCCTCTGGTGGCCAGAGGAGGGAGTGCCGAGGTTAGACTGCGTGACAAAGATAATAATGGCATCTTTGATTCCCCATTTTATCAGTTTGAATGTTCAATTTGTTCTTGTCCAAATATGTTATGTGTCAGAGGATATGCACACAGTGAACTGCAGAACAAACCCTTTCTACCATTAACCTTAGGGCTTTATGAGCAAAAGCAGATGCAAACTCCACCTATAACTAAAGTAATAATATAAACAAATATTTAGTTATTTAGAAGTTGCCAGATACAATGAAATAATTCTACTTTACCTCCTTATGAACAAAATAATTGTGTTCTTTTAGATGCTTCTCTGTGCAAATAAGATCAAGGAGTCGGCCAGTAAGAAGTTTGAGTCCTGCAGGCATCTGCTTTATTTCACAGTGAAAGGCCCTACCAGATAGGAGGCAGGACCGGAGACGACTACTCTCTCTGAACACTAAAGGCAATCTATACTTCTGAGTCAAGCCTACGAATCTCCCTTTGCAAAGACGGCACATTTGTATAACTCCACGTTGACCTTGCATCTCTGAAATTTCAGAACTTAATGTCATAGCTTCGCAGCGTGTAAGTGCTGTGCTTGGCAAGCGCTTCCACTCTCTGTTGGCTCTATGTTAAATACTGGATAATGAAGTCAAATTTGCCGATAAAGTAAATAACCGTCCTTTGTTGTCTGTATTTTGGCTCGCTAGGCAAGGCAAGTTTATTCGTAGAGCACATTTCGTACACAGGGTAATTCAAAGTGCTTTACATTGGAAACAAAGAATAAAAAAAAATTTAATTTAAAAACATTGATTAAAACATAGATTAAGATAGTGAAGTGCAGAGGTAAATAGTTGTTCAGACGTTGGTGCTCAATCGACAAAAGTGCAACTAAACAGGTGAGTCTTTAGCCTGGATTTAAATGTGACTAAAGTGTTGGCACCCTTGATCTCCTCTGGAAGGTAGTTCCATCTATGAGCTGCATGGTAACTAAAAGAGTATTTACCCTGTTTGGAATTTTCCCGGGGTAGATTGTGTATTCACTGCTAATGTCTGTTAGGTATTTAGGTGCTAAGTTATGTTTGGGCTTATATACGAGCAGCAGAACTTTAAAATATATTCTGAAGGAGACCGGCAGCCAGTGTAGAGACTGGAGAAATGTGTTCTGACTTTCTAGCTTTGGTTGGAATTTGAGCCACTGCATTCTGAACAAGCTGTAGCTGTTTAATGGTCTTTTTGGGAGAAGCAGTGAGAAGATAGTAGTCAAGCCTGCTGGAGATGAAAGCATGAATCGATTTCTCTAAATCTTGTCTGGGAACAAAACATCTAATTCTTGCAATGTTTCTAAGATGGTAATAAGCTGATTTGGTCATTGCTTTGACATGGCTATTAAAAATAAGATCAGAGTCCAGAATCACGCAAGATTCCTGACCTGATTTGTAATTGTTAGGCCCGTTGCATTGAAATACGTGTTAACCTTAACAACCTCACTTTTGCTTCCAAATGCAAGAAGTTAGCATTGTTATCACACCATGTTGTTTAATCGATCAGTGCAAAGATAGTTTCTCTACAGCCGCAGTGGATGTACTCATGGACTTGTATATAAACTGTCGTTTGTTAGTATCTGTGTTGTGTTTTGGTTAGCTAGTAAATAATTGTCATAATTAAAATTAGACTAAAATGTAAAAGGTATAACTAAATATGATTTAAAAACTAAAATTGATGGAGACTGAACTAAGATTAAATTTAAACATAGCATACACATCTACATCTGAGGGTCAACTAAGCCATCCACACATCTGACATTAGAAATTTGTTCCAAATAAAAGTAAACTACTAAATTCCTCATTACTCAGCATACATGTTATGTGCTGCCCAGCATGTTATTACTTGGATTCATCCTTAAAACATTTATGAGTCTAGCGGGCCACTCAATGCCACCCTTCAACCCCTTAAGTAAGCGATGTCCTTGGTAAACATTAACACTACTCACAAACACAGTTCTTTACTCAAGGGTAGAACAGAACAGGGAATTTCAGAGCAAAAGCAATTCCATTATAACAGGGAAAGGACTGCATCTGAAGAATTCTCAAGAGGCCACCGTTTTAATTTCAAAATCAACCCAAACATGCACAGTGTCGCAATCCATTTACACCCACACGAACATGCTCAAAACGCCCTCTCGACCCTGCTGTCTCAGCACTTCATGTGCAAGAGATGACAGGCGGATGGATTGAGGGCGAAGAAGGGTGGGGGTTTAAAGCTTCACTCCTCAAATGTCAGAAAGAACATTTATGATCCACTCGGTCTAGAAAAGCTCTCTCCAAGCAACACGAGTGAGTTATGTCAGCGCTCAAGCTACAAAAATGAGCTTCTGAGAGGATGGAAAATGAAATCCTCCTTTCCATAACACAACTCTGACTGAGGCTATGCTTGGGAACTGCTATAAAAAATTAAGTCAAGAAGATAAGTGAAAGCTGTAATAATGTTCTTATTCTGTAGCTGTGATAACAATTCTGCAGAAATGTTTGGTTTATTTGAATCTTATTAATATTAGTTCTTTATAATGAACGTTTAAAAAAAAAGAACCTTTGATATACTTCTATATCTCTTTGAATATATTATGGGGTCCATGCCCCATAACTTGATCATGTTATTTACTCAGTCAGGTAAGTACGTGCTGTCCTGTAGCATGCAAGCAAGCTCTAGATTAGTTAGCATGGACATACATGTCGATGTTGTATTGTTTAGGCTGCTCTTTCATGATGCACCATTCATGCCCTTAGCCCAGACTTGAACATTAAAACCGATCAAAAATCTAATTAGAAATTTAAAACCATCTAATGTATGTGCCCAATTGGCAGAAGAACCTTAAGGGGTAGATAGTTTCAATTTGATTAACACACAAGATGTTTTATTATAATATTTAAAAAAAATTTAATTTCACTGAAAAAAGACTTCAGTCACTAACGTCTTTATCATCTATTATTTTATCATTAACGTTACTATGGTACAGTCAAAATTGCCTAGCAACCAAGGACACACCAGAGGCACATTGTAAAAAAATAAATAAATAAAACCAGATGACTCAAGAATACATTTTTATTTAATAAAAAAAATGTAATGCTTAAAATGTAACTAAATGTAAAGTTTACAGTATTTATATATGAATATATATATATATATATATATATATATATATATATATATATATATATATATATATATATATATAAATATAAGTAAATTGAAAATACAACAACAAAATGACAATAAATAAACCAGTTCAAAGTGTTTGACCTTTTTGATTGCATCAATGTAAGATTTGCGATCAACATTACATTAGCTTAATGATGGAAACCTGCTGTTGTCCTCATAAATCAGTAGACTCCTGTTTGTGATCGGTGAGACTGAAGCTGGGGTCAGGGCGGCGATGCTGTTGAAATTGGGATTGATCCGATACCAGCAGGCTCAGTATCACCCATACCAATCCTGATAGCAATTCTCAAAAAAAAAATCTTGGACTGTCACTCATTAATATTAATAACAATAAAAAATTTCAGTAGTACACATAAACAGAAATTATTTCTTTACATGAAAACTAAAATAGATTTATAATTTTTTTATATATTATAGTTAATGGGTTTATAAATTGGCTTACTTTTATTTTAAGTGTAAAACAAACAAACAAACAGGTAACTACAAAATTTAATGGTAGATATGTAAAACTGATAACCAAAATGTAATTTAAAATGAAGATGGTTGTGACTTTGCATTAAAATACAGATATTTCATGAACAAATACCTAATACCATAAAATTAATACTGTAAACACACAAACATTTTTCAACAAGTTTTTCTTTTTCTCAATTTCTTTCAGGGGAATTTTGGCACATAAACCCTTCTGTTGGTACAGGTAAACCAGGGAACCGTCCAGTTACCTGTAGTCAATATGGGTATGTCTGAGGAGGTGCTTCATACCCGTGCCAATATTGGCATTTTGGCGTTAGTAGATGTTGTCCCGGGGTGGTCAGCAGATGTAAAATCTCAGACTGTGGTAAGACGAAGACTCTCCTGCGGAAGCTTGCTGCAGTGTTCTTCACGCATGAGGGTTATTTGGGGTGCACAAGTTTGATCTCACATACCATACATTTGCTTGACAACATTCCTGTTCGCCAGCAGTACCATAGGATCCCCCCCTCTGAGTATGAGGTAGTGAAAGCACACATTAACCAGCTATTGGAGTCCCAGATAATAAGAAAGAGTTGCAGTCCTTACTCATCCCTGATCGTCCTGGTTAAAAAGAAGGATGGTAGTCTGCGTATGTGCGTACACTATCGTCAGTTAAACTCGAAGACCCGAAAGTATGCATTTCCTCTCCCTCGGATTGAGGACACTTTGGACTCACTGGCGGGTGCCCAGTGGTTCTCAACTTTGGACCTTGCCAGTGGGCATAACTAGGTCTCTGTGGCTGAGAATGACCACCCCAACACTGCGTGTTGAACTCCTTTCAGACTCTTGCAGAGGATACCGTTTCGACTTTGCAACACCCCAGCACCAACGGCTGATGGAACAGTTGTATCTGGACGACATAGTGGTGTTTTCCTCCTCAGTCGACCAACATCTCGACCGCTTGGAGGGGGTCCTGGGCAGACTGCAAATTATCAAAATGTGCATTCTTCCAGCTAGAGGTTCAGTACCTTGGACATGTTATTTCTGCCCCCCTTCACAGACTGGTGGTAACTGTGCCAAAACCATCTGAAGCAGGGTAGTAGGGCGATGCAGAAAGCCTGGTTAAGCGAGTGTCAGGTCAGTTTTGAGGCACTGAAGACGAAACTCACTACAGCCCCAGTGCTAGCATTTGCTGACTTCTCGCTGTCATTTATCCTGGAGGTGGATGATAGCCATGGGGGGTTGGGAGCAGTACTCTCTCAGGAGCAGCAGGGTCAAGTGCGACCGATAGCTTATGCTAGGTGTGGTCTCAGGCCCACTGAGCGCAATCCATTCAACTCAAGCGCTTTGAGACTAGAGCTATTGGCATTCAAGTGGGCCATGGCCGAGAAATTCATGAATACCTATTGGGGCATAATTATGTGGTCTTCATGCACAACAACCCCCTCAGCTACTGGAACACTGCTAAACTCGGTGCAATGTCGGTGCAATGGAGTAGCGTTGGGCTGCCCAATTGGCCACATTTGATTTTGAATTACGGTATAGATCCGGGTGGAGTAACCGCAACACAGAAGCATTGTCCCGGCAAAACCTGCCAGAGTGGTTGAAGTTCCAGCTTTTTGTAAAGGTCCAGCAGTTACAGAACAGTTGCGTCAAGTCATTCAGGAGGTACCCACCCTCTACTCTAGCCAAATTTCTTCTCTTCCAACTGGTCCTGTTGAGGGCATGGGGTCACAGCAGGAGGCTGATCCCATTATTGGAGAGCTCTGGTCATTTTGGAAAAGGCAGAGGTCAGCAGCAGCAGACGAATGCAAGACTCTCTCTCGGCTTGCCAGAATCTTACTACAACATTGGAACAGGCTGATGGAGAAAGATGGTAACTTGTATTGGGGAGTACATCGACCGGGTGGTGGTGAGGAAGTCTTCCAAGTTCTGCTGCCAGTAGCTCAGAAGGGTGAGGTCTTGACTCCTGCACCAGTACCATGGCCACCAGGGGGTGGGGCGGCACCAACACTGCTACTGGCCAGGGATGTTGGCAGACATATCCCAGTGATGTCAACAGTGTGAGAGGTGTCAGTGGCCAAGGGCGTACCCTCTGCACTAAGTAGTTTTATGGGCCCTTTGTTAGAATCTTGTCCCAACGAGATCTTAGCAGTGAACTTTACAGTCCTTGAACCCACCTGTACTGGCCTCGAAAAATGTCTTGTTTTTTTAAGAGACATCTTCATCAAGTTTACCATTGTGGTACCCACTCAAGACCAGCATGCAGAGACAGTGGCACAGGTTCTGATCAATGAGTGGTTTTGTAAATTGGGGCTCCCTGGCCATATCCACTCTGATCAGGGGTAAAACAGTCTGCCCTAATCCATCAATTGTCAACTTTATGATGAGCAAAAGTCTCAGACAACCCCATACCATCCCACAGGAAATAGCCAGTGTGAGCACTTTAATCGCACGGTACACAACCTGTTGCGCACGCTCCCAGCCTCCCAGAAAGGTGATTGGCCACTCTGCCTTCCACAGATTATCTTTTCTTATAACACCACACCCCATCAAACAACTGGGGAATCTCCCCATTTTCTCATGTTTGGCCAGGAACCCAGTCTCCCAGTTGATTTTCTGTTGAGCAGAGTCCAGGAACCAACAGCTCGTAGTATCCATCGGATGGTCTTGGAAAGTCAGGATAGATTACAGTTGGCTTTTGAAGGTACATGAGCTTTATTGGGGAAGCAGCGGATTGGCGCAAGGCCTGCGCTATGACTGTGGGGTCACCACTGAGCGAGGGAGAGCTGGTTTACCTCAGAGGCCTCACAAGGAGGGGCAGGAATAAAATTCAGGATCTGTGGAGCGCCATAATTTACCAGGTGGTGAGAACACCCAGGGATGGTGGCACTGTTTATGCCATTGCTCCCCTAAACAATTTGGACAACGTTAGACATGTGAACCGTTTAATGCTCAAAAAGCGGTTGGTGAGGAACCCCCCTCTAGCCCATAGAACCTTGTCCAGCAAGTGATGATGACGAGTCTGAAGAGGGTGACTTCTTTGTCCAAGTGCCTGGGGCAGTTACAAATGGCCAAAGAGTTGGGCAACAGAGCCTAGCTCCTCTGACTGTGGAGGAGAGTCCCAACGTTGGTAAGGCTTCTCCCCTTGTTGAAGTGATGTCTGGGAATACCCAGCCAGCAGCAAGCTACAATGTATCTTTGGATATTGTAAAGAGAACTAGTAGGAGGACTGCTGGTCAGCACTCCAACATGCATCACCTTCCCCTAGGCAGCTGGGATTGGAATTATGTCCAGCATTATGGGGGCTGCTGTTGCCCCATTGTTCCGTCCATGGGACTGAGGACCATGTGCCTTTGCCAAGGTCGATGTCAGGGTGGCGTCGCACTGCCTAGGAGTGAAATATTATGTGTTGGGTAAATTGGGAAAATTTGCGCTCCATTTGCGAAGATGGTGGCGTTTAAAATTCGCTGACCTGGCCTTAGCATCAGATCTCGCTTCCGCCTTCGGTTGTTTTGTTGGTGTATAGGCAGTGGCTGCAGAGCAAATGACAGGTAAGTATTCTGGTTTTGTCTGGCATCAGGGGTTTTGATATGGGGGCTAATAATACAACTTCACTGGTTTAATTCCTTGAATGTCTCGTGTGCTGGGTCTCAATGGGAAAAGTTTTCTGAGTGCGTACGCTGGGTGAGTTGAGTGATTATTGTGCAAATTATAGCTTCCTGAACAAGTGGAAATAATGCTAATTATGCTCACTGCAGGATCCTCTTTTTTCCTCTGCCCGTTGTCTTCGTCTGTGCTCGACGAGGTTTGTGTGCAGCCACACCGGTTTATCTCTCTTACTGTCTGGATCTCTGCTGCATCACGCAGGTTTCCACTGCGGGCTGGATCTGTCTAAGAGAACCAGTACTAACCTAGAAAAGTGGAAGTGAGGGAAATTTCTCTTAGTAACATTTTGAAAAGGTAGTTAAGAGTGGGCCAAAGTCCGCACCCCCCAACGGAACAACGGAAAAGCAGTTAGCCGGCCGTCACAGGTACCCAGACCCAACCCCCTACCACCCCAGGGTTGACAGCAGCCCCAACCCAGATGCCCCAGTCCAGATACAGGGCTCAGCTCAAGACAGACAATCTCTAACTAGAACTGGAGGCAGCTGTAGCATTAATAAGCAGAGAAGTTAACACTTCAAGTTAAGACTGATGTGTTGACCTCAAGATCAGACTGTATACTATCTAGGTTCCCTAATAAACACAGTGCTGGTGTTGGTGAGATGAGGTGTCTAACCCATGATGATGGCTGTCCGCAGTCTGCTTGCCAAAAAATGTTGTACTGGTAAACATGACCAGAGAGCATGTAAATAGTTGTCCACTGCATTATCAGTGCAGTGTTGGCAGATGTTGCAGTCAGAGAGACCCATTTGAAACATTCTTTGACCTGTGTAATGAGTTTGGTGAAGAATTTTAAATTGTACTAGCTGTAAAGTTGGGTTTGTGGATACTTTAAATATGTTTGAGCATATACAATTCCAGAATGACTGATTTGTAGTAGTAGATAAATCTTTTCCCATTTGGTAGTGGGTAGACTTATTATATTGTCTGTTCTCGATAATAAAATACATATTTTAGACATCAGCTTAGGTGACAATCCAAAAAAAAAAAAATCTATTACTGAGGGTAATTGTAGATCTGGGGGATTTACTTTTTTTTTTTTTTTAATCAAAATTATTTTATTGTCTGAGATGTAGGTGTCACGGTGGCGCAGTGGGTAGCACGGTCGTCTCACAGCAAGAAGGTCGCTGGTTCTAGGCTGAGTGAGTCCAGTAATTTTCAAAAATTCCCACTAGGCTGTTAGTGAGGTACGTATGCTCACATTCTGAAAGCAGTAATGATGTTTTACTCTTGAACTTATAAATGGTAAATCTGCTATTTTGGTGTCTTTGCAAAATGTTTGCTCAATGTCAAGCTAGGGGTGTTTTGGCTGAGCTAAGATTTATCCATTGATGGACATGTTGCAGTCTGTAAGAGAAGAAGTAATGGTAAAGGTTCGGTAGCTCCAGGCACAGTTCTTAGATTTTCTGAGCTTTTGTAAGCTAATTGGTTTGTTTTTCCATAAAAATCTCAAAAGTTCAGTGTTATATGACCGCTAAATGTCGCTGTGTGGCCAGGTGTCAGATTTTTTGGAAGCCTCAAATCAATACGGCTCATTTTATTCATCAGCTTCAGAGTTTCACAAAGCTTTGGTTTGCCCATCACTACAAAACAGAAGAGCAACAGCAAAATGTAACCAAAATTCCCTTACTTGTAGAAGAGTGAGGAGGACTAGAAGATACTAGGCAATAAAAAAACAGAGTAAGAGGCAGAGTAACAAAGCCGCACTTAAATAGTCAGGGTTGTAATTGGGCACAAGTGAGAAACATTACACATATAATAAAATTATTAGATTTTGTGATGATATTACATTGCATGTCTCTACATCTGATGTTCCATAAGAAAAGTTTGCTAAGAAATAGCGTTTGTGCAAGACTTACCTCCCTGTTCTAGCACTTTTATTTCATTGTCAAAAAAACTTTGATGTACATCTACAGGCAAGAGCCTGAGTCAGCAATAGTTAGCAGACATTGCTTGTCATATTAATCATGAAAACTAATTTTAGATGTTTTATTTGGCAGTTTTTGAAGTGGAATTCTTTCAAAAAGTGTCTGTAAATCCTCCCCTGCCTTCAGAGGCCACCACACTCCCCTCTGCCTTAGTTTTTCTTCATGGTTCTTTGTTAGTGTAATTGAAAATGCAATCATTATAATTAATAATAGATAATGTAAATAATATAAGTAATATAGATAGTAATGTTTCCTTTGTAGTAATGATTAAGGATTTGATGAATTTTGTATGGGCGTGTGTGTGCTTGGGATGGCCCATGGGAGGAGAAATGGGAGTAACGTAGAGGGGCGGGGCTTGTACTGTATTGAATCCAGGCAACCACCTAAAATGTGTACATTGACTCTAAGGTATGATTTATTATGTTTGGGTTTCCGTAATAAAATTGCTGTTGCTGCTATGTTCATAAATCATTTCTCTTGAGTATTAATTTCCATGACAATTTGGTGACGAAAATGAGTTTAACTATCAGATTAGGTAAACGAAGATAAACAAACTAAGCTTAGCTTGTTGCAAATCTAGGCTTTGCAATTTTTTGACTCGAGTGCAATGGTGGATGCATCTTGGATCAACTAGGTTAAGACATGTGGTTCCTGTGCTTTTACAATGACTAAGATGCCGGAAAGTCCAAGAGTGTTCTTGAAATTGCCTTACTAGAAAGATGAATTTGTTTTGCTGTAGCTAGCTGGTTTTTTTAGGTGAATTAGTGAAACGCATTGATTAAGATTTGAGTGGATTAACTTTAACTGGTTGTAGACAGAGATATTAGCGTGATTTGGCCATCTTTAAAATGGTGAATGCTAAAGGCATTAGCACTGACTGAGACTAAGCGTAGCATGCTTGCTAACAAAAGCAGGAACAAGCAAGCTTAGCATTGGTTCTAAAACAAGAGTCTTGTGTTTTATGTGCTACAGAGAGGAGTTAAAGGGAAATATATTGGGCATATTGTCCTTTCTCCTTCTTTTCGCAAAAAGAATGTTCATGGATCAACTCAAGGTGCTGGAGTGAATCCAGGTGAACCACCTCAAATGTGTTCTCTTCTGTCTTAGCTTTCTTAGTTCTCGGATGTTCTCTCTCTCTCTCTGAAAATGGCTGTTCTTGATGTCTTAAATATAAATGTTTGTTTTTTTACTTTTGTCAAGGTGGCTTTATTTCTGTTTAGATGTAAGTATATTTATACATCAAAATCAATATAAAAAACAAATATGCGCAATTGAGTTTCAAGGAGTGTTGGGATCCTGTACCCCAGTAGAGTTTTAGGTCTTGCAATGCTCCTGGTTTCCCTAATAAATATATCAACATGTAGAGTGCTTTTTTTTCTTTTAGTATTGAAGTCTAATCCATTTACATTGGAATACCAAGTGTAATTTATGTAGTTAAATAAAATGGTAAATAAAAAGAAAAAAATATTTGTCTAAAATTTTCTCTGACCTTTTCAGCTGAATGAAGATGGATATGCAATGTTAGATTCATTTACACGTTCCGTTTCTCTTAGTTTTTAACATGCAACACACTATTTTGTGTAATACTGAAGGGTAATACTTGTGCTTAAGGTTGATTACATTGTCATGCATCTTATTCTTGTCTGATTTTTGAGCCATGTTTACTCTGAAGTGGTGACAAACGGCTTGTTCTTCTGCTGCAAGTGATTATGGAAGTGATTAAGAATAGTTTGAAACTCAGGCTTTTCAACTCCGTTTCTGATTTTGAGGCAGACATTCTTATTTATTTATACAAGGAGCCATTTGAAATAGAAAATGATGAATGACTTCCGGTGGATAAGGAGAATGTGTGGGTGGAACACAGAGAAAATACATCCAAGGTTATAAAGCCACCCTAGTAGAGACAAGAGGAGACAAGAAGCATATACAAGCAATCCATAAATCTGATCCAGGTAATCATGTTAATCAACAGTTTTAATTAATTCTGTTTATTAGTAATTTATTATCAGGATTTCCAATTTTTGTTTACTCTGGTGTTGGTTTTCAATTATATAGTTTTACTAGTGCGTCACAACATAGGTTCTCTGGTAGGGATAAAGTATTTTCAGGTTGGGTTTGAGTGTAGAGAAAAAGAACCTAGGGGCCAGCCATTCAACTTAAAAAACTTTATTTTATAAATAAACAAGAAATCAATTGATCCACAATGGGTAAAACTGTCTACTAAATGTACACTGAAATAAAAAGTGTCAGAACTGATAACTGACAAATAGTAAAAACTCTTAACAAGACAAAGTGGCTAGTTGTGATGTTCAACAAACTTCAACTGTGAGGAATATAGAGCAGACACAGTCAAGGTATATTGAGGATTAACAGATGAAAGAAATTACCAAAATGTTACAGGCAGGTTATAAACCATGTGCTCCAAACAACCCAAAACAAACTCAAACAACAGCCAGACGATGTGTAATAATATGGCGAGGCAGTAAAGGTAAACCAGAAATACACATACTTGTTAACAAGATTGTGATAGACTTTGACAAGAATTTGGATAATATTAAGGTGTTAAAATACTGTGAATGAGTGATTTTCAAATGGAAATCCAGTGTTATTAATATTGTTTTTACTTTTATACCTAAATATTTAGAGAAAACAATCGCACTCACACAATTAAAGGATTTTCACAAAAGTTACTTTTTATGTATTTGAGGTTCTGTGCTATTTATTAGCTACTCTCATCCTGCAAATGTAAATCTATCTATATATGTACATAATTTTTGTATTATTCGTCTCCTGGTTAGGTGAAATCCACAGGCATTTTGAATTAAACACTAGTTAAGAGAGACTGACCAGGCTTTATTTGTAGTTGAAGTGGGCTGAAAAAAGATACAGAGGACACTTATTTGAAAGTGAGAATACAGGCAGATGCTCCTTCTTGTCATGTACGAAACCCAGACACCTGTTGAGCAGCTGAACATTGCACCTGAATCAAATCAAGACCTTTTAGATATACCATGCACAGCCAACCACCTGAATACTAGGGGTGGGAGAGAAAAAAAATTGATGCATCAAAATTCTTTCTCTAACGATTCAGACTCAATTCTCAAAGATTTAGAATTGATTCTGTGTTCAATCAAACTGCGAGTGCTCTTTGGAAATATAAACATCACTACACTCATCTCTTACATTTTTGTCGAATTCAGTGATGCCAACTTAGCGACTTTGTTGCTGGATTTAACGATTTTTCAAATCGTCTAGCAACTTTTTTTTATTCTAGCAGCTAGCGACAAATCAAGCAAATTTTCCTGATGTTCCTATCATCTTATAGTTACTTTTTTCGTTCTAGCTGGACGTAGGAACCACTGCTGCAATGTCTGTGCTTTGCCTGCCTGTCACTTCCCTTTCATGTTATTTACTTCATTCCGTTCTCAATGTTTTTATTATTATTTAATTTTATTTAGCATTACATGTTTGTTTTATAACGCCATATGTGTTAATTTAATGACATGAAACACGTTGACATTGATAAAAACCCATTGGGGGAGGGGAATGTATGTCATGCACGTCGTTTAAGAAAATTAGATGATGTCATCCAGGGACTTTTAGCAACTTTTGGGCCAGCCAATAGCATCTTTCTTACTAAGGAGTTGCCAACAGTGATTGAATTACTTTCTTTTAAACAATTTACAAACCTGCACCATCATTTTTTAAATTGACAAGTTGGGAAAAACACTGACAAAAGTCATACAGTGTGCAAAATATGTTTCATTGCCAAGGGTTTGCACATTTACGCTGTAGAACAGCCATCACTAAACAGTGTACGAGGTTCATATCCTGACTTCTGCTTTGCATTAAGGGATCGTTTTTCCCACAAAAGAACAACCAATGAAAGCGGGTTTTTTGATGATGTGAATGGTACATGAAATGGTACATGCTCACTTCCTGCTTGACCCAGGCCTACTTCTGAGGTGCATAAGTGCCACTAGGAAGACACGCAGGTTAAGACAAAAGTATGTGTGATACTCATTTATGATTATTTTGATGGGAAACTTGTGGGAGCACTACAGGTTGATGGGTAGGTCCTCAGTACTTATGGGTTTCAAAGGAGACTGATATCTGTGGGGGAACTCAGGTAAGTAGTATTTAGGAGTCTCTGATAGGTGTACGAGGATCCTAGTACGTGTGTGTGTGTTTTCGGTGTAATTTGGGAATGTGAACTTTCTTTCAATTCTTGAGAAATGTCTCAATTTTATTTCTCTTTCATTTTAATTCTCTTACAAAAAAGCCCTAAATGTACCTCTTCAGTCATGCATACCAGCTTCCTCCATCACTGCCAGCTACTGCAACCAGGCCAACGGCTTTACCCCGCAAGCCACATCTGTAGCTTTGACCCAAAACTCCTGAAACCATTGGCTCCTCGATTTATTCAATAATCGAAGCCACAAGCTGCATGCCTGGAAGTCCATACAGTAACACCCCATGGTTACATTCTCTTAGGGCTCAGTAATATTAATTGTAATCATTTTAACCATAGCAATGCTTCCCAGAAGTTGTGTTCACATGTTTCTGTCTGCTTTACAACCAGCTAATAAATTTCACTATACAGTGAGCAAATTACAGGCGGTCAGTTATGGCGTCCTTATGGCGTGATTATGTTCTATGCTTATAAATCCATGTTGCACCTTAAAAGCACAGCTTATGTGTGCACGGGAACTTCCATTGCTTCAGATTTGTTCTATATTATCTGACAATTATGAATAAGCAGTTATACCTGTCACACACAGCATTTATGCTCTACGTTGCTAAACCTTTCAGAGTCTGCTCCAGTTGAGCATGAATTAAACATACCCACTTCCTCACCCATTTAATAACGCATTTTATTATATTTGCCCTCTTTCATGTCTTTTCCTAATATATCTGCATAGAAATGCAATCGAGGGCTACTGTCTACTGGGAAATCATACAGTGCTCACTTTTCACCTTTTGATTAGTTCGAAACAATGATGAACAGCTTATTAGCCAATCATTCACTGAGTTTGTGACTTTTGGCAAAATAACAAATACGTCCAAGGATTCATGGTAACTCGAATTCAGGGCATGGCCGTGCAGTTTCTTAACAGCCAATATATTATCTCCATCCTTATACAACAGAGAACAGCTGGGAAAGGCTGTCGGATGAATGGATTTTTAAAATTCTGTTATATACAAGCAGCAGTTGATTGCAGAGCGAGTGCAACGCACAAAGCCGTAGCACACTGCAAGAATTTCTAGAAGAAACGTGCATACTTTAAGCAGATGTGCTGATGTCTATGGCTTATGTCATGAACACTTTGTCCATGTTATATACAGTCAATGAGCCTAGCCCAGGGGTCGGCAACCCGTGGCTCTGGAGCTGCATGTGGCTCTTTAGCGCTGCCCTAGTGGCTCCCTGGAGCTTTTTCAAAAATGTTTGAAAAAGGAAAAAATTAAAGGAAAAAGGTAAATATATATATATATATATATGGTTTCTATGAGAGGACAAACATTCTTAACGTTTTCCAATGCTGTAAAAGAGTGTAAAATAAATATTGAATTTCAACATTTCTGTCAACGACGATTTGCGTCATCACCCGCGACACACGTTTCTATCAGCGGGGCGGGATGCCAGGCAGGTGGCTGCTGTAAACAAACCAGCGGCTGTGTGAAGGGCCATGGACCCCAAAGAGAAAAAGAGAAACATAACTGAGGAGAACAGAGGATTCTTGGACCGAATCGTTTGCATTCATTGCCGATGCAGAAGGATTCCTCTGTATTGGGAAGTTGTCTAATAACAAGAGTAACGTGAAAAGACATTTCCAGGGAAGGTATGCACGTATTTAGTAACAAAGTGCCTGTGAGTTTATATACTTCTTTTCAAAAGGCTGCTGTTTTTTTTTTTTTATAAATGTATGCTGCGTTTTTTTGGCATTGTTTGTTGCCCAGTTAAGGGGACGTTGTGCACGTTCCATTTTGATGTTGTTTTTAGGAATCCTCAAAATAAAAATGACATCAAACATCCGATTTCTTTATTGCATTTCTCTAATTTCTTCAAAGCAATGAAATAATTCGTTAATATTGTAATCGTACAACAGAGTAGTCACGTGGTGCGTCGTTCTCTACAGGATTCAGTGCAGGGAAAATAAACATTTAATCATGAAGGCTCATTATGTATTCGTAGCAAACTTAGTCATTTTTATAGTAGGCTAATATAGATACATAAAGCATGTGTTGCTTTCATTATAATGCTTATACAAGGCTTTTAATTTTTTGCGGCTCCAGGCCTATATGTTTTTTGTTTTTTTGGTACAAAATGGCTCTTTCAACATTTTGGGTTGCCGACCCCTGGCCTAGCCCTACATCTCGATATGAACTCTATACTGCACCCACGGGTGTAAATCCCGGACATGCAGCCCCGCCCCAAAAAAAAGTAAACTCTACAAGATATGCATTTAGAAATGGTTCAGTTTTCCCCCTTACATTGGTTAGGTCGAGACCTGGTCCAGATCAGTTTATCTATCACATTCGCGCTGACATGCTCTTCATGCCACAAGGCCCTGGTGGCTGTTGCTCAGTAAATTTTGAATTTCATTTTCATCACTGCAATAACGTTTTGTCCAGTTTCTTTACACATTTCTTTACAATCGAGGCTGAGAGAAATTTTTCTAACAAAACCGTGTTTAACTGTTTATTAAGGCATGGGGTTAGCAATGTTTCTCGCAGAAGAGTTCCTGTGCATACTTGCTGTCCTCCAAATGTGTGCCTCCACATCAACTTCATGTCGTTCTGCTGCAAGCAGTATCCTGGAGGTTCACAACTGGGACAATGTCGTTATTGTGATAGAAAAGTTATTTTGAGGAAAAATTTTCAGTGAATTGACTTCAGTGATATTTACTACTTTCTCCATCCGCTAAGCAGATGGCCGCAAGGCATGGCTCTCTTGACGGCAGTCTGAGAGACACACACAGATGAGTTTGTATTCTTCATTATCTTTCTCATGAGAGAATATGAGCCTGTTAAACTTCTTAAAATTCACTAGTGTTAACCAGTGTCACAAGAACCAAATAAAATATGCTACTTTCCTAGCATTTTATGTTGTTAGAGATCTTATTTACAATGCATTTTATGGTTCTTTTCGTAGTTTTACTCAAAATTATGGGTTTTTTTACTTTTAGTATGTCATGCACTTTGTGTTTGCACTATTTAACTACATGTGCTTACATAATTTTTGTTAAGGGTTTTTGTATTGTTAGTTGCAGGCCTATGTATTTTTTGCAACCATTTTTTGCAACTATTTAGCAACTGGTATCTTTTTCAAAGTATCAATTTGGTACCACTATCAACTGAAACCATCAACCAATACCAAACCCTAATTGTTTTATTCATGACTGATAGAACTAATTGATTTTTTATGACTAATTGATTATTCATGACTGATAGAAGCCCTTTTTTTACCGTTGACATAAGTACAATTTGACTATTATTTGTGTCCCCCTTCAAAATTTTTTGAGTTGAACGCTCGCTCTTATGTCGAGAGTAGGCTCGCAAAAAAACAGGATTACGCTTTATACATGTCAGCGTGGTCATGTGATCATCAGGGCGTTCACTGATTGGCATTCTGAAAAGAGTGTGGAGAGAGTAGAGCGCTCCTAGCAGAGCTTCCCATCATCGGTACCGATATAAGTTGGAACTGATGGGGGAACTGTTTGCATGTAAAACAGCATTTAAATACCAATGTGAATGAAATTGAAAGGCATACATTTTTCTTTTGTTTCATACAATCATAGAAGCTTCAGTGGCACAAAACTGTGCCAAGGCTAAGACAACTCTGCAGAGCCTCCAGATTAATACTCCTCAAAGATATTTTTTTGAGAAATTATACCCATTTGTACAACAAACTGTCTATCTCTCTTACTGAGGATGACATTTTCAGAATGTTGATAGTTTGAACATAACTCTGTCTATCCCAGTGGACCAAAAAAATTGATGGTAACAATAATAGCATAAAATAAATTTATTGATTATATATGGTTTAGGTGTTGAAGCCTTATTTCCATGTCACCCATATAATGCACAATTGTTAAGCAAAAAAGTTCCACAGAAATGTTATGTTCTGCTTGTCTTCCTAAAACTGACTCAACAATTTTTTTTTATTTGCCCTGTGCATCACTGACTTTAAACATGTGTACAGCCACTGAGAATGAGAATTGGAAAATATTAACCCAATCAATAACTCTGCAGAGAAAATGAAGCCTTTGGGAAAATCGAGTCAATTAACTTTTTTTTATTCTCAGTCAACATTTCATTAACTGAAGCTTGTTACAACATAAGTAAACCTACAGCTGATCTTGTCAGTCAAGCCAGTAATACACATGTCTGGAACAAACAAAGATTATTTCAAATATGCTCAATAACAGGTACAGAAAAATAATGTTTCTCAAAGAGGACTGGAATGAAGCTCGTCGGAGCAAGAAGAGCTCGGAACTACAACAGAGAGACAACAACGCAGCCACTAGGAAAGGAACAGCCAGTGGAAGAGGAAGCCTGCACAGGATCAAAGGTGAGTGATGATGTACATCTTCTGAATAGAGTCAGAGTCCTACCAAGAAGATTTGCTGGCTTCTAAATTGATTCACTGGCTTCAAAAGAATGGGAGAGCAGACTGTTGATGATTAGCTGAGCTGGGGTTGCTCAATGAGGGTTTAATGACTATTAGCTATAGATATTAATTGTGTTTTAGTGAGCAACTGCCAAGATTCCTCGTAAATATTTGTATTTTAACTAATCTCTGTCTTAAAACTTTTATACCCCATAAGGTATATCACTGAATCATAAGAGCTGCGGGCAAATACTTGTCTCTTTCACATCTCCCTGTTCACTCTGTGATTGTACTGGTGAGTGACAAGATCCTGACTGACCCCTGCAGAGCCTCTCCGACATTATAAAGCCTCACCTAGTTTACCTTCTGTCAGACCTGATTAACCCTCAGCTAGCCTGTCTTTTCTGGTTATGTAGCTCAGGGTAAAGTGAGTCAAGCTCAGCATGACAACTCTAATGCAACCATAAATACTGTAATGTTTATAAACCTGTCTAATTCAATCTATGGGTACATTCTGCTGGTAGTTGGCCTTGTGCCTCAAAAAAAATGTTTAATTACTAACAAGTGGGATTTTTTAGTCTTTAATCAGCTTCAAACACATTTCAGGCTCTACCATGCATAAGGTTTGAATTAGCTGTTAAAATGAGCAACTTGCATTGCTTTTGGGTCAGGGCAGTCACTGTATTCAACTTGACACATATTTTCACAAAAGACTTGATCCAGCCAGAAGATTTTTTGTGCTTCTTTCCTTCATGTTAATTTCAGTGGGCTTTGTCAGTAATCTCACTGTAGAGACCACAAAAGTGCCAACTCATCCAGGAATACAGAATGATGCTCTGACATTGTTTTCATCTGTTCAACCAACAGTTTAACGTATATATCTGAATGCTTCACATCTTTCACATCACAGAAAGAGACTGATTGATTTCTAAGAATCTATTTGAATAATTTCACTGACACTGCATGATAGGTCGGTGTCAGGCGGCTTCATACAGCATGACTTTACAAGCATCGCCACTTGTGGTCCTGATCAAACCACATCTCTCATCAAAACATTGCAATAGTTGAGTTACAGTTTTTAGTTGAGATATAGTTTTGAGTTTTTACACCCTTGAAGGCTTAATAAAAATGCTTCAACTAATCCCAATCTTGGTTTTTCAGAGTTTTACAGAGTACCTCAAGGACCTGTTTTGGTTCATACTGTTGTTGATTTATATGCTGCCACTTAAAACTATTACAAGACATGGCATCAGCTGCCACTTCTATTCTGATGACACTGTACCTGTGTTTATATCAGCAAACAGAATGATAAAATATCTCAATATCTTGTGATATAAATGACTGTATGAGAAAAACGTACTAAATTGTACTCATCAGGTCTGGAAAAAAAGGGATTACATCACCAGACAGCAGAATTTTGTCAGAGTACCCCAGTCAAATCAGAGTATTTAGGTTGTTTCCATTGAGAATAATAAACTGGCATGAGTTATTACATTTTAATGGGTTTTAGAAATCTTTCTCAAAATACTCAAATAATTAAAAACAGAATAGTTTGTATTAACATAACTTTATTAACAACATCTTAACCATCAATTGCTAGTGAAATGTCAGTGTCTGGAAAAACGCTATCTTTCTCCAACCTTAGAGATAAAGAAATACATAAACTAATTTGATGTAAATATGCTAATTTTTCTTTCCAGCGCAAGGGTAAACCGTTCTGTGGGCGAAAACCTTTTCAAACAGTGGCAATAAAAGATGTTAGTGACAAACATCATAATGATTCCTCTGGTTACGTTAATCATAATTAAATAATATTTAAATAATAAAAAAAGGAATAATTAACAATATTGTTTGTATTAACATGTATTAACATGTATTAACAACATCTTATTAACATATGATCACATAAGAAACCCCAGCACAAGGGCAAACCGTTCAGTGGGTGGAAGACATTTTCAAACAGTGGCAATAATAGATGTTAGTGACAAACATCATAATGATTCCTCTGGTTAAGTTAATCATGCTGCCACAATTCCTAGAAGTTGATTACTTTAAGGCATTGTTTTTTTTGAGTGGTTAGCGAAACGTTTATCTCACTGCTCTCCAATTCACAGAAGCAGGCTTATTTCCTTTCTTTGAGAACTGCATTTGCAGCTATAATTGTAACTATGGTTGATGCCAAGCTCAAACCCTGGGAAAGAAATGGTTCCCTGGAGTTTTTGGAGCTCACAGACCTTCCGCTTTCAGCACTTAACCTGCCATGCTTCTTATCGGCAACTGGCCTCATTACCAAGGCCTTGCCAAGAGAGCTGGCCAAGGTTTTTAACATCTTAAAAATGTGCTTTTCATTGGTTCCAGGCCATTTCTCTATGCTTTGTCACACAATGCTGGATGAGATTATTATTATTTTATAGAGTATTGATTTGTGAATTGGACTCTAAAGGCATTTTTTTTTTGTTAATAATTATTCACTACCTAAAACATTATTAAAGGTAGTGAATAAATAAAATGCTTACAGCACAGTTCATCTCAAAAGTAAGGTTATAATGTTGGGTTGATTTGTTTTTATTATTCTACTAAGATAATCGAGTTATCTAAGAATTATCTAAAGATAATATTTAGATAATCTTTTTGTGACATACAAATGCTGCATATGGTTTGGGATGGTCTGGGGGAGGGGAAATTGGAGTGACGCCCCATTACATACAGAGAAGCAGCTCAAATGCTTTTCTCTTCTGCCCCGTGTGCCTTCCATCTCGGACGTCCACTGTTTCTCTCTCTCTCTCTCCCTTTTTCTTTCTCTCTCTTTTTCTATCTCTCTCTCATCAAAGGGCTTGGAGTATGACCACATAAACCATTGATACTAAGGTATGATCTCACCATGTTTGTGATTGAGTAATAAAATTGCTGTTGCTGCTGTGTTCATAAATCATGTCCCTTGAGTATTCATTTCCATGACAATAAGAAGTTACTATTACTATTCCCAATCATGGCTTTATATATATAAATGCACCAATACCATTACACAATCACACTAGATTTCTAACAACACTTTATTGATCATTTCCCAATAACCATTTGTATCATATCTGAGTGCCTATTTACATTTATTAATTCTTGTGCTTTTCCTCTGAGCAAACAATTTGCTGATCAATACATGCTAGTGGTAAATGTCCACTACAATATGTTTCAGACTAATTGCAATCCAATCATACAAGCCACAGGAGGCTGGAGTTACAATGCAGACACAACTGAAAAAAGGCACATTTGTGTGTTTATCGGGCCACACAAACAAATGTTACCACTCCAGGCAATATTCAAAATTAAACCACTAGAGTGTGCTTAGCTCAGTAGCCTCAAAAAATACATCAAGGATCACCATAGATACGGTGCACAGCCAAAGAGAACATTCCTAATCTGTGCTAAATCCTGAAGCTGAAAAAAGATAAAAATAAAGCAAGGGTTCTTCCAATAATGAAAATGTTGTCATTTATACTTCACCCTCTTGTTCTTTATTTCAACCCTGGAACATCATCAAAGTGGCGGAAAAATCATTCTTACTTAAACAAATTTTTGGCAAAATTCAGCTTGACTTTTTACAATAAAATTCTTATCTTTTTACACAGTAAGATTTATTTAGAGTGTATATTGTCCATTTCTGGATAGAGTAAATATTCTCATATTGAGATAACTACTAAATGCTACACATAACTTAAAAGAGGCTTTTGTGGGGGGTTTTCTTAATGTAAAAAAGGAGTTTAAGTCTATTGAGAAGAACTTAATAGAATGAGAACAGAATAAATTCAACTTTTTAACTTTGTAGTGTTTTATGCCATTCAGAAGTCGGTTGTAAAATGATTGTGTGTCATGTACAGATGTAAGCCATGTACACATAAAATAATATTACATAAGTAGGGCTTAACAAAATTTGTATTCTCAATTCTTCACACAATATTCAATTGATTTTTATGTTGTCATGCTTAATGTCATAATAAAAAATATTTTAAAATTGTGATACCAGAAATAGTGTAAGCTATAAACTCAGACGACTTAAAAAATACAATAAGAAAGTATTCTCACACTGGTTTGGAGTCTAGAAACATTTTCAGGTAAGCAACAATAACAAATAGCAAAGTTAGATACTTCCTCTTCCGGAATGTATGCTGGCACGATTCTGGCAGCTGCTGCTCAAGAAAGAAAAATAATGGTCCTACTGTCTCAACTTCTGAATCTCACTGGGACTACTGCCTACCTCGGTCACCTCTTGGATTGTGCATGGATTGAGATTACTTTTGAGTTTACTTTTTGACGAGTCTCCACCTGGAAACACCACTTCCACTTTGCATCCTTCTGGCTCGCTGCCTGACTGATCTGCCACTGGAAGTGTCATAATTGTGGATCAGATTTACACAATCCTGCCCATCCCCAGCAAACATGGTCATGACGTAGATGTTGAGAGAACGGCAAAATTCGGTCGATGCTGGACGGTCCACTCAAGGGATCAGCGGTCCAAAAGTGGTCTAAACAACGTGCAGTCAACGTCCAAAAAACAGTCCCGGTTGGACGATACAAATTTAAATATGCTATATGAGAAAAGGTTTGAAAATTAACCATTTTGTCATTACAGATCGCATCACGGTGGTGCAGTGGGTAGCACGGTAGTCTCACAGTAAGAAGGTTGCTGGTTCAAGCCTTGGCTGGCTCAGTTGGCTCTTCTGTCTGGAGTTTGCATGTTCTCCCCATGATCTTGTGGGTTTACCCTGGGGCTCCAAAGATATAAGTCAATTGAGAAAGAACAATTATGAATTCACATTCAAAGAGTATGAATGTGAATGAGTGTGTGTGAATAGGGGGTTGTATTTCAGTGGTAGAGTGCATGTTTGAGGTCCTGGGATCAATCCCCAGCATCTCCACGAGTGGCATACCCTTCTGTGATTTCCCCTTCTGTATGTCGCTTTGGACAAAAGTGTCTTCCAAATGCATAAATGTAAATGTGAATGTTTCGCAGCAATGGGTTGCAGGTGGAAGGGCATGTGCCACAGAAAACATATGCCAGAAGAGTTGGCGATTCATTCTGCTGTGACGACCCCGTAAGGGAAAAAGGTGACAAGATAATGGATGGATGGGTCATTACAGATCAAGCTTCTAGGAAAGGCAACTGAGTTAATTTTGAAAATTTTTATACTTTTTATATTCTGATACTCAGAATATAAGTCTCAGTATGAAGATCAGACAATGTGATATGCTTAATTAATCTGTCCAATTATAAAAAATACATCTTTTTAAACTGGTGATCTACACACATTAATTAATTTCATTAAAGCTTTCATTTGTATACTGTTCCAAAGTTTAACACTAGGTAGTGGTAGTGCACCAAAACCCGCCAGTCAGGATGAAAAAAGTCGCCAGGAAAAGCAGAAAAAGTTGGTAGATTTTTTGCTAGTCTCGGAAGTCACTAAATTTAGTGACAAAACACTGTGTTCAACCGATTGTGAACAACAGGAGGCCCTATCGTTGTTGATTATCATGTAAATTTAGTATTTATTAATTAAGTATCTGTATTTAAAAGCAAAGTCACAACCCACATCATTTAAAATACAATCACATAAAATACAATTTTAGTTGTAATTATATGCCATTAAGTTATGTAGTTAAATGTTTTTTGTTTTCTTTTTCAATTTTTTTTTAATTAAAATAAGCTAGCTTATAAACCCATTAACCCAAAAAATACCATCTATTTGAGTTTTTTCCTCTTTCCGTGGTGGTGGTTCTTTTGTTTTGATAAGGCCAATGGTTTACGCACAAGGAGGCAAAAACCAAGGGGAGGGCAACTAAATCTACCATTCACTGCCATGTTAAAGTTTTGTTTAAACTCATGATAAGAGTTTTTATCCTTTTTTTATTTTTTCTTCAATCTTTCTCTGTTTGAGGTGAGGTTTTAGGAAAATAATTTCTCTGTCTACCATAGCAACAGCTCACACACCTGGAAGGTATCAGAGTGCTTTGATTGAGAGCCTGCTTGCTCAAAGGGCATTTACTTAACTTTACTCTCTCTCTCTCTCTCTCTCTCTCTCTCTCTCTCTCTCTCTCTCTCTCTCTCTCTCTCTCTCACACACACACACACGCGCACACACACACACACATTCTCTTTCTTTTTTCTCATCTCTCCTTTCTTCTATCTCTCTTTCTGTCTTTCATCTGTTGATATCTCTCTTTCTCTCTCTCTCTCTTTATTTCCTCTCTCTATCAATCTCTTTCTCACCCCCCTCTCTCTCTATATATATATATCTTTCTTTTACCCCTCTTTCCCTCTTTATTTTTCCTTCCCCTCTCTCACCTCTCACACACATGCTTCTTTCTCTTTCTCCTCTTTCACACTGTTTTCTTCTTCTTTCTTTCTCACATTTTTTCTTCTCTCCTCATTCTCTTCTCTTTGTTCTCTTTCTCTCTTTTTCTTTTCTCTCAATCTCTTTCTCTAATTTCTCTCTGTCTTTCTCCTTTTTTCTTTTTCTCTTTGTCCTTTTACATCTTTATTTCTTATTTTCTCATCTCTCTCATTCTCTCTCTAATTTGTCTCTCTCTCCCTCTCTCTCTGTGTGCATGCACGAGTGAACAAGCATTAGTGGAAACCCTAGTGAGCGACTGCGAGTAAAACTTACTAACTTTCTTTCTTTTGTTTTTGAGACTTTACTTTGATTCTTTAAGACTTTTCACTGGTGTAGTGTGTGTGAGTGACTGTGTGCGTGCATGTGTGGGTGGAGGGTTAGTGTAAGTGTGTGTTTGGCTTAGGCATGGGTGCCGGTGTTTGGCAGGCGGTGATGACTACGGACTTCACCCACCTGACGCGGAAGCATGGAATGAATGTATCCACTAGCTACCCGTGTTCAGTGGAAGATGTGGCGCTGGCAGTGGGAGAGGTGGTCACGAACGGCAGCATCAGATCGGCCGCTAAAATAAACAATGCGGTGGCGATCTTCATCGATCACGAGGAGAAGGTGAATGCGCTGGTGGAGCGGGGGATCACTGTGAAAGAGCAGTTTGTCGCGGTTCACCTGCTCTCTTCTCCTGCTAAAAAGATCACGCTAGCTAACGTCCCCCCGTTTATCAGTGATGAGTTTCTTAAGCGAGAACTGTCGCATCACGGAAAAATCATGTCTCCTGTAAAAAAAGTTCTGTCCGGCTCTAAGTCTCCACTGCTAAAACACGTAATTTCACATCAGTGTCAAGTGTACCTGATCACCAGTAACCGGCAAGAGTTGAACCTGACGCTAAAAGTTAAAGTGGATGGCGTTTATTACATGCTGTTCGTGACATCAGATGTTTTGGCTGCATCTACAGGGTCACGTGGTTAGACATTGCCCCTATAAAGACCCCCAGAATAAAACTAATGAGTCCAGCGCAGTAGAGGGTACCAGCACAGAACCCCGAATCACTCCTGAAACCGTTCAAAACCAAGAAAATAAAACTATTAATGTCATTGAAGAACCTACAGCTCCAAACACAGAGACAGCAGTGAGTGAGGAGATGAACACATCCCCAAACAACGTGAGGCCAAAATGCACTCGATCATTGAGGCTGTGGACATTAACAGCACCATAGACATCACCACAGCAGAGATGGCACTACCATAGAAACTAAAGATACTCAAGAGACAGAGATGGAAACAGATGTACAAAGTCAGAAAGTGCTTAAAGAGAAAGCGAGTGCTTATAATGCAGCGGTTCAGCCAAAAAAAGAACCACACTGAGAGCCAGGAGCAGCCGGAGGAGAGCTCAAAGCAGGAGTTTGCTGAACCTGTTGAGTCCGGTGCAGCCCCAAACACGTCTCCAACCAGCTCCAAAGCAAGAGACCGTCTACAGTGCCACAGAGATCCAGCAGTTTTTAACATCTGTTTTTAATTAAAAAAAAAAAAGCTTCTGTGAGTCAGTGCACTTCCATCTAAGCAAGAAAGAGAACTGTGAGTTCACCATTAAAGAAGGGAATAAATTGAAGATACTCTTACCGAAACTCAAATTTAATCAGTGATGATGACTAAAACCAAACTGAGACTTGTTTTTTTAAGTCTATGATTAACACAACTACATCTGCTCTCCATGAACACCTTCAGCATAGCCTCATTAAACATCAAAGACGCTAGAGAGGCCAGAAAGAGAGCGATGCTGTAAGAACTGGTTCAAGAGAAGAGCGTAGACGTGATGTTTCTGCAGGAGACTGCAGATGATCAGAACACGGTGGTGTGGAACAGAGAATGGGCGTTCTGAGCATCACACCATCGCCAGCGCTGGGGTGGGGTTCTTGTTCTCCAACAGATTTAACCCCAGCTCTTATACTGTGGAGGAGAAGGTACAAGGAAGATTTACGCTGGTTAAGGCTCAAGTAGAGAAAGAACATTTGTTTTTATTAATGTGTATGCCCCCACGAGCAGCCCGGAGAGGGTGGAGGTCTTCAGTGCTCTAATAGATCTGCTGAACACGGTTAACGTTGAGGACCTTCTGTTTTTAACTGCACCCTGTACGAATCTGTAGACAGGAACCACAGAGAGTGCCACCCTCCCAGTCAGGTCGTACACAGTCACAGTCTGCTCGATGTGTTGAGGAGGTTACCCGGAAGAGAGAGGCAGTATACGTGGACTCAGCTGCACAATAATGTGATTTCTCTGGCCAGGCTTGACTGCTTTTATTGTTTTAAACTCCATTTTAACAATTTCAAAAGTTGCAACATATCTCCTGTTGGTTTTACTGATCACTGTTTAGTCTTGTGTAAAGTTTTTATCCAGTGTCCAAAGAGCGCCTACTGGCATTTTTATCTATGTGATAAAATTTTAAAGATGCTCTTGATTTTATGTGGACACATTTTAAGACCGAAAAAACAAGTTTTCCAATCCCAGAGTCAATAGTGGGCCTGTGGAAAAACAGAGATCAAAATGTTGGCAAATGTACTCCATAAACATTATGGGCAGCATGAGACAATCCATTAAGGACCTGGACCAAGACATCACACAATTATCTCACCTGACTGAATCCACAGGAGATCCAGAACAAATACAAGACCTTAAAGCCAAAAAAAAGAGCTCTGGCAGACACGAGCCCAAGGAGCAATGGTGAGATTCAGGTTCCAGCATGTCACCGAGATGGACACCCCCTCCAGCTATTTTTTTTTTATCTACAGAATAAAATGGGCAGAGCCACTTAGTCCACTCTCTGTTGTCAGAAGCAGGACAAGAGCTGATAGAGCCGGTAGCATCAGGAAGATGGTGGTCCACTTCTACTCAACACTCTACTCTAGTGAGTACGATGAGAACCAGGAGCTGTTCAACTCCTTCACTGAGAACATGCCCACTGTCTCTGAGGCAGCAAGCAGTCTCCTCAACGCTCCGCTGACGTCCTAAGAACTGCACATAACACTTTAGAGCATGCAGGGCAGGAAAGCTCCCGGGCTTGATGGGCGACTATGCTTCCTGCTCTGCTGCTGTTCGGACATACTCTGCCCTGTTCTCCTCACTTTGCAGCTTTTCTATTGTGCCACTTTTTTTCTATTTTTAAATGTCTATACTATTTTGACAACGCTATTTCTAATGCTCTGAAAGCAAAACCTAGAACAGTTTGGATAAACAGAAATTTGGAATAACAAACAGACTGATTCAGTTGGAGACACAGACAAGTGATAAATGCCTTTAATCCACTGCTGTGAAAAATGTTGTCAACACAGCATATCACTTCTTCAACGAACTGAAGTTTTGGAGACACGGTTACAAGCACTTTGTTCTCAAAGGACTGTGGATTCTTAAGAACCGGACATGGACAAGAACCAACAACAAGCTGGTGAGCTCATTACAATTTTTTAGCATGTTATTCTGAACCCAGATCAGCGAAGAGAAAGTCCTGATCGGGCTGAACACTGGCAATTTCAGAGAAGTGGACGTAAAGGCTCTACGTTGGGCCTGGTCTCATCTACACCAATTCATCAGAAAGTGCAGCTGCGAAACAGATTTCAAACTTTAATGACAGTGGAGACCGATCAATCTCAGCCTGTCAGTTAACAATCAGAGCACACACACACATTTCAGAAAGCAGGGGGTCAAGAAATAAGCAACATCCAATACTCTGATTATTGGGATTATATAATCCAGCATCTACAGAGCAAAAATATGGCGACATACTGTCCCCCTCATGCCACTGTGTTAGTTATCAACAAAACCATAAGAGATATTCTGAGCAAGCACAAGACAAAACAACTCAACCTTCATGTGTGGAAAAATGATGTAAAGAAAGGAAACTCAGAGCTGCTGAAGAAGGACTTTATGGAACTATTTGACACACTTGAAAGTCTCAAAATACAGTGTTTCATAAGTGGTCCATTTCCGGCAAATGGCACAAATTTGTTTTCTCGGTTGCTTGGGCTCAACACATGGCTAGAACATGCCAGTTTGTCAAGAAGTTTCCAGCATATTGATCATTGTGTTCTGGAATCAGCCATATTTTATCATACCCGATATCATCACATATCATACCATAGTTATGCTGATGATACACAAATTTATCTAACTATCTCCCCGAATAACTACAACCCCATAAACTCTCTCTGCCAATGTCTTGATGAGATTAGAAACTGGCAGGAAAACAACATTATTCAATTAAACAAGGATAAAACTGAAGTCATTTCATTCAGAAGCAAAAGTGAGGTTGTTAAGGTTAACAGGTATCTCAATGCCAATCTTGGGGTGATTCTGGACTCTGATCTTAGTTTCAATAGCCACGTCAAAGCAATGACAAAATTAGCTTATAACCATCTTAAAAACATTGCAAGAATCAGATGCTTTGTTTCCAGACAAGATTTAGAAAAACTGATTCGTGTTTTCATCTCCAGCAGGCTGAACTACAGTAACGGCCTTCTCGCTGGTCTTCTCAAAAAGACCATTAAACATCTACAGCTCGTTCAGAATGCAGCTGCTCGAATTCTAACCAAAACTAGAAAGTCAGAACACATTTCTCCAGTTCTCAAGTCTCTACACTGGCTGCCGGTCTCCTTCAGAATAGATTTTAAAGTTCTGGTGCTTATATATTAGTCCCAACATAACTTAGCACCTAAATACCTAACAGACATGATCAGTATATACACACCAAACAGAGAACTGAGATTACTCAGGTAACTGATTACATTTTCAGTAGAATACCCAATTACTAAATTTTTCTATAGCTACAGCCTTACTGCTGACCCGGTTCTTCTCGAGTCATCAAGGCATCCTCATGTGCCAGAGGAGTTGGCGGTTCATTCCGCTGTGGCGACCCCGATGGGGAATAAGCCGACATGAAAATGGATGGATGGATGGATTGCAGCTGGAAGGGCATCCGCTGCGTAAAACATATTCCAGAAGATATGCCATATGGTTCATTCTGCTGTGGCAACCCCGAAAGGGACAAAAGATAGTTTTTAATAGTTTAGTTAGGTTTTGGTTGAGTTCTGTTATAAAAAAAACTCAATAAATCACGAGGAAAAGAATTAAAATGTGGAATAACTAACAAGATGTAAACTGAAATGGGGAAGAAAATATTGATAAATGAGATATGTGTTATAAATAAGTTGCAAGCATGACATATCTATCAACAATTAGATTAAATAATGGATGATGAGAAGAAAATGTTTCAAGGAAAAATATGGCACAGAAAAGTGGCGCTGTTGATGTACTAACATTTCGTTGACAATTAATTCGTTTTTATTACTGACAGCGGGAGCAGTGTGTATTAAATCAATATCGGATTTGTTATGTGAATATTTTATAAAGATTTTTAGGTAACATGGACATGAGAGGAAGGAGACTGTACTTCAAATGTTTAACCTTGAATGTTGAAGTATGTTGTTTCTTGTTATTAGGACCTGAGCATGCCACTTCATTCGTTGCAAAAATGACACCTAAGCGAGCTCGAAAACTCACAAAATTTTGCTGTAAGGTTAAGCTTGTTAAAAATGGCTATCTGGCACTGTCTGAGTGATTATAGCATGACAAACGGCTCTGCAGCACCACGTGGAAAATTGGGGTCAGCTTTCCAGCTTGATCGGTACGCTTATGCATCACCTCTATACAAGAACAAAAGTGTCTGCAAGTTTTCGCCAAAATGTACAGGAAGTCCACCATTTTGAAAAAAAAAACTTTTTTGAAAAAACATCACTTTGCACTTTATAGAACTCCAAAATGTTCGATTCAGCTAAAAATCGGTGTAGTTACTTTTAGGGCATGAGGGAAAAAAGTTATCAAAAGCTGACAAGTATGTCAAATGTTCTTGAGGTGACGCCCACCACAATTTTCACCCTTCAAAAAAAGGCAAAAAAAAAAAAAAAGACACATTTTTGTCTAGATCTCCGTTTCAGTTCATCCAATGTCCACGAAAACAACCTAGCAGGCTGATCAAAACTGTCACTGCACTCGGAAAATTGGCTGTACAGCAGCCCCTTGGATGTTACAAAAATCTTTGTTTAAGCTGTTTTTGTAGCTGTTGCGCAACCAGTTTGTCATAGGTGAATGAAATTTGGCACACATCTCAAAGCTTCATGAAAGTATCATCATAAGTCATATTAAATTTATGAGCTTATTTGGTTATCATATAGTACGTGGTTGAGGCGGCCGGCAAAAATGTCCCAATTTTGATTTGAAACAGGAAGTTGTTATAACTCAGGCATAGAATATCCAATCTGGCTCAAACTTGTCTCATTCTCATCATAGTCCAAGCCTGAAAACAGTCACATGACAACGAACATCATCAGTTATAGCACCAGAAGTACATATTATGGACTGTCTCTCCAAACAAATAAAGTGCTTTTGACCTTGTTTCAAGCTCTAATTGTGGTTGTTTTCTTTGTGTCTGATATTTTGCAGATTGGAGGAGAAAGCAAGGATCTAGGAGTAAGGTCATATTCACTATTGTTATATTGAAACATGTATTGTAGTAAGTTATTTTGCTTCTATGGGAAGTTTTTTTGTTTTTGTTTTCATAAAATGTTGAATGGTGAGAGAGGTGATACTAAAACTGGCCTGGTGTGGCAGACTGAGAGCGGTGAAGGATTAGTATATCCACTGCAAGGGTCCAGTTCAAAGTATCTTAAAGAAGTAGAGGTCATTTCAAATTTAGGATATCCGCTTACAAGCATGCAGGCAACTACAGGAGAGCTCTAAAACCAGGCTGAATGGAAGGCTTGCAGAAAGATCTTGGAGCCTTGTTTTTTCTGTGCTACAGAAAGGAGATAACCGATAAGGACGCTGGGAAATACGGGTGTTTGATGGAGCAAATCACATCAGATTCATACGAGATGATGGTCAACGTTATGGTGAAGCCAGCCCCTCCCCAGTGTCAAAGAATTTACCTGATGTAGTACCAAATCCCAACCAAATAATTCGTAATTCAAACATAATGGATGAAGTGGTAACTATGTGAATGTGCATGACCATGTGAAACAAGTTAAAATAGCAAAAAATTTGATGTGAAGGAAATCATGCATGTGCTTTGGAATCATTACAACATGATAATTTGAAACTTAACCAAAGTTGTTGGATATGTTTAGAAATGAATCAGGAATGGCACACGTAGCAAATTATCATTGACCTTGTTTTCCAAATTCAATGCAAAATTTCTAAAGCTATGGCTATTACTACTTTAATGGCTGAAGCGATGAAAAGTTATTTAATTTCAGAGAAGGTGCAAACAAATTGCTTTACTGAAAAACCTATGTATTCACAGCTAAGTTTTCAAGTAACTACAAAAAAGTAGAAGTTTATATATGTTCGAAGAAGGCAATTGTTAAGTAGGATTTCCAGAATGCGACACTATATACATAATAACTGTACGGAATAACACAGGAAAATATGCAATTTTGAAGAAAAATTTAATTTTTGTTAACTTTTATTGTCCATTCTCGTCATTGGACAAGGCTCCGGCTGCAGTGTGGATGTGTGGGATGCAAATATATCATCAGCTTCCCCAGAAATGGCGAGGATGTTGTTTTGTTGCGGGGGGCAAATGTGAGGTGGTCGTTGTTTTTAGGGGGAGGAACAACTGCAGCATTAAATAAAATGAATGGGTTGGCCTATAGCATGTTATCCTTAGCTAATGATACTGAACTGGTGTTGGAACGGATCAATACCGAAATGCAGAACACCCGAGATGTAGTTATTCAAAATAGATTGGCATTGGATACTCTAACAGTCGAAAAGGGGGACTATGTAAATTATTAGGTACTTCTTGTTGTTTTAATATCCTAGATGAGTCAAAGAATATATAAAATGTAATACAACATATGAAAATATGAAAGATATTAACATATGCCTGCCTTGTTTCCTGCAATGCATCTTTTCTTCTTTGTAAAGAGCAATCAAACAAAAATATCAGCAAAAATACAGCACACGGCAAACAGAAAAGGGAATGTTAGTGGATATGAACTGGTCTTTTACTTTCTGCAAAAAATTTAAAAATAGCAGGAAGATATTTGGCCTTCATATTAACCCAGGGTAGGACCTAAAGGATGGAATTTCAACAGTATTTGAGCTATTGTCTCAACTAGCGTAAACTGGTTAAGATAATTTAATTCTTAGACAGTTGAAAGGCTCCCCTTTTGGTATTGATCTGGGAAAAGAGAGGGTTTTCTGGTAGGAGTGTTTAGTATTGTAGCTTAGAGATGTGTCTAGTTTAGTCTTATAGAAATGTTGTTACTATAACCTTGTAAAAATGTTTAATTATTCTATTTTATAGTGTGTTTTCATAGATGGGTTTAGCACATAGCCTTTTTTCATAGATGTGTTTAGTAGATTATAGTCTTTTATAGATGTGTATTATGATTGTGACTTATATTTGCATTTTTTCATAATGGCAGGATGTTTAGTTAAATCTATGCACGTTATTGATGGGGTTTATATTGTGTAGGAAATGGTTAAGTAAAGTAATTAATGAAGATGTTGTTAAAAGCATTTGTGTGACAACATTGGAGTAACAGATACATTGCTAATTATATTTTTTTTACAATGTAAATCTAATTTATATCTACATCATACTTACTTCTTTATAATCTCATTTTATGCTTACCTCATATTACTTATTTTTGTAATGATTACATTTTTTCTTTAAAAGTAATTGTCATATTACAAACAGGAGGGATTGTGAAATTTTAATTAATTATATTTGATATTAGTAATAATAAGTAATGAGTACCCTCATTAGTATTTCATGAATCATATTGAATGTGTGTTTTAAAGTCCTTGGTGGTGGAGAAGGGGGCATAAGCACAGAAGCTTGCACAGAAAGTTTCCGCCTCTCTTTCCTACTTTTCTTTGTCACTACTCAATCATAGGGTTATTAGAGTTTGATATTTGTGTTTTTTTAAATGAGAAGCGCAAAATAAAGTTGCTGTTGTTTTGCAACCCTGCCTCTGGAGTGATTTCTACAGAAGAGAGTTATTTTTCCATCTCATTAACCCAAGTATCTCTTCCTCTTCATTTGGTTTTGGCACTCAAATTACTGTATCTAAAACTTAGTCAAACTTATTTTATTTCCAGGACTATTCCTAGTTGTGGATGAATACACTTAAAACAAACAAAAAAAAAAAAAACAAGAAATTGAACATATTGCTAAAGCTAATTTTTTATTGGTCAGAATTCATATGTTGGGAAATGTAACTTTTACATTTTTTTAATGCAAACAATCAGATGTCAAAGACAACAAAAAAAAATTCAGGAAAAGGGGATGGTATTAATGAAGCTGATTGTTTCCTTTTTCTTCATTTATAGCAGTGGTTCCCAAAAGAATACCATTAGTGGTACTCTGACACCTGTTGGTGGTAAGTGAGGTCTGAAATTCTGTGTGTGGGTTCCTAACAAAAAATTATCATCCATGGTCCGTGGTTGATTTATTTGAAGGACACTGGGTTCATCCAATGAAATAATAAGCAATGCAGCTGCAGTCCAAGGAACTGGGCTTTGACTCCGTCAAATCTCGCACCAAGTTTCATTTGCAGGGTTTGTAGTTAAAATATTACTTGCGTTGACACTATTATTGCACAGGTAAAAAAAAGTTGTTTGAGGTTGTTTAAAAAAAGAAATTTCCCTCTCTGTGAGGGTGTGTGCCTGTCATAATAGCAGAAAGATGATTGCTTTAAAGTTAATCAAAAGCTAGCTTAAAACTCGATGTATTGTTAATGTCTGTAGATGTAATAAAAAAAGATATTGTGATACATTTGTTAAGAGTTTTTAAATTGCTTTAAAAACAGAAAAGCTTGTAACTTGTTACTTTTTTCATTTAAAAAAGTACATTCTTAATGTTCAGGCTGTAGAGTGGTAACCATTGGTATAATTAATATATATTTTATTAGCAATAATATTGTTTCTTATCTGAACTGTACTTAACTGTATCTTATCAGGAAGGCCTATACGCAGAGGCTATACTGTACTCATTTGGTGGTACTTATATATATATATATATATATATTTTTTTTTTTTCAAACCACTAATTTATAACACAGATCACCAACTCTAGTCATGGGGGTCCGAAGCCCTGGACATTTAAAAAAAAAATTAAATATTAAACATTTAATGATTTTTCAGTTTGGTATATGGGAAGCATGCATAACAACCAGGATGAAAACAGCTCAAATTAGCATTTATTATTGTTAATACACTATTTGTAAATATCATAATTCAATTGTGTGGAAATAATGTTATAATTATAATATGTTGATCTAACGATTGAATCTCTCTCTCTCTCTCTCTCTCTCTCTCTCTCTCTCTCTCTCTCTCTCTCTCTCTCTCTCTCTCTCTCTATCTCTCTCTCTCTCTCTCTCTCTCAACTCCATGAGAACCATTGCAAAGTATTGATATTGACTCCGTCGATCCGATCCACTATTACAAGCTGCAGCTAACACCATATGATCGATTTTCGAGGACCTAGGGCTGTTTTGCTGTCTACACTTTATACTAAATTGCAAATAAGTTTTCATTTGAAGAGAAGCATTAAAAGAATGTTTCAGCTACGCAAAACAGCGTAAATAATAGGACATGTGAAGTTCGAGTATAGCACTTTTACCTCTGTAAATCCAAAACAGACCGTTTCACTTTGGACACACCGCAATAGCGTGAATATTTGATAGAGTGAATAACATTTTAACGAATAGGGAAGGAATCAGATTTTAATAAATTAACAATAAGAGAAAACATCTACCGTGAAAAACCCTCTCCTCTTCTAGTCACATCAGCGTATCAACAGTACATTTGCCGTTTCCAGAAACCTGTTATACCTACGCCATGCCTTCACAAAAACACTTTCTCGTGAACCAAACACTGCGTGATAACAGAAAGACCATCCTTTAGCGAGGTTTCCGTGTCTTCGAATCAACAAGACATGCATTTACGCATCACTCAGTCAATAGGAAACAAGTGCGCCTCACCGGTGACGATGAATGATTTTTGCTTCTTTTTCGACGCACTTCGGACACTTCCCTCGCTGTTTTTTCACTCAAAACAAATTCACTCTCCAGTGAATTCTTTTACGTCCAACTGGTATATTTTGAAGTGTTTGCCTGAGCTGCTGGAAAAGCGAGAGGCGCTGGAAACGCAGAAGTGCCTCTGCCCTCCACAAACCAACCTTCCCGCCCCTCCTTCCCGCACGCGCGAATTGGTGCTGGATACCGCGACACGTTTCCTACACGGAGGAGAGTTTATCACTTCAGAATTGTGTATTCATTTTTTATTCGAATACTTTTTGTTGACAACATAAGTATCCATTGATAAAGACGACGTCCTACAGATCAACCATGGAGCGCAACACGTCCTTGTTTGAGAAGTGTTTCAGGACCATGGATAACGTTCCTCGCAGACTTATTAATAGCCTTCCCTCACATAATCATTCTTTTGTTATGAGAACTTTAATATCGGTGATGGGGACGGTTTCATGCAGTATGTGACTTTTTTAATAGAATGAATACAAAATAGTACAATTGTGATAGTGCTATTCATCCAAACCTAAAACACTTAAATTCATTAGTACATTGTAGGCAATACTTTTATGTTGTTTCTATATTATAATGTTTCAACATTCAAACTATTTTAATAGTTTGTTTTAACTAACTTTTTAATTGGTTAATTTAATAAGGTTAATTAAATTGTTCTTATAGGTCATGTTATAAGGCTATGTGGATTTTTGCATGAAAACATGTTCATGTTAGTGAAATGTCACATTGGTGTATCTTTTTCTAACAGATGGCAAGTTATTTTCTGTAGTATGCAATTCAGTAGGCTTTTTATCTAACTCCATCTCCACCCAACTTATATCAGACACTGGAAAACTGCTGCTCAGTCAGCGACAGTGAAAATGTAAACAATAGCTTGAGGCTAACAGTAGCTCACTCAGACAAATGAAAGCCTGTGTCAGAAGAGAGCTCGCAAGGAATTGGAAGATTGCTTTGTGTGTTCATTTGGTGCTGCTGTGTATTAGCCAATCTTAATAGATGTACTATAAAGCTAGTAATGCTTGTTTTCGGCATTAAGTTCCAGAATATAGTGTCCACAATTGAAGCTTTAGAATCAGAAGCTTCCTCTCTGGCTAAATGCTCTAAGATATCATAGAAAATGTGATTCATTTATTGTGCTTTTTTAAGGCTTGACAATTCTTGTGACCAGTCACAAGATAAGGTAGTCACAGGCCTCCTACATTATATCTAAAATATCTCAAATAGTGTTCAGATGAGGAACAAGAATATTTCTTTTTGGGGTGAGCATCTCTTTAGGGGGAGGTCCCGAAGCACTCTTGGCCCATTGACTGCCTCGGGAGTCCCACTAGTTAACCAAACTCAACCAAACTCATTTTTCACTTACTTTCAGTGTCCACCAACGAGTTCTGAGATTGCTGCTACGGTAGGCATCAGAGACTTTATGCCCACAGCTCAACAACTGCATTAACAATGGAGGAAAACATTGTCCTTTTAGATTCAATGTTCTCAACTTCCCCCAGACTCTGATCGAAGTTGTCTTGGAGCTAGGAGTTGAAGACTCCTCTGACAGCGGGTTTGAGTAGACATTTTTAAGACCCTTACAGTATGTTTGCTCCTGCTGGGATTGCCAGCTTCCTCCCCTACTTGCGAATCCATCTCACCACCAGATAGTGATTAGTTAACAGCTCTGCCTGCCTTTTCACCCAAGTGTCACCGCAGATGATACTTCAATAAAGTCAGCTATTGATCTCTGGTTTAGGGTGTCCTGGTGACATGTGCACTGGTGGATGCCCTTATGCATGGGGTTTGTTATGGACAAACTGTAAGTAGCACAGAAGTCCAACAATATTATAGAAGTTCAACATATTATAATAATTCTGGAAGGGAGTTTTAGTAGTGATCAAAAGAGAAATTACCTGTAATGATTTAGCTTGGTTTATATTAGTGTTTCTCAATTATTTTCTGTCATGCCCCCCTAGGAAAAAGAAAATATCTCCTGTCTCTCCTGCAAAAAAAAGTGTTTTAAGTACACCTCTGCATAACACAGTATCCATATTAATTTATAAGAGAGAGAGAAAAGAAAGACATACAACAAACTTACCAACTTACAACAAAAAATAGCTTTATTAACTGTAGCAGAAAAGATTTAAAGTGCATCTGAAATAAAATAAAAAACATTAAATCCTTAATAAAACTATAAACATTGTTTGTATGATCATTTGACATGTTTTTGCTGAAAAAACTCAAGCCGCTTATCAGCATGATTGTCTTTAAATGACGCCTTAATTTATTTGGCTTCATGCTGTCCGCCGCCAACATTTTTAGACACAGTAAGCACAACAGTCTCCTCGTCTCCCACCGTAGTCAAAGTGAAGCCAACTGCTACATACGCATTGTCATATTTCCTTGTCTCCGCTTTCTGGAGACTTTCGTTTATCTATTTATCTCCTTCTCTCTCTGCCTGTCTTCTACACTTTGTGTCTACACTTCATACTCTGCCAATGAGAGTCCCACTGTCCCTTATTGTAGTGGAGTGGTATTGCACTTTATTCTAGAACAGTAAAAAAAAAACTAATAAAAAGCATGTTCCCCGAGGTCAAACGCGCCTCCCTTGACGGAGCGCCACTATTTGAAAACTACTGGTTTAGATTCACTACCTTACCCTTCTTGATTCCCGTCCAGTGAGAATCAAAGTATAGCCCAAGTAGTTATGTCAAGCATTTTATATAAAAATATTGACTTTAATATAAGCTTGGTAACAAGATCTAATTTCGATGTCAACGAAGATGAGATAAGATCTGTATTTGTTTATTTACTAACAGATATAAAACACTTAACTAACTAAAACACGCTCATTCACACATTCACACAAATGCAAAAGAAAAGCAGGGTTCGAATTGATGACTGTCACATTATCCCAACGTCTAACTAGGCTTTAGCTTTTCTAAGAGTAAACTCAAGACTTATGTTAGTTCTGAACTATGCAGAGTCAGAAGTCAATTGAGTGCCTGTTCGTGGCATTCCTTGCCAATGTCGCCATGCGTGTAGATGATGCCAGATAAAGTCTGATGAAGGGATCTGAAGGTTTGAAGAGTGGGCCAGGTGTCCGCCCTTGTTTGCATCAGAGCGGGGAATCTGAGTCCTAAGATGCATGTAGGTTCGTCTCCAAGCTTTGCATTTAAGAGCACATGGTTAGGCCCTATGGCCCCATATTAGAGTTCTTTCCTGCTGTACGCGCCCATGGAGAGAATAAGATGAAAAGAAGACCATGAGGTCTTGAGGAGCTGTGCGACCAACTTCTGAGATGACAGCAGAACAGTGAACAGAGCGACTAAGAGCGATGAAAGACAGAGAGAACTCTGAAAGAAGCATAGTGTTATATGTGGACACAGGAAGCATGTGGCAGAGCACATTTGACCCCCTTCAAGATGGTTCTAGGAAATGGCTGTTAACCATAAAATCTAGTTATTTAACAAATGCTAAAAGTTACATCATACCAAATCATAAAATACCATGTATACATTTGAATTAGGCTTGACTCAGGTAATAGATAGAGACCAAACATGACTGACTTAATATAAAAGATAGATAAACAACCATAATTTATTTTCTTTCATCCATTCAAGTATCTCACTAAACTTCTGTAATAATCCTGTTACATGGAAGTATTTCAATGGTACACAATTAATTATACTGTGATAGAGAGCAGCTGAGCTGGGGACCGCCTGATCTACTCACCACCTGGTGATTATCGAGAAGAGGACGCACCACGAGCACCTGCATCAAAGAGACCAGAGCACCTGAGCACAAGTTTCCCTGTCTTCACATCTCACACTTTTTATTTTGTAAATAAAGCCACCCTCCGGGTGTTTGCACAGACAAACACTCCATGTGATTCTTCACCTCGCTATAATACTCACAAATATATAGAAATATTGGATTAACCCTTGTGTGGTGTTCATATTAGCAAATTGACTACCAGGGCTACATTCATCCTGCTACATTCTACCCCAGCTTTTTGAATGATCGTACCGATGATTAAATCATAGCCTCACTTGCCTAATCTCCAAAACTGTCCAGTATGCCTGCCTGGCTTTCCCAGAACATGTAGAAGGTTTCACTCTACATCCTGGAAAGTGACGCACAATAAGAATAACATTAAAATTCAGTGCAACTACTTCCTAGCAACCACGGGCCAAGATTTAGTTTGACCCTAAGTAACTCCTGAAAGAGACATGTAAATTGTTTCCTAATTTAAACAAGTTTCACTTAATTCTTTCATAATCTGAGGCTGACTCCTCAAGTTCTAATTCACTCCAATGTTAAAACTGACCAACTTTGGGGCTGAAAAAAACATGTTTACACCCCTGGCTCCATTAGGTTTGATGATTCCGATCGCTAGTTTTGATCTTCATGAACTTCATGAGGGGGATGAATTATTTTTAAATTTGTTTAATATATATATATAAAATTAAACCTTCTGGAATTCAGATGCCTTCCATATCCCGCCTCTGAGGACACATTTTCGAGCACTAGCTACACCCATTTTGAGCTTCATTTGACTTTGCCAGAACCCTATGGCTGACGTCACAAACACTCTGTTCTTGAATTGTTGAAATGGATGCGGTACAGGTATATCAAATGGGATGTAGCGCAGAATGTGTATTCTTGCTCTGCAATCATTCGTGCACTTGCTCTGCAATCAACTATTGACTTTATTTAAAAGAATCAATGCCTAATGATCCGTCAGCCCCCCCTGGCAATTCTCTGCTGCTTAGGGATAGAGATTATTTATTTATTACCTGGGCATACATTACAGTGAATGTATAATTTATTGTTGTCTTGCCAGAAACCAGGAAGCTAGCAAGTGGTATGTCGACGTTCTGAGCTAATAAGAAAGAGAAACGCGAACACCTGTACTGTAGTTCTGATAGACAATATTAGAAATGGAAAGTTTGGCTCTTTCAATGTTCTGCCCTTTATGCTTGGCTTTCCCAAAAGGCCCTACTACCACGTCTCTTTGAGTACTGGCTACACTTGTATTACACAGTCAATGGCACGTGATTCATAAATCAGCTAATATGTGTATTTGTGTTACTGTAAATGTGTTGTGGCTCGCCATAGTGTAAGGCCATTCTGGCAACCTTTGTTTAGCTGCAGAACTAGTTTTTAATTAACTTTGTACATTTGGCACCTTTTAACTTAAATATACCATAAAGGTCCTGCCAATTCTAATTGTCTCTGTGAGCATATGAATAATTTCAGAGAAGGTATCATAGTAAGAAGCTCCATCCACTTCTGGAAGCCAACTTAAAGAATTATTAGATAAAATCCAATTATAAATTTCTTAACTGCTTTGGTTGGATGTGGGATTGAATTTAGTACCCACTTGCTTTAAGACAATGCTGTACAATAATTTTACTCTAATATCAGTAACTGAGAAGTCAGCAAAAATCAGACCAGCCAGCAAGATCTGCAACCTCTACTCGAAACCAAATCTACTTATCTCTACTCTTTTTCTCAAAGGTAAATGATCTTTAGAGAAACCTGGTTGCAAATCTAAAGTTGTTTCCCCTTCAGTCTCTCACTTTGACATATATTGAATGATTACATGGTAGCTTTCCCTTGGAATGGGCCAATCACGTCACATACTATGGAAAAGCCCAATAGGCATCTAAGCCTTCTGGTTATGAAATTTGCACTTACCTACTAAAAAGGAGGAAGCAGATGACACCCTAACTTCCTGTTTTGCGTCTGGAAGCCATTCCCTCCCTTATGACACTACTGAAAGCTGCTAAAATGCTGAAGATATTAAGAAGAGCTGGCATTAAGGGGAACCGGTGTGGTTCTCCTGCTGCCTAGTGTGTGGGTGCGCTAATAAGGCCACACAAAAAGAGATGTGGCAAGTCTCCTTCAAGGTTCTACACATTTTGGGGTCAGTGGCCACCAAATTTTCATTAAAAAGAGCAATATTTGCACTCCCTGGGTTATGTGCATAGCCAGAAGGCTTGTATAGCAGAACTGAACCCAGCTCTAATTAAGAGACACATTTGAAGGTGTTTGTGACACGTAATTGTTGCCTCTATCTTCGTCAATGGAGAGACATTGAGTTCCTTTCATTCCAAGCATGTAGTAGTGACCATAGATGCTTGGATTGCCTAAATTTATGAATAGTGTTCCTAGCAGTAAACCATTTAAGAGATATACTGTAGGGAAATCACGTGTTGGTCAAGACAGAAACACTGCGGCTGTGGCTTATATCATTCATCACGGATGAATAAGCTCCCCTGTTTGTAAAATCTCACTCGCAGACTGCTCCTCTGGAGTCAGCGATGGTGTCTGTCACTAGTTGCAGCACATGTACCCAGCAAGTTGAACAGAGCAGCCAATGCTACTTCATCCCCTGGTAGCCTAGCAGATTTAGGACCGCTTTATCAAAGCCAAGAAAGACCTGTTCGCCAGCGCAGAGAATACTCTGTTCCAGCTGTTCTATTCACTATCTCAAACTCTTTTGGGATAGATGGGCTGGCACATTGCTGGCCCAGGAATAAACACGCGTTTCCCCAAATGTCAGTTTCTTTTTGCTCTCTTTGTTGGCTTCCTGTAAAATATTGCATTGATTATTTGATACTGCTCCTTGCCTTTAAGGCTCTGAATGGCTTGGCTCCAACCTACCTGAGCAGTCTCCTATCACAATGTATTCCAGCTTGCTCTCTGCGATCCCAAGAAGCAGGACTACTGATTATTCAGAAGAACAGTAAATACACAAGAACATATCTGTTTAATCTAGAATTTAAATTATTGGCTCCTGATATTAGTCCAAATGGATGGTGTCTACGTGCTATAAACATACAAACTGTTGAAAAAAACGATGTGATTCAATGTGCCTATCTAACCTATCCCAATCATTTATCACTCTTCCTGCAGCTGATGCTGATCACCTGTTTGTTGTCTGTTACATTTTACTAACCATCAATCTTTTTGTTTGTTAGTTTCTGTTTTGTCTTTGTTTGATTTTTTTGTTTTGTTTTTGTTTAGTTTCTATCAGGTGCTGTCTGGCTAACTTTTTGTTAATGGATCTTAAGTTTGTATATTCTTTATGCTGGGGAGGTGACTTGCCCCTGCCTCAGTCAGCGAGGTTCTTAGGGACCTCACATAGGGAATTCTTATTTACCCTACCTAAGCCACACTAGGACTAACTGCTAAAAAAGCGCTAAATATAACATTTATGCATTTGGCAGACGCTTTTGTCCAAAGCGACTTACTTTAGGGGAAAGACAACACGCAATCTGTTATCTCAGCTTGTCATAATAGAAATTGTATCAACTGATCAATAAACCAAAGCAGTGAGAGAGTAGAGGAAGAAGATAAAGACAGATTAGGAAAAAAAGATAGTATTTTTTTTTATAGTAGGTGTTCCCTGAACTTGACTGATTGATCGATTTAATTTTTTGTCCACTTTTTTTTTACCATATTGCCCCTGGAGACAGAAATGTCTTTTCTACAGCTTTTTGACTTCTCCTACCCCAACAGGCGTAATAGATTAAGTGATGTAGTCCTATGTACTGCCATGTTTGAATCCCATTTGTAGTAAACATGCTCCGCTTAAAGTCAAAGTTCTATTTTGTATCTTCAATTACAAAAAATAATAATTTAGTAAAATGTAAATAGCTTTAGTCACCACTGCTGATAATCTCACCAGAGGATTTTTATTCAGAAAGCTTACATTATGAAGTTAGATAATGTAATACTTAATGCATTTATGTGAAAAATGATTGTTGCATTCTCCAAGCAGAATCTTCTAGACAGTGGCAAGTGCACTCTGAATAATTTGTTATCCTAAAAATATATTTATAAAATATTGACTTTGTTCACAGAGTTGATGCATGATCATTGAAACTAATCAAAACAAACAGAAAAATCATTACTGTCAAGAATGTAGAAAATGGAGGTAGATTTGCATCACACAAGCCCATTTGATTAGAGTAAACAACAGGGTTGTCTGATCAATTTCCTAATTATAGATGTCAATATTTCAGAATTGAAAACAAGATTATAGTATTAAACACGAGGGTCAGGTCTGTGTTACATCCACAAGGAAAGCCAGGTCAGAGAGTCCTTTCTTACTAGTGGGCACTTGAACATTACCATCCTTGCTTTCCTGAATAACTCTGATCTCATCATACAGATCAAAAAATCTCCAGATAATTTTTCCCTTGCAACGCACTCTGACCTCCTGGTCACAACACATCACCACATTGCGCATCCATCTCTTGTGGATATAGTTTTATAAATAATAAGTTAATCAGATTCAAGTTGTTTTATGTGTTTTAAATTTTATGAAATAAATAAAGGGAAACCATAGCAACTTTAATGTAATGCAGTTTTATATATGATGCAAAATGTACTTTTGCATCATATATCAAATTTTATATTTGCAATTTTATATTACTTTTTTATGCTTGATTTTATTAAATGTACTTTCTTTTTACTCTTTATTTCCAATGTAGAGCACTTTGAATTACCCTGTGTACGAAATGTGCTATACAAATAAACTTGCCTTGCCTTGCCTTTTGTCCCATGGCAAGTCCTCTCAGTCAGTTTTTCTGATTGGAATTAAAGCTGTGATGTGACATCCTGTTTACTGCTTAGTTCCTAAAGATTAGAAATTGACCAGAATCGTCACTGCATGCATCACAACTGCACAACTTATCCACAACTGCTTTGCAAATTCATTTCACCACAAATAGCGCAGAGCATGGACCAGAAAGGTCATGTCGCAGCTACTGACCCACCGTAATTATTTACAAGATGTACAATGGCACATATGACAAGTATTGAGGCAGAGGATTACAGGCATTCGTTTTGTCAATTTTGTTTCATTTTATAGGGTGTTAGTTCATTAATAAAACACATTGTAGCTAATTGTTTACATGTTATGAAAAATAAATACTCACAGACATGATTACTGACACAGTTGTATGGTGCATGTGTTTCCAGTCACGCGCTCACGCATGCGTGCTGCCCAGAAAGAGAGAGAAGTGGTCCCAAGGACAGAACGGAAACCAGAAGAGCTAACTTCATCACATTTATGCATTTGGCAGATCACTTTTGTCAAAAGCGACTTACAGAATAGGAGAAATAATATGCAATTTGTTATACAGTGAAAGGACAGTGAGAGAGAAGGTTCTGCTAAGAGATTTTCTGCCTTTATGGGATGGAACCACGAGTCGCTGTTCCTTCTCTGATCACAGGCTTCTGGAGGGCATGTAGGAGTGTATGAGCTTGTGGAGGTAAACAGGGGCTGATTTGGAGATAGTTTTGTATGCCTGCATCAGCGATTTGAATTTAACACGAGCTGCAATGGGGAGTCAGTGATGAGGGGAGTAACATGAGCTCGCTTCAGTTCTCTGCAGATAAGACAAGCTGCAGAGTTGTAGATCATCTGCAAAGGTTTCATCGCGTTTACTGAAAGTCCAGCTAGGAGTGCATTGCAGTAGTCAGGATGTGTGAGGACCAGAGCCAGAACCGGGAGTTGAGTTGCATGCTCAGTTAAGAAGGGCATGATCTTTCGAACGCTCGAGTTGTCTTGGTAATGTGGTCTTTGAAGGACAGCTGAAGATGAATGGGTGATTGTAGAGCAGTTCAACCCAAACCCAATAAGGTGGGCCTATTACGTCAGTTCCGTGGCTGTGCATCTCTCTATCTTGCTCACCCATCATAAACATGAACACATTTAACCAATTTCTGATGTTTATATTATATTGTAGTAATTAATCCTAATTATAAATTTTTTTTGCCATCACACTGTGACAATGAAGTGTACTTTCAGACTGAAGTTGCTATTTCAAACTATAAATGTACTAATGATCTGAAATCAAATTAAAAGACAAGCTTGTTACCTGTTTTAATTGTATAAATACATGTTTGTTTTTTATCCCTGTAAGACACACCACCAACATAATCCAAACAATAGTTGTTTTTGAATGATGCATATAGATCATGAATGTGAAGCTGTGTTTATATTTACTCAGACCTGCCTTCAGATATTCATCTCAGAGCTGGCACTTTCAGTACCAACAAAATAACAGAGAAAGGTAGCCTAAATTTGAGGTCAGTAGAGTGCTATTGGTTTTTTTATGCTATAATTGTTTTCCAGGATTGACTACTTTCAGACTGTCCCAAAGCGAACCGTCCTTTCAGAATAAGGAATGAACAAAATCAACAACAATGGCTTAAAACAAAAGAATAACATAAACATTCAGCCACAATCACAAAAAACATACAGACATTACATCAATACGCACATTATACACAGGTACAGAGAGAGAATTGCTAATTAACATTTCCAATCGCTTTTCTTACTTTAAACCAATCTAAGTGATTTAATAAATACATTTACATCTAACAAAAAAGGAGAATTTGTAATTTTTTGCTTGTGAATAAAAAACTTTCCAAATAAAATAAAGTTATTAATTAAGTCTTTTGTAAAACTAGAACAGAGTTTCATCTTCCTTTCCACAAAATGAGCAAGAACTATCAATGTCAGTAAAATTTGATATTGTGTAGTTAACTGGACATATTCTATGAATAATATTAAAGTGAATCTCTTTTGTTTTGTTTAGGATGAAAGTATTTATGAAGTAATAGACAAGCTTTTTTCCCATCGATAAAATCAAAAAGATTAGACCAGTAAAATTTACTTCTGGGTACGGTACATTTTGCCTTTTGAAAAATTTGACGAATGTGTATGTTATTAAATTTTTTATCAAGTATATTTATGCCATTTCGGCATAAAACTGGATCTTTAATGACAGCATTATTAAATGATAGATGAGGTTCTACAAGTTGGATTAAACCTGGATATATTGCTCTCAGCACAGAGTTATATTCTTTAAAAGGTAATGGGAAGTTATGAATAAACATAATCTATTCTTAAGAAAGAAAGTTGCCCAGTTGTCGAAAACTTGAGAAAAAAAATATGAATAATGTTTTTGTTAAACCATGTCGAGAAGAAATTTGATTTATTCATAATCCTTATATCAGAGTTCCATCCATTCATCTTCTTCCACTTATCCGGGGCCAGGAGCAGGAGTCCAAGCAGGGATGCCCAGACCTCCCTCACCCCAGACACTTCCTCCAGCTCTTCCGGGGGAACCCTGAGGCATTCCCATACTATCCTAGAGACATAGTCTCTGATCTTGATCTTTCGGTCATTACCCAAAGTTCATGGCCATAGGTGAGGGTGGGAGCGTAGCCTGACCGGTAAATTGAGAGCTTCATCTTACCACTTAGCTCTTTCTGCACCACGACGGTTCAGTACATCGCCTACATGACTGCACCAATCCATCTGTCAATCTCTCTCTCCATATTTCCCTCACTCGTGAACAAGATATATCAGAGTTATTCCATAAAAAAAAAACATTTTTGGGGTGAAAAGTTGTGGGAGTAGAATACTTTCCAAGAGAGGAGAATTTGTTGATGAAATTTTGACAGTTTTATTGGTAATCTATTAGGAGTAAAGTTAAATTTTAACATAAAGGAAATTTTTGAAAAGACATCATGTGGAATAAAAAACAAAAGGAGTTGGAGTCCTTAAGGAATTTTATTTTAATCCATTTTATCATTCGTACTAATACCTATGGGCTTTTTTGGGCTGGGTTTTATTGGAGTGTCCGGCAATGAAAATGTCAAAACTTTGTTCAAATTCCGATTATTGTTGTGTGCTGTTGTTTATACAAATTTTTGTGTCTTGCTCCTCCATAAGCTCCGAGTTAGAAGCAAGGTGAAGCTTTGATAGCATCCATCTTGTTTTTTTGAAACAGGCCTTCAGCTTGCATTTGTTTTTTATTTCTATTTGTCCATTCGAACCCATGGGCGACTTGTCCTTACGTTTCCTGTCTATTAAGACAGCGTTTTTACTTGCCATCACTTCCCTTAAACAGGTGGGGGACTTGCACGCACTTTCTGTGGCTCCCTCGTGCCTTGAGTTTTCCCCAGGGATGGCTAGCGTATCCCTGCACCCTAGACCGGGCTATCTCCCGAAGGTTGCGGGCATTCTTTCCTCCTCCATTTGAGTCCTCGGTGCAGGAGCTCCTGCATAACATCTGTCCGGTGCGGGTACTGGACTTGTATGTCCGTCGCACGGCTCAGTTCCGCATAGAGTTTGGACAGGTGTCAACAGGTTGAGTTACTTTGAGTTATTGAATGTAATGATGATGGATGATTTGTGAGGGAGGAAAACCTCACACATGCATTGGCTAATATTCTTGTGAAATTATGTGAACAAAACATTTTATGGTACTCAAGTTTTTTATGATAAAGACCCACAATATCGTAACCTTGCTCCAGGAAAACCTGGAATTGTAATAATTGTATAGGATAATGTTTTGCTTGATTTAAAACAGACTTAAAGCATATTTTATGTAATAATAATAAACGTTTCAGCGTCTTATACCATTGAATGTCTATGGTCAATTGAAGTGGCAGGCTCTAGAAGGGGGTGGGTGAAGTCACATATGTTTTATCTGATTGCTCAGTTAATCGATAACATTTTCAGTAGAATACCCGATTACTAAAATATTTGATAGCTACAGTCCTACATAAGTATGTGAGCGTGTGTATTTTATACCCCATACTGAGTAAAAGTCCAAATATCATCAGATGCCTATTCATAACTATGGCACAGTCTTGCCATGTCAGGAGGCTATACCATCTACCTTCTAAACAAACTCAACAAGTCAATCCAATGATACTTTAGTAGTGTCCAGTTCTCTTGTCTTTTTTTCCACCAGACACCTACAGTAAAGGATAAAACCTTAACCCCTTCTCTTGCTTCAAGTTATTTAAAAATTTTATAAGATGATGAATCAATGGGATTTGCCATTTACAGCACATTTTTCATTCTCAATGGCATTTGCAGAAGGAAATAATCAATAGACTGAGTCACTAATAAGCATGGAGATCAGCATAACTGAAAGAGCAAAATAATGGGATTGGCTTAAAAACCTACCAGCAGAAAACCTAATGCACATTATTTTTTCTTTTACTACACTAAACTGTGCAGGGCTTTGTTTAGTATTTATAATACTAAATAACACTTCCTAAATCAACCCTCTCAATTATTCTAAAATCCAGCACCATTTTCACGCTAAACATGTAAAGCATGTTTAATTCTGTTTAGTATCTCCATAGAATATTTCTGGTATTTATTAAATATACCTCAATGTTACAGGACATATAGTAAAATAGAGTATTTCAATTGGCTGTTTTCTGCAGCCTGACCAGTAAGAAAGGTCGTATGGGGTGTTTGTGCCAGAGCAGGATGGTAGTCAGTGCTGCCAGGTTGGGTGGTTTTCCTCCCAATTGGGCTACTTTAAGTTATTTTCTGCTGGGAAAATTGGCAATGCATGTTGATTTTCTGTCTAGTCAACTTCCCAAAGAGTTCATTCAGAGAATCTGATGAATGGCACCATTAATCATTGAGAGTCAAACTTAAAACATGAATTGTTTTCAGGAATTGAGTAATATATTTGTAAAAGGTAAAACCTGTTCTATAAAATCTACATGAATTGCATGAAAACATATCCAGGCCTGGGTTAAATGATAAGAAGAATATCACCACGCCCAAACTGTAAGCAGGTCTTGTCGACGGAGAGTGCCTGCAGATCCCTAACCCTTGTAATAAAAACTGAAATGACCAGTAGCGCTCTCTTTAATTGACAGAACTTAAGCTCTACTGAGTCAAGCGACTCGAAAGGAGGACCTTGAAGTCCTCTCAGGACAATGGAAAGGTCCCAGGAGGGAACTAAGGATAGCCTAGAGGGTAAAAAAAAATCAAACCTTCAGGATGGATGGACAGAGAGCCCTTGGTCCAAACCTCTTGGAAGAAGGCAAGGCAAGGCAAATTTATTTGTATAGCACATTTCGTACACAGGGTAATTCAAAGTGCTTTACATTTAAAACAAAGAATAAAAAGAAAGTAAATTTAATAAAATTAAGCATAAAAGAGTCATATAAAATCACATTGATTAAAAAACGAAAATTTCAAAACATTGATTAAAGCAGAGGTTGCAGAGGTAAAATAGTTGCTCAGGCGTAGGTGCTCAGTCGACAAAAGCGCAACTAAACAGGTGAGTCTTTAGCCTGGATTTAAACGTGACTAAAGTGTTGACACCCTTGATCTTCTCTGGAAGTTGGTTCCATCTGTGGGCCGCATGGTAACTAAAAGAGTATTTACCCCTTTGGAATTTACTTGGGGTAGATCTAATTAATTTGATCTGAGGGATCTCAGTTGTCTGTTTGGTATGTATATACTGATCATGTCTATTAGGTATTTAGGTGCTAAGTTATGTTTAGACTTATATACGAGCAGCAGAACTTCAAAATATATTCTGAAGGAGAACGGCAGCCGGTGTGGAGACTTAAGAACTGGAGAAATGTGTTCTGATTTTCTAGTTTTGGTTAAAATTCAAGCTGCTGCATTCTGAACGAGCTGTAGCTGTTTAATGGTCTTTTTTGGAAGACCAGTAAGAAGATCGTTACAGTAGTTCAGCCTGCTGGAGATAAAAGCATGAATCGGTTTCTCTAAATCTTGTCTGGAAACAAAGCATCTGATTCTTGCAATGTTTCTAAGATGGTTATAAGCTAATTTGGTCATTACTTTGACGTGGCTATTGAAACTAAGATCAGAGTCTAGAATCACCCCAAGATTCCTGACCTGATTTGTAGTTGTTAGGCCATTGGCATTGGGATATGTGCTAACCTTAACAAAATTGCTTTTGCTTCCGAATGCAATGACTTCAGTTTTGTTTTTGTTTAATTGAAGAAAGTTGGTTTGCATCCAGTTTTAATCTCATCAAGACATTGGCAGATAAAGTTTATGGGGTTGTAGTCATTCGGGGAGATAAATTGGTGTATCATTAGCATAACTATGGTATGATATCTGGTTCCTTCTCATAATTTGAACCAGTGGAGGCATCCATCCATCCTTTTTCATGTCAGCTTTTTCCTTTTTCTTGCATAGGAGGAGTGCAAGAAGGCTCACTGGGGCAAACGCATATAGGTGCTTCTTCCTTGACCAGCAATGTGCCAATGCATCTATCCCAAAAAGAGACTGGGATAGAGTTTACAACAGCAGACACTGAGCATTCTCTGGGGTGGCGAACTTGTCTGCCTCCTCTATTACAAGCACTCCCAGATCTGCCAATATCAGTCAATATTATCCTGATCGGGGTTTCGTTCAAGGCAGTGGATCTGCTATGCCGTACAACCTGCCAGGAATATGGACTTCAACTAGAGACAGATCCCAGTGCTGACTACAGAGAAGAAGTCTGCAAGCGAGAGCTGACAACGGGGTTAGCGTATCACTCCTTATCATTAGACATACGCCACCACCGCCATGTTGTCTCTCCTGCCGACATGTGATGTGCCTGCAGTATTCTCCTAAGTGCTTTACCTCTAGGAACACTGCATATAGCTCTAGTATTCTCAGACCAAAACTCTGAGATTTGTGCTTCTGGCATACAGCACTTGGAAGCATCGATAATTACTACTACTCATGTGAAATTAGAATACTCATGTGAAAGTACACATCCTTCAGATCTATTTTGCCGAACCAGTCCTCTGGAGTGTCTGTAGAACTCATTCTGAAGGGAGAAAAGCATTCAGAAGGCGCAGGTGGAGGATTAAAAGCAACTTGCCTGTGCATTTAAGAACTAGAAAGAATTGGCTTTCCATGTTTGCAGGAGAGGCCTGCTCGATTGCACCTTTGAGAAATAGATAATCAATCTCCTCACTCAGGCCCGGGGCCTTTGTGGGTGAGACAGTAGTCATTAGAACCTTGCTGAACTTGGAAGGCTTGATAGTGAACTTTAGACAATAGCTACCTGAAACTCTACTAATGGTATCATATACCATTTGCTGATAGTTCTCATAGCGAAGCAATGGACTTATAAGTGGATTGCAAAGGGACGGGTGGCTGGAGACTGGAGAACCTTTCAAGCTGCACTGTATCAGATACTACACCCTTGAAGGTATCTCTGAAACGATATCTACATTCGGATCTTTAATGCAAGCATCCAAGCGAGCTCTATATCTTTCCGGGGGTGCATGCGACCCAGTTCAACTCCTATAAATGCCAGAGGCTTACACTCACAAACCCTTACAAGTGGAAGTCAAGGTGTCTCAGTCTAAGTGCATTGCCAGACAGAACATTGCAATCTACAGTCTGAACCCTTGATTGCTGGCTTGGCATGTGTACGCCCCAAACAGCCAATACAGTAATTGTGGGTCAATATATATATATATATAGTTTTTGTATTGACTTTGAGCTGGAAAAAGATCTGGTAATCCTGATGATAGCTGTCACATAATTAATGTAGATGCTGTGGATAAGAATGACTCCTCAGTAAGAAAAGTAATTAATGGCTGCTGTTAAAGGCACTGGATGGCATTAATATTATATGCATAACAAATTGCTATGTGAAGGATGTTATTTTTAATGACAGGACAATATTATTATATAACCTTTTAAGCTATAATAATTATACACATTGATAGAAAATATTTCACCAGTATTATTTCATCGATAGAACATATCTCCAAATGTTTTGGGAGTAGCAGGCACAGACAACTACTGCTGGGCAGTTTCTCTGACAATTTCTCCCCCCACCACCCCTTTGCCATGCTATTCAAGGGCTTCAGTCACTGCAGAACCCAACGCCCTCCTATGGACAGCTCGCCTGTTTATACACGCTAAATCTGCTTGCACAACTATTGCCTAATTTATGCAAGTGTGCCCTTGTGAAAAATAAGAATGGGGTTGCTTGATATCTTTGATTTTTTTTTTTTTTATGAAAAATGTAACTTATTAAGATCAGTGTTATAAGCTAGATACACCTACTGGCTATCTGTTTTGAGTTCTGGGTTACATGAAACAGGAATATTATTGATATTTAATGTTTAAAAAATTATAAGCAATAATAACATCTCAATGATCCCTTTCATAATAATTGGAACCAATAACATCTCAGTGATCCATTTTATATCAACTAAGTATTTTTGTGGAATGAACATGCATTATTTATTTTGTTCCCTTCTTGGTTGATTCTTCAGGCTCCAAACGTTCAACCTGGTTGTTCTATGGTTCAACACCAGTTCATCAGCTTTGTGACTGCAAATAGTTTTCTAGTTGTTTGTATTGTACAACTATGTGGTATGTGAGTACATTTGTGAATACATGCATAATGTAGGCTAGCATTTACATTAAAAACAAGGAGTGAAAAAAAAAACAAGAACATTGTTGTTAAACTTGCTCTGATATGCTGGTGAATAAAACAACTGTTTTCTAGGTCAAAGGGGACTCCACCGCTAAGTCCGTTAGTTCGCGGCCCCGCTTAGGAACTATTGGCGAAGTATGTATGGCGCCATTAGTTAGGTTATGAAGCTTGGTGGGAGCTTCTCATTTTGTCCTTTGGCTCATACACACTTTCCGGCTTGGCTGACGCCTGTAGTTGTGGTCTCTTGGAAACTTTTGCTCTTAAAAGACCTTTCCCTAGTGGTTCAACACACATTTTTCCGTAGGTCCTTCAGTGAAACCATACGTGTATTACAGTTTTTTACAATTGCTAAGACAGTTTTTTCAATACCTTTAACAAGTTTGCTTAACTCTTAACGCACCGAATCAGTTAAAACACACAATTGGCAAAATAGTTAATTTCATTCTCAAAACCCCTCATTATAAACAAAAACAATACAGTTTTCAAAACACTAACACACGTTTTCTTCTGACAGCAACATTTAGTCAATCATAACACATTGAGAAAAAACTTGGTTTTAAAATGTCATAGTTTTGGTGTTGGTGGAGCTCGAGTGTAAAAGAAGTTCAAGTATTTGATATTTGTGTTAACTGAATGCATTTTGCATCAAAGCAACAAAAAATGTGTTAATTGTAGAGCCTACCTCAACTGATGTTGTGCTAATTGTGTCAAGAGTTTAGGAAAGTTGTTAAATGTATTGAAAAAACTGTCTTAGCAATTGTGAAAAACTGTAAGCTGCTAGAAGTTCTAAGTCCAGCCTTCGAAGTGGCGAGTATGGCCTCCGCACCTTCAGCTCTGGGATGCTTCCTTCTCTGGTATCAGTTGTATGAGAGTATTTTATGCCCGATTGCCCATTAAAAATTAAGTCTTTACTCAAGGCCAGGGCGGAGGAGGGCTCGCTTGGTGCCAGACTACTTATGTGCCTCGCCTGCCTGTCCGTTGGCCGATGTGGAAGGACCTAGGTTGTGCCATTTTGCAGGGTGGTCCCATAGTCGTCACCGACATAAGTCGTTATGACCGACTGATGGGGAACGTAATGGTTATTTCTTAACCACCATTCCCCCTATGAGGAACGGAGACTTATGTCCCCCAGCTACAACCGTAAGGTTGTGAGTAAGTCTGGTTGCCTAGGGGGTGACTATGGCTCCAGCTTCATAAACAGGAAGAGTGCCACTCCTGCACCTACTTTATGTTTGGGATGTGGTCGTGTGAACATTAAATGTCATTTTAAAAAAAGAGTATGGAGAGAGTAGACCACTCCTAGCGGAGTTCCCATGGCCGTCACTGACAAAAGTCGTAGTGACCAATTGATGGAGAACTAGGTCAACATGTTCAGGTCTGGTTCACAACACTAAACCTAGTTTCAGTGTCTCCCATGGACAGAACAACTGCAAGTCATCTTTTGCAATCATTATCTTTTGCATTTAAAATCGTCTATCGAAAGCATGGGAAGCTTGTTCTACCTCCTGATGATACGGATGTTCCTGGAAGCATGGACAATGATAATGACCTTGGAAAACAGTTATAATGTGACGCTTGATACTTTTGCTGTTTACAATTTATATATAAAAGTACATGGTTTATAAGAGTATTTAATAAATTCACACATTGTGACATTCATCGTATGAAAAAAGACAGAATGAAAAAGTTTTGAATGTTCAAAAAATGTCATAAGCAACATTCTGGGTTAAAAACAAGTTGCATATACCCTAAAAGAACACATTGGTACCTTTTCTAAAGGTACATCATAGTACCATATATATATATATATATATATATATATATATATATATATATATATATATATATATATATATATATATATATATATATATATATATATATATATATATATATATATATATACCATTAGGAAAGGTACAGACCGCAAGGGTACAAATTTGTACCCATGAGAGAGGGTACAACAAGGACACTTCCCCAATGTCAAGCCATTGTACCCCTGAAGGTACTAATTTGACAAACAAAATTCTGACAGTATAGAGTAACTGTCAACTAATCACACTCTTTTTTATACCAGTATTTGACCTTTTTGGCTCTCCATGAAAAAAAAAACTATTTCCACAAAGGAAGTATCTTCTGCCTGTTCAGAAGAATGCTGCAGTGGCTACAGATTAAATGAAAAAAGGAGAAAAATCCATCTTGAGTGTCCTGCCTGATTGACACACGATTCCCAACAAAAAGAGGCCTGTTTGCAATTTCGTTTCAAGAACGCGAGCTGGGCGCAACATTTGACAGGTCTCATCCCAAACACAGAAAGCAAAGGGATTTTTGACGGCGTAAAGTCTCTCACAGGGCACTACAGCTTGTTTACACTGATCAAAGTATCATAGGAATATAGTGACTGTAAAGTCTCCAATATGCACTCTATACACTGTAAAAAATGAATTCTAAGCAAAGCTAAAAAATCTTAAAATTATTTTTTGATTTTCTTATTTTACGAAGAATTTACTAACACAAATCTAAGATTTCAAGGATTTACACCGTAAATAAATCATCAATACCCCAAACCTTAATACCCCATCCAGTTGTGTGCTAACTTTGATCTGTACCTCAAAAAAGCACTCTTAAAACTAGAGTGCTTAAAAAAACTAAATTATAGATAAACTCTTCCTAGATCAAGCAAAAGAATCTGCTGATGAGGTAAGCAAATTTGAGTTGGCAAGAATTCTCAAAATTAGCAAAAACGTCTAGCTGATAACATACACTGCAAAAAAATGAATTTTAAGCAAAGCTGAAAATGCTTAAAATTAGATAGAAAATCTTGAATTTCTTATTTTTGGAAGAATTTTGTAATTTAAACCTTTTTTAAAAATCTTAAATCTAGTTCTAGTCTAGATCAAGTAAAGGTAAGAACATTTGATTTCTTGAAATAAGATTCAAATGTTTGTGAAAAAAATAAGAAAAAGGATCTACACTGTAAATAAATCATCAATACCCCAAACCTTAAAACCCCATCCAGTTGTGAACTAACTTTGATGGAAGAGATCTGTACTTCAAAAAAGCACTCTTGAAACAAGAAAAAAAAAACTCAAATAGAGATCAAGCAGAAGATTCTGCTAATGGGGCGAGCAAATTTCAGTTGGTGAGAATTCTTAAAATTAGCAAAAACTTCTAGCTGGTAACATAAGCTGTTGGATCTTAAGAAAATACAAAAACTCTCAAAACAAGTCTTTCCAAGCTGTAAAAATGCATTGAAACTAGAATATTTCAACTTGTATCTAGTCTCTAGTGGTCTTAAAACTAGACAATATGTCTTAAAACTAGAAGTTGAAATATTCTAGTTTCAGTGCAGTTTTACAATTTGTAAAGTCTTGTTTTGAGAGTTTTTGTCTATTTCTCAGCTAGAATTTTTTTCTAATTTTAAGAACTCTTGCCAAGTCAATTTTGCTTACCCCATTGGCAGATTTTTTTGCTTGATATAGGAAGAGTTTAACTTTATTTGAGGTTTTTTTTTCTTGTTCCAAGAGTGCATTTTTTGCAGTGTAGTGTTATGGGGAGCAGATTTTTAATGTAAGGATGTCTTTATTCTGGATCACTCCGTAACTAAGAAATAGCCCTTAATGTGGCCAGACAAAATCATTTACGTCTCAGGTGTCTTAATCCGGATTCAATAACATGCATGTTATGTAGGTTTTTGTTTGTTCCATTTATCCCCTGTTCTTCTGTGCTTATTCACTATGTGTTTCATTCATATAACTCAATGACTACGCCCCTTGGGAGATGTGGGACAGGGTGGGGATTTGTGGCAACGATATGTGTGTGTTTCTGAGCATAAGATTCAACTTCTGCCAGTCTGAGAGCTCTGTACCACCTTGTGGGAGTGTGTTTTAGGCAGTCCATGGTAATTGATTTAAAATGTGTGTCTGCATTTTGATTATTTTCTTGAACTGAAGCTAGACATTTGTGTACACGAATGGTGGCGGAAGTTTCTGCGTGTTTGTATGTATGGTGATAAGGACTGCGCGTCTGGGTGGGGGGTACACAGGCACAGGTAAGTACACAATTTATTTACTATTTAAATTCAGCAAGCGAAAATTAAAAGCTTGTCCTCAAAAAAAGATTTGTTTTTCCTTTTTTTTTTTTACCACAAAACCGTAATCAACAAAATTTGGTGCAGAAGTTTAGTTGTTTCTGGGCTTGGTTAATTGCTTTGTGAATTATCAATTGCTAAACCAAGAAACTCGCCAAATACCTACTAATTTGCAATTTTGGCTTAATTTGGTTTTGCATTGATTAACAACATAGTGTTTGACAATGGGTTGACAAGATCCTTGGGGCTCAAGGCTAATCAAGAACCTGCAGTGCTGGGAAAGCCAAGATCCTTTCAACACAAAAGCCCTGTATGATAAATGAATTCACAGCGGGGATATTTTGGGAAGCAATTAAAGTGCAAAACCCACAGAGACGAATGCTAACCGATGTTGAGCAAACATTGCTTGGTCACCCTCAAGGACAATCAAATTGTGAAATAATTGTTGTTAAAGAAAAGAGATTATCTTCAAATCTAGATGAAATAGGTTTTACTCAAATATATGTGTTAACTAAATGCTCCAAATTATTTTGGTGTTGTTAAAGAATAGTTAACTACAGCACGTCTCATCAACAGGGCCGCCCAGGGCAATTTGCTGCACTAGACAAGATTTTGCCTGGTGCACCCCCCCCCCCCCCCCTCCGCTTCACTATAGTTGTGTGGTCATTCTGATTATAGTATAACCTTTTAAAGTTGTCGTTTAATAAGAACACAACAATATTTTACAATAAAACTACATGATATAAAAGTGCACAAATAAGTCTACTTTTCAAAAATAAACACAAAGTGTATATTACAGTAAGATTTAGATGTTTAAGAAGTGATTTTATAGCTAAAACCATCTTGTATGATACAAGATACAATGCAAATGATTCCCATATTTAATTATTTCTTATTTAGTTACTAAGTAAGTGTAATTTATTTATGAAGTATATTTATCACCGGGAACTGCCCAAAGTTGAACAATAAAGTGCTGTCAGTCAATTAAAAATAATTAACTAAGTAATCAACCATTTTTTTATTAAATTACAAAACTGAAACTTTTACTATCTACAATTTGATTATTCAATGGTTAAATTTTAAAACCTAGTTGTCTTGTGACAAAATGGGGGAATGTGATGGTGAATGTAATCATATAAATTAATATCAGTAATATAGATGGTAATGTTTCCTATAAGATTGAGTTTATGTATAGGCGGGTACCTATCTCGTTTCATGAAGTACAATAATGGCTAGAATTATTTAACAACTATGCATTGCAATTATTTACGGATGTTTATAAGCTCTAAATTGTGGTAAAATAAAAGTTGGAATCAACAATTAGTCATATATAATTGTTAAACTATAGAAACAAATGCCAAAAAAACAGCTTAAAAGCTTCACTTTGGAATAGGAAGTGTGTAAACATCTTACCTGATGTAAACTAGGTAAAAAATGGGGCTAAACACTCTATCGTACATCATCATCATGTGAATATACTAGAGAAAAAATATATGCACACAAGGGCATTACTTGAGTTAACGAAACACAAGTTCCATTTACAGTACATTTTGATGTTTGTGAAGTTGTCACACCTGTAACTGAACAATTGTCACATCACAAATTAAAATTCTACAGAAGAAACCAAAAGAAAATTTACATCAGCGAAATTGCATGAAGAATTATGATGACAGCACAATTATTATTTTTCCCACAGCTACATTACTATGATAAGGTTCGCCTTTCATTAAATCACAGCACATATCAAATCCCAGAGACAGTAATGATGTATGCAAATCTCTGCTATCCATTAATTTTCCAATGAATGTGCACAGCTCATATTTATTTGCTAACATTTCCCTGATTTTGGCAAGGTAGATGTATTTTATCCAATTGTCTCTGGAGGAAATTAAGATGGAACAACTAATTTCTGCTCTGAAACGCTTTCTCAAAGCACAAATCTCTAGATATAATGCTGGTGAAATATCGTCATGGGCTGTCAGAGTTTAAATTCTCTAAAAGTATGTGATGCAACTGCGTGCTATACGTCTATATTGAACAGATTTGCTCACCTATCACTCTCTGTCAGCTTGACACAAAAAATATTTTAGCACTTGCTTCCTTTAGCATTTGAGTGACGAAGTCAATTCCAGGTGGTAATCTGACAGTGGGTCAAAATTGGGCTAGACAATTTTACGTCTTATTTAATGGCATTGAGATTGACTTAGATTGATGGCGTTTATAAAATGGAAAATCATGTAATTTAAATCCCATTAGGAACATTTCTACTTATCAACTCAACACATTCTGATATTTACATGGTGTTTTCTTGCTGTCCTAAATATTTCAACATTTATTGGCCCCAAAAATTCCAGAAATGTTAAGATACTTTAAAATATAGCTTAAAAATGACCAATGTGAGATGTTTTTCTTTCACGTTACACTTTTTGCCAGCACAAACAAGCTTAACTTGGTATCTTTGAAAATGCCGCTAGTGTAAGGTGGGTGAGGGTGTGTTTCTGTTGGGGGGGAGTGTAATTGCAATGCATGCTTAGCTTAAGATAAAATGTCTGGTGATGCTATAAGATTTAAATAAGAGTGATTAAATTCTGCATATTTAACTAAGTTAGTGAAAAATGCATGCCTCAGACCATTGAGAATGTGATGTCTGCCACATAAAGTGAAATTCAAACTGCCTTCGGGGAGAGTGGTTTATCTTCAACCCACAGAAGATTCTTTTTCACCATAATCTGGGAGCTCGACAACAGCCGGGCCACCCTGGGGACTGATGCACATAGAGAGAGAAGTTGGAAGCATCTTCAATTTCACTATTTTGTTACTATAGTTCATACAGCTGATAGTTGGTCCTTTGACAGATGTTACAACCAACCTTGGTAACTAAAACTAAAAATTCTGATGACTATATTTAAAAAATTGTTAAAACAAATAGCAGCTTGGACACACATTTTCACTGCTACAGTATTGAATACTTGGACATGTTTGTGTTCAAGGACCAGTTTGTCTTTTCAAATTGTATTATACAGTGGCTCAGAATCACCAATATAATGAAGTATTTTCTTTAAACCTCTTCTGTTTATACTTTAGTTTAATTATCTTTTCAAAAACAAGTGATTTATTTTCAATTAAAAAAATAGTTTAACTAGCAAATTACAGATGTACAGTGTGCAGTGTACAGTTATTACATTTAGAAATATTTAATGAACAATGAGCAGGGTATCTTTTATGATTTTATCGAGTACTCTGGATTATTATTGTTTTTTTTTTTACACAGCATGTGTCACAAAACTTTTTACGCTTTTAAGATGATGGACCACTGGTGTTGATCAAAATATGGTGTTGATCTTTGCACTGACCAGTATTGGTGTGAGAAGGCTATTGACAATGAGAATGCTTGCTACTACTAGCTAACCCAATACAACACAGATGCTAACAAAATAATAGCTTGTGTTTCGTCATGTATAATTAAAAAAAATATCTATTGAACTCAATAAAATCATAAAAGATGTCTTATAGGAACAGATGAGCGCAGAACTATTGATGATCTTATTGACAAACATTTATTAATCAAGCCTGTAACAAACAAGTAAGTGGATCAATGCCACAGCAGGAGAGGTGTGATCACATTTCCTAGTCCTTGTCACAGAGCAGTCAGACCAAGTTTTGAAAATGTGTGGTTAGCAAGTGATTTGTGTTAGTCAATGAATGAATGTAACATAAAATCTGTGTGAAGAAGGCAGAGCAAATAAGACAAGTTCGGCATAAAGAATGAACAGTCTGGCGGTATGGAGTGCATGAACATTGCCCTACTCACTGTGGAATTTAATAAATTTTAACCCTTTTTTAAGCCCTATTTGCAGCTTTTTTTAATAAATCAAAAGCTTTCTGAAATAGTCGAAGGAATGCAGAAACCAGCAATTGGAGTAGGAGGAGTTCGTCTACAGAAAAATTGTCTGAGTAGATTGTTTCTAGCATTCATTCAGTAGTCAAGGCTGCATGGAAGAAATAAAAACACACCATTTTCATTTTAAAAGATAAAATCCCATATGACCTACTAGACCAATATCATCAGGTTAAAAAAATAATTCTTTGTTGTCTGCAATGTTATTCATTTTGCTTTATCATAACTGCTTATAAATGAAAAAGAGCTAACCTTATATTATTTTCCATTACTTTTAATGTAATTGTATTGGTTAACTGTTTCAGAATGCCAATAATGAAAGTAAGGCTCAAATTAAGAAGCCTGTAAAAAAAAATTTTTTCTAATCTTTAAGTCCTCATGCCAAAGCATCAATATTCTAAAATCAGCAGGAAGCATTTAGGAAGCGGCTCAATATTGACAAGTGACCCATCAAAACTGCACAGCAATTTCTATACCAACCAGTCAATCGATAGAACAGAGGATTCTAATATGAAAAACTGTATTCTCAGAAATTTTACCATAATGAGACATTTTTTACTGTAGAGAGCTGTATTTCAATGAATGTTTTGAATACAGAGTGGAGTTTCCCAGAGTCGATTTACTGTCAGCAGTGTGGGAAGTGTAGAACTGGGAACAGTGTGTGATCTCATCATCTTGCCTCAGGCCTTTACATATTTACTCTCTTACTTTCTCTCTCTACCTCAGTTTTTGCTGAATCTAGGATGGTACAAGAAAAACATCTATTATAAACTTAGAATTCTTCACCTGCCGCTTTGATAGGTAGATCTCTTCATTTGCCTGCAAACATATATTGAATACAGGGCAGCAATTTAGTCCATGTAAGCATCTAGGTTTGGTGAAGTGTACTCAGATTGTGGAAGGGAATTTAGATGTCTTTGATCATTGTTTCAGGTATGTCAAGCCGAGCCAGCCACGACAGGAGTGCCTACCCCAAAATCAAATACTCATTAGTATACAAAACAAATAAGAATTCCAGAAAAAATTAGGGCAATAGGGCTTCACGGTGGCGCAGTGGGTAGCACGTTCGTCTTACAGTTTCGATGTTCTCCCCTTGATCGCGTGGGTGTGCTCCAGTTTCACCCACAAGTCCAAAGACATGTGATATAAGTCAATTGGGTAAAAACGATTGCACATAGTGTTTGAGTGTAAATGAGTGTGTGTAGATGTTTCCCAGCAATGGGTTGCAGCTGGAAGGGCATCTGCCTCATAAAACATATGCCAGAAGAGTTGGTGGTTCCTCCTGCTGTGGCGACCCCGAAAGGGAAGAAATCTGACAAAAAAATGGATGGATGGATTAGGACAATAAACTCAACTCTACAAACTCAAAGTAAAGGACTAGAATTAACTGTAAGTAAATACTCAAACTGCATACAACAAATAGAAATGTTATGAGGCTTTGAAAATTGCATTGAGAAATTAATTTCTGTGAAGCATGTATCAAGGCTTCATTCGGGGGATGAGCCACAAATGTTGTCATGTTGTCATCTGAAGCTTCTCTGGCCGGCTCTACCATGTGAATTTTTTCCTACCATATGATCACATCAAAAGACTGATGTCATCATTTCCTATCACATCAGAAGAGCATGTCTAACTGTTAAGGTAATTATTTACAAGGTAATTAGTGTTAATTGTTGGGATCATTGTAAATAAACTCATTTGATTGGAAGACCATTTTGTTATATGTATTTTTCTTTTTAAGCCTGCACCTTAGACCGAGTATAACACGTGCAAGGAACAGCAAACTAAAGAAAGATTGTAATAAGGAATTAATGATAAACTGCAGCAGGAAGCAGAGGGTACAGGGTAGGCTGTAAAACTGTTGTGGTCACACAACCACTGGTTGTAAATAAAAAATTTCTGGCGCAGTCATCTAAAAACTGGAGACAAGCTTGCATTTGTGTGCCAATTTTTGTTCATTAGCCACTAGTGGCAGATTCTGCAGAAGCTTGTGGAATTTTAAAGTGTGTTTTTGAAATGTTCATTATTTGGTTTTGTGAGTTTTAAACAACATGTTGACAAGCATCCAAGGTCATAAACACTTTCTTTTTTATTTAATATTTTTTATTTAGTGGCTCCCGAATTATTAGTTTGTTTACTCTTTATGGATGTACTAAGTAACCCCCTTAAGTAAGTATTCATTCCTGTTTTGTTAATGAGATAAAAGGTGTTCATTTTCAGTTTTAAATGTATGTAAATTTATTTGTAATGTTTCTGCAAGTTGTTCAAAAGTTTGTTGAAAAGAAGCTTGTTTCGTAGACCTGCTTGCTTGTTTTTCACAGAAGACTTGGCAACACTGTCCTTGATAGACTGACTGGCTTTAAGGGGTTGATTTGCATCTGATTACCTATAAGTATTCTGAATTAAATAAACACAAAAACTTGTATATAAAATCCTAGATTTCAAATATATTTGACAAAAAAAAAAATCAAATATTGGTTTCTGGCACAGCCCTGGTCTGGATAAACTACCTGTCAGAATGCAGGCCCACACAGTTACATCTACTGGACCCTTTCTAGTCTATCTTCTTCCACTAAGAACATAGGAAGCATGGTGTAGAAACATAAGGAAGTGAGAAAGATTGCTTCCTCATCATTCTGTAATAAATTATAATTAACTTTGTAAGGAATGTTAGTCAACTCATATGTGACAATATAGAATGATCGAGAGTCATACTTTAAGCCTTTTATGAATTTTGTTCAACAAAAGTCCTGAAATAGCCATATGGAATGATTCAGATCAAATAGTTTCATCAAAATGAATGGTTTGAAAACAGCAAAGTAATCAAAAAGACACAAAATGTATACTTGTAATATAAACAAGTTACCATCTCCAAATGCAACCTTTCCACTCTGATTCTTGACACTGTAGTACTTTCTGTTACTAAACAGGTTAAGATGTTAGACTAGGCTTTTTCTCAGGAAGCTTCATTAGCTCAGTCATCAGATCTGCTTTCTTTCAAATGTTACGTTCCTAAGTTATCTCGTTTTGTTTTGGTTCATGAAATATCATTTTTTCGTTTCTCCACGTGTGTTTGTTTTTCTTTTCTGCTTCCTCGTGTGTTCAACCAGGTCCGATGAGAGGCATCGCCCACTCTCCACCGATTCAATCGCATGTCCGCGGCGCGCTTGACGAATCGCGTTAATCTGCATATAAGCCGACTGCAGAGTTGGCTCGACAGCTTGTGGTTCTGACTTGTTGTGTTGAGAAACGGTTCTGTTCCTGAGTTGCAATAATTGCTTGTTTTGCCTGTGTTGCTGTGCTTGTGAGTTATATCAGTTTATTGTTTGACTACCCACTCTGTCTTTGTGTGTCACAGAGGCGTGCTGGCTACTTCCGTTGTCTCACCCAGGAGCAGAGGGCAGTTTAGCACGTCACGTGACGTACATGGTGGTTTGTGAGTTATATGGATACCTCTGTCTAGTACATCAGTTTAGAAGGGTGCCATATGTTGTATAGCACGCAGCTAGTTAGTTATCGAATTAAGCTTCGATCCGGTCTACTTCACTAGGTGATAATCTGAGTTAGTTAGATCACACAGGGAGACTTTGGCATCCCTTGTTTTCCCTCTGTGTTCTGGGTGTTTTGTGGTTGTTGTTTTTGTATATATTGTAAATAGATACCTTGTTGTTTCGTGTATATAGATTTATTTGCATTCTGGTGACTGTGTTGTCACTGAAATAAATGTGATTCACGGTGTAAGTTGGTTGTGTTTTTACTCATTCTTATTACTTCCTCATTCATTTCAACTTTCATGTCTTTAAATGTTTCAACTCCAGAAATTGTCCATCTTAAAACGTAACATCAAATCAGAAATATAAACAGTCTTGCCCTCTTGCTGCTACATCAACCCTTGTTCATGCTCTACTCTCTAACAAATTGGATTACTGTAACACATTCTTTTTTTAATGGACTGTCTGAAAATACATTACATAGGGTCTAGTTAGTAGAACATGCTACTGCTTGGGTCATCGTTCTCCAAGATCAACACATCACATCCAAATTCCCAGAGCTTGGTCTGAAGAAGCCCTCAAAGGCAGACAGCTTACAGAAATTATTGCCCTTTTTGTCTCTGAAATTGGCCCATAAATGGTCCGCTGCCTGATGGTGGTTGCACCCCCTGCCTACAAGGAGGGACAAGCTGGTGGCAAAGCCCGAGCACCAGCTGGACTCTGCAGGGCCGCTTGCGATGGGACCTCTTCCCTTGGTGATGTTGGGGGGGCCCCTGGACAGGTCTGCTCCTCTGTCGACTCCTCGTAGCTGCTGTTGGGCTATATCTCCAATGTGGGGGCTGACAATCAGGGGAGGACTGAGGAGGGTTTTCTCCTGGGGGAGCTAACTTAGAAGGGGAGCTGCCACGTCTCTTCCTACATGGCATCATGAATTCTCCCAGACCCTCCGCCTGCTTCCTGATCATAGAGACCCGCCACGTAAGGTCATCTACAACGTCACCAAAGAGGCCATCTGGGACCACAGGTGCATTGAGGAAACGCTTCCGATCGTGTGGTAGCATCTCAGCCTGGATCAACCAAAGGTGGCGGCTGTGAACTACTAACGTAGACAACGTGTGGTTAGGTGGGCTAGCAGCAGCTTTCGTTGCTTTGAGCGCAAAGTCGGTAGCCGCTCTTAGATCCTCTGTAAGACCTGGGCCACAACACCCCTGCTGCATATCTTTCAGGACCTTGGCCTGAAACACCTGAAAGGCTGCCATGGCATGCAGGGCAGCGGAAGCTTGACCCGCAGCAGCGTAAGCCCACAAAGTTAGGTCCAACGACAGGCTTAGCTGGTGGGATGGAGGCCCTAGCTACCACACCGTCAAGGTGAGAGACAGAGGGGAGACTGACCAACCTCGATTTAAAGCCACAAACCACACGTCCAGCCTGGAGATTTTGGGTGCAAAGGGCAGAGCCACCTGCAAACCACTTTCTCCGGCAGCCCGGGTGAGCACAATCACTCCACAGGTGAAGAGTGATGTACCGTCTCCTTTTTTGCAGTGAAAGACTTGAAGTCTGGGGTGTTCAGTGGTTCCCGCCTCTGAATCGGTCTGAAAAACCTCGCTGGTTGCTGTCGACTCTCCAACTAATCCACAAAAGGAATAATCCAACTGTTCTCTGGTTGTCTCAATGAGCTGCTCGCGTGTCGAGAGGAGGCTCCAGCAAAAAACAAAAAAAAAACCAAAAAAACAGCGTGTTCGATTGACAATTTGAAAAAGTATGGAGAGAGAAGAGCGCTCCTAGCAGAGCTTCAAATAATCGTCACCACATAAGTCGTAGTGACCGACTGATGGGAAACTCCTTATTCTTGGTTAATATTTCAAAGCTTAGTGTTGGTTGAATCTAAAGCATTGTTTATACACATCAATGATAATAAATGTTTGAACCTTTTTCAGTCATTCTTCTTTTACCAAAACACTTTTAAGTGTTAATAAGAATATTAAAATCAAGTATGAGTAAAATTAAAGTTTACTGAGTGGGTTAAAACTTAACATTAACAATTAACATTCTAATTTCTTTGGCTGTGACCAAAAATAATGGTACAGATAAAACCTTTCTAAATCAGTTATGGAGTCAGATATATAAATTTATGTGAATTATAAAAATCCATTAAGCACTGTTTTCAGACAGAGCACATGAGCCTTCGGTCCAGACTGGTATCCACTATTGGGCCAAGTACTGCGACTCTACACTATTATTAATTATTATTATTAATTACTGTTATTATTAAAAATTGATTGCTCTTGAGGTTGGAATAAATACAATTTGACAAGTAACATTTGTTAAAATCCTCACATAATCAGCGCTTAATTAGGGTGAAACATTGCCATAGACAGTAAATTAATTCTCAACATCCTTTTTTCTGTTTAAGATAAAGCTGAAACTTAGATATGCATTGGAATGCATGGTAATTCATAATAAATCCTAACCTTGTGAGTTATAGTTTATGTTTAAAAATGTTATGCTTCTGGAAAATTGCTTTTCTATTATATGACCTTTTTTAGTGAAGCAGTGGTTTAAGAAAAAACACATTTCTGTGCCTCGTTCAGTTACAGTTATTCTACTAATAACATTCACACACACTCACAGCCAGAAGCCTTCCTTTGTCCATGTGTGTCTGAGCAGTCAAGCCAAATGAATGGAGGATTCACTGGGTCACTGGGAAAGGCTTACAGGGTTAAGACCCCCCTTCCAGAAATCATTAAAACGCTGGCGAGCAAGGCCAGAAATGTTCATCAAATTAACGCCTGAGCCATAGGCTTTCAGAATCAGCCATGGAAGCAATAAGAAGCCCATCTAGAACCAGCTGCTTTTGGCAACAGAAAAGTGGATGGATGGACGAACAGGAAATAGAAAAGCCAAGTGCAAGGAGAAAAATGGTATGTGTTTGCTGGTTCTAATGCTTCACTGGTCTCTCAGAGACAGAAAATTATTTTAATTACTACTAAGAAGTCTAATGAGAATTTTACAAGGTTAACCGTAAAAAAAATATATTATTAGACATCAGTATATTCACTCGTGTTTTAGTTCATTTAGATATTTGCATACACATGTTTCAAGCATTTGATTTCCTATATATATATATATATATATATATATATATATATATATATATATATATATATATATATATATATATTACATCATTTAACATAATTGAAAATGATCGAAAAGTGTTTTTAACCTATTTTTGAAACTCATTGTTTACAAGGTGTTCAGAAATAATTGTGTGCCCGAATGCCATTTAAACAACTGTATTAAAGTGGTTTCATATAAGTATTTTCTATAAAACTTGTTAAAAGCTAAATGGGGTGCAAACCTCAAGCTGTTTTCAACTGATTACAGTATTATTTCACAATGTGATTTCTCTACTTCTTGATTAAATGTTGATTGTGCCTAAAGAAACAACACTCATGCTCTTTTGCAGGATATACATCTCAACACCCATGTCTTCATCCTCTATTCACAAATGAGCAGCAGAGGACCAAGTGGATTTGGTTTTACTGTCTCTGATTCTTCTGGGTTCTTCATGTTTCGACTATTTGCTATTTCTCATTATATTACAGATAGTAAAGGTGGCGTCTTGATCTTGCCCTCCTTCGAAGGCACGATGACATTGGCCTTTTAAGTTTCAATCAAAGCTTTATTTGGAATGCACTTAAAATGCAGCCTTTCAGTTGGCCCAAAGTGCTTTTGTGAGATAAAACCCAGGAGCATTAAAGAAATATAATTAAGAAAACTTCTTGAACAGAGGCAAGTCATAAATTATCCTCAATTCTAAGGGTATATCATTATAGAATTTTTGACCAGCTTCTATTTTTTTTTTTTTTTGTAGTTTACTTTAGGGACAGCCAGAAGTGTTGCTTGGTTGACCCGAGAAAGCATGTAGAGCAGAATCATTTAAGGATTTAAATATTAACATTAAACGCTTGAACTCTATCTGAAAGTGAACTGGGAGCCATTGAATCAAAGACCCTATTGGATTGTGACTACGACATTAATTGTTAGTGTCTGCCTAGTTGCAGTCATTTTATTACAGACTGGGTTACCCCAAAATATAATGCATTAAAATTCTCCAGCCGTGAGATTATGACCCCCTACATAGTCTTCTTGTGTTCACTCTTAGATAGAAAGGGTTTAACTTTTGCTAGCAGGCTGAGTTGAAAAAAGCTTGCTCTGACAATGAAGTAGGCCTGTTTGTCCATTTTCAGAATGGGGTCTAGTTTAAATCTTAATTTTCACCCCCTACTTACAGAATTAGGACTAACTGCAAAGATCAGGTGTCTTTAAACTCTGATCCTAACCCTTTTCTGCAAATGTAGGAAAATGTGTTATCTATGTATGTAGGTATTAGATATATTGTTTAGAAATAGTATGTATGTATGTAATAGTATGTGCAAAAAAAGTCTTCTAGTGCGTTTCAATAATGTCGTTGATTAGTATCAATATTTAACTATCTAATAACTGCAGTCGTTTTGATTCCCCTTCACTGCTACCTTCAATTTCAATTTGCGTGATGAAGTGTGCCAATCAACCTCCACACTCCCATGACAGCAAGATTTGCATACACATAGTAAAATGTGGAATCAGGTGCAAATTCTCTTTCAGTGCAGCTTTGGAGCTGAATCACAGACGATCAAAGATGAAGAAGACACAAAAAGTGCTGAAAGCAACCAGTTCTTCGGTCACTGCTAACTTCAATAAAAGAACAAATAAGTAATAAGCATGACATGACCAAAGTTTGTTTTGCAAATCCAGCAATTAAGGAAATAATTGTTAGACAACTTTATCTATTAAGTGCAGAAATTACTGATCAATTAGATTAAATATGTATGATGAAAGTTCTTATGAATGTTTATAGCGAACAGAGACTTATGTTGGTGATGACTATGGGAAGTTCTGCTAGGAGAGCTATACTCTTTCCACACTATTTCAAAACGCCAATCAGCGAATGCGCTAAAGGTCACATGATCGCATTGTCATGTATTAAGCAAGCGTGACCCTCTTCCTGTTAGTGACGTTCTTCCTAGCTCCTGAAGCTGGAGCCGTACTCACCAACTAGGCTACCAGACTTACTTACGACCAAGCGGTTGTGGCTGGGTGACATAAGTCTCCATCCCTATTCGGGGGACAGGGGTTATGAAAGTAACCATTACGTTTCCCATCAGTCAGTCACTACGACTTATGTCGGGGACATCTATGCGAACACCCTGTAAAACGCTACAACCTAGGTGCTTCCGCATCGGCCGACAACCAGCCAAGCCAGGCATATCAGTAGTCCGGCACAGAGTAGGACCTCCTTCTCCCTGGCCTTAAATATAGACTTAATTTTAATGGGTAATCGGGCAATAATTTTCTCATACTACTCATACTAGAAGAGGGAGCATCAATCCCAGAGGTGTACTCGCCGTACTCCAAGAGCTGTAATCCCAGAGCTGTACTGGCCGTACTGTACTGGAGGGACCTACGGAAAATGCACCTTGAACCACTAGGGGAAGGTCTTTTTACAGGGAAGCAAGTATAACTGGAAGTAGCTAGAGCAATTGTTTTCGAGAGTTAGTCTTTCGGGGAACTGCTCGGCCCTCCCATGCCCCGGGTCATAAGATTCAGACAGCAGCCCCTCATAGATATACATAGAACATAGGAATACTCCACTAACTCTACTATGCCTGTTGGGGCGAGAGGAGCCAAAAAGCTCCTGGGGCAAAAAATAGCACACATATCACTAACAATGGGGCAACCCAAGCTGGACACCCCTTCCCACATCTCAGACAATGCTACCATCACCTAGCACGGCTGAAGAGACGGATTCAATGCTCAGATTATACTAGCTGACGAAGGTGTTGGGTGTCGACCAACCTGCAACCTTGCAGATCTCTGCCAGCGGAGTCCCCCTTGCCAACGCCCAACTGCATTGGGCTCTCAACTGCAGGGGGCAAGGGACATCGGATGCTGTGTATGCGGTAGAGATGGCCTCAACTAGCCAGTGGGCCAACCTCTGTTTGGAGACAGCCTTCCTTATCATCTGCTGTCCTCCAAAGCATACAAAGAGCTGATCAGAACTTCTAAGGTTCCGGGTCCTTTCTACATAGATCCTCAGTGCTCGAATTGGGCAATTGGGACCAGGGGCTAAAGCTGCCTCCTCTCCTGGCAGAGCTTGAAGGTTCACTACCTGAGTTTAAAAGGGGATGGTAGGAACCTTGGGCACATATCCAGGCCTGGGCTTCAGAATAACATGAGTATTAACAGGTCCAAACTTTAAGCAGGTCTCATTGACAGAGAGTGCCTGCAGATCCCTCACCCTCTTGATCGAGGCTAACGCAACCAGGAGAGCTTAATTGACAGAAATGTAAGCTCTACTGATTCAAGCAGCTCGAATGGAGGACCTTGAATTCCTCTAAGGACAATGGAAAGGTCCCAGGAGGGAACTAAGGACGGCCTAGATGGTCTATCCCTTCTGGCCCCTCTGAGGAATCTGACCGTTAACTCATGTTGTCCCAACGTGTTGCCTTAAACCGGAAGGTGGTAGGCATAAATCGCGGCGATATAAACCTTTATATTAGCTCTGGACTTCTGTGAGCCTGCGTTGTTGGACAAAAAAGGTAGCGCATATTAGGTAGTGCAAAGGTAGGGACAGAGACAAGCCGAAGGGGAGGACGCAGTACTGACACACTCGACCTTCGAGGCCAAACAGAAGTTGTCTGTGCAGAGTGAGTATACTCATTTGAAAAATCACATCCTTCAGATCTATTGTGGCTAACCAACCCCCTGGACAAACTGAGTGGACCGTGCATCTGAGAGATCATCCTGAACGGTGTGGATCGTGGACGATTGCATGTTGTGTGTTCAAATGATCAGGTCTTCAGATTGAGAATCAAATTACATATTTAATATTCTGATACAATGAAGATCATACAGCTGGGTGTTCTCTGCAACGTGCCAAGAGAAGACACTTCTACATAATGTTCACAAGCATTTATACTTGAACTCCTCCTTTCTATCGTCCTTCCATGAGAGAGAGAGCGGTGAGGACCACGTCGGCAGTGTACTTCTGGGCAGTGTAGGCCTGGCCAGTGGAGTCCGTTCTTGCTGTTTCAGTTACGTTATTTCTGAGAACAGAAATGTGGCTCGAGACGCCGCCCCCCCTGACCTTCAACAGAACTTTCAGATCCTCTACTATCTATTCATATCAAGGACTTTCCAGCCCTGCTTCTAACGAGTCATTACCCACACCTGGATTTGGACAATGATATCAGAATGTCCTTGAAAACTAACTGAGTTCTTCACGCAAGCTTTCACTGGGGAGAGTTTAATTTTGGCTTGATTCTCTATTATATCTAACTACTTCTGGCCTACTAATGTAAAAACCTTAAACCCCCACCCACAAAATCAGTGATTCCAAATACAATTATCATTTACTAGCATACTAACAAGAATCCCTTAAACCCCCACCCATCAAATCAACAATCCCATAATGAGTGGAGAAAATCTGAAAAGGAATGTTTCTTTTGATTAAGCTGTAAAGAAGTTCTATTAGCAGTTGATTATATGACAGAACATTAAAAAGCATTGATTAAACAACAATAAAAATCCCACAAGACACAGGAGTTGAGTTATGTTTCTCATAGTGGCATGCTAGAATTTTAGCTATATTTTCTCATACTGGTCCACAAAGGATTCTGGGAACTCTCAGGGAATGCTGGAACATTCTGTGAGCTGTAGCTCAGACTGTGAATGTCGTAGAAACAAGCTCACAACATGTAAAGAGACTTATCAGTCTGAGCAATACCATGTTGAGCAAGGTGAAAAAGTATTCAACCTCTAATCTCTAGATGGGGTCAAAGGTCACCACTGACTTAACATTGTCATTAAGAATAAATTGAAAGTTTGTCCCAAACTACCTCAAACACTAAACAAGTTAGAGACACAGTGGTTGGCTTATGTTACTCATAGTGGCATGCTAGAATTTTTACTATACCTTCTAATACGGGTACTACTAAAGGATTCTGGGTAACCACTGGTAATGTTGGATGACATACTTTTGGGTCAAACTTTGTCAAGCTGTCGGTCAGACTCAGAATGTCGTAGAAAATTCAAACTCACCAAACTAAGGCTCTTATCAGTGTGAGCAATATCATGTTGAACAAGGTGAAAAAGTATTCTTTATTTTGGCAATTGAGTGATTTAACAAAACATTTGTTGAATTCATAATTTGGCCTTAATTCTATGAAAATATCCTTTATCTAAAAAAGGATTTGTACCTGGCCTTCAAGACTGACAGCATATCACTTGCATCACATGCTGTGTGACAATAGTGCAAACGTGGTCCGTCATGTACACTGATATCACTCTTGTATAACTGATCTCAGTTGCCACAAGCTCATATGAAGAAGCTAGGTTGAAAGTTTTTGTCTGGTCTTTCTTTCTGAGTGTCTTCTGTGAATGCAGGCCTAAAACACCGGCATTTAATGGCATCACTAACAAGATTCATGAGCTTTTGAGAGACGAATGGCAAATATTTAAAATTATTTATATTATTTAAATCAGTAGATTGTAAAGGTTAAGTTATTATTAAAGCTGTTAATGTTGTAGAAAGCAAACAAAATGTGTTTTTTTTAATGATTCTTTATTTCCTTTTTAAGCTGGGGTATTAAAATGATCCAGTTTAACAAAATAATGAGTAATCAATAATAATTGACTTATGTTCTTGTATATAAGACTGCAACAAGACAGATGTACTTAAAACTGTATTTAATCTTCGCAACAAAACATTTAAACAATCTGTACACACACCTGCTGGAGATGGACTTCCTGTGAGAAATGGAAGACAGAGTAACCGAGTGCCGAGTCTCAATGCGGCCGTACACAGCTAAGTTCCAAACAAACTTATTCAACTTTCTGCCTGATAACCAGCAAGAGGTTGTGTAATTACATCAGCTATCCAACTTGTGAAATTGGACTCACTTACCTCAACATTCTGGATCACTTAAATAATTTTATCGATGAGTATTTTGAAAAGGTAGCGATGGGAAAATCCAAGAAGAAAGCTAGTCCCGAGTCTACAGAAACCACTCCGTCAAGCACTCCAGCTAACAAACGGTCGCATCCATCCAATTCCCCAGCTGAAGACCACGCTGACGGAGGATTCAGCGACAAACTGGAGTCAATCGAGCAATGACTGGAGAGATTCGATGCGCGTTTGGCTCTGGTCGAAGTTTTGCACCGCAAGTTTTCAGCGCTTCAGGATTCACTCGAGTTCTGCCACAAACAGGTGGTTTCTCTCACCAAAGAGAATGAGTCGTTCAGAGGTAACTTGAAATCTCTCTCTGAGGATGTCGTGCTCTTGACTGCTGAAAATAAACAAATCCAGGAAAGCGTTTTGGACGTCAAGGCACGCAATATGAGAGACAATCTGGTTTTCTTGGGGATCCAGGAGCAGTCAACTGAAAATGTAGAAGCAATGCTCCAAGCCTTTACGAGGAACAGCCTGAAGCTTGAGGAACATTCGAATCCACTGCACGCACCCACCAGGGAGGAAAAAGACCGGACGCCCAGTGACCGCAGCCAATCGTAGCGAAGTTTGCCGATTTCAAGCAAAAGGAAATTTTGAAGAGCCGTGTGTGTGTGTTTTGTTAGTGTTATCCCAGTCTGTGAAATTTTTTTATTGTTAAAAACAACTTTTTCTCTTCTTTCAGAGTTTTCCTGGGAATAAATCCTGAGCGAGGGGCAAAGGCTGAGAAGAAGGGAATAAAGTCTCAACGCATTCCTCCAAGACTGCTGAAGTTTCTAAATTAACTGAGATAAAAATCCATGGAAATTATGAACTGAATAGTTTTTTTTGGCTGAAAATGGGACAATAAGAGGTAATGAGCTCAAACATTTTATGCAAAATATATTGAAATGGCTGTGAGAAAAAAACTTAAATTTAATATAGCAAACTGATGATTTTTTTTTTATTTGTTGTTTTTAAAAACTAAATTTCCTTTGTAGAAAACTATTTTTTATATTTTGTACATTATATACACATATATATATTTACATTTTGTCCCCTCCTAGAACCGCCACCTTAACGTGGTGGAGGGGTTAGCGTGCTCGAAGGATCCTAGGAGCTATGTTGTCGGGGGCTTGCTGCCCCTGGTAGGGTCTCCCAAGGCAAAAAGGTCCTAGGTGACGGGTCAGACTAAGAGCGGTTCAGAAGCCCTGAATGATGACAAGAACAGATTCCATGACGTCGCCCGGATTGGCGTCACCGGGGCCCCACCCTGGAGCCAGGCCTGGGGTTGGGGCTCGCAGGCGAGCGTCTGGTGGTCGGGTCTTTTCCCAGGGGACCCGGCCGGGCCCAGCCCGAAAAGGCCACGTGGGATCGCCCTCCAGTAGGCCCACCACCCGCAGGAGGGACCGTAAGGGGCCGGTGCTTTGTGATCTGGGCGGCAGCCGAAGGTGGGGACCTCGGCGGCCCAATCCATGGACACAGAAGCTAGCTCTGGGGACATGGAATGTAACCTCGCTAGGGGGAAAATAGCCTGAGCTTGTGCGGGAGGTGGAGCGCTACCGGCTAGAGATTGTCGGGCTCACCTCCACGCACAGCCTGGGCTCTGGAACCCAGCTCCTCGAGAGGGGCTGGTCTCTTCACTACTCTGGCGTCCCCCGCGGTGAAAGGCGGCATGCTGGTGTGGGCCTGCTCATAGCCCCCCAGTTCAGCCGCCATGTGTTGGAGTTCTCCCCAGTGAGCGAGAGGGTCGCTTCCCTCCGCCTTCGGGTTGGGGGCAGGTCTCTCACTGTTGTTACGGTCTACGGGCCGAACAGAAGTGCAGAGTACCCGGCCTTCTTGGAGTCCCTGGGAGGGGTGCTGGAAAGTGCTCCAACCGGGGACCCCATCGTTCTCCTGGGGGACTTCAATGCACACGTGGGGGATGACAGCGTCACCTGGAGGGGCGTGATTGGGAGGAATGGCCTCCCCGACCTGAACCCGAGTGGTGTTCTGTTATTGGACTTCTGTGCCCGTCACGGTTTGTCCATAACGAACACCATGTTCAAGCACAAGGGTGTCCACCGGTGCACGTGGCACCAGGACACCTTAGGCCGAAGGTCGATGATTGACTTCGTTGTCGTATCATCTGACCTTCGACCATGTGTTTTGGACACTCGGGTGAAGAGAGGGGCTGAGCTATCAACCGATCACTACCTGGTGGTGAGTTGGATCCGCTGGCTGGGGAGGAGGCCGGAAAGACCTGGCAGACCCAAACGTACGCTGAGGGTCTGTTGGGAACGTCTGGCCGAGCCCCCTGTCAGAGTGAGCTTTAACTCCCACCTCCGGGAGAGCTTCCACCAGATACCGGGGGAGGCTGGAGACATGGAGTCCGAGTGGACCATGTTTTCCACCTCTATTGTCACTGCCGCAGTGCGAAGCTGTGGCCGTAAGGTCTCTGGTGCCTGTCGTGGCGGCAATCCCAGAACCCGGTGGTGGACACCGGAAGTAAGGGATGCCGTCAAGCTGAAAAAGGAGTCCTATCAGGCCTGGTTGGCTTGTGGGACTTCGGACACAGCCGACCGGTACCGGCAGGCCAAGCGCGCAGCAGCCAATGCTGTGTTAGAGGCAAAAACTCGGACCTGGGAGGAGTTCGGGGAGGCCATGGAGGAAGACTATCGGTCATCCTCAAAGACATTCTGGCAAACTGTCCGGCGCCTCAGGAGGGGAAAGCAGTGCCCCACCAACACTGTTTACAGTGGAGGTGGAGAGCTGTTGACCTCGACCAGGGATGTGGTCGGGCGGTGGAAGGAATACTTTGAGGGTCTTCTCAATCCCACTGTCACGTCCTCTGTCGAGGAGGCAGAGGCTGGGGTAGTTGAGGTGGATTCGTCTATCACCCAAGCCGAAGTTACTGAGGTGGTTGGTAAGCTCCTCAGTGGCAAGGCACCGGGGGTGGATGAGATCCGCCCTGAGTACCTCAGGTGCCTAGATGCTGTTGGACTGTCCTGGCTGACACGTCTCTGCAGCATCGCGTGGCGGTCAGGGACAGTACCTCTGGAATGGCAGACCGGAGTGGTGGTCCCTCTTTTCAAGAAGGGGGACCGGAGGATGTGTTCCAACTACCGGGGGATCACACTCCTCAGCCTCCCGGGGAAAGTCTATGCCAGGGTACTGGAGAGGAGAGTTCGGCCGCTAGTCGAACCTCGGATGCAGGAGGAACAATGCGGGTTTCGACCTGGTCGTGGAACACTGGACCAACTCTATACCCTCTGCAGGGTCCTCGAGGGGTCATGGGAGTTCGCCCAACCGGTCCACATGTGCTTTGTGGATTTGGAGAAGGCGTTCGACCGTGTCCCTCGTGGTGTCCTGTGGGAGGTGCTCTGGGAGTATGGGGTCCGGGGCACTCTGCTAAGGGCTGTCCGGTCCCTGTACAACCAGAGCAGGAGCTTGGTCCGCATTTCCGGCATAAAGTCAGACCTGTTCCCAGTGCGCGTTGGCCTCCGGCAGGGCTGCCCTTTATCACCAGTTCTGTTCATAGTTTTTATGGACAGAATCTCAAGGCGCAGCCGGGGGCCGGAGGGGGTCCGGTTCGGGGACCTCAGGATTTCATCGCTGCTGTTTGCGGATGATGTTGTCCTGTTGGCTTCTTCGGGCCTGGACCTGCAGCGTGCGTTGGGGCGGTTTGCAGCCAAGTGTGAAGCGGCTGGGATGAGGATCAGCACCTCCAAGTCTGAGGCCATGGTTCTCGACCGGAAAAAGGTGGCTTGCCCTCTCCAGGTCAGTGGAGTGCTCCTGCCTCAGGTGGAGGAGTTCAAGTATCTCGGGGTCCTGTTCACGAGTGAGGGGAGGATGGAGCGCGAGATCGACAGGCGGATCGGTGCAGCATCTGCAGTGATGCGGTCGCTGTATCGGTCTGTTGTGGTGAAAAGGGAGCTGAGCCGAAAGGCGAAGCTCTCGATTTACCGGTCGATCTACGTCCCTACTCTCACCTATGGTCATGAGCTCTGGGTCATGACCGAAAGGACAAGATCCCGGATACAAGCGGCCGAAATGAGCTTCCTCCGCCGGGTGGCTGGGCGCTCCCTTAGAGATAGGGTGAGAAGCTCCGTCACCCGGGGGGAGCTCGGAGTAGAGCCTCTGCTCCTCCACATCGAGAGGAGTCAGCTGAGGTGGCTTGGGCATCTGTTCCGGATGCCTCCTGGATGCCTCCCAGGGGAGGTTTTCCGGGCATGTCCCACTGGGAGGAGGCCCCGGGGAAGACCCAGGACGCGCTGGAGGGACTATGTCGCCCAGCTGGCCTGGGAAAGCCTCGGGATCCCTCCCGGGGAGTTGGAAGAAGTGTCTGTGGAGAGGGAAGTCTGGGCATCCCTGCTTAGACTGCTGCCCCCGCGACCCGGCCCCAGATAAGCGGGAGAAGATGGATGGATGGATGTACATTATATTTCACTTAAAAGTGGCAGCTTTTGTTAATTATTATAACTTAAGGATTATCTCATGTTGCATGTCATAAGTGCAAATGTGGTTGTAATGTATTTGACGCATCCATGTGGGTTACAAAATATGTTACACAACTGCTGTTTAATGATGGATGCATGCAGTTAAAGTCTGACAATTGTTGTGTATGTGTTTTTAAATGCAGCTTTTCATGCACTGTTAGATACTATTTCATATTTGATGTTTAAATGATGTTGGATGTTTTAGCAAGGAGGAAAAAAGGCAAAGTCTTGTTTTTGTAATCAAGTTTGATTCTTTTCAGCTGTTTGAGTGCACTTCATCTGTACATCAAATAAAAGTGCATTTATTTGAACATGATTATATGCTATAAACGTTTAGGGACATAGGTGTTGAAAGAGGGGTCAATTAAATGTTAATTTAAAGAATTATCTGTTTTTTTAAATAAATGGAATGTCTGTAAAAAAATGGAAAATGTACTGGTAATTTTCTGCCAGTACTTTCTCCATTTTTTTTTACAGAATTTTTTGTTTTTATAAATAAACAGCATATGTTCGTAAAAAAAACGGCAAATGTACTGGTAATTTTCTACCAGTACTTTCTCTATTTTTTTACGGAATGTTTTTTTTTACAGTGTAAAGTAGAAGTTAACACATTTACAAACAGTCCTTAAGAGAAATTAATTGTTGTAAAATGTACCTTATTCAAAAAGTGTACATTCATTTGATTATTATTATTGTGTTCTTATCTGAATGAACACAATCATTTGCCTCTTGCTTGTCCTGAACAGTTAAACTGGCCAAAGTTCTTCAGAAAAATCCTTCCGGTCACACCGGATTTTGAGATCCATTTTTTCACATTGTTACCATTGGCAAGGGTTCAATACAGTTGAAAAATAGTGCTAGTGTGATCTGAAGGATTATTTTGAAGGGTATCATGCAGTTTAAATGTTCAGAACAAACAAAAAGTCTAATGAACAGTTGTCACTAAACAAATATTACATCTACTCAAATGTTAATGATAAACATGAATTTTGAATGATTTGTAACTTTTTTTATTAACATTTTGCAGATTCTCCATTATGTATGTTAACCTTTGACTACAACTGTGCATATCATGATTGTTTATATGCAAGAGAAACAATGTAAAACCAATTAAGGTCTGAATGTTTACTTGTGACATTTGTTCATCTAAAATGATTGTCCTGGCAATTGTCTTCTATGATCAAGTAAAATACTTTATTTTTATGCTGTCTTTTTTTTTTTCATTTAAACAGTATTAATCAGACTTTAGCGTGCTTTTTTGAGAAGTTATAATAGATACAATGGCCTCTGTCTGTTAAAGACAGTAATCTTAACATTATTTAACAAGAAAATTTACATTTTCTTTACTCTCTGATTTAAAAGCAAGTGCTGGCGTATCTAATAAAAAACTTTCCTTAACAAAAAAGAAAATCTGCTCATCAGCAAATCCCCTAAATAGTTTAAAGTTTTAACTGCTCTGGCTCTACACAAACAGACAATCATTGTTTACCATGACCTCTTGCACCTCCCTCTATGCCAGTGATTCTCAAATAGTCGCGAGACTCCATCAAGGGGGACGCATTTAACCTCGAAGAACATGCTTTTTTATTTTTGTATTTATTTTATTTTTTTTACTGTTCTAGAATAAAGTGCAATACCACTCCACTACGTTAGGGACAGTGGCGCTCTCATTGGCAGAGAATGAAGTGTAGGCGTGTAGAAGACAGGCGAAGAGAGAAGGAGATAAAGAGACAAATGAAAATCTCCCGAAAGCTAAGGCGAGGAAATATGACGATGCATATGAAGCACGTAAGAAGATGTTTTTTACTTCCTAGGGGGGCGCGACAGAAAATAATTGAGAAACACGGCTCTATGCTAATTTCCTCCCTTTTAAATATGCCCCAGCCATAACTACCTTGATTGTGCACAGCCAATCACAGAGTAAACTCAATAAGTGATTGCCGCACAATAAATGAACCCAGCACAAAATATACTCAAAGACAATGAACACCTTTAATGTAGGTGTATAGTCTCTGGGGATGAGGGCTAATTTAATGAATGATTGTGAAGAATATTGCTGTGCGATATATTACAACAAAATTAGTTGTGATAAACTGGTAAATAATGCTGGTATACTCTTACCAAAAACAAAACATTTTATTCTTAAGAATATTTAAACAATAGAACTTTAACGTGAAAAAAATAAATACCAATTAAAACATTTATAATAAATTAATTCACCTCTTTTAACAAAAAAGTGCAAGGTAGCAAGAACTAGAACATAAAAAGAAACATGTTTAACAATGTCAGTATAGAATTTTAAAAGTGTCTCACACAGATTCCTTATCAAGCCAATTTTTTATTGTCAGGCATATTCAGAAAAAGGATAACCAAATATGTTTACATTGAGAGATTTAAGGTAGGACCTTACTGGGGTAAAAATGTTACCAGCTGTGCTGAAACATTATTGCTAATCTAGTGCTTGTTGCAGAAGTGCCCATGTACTTTTATGCTGACTTTGTGAATAGGGGAAATCCTCTATGGTTATCATGCCACCAGATAAAATGCATCAAATAGTTCTTCCTGGAGGAACTTAGAAACATCTGAGTTAGATTATTTGTACGTTGATCTATTCTTTTCTGGAGAAGGTCAAAGTCACACAAACTCTTATTTGATGGAGGTCCAGATGTAGAGGCTTCTTTTACAACTGCAGCTTCAATAAAGATCTCACCACAGGTACATTCTCCTATTCCTTCTTCCCAGTCTAGTAGATGTTGCAAGAGTATTTTCTTTGATGTTATCCAATATTTCTACAGCCTTCATAGTACCACAATTCCTTGGATCCAAGATAGTGGCCTTTGTAGAACGGGTTTGGATTACAGATGGGCTGTATTACTCTGTCAATACACTGCACATTTTAGCTGTCTGTGCATGGTTACATGGTTAATGTACCCAAATATTTAATGCATTCACAAGCCCCTAACTAAATCATACATACAATTTAAACTGAATGTTCCTTCAGAGCCATGTTGGACATCACATTAATTATAATTTCCTCAAAATAGCAACTCTACAAAGATGGTCAACCTCATAAATTGCTAAATTGTATGCCTGATGTCTCTACTTTTTAAAAATGTCTACATTTTTTTCACAATCAAAAGTGGTTTTAATCACTGTTTGATCAACCGTATTAGCTAGTAATGTCTTTTATATTTATGACTGAGATTTTTTATTTTCATATTAAACAAATCTTAAATTGAATCCATCCACCACAAAAAAATGGATTATATTATTTCTAAGAATTAGTTTTATTTTTTAATTTAGCAAATAGTCAGCAGTATTTTGTAACATAAAAAATCTAATATAAACATAGCTTCTTATAAATTGTCTTAGTTGCTTAAATAATGTGCGAGTATCAGGAATGACCTTTAACTGCATCTTAATGAACACTACCAACTGTCCAGTTCACAGGTTCTACAACCTGTCCGAATCAAGTTAGTTATTAAATAGATAAAATAACAATTAAAAAATTTGCATATTTTACAGAAAAAAGGTTTTGTTTACATTTTACAGTCACTTTCATCAAAATATACAACTTTTGTTTGATATGTTTATTGTTTAGTTGGGGACCTAAATTCCTCATGAAATTTCAGAAGTGCCTCTTATTGCATGCTTGTTTCAGTAATAATGTGGAGAAATGAACTCAGTGTTTTGCAGAAGCCTGTGGCTTAGCAGCTGCTGTATCCCATGAGCAAAAGCAAAGCACATGTCTGACACATTCACATCAAGCACACACACGCACACAAGCAGAATACCCACATATCCCCTTTTTTTCTAATACGGAATACACAGATGTACTGATGTGTAGGGGATTTATTTTTATGTCATCTATTCTGATCTCAGTTCATCGAGACTTGACAGGCAGGCTCAATGGGAGACAATGCATATTAGCCTTTTGAAAAAGTCATGTGCAGACTTTTCAAATTTACATGGTGGTTAGAATTTGTAAAAATAACTTGGGCGAAGTAAAATGTTATGGTAATTTTTTCATTCTTCTGTTTAAGAAAAACTATATTATTTATTGATCAATGAGATACAATCTAAATGACATGCCATTGTAAAATCGAAGATGAGCAGTAACGATAATTTTAAGCACAATTTCACATGACCTTGAAGTTTGGATAACTGGAACATTATTTGTTAAAAAAGGCATCAACCATAATAACATGTAGAGGTCATAGCAAGGAGACAAAACTCTTCAAAATTTAATGATGGACAAAAGCTATGAGAAAAAACTTTGCAAGGGTGGGAAAGAACAATCTGAACAAAGAACAAGCTTGCAGGATTATGGAGAAGGATCTGCTCTATTGTTTAGAAAACAATTATAAAATAGGAATTTAACGGGCAAGTGATCAAGACAGGAGTAGTCCAAAGTTTTGTAAAAAGAGACAGATTTAGTGAAGTGAAATTCAGTGGGGGAACACCATTCAATAAACCAATAAAGGAATTATTCTAGGTTTTTTTTACATAAAAAAAATAGTTTTTAGCATTTTTTGCAAAATACACTCTCTTTTGGTAAAACAGTAAATCTACTTCCACTTCCGCAAATCACCCCAAGGGTGGCAGGTATATGACTCTATCCTTAAAAAAAAAGCCCCCAACAAGGTAGATTCCTGTTATGGATTGCAGAACCTTGAAATGGTTAAAATAGATAAAACATAATGGATCACAGCCAGGTCCACAATATATATGCAGTGTTAAATGTCAAAGAGTAAAAATATGTTTTAAGACAAGACTTAAAACATTCTACAGTGGAAGCCAGTGCCACAGAAAATGCTCTAATCCACCTAGTTTTAAGTCTTGACTTTATAACTGTTATTTGGGGCTAAACCTCTGAACTCAGGTTCTATGCCAATTTAAAAAACTGAATAGGTTATTTGAGGTATTTTGGGGCCAGTGTATATTTAAGCAGTTAAATATTTAAATCAACCCTAAAACAGTCCTGTCGTCAGGCAACAGGCCTATCAAGTCCCGGAGGCCCGTTGGCAGGCTTCGAGGAGAAAGTGCAGAATAAGCTGAAATTGGGGGTAATCGAACTGTCAAGGAGCATATGGCTCAGCCCCATCGTTATGGTCCCCAAACAATATGGCACCCTCTGCTTCTGCAATGACCTCGACCGGCTGAACAATATCTTTAACTTCGACAGCTGTCCCATGCCCCAAGTGGATAAGCTCCTTAACCATTTGGGAAGGGCATGGTACATTTCCACCCTCTACCTCACGAAGAGGTGCTGGCAGGTACCCCTCACCACCACCGACAGACCCAAGACAGAAGTTTTTACCCACAGTGGCCGTTGGCAGTACCACACACTCGCTTTCGGACTCCACGGAGCTACGCCCACCTTCCAGAGAATGATAGTCCCGGTACCGGTGTAGGACGCATCGTCCAGGTACATGCCTACCTGGTGTTGACCGGGTACTACCGTTGTTTTATCTCCAACTTCTCCTCCCTAACTGCCCCCTTGACAGACCTGACAGACCAAGATCACCTGGATGGAAGGATAGAGGAGGTCTTCCGGGGGATAAAAGCAGTTCTCACTAGTGAACCAATCCAGCTGCCCCTTCATGCTGCAGACCGACCGTTTGGACACAGGGTTGGGAGCCGTTCTGTCGCAAGTCCAGAAAGGTGAGGAACACCCTGTGATCTATATCAGCAGGAAACTGAGCCCAGCCGAGACAAAATATGTGGCCATTAAAAAGGAAGCTCTGGCCGTGACGTGGGCAGTTATGGAGCTAAAGTACTACCTCTTGGGCTGGCGGTTCACCCTGCAAACAGACCAAACACCTCTCAAGTGGATGGCAAGAGCCAATGACACCAACGCACTGGTGACCCTCTGGTTCGTGGCGCTCCAGGACTTCCACTTCGAAGTCCACCATCGGGCTGGAGCCGCCAGTGGCGACGGCCTGTCCCGGTTCTGGGCAGGTAATGCAGGTTTGTCAAGGGTCACTTCCCACCCACCCCTAATCACATGAACCGCCTGATCCAGAAGCGGGGACAAATGGAATCCAGAGGCAATCTGTGATAATTGCCGTTTCCCTAATTTCTCGCTTCGAGAGAGAGCAGGTGAAGCCTGATCCACTCACCATTCCACCAGGGCACTCCAGAGAAAAGGACACACTGCTGCCACCAACATCAAACCTGACCAGAGCGTCTGAGCACAAGATTACCCGTCTTCACAGATCACTCTATTGGAAATAAATATTATTGTAATAAATTAGTGTTTGCAACAAAAACCCCTCCCTACAAATATATATATATATATATATATATATATATATATATATATATATATATATATATATATATATATATATATATATATATATATATATATATATATATAATTGATTTATTTTTGGGAATCCTTCTAACTGCTTTCTTATGTAAACTTGAAGGGAGCTTATTTGAAGGGTCAGTTTTAAGCTGATAAGCTCACCATAACATACATTATTCCAAGGTTGCGTGTTACGGCCTAGAGATGGAGTGTCTAGGGAGGACGGTCATAAAAAACTTTTTCTTTCTTGAATAATCAACCTGGGATGAGTGCGCAGAAAGAAGGAAGACCCGTGTTAGCAGACAATAATTTATTTTTACAACCAGTTGACCATACACAAACTTAAGGAAGACAGCAAAGAACCAAAACTTTTCAGGTAGGCTATTTTAACAAGAACTAAAAGCTCGCAGGAATCTCCTGCTTCAGGGCAGTTGCTCTGAGCCCTTAATAACCCAAACCAATGTGAACAGCATGAAACAAACAAATTAATTAACCCAAAGGAGAATAACTGAGCCCAAACCACTTACCTAGATTAAAGAAAAGAAAACAATCAAAAACCGAAATCTTCAGTGTGTACGACACCCTGCGTTCCCTACACTCGCTGAAAAACAAATACAAAAGAACACTGTCTCCGAACCCTGTCTAGTGTGTTTAACAAGGGAAAACTTTATATGGTGCGAGAAATAAAAAAACTAACTAACACACCATTAAATAACAAGATACAAAGACCACACACTACGACTTCACCGATCCAACACTCAATGTATAGGAGTACACCACTGGAGAGACACACTCTCGCTGCCTGAACACCCAAACTGTCAGAGGTGCTTGCGCCCCGACGGAGCGGAAAGTAGTGATTAATGTCTTTAATGTGACTCCATAGGAACGAATCTTGTCGGAGAGGGATTCGTTCAGTGGCGCATGCGCAACATTCTTCTGGTTTTCCGAGCGTAACGCGCTCATCATTAATGACAAGAGAACAAAAGGAGCTGGAGGACTCGGGGAAAGCAGGAATCTTTTCTGTTTCCGGCTCACACTGCATTTGGTTAATATTAGTGAGCGTCACGTGACAGAAGAACAAAAGGAGCTGGAGGATTCGGGGAAAGAACAAATCTTTTCTGTTTCAGGCTCAAACTAAATTTGGTTAATATTAGGGAGCGTCACCTGACATAAGGCCCCAGGGCCAGACATCACTCATTACCATCAGAGAGAAGAAATGTGAGGAACGAATGAGACTTTAACAGAGACTAAGACAGATCAGAGCTGAGCTGAATCAGACTAAAAGACCCTGGTAGGCTTAATTAAAATATGTTTTTTGTCTTCTAGCATTATAGTTTTGTCTTATTTGTTGTGTGATTCAGGTTTGTGTATATACTGAATATGTTAGGGAAGAAACACGCAACATTTTATTGGTATTTTTTACTAAAATTAATTAAATGAACGAAATGACTAGAAAAAAAATTTGTTCATTTTGCTGAACAGGACTTAAAGATCCGAGTCAGTAAAATGATCCGAACCGCCTATCACTAGCGGAAAGGAGAGCTTTTATAGCGGCCAGGCTTCCAGGGATTGGCCAACGGCAGAGTGCGCTGAGTGATTGACACCCCGTTCAGCCAATCAGATGGACAGACACTCCTGCAAAATAACATAACAAGGGGGAAAGAAAAACCATTACCTGACACACACTTACAAGGCGCAAGAACTCTTTAAATGGGCAAAAACCCTGGTATTACAGGAGAAGCCTTGACACCTCCCTCTGACACTCGGGTAATGCGATTACCATCTGAAGTCAAGTAAAGTATATATGTATAGCACATTCCGTACACAGGGTTATTCAGAGGGCTTTACATTGTAAACAAAGAATAAAAAAAGAAAGTACATTTTTAAAAAATCAAGCAAAAAAAAAAAGTCATATAAAAGCTTAATGATTAAAAACGGAAAATTAAGACATAGATTAAGATAGTAAAGTGCAGAGAAAAATGAGTTGTTCGAAACATTGGCGCTCAACAAAAATGCAACTAACAGCTTTGTGTTTAGACTGGTTTTAAACATCACAAAAGTGTTAGCACCGTTGATCTGGTGAGAAGAGCGTTACAGTAGTCCAGCCTGCTGTAGTTTCTCTAAATCTTGTCTGGAAACAAAGCATCTGATCCCATTTAGCACCGCTATTGGCCGAAGATTGCATGCTGCGAAATGACGTTGAAACGACGGGTATTGCACATCAAATGTTTGCTGGGTAAGAAGTTTACTGGTGCAGCCTCGTTTAGTATGGTTGCACTTCAATTATCAACACAGAAGTAGACTCAAATTCTCACAGGGCCATCAGAAGTTGTATTTATATGCTTCCAGGACATGTTAACTCGGGAAGCAACACCATTTATGAGCTCTGCTAACAGAGGCAAGCCATGTTATTCCCTTGTTATAGCACATAAAACTAATATTTAAGTCCTCTATATTATATATTATATAATATTATATAAATGCAATATTATTCATAAACAACTGTAGGATTTCTTTTATTTGAGCAACATCATCAGCGGATCCCCTAGCCTTTGGAGAAGCTGTTTGAGTATATTCAAACAAAGACTTCTGGAAACACCGAATTTCAGTCTCCTCATATACTCTCAAAAGGGAGTGGTAACTGGTCACAAAAGAATAGTCAGAGTTTAAACCCCCAAACCCCCTGAAGCAAATGGTGTGCAGGAGATATCCAGGAGAAGATAGAAGGTGGCAGCTGGAGCAATAAAACAATAAAGCAATAAAAGTAAACAATAGAGCAATAAAACCAAGTAAATCAGTTACAGAAATAAAAAAATAGGATAATACAGGCACACTCAGCACACACAAGAATACAGAGTATAAAAATGAGAATTCCTTATTATTCTTACAACAACGTCCTTGAATTACTTCGTATTTTTGGCTCTGCAAAAATGTGCGGTTTACACCGGTCCCCTCACAGATGAGCTTTTTGGCAAGCCCCTACTGAGTGGTGCTCTCAAGCTCATCCGGTTTGAGCAAACACAGCAACCATTAGCGACACATTTAACAACGCATTCAATTTATGTTCTTGTTTAAAATATGATAATTGACATGGCAACGACTATGTGGGATGTAACGGCACCTTATACACATACCTAAAAGATTATTAAGAACATCTGTCCAATTTCTCATTAATGCAATTATCTAATCAACTAATCACATGGCAGTTGTTTCAATGCATTTAGGAGTGTGGTCCTGGTCCACACAATTCCCTGAACTCCAAACTGAATGGGCGTGGCATGGTTGTTGGTGCCAGACGGGCCTGTCTGAGTATTTCACAATCTGCTCAGTTACTGGGTTTTCATGCACAACCATTTCTAGGGTTTGCAAAGAATGGTGTGAAAATTAAAAAACATCCATTATGCAGCAGTCCTGTGGGCAAAAACGCCTTGTTGATGTTAGAAGTCAGTGGAGAATGGGTTGACTGATTCAAGTTGATTAAAGAGCAACTTTGACTGAAATAACCACTCATTACAACCGAGGTATGCAGCAAACCATTTGTGAAGCCACAACACACAAACAACCTTGAGTCGGATGGGCTACAACAGCAGAAGACCCCACCGGGTACCACTCTTCTGCACTACAAACAGGAAAAAGAGGCTACAGTTTGCACAAGCTCATCAAAAATGGACAATTGAAGACTGGAAAAAAATGTTGCTTGGTCTGATGAGTCTCGATTTCTGTTGAGACAGAATTTGGAGTAAACAGAATGAGAACATGGATCTATCATGCCTTGTTACCACTGTGCAGGCTGCTGGTGGTGGTGTAATGGTGTGATGGATGTTTTCTTAGCACACTTTAGGTCCCTTTCAATGCCACGGCCTACCTGAGCATTCTTTCTGACCATGTCCATCCCTTTATGACCATCATGTACCCATCCTCTGATGGCTACTTCCAGCAAGATATTGCACCATGTCACAAAGCTCAAATAATTTCAAATTGGTTTCTTGAACGTGACAATGTACTAAAATGACCCCTACAGTCACCAGATCTCAACCCAATAGAGCATATTTGGGATTTGGTGGAACGGGAGCTTCGTGCCCTGCACCCACCAACTGCAAAAAATCCATCAACTGCAAGTTGCTTTCCTATCATTATGGGCCAACATTTCAAAGGAATGCTTTCAGCACCTTGTTGAATCAATGCCATGTAGAATTAAGGCAGTTCTGAAGAACGGAAAGGACTCCTACCGGTATCCAGTACTTGTGTAAGAAGATCCAGTACTCAAAAATAATCTGAAATAATAAGAGCAGACAAGTTGAAGACTAGGCAGGGCACACTCATATATCTTCCACAGACAGACTTGAATGGCATAACAGCATGGCAAATAAAATAACTCACACAAAGCAGTAGCTGACAGTGCTTTAATTAGCAGCAGGAATAGATGAGGAAAAGGTGAGCCTAATCAGACTGGATCAGAGCAAGAAGAGAATAATTGGGAACGCCTGAACCAAATGAAGGGGAGAGTATTGAGAGATTTTCTCATTAGTATTTACTGTTTAAGAAATTTAGCTTGCGTTTGACTTTCTGGTGCTGTTCTGAGAAAAAGAGAGGATGATTAAGGAATGTTTAGTTATTGTTGTTATTTATGAATGTGCTAGTTATCTTATCTACGCATGTTTTCTTTAATGATGGGAAACATTTAATTGACTAGTATAATAACATATTGATAATTGTTTTTGTCTTACAGATAGAACTGTTTGATATAATGTTTTTATAGGAATCTTTATCTTAAGGTAATTCTTGAATGATGCAAAAAAGGGGGAATGTGATGGAAATGTAATCATTATTATTAATATCTGTAATATAGATATTAATGATTCCTATAAGATTGTTGCGTTTATGTGTAGGCAAGTTCAGTGTGTGTGCGTGTGTGTCTTTGGGATGGTAAAAGAGATGGAAATGAAGGGTTGTTGTAGTGAAAGGCCAAGGGATTCCTCCCAAAAGCTCTCTTCTATCTTCCACTTCTTACTTCTTTGACATCCTCGTCTCTCCACTCTCTGCACTCCCAATGTGGCTATGCATGGCGTGTATGAATGAAACGCTTAGTTAACCTTTTATGGCTCTAAGGTATGATTTTTATCAAATTTTGGTTTTATTAAATAAAATCCAGTTGCTGTTTTCATTATTCAGTGTCTGTAATATATTCTGTAATAGCCCATATTTCTATAAAACGATTAAAGACCTTATTTGAAAACAGTGTAGGACCTTTTTAATTATATATGTTTATACATATATAACTGCACACCACAGAGAAACCATCCAAATATTCGTAAGAATCTCAATTTGGATAGATATGGCCTTTATTGTCCCATTGTGTTTTGGGTTGTTTGTTTACTTGTAAATATTTTGTGTATTGTGTATATGTAATGATGACCAACGAAGGGCCACCCCAATGACTTGAGAATTAAGGGAGCAGGACAAATATGTGCCCAGGTCAGGCAGGTGTCTAAAGACATTAAACAGGAACATTGTTTAAGTTCATAGTAACTGGAGATTAGGATTTCCCAGCGATGGGTTGCAGCTAGTATTGTGATTTATTTGTTTTATTTTGTTGACCCCCAACACCACAGAACCATGCTCACTGAAGTGTCCAAAAATGTGGAATTTTATCAGTACCCTTCATTTCTTCACTTTTAATTTGACCTTAGAAGGCTCTTGATATTACCTTCAAGCACGCTAGACTCCCTCTATCTGGCAAACTGTGTTCAGCACAGTGGCTCTCATAATAAGCTTGGATATCACCAAACCTGACAGATCCAGGTTATGACACACTTTGTGTTGAGATTAGATATCTGTTTATTTCAGTGTTTCTTCTGGAATGCTTTCATGAGGAGTTCAGCAGGGACACACCAAGGTCTTCATCTTTTTCTTCAGAGATACAATTTAGGTATGTGCGGCAGAGTTTTTAAGAATCATCACAGGACTTCTGGGACAGAGCTTCAGTTCTTGATGCATTGACCAGTCTATTGTTTCTCTTACAGTTTTTTTCCTCAATTTAAGATGTGAAAGAAAAATGTGCTCTGCTTTCTGTTCCTGTAGGACCATTTTCTAGTTTGACTCTGATTGTATGGATTTCTCAGAGATTCAGTTATTTGTGGCAGAGGCTAATTATTGTTAACCATGTTTGATTTTTATATGACATCTTCTTGACATGGAATAATAAATGTACAAAAAGATGGCAACATATTGAAACTTCTACATTTTTTCATTCTTCAAGAACAACATGTTATACAGTCTGGATTCCTGATGGAGAGTGACGCACAACTTGTTGCTTCAGGATTCAGAAAGTTTTTGATGGGTTTCAGATCAGGATAAATACTTTGTCATTGATTTATGGTCATCCTGTTCTTTTTTTGAAATACAACAGTCACTTTAGATTTGTTTTAGATCATTGTCGTATTGGACAAGTGTACGGCAACCAAGTGAACAAAGTGGTACCGGCAGCTTTTCTTTTCTTCAGTATAGAGCAGACCTTGATTGAGTTTATGATATTGCCAATAAAATACTGCTCCCCAACACCAGCAGTGCTCATGCAGCTCCACATAAGGATACGGCCACAAGCATGTTTCACCATAGGCTCTATGTATTTTTTCTTTGATGCCATACAGTTTTACAAACTATTAGTTCTAAAACTGATCTTGTCTCATCACTCCAGAGTTCCATAGTCTTCATAATTTTCAGCTCTGGCCTTAGTTAATTCTAGCCATGCTTTTTTTGGCATGGGTTTTAGGAGAGGCTTCCTTCATGGAGGACACCCATGCATGCCATTCCTCTGCTATGTGGCCATATGATGTCATGGGACATTGTCAGTCCTATTTGGTTTCTACTGCTTCAGATAGCTGAAATAACTCCTGTTGAGATGTTAACTTCTGTAGATGGCCTGAACATTGCTGTAAGATGTTTGCACTTTCAGCTAATCAACATTTTTGGATTATTTTGCAACAGTATTTTGACTTATATATAAAGCTTTGCTGATCTTCATGGAACCCTCACCTTTTTTTCGTGTTCTTGATTATGTTCTTTGATTTTCTGTTTCCTTTAAAAGCCATTGCTGAGACCATAAAATGGGAATGACTTTTCTTTAAAGGTGCCATATGATGAAAATGTGAATTATCACAATCCTGAAATTTTGACATTCTGTCATCCTCATCAAACACACGCCTCAAGTTGTATTCAGATTGTATTCTCTCCCTGCAGGACTTCTAGCAGACGCGCTATAACCTCTGCAGATGATGGAAAGAACTCTCCAGCTCATCTTATCTTCAAGGAACCGAACAAAGCTCATGTTACTGCTCTATTCATCACTCGATAGCAGCTCATGTTAAATTCAAATCACTGATGCTGGCATACAATACTATCTCCAAATCAGCCAAGGAACAGCGACTCATGGTTCCATCCCACAAAAGGAGAAAATCTCTTTGCGGAACCTTATCTCTCACTGTCCCTTGCTGGTGGAACAAACTCCCTGATCCAGTCAGGAAAGCAGCAACACTAACATCCAAAAAAGCAAATGAAAACTCTTCAGGGAGCACCTACTATAAAAAGAATTAATTAATAAAAAAATAAAAAAAATGTCCTCTCCTGTCTTTAATTTCTTTCTGCTATGGTTTATTTATACAACTTCTATTATGAGCAAGCTGAGATAGACTTTGACTGTGTAACGATTTCCATATTGTCTCTCCCGTTCTGTAAATCACTTTGGACAAAATCATCTGCCAAATGTGTAAATGTATTGTAAATGTAAACTTTTCCAACTGTTCCATGTGTTGATTTGGAGGTCCACGCTGTAAGGGTTTTGTTTACTTGTGCTATGCTTAAACACATTAATGAAATACACAATTGGAAAACTTCATACATCAAACTGAGCACACACTACATAACTTTTATAATCCCATAAGGAAATCTAGTTTCCGCACACACATGGAGACTCGTATTATATGGAGACTCATATAATATGGCATATTATCTTCCCTAAACATGCACACACTACACAATTCTACAATTGTGTGGAATGCACACTACAGGATGATGATACTACACGATATTGTACCACAACTTGATCTTTTATTGGCATTTTACTGCTTTTGTCACAGGTACACATGTCTGTACTTGTACATTCTGTCCTAAGACTTTAATTGTGCATATTTGTGCCGTCCCATGGACACAATTTCAAGAGGAGAGATCATAATGAGCAAACATTAACAGGTGTTTCCAATACTCCTTCCACTCCCTAAGACATAAAATGCTAACAACACCATTCCTTGTCGACAATTAAAAAGCAAACTATTGTTGAGCTCATTTGGCTGCTTTAATTCCTTCAGAGTTTCCTACTGAGTGAAAGTTAAGTCAACGTCATGTCGCTTAAATGTTCAGCTGTGGACCTCTGCCTCGTCCTCCCTTATCTTGCACAGGAGTGGCGCAAGGTGGCTCATTGGGGGAAACACAAATAGGCTTTTCTTCCTGGCCCAGCAATACACCAGCGCATATATCCCAAGAGGAACCTAGGACAGAGCGTAGAACAGCCAGCACTGAGCATTCTCTCGGGTGGCGAACAGGTCTTCCCAGATCTGCTGGACTGTCAGGGGATGGAGTCGTCATTCTCCTGAGCGGGATTTCCACCAAGACAGTCCATTCGCTGTCTAATTTAATCTGCTGGGGATATGAACTGCAACTAGGGACAGACCCCAATGGTGACTCCAGAGGAGCATTCTGCGGGCGAGAGCCAATAAACGGGGTGAGCATATCCCTTCTTGTCAATTGATATACGCCACCGCCGCCATGTTGTCCATCCTGACCAACAAATGATGTCCTTGCAGCATTCTCCTAAAGTGCTATACAATTACAATTTTTCTGAAAATCCATTATTTCAGAGAAAAACCTTTTCAGGCCTCTAAGACTTCAGTCTTTTATTTAATTGCGAAGTTTTACATTAAACATCTTAACATGCTTAAAGGTCTACATTGATACTTTAAAATATTTACTGTACTCACTATTTAAATTATTTTATTGAACTTTTCTTTTACCAAAAGGATATTTTAGAATATAACGGGACAGAAAAAAAATAAGTAAAAAAATTACATATACGTGATTTACATTTTTTCACGTTCATTGTCAAGAATTTAAACGTACTGGCATGTCAAGTCATAACTTTTATTTTGACATATAAGGAGCCAAATTGTGTTGTTTTAGATTCATTTTCAAACAAGCCACTTATTCAATAAAAGCAGATGTACATGAGAGTGTGGATCACAAAAAGTAAGTTGTTTTCCACAGTCAAGTTGTAGTGGTGGATACCTTGGATGTTTAGTCAAATATTCAGCCGTAATTGCAGATATATGCGTGAGGACAAACACAGGTGGCGACTGGCTTGACCACGGTCCTTGATTGATTCCTCGCCGGAGGAGAAGACGATGACCATATAGAAGGGACTTTGTACACAAATGTACAATGTAAACAAAGAGTCAAACATCTTGTAAAACTTGGGCAGGCTTTAATTTTTTTAACAAACCAAAATAATTGTTAAACTAAATGGTGTGTGCATTTGGAGCACCCTGTATGTGTACCAAGCACAGTGTTTCTTAAAAAAAAAAAAAGGCAAATTAGTGCTTTCCAAACATAGCACGTATGTATGTGACATGCTAAGCAGAGAAGAACAGACAAGCAAAACTGCAGGAAAACCAGAAAAGCAAGAAGCCTACGATCTGGAGGAGCTGCAAAAAAGGGGAGATTTGCATAAGCCTTTGCTTTCATCTGCCAAAGCACAGCAAATGTGTACAGAGTGCTTTGTAGGTTTACCATTTCAATGTGCAAATGCATATACATTTCTTTTCAAAGCACTTAACCTCTATCCTATAGGGCCTATAGAGTTAAAGTAGTCCAAATAATTCAAAATTAAATTAAACACTCATTCCTGCGATACAAGAATAGAATTCACAATCACATTTAAAAATGTAAATTGTAGGTTTATGTGGACATTATGAGCTGTATGACACTGAAATATATAATAATTAATTTGAAGAATGTGTTTAAGGAGGTCACATAGCTATGCAAGTTTGACTAAATGTTTTTCTTCTATTTGAGACACGTAATTCATGTCCATTCACTTGCAGTAAGACTGAAACCGGAGCGGTTGCGCTAATGTCTATTTGGAATTTTAGTGCTTTCCAAAAAAATTTTTTTGGAATGTTAGAATTTTTAATGTCTGTTTAAACTGTCCGTTTATCGATAGTCATAAGAATTGGGCAGTTGAGGCTGATCTTGTGAGGAAGGCCAAATATATATAAACTTTAAATATATAAAATATATATAAACCCAGCAAGACAAAAATGTAGAGAATGTTCATATATGCAGTCAGTGCAGACTGACTCATAAAATTATGTTATGTTTGACTAAATGTTGCTGTTCGAAGAGAACGTGTTGGTGTTTTGAAAAATGTATTATTGTATTTAACAATGGGTCATTTTGAGCAACTCTTTATAATATAATATGCTTTTCTTGAGATAATTTATTACCGTTTTTCACAATTGCTTTGACAGTTTTTTTTTCAGTATATTTAACAAGTTTCCTAAACTCAACACAATTATCACAACATTCGTCTAGGTAAAATATATAATTAACACTTTTTGTAACTTAGTAAAAAATGCATTCAATCCGGTGCGCCTTATAAATGGATCAATATTGAGTCACAACAGGTCTCGCAAGGGAAGCAGCCATCAAGAGGTGTCAACATATCCTGCGACAATGTGAGATAATGGGCGGGGTTTGCATGACTATTCATGACTTTCATGCTCTGTCTTAAAGCAACACTATTTGAAATTTGTGACAAAGTGATGCGTCATTTGGCTTTGCCGTCAAACGGTATGTTCCTATTTCACAATCTGATAACTTTGATAGCTTTTCCTTTTACACGAATCCTCAGGACTGGCTGTTAAATGTACTGCTACACTACATTCATGAGGCAGTTGCCAATTCCCTTCTTGTCAAAACTCCTTTCCCAGCGATGGGTTGCGGCTGGAAGGGCATCCGCCATGTAAAACATATGCCAGAGAGTTGGCGGTTCATTCCGCTGTGGCGACCCCGGAAGGGAAGAAAGCCGACATGAAGATGAATGAATGAGTTTCAACTCCCTCGTCTTTCTTTGTTCAATACATTTATGTCTGTCAAATAATAGCTGCATAAGGTGCAATCCTTCAATAAAACCATTTTAAATTCTTAATTCTGTGTAGTCCTCCAACGGAAATTGAAATATAACAATCTTTTGTAAACTAATGTAAATATGCACAAAAACAATAATGAACCAGAACAATACATTCAGATGAGTTTGGTTTTAAGTGTATTTTTACATTTATTTAATTTCATTTCATGTGTGTATTAGAACAATAAGAGGTAGTTAATTATAATAGAGAATCAAACCAAAACTAAAGTCTCCCCAGTGAAAGACTGCATGCAGAACTCACTGTTAGTCTTCAAGGACATAGACAAGATTTGCTGCAAAATTTTGGAATTTGGGAGATGTTGAAGGTCTATTTAAAATGTTAGATCTATTTAGTCAAATATGGAAGGAAGGAGGAAAACTACCCAAAGTATGAAAGGAGGCTGTGATTTTAACAATTAGAAAAGTAGCAAAGGATCCCACTAGATAATTACAAGCTAATTCCACTCACATCTCATCTATGAAAAAAAATTATTATAGAAAGGTTAACAGAAACTGGTTAGCAAAAGAGTAAAATAAGATTTCAAAGTGAATTCAGAAAGGAAAGGGTCACGATGGGTCCACTGATGTTCTTAGAATATTAGATAAGAAAGACACCGATAAATAAGGAAGGTGTAATTGCAGTTTTCTTTGATGTAGAAAAGGCCTATGACAAAGGAAGAAACATACTACACACAAACAGAAAAATACAATAAGCAATCAAAACAGTTGAAGGGTGGGAAGAACAGTGGGTTTTTAATTTCTCAGTAGCAAAAACAAATGCCTGTAAGGAAGCTGTATTGAAATCCATTTACAGAAGTTTAATGAGAAAACAGATCAGTAAACTTAATAAACAACCCAACCATCAATAACACAAAGGGGTCATCCAAAAGATAAAAACCAGAGAGTCAGGAAAAAGGGTCATACAAAATACAATACAAAAAAGGTAATCCAAATAAGTCAACAAGGAACGCTCGATAAGGCAGCAGAACTGACAATATTTCGTAAAGTGTTTGGCCCTGGCATCCTTTAATGGCTGCCAAACAGGAAATGATAGCAGAGGGAGTGAAGCCAGTCAATATTTAGTTGAGGGCTCCCTCTGCAGGCGTGGCATTACAGACCTATGGATAAGTGGGACCAAGGACAGGAATGGGCAATGGTTGGAGGAGGCCAGAGGGTAGTTCCTTGGGTGTTTTGGATTTAGCGCAGGATTGACAGGATTTAACATAGGTTACCACATCTTTGGACATTAATGGCAACCAAAAGGAATTTTGTAATAGGTGGAGAGTGTGTGAATTCCCAGATGTCCTGGGCTAAGTGAGGTGTGAACCTATTCTTCCAACTCTGAGACGTAATCCTTGAGGCACAAATAGTTTATTCACTTGAAAGGGATGGACCGATCCTTCAAGCCAGTGTCTCTACTCTTTGATTGCTGCCTTCATGGATATTAGTTCTTTATTGCCCACATCATAGTTGTGCTCAGAAGATGTCAGCTTCCTTGAAAAGAATGCACAGGGATAAAGTTTTTCTGGTTCACCATGACCCTGTGAAAGAATGGCTCCAAATCCACAATTGGATGCATTAACTTCAATCACGAAGGGAAGGTCAGGATCAGGATGCTTGAGAATCGAGTCTGTAGTAAAACTGTGAGTTTGCTGAAGGTTTTGGTAGCCTTTTCAGTCCATTAGTGATGATAAGGGGGAGGCAATCAGACTAAAGTTATGAATGAAGCGTCGGTAGAAATTTGCAAAGTCAAGAAACCTCTGAAGTTCTTTTACGATACTGGGTTTAGGCCATTCTGTGACTGCTCTGACCTTGGAGTCATCCATCTCGAAGGCTGTTTGCTTGACATGAAACTCATTTCTCTGCTTTGACATTTAGTTGGTTATCCAACAGGCGAGAGAGTACCGTCTTGACATGCTGGATGTGTTCAGATTCAGATGTGAAGTAAATTAAGATGTCATCTATGTATGCCACTAAATATTGGTTTAGAATATCCCAGAAGATTTCATTGATGAAGGACTGGAATACTGCTGGGGAAATTGCAAGTCAATACGTTATGACCAAGTACTCATAGTGCTCCCTAGTGGTGAGAAAGGCAATTTTCCACTCATCACCTTAACAAGCCTGGATCAAGTTGTAAGCACTTTTGAGATCACCTTTAGTATAGATCCTGACCTCACGTAGTTGTTCTAATGTGGAAGGAACCAGTGGAAGGGGGTAGCGAAACTTGACTGTTGCATTGTTCAAACTTCTGTAGTCTATGCATGACCTAAGCCACCATCTTTCTTTTCCACAAAGATAAACCCTGCAGCAGCTGGTGAAGTGGAGGGACGAATAGCTCCAGAATCCATAGCTTATTTTATGTACTCTTCCATGGCCTGGGTTTCATTTCGAGATAGGGGTAGACTCTGATTTTGGGTGCCATGGCATTGGGTAACAAATCGATAGCGCAGTCCCATGGTTGGTGTGGTGTTAACTCTGTGGCCTTGATCTTACTAAATTCTTCATAACAGGCAGAAATCTTAGTCGTTTCATTAGTGTTCGGACTTTCAATATCGGTTGGCATACAGGACTTGATGATGGCAGAGTGCATGCAATATGATTGGCAGAATTTTGACCAATGGGTTAATTCCCCATGGAACCAGGAAAGAACTGGGTCATGAAAACATGGCCAGGGGAAGCCAAGGATAATTTCATGCCTGGGAGAGTCAATGATGTAGAAGGAGATAGCCTCTTGAGGGAAAAGTCCAATATGGAGTTGAAGTGGTGCTGTCTCCTATGAGTGCGTTGTTAATAGCACTGATCTTGATGGGTGCTACACAGAGTTGAGTAGGGTTGTTAAATTTGTTAACAATGTCCTGGTGGATGAGATTCAAGGCCATTCCAGAATCGATCAGCGCTGTCAAATCAATGACAGTACTTTCAGTAGCCAGTCGAACAGGAAAAGTCAATGATTTAGTCGGTAGAGGAAAGAATTGCTCAACACTTACCTGGGTAGTAATTTTGGTGTTCTTCCGGTCATTGTGTGGGCAGGTTACACTGTGATGGCCTGTTTCACCACAGTAGAAGCACAGACCGAGTAAACGTCTTCGAGATCTGTCTGTTTTAGTGAGTCTTGCGAAACCCAATTGCATGGGTTCTTGGTTAGGCATGAGAGTGAGTTTCGGATTATGGCAGGGCTGGTATGAGTTTAGAGCGCTAGCAGGTGATTCTCCTCTAGGGAGCGTTCCTCATGAGATTATCAATCTTGATAGCAAGTGTCACATATTCAGAAAAGGTACAGCCCTCTCCTTTGCAAGTCAGTTTAGCCTGTAGATCAAGGTTCAAGCTTTGTTTAAACACAGCCTTTAAAGCGATGTCATTCCAACCACTTTCAGCAGCAAGTGTTCTGAACTCAATAGCATAATCTGCAGCATTGTGGGTGCCTTGAGACATGTGAATCAGTTGTGTCAATATACCCTTGCCCCCCGTAGAATATTCAAACACTTCTCTTAATTGTTGGACGAAATACTCATGGGAGGTACGAAACAGAAGATCTGTCTCCCAGACCGTTGCAGCCCAATTAATCACTCTACCAGTAAGAAGTGACATCAGAAAAGCAAATTTTTTGTCATCTGTTTCAAACTGTTTTTCCTGGCTAGCAAAATAAACCCCCACTTGGTAAATGAAGCTCCGGCATTGCTTAGTTGAACCATCAAATTTACCTGGCATAGCAAATCTTACCATCTGTGGTGTAGGGGAAGGTAATGAGTGGATGTACTTGGTCAAATGCTCATTTGTAGATTGAAGCTTGTTGAGCTGTTCTTGATAACTCGCGATCAGTTCACCTTGATAAGCAAAAGCCGCTTGGAGCTGAGAACACTGGATTCTGTGTAGGCGAAGTATTTTGTAAGGACGTGGAGGCTGAAGCTGTATTGAAATCCATTTGCAGAAGTTTAATGAGAAAACAGATAAGTAAACTTAATTTATAACCCAACCAGCAATAACACAAAGGGGTCATCCAAAAGGTAAAAACTAAAGAGGCAAGAAAAAAAGTTAATACACTTAGTAATCCAAACAAGTCAACAAGGAACGCTCGGTAAGGCAGCAGAACTGGAAATACTTAGTAAAGTCTATTTGGCCCTGGCCATGCTTTAATGGCCGCCAAACAGGAAATGATAGCTGAGGGAGTGAAGCCAGTCAATATTCAGGTGAGGGCTTCCTCTGCTGGCGTGGCATTACAATGCCATCTTGTTTATGTTGAAGGTGATCCCAGATATAAGTTTACTGATGTACGGTAGAACACTAGAGAAAGTTACGTTTTTTTTTAGAATTCTAGAAATAATGTTTGATAGCAAATTGTCGGGGAGTGATCAAATAAATAAAATGTAAGGGAAATGTCAGATGGTAATAAATATAATGAGACGTTTAGGTGGTATTAAACGGGGAGCAATTTTAATGAATTAAAAAGTATGTACATAGCACTGATAAGATTATGACTATGGGAGAATAGTATCAAAAACTTGGTTAAACTGAATTGATCCAAGTACAAGCATTAAAATTTTGTACTGGACCAATAAAAAAAAACACCCATTCCTGCTCTGCAAGTCTTGACGAGTGAGATGCCTTTAGAGGTGAGAAGGAAACAGCTAATGCTTAATTATTGGGCTAATCTAAAGGGACAGAGAGAGGAACGCCCAGCTAATAAGGTTCTACAAGAATGTTGGGAGAAATCAAGAATTAGAAGAGAATGATTTGGCTGAGTGGACATTGGAAAGAGATTAGTGTGGTGAATATGGATTATGGCTTGACGGTGTGCATCTCAGAGGTAGAACCATGGACATATGAAAATGTCAAAACAGATTTATATTTGTTGGAATTGAGAGAGGAAAAGAAAGAAGTAGACCCAAAGGAAAATTTTCAAAAATGTATTGATGAGATTTATCAGGGATATACACAAAAATACATAGATGGGTAGAGGGATGAACAGGCAAAAACCAGGCCAGCTTTGACAGTACCAGAAAATAAATATCAAAAACTGAGTAGAATGACAGATGAAGCAGGGGTGTATACAGTAGAAATGGTGGCTATTCTCTTGTCACTGGAGTGGGCAGAAAAGGACTATAAAGAAAAATATGTTATATGCACTGACTCTTTATCAACTATTAGAAGTTTGAATGCATATAAATCAAAAAGACAAGACATTCTGTTTGACATCCTGGCTAAATATACAAAAATAAAACACAATGGTAAATATGTTCAGTTTATGTGAGTTCCTGCTCACTTTGATGTGGAAGGAAATGTAGTTGACAGAGTAACAAAAGCAACAGTAAAGAAGGAACAATGCATACAGTGCATACAGTTAAGTAAATATGAGATTACAACAATAGTCTGGAATAAAGCAGTGGCAAAATTACTGGGACAGCAAATCAAGGCGGATATTCTTTTAGCAGTACAATAAAAAAGCGAAAACAACATAAATATAGGTAGGGTAAGAAGAGAGGAAGTCATCTTTAATAGATTATCAAAATTGGTTAAGAGATTGAGAAAGGCCAAAATTAAAAACTTCAAAACGTCAGTACAGTTACCAAGAAAGGAAAATGAAATCTTTTTTCATTACCTTAGAACAGTGCTTCTCAATTATTTTCTGTCGCTCCCCCCTAGGAAGAAAAAAACATCTCGCACCCCCGTGCATCTATAAATAGTATTATTTGTCTTTAAATTTGTTATAAATACACCTCTGCATAACACAGTATCCTTATTGATGTCTAAGAGAAAAAAGAAAGAAATATGGACCAACTTACAAAAAAGAGAAGCTTTATTAACTGTAGCAGTAAAGATTTAAGGTGCATCAGAAATGTAAAAAAAAAACATAAAATCCTTAATAAACTATAAAGATTGTTTGACTGGCAATGATTGCTAGCAATATTCAGCACGTTGTTGTTCAATCACATGTTGTCAACATGACTGTTTAAATAATAAAAAAAATATCAGTTGGTCACGTCTCAGATAAACGTTGACGGGTCACTTCAGGGCTTTCCTAAGCTATGTTCCAATCTAGGTTCTGGATCCTTCGGAGGAAGCAACCTTTCTAGCCTCATTGATAAAGAGGACAGTGAAGCACTTCTGCAGTGCTCTTCGCAAACCATCTTGGGAAACGCGAGGCTACGAAGGATGGTGGAGATGTATCCTCAAAACTGTAGAGGCCAATGGAGAGTGCGTCGAAGCAGGCTTCGCCAAAGACAGCATAAAAGGGCACTAATGAGCACAATTCAGAGCCTAAACAGGACAGATTGGACACCCTACCGCAGTTCTGTGAACAGTCGATGTGGGTGCGTTCTCCCTGAACATATATGGAGCTAGTGTTGGACTTTTCAGGCGTCCATTGCATGTTCAAAATGACTAAGAGACAGATTGCCAACTGATCTAGTTTTAATGAAGACTTCAGCAGAGGAATCAACAGTGGTTACAACGCGCTGGAGAAGATCCCAAAAATCATCTTCTGAAGTTACATTCAAAGTTCTTCTCCTTTTGTACCCAAATTGTTTACTTTCTCATTGCGTCAGCCAGGAGCTGTTTTCCATAGAAACGAAACAAGATGTCCCTTTCTGAAGGTGAGACGGTGGGAAGCAGGCGTGAGAAGGCCGGCCCGGCTTCCGATAAGGTTTTGCTGGAATTTGCTGGAACACACAGCCTCCTACAAATCCTGTCTTATTCAACTCATCAGTTGTTAGCAGTTTTATCTTAAAGAATAAGAAAGTTAATTAATACAATAAGTACTTAATAATATAAAAAGATAGAATAAACTATAAATCCCACACTAGACGGAAACGCGCATCTTTAACCCCTTGCTGTTTTGGCGAGATTTCACGCAAAATGGCAGATTTTACGAGTGAGTATAGTTTGATCACAACTCAAATGAGAACATGGTAAGCTTAAAATAAAGTTGATCTTGAAAACTGTTCCTTTAAAACAGATTGAAGTGTTCAGTTTTGCTATGTTTTGCCAGAGATGTTAATGCTATGTGTTTCTCTCTCCGACTCTCCCTATTTATACTCTCTTCTCTCTCTGTCACCTATATCTCTCTCTCTCTTTCCCATCTCTTTCTTTGTTCACTTAATATGTCTCTTCTCCCCCCCCTCTCTCTCTCTCTCTCTCTCTCTCTCTCTCTCTATATATATATATATATATATATATATATATATATATATATATATATATATATATATATATAAAACACAAATATCTTCCTTTTGTTTGAATAATGATAAAATATTAAGGAGATTTAGTTTCAAGATTTGTTTTTTTTTGTGTGAAATGGTCATACATGGTCATGCAAGGCATTCTGGTTTGTCTTCTACAATTTGGCTCTTGAGTAAAAATAATAATTGGGCACCCCTGCCCAACGGACTTATGAACTTTGCATGCATGCACAATTCAAGTCCACAAGTGTGACGTTTGGGACTCTCTCTCTCTCTGTGTAATTTACGGACATGTAAATGTTATTAACTCTGCTTTTAGTTGCTCTCAATATAATCATGAGATCTTACATTTACATTTATGCATTTGGCAGACGCTTACGTCCAAAGTGACGTACAGCAGAGGGGGGAGACAATATGCAATTTGTTACACAGTCAGTCTATCTTAGCTTGCTCATAATAACAGTTGTATCAACTGATCAAAAAAACATAGCCGGAAGAAAATAGACAGAAAAGGAAAAAGTTTTTTGTTTGTTTTTTAATAGCAGGTGTTCCCTGAAGAGAAGAGTTTTAGTTGCTTTTTGAAAGCTGTTAGTGTTGCTGCTTTCCTGACTGGAGGTCAGAGATTTTCTGCCTTTGTGGGATGGAACCATGAGTTGCTGTTCCTTCTCTGAGCACAGGCTTCCTTAAGGGCATGTGGGAGTGTATGAGCTTGTGGAGGTAAACAGGGGCTGATTTGGAGATAGTTTTTGTGAGAAATAGTGATTTTACATTTAACACAAGCTGCAATGGAGAGCCAGTGAAGTGTGATGAAGAAGGGAGTAACATGAGCTTGCTTCGGTTCCTTGAAGATAAGACAAGCTGCAGAGATCTTGATCATCTGAAGAGGTTTGAGAGCGTTTGCTGGAAGTCCTGCTAGGAGAGCGTTACAGTAGTCCAGACGTGAGAGGACCAGAGCCTGAACCAAGAGTTGAGTTGCATACTCAGTTAAGAAGGGCCTGATCTTTGGGATGTTGTGAAGTGCAAACCTACACACTGAAGTTGTATTGGTGATGTGATCTTTGAAGAACAGCTGTTCATCCAAAAATATTCCAAGAGTCCGAACTGAAGGAAAGGGGTGATTGTAGAGGATTCCGACTGGAAGGTTTAGGTCGTGATGCACAGAGGGATTGGCTGGGATTACCAGAAGTTCTGTATTGGCCATGTTGAATTGTAGGTGATGGTTCTTCATCCAAGTAGAGATGTTGTTCAGGCAGTCAGTTATGCGAGTAGTTACTGATTGGTCATTTGGGGATGAACGACAGACAGAATTGAGTGTCAGTTGAGCAGTGCTACAAGAATCCGCGTCTGAGGATGATAGAGCCCAGAGAGGTAGTGTAGATGGAGAAGAGAAGAGTTTTATATAGTGTTATAAGAGATTATAAATTTGAAGCTATGTTTTAACTCTGACCTAACTCTGATGCCGGTGTTATAGCAGAGCTTAGCATAAACTTGTGCTGTATTCCTTGCTTTGAATTGTTCACATGAATTGTGAATTTCAGGGTTAAAACCAGTCAATAACTTCTTCATCTAACTTTCTCATTCCAGCTGCAGACATGAAAGATTAATTAAGTTTTACGCTAACGTTTGATTAACTTTAAAGAGATTATCTTCCTACTATCAGGAGAGACAGACACACATAGGGTAGAATTTGCGTGAGTAGCTTTAGTTTTAAACAACCTCAAACTAACGTTATGTGATTTGCCTTTGTAGGATTTTTTCCTATTTAAAATTAAACTCAATGTGAAATTGGACTGAGGCAAGAATCCCGCTCCCGGATCTGTAACAGCATTGCTGTCCATTATCACACACGACCAAACTTTTTCTCGCTATTCCGGAGGGTCAAACAGTAGATTTACTCTGAGGCTTGAGGGAGAGGCCTGTATTTTTATTGAACAAGCCCAGTGTCCTTCAGAAAAATAAAGCAATGGGCCAGACGCCTATGACAGATAATTTTTAGTTTTACACCTATGCGCACATTAATGACAGCCGCTGTTTTTTTTTTTGACAGCCACAGGTGTTGCATACCACCAAAAACTTTTCAAGTACCACACTTTGAGAACCACTGAGATAGATGATAGTGATTGATGCTGTAGGAAGGTTATGTGATGCATGTTCATGTCACCGGGGTTCCCCAGGGTTCAGTCCTTGGCCCACTTCTCGGGAACCCCGGTGATGCATGTTCATGTCACCGGGGTTCCCCAGGGTTCAGTCCTTGGCCCACTTCTCTTCTCCGTCTACACCACCTCCCTGGGCCCTATCATCCTCAGACACGGATTCTCCTACCACTGCTACGCTGACGACACTCAACTCTATCTGTCGTTCCCCCCTGATGACCTGTCAGTAACTACCCGCATAACTGACTGCCTGAACGACATCTCTACTTGGATGAAGAACCATCACCTACAGCTCAACATGGCCAAGACAGAACTTTTGGTAATCCCAGCTCATCCCTCTGTGCATCACGACCTCACCATCCAGCTGCAATCCTCTACAGTCACCCCTTCTCTTAAGGTCAGGAATCTTGGAGTGCTTTTGGATGAACAGCTGTCCTTCAAAGACCACATCACAAAGACAACTCGAGCGTGTAGATTTGCACTGCACAACATTCGAAAGATCAGGCCCTTCTTAACTGAGCATGCAACTCAACTCCTGGTTCAGGCTCTGGTCCTCTCACATCTGGACTACTGCAACGCTCTCCTAGCAGGACTTCCATTAACTACGCTCAAACCTCTGCAGATGATCCAGAATTCTGCAGCTCGTCTTATCTTCAAGGAACCGAAACGAGCTCATGTTACTCCCCTCTTCATCACTCTTCATTGGCTCCCCATTGCAGCTCGGGTTAAATTCAAATCGCTAATGCTGGCATACAAAACTATCTCCAGATCAGCCCCTGTCTACCTCCATGAGCTCATACGCTCCTACATGCCCTCCAGAAGCCTGCGCTCAGAGAAGGAACAGTGACTTGTGGTTCCATCCCACAAGGGCAGAAGAACTCTCAGCAGAACCTTCTCTTTCACTGTCCCTGGTTGGTGGAACAAACTCCCTGATCCAGTCAGGAAAGCAGCAACACTAACAGCTTTCAAAAAGCAACTGAAAACTCTTCTCTTCAGAGAACACCTACTATAAAAAAAAAAAAAAAAAAAAAAACTACTACCTTCTTCCCCTACTGCTTTGGTTTTTTGATCAGTTGATACAATTTCTATTGTGAGAAGTTGAGATAGACTTTGACGGTGTAACAAATTGCATATTGTCTCTCCCTAATGTAAGTCGCTTTGGACAAAAGCGTCTGCCAAATGCATATATGTAAATGTAAATTTTATGAGTTTAGTTACTCCCATGAGCTCCCCAGAAAACCAAAATTTGGTTTATAATGAAATTATATTTGATTTATAATGGCTGATTAACATGAATGAGGACGCCTCACTGATCATCAATCATTAGGAATCCCATTGCAAAGACCTTGTGCAATTGGTTTACCATAGAGTGACATGCCTATCATACTTCAACAGTCTATCAATGCTCATGGACTAGAATAGTTATCTTAAGCCACGCCCACTATTTTCCTTCATAAACTTCTGTGACCTACACTGCCGATCAGCTAAAGGGAGGATAGCAAATGAGGGCACAGGCACCGCTGCAATGTTATCTTTTAATGACTTAACATAGGGTCAAACTTTGTCAAGCGGTAGCTCAGACTGAAAATGTCATTAAGAATCTATATCTCAAACATGAAACAAGCTAGAGGCACAGGGTTTAGTTATGTTACTCATAGGGGCATGCTAGAATTTTTGCTATATATCCTCATACTGGTACCACTAAAGGATTCTGGGTAATCTCTGGCAATGCTGAGGCATTTTCTAATTGACTTAACATGGGGTCAAACTTTGTCAAGCTGTAGCTCAGACTGTGAATGTCGAAGCTAAGGGTCAAAGGTCAGAACATTGTCTTGGAAAATTGGTGCCACACTGTATCAAACACTAAACAACAAATAGGGGGATTAAAACATTTACTTCAATATTGATCTGTTGTAATGTTTTAATTTCAGAAGGAACAAGAATCTCAATATCTCTTGACTTTATCAAAGTTAGCAATAAACTTAACACTCAGTTAACTCTGAAAACACAGCCATAACACAATTAATTTAGGGAAAGACTTTTGTTGAGGACAGACTTGACAACACAGCTTTTTGTTTGAATGAACACTTTTGAAGAAGTCTAAATTGTACATCTTTAAAAAGTTGAAATGGCTTTATAAACCATATATACACCTAAATGTTCAAATATGTATGTTTTGCAATAATTTACTGGATATTTCTTTTCAAGAATGAATCATGAGAAATATTTAATAAAAAGATTTTGTGACAAAACTAATTATTTTTTGTGGCCCCTTAAACAGTGTACTCAAATGCTTGAGGGAAAGGAGCATACAATGAAAAGCAGAGTAATGGTTAATGTGTCTTTCTGAAGATGGATGTTTGAGACTCTCTGGAGGTCAGCAATGGTACTGCACAAGTTTTTTTATGCACAAGTAATTTTTCTCACTAAGAGTAGAGTGCATGATTAAAGGGTGTTTTTTTTAAATTGCTGTTTAAAAATAGTTAATTAATGTGATTTACTGCCTAAAAACAGCTGGAGTCAGTTAAAGAATATAAAATTAATACAATTTAAAAACTATTTAATTGCAAGGAGAAAAAATTATTGATGGATACTAATTTAAAATAAAATAGTTATTATTCACAGCCGTTCTACAATTTAATTGATTTGGAATTTTCTAAGTAAAATTTTATATTGTAAACATATATATATATATATATATATATATATATATATATATATATATATATAATAACCAAAAGAAGGAAATAATAATAGACCCTGATTTAACGAAATTATTTTTTAAATCATTTGTTTACAGTTGGGATGCTAAATTGTTCCTAAACTAAGATCCAATCAAGATTATGTCCTATTTTAAAAGCTTGTCTATTAGTGGACAGAAACCGCCTGGGGATGTGGCACTGATAAACCCATGGGCCTTGTGCATGTGACTTTCATTTTAACCTCATTTCAGCTTCAATTCTTGACATGATTTCAGTGCCAAAAATGATTGACTTGATCTTCCATCATTCCATCTTTGATCATTCCATATCTAGATCGCTTTTGCTTTAATGTTAATTTAACAAATGTATTGGACACAAATAAGATGTTACAAATAAGATTGTCAGCGAGACACTGTCCAGCAGGTGGCACTGATTAGCTGAGCAACAGCAGAGAGTAAAAGGGTAGGGGTGGGTTGAGGATTGCATTGTGAGGCAGAAAGCGTGGTGAAAAAGAGTAGCACTGCATAGCCTCATCTTTTATCCCCATCGTCATTTTTATAATCGTTATTCTACTTTTATTCTCTCTTTGGCATACCTGTTCATCGGTGTAATCTTACTCACAATCAGCACATTTTACTTTCATCCCAATATTAATTATTGTCATCATCATATCACAATATTTTCATCACTATGACCCTCATCACCATAACAACCATTACGGTAATCGCCATCACCTAGCTCCAATCCAAAACCATAAATCACATAAAAACATAATCACACTAATACCACATAGCATGACCATCATTGTGTTACTTGGAGTCATCTTCATCACTTTTGTGCACACTTTCTTCATATGACCATGATTTATACAGTCATTATTATTACCATTTTTTTCCATCATCAGCATCTTTTAACCCTTACATGATCTTCATTTTTTTACATCACCTTTATTTTTTTCAATCACATCTCCACAATTGTCCCAATCTCATCATGGCAATAATTTTAATTGAAAACCCTATTTTCACTCATCTCAAATAGAAGAAAAACATTGATTTTTCCTTTGCATCATTACATTATGTCTAAGGCCACAAAAGCTAAATTCAGTTTTTTTTTATTCATTTTAATTCTTTCATATGAGCTACTGAATTTAATGCATAACCAATTTTTTTGCAAAGCTGTATCAGTCACATGTATTTTATTTACACAGAAGATTTATTTACACAGCAGTCACAAACACCAATAAAATTGTATTTCACAAAAAAAAGCTATTTTATTATTTCTAAAAAAACAAAACAACATGAAGCATTTTACTCTTAAATCAAGGTATTCACATCACTCATAAACACCATAAGACCTCAACTAACTTCCAAAGGTTTATTACGAATTAAGTGGCTCTTATAGTAAGATCACCATCATTGTTTAATCATAGTTTAGTTACATGACCACCATTGTCCCCTTATGTCATCATCTGTCAAAGTAATCATTGATTTTATCTAAATCAGATCCATGAGCACATTCACGATAATGAACTTTTTATGAATCTATTGCTACAGGCTTATTTTAAAATGTATGTAATTATTTTCCTATCTAATTTTATATATATATATATATATATTTATTTATTTTTTTTTTTTAAGAGAATTTTGTCTTAAAAAGTCATAATCGAGCTCAAGCTACACATAGTCATCCGTTGCACTATAATTTTATCATAAAAATTGAAGGTACTGTTTTGGGCACTGAGATTTTCTGCGTGACTCAGGTGGCTTGAGAAAGCTTGAGAGAGCACAAGGGATCCAGATGCCCCACTTTTGCCCCATCTGCCAGGCTCTTCCCTCAGGAGGACTATTCCGCAGCATCAGGAGCATCACTGTCCTTGGAAGACCCAGAAGATGGAATTTAATTTAAGCCAATCAGAGTGCACAACAGACTTAAAAAGCTCAGTGAATTTTTCTTCTGAACAATTTCAGTCAGTGCAAAACTATAGACAGTGCAGTGAAAGATGAACGATGTAAAGAATCAATAGACATCGCATAAAGTAAAAAACCTAAGATAAGACCATTTAAGTACATTGCTTGAAGATAACTTGCAGATTTAGATATAATAAACTGATTTGTATTCTTATCTGACTAATAACAAACTATTATGAGCATATTAAACACTGTAAATACATTGGTGTTCTGTATTTATTTTAGTATTATTGTGAGCATATTAAACATTGTAAAGACATTGGTGTTTAATATTTCTTTTAGTATTATCTGTTTGTTGTTTGTTTCAGTTTATTTTTAGATATCTAAATATTCAGAAACAGGGCACATGCAGACTTGAAACTAAAACCTGTGGGGAAGAGACCCTATAGGAATGAGATTGGATTGTTGAAAATTTTATTACAAAATACGATAACAATAACCAATAACAACTGAACCTTTTTTATGTTTTCACCATTTAATTATATGTAACAATAAACCAAATAGACACTTGAAAAGCAGCAATTTTCAGAAACCAAAATTTGTTGATAAAACATTTTCACTTATTACTTTTCCTCATAATTTCTTTTTAATGGTGTAAACAGTCTTTTTGTCTTTTTCTTGTGCTGCTGCTTTAAAATGGGCTGTGCTATCATAGGGATTTCCTCAGACACCGCTTAGCCTTTTCTGTCAATCAAACCTTGGACGCCATTTTAAAACATGTCCAGTGATTCCTGTCTGCTTGGCATCTAGGGCTTAGTAGCAGTAGGACGGCGACAACTTCATCATCCATTTGCCTTTACTTCTCTCCTTCCTTCGTAAAAAGAGCTTTGTTCTCTGCTTCTCTGTCTATTTTTATCCCTTCATTCCACAGGAAATTCATGACGATGCTTGGAATATTTGGTCATGATCACCATGGCAACACTACAAAAGCAGGAGTAGTTAATACATGTTTGCAGACTCTCTTTTGAAATTTTTTTTTCATCCTTTCATCTTACTTTAATACAGCTTTCACAATTCTCACAATTAATTTCACATTTATCACAATTTATTGCTTTCTGCTTTTTTGTCTGATGTACTCTCACAACCTCACACACACACCTCCCCATTCCACCAGCCAAGCAAATACAGCCATTTTTGTCATGAGCTTAAATTTATTTTCCACATTGCATGCTTATCAAGTTTTGGATGTAAAAATAAGGAACATTTTCTGCAACCCTTAATCACTATTGGAAATCTTTTAAATATTTTATGAAAATGTCTTAAATTTACATAGAGCATTTTCAGATGCTCAAAGATGCTTTGACACTTGCCTTTGGCCACCAGCCCTCCGGTTGTAGGACTAACTCCACCAATATGTCACTTTGCCACCCAATAGTGGTGGACATAGGTTTTTTTTCTCAATGTAATTTTGAAATAATCTAGATTAAAATGCCTCATTTGAATTACTGTGAAAAATGCTGCGAGCACAGCATATCACTTCTTCTGTAGTTCTGGAGACACATCTACATGTGCTTTAATCTCAAAGGACAGTGGATTCTAAAGAACCGGACCTGGACAAAACCCTAACAAGCTGGTAAGCTCGCTAAAATTTCTCAGCATGATATTCATTCATTCATTCATCTTCATGTCGGCTTTCTTCCCTTTCGGGGTCGCCACAGCAGAATGAACAACTCTCTGGCACATGTTTTACGCAGCGGATGCCCTTCCAGCCGCAACCCATCGCTGGGAAACATTCACACACACATTAACACTATGGACAATCGTTCTTACTCAATTCACTTATACCGCATGTCTTTGGACTTGTGGGGAAACCGGAGCACCCGGAGAAAACCACGCGGTCACGGGGCAGCATGATATTCTGAACCCAAAACAAGGAGGAGAAAGTCATCGGGCAGAAAACTGGAAAATTCATGGAAATAGATGTAAAGGCTCTCTGTTTGCACTGGGCTCATCTACACCAATTCATCAGGAAGTGCAGCTACAAAACTAAAATACTTGAACCAACTGTGGATACTGCTCAATCTCAGCCTGTCAGTCAACAATCAAAGCACACATTTCAAAAGCAGGGGGTCAAGAAATAAGCAACGTCCAACTCATGTCTCAGTGGAACCGGAGACTCTGATTTTTGGGGATTATATAATCCACCATCTATGGAGCAAAATGATAGCGACATATTATCTCCCTCATGCTACAGTGTCAGATATCAACAAAATGATAAGAGATATCATAAGCAAGCACAAGACAAATCATCATTCATGTGGGGGAAAATGATGTAAAGAAAGGACAATCAGAGCTGCTTAAGAAGGACTTTATAGAGCTATTTGGCACACTTGAAAGTCTCAAAATACAGTGTTTCATAAGTGGTCCGTTTCCGGCAAATGGCACAAATATGTTCTCTCGGTTGCTTGGGCTCAATACATGGCTAGAACACGCCTGTTTCCAGTAGTTTCAAGAGGTTTCCAGTATATTGTTAATTTTAATGTGTTCTGGAATCAGCCAGATTTGATCACATCAGATGGGTATAGAGCTAGAGTTCTGACAAAACAATCTGAATTTGAATTGTGTTGATTTGAATGATTGAGGATTGTAATTTAATAAACATGAATATTATATGCCATGAGAAATGATTTTGAATTTGAATTTCTTAGCTTGAATTTGAATTTTGTTACTTGAATATTGGATATCTGAAATTTAAGACAACTGAATTTTTTTAAAGCATAATTATTTATTGGACATAATTTAAAACAGATTTTTTATTCAGAATTTATAAACTGCAGATATTCAGTCATTAAAAACATACAGTTTCAAGATGAAAAGTATACAGGCTGAGTCTTGATAAATAAAGTGAAAATCTATGGAGAGAACTGAAGATAAAAGTTAATAAAAAAGGTCCAAGGAGCCTTCAAGATTTAAAGAATGTTTGTGTGGAAGAATGGGCCAAAATCACTTCTGAGCAATGCAGAGGACTGCTCTCTCCATACAAGAGACGTCTAGAAGCTGTAATCATCAACAAAGGTTATTCTACAAAGCATAAAATAAAGCTAGATATGATGAGGATCAACATTTTGATAACATACAAAGCCACCAGGACATCTCAGTGGCCACACCACCACTAAATGAGGATAGCCACACCATCTCAAAAACTACACCACCACCGAATGAGGATGAGGATAGCCCCCTGGACAACAACCGGAGTCAACTGAACAAATCCCTGGAGGATACATCAACAATATCCACATCTACAGGATCCCCCCATCTCTGTTTCCCAGCGCAGCATGAAAAACTAGTTTTGCAGGAACCAAGCTGTCGCACTCGTTGAACGGCAAGCCCCTGAAAATCGCCCCCAAAAAGGTGGGCACCTCCCCCTGCTATAGCAGAAAGAGTTCTGTGATCAAACCGCCTGTGCCAAAATCACCCCCAACCCACCCTTACTCCACCAAACCATCAGTGAGATAAATCTAGGACATTCTGCGTCAAGGCACCGACCTTGGGGAATGTTTTCAGAATAGGCAGATGTCCTCAGCCCCTTTAGCTCTTACTTTATTAGCGATACAGAAAAGGCCTACAGACTGCCAAATCTGATTAAAAGAAACTGCAATTCAGAGACCACTTGCAAAATAAATTTCTGTTAGAAAGAGACACATAAATGATAACACTAGCGAGATGGTTAGGCATGCCATATCTCAAACACCAAGCATCACTGCTGGCACAGCTGACTTCCTTCTTGATGCATTCACTTTAAAAATCAAGTCCGTTATAGACGACATCGCACCTATAACGGCCAAGAAGAAACCTGGGAGACAAAAAACACCCTGGAGAAATTCAACAAAAGTTCAAAGTATGAAAAGACTTTGCAGGAAGGCTGAAAAAAGGTGGAGAAAATCCAAACTTGTCATCTACTACGACCTTTAAAAAAAAGTCTTCATGCTTTTAATTCAGAATAAATCATAGCTAGGCAAGTGTTTTTCTCAAACTTAATTAATAACAACCTCAACAATACTCTAACTCTCTTTGCAATGGTAGAGATGTTAACCAGCCCACCAAACCAGACTCTAAGTGAGCTTCTGTCTGAGGATAAATGCAATGAGTTTGCTTCCTTTTTCATCAATAAAATCAGTAACATCAGAAAAGGAATTGGTGCTTCCCCCTGCAGGGCTGCGGATAGACATCCTCAGCCTCCACTCTCAATGTGCACCTTTAACCTAATCGATAACTAAACATTAATAGAGATGGTTCAGAACCTTAGAACATCAACATGCAGTCTTGACACTCTACCAACAGTCTTTTTTAAAATGGTTCTTAAGAGTCTAGAAAAGGACCTCTTAGAAGTTATAAACACCTCCTTGTGCTCTGGCTTTTTCCAAAAATCTCCTAGAACAGCAGTGGTAAAGCCACTACTGAAAAAGACAAACTTAGATAATACTGTACTGAGCAACTACAGGCCCATCTCAAATCTCTCTTTTATTAGAAAAATTGTGGAAAATATTGTGGCAAAACAACTGATTGAATTCCTGACCCAAAATTAACACATTGATTGTTATCAGTCGGGCTTCAGAGCTCATCACAGCACAGAGACAGCACTACTGAAGATAGTCAATGACCTCCGGTTGAACACTGATTCAGGAAAATTAACTGTTCTGGATCTACTTGTTCTGAGCGCTGCCTTTGACATGGTTGACCACAAAATCCTTCTTGATAGATTAGAAAACTATTTGGTCTTTCAGGAACTTTGATAACATGGTTCAGATAATACTTAGAAGGAAGAAGTTTCTATGTAAACATAGGTGATTACATGTCGAAGTGGACTGCAGTGTCTTGTGGAGTCCCTAAAGGCTCAATCCTTGCTCCTTTACTATTTAACCTGTACATTTCCACTGGGCCAAATTATGAGAAGGAACCAGATATCATACCACAGTTATGCTGATACACAAATTTATCTAGCTATCTCCCCGAATGACTACAACCAAATAAACTCTCTCTGCCAATGTCTTGATGAGATTAAAAACTGGATGCAAAACAACTTTCTTCAATTAAACAAGGACAAAAAGATATTGGATTCGGAAGCAAAAGTGAGGTTGTTAAGTTTAACACATACCTCAATCCCAAGGGCCTAACAACTACAAATCAGGTCAGGAATCTTGGGGTGATTCTGGACTCTAATCTTAGTTTCAATAGCCACGTCAAGGCAATGACCAAATCAGCTTATTACCATCTTAGAAACATTGCAAGAATTCGATGGTTTGTTTCCAGACAAGATTTAGAGAAACTGATTCATTCTTTCATCTCCAGCAGGCTGGACTACTGTAACGCTCTTCTCATCGGTCTTCCCAAAAAGACCAATCAACAACTACAGCTTGTTCATAATGCAGCGGCTCGAATTCTAACCAAAACTAGAAAGTCAGAACACATTTCTCTAGTTCTTAAGTCTCTACACTGGCTGCCGGTCTCCTTCAGAATAGATTTTAAAGTTCTGCTGCTCATATATAAGACCAAACATAACTTAGCACCTAATTACCTAACAGACATGATCAGTGAATACACACCAAACAGAGAGCTGAAATCCCTCAGATCAAATAAATTAGATCGACCTCGGGTAAATTCCAAACAGGGTAAATACTCTTTTAGTTACAGTGCAACCCACAGATGGAACCAGCTTCCAGAGGAGATCAAGGGTGCCAACACTTAAGTCACGTTTAAATCCAGGCTAAAGACTCACCTGTTTGGTTGTGCTTTTGTCGACTGAGTGCCAACATCCTAAAAACTATTTTACCTGTGCTATACAAATATACTTGCCTTGCCTTCTAAAATAACCCTCCTAGGGAAGAAAACCACACCTTTAAATTAAACACACCTTCTATATCTTGTTTGATTTCCTTTTTATGCTGAATTTCATTCACTACTAAAGAATTAAGTTACATTTTTCATTTCCTTTTTAAGAATTCTGCTTTTTTTTCTTTTTTTTAAGTCTTAAACTTCCCCAACTTGTAGAAGTATTTTATGAATTATTTTATTAATAATTTTCCTCTCCGAATTGAATCTAAAATGTTTGATAGGCTATTTGCATTCTATTTAAAAGTAGGCATCCCTGTCTAGTTCCTCTCTGTAAAGGAAAGTATCTTGAGTTTGCACTATTTGTACACACTGATGCCACTAGACAAGAATATAACAGCTGTATCCCTGAGAACAAATCTATTGGACATCCAAATTTTTTTAGAACATTAAATAAATGCTTCCACTCCAATCCATCAAAAGCAAAATATATTCAAGTTTTCAGAAGGAATGTATAACTTCTGAATCATCAACATTTGTAAATAGGATATTATAAAGACGATGCAAGTTAATGAAAGGGTTACGACCCTAGTTAAACCCTGTTTGGTCATCTAGAATTATATTGGAAAGGACGAGTTCAATGAGTTATATAGCATCGCACCAGTACTGGTACAGGTGAGAAAAAGGAAAATGCCTTGGCAGAGCGATTAAAAGATCTCCAAGGGTCTACCAACCCATATAGATCGCATAGACTTTTAATTTTTTAAGATGCTGTAGAAATGTAAATGGTTTTAGTTGAGGAACTCACACAGTTAAACTCTCCACCTATTCATCAAGGGGGGAATTGCAGCAAAAAAAAATGCAAGAACAAATTACTATCATCCAAGTTGGACGCATATAAATTAGCGAAAATGACCTATTTTCCAAATAGGCATCCAGTATTAATCAGATAACGACCAGCTGTATCACTAATATTTTATTCACTCTCAAAACGGACATCCTTCCTGATGCGGATGCCTGCACGTCTGCTTGTAGCATTAAAGCTGGAATGAAAGCCCTTTTGTATTCCAAGATAAAAACTTTAAATCCAAATAGTTGTTTCTTGACATTTGAAACGCGTGTTTATTAAACAGAAGTGGTGAAAAAAACCTTTATTGAATTTGAATAACAAAGAATTTTAAAACATTAATAGAGCATGCACAGTTAAATTCCAACACCTATGTTACCCCTTTTCCTCCCCAAGTTTCTCTCCCCCTCCCACAAAACACAAACACCTGCTGGTCTAACGAAAGTCAAAACTCACCAGCTTTCTCCCTTACTCCAATAAACTTATGTCAACAATAAGAGAGAAAATAAAAACAAAACAAAAAATGGAATATATGAGCAATCACCAAATCCAAAAAACAGACTCCACAAAATAAATCCTCTTCTATCCTTCCAGAATTCTAGATCCAGAAGTGAGTCAGAAGCAGTTATTGTCCATTTTGTTTCATACATAATCCGCATGCGAGTCAGATAAAGAAGGCCAAACTATTTTAGTTGGGCTTTAACCTTAGTGAACTCTGCTCTCAGCTTGGCCAATTCATCACTAACATCTGGGAAAATTTGAAAAATGTGAACGTATTAAGCAAAAACTTTAATGTCGATGGTTGCACACCCTCAGACTTCGCTGTGATGCCAATTACTCTGCTGTTGTTTCTGCTGGAATGGTTCTCTCGATCGTCGAGATTCGCTTTGAGTTTTTCGTTATCTTTCGATAACATCAGCCAGGTAGATTCTAGCATGGCCACTTGACCGTCTATGTCCATCAGAGGCTCCCCCATATCCTTTAACTTTTCTTCGTGCTCTGACAATAAAGTATTTTTACGGTTGAAACTGAGGGTTTGTGCTCCAAGAAGGACATCCTCTCTGAGCATTCTGATTTCAGACCGAGTTGTCGAATATCATCCCCTTAACGGGGAGAGGTCATATCACTCGCAATATTTTTTTTTAATCTTTCAGCACTTTTTTTACCTTTCTTTTTTTCCTTTCAGCATGGTGTTCCAGCAATATTCTCTAAGTTTCACTTTCGTTGACTATAAGCACTAAATATATGATAAATATTACATAACCTCCTGGAAGAAGGAACCATTCGACCTCTAACGCCGTCATTTTGCCAGAACCCCCAATTTATTTCCATTTCTGATTAGACTATTTGCAATATTAGAGGCAAGATCTGATATTTTTGTTATTTTCACAGTAACATCTTTGATGAAAAAGAAATTAAAATAAATAAGTGATTAATTGTTTAAAAATGTAGTAAATAAAATGTATACAATCATTTTTGGGGGGAAAGGGCTAAGTTACAAAACAAACTTTAAAAGCTTTACAAAAATTCCTAGAGCCCTCAAGTTAGCCATGGGCTAGTAGCAAGTCCCTGAAGACAATCTCCCAGAGTGCCTTGCTCATGAATAATCACACGGTCAAACTAATGGACGAGAGTGCTGAAGGGTGTATGACCTCAACGCTACCCGAGTGACAAGTAGGCAATCTGCAACAGATGTCTCTGGTCACGCGCCATTGAAATACTGCCCGATCAATAATGGCAATGAGAGGTGACGGCTGGGGGATGGAGGGAAAAGGGGGTGTACGTCTATCAATAGAGTGGCTCTATACAAGGAGCAAACATCTCACACAAATCAATCCTGTCACTCAGATCGCCCTGTCTTGGGGAGTCCGTGGTAATCTGGAGATGAGATGAGGCAGGTGGGATTGTTCACTCTGCACACAAGTCAGTGAATGATGGGTTTGCGCAGTGTGCAACGAGTCTTCTGGGAAGAGCTTCTTAAAGGGAAAAGAAAAATCATCCCAAACAGCAAAGAGCCTGATGACGAAAAGCATGGTGTTTTGCTTTGAAATCTCAATTAATTATAGATAAAGTACATACTTTAGCTGTTAGACACTTTGTTTGAGTGGTGACACAGTCAGGTGAATTTTTGGACTCTGGTGTCTCATTTTTAAAAAGCAATCGATTTTTTGATTGTGTTAAGGATCAAAAAACAACACTTCAAATTACGTTGTACACATCTAACTAGTGGTGGGCCATATTGTCCAGGATAATAACAGTAAAATTTTTAATAGGGTTTAAAATATTCATTTTTTGGTGCTCTGACAATTTGACATCATGCATTTAAATAAGTGTGTGCACTGCCCAAAACTCAAAGGAGAGCTCTAAACAGCAGCGCTGATGAAGAGTGTAGAGCTTTAGGAATTTTTCCTAAGAGAGTTTTGAAACAAAACGTTGTTATAACTAAAATGTCCTATTGGGCTCAACTTATGTCATTCTCATCATGGTCCAAGCCTGAACAAGTCCATATGACAAACACTGTCAGTCATCACACTCTATTTTGGGCAGTGTAAAAGGTACGCAAGTAAAATTGATCAAACATGTGTAAGACCTACAAAAAAAGTCTATTGATCGAGTTTTGAAACTGGTAGGAAACATGTTATTTTACACTATTATCAGAAATAAAGGCTTCGTATTTTAACAAACTCCTCCAAGAGATTTTGCAAGTTAGTTTTTAAACTCAGCTAGAATAATCGTAAAGTATGTCTAGTATTTAATTGCAAAGCTTTCTTAGATACACCACAGGGGGCATGGCCATGGAGACCAAGGAATGCCCCAAATGATCAGATTCTCATGAGAGTCCAAGTCTAAATACATTTATATTTCAATGCACACAAAAAGTCATAGCACCACCTAGTTTTTCGTAAATGTTTAGAAAGGAGATGGTTCTGGCAACTCTTCTAGGATCAAAGATTTTTTTAAACAATGAGGGGTTGTGGCACGTAGCCCTACAGATTGGCCACCAGGGGGAGAGTGTCGAAGGTGCGAGAGCATTTCCATTACAAAAAGGTTTGTTCAGTTATTTGCCCTGTTTGTGAGGAGGATGGACACCAGAACAAAATATTATTTTGCAAGAAATTCAAGAGACTGAGTCTCATTGGAAAGAAATCTGTCGTGGAAAACGTTTTGTGCAGGAATAAGGTCTGCAGTAGTGGGGGCAGGTCCGATCAACATTACTTTCTCTGTCCAAGAGGTTGTAATGATTCAAGCAATAAAGGACTAAACTGAACTTACGGATGAGCAACAGAAGTTCTTGTCTGAGCTTACTCCAGAAATGGCAGAGAAATGTAAGTGAGTGTTTAATAACCACACAGATAAAACCATGAACCTCAGGAAAACCCTGCACTCTTTGGTAAGAGAAGGGCCACAAGAACTTCCTGTGATTATGATGATGTTGGAGGTCACTGCTAATGCAGGACAGAGGATTGAGGATCGATCTTGCTTCAGATACAAATTATATTACCCATAAAACGGCAGACTGACTGGGATTGCGAAGTGAAAAGGTGACTAATTGTTCATGGGGTGAGTGGAATGACCATGAAAGTGGACACAGAAAGATACCTGTGTAGATTAGGATTAAGACCCCAAAACGTGAAATGCATTTACACTGCTTTCTTTGGAGGGATGCACCTGAGGCGGTTTTAAGAGAGTATGCTATCACGAGAGTCAACATGATAGACTGGCCTGCAGGGTGCATCACTAAGCTTTTCTCATCTGGTAGAAGTACGCAGAGTGATTGAAGAGGAAAGCTATGTGGATGACATCATGTCGGCTTTTTTCCCTTTCGGGGTTGCCACAGCGGAATGAACCGCTAACTCTCTGGCATATGTTTTATGCAACGGATGCCCTTCCAGCCGCAACCCATCGCTGGGAAATGTGGATGACATCCTCACTTCAAATAACAATTTTGATGATTTGCTTGAAACCTTATCTAGAGTGGAAGAAATTCTGTAAGAAGGAGACTTCTTCCTAAAACTTTGGGTCCTGTCAGGTCAAAGTGGGGGGTTGTACTCTACAGAAAATCCACTTAAATCCAAGGATGAAGAGGAGGGTGTCAGAGCCATTATTCTTCCTAACCAGATGAGAGAATGAGACAACAAAGCACTGAGAATTGGATATTATGTGGCTGAAGACAAACTATACTTGTTGTCTTCAATTAACTTTTATAAGAGGAGAAGGAAGATGAGAACAGGGAAAGCTCTTCTCAAATAAGAGGTGAGAACTGGAACACTTGACCCATTGACTAGAAGAGAGTTGCTGAGTCAAGTGGCAGGACTCTATGATACCATTGGTCTAATGACTCCTGCAAAGCAGAAAGGGACGATCTTGGTGAAGAAGGCATTTCAGGAATTTGGAGGTGGAAAAACAAGCAAAACTACCTGGGACAAACCTCTCTCAAAAAATATTAGAGAAGAAGCCATTCAACGCTTTGAACAATATGTTGAACTTGGACAAATCAAATTTCAGAGGGATCTTAGACTAGCTAACTGGGTAGGACAACCTTGGGGCCATTACTTTCTCAGATGACAAAACGTATGGGGCTGTGTTGTATCTGAGATGGGTCACCAGAGAAGGAATCAAAGTTTGTTTTGTTGAATCCAAAGTGAAGTTAACGCCTCTAAATCAAAAGGGAGACGCAGTCAAGGCTGAGCTGTGTGGAGCAGTTTTCGCCTGTAGACTCCCAAAATACTTTGAAAAACAAGGAAGGATGGAAGTATAGCGATGGATTCATCTAGCTGACAGTCAAACAGTACTCAAAACCATCCAATTAGATAGCTATGGATACCACACAATCTTTGCAAATCGTGTTGGAGAAATTCTCAAAATGAGGGAGAAGGCGTGGGTGATCAAAGAATGAAGAATTGAAAAGAAAGTTGTTGATGGTTGCATCACTTGCAGGAAAGCCACAGCAAATAAATGCAAGCAGATAATGAGTATCCTGCCACCTGAAAGAAAAAAATCCAGCAAATCCCTTTGAATTCACTACTTTGGACTTGTTTGGGCCTTATTTGGTAAGGGATGAAGTAAGGAAGAGGGTAACTCTCAAAGTCTGGGGTGTTGTCTGCTATATGGCCTTGAGAGCCATACATGTTGGTGTTGTCAGTGACCAATCTTCAGAGGGATTTCTGCAGACTTATCAAAGATTCACTGCAATTCGAGGTCACCCTAGGAAGCTTTGGTCTGACCCAGGAACAAATTTTGTGGGAGCTAAACCGACACCGGAGAGCTTCATGGATTTTTAGAGAAATTTGACAGAAAGGGTATTGCGGAGAAGGCTGCCAAACATGGAACTGAGTGGGCATGGAAATTTCACCCAGCAGACTCACCCCATAGGAATGGAGCTGTAGAAGCTGGTAAAATGGGCCTTGAACCACCTCTGTGGTAATGCAGTTTTTACATGGAGTGAGTTCCAGACATTTCTCTTTACAGATGCAAATTTGGTGAATGAAACACCCATAGATGCCAGGATACAGAGTCGAGAGGATTCTGTGAGGTATAGCAGCCCTAATTCTCTTTTACTTGGAAGATGCAATTCATCTGAGGACTTTGGAGGGTTTCATTTTGAAACCTATCCATACGAGAGATTACGAGTAATCCAGCATGAAGTGAACAAATTTTGGAGCAACTGGTCTCAATAAGCTGGAGCTAATCTGTTCATAAGGAACAAATGGCACACAAAATGGAGAAATGTTTCCATTTGACATGTGGTGTGGCTAGCAGATCAAAATGCCCATAGAAGTCAGTATAAGCTGGGTAGAGTGGTTGGTACTAACGCTGATAAAGAAGGAATCGTGAGAAATGTGACCGTGAGAACTGAGTCTTTTAGTCCTGTCTCTGTTAAGAAGACTGTTTCTAGCAAGACATCTATTCGTCTCAAGAAGAATTTTCCAACACTTCTTGGCACCATTCTGCATAGGGATGTAAGAAGATTAGTTGTTTTGCTTCCCATCGAAGAGCAGCATTGAAGAGAGGATGGAAATCTGGATTGAGCGATAAGTGTGATCTCCTTTGGTTGTAAACACAGGAGATCAAGTGGGAGGTGTTTGGTTAACTTGGAACATTCATTTTAGGAATGTATTTATTAATTTATTTTATAATGATAAAAAAATTTGAGGTTGGAACCATGGCACCAGGTGACAGCAATGAGCTAAAGTTTGGCAAGAGGTTACTCAGGAAGAAGAGAGATTTAAGCATGGTGGCTTTCTTTGTTGAGTGTGTTTGCTTCTATCAACCCAGCATCTAGAGACAAACTTACCGGTGCAGAGTTCAGACCAGAGAGGCCATTGGTATATTACATTTATATTTAGTTTCTTCTTCTTCTTTCGGCTGTTCCCAGTTTAGGGGTCGCCACAGCAAATCATCTGTTTCCACCTAACTCTGGCCTCAGTATCCTCTACTCTTGCACCAATTACCTTCATGTCCTCCTTCAGCACACCCATATAACTTGTCTTTGGCCTTCCTCTTGCCCTCTTGCCTGGCATCTCCAATGTCCTTCTACTAATATAACTACGATCTCTTCTCTGCACATGTCCAAACCATCTCAATCTGGCTTCTCTGACTTTGTCTCCAAAACAACCAACCTGAGCTGTTCCTCTGATGTGCTCGTTCCTAATCTTGTCCATCCTTGTCACTCCTAAACTGAACCTCAACATCCTCATCTCTGCTACTTCCATCTCTGCCTCTTGTCTCTTCCTCACTGCTACAGTTTCTAACCCATACATCATAGCTTGTCTCACTACTGTTCTGTACACCTTTCCTTTGATTCTTGCTGACACTCTTCTGTCACACAACACCCCTGACACTTTTCTCCACCCACTCCAACCTGCCTGCACTCACCTCTTCACCTCTTTTCTACACTCCCCGTCGCACTGGACTGTTGACCCCAAATACCTAAACTCCTCCACCTTCTTGACCTCAGCCTCCTGTAACCTCACTGTTCTACTTCCCTCCCTCTCGTTCAAACACATGTATTCTGTCTTACTACGACTAACTTTCATTCCTCTTCTTTCTAGAGCAGACCTCCAGGTGTCCCTCCTCCTGCTATCTACTCTCACTACAGATTACAATATCATCTGCAAACATCATTGTCCATGGAGATTCCTGTCTGACCTCATCTGTCAACCTGTCCATCATCATAGCAAACAAGAAGAGACTCAAAGACGATCCTTGATGTAGCCCCAAAAGATGTACTATAGAATATTTTCACTTATTGCCCAAATAGCAACATTTATTCTGGTTGCATTGCCACTTCAACTGAGGTGTGCGACAAGCTCAAGAAAACACCTTTATTCACCACGATGCCAATTTTGCCTCCTTCTGAATAAAACTTCTTTTTACTGAGCCAACTTTTGCTGATGTTGTGTGATGACTGAAGGTGAATGTCCATGGTTATTTCTATTATCTATGTTTCTTAAATAGAGAACACAAAAGTATGTCCTCTTGCCCCAACCACGGTTATGAGTAATTCTCTGACTGCCATGAAGGGTGAGTCTTTGTTCAATAGCGTCAAGAGAAAGACATGCTTGAAATATGCATATTCTTGATGGAATGGGGCTTTTTCCATTGACCATTTTTAAGTGTTTAAGTCCCCTAAAAGTAGATGTTCCCATAATCATTCAACATTCGCCAACAGTCAATTTGGTAAAAGCAAGTAATTATACTGTTTGGTAGTAGGCAAAATGTAGATGTATTCCAATAATCTTTAATAAGGTAAATTTTAGGGATCTTTTGATAACAGGGATTCTTTCTAATCTAACCACAGTTCATGAATTTTCCCAACTTGGATTGTTGTAGCGCCTGTATTATATACATTTTATGCCAACCCTCATTTGAGGAGCTCTGCTGGACTACAACCAAGAGACATTAGATTGATTTAGCTGCCTGTGCAAAGGCAGATGATGGAGAACAAAAGCTAGCTGCATTTTTGAGAAAATCAAAAAGCATTTAAGTGATTAAATATTAATGTTCACTTTTTTTTGTTTAATTCCAAATTAATAGGAAGCAAGGAGCTTCACATTTGTATTTGCATTATTTTCATGTAGGGAACTTTCTTAAATTCAAGAGATTTTGGTGAAGTTTTAACTTTTTAAGTGGTAATTTTACTAGCTTACTAGATTCTTGTGATTGGACACTTAAGAGGGCAAGTTTTCTCTTTACTATAGGCCAGTGATTAGACATTTTAATTAACAGATTTCTCAACTCTAGAGCTTAGTAATTGTGCTCTTTAGAGGAGATTTTATATAATTTTTAAGAATTATAGTCCAGCAATCAATATATAGAGATGAGGATATATAATAAAATAATAAAATGTAAAGGTATACTATTTCACATTCGAAGGTTTGGCCTAACCAGTTTGTGTTTTTACAGAACATTCACCTTGTTTACGATTCTACCAAATGGAGTTTGTCTACATATAGGCTTAAATTAAAATATAAATTTAAACTATTTATTTGATTGTATATTATCTTGACTGAACCATGTCATTACAAATAGTGATTCATTTTAGATTAAATCATGACACTGATGTGTTGGATGGATGGATGGATTTGAAGACCAGTAAATAATGGCTGAGGGAACAGACACTGGAGGCCTTTTCAAAGCTTAATACCTGCTGACTGATGAGTCATTAACATAAACAATGCAGAGCTGGGATGTGTTACAACAGCAGTGCCTGAAAGCATACAAATAAGAAGAGCACGAGAGTGACAAAGAAAGAAAGAATAACATGAACACGTGACTGTTTTCAATGTATATGCTTGCATGAGTCTACAGTAAGAAGCAAGTCACATGTTTAGTGACATTTAAGAATGACTTTGTCACAGGGAGGATAATGAGGTTTAACAGACAGTACGCATACAAGGCAGAGAGGTTAGTTGAAGCTGTTATTGCATGTTCCAGATGGTATATGTGCAGTCCACCAGAAAATGAAATACATTTATAAAGTCATTTGAATTCACAAGAATTTAATGACTGAATCATAACAAGTGTTATACTCTTTTTTTTGTATGTACTTTGTGCTCCAAAAATCGAAATATGATTATTAAAAGTATGAATTGGAATTCACGATGTGACGTTAAAATATACACTCACCGTGGGAGATGGATACTCTGCTGGTGAAATAGAAGCCTGTAGTTAGTAAACAGTCGACATATTCTCTAAGATGCCTTAATTAAGTAAGTCAAGCCCTCAAACCTTCCAATTGTTGTTGCACCCAGGACAGCAGTTTACTTGCTGAAAAAAAGCTGAAGCAAATGTCAACTTCAAACCTCACAACAGATTAATCATCTAAAATAGTTAACCTTAGAAAACAACTCTTTAATCTCAATTTGTGCAACAGTTAAACATTTCAACATTCAATTGGTAATACAGATAAAACAATCTATTTTGCTTTGAGGAGTACAACCCATTATTTACAAATTATTAATTAAATAAAGTAATTTTCTTCTCATTAATACAACCAATACACAAATTTGGCTCTTTCGGTTCAGCTTTCCTTGTAACTAACAGTCCTGTTTCAAGACGGACAATCCATAGAAGGCTAAACTGAACAAAAGGTTTAAAAAAATAAACATTCATAAATTAAATGACAAATTAATAGCAATAATCTTTTTAATAAAATGACCTATATATGTATATAAAAATGTTTTATAAAAAAATCATTATAAAAAATAAATAAGTAAATGAACAAACTACTTAATTTCTTAAACTTACAACTTAGTTAAACACCTAGCTAATTTGTCTTCGAAAACCGCTTCTTGAGTGTGAGCCATTAAACAACATTGTTTGGAAAGTTTATAGTTTAGTGCAGCTTAAAAGTTTAACTCATTTTTAATTAAGAAACTACACATAATATTAACAAAGTAGATGGATATTACTCTGCATAATATTATTGCCTGACCACACTGTTCCTCACTAAATTGCAAAGATCAGGAGTCAATTGATCTCAGCATCATCAAATCCGAATTAACAGATATTAAACTTCAGATCCTCCTCTTACAGGCCAAAAAGATCCAAGCTAAAGGAACAACGTGTGGTAATATCAGATCATGAAAATTCGAAACTTACTTCACCGTCTGTGTCCAGAAATACTTGCCTTTTCCCCAGGAGGGCTTCACACTTTGAGCTACCCACCCAAACCGGTTTGACGTTCTTAGGAAGATGAACACTCCAGTGGTTTGCTGTTCCGACAAGTCGGTATGAACAAGACACGTACACACTGCTTCTCTGGTGCTAAGGTTCTTGACTTAGCTGCAGGTTTACCTGCAATCCTGAAGCCTGATGACAACATTAGGCTGCAGTTTTGCACATCAGGTCTAATGATTCGTCATGTCATCAGTCACAGGTGCTTAAAGTGTATTACAGTCAACTGATTCACACCGCTTGCCACCTGTCACCTGCGACCCAAATCATTGTCTCCTGCCCTCTGTCGACGTATCTCTGAATCAAATAATGTTAATATTTGACTTGACCTGTATGAGGACACAGCTCTTCATTTTAGTTTAGACTATCTGATACTTCAATACTATGTCAATTGATCTATTTGGTCTATATAATTTAGAGTAAACATTAAATAAATAGACTTTGTATTTTGCAGGCCAAATAAAAGTTGTGAAACCCAAAGAATTTAAATTAAGTCATCAAAAAGGTTTTGCTTACTAAAACATGTCTCAGGTTTATGAACGACACATTATGAACATCAACTGGGATGTTGATCAACATGAATGCGCGATTTACAGCTCTGACAGTTTCTTGATGAAGAGAATTATTATTATGCATATTTAAGTAAAATATTTAGTTTCTTGTTTTTGAAGACAAATCCTATGGCCATAATAAATGATGCCAGACAGAGCCCTTTGCCGTAGGGGTTCAATCTTAAACTGGCTGGTAGCACCAGCCACTGGCAAGTCATGTAACCAGCTAGTCCAGCCACTGTTCTGTTTGTAAAATGCAAGTGTTTGTTTTTATTCTAATGAGTTTTGTGCTAAATTACTGCCTTATCATTTTGCCTAAAGGAAAATTCAAGTCATCCATTAACCATCCATCCATCCATCTTCTTGTCGGCTTATTTAAATTTTTCAGGGGTCACCACAGCGGAATGAACCGCCAACTCCTCTCGCATATGTTTTACCCAGCTGATGCCCTTCCAGCCGCAACCTACCACACACACAATTTTGTTTACCCAATTCACCTGTACCTCATGTTATTGGAGTTGTTGGGGAAATCGGTGCACACAGGGTAAACCCACGTCATCACGGGGAGAACATGCAAACTGATCTTTATCTCAAACTCACAAATACCAATACAAATACCAACTAACCCAGGCCAAGGCTCGATCTAGCGACTTTTCTGTGAGATGACTACTTTGCCACCATGACGCCCATCAGTCAACTGTTGCTAAATCAATGCTATATATATATAATTTCAAACGTGGTCTGAAATAAGGAAAAACAACGCACATTATTGGTAACGTGAGGGCCGGAAGAGTAGCTTTCAGTAGGCTTCTAGCTTGAATCAAGTTGTCGAGGATGGAGGAAGTTGTCAAGGGAAAAGCTGCTATTTATATCTTCTGAAGGCAGAAATACGGAGACTATGCCGACTGTTTGCTAACTACAGGCTTCTATTTCACCAGCAGAGCATCCATCAATCTCCCCCAGTGAGTGTATATTGTAACATCACATTGAATTAAAAGGTGTTTACTGTCTGTTTCTCCATATATCCCCATGTCATGGGTTACTATTTTATTGTAGTTTTATAAAATGTAAAGTAACTGTCATCAACAAAAGCTATAGTAAAAGAAGTAGCATATATCAGTGTAAATACAGTTACTCACATATATTATATAGTTTGTTTTATAAACTTATTTTGCCAAAATGTAACCTTGTATTAGTTATTGTACAGGTTCATTGAAGTTCAATAAAAGCTATGGTTTTAGTAGTGTATTATGCAGATGTTTGTACAATACCTCGATGTAACTGCTGTCACTTTTTATGCAACAGAGAGTAGTGCATGGTACATTAATAGTGATTATTTAAATATTTAATTTTTATTTTCCCTATTAGTGAAGGAAAACTAAAGGTGTCACAAAGATGTGTGTTAACTTGATATCTGCTGTGATTAACTGCTGTCTACACTTTTTATAATTTCGATTTTCTCTGTTTTTAAGCTTACAAATGCAGACATCAATGGACCATTAGCTCATGAGTTTACTTTGAAGATGTCTTCCATAATGTCATGGGATCTGCAAACACAAGAACACTTACTGCAGGGTCTTGGTTCGGTTTCTTCCAAAGATGCCATCATGAACCACTCACAGAAGGAAGCAGTGTCGACCTAGATGTTTTTCTATCTGTATACTTTTAGCAGGCCAGCATTCTATTTATATATTCGAATACATTCTATTAATCTTAGTTCAACTTGAGAGTTTTTTTTGTTGTTGTGTAAAACCTTTGGGTACAGCACAGTTTTGCATTTAACACATTTAGTTAGTTGTGTAGATCTTTATCAATCTGGAACCTCTTTTACAAAGGAGAAGATTAATAGATATTGTTCCTCAGGTACATGTGTTTAACACCCTATATTTACAGTACCCAGTTTGTGTTTACAACACGTTTTGTCATTTCGTATTACATTTTGTGATTTAGTGACAAGTACAGACTGTGTGAATGTTTGTTGCAAAGATTAAATGCTGTTTTACGTACATTTGTCTAGTATTTGCAGTCTTATAGACAAGAACATCAATTGTCATTGAATACTTATTATTTTGTTAAACTGGTTAATTGAAATACCCCAGCTTAAAAAGGAAATAAAGAGTAACTTAAACAACATTACATCTTTACTACATTAGTAACGTCTTTACTAATGACTTAACTTTTACGACCTATTGATTTTTACAACAGAGCATAATATAAATCATTTTAAATATTTGCCATGAGAATGTAATACTGCTGCATCATATCTAAAGAAAGTATCACACAGAAATCGTAAAGCAAGAGACAAAACAATTATTTAAAAATGCAAACACAGTTAAATTATCATACATGTAAACCATTTATATACATGAAGGATATTGCTTTAAAGAAAGATGTGCAACGGACAATGGAGAAGTTCCAAATTCCTGTCATTCAGGCGACACCTTAAGCGGAGCAGGGACCAACTCGAGCCTCTTCGCTCACCAGGAAGCATGACGAGATGCTGGGCAACCGAGAGCTCCCGTTCCCGCTCAGGACTCGATGGAGAGATTATGTCTCCAGCCTGGCCTGGGAATGCCTCAGTATCGCCTGGTAGAGCTAAAGGACGTGTCCTCGGTGAGGGAGGTCTGGGAATCCTTGCTTAGAATCCTTTCCCAGAACCGGCCCGGATAATCTGATGAAGATGGATGGATGAATCTTGTAAATGAAAAGCATGTCAGAATATAAGCATGGGAGTTGATCCAAATTAGGACAAAGTCAAGGTTTTTAATATCGTCACCTTGACTAAAAACCATTTATTTCAATCAACTACCTAATTGTCGTTGCAAATGTTTGAGAGCTGGCTGCCTTATTCTTGTTTCTAGCTGTTGTTGAAAATCTGGTGGGAAATTTCCCTTAAACACTTGTAAAACACATCATAAAGGACAAACCAAAGACAAAGAAAAAAATAAAGGGCTGGACCATAACTCACACAAAGCTAAATCTGAGCAAACAGCTGTTCCCGTGTTTCCCTCCCTGAACTGGCCTACCTCACTTTTTTTATTCAGAATTCCAGAAGAGATAATCAATACATTTATGTAAACATGACGCAATCACATCTTTTCTTGTTTCTTAAATCTATACCAGACGTTCTGTCAGATTACACAGTCTAGTTAGCACAGAGGTTGTTTACATTACGCAAGTGATAACAGTGGCTGTTAGAAGACACAGAAAAATCTCACAGATATACTCATTTAGCTTCATCAAATAGAACACAGGGATTAACTGAGATACATGAGGTTTATAACATAGTGATAAATTAAATGAATATAATTCTCCTGACAAAAACAAATACTATTCATAAAAATATAGTACTTTGAACTGAAAACCTTACAAAATTATCTAGATTCAATTTTAATTTCTCAATGTTACTTTTTTGGTATAGATTGTTTGCTAATGCTTTGCCATTCTTCTCAGGAACTAATTTTGAACATTGTCATAAATAACAGTGTGGCAGGCATAGTTTCTTTCTGAAGCAATGATTACTGTGAAAGACTAATCTGTGCAAGCTTCACAACAACAATGGAGTCCCCAAACATGAGCATGCTCCCTAGACAAAAATACACTGACAGGCTCCTCATCATCTGACATGTAATTAAAACCAAAACAAAAGGATGAATGAAAGAGGTAATGTCAACAGAGACAATAAGGAAAGCTGTGACTGTCCCTATGATCAACCTTTGGTGTAGGAAATAGAGACTGAGCACAGGCTTGGATTTAAAAACAATTTTTAACCATTGTTACAGCCCTGTGTGCCTTCTGTGATTAGAGAAAGGTTTTCTTTCCAGTTTGCAATCTCCCATGCACACACACCCTCATCCACATGTGTGCATGCTCCCTCTGTCCCTACCCGTTGTTTGCGCTCAGTAGTTTCGACTTCACTGGTTGGCGATTCGTCGAGATGAATGCCAGTCTCAATCACAGGGCTGACGACACCACCACCGCTCACAAATCCTGAAGCAAGCACAGAGATTAAAAGATGCGGTGCTGGATGTGCGCGTCCTTTTCTTTCCTGTCAACCTGAAGCTTTACTTGCCGTTCATTTTGGGCTCTGCTCAGCTCTTAGTGTGAGATTGTGTGCTTGTTAGAGTTCTGTTTTAGTTGTATTCCGCCCTGTTTGCTTTGGTTTAGAACTGCTGTGTTCTAATTGTGAGGAAAAGTATAGCACTTTTGGAAGTTAATTTTGATTCTCAATATTTCATTGACACCTGCACATTTAATTATTTACCACAAATTTTAAATGTTACCCTGTTAACCCTGATTAACGAGCTAAAGGTTGTAACAACCATGTAGATTAGATATTGATAATATGGTATGTCTTAAAGATGTTGAAGTGAAATATGAAAGCCAAAGCAAGTAAAACAGTTTTAGTCGTGTTTCGAACATGTTTAAAAGTTGTTCATCAATGAGTAAAATACAGTGAATACATGAAAAAGAACTCTAGTCAATATTTGATGTGCCCACTCTTTTTTCAATTCATCTAGGTTTTTTTTTATCTTTTGTAGGTTTTTTGTGTTTTTAGCGGATAAAGGGTGCAATTTTCATCACCTCAGTTCTTTACCAGACCTAGAAGACAGTTGTGCCTTCCTTGAAGTTGCTAGCTCTCTATGCACCTCCACAAATAATAGAATGAGGGGTGGTGAAGCAGCATAATTTTTCTGAGACTACAAACAGCTGGGGGTTATCTTTTCCTGTCGCAATGTAGTTCCAAGAGTCATGAAGTGTAGGGAGTCACCAGAGAAGATCAGATAAAAAATTCAGATTGAAAGTTTTATTCATTCAAAAGTATGAATGGTGTATGTCCAGGATGTGATGAACCATTTTTAACAAGAATAGAGATACAGTCAAACAAACAATCATTGGAAAAACAACATTGAACATGATTTGAAACAAATCAATAACATGTAGACATAACCATTTAACAAAAATACTTTAAAGGCATTCAGATCATAATTAAATGCAACACATTTGTTAAGAAATTAAATTACTGCCCAAATTAAACTTAACATAATAGTTTGTTCCAAAAACATAGTGTCAAAAAAGTGATGGCCTTTTGACATGACCAGGAAATGCTCAGAATGACTGAAAATGAAATGAAAAGCAACTGACAGGATCTCATGCACACTATGGTGATACTGTTAGACTCTTCGTTGTCACAGCTCCAAAGGGTAGAAAAGCTTGGATAAAACAAACAAGTCTAACTTTTTTAGAAAGGCAACAATAAACCAATGACGTGGCATTTAGCAGCTTTGATCTTCAAGGACGGCAAAGAATCTTACTGGATGTTGCTTTCTTCATCTCAGATATAGCTTCACATGGATATTAGCTCTTTGTGTGTGAAAGATCCAAAGCAGGAAGAGGGCTTGCTTTGCTTTTGTAGTATAGTTAAAATAAAGTGGAAGTGTATTTGCTTAATTTCAAGTTAGTTGCCTTGGAGCAAAAAAACTAAATAAAACATGAGAAGTTTAGAAGGTTAGAGAAGGGAAAAATGAAAAGGACACTGTAGAATGCAGAAGGCAGGAAAACTACACAAAAAATCACCAGAAAACACATCATTGAACAGCATCAATGAATGTTAATGACTGAGTCTCAGTGAGAGTTAACATTGATAGATGGGAGCCTTGATGTAAATTATTTCTTTGTTAATTTAACTTATGTAACATAATCAACTTTGTTCTTGTATACTTTCAAGTCTGAAAATATAAATATATGATTTTTACACATTTGCGAATGTGTAAAATAAAGTTAAAATACATATGTAGTTTCTGTAGTTAATATACATATAAAAATATCTGCAAGCAGCAAAATGTATCAGCTGGTGTGAGGGCAGAATGCACAGCATGAACCTTGAGTTTGGGGCAAAAGTCTAATTTACTTTAGTGTAACATATTGGTGTAAGTACAAACCCTACCACACACATAGATATTTCACATACACGTTTCTTTGCTTGCATTGTGGTGTTTAGGCACATGGGTTTATTCAGGCATTTACCCAGTCACCTTATGTGCATAAAACTGCCTCAATATTCACTATAAGCGTACAAGCATTTTTGAAAACGGTATAAATAATTGCCCTGTAGACCCTCCAACCCCCACTGTATATGTCCTCAGAGAGTCCTCCATGGTGACCCATTGAACAGCCTGCTGCATTAATCTTGCTGCTGCTGTGTCCTGGGGTGCCTGCGCCCCCTGTAAGGTCAATTAAACTCTGCAAGATAAAGTGCTTGTCATGATATTAGGATATAAATAGTCTCTCTTGGAAGAGGGGGGAGATTTTGTTTGCAGTTGTGATTATGTCACGTACAGACATATTGGGCTTGACTGCTGGCACAGCGACAGTAAAGATGTGAGTGTATATTTATGTTAGTGGATAGGATTATTTAGAAAGTACCTTAACCTAAATTGAAACCTGAGTCTGTGTTTTAACTCAAGGATTAATGCTAGCTGTTGACTGCAAATTCTTCAGCAAGTACAATGCCATGAGGAATGCAAAACATGATACAAAAATTGGGTTCCAGCTTTATTGAAAATAAGATAAAACTGATTAACAGAGGTATACAGGTGATTACAAAACTTGTTGCAAATCTAATATTAGAGTGATCATCTTGAAGTTGGTTAAGTGTTTACAGTCAATGTTAAAGCCTGACTGATGTATTACGGACACACCTGTTATCAACTGTGAAAAGTTGTCTACAGACCTATGTAAGGTTTGTAACAATCTAAGCTTATATATATTTCTGAATAAGTTTCTAAAAATCACACACATTTGTAGTCTTAACAAACCCACTTCTGCTCCAAAAAAGGTGTTTTGGGCACTGTGCCAAATGACAGCTCACCACGGCTCTTCCTTTATGTAGGGAGAGAGCATGCAAGAATGATACAATATTAACGTAACATTGCTTTCGTAACCCCATACCCCAAATCAGAAACAGAGACGTATGTTGATGACGACTAAGGGAAGCACCGACAGGGCCCCGAACTCTCTCCACACACTTTTAGAAACCCTATCAGTAATGAACTTATGGTTATGTCATCGCTATAAAGTGGACGTGAACATGCTGTAACTTCCTGTTTCTGAAGCTGGAGCACCTCACTTACTTACGATTCTGGCCTGGGGACATACATCTCTGTTCCCTATTTGCAGAACAGGGATTCTGAAAGTAACCATTACGTTCCCCATCAGTCAGTCACTTCGACGTAGTCATTCATATATAGCTTCCATTAATGACTCATACCAGAGGAGGGAGTGCATCGATCCCTGAGCTTGAAGGGAGATGCTTGGGAACCATACTTTCCACTTTGAAGGCTTGATTTAGAACCAGCCGATTCTGCAAGAGACCACCGGAGAGTTTGCCTTGAACCAAGTAAGGCAAGGTTGTTAAAGGGAAGATAGCATAGATAGACCTAGCTAGAACAACAGTTTTGGAGAGTTAGCCTTTCGTGGAATTGCTCGGCTCTCCTGTGCCTGGGATCATTAAAATATGCACTGACTGTCCTTAAACACGTGAACATTGTGTAGGACTACTTTGCTTAATGTAGTGTGCCTGTTGGAGTGAGAGAAGCCAAGAAGCTGGAGAAAAGCTTAGCTGGTGAGATGGGGGCCTGGCGCCAGAGGCTGCTTTACCTGGGGAATCACGTCATACCCCCTCGCTACCGCACCATCAAGGGGAGTGTGAACATGGATGCTGACCAACTCTGAGAAAGGGTTCCAAGTTCTCAGCTTCCAAGTTCTGGTCAGCTCCCGATGCACTTCCAGGAAGGATGGGATTGGGGTAACTGAAGGGCATCAACCTTACAAACCAATTGTCCAGCCTGGAGATTTTAGTTGCGAAGCACCGAGCCACCTGTAACCCAATCCAGGGCTCGCAAAATATTTAAATCCCCAGTAGCCCTTTGGGCTCTTCAGTTTCTGAAATAAATGTAGGTAACCCAAATAAAAAATTTTTAATGTACAATATAGGAAACAAAACATTCATCAAAAGTATTTTCAAAAAATACAACATCAACTCAAACATTTGGTTCTAAGAGAACAGGAACTTCGATGAACTTGTAAGAAAAATGTCTAACTTAAATCAGTCAGATTCTGAATATGTCATTTCAACTGTGATTTCTTTTGTCCTTTCTTTACCCTGATCGGTCTTATCTGACCCAGCAGAACTAAAATACCATAAATCCATGCGCTTATTTTTATACACACACACACACACATAAATGAACATGATATTCAAAATTCTCTCCACTACGCAAACAATTTCCATCTCATTTAAGCTTGCTGCGAAAGATTTCACGAGACAAGTGAGGATAGAAATGACTGACAGGATGATCTCGTAGCCATTGGTGCGCAACAAATACTTCCTGTAACAATCAGTACTGACACTTCTTGTATGCCATTTGCACAATGGTGAATCAAAAGTAAAAGTAAGATAAAAAAAAAAGCAAGCACAAGTTCAAATGCAATGTCACATATTTATTGTAGCTCCTTGTTGCCCCAAAATTACATAGAGCATAATTACCCAACTATATTTGTAAAATAATGCAGGTATTAAAATACATATCATTCCTCCCTGTTAGATAACCTGACGGGCAGGATGGAGATACATTTTGGTAGCCCAACTGAAAGACACAAAAGACCCGGGATGTTGGGCTAGTGATTTTGCGAGTTCTGCAAACTCTCCGGCAGCCCAGGTAAGCAACTCAGCAATCTTTTCCGCATCTACAGTCACCCCAAAGAGTGAGAGCAATGTACCATCACTCTTTGCGCCATCTCTCTACGAGGCTTTTTATTCGCAACTATTTATTCACATTTCCAAGTCAACCTTAAATGATGCAATCCATCCATGCTCACAGTTTCTTCATGTTAGGGACCGAGGGGATCGTTACGAATACGCTCTCATCCAAGTGAATAGGCTCTAACTTGAAAGCAAGTTACTCGTGTCGTTGCTTTGAAGAGGAAGAGAGGGAGGGTCCGCACGCACTTTGGTATAAATTTTAGTCTGTGTGTGTTTATTTTTTTCCAGTTGACATTGAACAAATAAATCGTCATCTGGAGGAATTTCTTTTAGTAACATCAGGATGCTGTTTGAAGAGGAAAATTTCAGCATTCATTTTTACAAAAATGTGTAAACATGTTGACTTTTTGTTATGTTAAAATATTTTTTTTGTATTATGTATATAATTTATACCAGTATATATCGCTATCGGAATATGTTCTAGCTGTGTTAATTTATACTACTGACCAATACAATATTTGTTTTGTTTTTTCAAGTAACTCTTTTTTTTCTTACTGTAACATTACAGGGATAATATTAATTTCATTAAGAAAACCTGAAAAGAATTCTTATGGGTGCGATTATTATTTTAAATCAAGCTGTCTGGGTACCCTAATGTCACCAAGTTTCAGAATATTAAAAAAAAAAAAAAAAAAAAAGTTTCAGAATATTTTACTGTAGCATTATTGAGGAAATGTTAATTTCATTCTTATTTTAATTTACCACAATTTTATTTAACCTTTTATACACATTTCTTATAGGTGCTTTTATGTTTTTGATTTCAGATTTCAGCTATTTCATTTCTTTTTTATAATGATTTCTTATGGGTGTTATTTATTTATTTCCAGCTGTTAGGGAACCCTTTGGTCTATTTTATCAGAAAGCTTCAGAATATGTTACTGTAGCATTAAAGAGAAAATAATAATTTCTTTTTTTTAGAAAATGTAATTTTATATAAACATTTAATAAAACAAAATTAACATAACTTAAAAAAAGGTTGACAAGCTTCGTAAATGATTTAAAAAATAAAAATTTGGTACTACAAATAAGAAAATTAAACTGAAATTAATAGTCCAAACAAGGACCTGAATATTATGAAGCAACAGCAGTTTGACATAGACATCAAAAACATGCATACATTTTAAAAGTTTGGTTTAATTTAACAATGAGCTGGATCTCAAAGTTTGGGATATCTAGCATTGCATGTTTTTGAGCGAACAGGTGCCCAGTGCAACTAAAAAGGTACTCAAATGTTGGAGAAGTAGGTAAGGGTGTGTTTAATTTTTTCACCACAGGAAATGAATCAAGCAATATAATTTCTTCTGAGGCGCAAGTAGTGATTCAGTTCTTTTGACTTTTGTTCAATAAACAGAACAACTCTTTGAACAGTTCGTTCTTTTCATTCATCTGTAAATAATAATGTCCTTAATTCAATAACAAGATTACTTGCAAAGAGTTATGACAAAGACCTCAAAACCAAGCGAAATACAATAATAAGACAATATAAACCAGCTAACACTTTTAAACACAACAGATTTTGCATGGGGTATCAACCTACTATGGCAGCGAATTATTGGTTCAGATATCATACATGTAACATATTTTATGGACAGGAAAATTATCAGAAAAAAATCTCAGATTTTTTTTTTATTTCAATCACTCTTATTGTTCTAAATGCTTTTCAATCGATGCAATAACCTAGATAAAGAAAATAGCCATTCTTCTGAGTCACTCTTCAACTCATTCTTATCATTCTCAATGCACTCAAAGGATGCAATTCATTTGAATAGCTCGTTCTCTCGTGATGGTTTGTCATGCTGTGCTGTGGTTACATTTCTTGTGTTTTGCCAAAATTAACACTCATTTTCACTGCACACGGCAGTAGGCATATTATGGATTTTACTGAAACAAATGACCCGATCTCTATGATTTGGAAGTATCAGAAGAGGTGCTTGCTTGAGTGTGTTTAAACGTGTACCAATGGGATAAAAATCAAGTTGTTGTGGTTGGTTAAAAAAATTAAAATTTGACTTACGCTAGTGCAAGCTATTCTCAAGCAGCAGTAATGTTTGGCCCTACATAAAATGTGTGCATTACGCATATATTTTATAACATCTATGCATTCCTAAGTGCAATAACAGTTATTGTTTCCGATTACAGTTATACATTGATGGAACTTCTTTTGGTCGTAATTGTGTGTAGGGCTGCAGCTATGGAATATTTTAGCAATAAGGAATTCAACAAAAAATTTAGTTGATTAACTGAGTTTTCGGATAAAACATGTGTGACATCACCTGCTGTTTCCGGAACCTGCCGTGGTATAACCAGGGTATGAATGGTATAACCATTAAGTGGTATAAGGCGCTGAAACATTGATTATTATTACATAAAGCTTTAAATCCATTTCAAATCAAGCAGAAAATTATGTGTAGGTTACCAATAATGTGGCATAATAAAGATTAGAGTTAAGGTGTCCAAAAAAGGATGTTTTTAAAGTTGTATGTGCCTATTCTGGAGTGCAAGTTAGAGTAGAAACCCCCATGAGAAATGACGTTGTCTTACCTTTAACTTTCGTTTCCAAACAACTGTTTTCACTTTATAAATGTCGTTATTTTGTCCCATTTATGCCATGTTTTTTTGCCAACCCTTGAATAATTAGTTATTAATTAATTTTGAATAAATGACTGCCCACATATTGAGTTAACCATTTAATGTTTGTGAATACATTACATAAGGATACATATATAGTAAACAAACTAATCTGGGATAACCTGCCAGCCAATGATTATAAAGTCTTCAAATAGACCATGGTTTTAAAGAAAATAATAGAGGCTTCGAGGCAGAGAAGTTTGCCTTGATTAATTTTTGTAATCAAGTTATTCAAATAACTCCAGGAATTGTTTCAGCCATGATTGTGTGAAATGATTTTGACCATATTAACGTTCCACGTTTTCAGCGTTTATAAAGCACCCATGCCACATATTATCTGCCTTGAGCTAAGTATTTATTGCAAAACATAAACTTAGCGGTATCTCGATGTGTTCCTTCAAATTAGCTATAGAATTCTTGAAGGGTGGTATTTCAATTTGCCGGGGCAAAATGGCTAAAAATGGCACGCCATGATAACACAGTTACCCTTGTTTCCTTCAATTGAAAAATCTTTTTCAGGTACAGTCATGGATGCTGAACTTCTGAATGTTTGCATGGTAACTCTTCCTCAGCTGCAATTCTCCATGACTAAGCAAAACCTGGGACTAGAGACAGGCGTGTTGACGTCAGGCATCTTTTTTTTTACGCAACTTTATTGGATGGGTTGGGTACCAATAATATAGAAAAAAAAGAATTTATAAATAATTAAATATATATATATATATATATATATATATATATATATATATATATATATATATATATATATATGTAACAGGGTTAAAAGTACTGTGTTAAATCATGCCCAAATTCGAGACATGCTATTGGTTGCTGTGCTCTTGGCAGTGTAGCACACTAGGGGGGCGGTAGACAATCTTCACCAGCAGTTACATGAAGATCTAATGCTGGTAAGACGTCTCGATGAGTGCTTCGTCTAAATTATTACAATTTAGTATTTACAGGCACACAGTTATGTTTTTATCATTTCACAGTGTAATATTATCACTTTATTAATATTTCTGGTCTGTTAAATACCAAGTTAAGTTTAATTAGCAAAATATGAGTAACACGTGTAAATTGAAACTCACAAACTACGTACATTTCCTTATTTTAGTTTGTCTAGCACCATCAAGTGTGCTCTATCTGCACTGTAACCTGAGTCGTGTTCTCTGCAGTTATGTGTTTAATAGAGTGTTTATGTGATAGATTGTATGTTAAAGCAACCAATTGATTAGTGTGAACATGTGAAAGTGCTGCGCCCTCCATTTTGTGTTGGTGCGCGATCTGTGTGTCTGCGGTGTGATTGGTTTTCCCGGTACAAGGTTTTGAGATTGTGGGTCTTAATTACAAAAAAAATTGTACTATAAACTATTTGTTTACATATTTGCAGAAGAATAATAGGTTCCCCATAAATCTGTCACTACGACTTATGTCGGTGACGACTTTGGGAAGCTGCGCTAGGGACGCACTACTCATTCCACACTGTTTCAAAATGCCAATCAGGGAACGCGCTGATGGTCACGTGATCACGCCATCCCGCATAAACCGGACGTGAACGTGTCACTCTTCCTGTTTTTCCTCTGGAGCCATACTCTTGACATGCTAGCGACTTGTGAAAGACACCACAAAACAGTTGGATTACCATGTGTGGATTTTAGAGATCTGGTGATTTATACGGCAACCAGCAAGGTTTTTCGGCCGGCCGGAAGGTTGAAACCGCTCCACGCCCCAGTTCTTTCACTGCCTTCCACCAACAAGTAAGATTCCTTTTTCATAGTAGAGCACTTGTTTTGCCGGTCGACTGTTTGTAGCATGTTCCAAACATGTCGCGACCTTGCAAGTCAGTTGGATGCAGTAGATCGATTGCATTGACGGATAGCCACAATCATTGCCTCGGTTGTCTTGGGCGTAGACATTTGTTTTTCCACCTTAGAATGTAGCCAGTGGCTATAATCAAGTGGTGGTCTCTGAACGTGATCGGCAAAAAACTGCATTCTGTACCCCCTTCGGATTATTCGAGTGGAACAGAATGCCGTTTAGCCTTTGTATTGCGCCAAGTATGTTTTAGCGTCTAATGTAACTTATTTTTGGAGATAAACAGTGCAGCTCGCTATTGTTGTACCTGGATGATATTGTTATCTTTTCATCCACCATTCGGGAGCATCTTGAGAGGATGGAAATGGTGTTGAGTAGGCTCCAGAGGCATTGTCTAAAGGTAAAGCTCAGCAAGTGTAGTTTTTTGAAGCAGCAAGTTCGTTACCTGGGCCATAATATATCTGACCAGGGTGTTGCCACTGATCCTGCAAAGGTGGAAGTGGTAGCCAAATGGTCTCCACCGTTTAACGTGGCAGAGCTGCAAACTTTTTTTAGGATTTGACAGCTATTTTTGGTGCTTTGTTGAGGGTTTTGGAACCTTTGCTGCTCCCCTTCATAGAGTAGTGGCTCACTTGGCTGGCAAGCGACGGAAGGCATCTGTTCAGGGTTTGGGTGAGTTTTGGACCGAGGAATGTCAGCATAGCTTTGAGTCCTTGAAAGAAAAGCTTACCAACACACTAATACCAGCCTATGTGGACTTCTCATTACTTTTTATTCTGGAAGTTAATGCAAGTCACTCTGGTCTGGGAGCTACGCTCTCACAGGAGCAGGTGGGTAAGGTTAGACCCATAGCCTACGGCAGCAGAGGACTGCATCCAGAAGAACGAAATATTACAAATTACAGCTCAATGAAACTCAATGAGTTTACAGTTCAATGAGTTAAATTACAGCTCAATGAGTTACTAGCTCTCAAGAGGGCATTAACTGATGAATTTAGGGAATACCTCTTGGAACATAAGTGTAAAGTGTTCACAGATAACAACCCTTTGAGTCACCTGGCCACCTCCAAGTTAGGAGTGTAATGATTGTGAGGAGGGTTCTTCCGATGAGAAAGATTTTCTCCTCCTCAGTGTTCCATCACAGCCACAACCCAACGTGGATCTTATCAGTAGGAGACCTGCCAGGATCAGTGCAACCAGTGCCTACTCCCTCGGTTGCTGGGACTGAAGTTCATAGGTCAACTCGTCCAACCGCTGGTCAACATTCTAACCGTTACCTTCTTCCAAGAACCGCATGTTCATCCCCTTATCCACAAGTAAAGGCAGTCCAAGATTTGAATTGAGTCACACACACACATACAGAGAAAAGATCTCCTCCAGGATATAACCCTATTGTGAGATCACAGATCTCTCTGGGGCAGGTGCTAGTGACCTTTCCAGCATAACGCCTGAGAAAAACAGAAATCAAACAGTTGCTAGATCAGTGGAACAAAAAAAAATGGGTTCCCCATTTTCCCCACATCAAACATGAGTGTCTTGGTTGCTTTATTTTACAACAAAACCTGGCTATAACTGCAGCTCTTCTCAAGCCAAGTGAAGGACAAGCTTCTGACCCACTTTGCCAACACTTAAGGAAGCCAAAAGACCAGGTGATCACCTCCAAAAGTACTCAGCCATGTTACAAGCATTGCATACAGAGTTTTTAAGGCTATTTCAAGATTTCTCTTGAGAAAGATATCCTTCGCATAACCACTTCAAATATTTCCGCCAGATTTCAATGCCCTTGTTCAAGTCCAGTACAGACTGGATTATTCACATTGGAGAGGTAACATGAAGTGGAAAACATTACAAGTTATTTTTCATGGAGATTACCAAGTTCAAAATAAATTGCACTGATTCAATGATTGTTTATGTTTTCTTATTTAACCTATACACCACAATTTCACATAACCTAATATAAATATTTACAAATTACTTTTTTCTTTTGATTATCAGTACCAGCTTTTCAAAATATCAAATTTAGAGCATTTTACAATAAAATAAAGTTGGTGGTCCTCTGACACATGTCAGGGTTCTCATGTGGCCCGTGATAAAAAAATAATTGCCCACACCTGACCTATAGACTGTCTGTGGAGAGTGCTATCAGAACCCAGGATGGATGAACTACCTGCCAACCTGCACAAATTCCTTCTAGCACTTTCGAAAGTGAAGTTCCTGGGGGATCAGGTTGGTTTGGGACTATTTCGGCCACAGGAAAAAAGTGATCCACTCCTTTCTAGCTGCACATATGACAGACCTGACCAGGAAAGTTCTTCTGGAGAAAATACACTGAATGACAGAAGCCAAGGTTGCATTTAAAGAAGCGAAAATTGCATTAAACTCGGAACCTGTTTTAAAGGTCCTGGACTTTAACTGCCATATTCCTCTTGTGGGATTTTTATTATTGTTTAATCTATGCTTATTAATGTTCTGTCATAATCAACTGCTAACAGAACTTCTTTACAGCTTAATCAAAAGAAACATTCCTTTTCAGTCTTTCTCCACTCATTATGGGATTGTTGATTTGATGGGTGGGGGTTTGTGGGATTCTTGTTAGTATGCTAGTAAATGATAATGTATATGGGATCATTGATTTTGTGGGTGGGAGTTTACAGGTTTTTACATTAGTAGGACAGTAATGAAATTATATTGTATTAGAAAGAATATGTGTTTTAAAGTGTGTATTATAATAGTCAGGAGTAGTTAGATACCATAGAGAACAAGCCAAAGAAACTTAAGTCTTTTCAGTGAAACAGACGACCTGCATGCTGATCTCACTGTTAGTCTTCAAGGACATTCATTCAGATAATATTGTGTATCCAGGTGTGGGAAATTGCTAGTTAGAAGAAAGCTGGAGAGTCCCTGTCATGAACGACTGTCTTCTCTTAGCCTATAGCAGAGAACACCCAGCTGTATGATCTTCATTGTCTCAGAATATTAAACCTCTGTTATTTGATTAAACTGAATTCCTGATCATTTGAACATGCAAGGATCTCCCAGATCCACAATTTGGTGACACCGCGACGTGATGGTGTAGGGGTTGACCAGTAATTGACCCAATCTGGGGGTCAAATGTTCCTGAAGAATTTATAATCTGGACTACGGGAGGCAAGGTTACCCTGGCACTGGTACCACACCTGGGAGTAGGGAAAATTAAGGAGTTATAAGGAGACTATATTGTGTGTTTCTGGAAGTCTTTGTCTGAATAAACTCATACTCACAGCAGTTGACTTGTTCATTCAAAGCTTCCAAAGGGCTGCAGGAATCCACTAGCGACTCGGCTAAAATAAAGAAATCCTACACTGATACACTGAACAACTCATATAAAGCACCTCCCTTCTCATGGGGCTGCTTTGAAGTATGACAGGACAGGTTTAAAAAAAAAACAGAAGAAATGGATTGAATTGTGTGAAGATAATGGGTGGATTAGACGCGCTATAAAAATTACAGTTAGTCCAGAACGCAGCAGCTAGAGTTCTCACAAGAACAAAGAAATATGATCACATTACACCGGTTTTTGTGCTCTCTTCATTGGCTTCCTGTACAATATCGCATTGACTACAAGATACTGCTCCTTGCCTTTAAGGCGTTGAATGGCTTGGCTCCGGCCTACCTGAGCAGTCTCCTCTCACGATATATTCCAGCTCGCTCTCTCCGATCACAAGAAGCAGGACTATTGATTATACCGAAGGTTAGTAAATCCACATATAGAGTCCCGAAGCTCTGGAATAAACTCCCGGATGTTGTCCGCAGCTCAGCTATGCTCACAGATTTCAAAACTAAATTTAAAACATATCTGTTTGATCTGGCATTCGAATAATTATCTCTTGGTATTTGTTTAAAGAGATCTGGTGTCTGAGCACCATATACATACAAACTGTTTGAAAAAACAATGTGGTTCGATGTTCCTCTCTAACCTATCCTCATCATTTATCTCTCCTCCTGCAGCTGATGCTGATCACTTGTTTGTTGTCTGTGTTACAGTTTTCTAACCGTTGTTTCTCCATTTGATAGTTCCTGTTTTGTCTTTGTTTGTTTGTTTGTTTGTTTTTTTGTTCAGGTGCTGTCCTGCGAACCGTTCGTCGATGGATTTTAAGTTTGTATATTCTTTATGCTCGGGAGGTGACTAGCCCCTGCCTCAGTCAGCGAGAGTCCCCTGATCCCCACGAGGACTTTGTGAAGCTGCTTTGAAAGCAATTGCTAAAAAAGCGCTATATAAAAACTGATTAATTGGATTGATTCGAAGAAAGTTAAAGTGTTGTTGCCAGGAAAAATCAGAGAAATTGAAAAAAAGAATGTATAACAGATTGAAGTGACAGGAAAGTAGAAAAGGAGAAGGTGGTTGGTTTGAGAGAAAGAAAAGTGATAAGGAGTGTGAAAAAAGCTGAAAGAATCTCTGTGCTTGGACTCGAATAGCTGTAACAGCAACAACATTAGAGAGAAAAGAAAAGAAGAAGGAAGTTCACCAGACAGGAACGAGAGTAGAATGACAGAGACAGGAAGCGCTTCACTGCCACCCTCTGCCAAAATAGAAATCAAACAGTATCTACATTTAAAATATACTTAGAAGTATAGTCAATGTAAAACAAATATGCTTTTATACATCTTCACATTTGTGTGTTGAAAGTCAGAACCTTTTTTAAAAACCCCAAAAATAAGTTTGGGGGAAAATTACTAGCTGTTTACTAGGCAACTTTGACTGTTACATTTTGTGTGTGTGTGTGGGGGGGGGGGTCATATATTTATATTATTAGATATTTCTCACTGCCTGTTCATCAATACATTTCTCTGGATGTTACTTGATGTATGTTTGTACCATGTAATTTCTAAGACCAGTCAGTACCTTGTAATCATTGATGAACCTGAGCTGGCTTATCCTATGTGAACGCCTGGTACATTTATTGTTTGTGTTCATTGGGTTGTGTCATGAACATAAATCAGAATAGTAGGTAGAGTTCGTGGCTCTTTAAATTTATTGTGTTTAATATATTATGTATTTGAACCAGTTTTTGGTCCTCTCCAAACTTTTTGAACCTAGTAGAGGTTCAAAAAGTCAAATTGGAATGAACTTCAAAAAGAGTTCATTTAGTAGGTATTTTTTGTGAATACGTTCAATGCCTTGGACATTGGTATTGATGAGGTCTATTGATAATTAACTGTATTTAACATTCACTTACACATTAATAAAATCTCTTGTGAGATAAGAAAGCACAAACTCTAAAATACAAGAGCCACCAATTTAAGAGTACAGAACAATTAAGGACAAATAAAAGAAACAGCCTTTCTCTTCTACATGCTGACTGGAGCAGCACAATTACCCAGAAGACCTTGCATGTCCTAATGTGGATATGACCCGAGGGCTCTGAAGGGCTCCCTGATTCTAACAACTGATTTACAATTGCATTTGAGTTTCTGTCTCAACATGTTTCAGCACGATTATGAACAGTAATCAGAGTCTTTAAATAGTTCATGTCAGAAGATGTCCAACATGAGCTTAAAGGGATTGTGGGCAAATGAAATGCTGTGTTTTGCAGTTCAACTACAGCATCTTAAAGCTCCTCATTACACCACAATTTTTAATGAAACTTGAGTAAAGTCCCATACTTTTGGTTTAAACTTATTGTTTTTTATTTGTGAATATTAGTTAAACAATTTCTGAAACATGTGACCATATAATTTACTTGTACAAATGAACACTGATTTGCATAAAGTTGACATTTATGTTGCTGATTCCACCATTTATCTACAAGTTTGTTGGTGTCAAGTGGCAACTTCTGCTTCCCCATCAATTGCCAGCACACATGCAGAGCTGCACTCAAGTACAAGGGGGATGAAACTCAATGCCAGAGAATGTGACGTTGAAGAAGCTAGCCGTTTTAAAGCAAATGGCAGCAGCAAAGGTTGAGCTTGACCAAACAGGTAACCAGATAGCAAATAATTTAAGGTTTTTTCAAGACACAGCAAGTATGACCAGATTGAAAAGAAACATCATGAACATGATATATGATGTACAAGATCTAAAAAAAAAAGTAGTTCCTCTTCCTCACATTTATCATCAGCACCAAAAAAATAATGGCGGGGCATCAAAATTGTGCAGTGATGGATTTGGTTGTCCTGTAACCGGAATGCTGGCGGTTCGATCCCTCCCAGGGTCATTCTGCCGTTGTGGCCCTGGGCCAGAGGTCGGCAACCCAAAATGTTGAAAGAGCCATATTGGACCAAAAAAAAACAAATGTCTGGAGACGCAAAAAATTATAAGCCTTGTATAATAGTGATGTGTTGTTCATGAACGATTCTTTTTGAATGACTCTTTAATGTGACTCGTAGGAACGAATCGTGTCGGAGGACTTGGGGAAAGAACGAATCTTGTAGGTTTCCGGCTCAAACTGCATTTGGTTAATAATAGGGAGCGTCACTTGACAGAAGAACTTAGAGGAGCCGGAGGACTCGGGGAAAGAACGAATCTTATAGGTTTCCAGCTCATATTGTGTTGGTTAATATTAGGGAGCGTCACGTGACAGAAGGCCCCGGGGCCGGACTGAACTCGTTACCATCAGAGAGAAGAAATATGAGGAACGATGAGACTTTAACCTAAAGACAGATCAGAGCTAAGCTGAATCAGACTAAGCCCAGGTAGGCTTAATTAAAATATGTTTTTTGTCTTCAAGCATTATAGTTTTCTCTTATTTGTAGTGTGATTCGGGTTTGTGTATATACTAAATGTGTTAGGGAAGAAACAGAACCTTTGATTGGTATTTTACTAAAATTAACGAAAGGACTCGAAAAAAGAATCATTCATTTTGCTGAACGGGACTCAAAGATTCGAGTCGTAGAAATGATCCGAACTTCACATCACTATTGTATAAACCTTATAATGAAGGTAATACATGCTGTATGTATCTATATTAGCCTACTATAAAAATGACTAAGTTGGCTACAAAAAGATAATGAGCCTTAATGATTAAATTATTATAATCACTACAGTGCATCCTGTAGAGAATGATGCACCACGTGACTACTCTGTTGTACGATGCCACCTCAAGTTTAACTTCATTACAATTTTAATGAATTATGTTTCATTGCTTTGATGAAATTAAAGAAATGGAATGAGGAAATAAGATTTTTGATGTCGTTTTATATCAATGCCAAAGAACAGAAATGTAATGCATGTACACATGTTTACTCTCATTATTAAATGGACACACACAGGGTTATAATACAGACATGAAATACTAATTAAATAAGAATAAAAACAATGCGAACGGGATCAAGTAAATAACATAAAAAGTTAACCTAAGCTTTGGGATTTTAAACTAATCAAATTTTTTTTTGACGTTTCTTTCAAGAAATGAACAACTAAAATTTATGTTAGTATCTAAAGGCTGGGTTACTCTGTATTTCTCTGGTTATGAATGTTGTGTGAGGTAGGAAAACCTCAGGGATACTCTTCTTGTGAAAAAATGTAAATAAATATAGGCTTTATTTTTTTTATCTTTTGTCTCAAATGTGCGTTTTTGTTAATTTATGTCTCTGCTCTTTTATTTATTCACTTTTCACATTTAAATACTGAAATTATGGCAATCTGACTGTACGTTAGATGATGCATACATTTTTCCAAATGGCATAATTGTGATTAATGCAGCATATGAAAAACTACACAAACCCTGTTTGCACTCTCAGTGGATAACATGCTTTAAACAGCCTTTAAACATTAAATCACTTATTTAAAGATGTCATTTGGCTGGGGTCATGCTAGATTACTGTAGTTTTATGTGTTAACAAGTGGCTATAATGCATTAGGTTATAATGAAATTATATGTTCAGACATGTTCAGATGTCAACAACAAAAACATACGATTCTAGGTTGTCTTATTAATAATTAAAATGAGAGAATACACAAAATATTTCTTTTAATACATGTCTTCAGCTGGCTTCGATTCCAGTAGATGAAACACTTATCTTGCTACATTCTTCTTTCCTGGAAAATAAAAAACATACAGAAGGGTTACAGGTGTGTAAACATCACAGGATAAATCAGCCTATAAATCCTTTTATCAAGCTTATTAGTAAATAATTGATTGTTTGGTTGTATTTGCCAGTGTTTAATTTTAGCATCATTAACAACAGATTTACTGGTAATATTTAATTGTCTAATCGATCATAAATTATATTATGATAAAATTATATAAAATTCATGTTTTAGTGATGATTCATGAAGTTACCTGTGAGCTCAGTTTTCATTCAGATAGGTTTGTGGTGATTTTCCAGCAATCATGTGATGTGACTCTGTGAATAAATGTTTTAACCATTACTTTAAAACAAACAAAAAAGGCAGCAACGACTCCAGAAAGAAAAAAAAAAACTTTTGTGATTCATAGAACATCACATACTCTTGCGATCAGTTTCAAATAACACGAGATGTTTATTAAATTTCTCATTCCTTTCAGAGGGCTCCAGGTGTTAACAGGTCGCTTGTCACAGCTATACTAACCCCTCACGCTAGGTGGAGGGGTCACGTTTCACGACGCAAGATCGCAGATTCTCTCTGTCCAATCAGTGATCTCAGAGGGCTTCGCACGCCATGCTTGCTGTGGCCAATCAGCGAGTCTGGGGTAGGTTATGGTTTTAGAGTTGGTTTTGGAACCAGCTCAAATTAGGTTCTGAAAATGGTTTAGGTTACAGTTTTAGAGTCGGTTTTGTAACAAGCTCAAAGTAGGTACTGAATATGGTGTCGGTTCCACGGCCAAGACATAGTGGAAAATTGCTAAATATTCGTGGTGAAACTAAACCCAAAGAGGATTGCAGCAGGCTGTGGATAAGTATGTTTGTAGTTTGTAGGTGTAGCTTAAGCAGATCTGTGTCAGTCATATAGTGGGGGGCATCATAATTGGGCTTCAGAACATTTTAGATGCTTGATTAAATTACTTGTGTTAAATGCGCTACCTTTTGAGCCTCCTCTGGACAATTTTGCTGAGAACAATTTGCAGTCCGCCTTTGTTTTGTCCTCTTTAGTCACTTTGAAATAGTTCCACACGCTGACAAGTCTCAGCTCATCCATTACCTGCTCTGAGCTGCAGCTGCGGTGTGTATGTGGGGGGCGGCCATTCATTGCTGTGATTAACCCCTTACACAACGCTAAAACATTTCGCAGATGGTGGTATGGGGAGTCTTTTAAGGAGTACTAGTTAAAATATGGTATTCAGGCCGATACATGATACCGGTATCGGTGCATCCCTATTCAAAACGAATGCAGCACTTAACAAATAAGTGCTTCGATCAATATATTTCACCTGTCACTTCCACATCAGATCCACATAATTATTTTGTTTAATCAATAAACGAAACATTGGCTTAGCATAAAGAGGCTTAAAACTAACATCCACAACTTGCTCTGGTTCTATATTATAGCTAAAATAGAGTCAGATGACATTCCTGACCTGAAGATAGGGTTTAGGATATTTTCCAGTAGAATCACATCTGGAGAAAACTTTTTCAAAAATATCTTATCTAAAAGCAATGCTTTAGTTTGGCACACATTTATAAGCAATATTGTCAAACATTTTTATGTTTATTGCTTTCTAAATAATAATACAAAAATTATACTATTTCTATTTTTTTTTTTTTTTTTTTAACCTGTCCTGTCCTACTTCAAAGCAGCCCCATGAGAAGGGAGGTGCTTCGTATGAGTTGGTCAGTTTTGCTCTTTCCAGAGAATTGAAGATATTATATATTGAGTATTCCTCTGGATAGAAGCTTTTAATTTATTTCATTCGCATTCATCACAATAATTACATTAATCAATCATATAAACATACATCAGGACAGGACAGTGTTAATAATAAAAAAAAAGGGGAAAGAGGAGAGAAGTAATTGAGGGGAAAACAGAGGTAGAGAAGTTTTGGAGGGGGAAAGAGAAGGTGAGAGGTAATTGTGGGGGAAGGAGTCAAGATTAAGTTGAAAATGAGAATAAGTAAAATAAATAATATTAGATACCTACCTTATTACATCCAAGTAGTTCGCATCTTTCTACAGATATGCATACAAATATAAATATACATACATACATACATACATGCAGATAAACACGCAGAATAATAATAATAATAATAATAAATAGAATTAGTAATCATATATATATATATATATATATATATATTATTATATATATATATATATATATATATACATATATATATATATATATATATATACATATATACATACACACACATACAACACCTATACATATATACATACATACATACATACATACATACACACACATACACACTATATATACACATACACATAAGTAATTGAGTGTTACAGGACAGATGACCTAAACCTCAAGCATCTAGCAGCGACCAAACATCCCAGGTGTCGTGACTAACCTTCTATGTCCCAAATGAAATGTGGGATCTGCCTCAAGCCAAGTCCCATATATGGTCAGGAACTACCCAGATATCCAGCCACCCCCCACAGAACGACAAGTTTTGGGGCCTGGGACCCGGAGCCGGACCCGCCCCACCTCCCCTGGCAAAGTCGGCAACCCCAGAGAGCAATGCCCGGGGCCCCAGTGGGCCCGCTGCAGCAGGAGGTCGACCAGCCCAAAGCTAGGCGGGAATGCAGCCCCTGACAGTGCGGGCAGAGACTGGGAGGCCCCACCCACAAGCACCGCCATGCCCATATCCCCCCGCGGTAGGCCCCCAGTCCCGGGCACTCCGTGGACCCGCAAGAAAAAAGGGAGGATGGCCAAGGGACCATATGGGTGCGGGTAGGGACACCACTCCAGACGCGGCAGGACCCCCCCCCTGGCCACACCCCGACCCCATGCACACATCAACCAGCAGTCCCCCAACACACACTCACCCCTACCAGCAACCCCCCAAACCTAACCCCACGCACACCCCTACCAGCAGCCCCCCCCACCCACTAAATCAACCCCATCCAGTCATCCAATCATCCATCCATCCATCTACCCATTCATTCAGTCTTCCTGTCCCGGGAAGTAGCCAGTCACTCACCTGCAGCCCGCACCCGCCCCCGCAGCTACCCACACCCCCGCGATGGTGGGCCCTTACCCCCAAGAGGGAAGACGGGGGCAGTCGTCCACCCATTCCCCCACATCTGCTCCCAGTTGTCATGTAATGCAGGTATATGTGGGTGTGTTGGAGAGATAAAATGCAATAAAATAGGGAATGGTGTCCTGGAGTGTCACCGTCGTTTGGCGGATGATGTCCAGGCACCACCCCCCGCCCTACATATCTAATGTGTATTTAAAATGAGGGTAGCCTTCTCCGTCGTATATTGTGGGAGGTGCCACAGATCTGCAGCCTCCTCCCACCAAGATTTAGACAGAGAGACTAGCCCTCCAGGCCTAAATGTAGTGTGTCCTTGCAAGTGTTGTAAGGGGCCCAGGGGTTGCCCAACCCCGGAAGCGAGGCAGTGGCAGGTGAGATTGGCTTACTGTCCGCTCCGGGATGAAGGCCCACCTGGTGCCCTGAATGTTCTGTGTCCTATGTGATTAAAACTGAGAGTCCCCGTCTAAAGGAGGCAGGGCGGGATCGCCGATAGGTCACCCCGCCTGCCTGATCCCCCATGGGAACAAGGACCCTCATGATTCTATTTGTGTGAGTGAAGAGAGTGTGTACTGGGATCTGGTGTGGTGAGTGGGAGCAGCCGACTGGCCACACCGTCCATCCCCCCAGGGCAGCACTGCCCCCCACCGCAGGGGCCACGGGAGACCTGTGAAGGATAATGCGGGCAGCCGGGAGACAGCTGCCCCCCCCTCGGGACCAGTCCTACTCATTCACACACACTTACGTACCCACCCGTCTCTCAAATGCACATACTCGCATACACACCCTCCACCCCATCCACACACACACACACATATGTTCAATCACACACCCCCCCCCCCCCCACACACACACACACACACACACACTGGAGCCACTGCTTGAGCATGCACAGGGCCGGCCCCAGCCCGGTAGGAAGCCTCACCCCGCCCAGACCGGAATCGCTCCCGCGCCCAACCGATCCCCGAACCGATACCCCCCCTAACCCGCAAGCCCCGGAAGCACCACGGGTGCTGGCTAGCCTCCCGCCCGGAGACTGTGGCGATAGCAGCAGCCGTGAGTTCCGGCCCCCCCGTGTCCCCCCCTCACCGCCCTTGACAACCACCCCGTCACCCTGAGCTGGCCGGCACCCCGCAGGCCCGGGCCCCCCTAGGCCCCCCAAGCCCCACCCCCCATGGCCACCGCCAGCCAACGGAGGAGCAGCCAGCCAACCCATCTTAAGGCACCCTGCCCCACCTCCCACCGCCCCGGGGTGACAGCAGCCTTAACCCAGATGATCCAGTCCAGATACAGGACTCAGCTCAATGCAGACAGTCTCTAACTAGAACTGGAGGTAGCTGGGGCATTAATAATTAGAGAAGTTTACAGTTATTTAATTGAAAGCAGATAACGTTTCCAAGGTGAAGTAGTCTATTAGAATGTTAGTGTACTGAGTGATGCATAGTTTCTTTTTAGTTTTCCAGTTCATCAGAATAATTTTCTTTGCGACAAGCAAAGCATTGAAAATTAAGACTGATGTGTTGACCTCAAGATCAGACTCAATACTATCTAGGTCCCCTAATAGACAAAGTGCTGGTGTTGGTGAGATGAGGTGTCTAACCCATGATGATAGCTGTCCGCAGACTCTTGCCAGAATTTTTGTACTGGTAAACATGACCAGAGAGCATGTAAATAGTTGTCCACCGCATTCTCATTGCAGTGTTGGCAGATGTTGGAGTCAGAGAACCCATTTGAAACATTCTTTGACCTGTATAATGTGTTCGGTGAAGAATTTTAAATTGTATTAGCTGTAAGTTTGGGTTTGTGGATACTTTAAATATGTTTGAGCATATACGATTCCAGAATGACTGATTTGTAGTTGTAGATAAATCTTTTTCCCATTTGGTAGTGGGTAGACATATTAAATTGTCTGTTCTCAATAATAAAATACATATTTTGAGATTAGCTTAGGTGTTGTCAATCCAATAAATTTTTCTAGTACTGAGGTTAACTGTAGATCTGGGTGATTTATTTTGTGTGTTTCAGTGAGTAAAGACTTGAGCTGTTGATATTCCAGGAATCTACTTGTAGCTAAACCGAAAGTAGAAACCAATTCTTCGAATGAAATGATTTTATTGTCTGAGATGATATGTCTGAGATGTGTTATTCCATTATTTTGCCAGCTTGGAAAATTTATTGCCTTTTTGTTTAGTTGAAAGTCTGGATTGTTCCAAATTGGTGTGCGTTGGCAAGGAGCAAGCGGTGAACCAGTCATTTTCAAAAATTCCCACCAGGCTGTTAGTGAAGTACGTATGCTCACATTCTGAAAGCAGTTTTCTATTTTTTTAACCAAAAGCTTATTGACAAAACCTTTAATTAGCCTGGATTGTCTGTTAAAGAGGCTCACCATGGCATGTTTGTGGCTTTTGTTGTGATTTCTAAGAGTAGATTGAGTCAAAAACCTTTTTAGAACCATGGATGTTCTCAAACAAAAAAATAATTTGTTTATTAAATTGGTTTTATTCATGCCATTTACAATATCACAAGAGTGCCATTTTAATGTCACAGCCGGATGTGACAGGTCTAGGAAAATCTCGTGATATCTGAAAACAAACGTGTGCGAATCAAACAGAGCGAAAGATGGAGCAAGTAGCAAACAAATTGGACTTGTGTCATTAAAAGGAGGTTATTAAAAACGACTTGTAAAAATTAAAAGAAGATGCTCAATTCCAGGATGTACAAAAACCAAACATCTATATGACTGTGACTATATGTAAAAATAGTGTTTACTTCAAACGTCATTGTAGTGTCTATCAATGTTGATCTGTGTTTGTGTGTTAAGGTTATTGAATTTGCTTGTAATTAACCCCTCTAATATCTCTCGAATATATGTTGACCGTCAGACAGTAACTTTGCATATTCTTCATGAATATGTAAATCAGTAATCAATATGTGATTAACTGGGGAGTGGTTATGAAGTTTGCTGAATGAAAATCTCATCTTATTTCCAGAATAAGCCTGGGCTAGAAAATGAGAAGATTGAATGTGATTTTAATTAAAAATAAAGACTTCATAAGTAAAATAATCACATCTCCCATACAATTAGGCCAATGTAAACAACATATTGTTGAAAATAGCACAATTTCACTGACCCTTTAAAGCTTAGTTTTATCCACTCGATTAAACATTTCTGTAAATCCACACTTTTTGAGACCTGTATTTTCTTAATATTCCTTTATTTACGATATTTAAAATAAATAGTTAAAATTCATTAAAAACTCGACGTTTGAAACTGGCTGCAGTAAATTGCATATGATGCAACTCTTATGTTTAATAAAATATGACTACGCTTTTTACCGTTTTTTACTGCAGATACCAGTTCTTTTTGACAGACATTTGTTAACAAGTCCTCCGAGTCAAGTATGTCCGTGTGACAATGTTCTCAGATTGACAAATTTTACTGTTTCATGTTCTGTAATTTCAATCTATATCCAACTGTATAATAACTGATCAGATGAATGTGTCAACTTCTTTTTTTTTTATTCAACAGGCCGTAACACAACCCCTGAAATATATTTAAACTCTGTTATGATGACAGTGACATCATCACTGCAGAGTTTGCTCAGCAATATTGTCCAACAGGTGTGAGGGCATCTTTTAGCAAGATTTTTGGAGGATGATCTGGAAACATCTTTTGGCTCACTGTCAGTTTTCCCAAACTGTCAATGTCATATCTCTGTTAGCTTACCTACACTGGCTCCCCATCACTTTTATCATTATTTTAAAATTTTGTTTTTTTAACAAATAGAGCACATGTCTGACCTGGTACACAAGTACAATCTCTGCGGAGCTCTGAAATCAGTCGACCAGAACCTGCTGCTGGTATCTCGAACCAGGCTAAAAACTTTTTTAAGGTGACTCTAAGCTGGAGTTGAGAACAGCTGTATCTGTGGACATGCAAAAAAACCTCACATTTATCAATAGGCCTTTCCAAACTTTTGAACTTTAGTTAGTGCTGCAGAAATGTACTGATATTTAGGCTGGTACAGTATATTTTTTTATATGCATTTTAGTTTTTTCTTAATGTGAAGCACTTTGCTCTATAAATAAACAACAACTAGTACAAAGTTTCCCGACATTGAATGCATTACCACAACATAGTCAGAGAGGAGATTAGTTTGGTAATGAAGACTGCATTTTTCGATACGGTTAAGTTTCTTTTCGCAAATGATTACTCAATGGCCCTAGGATTAAAATATCAATTCTCTGAGGCCCTTAATTGAATGAAGTCAATGAAGAATTAACATTTGTATTCCAAAAAACCCTCACTAAACTTTACTAGTTATATTGAAGAAAAAAAGCAATAAACGCTATAAAATGCCCATTTGAAACATTCTAAAAAAAATTTTGATAATGCAACATATTCACATTTATCGCAAATTCTTGTACTATAAATCTTTAACACAGGTATTATGATTTAAAGAAAATGTATTAAGTCAACGTTTTAAGTAAAAAATATGCCAGATGAGGTGACAAATGATTGATGATTGAGATGACAAAGCCGACAAGAAGATGGATGAATGGAAGGAAAGAGGAAGAGAGGATTTTATTATTTTCGATCTATTAATAGCAATTTTTTGCAATTTTCACTCAAGAAAAACAAGAAATTGACCCAAAAATTCATTTTTTTCTGTTTTGAAACAAAAATGAAAAATTGGGAAAAAGAGTAATTTCCTCTTATGTTGTTACTCCATTTGAATATAAAAATTTAACGATTACATGGTACACAAACCCTGCTCCTATGTCTGAAGAGCCCATCAACTAGAACGAATAGTCACTAAAAGTTGACAGAAACAGCAGAAAAGTCGATATATTTATCGCTAGTCATTATATTTAAAAATTGATAGACGGTCTGAAAAGTCACCAAATCTAGTTGGCAACACTCAGCACACTGTAAGTCAATGGTCTTTTGTTATATTTATTTATTTTAACACACGTCACACCTTCTGTCAACCTGAGGCTTGCCAAGGGTAAGCTAATCCAGGAGGTAGCAAATATGGAGCAAAGAGCTGCCACTGCAGCAGAGCCTATTGTCATGTTCAGACCAGGAAAAAAAAGTGCATGGATCATTACTGATTGAACACCAGAAATGCTCTACTCACTCATTCTCATGGGCAAACTCCACCCACTGACGTGTGGTTACTGCGTTCCATTGCTTGACTACTCTAGAAAGCTCCTGATTGGTTAATGCGGCCATTAAATTGGTACAGAAAAGTGCCAATGCTGCGCTCTCTGTGCCACCACACCGCATCACCGTAACCATTGTAGATGCTCTGCCTTTTCCACACATATTACATATCGCAGTTGGCCTGATTTGACTTAACACATAAATCACTCACTAAACACGCAAGTTTAGGTCAGAAAAACTTCTTAAAACAACTTCAAAAATCGACCATCTAGAATGTTTTATGTTGGTGGGTGCCACTCTTGCCAGGGCTCATTTGACTTGATTTTTTTGCTTATTTTTATCTTGTACCTTTATGCTATCCGCAAATAAAATCTTTTTTTTATTATTATTTAGCTCATTTATGCCCTGTATTAGGGAATTTTAAGGAAACAACTTGAGGAAGCCAGAGCTACTGAATAGTAGGAAAATAGATCATAAAAAGACATACATGTAATACAAGATATGTTGGAACATTTAATGTAACAGACAATGGTAAGTATTTGAAAGTGAAAAGTGACACTTTTGCTTTCCCAAGGTATTGCATATAGATTGGAGCATGTAGATTTACACTCATACATATGCAGACACACACTGATACTATCAATTATCTCCCACTGATAGGCTTTAAAACAAAAATGGAGGAGATAATCCTATGTGATTCCTAATAATCCTATGTGGCAAAAGAACATCCTTTGTTGAAGTGGTGACATTTCTTGGCTGATTGCAATCAATATAGCTTACCTTAATGGAAAAAAGAGGACACTGTAAGTAATATTTTTCTAAGAGAAAAGCCTGCTAATCATCTAGTCAAATAAATTAATATTTGAAGTCTTTCTGGTGATAATAATGGCTAAAAAGAATACACTTATGTATGATGGATACAAATGTGATGGCTTCACACTGTTATGCAAGTTGCAAGAATGCAGGCCAAGATTGATCAACATTATGTAAAATAGATGTCCTCTCTATGATGTTTTTTCAACATCTAATAAAATAGCAAAATGTACATTAGCATGAATCAAATGTTATGTCTAAGACCTATTCTAATCATGCCTCATAAAAATAATTACTAAATAAAATATACAGAAGATTTATGTAACTGTAAAAAATTCTTTGTACAATTCTAGTTTAACCTGAAAAATAATTTACCCATGTAGGAATTGAGCATACAGAAACATCAGATACTGTATCTGTGGTTGTCTCCAGCTACACCAAGTTATACAGATCTGAGCCTAAGAAGAAGGATGACGATGGAAGAAAAACAGGAGAGAAGATGGAGCAGCAGAGAGGGGTGTTGAGAGAGAAACTCTGTGTGTTTCTTCTGCTACGTCATTATGGCTTGTTCCCTACCCATCTTCCTCTCTCACTTCGGTGCATCTCTCACTCAATCTCAGTCTCTCTTTTCAGCTGCACTGCCTCAGGTTTTACAGGAATATGGACAACAGATTGTTTGATCAGTATGTTTACACTATTGTTTGCAAATAATGAGCAGAGCAATAAGGCTTCACTACGAGACCACTAATTAATAAATATATAGATATAAGAGATGCATCGTTCTTACACAGAATTCTCTGATAAAGGAGTTCAGAGTCACTTAATATGAATAGGAAGATCTTAATCATTGTAACACTATATATTGCATGTTTTGTTTGGCTTTAATGGTGACATTGTGATTGTTAATTAAAGACATAAGCAAAATGGAACATTTTAGCTTGCACTTGTTTCTTTTTTCTTTACTACAAAATTTTGGATTATGTATATGATCTTTCCAATGTATGAAATTAGTTTCTTCATCTTACATCTCCTGCAACAACAGGAAAGGACGTGCGGTGTAAAGCCTGACTGTATCCAGTGCTGCAGCCCCCCTCTCGAATAATCTTCTGTTCCCTTGGCCTGACACATACACAGTTACCCAGAGAGCAAACGGGCACGAAGGCAGAATCCCTCCTGCTTTTAACCCTCTCCACTGTGGCTACTTCTCAAACACCAGCTGATAGTGCTTGGCTTTCAATGTCAGCACTCTGTGAATGCTAAAACACTCCTAGCGTTATTGTTCTGCTTCTCCACGACCCCCACACTATGTATATGTGTGTGTGTGTGTGTGCGTGTGCGCGTGTGTCCTGAATACAAGCTCAAGCAGTCACGCATCTGTTTCCATGGCGATCCCTCTCTGTCTTTCTTCATCCACTCTCACTGGCATATTTCTCTCACTGTCTGCAAATCTGACATATAATACACACTTGCAACTTAAATTGGCCATGCATGCTTCCCTTTAGTTTGAATTATCTGTGCTAATTAATGTATTGACAAAGAGCTGGGCTAATTTACTATATTTTGAACAATTATTGTTATGATGGGAAGGAGACTGACTACAAACATACTGAATTGGAATCTACAACCATGGATGTAGAGAATGAAAGAAGCTTTAGTACCCCAGGAAGCAAACAAGGAGGAGACAGAAACTGCAATTAAAATAGCATAATTAGAATAGTTTAACATCAACTGAATGTAACAATATTGATAAAACAGAATACATTTCTATTGTGAATTTACAAAGAATGATGTTCATTAGTAACACAAGACATCACAAGCAAAAACAAACTAGTATTAAAGCAGGATGTGACACCTTATGTTTTTTTATGTTGTTTTTACATGTAATAAGTGTTAAACAAGAAATGCAATTATTAACAGTAGAAGCAAATTAAACAGAGATGTGTTTATTCATGCTGGCTGCTGGTAACGCAGTGTTAAGTGTTGGCACATGACTAATATTTAGGAAAAACTTGTTAGCAAAACCAAAACATGAAGCTGTTTGTGGTCAAGTGTGTATAAACACCTTCAAACAAGAAAGATTTGCATTAGGCATTTTACTTAAAAATTCCTGCTGTGGTAATTCTCCTGTGCTGCATCCCAATCATCGCTCTATTCACACTTTTATTTGCAAAATGAGAATTAGGCTGTCCCAGACTAGTGTACATAAAAAAGTGTCCAAGCGGTGCCCGGATATGTACTTTTTCTAGCTAATTTCTGAAGTGCAGATCCATGAACGCTAAACCAGCTGATATTACCCACAATCCCCTAAATTCGGACAGAAGGTGCTTTCTCTGTAATACGACTTTTAAAGAAGACATTTTATTTAATATTAGAATATTTTTAAATGAAGGAATTTGAAAAGAATGAGCTAAGTAGGACATTTTTTTAAATCAGGCACTGGGTTTCTCTCTCTCGCCAGTAAGGATAGTAAGGATGTTTAGTTTTCTTTGCATGTGATAATATTTGTGTTTGTTAGATTTAGGGTGTTGCTTTTGTAACATGTGAATATTGATGAATTTACCGTTCATTTAACTATTTGTTTCTCTTTTTATTTATCTATACTCTGTTGGGAACATTTCATATCAAATGTAAAAGACTCTACAATTGTATATGCTGATTTGTTTTATCAATGTAACATTAGAAACTGTATTTTCATTGTTTTATGGGCAAAATATTTTATTTTACGTGTCCCATCCGGCATTTACAACAATACCTGAGGTATGTTGTAAGTAATGAATGTAAAAACGAGATTAAATTAATCATAAAAAACTATTAAGTATGTTAAAGCTTTAAACAAAGCAAAATATGTTAACAGACCAAAAGTTTGGACACACCTTCTCATTCAAAAAGTTATCTTTAATTTAATTGTAAATGGTAGATTCCTATTGAAGCCATCAAAACTATGAATTAACATGTGTGGAATTTTATACATAACATAAAAGTGAAACAACTGAAAATATGTCATTCTAACTTCTTCAAAGTAGCCCCCTTTTGGTTTGATTATGCTCTCCACACTTTTTACGTACTCTTGATGATCTTCAAGAGGTAGTCTCCTGAAATGGTCTTCATGTCACAGGTGTGCCCTTTCAGGTTTAATAAGTTGGATTTCTTGCCTTATAATGGGGTCGGACCATCAAGTGTGTTGTGCAGAAGTAAGGTGGATACACAGCTGATAATCCCACTGAATAGACTGTTAGAATTTGTATTATGACAAGAAAAAAAGCAGCAAAGTAAAGAAAAACGAGTGGCCATCGTTAATTTAAGAAATGAGGAACTACTACAGACTGACTACTATTGCCTTGAATTTTCAGTCTTTGGCTCTAAACCCCCAAAGCCCTCCTACATCCAAAACAAATATTCCCTCCAGCCCCTTTTTAAACCTTGACACCCTGTTAAGATTTAGAGGTTTTTGTTCAGAAACAGTAGTGGGTCTGAATCCCGTGGCATTGGCTTCTATTCTGAGTACCACCGCAATTCAATAGTGCCTGCTGTCTGATGCACTTGGAATCCAAGAACTTTAGAGTCAAACCATATCCCACCTTTTGCAGCTGCCCCAGCAGAAGAGCTTGAGGTAGTTGCAGTAGTCGTTACTTATGTATAGCTTGTGACTGAGCTTGGTTCAGGAGCAGACTCCGAACTGAGATCTGAGGTCCTGTTCATTTAATGAATTTCAGTGAAGAGTCAACTTTTCACAGATCCAATCCAAGGTTTTTAAATCGAATGTCAAGTTAGGTACTAACAGCCAGACCGTGAAAGGTTTCAATACCTCTGAAACGACGTTGGCATTATGCTGACAGTTCAGCAGCTACCTTGCTACCTTCACACTGAAATGTTGCATTTGATCTCAGAAGTAGTGTCACCAGGGGAATCACCTTTGAGACTGAAACATGTTTTTCAGTTGATATCTCTTTTGTCGCTTCCTCAAATGATCTCAGGGCATCAATGGACAGACTGATCAAAGACCAGTCTTCGTCACTTGAGCACAGTGAAGTCTTTCCATGAGGACAGAGGACTGTGGTAACAGCTTTATTCTGCTCACATAGTCTGTTGAATATATAGGCTTGCATTTGCTAATAATATGGCGTGAGACAGTTAAATAAACCTCTGTGGCTCTTGATGTCCACATGTCTGTTGTAAGTACAGCACTGTTTGCATCATCTAGAGATTGTTTTCCTTTTGAACGGCTCTCTTCATACATTGCTGGTATTTTCCCTTCAATTAAATTTTTCCTGCTTGGAATCCAGTAACGTGGATAAAGTGTTCTTACAAAACTCCCAAAACCCTCATCTTCGACCACAGAAAGAGGTTGCAGGTCTTTTACAATCATTTCACCAAGGCTCTTTGTAATTTCAATAGCTCTTGGGGAATCACCAAGGTAAAATAGAAAAAATAAATATTAGGTATAGCCTAAAGCTTATGTAGCCAAAATATAAATCATATAGTGTCCCTTTCACAGTTAACACAAAAGCGATATTCATATATTTTCATATTTTAAGTTTATGGTATACAGCGGTGGCCAGATTTATTAGAACACCTAAATTCTCACTAGCTGAAAAATGTTTTAAAGTCAGTTATTTCTATCTTTTTCTGTAGTTTGTCAGTAGGGAGTATTAGTTTAAACTTCCAAACATTTATTTTGCCATTAATTGTAATAATCTATTGAGATTTTTGTCTGACAAAAGACAGTGCTCCACATACTGTAGAGCATGGGTGTCAAACTCAATTCCTAGAGGGCCGCAGACCCTGCAGGTTTTTGTTCCAACCCTGTTTCAGGAGACACACAAATAGCTTCAAACAAACCCAGAGGAGCTTAATCAGTGGAATCAGGTGTGTTCAGTTAAGGTTGGAGCAAAACTGTGCAGGGCTGTGGCCCTCCAGGAATTGAGTTTGACACCCCTGCTGTAGAGATATGAACTCATTTTCATCCAGTCTGTCTAAAATGACATGAATAAACAGAACAAACTGAGACAGACTAAATCCAGAACTTTGGCAACATATTTAAGATGCCTCTGTATTTCATTTGTCTGTTTCTTCATTTTGTTTTCTAACAATTCACTACAGGAAATGAGAACCGTCTTAAAACCATTTTAGCTGGTGAAAAAAACTAGTATTCTAATCATTTTGGCCCCAACTGTATACTTTTAAAATCCAAAATAAAACATGTCTTTTTTTAGCTCCAAAGTTGGGCAATTTTGACATTGGAGTGAATGACAACTTGCTCACTTCTGACTCCACCCCCTTCCTGTTACTTTGAGGGTTTTCTCAGAATGATACTCATTTAGGACTTCATGCACTTCACTTGCTGTCCATTTGTCAAGTGTTTTGGAATGAAATGTCAAAGCCAAATCTGGATCTGGACAGTTTCTGATAAATAAGCGAGTGACTTTAACTGGTCGTCCAGGACCTTTCCCTGCTGCCTTAGACACTCTGCTGTGAAGTCTGCCATGCGGTTTGAGTGCAACCAGTAATCAAAAGGATCTTCTTGTGGTTCTGGTAGAGTTGTGTAAAAATTTTTGCATTGGGACAGGAGAGTACTGTTGGCAACTGAAATGTCTCCTTAACAAACTACAGATTTCAACAGGGTTTGTTTTAACATCTAACCAATACGTCATTGGCTTTCCCTCTCAAGTGAATTAAAATTTCTTCACCCTGCTCTTCCCTTGGAGGGTCTTTGACTTTCCTTTGACACACAACTTGCACCTGAGACATACTGGACTTGAGCTTTGTTTTCGGCATGTACAATCTGAGATGGCATAGATCCAGTTTCTCTTTGGCTGAAATAATTTATATGTGCATCTGCCAGTTTAAGACCCACTTGTTAAACAATTTTGCTCATTAGGTCACTGGTACTGACAGGAGTAGATGTACTAACAGGCTGAGCAGTGCTAGAAATTATATTCTCAGTAGAGGCCTAAGTAGGAACTGAAACCTCTTGAAACACATCTACATTCATTTCAAGATCAGAATTAGGGCCGATGTTTGGAAAGAAATCGGAGACCTAACCAGACCTAACTTAATCGACAAATACTAAGAGGAGTATCAAGGTACCTTTCGTGCTTGCCAGATGTTTTTGAGCATCATTCCCTAGTGAAAAACAGAGACCAAGGATGGATGATGGACATGAATTCTGCACACAGAGTTGGCAAAGATGAGGAATTAGGATGAGACATACAATTCGCTCTACCCCAAGCAGTCCTTTACAACTCTGCCGCTCATTATACAACTAAAACGTCTCAGGTTACGTATGTAAACAAGGCTCCCTGAGGGAACGAGATGCTGCATCCAAACGCTATGGGGAATGATCCCTGCATTTCTGGTTCTGAATTATGTGTCAAATCTCGTCCGACGGACGGTGTCCTCAGTCCGGACAATAATCCAGATCCACCTGTAGGACCGGACCACAGTCAAGGGCGTGGGCTGTCTCACAGCGTTACAATGTCCTGGATAGAACACCAGATGACAAGGCGTTAGAAGCCGTCACACTTCTCGTGGAATGTGCCCTGATCCCAAAGGAGGCCGGGAGACCAGAGGATGCATAAGCAGAGGTAATAGTATCCACAATCCATCTGCTCACTGACTGCATGGAAGCAGGAGAGCCCTTCCTGTGTGGACCGAAGATACAAAGGTGGTCCGAGCTCCGAACTGAGCCGTGCGAAGGACATAACAGCCCAGGGTCCGCACCGGGCAGCTACTATGGAGGAGCTCCTGTACAGAGGACTCAATGGAGGAAGAATGCCCAAACCTAATGAGACACGGGGCGACGTAAGGCACCTGCGGGACGTAGCCTGGCTTAGGGTGCAGGAAGACGCCAGCCACCTCCGGGGATAACTCATAACACGACGGAGCTCAAAGAAGGTCCTTGCGTTTAAGTCCCCAACCCCTTTAAGGGATGTAATGGCGAGTAAAAAGCTGTCTTAATTGACAGGAAGCATAGGAAATCGTCGCCCAGGGGCTCGCAGGGGGGGCTCTTCAGGGACTCCATGACGATGGCCAGGTCCCATACAGGCACTCTTGGACAGACCAGGGGCCTCAGCCACCTGGTACTGTGAATACAACGAGATATAAGGGGGGAGGACTTGCCCAAAGGAAACCCATCAATTGGGGCTTGGCAGGCCGAAAGGGCCGATACATACACCTTAATGATGGACGGCGAAAGTTCCCTGGCGAACTGAGCCTGCAGAAATTCCAGCACCGATTTCAACCGGCCAGCGAGCTCAATACAGGGTGTGGGAAACACACCAGGCAGTAAACAGTCGCTATCTTGCAACGTAAGACCTCCTCGTAGAGGGAGTTTTGGAGTGGAGAATGGTCTTAATGACCTTGGCCGAGAGGCCAAAAGCTAGGAGCTGCACCCCCTCAGGGGCCATAGATACAGTCTGGACTCTGGACAGGGATGTACCACCGTCCCCCTGTGTTAAGAGAGCAGATCCCACCCTTTGACAGGGATCTCACATGGCTCGCCAGAAAGGCCAAGAGGTCCGCAGACCATAGCCGGGCTGGCCATAGAGGTGGGCCATAAGGAGGAGGGGAAGGCCCTCTTGATGTACCCTCTCCAGGAAGCAGTGCTACGGGGGGGTGACAGCTCCTGATAAAGGCACGGGATTCAGCCCGTTTATTGAAATGATGGTCCTCAGACCTGCCATTTCCCTGGGGTGGGGCTTTCCCCAAGTGTCGGTCCCAGGTGTGACAAGGCATATGCCTCCAAGTTGCAACCGGTCCGGGATGTAAGATGCTCTAAGGGAGCAAAGCCTGCTTCGGGCCTACAGGACACACCTAGCCAATCTGTAAAAGCCGATGCGAGTGCAAGCTCCCCCTGTCGGTTCATGTAGGCCACCACGGACATATTGTCTGAGAGTAGAAGCATGTGATGGCCGCTGATGTTTGGCAGGAAGTGCAGAAGTGTACGAACCACGGCCAGCAATTCTAGGCAGTTGATGTGCCAAAGAGATGGGGCCAGTCCCACCGACCATGGGTAGCGCGGTTCATGGTGGCTGAAACAAGCCTCCATGAAGCGACTCAGGGGAACCTACCTCTCGAAATCGGCTTCTGGTAATTGGTGGGTGACGGCTCCTGATACAGGCACGGGATTCAATGGAAGACCCGAAGCCCCAGCCACCGAGAGCCTGGGTGAGTGCAGGGGCAAAGTACATGCTCCCTGAACTCAATTTTGGTGATCGTATAGATTTTTCTTAATACAATAAACAAGAACGAAGAAGAGAAGTTACACACATTTATTTACACCAAGAGAGACACAGATTACATCATCCACTTTTAAGACATAATTAAACACAACCATTAAATGAAAGCATTTTTCAGTAAAAAAAAAAAAAGGAACAAATACCTACACACAGAGTTGGCAAAGATAAGGAGTTAGAATAAGACATACAATTCGCTCCACCTAAAGAACACGTATTATTTATGGATGAGAGGATTACAAATGAGAGGATTACGAATGATTTATTTTTGTTTTTACCTTTTGCGATTTTTGAGTTAATCTAATTTTTACTTTTGCGATTTTTTTGCTGAATTTTATTTTAGTTTTTGGGTGTGAGGCTGTTTAAATACTGATTTTTCTGGTTGATGGAGAATTGGAGAACAGAGTTTTGCTTCCATTGAATTGTATGCAAATTTATCATTGTAAATGTGGAAATTATTCCAAAAATGATTACGCTCATTATAAAGTGTACAAGTTATAATAATCAACCTAATCACCAACATAGATGTCTGCAGAAAAAAAAAGCTTTTCCATGAGCCATCTCTTCAATTTACCTTTGTGTGAATGATAACTGAGTGAATAAGATTTTAAGGACATTCTGTACATCATTACATTTGATGCATCTGTAACCACCGATTAGAAAGTTTTAATGATACGCCAAGTGAAGAAGTAATGCTAATGTGTGAATGATGTCTTGAAAGAATGATCGGACAGACCGGTATCGAACGGCCCTCCAATCTCATCGAAATCGTGTTTCCTTATGAAGAAGACCATCATTTGCGGAACTTATTCTACTTTTGATTGACGATTATTTTTTTTGTTTACTGCTTTTGTAGAAAATTGGCAAAAAAAGACAGGAAAAGTGCCACTCCTTAACTTTGCCCATTGAAGTAGTGGAGAAAAGCTATTTTGCATGATTAACTCACTTAATTGCCTTAACGAATGGAAACTTGGAAAGTTCTCAAGGAGGGAATGTGGGTGTTTTGGCAATTAGGTGACCCGATTTAACATTTATTTAATTCATAAATTGGACCTGACTCCATGAAAAGGCAGTCTGGCCTTAAAAGCTTGATTACATGAAAAGACAGTCTGACCTTAAAGCTTGAGTCCATGAAAAAGACAGTCTGACTTAAAAGGAGTGACGCTTTTCTGATAAGGATACGCAGCAAGAGACAAATATCTGCCACGTGAAACTTATCTGCAAGGATAACTTTCTGCATATATGGCTCACCTAAGGAGGGATATGGGGTACAGTTTTCAGAGTCGGTTCTGACACCATGCATGCTGCTGTTCATCAAATCTTATGCTGAAAAGTAAAGGGAAAATTGATCTGAAAGTCGTAGTCTGTCTTTATTGAAATTATGTTCAAAAGTTTATTTAATTCAAGGGATGAAAAACAACCACAATACATGTGACAACAGCGCACATGGCCAAAAGCACACTCAATAATGCTCAAATTATTTCAACAAACATAAAAGTGACTTTATATTATAATTGCAAACGTCAAACAAACAATTCTCTCCACCCGTAGCTTCCAAGAGTGACAACTATCTATTCAGAATTTATAAAAGAAACACTGTATATTTATTTCACATCCTTACATATAGACTCAAATTCCGTCCCAGTAACTTTGCACATATAATGTACCGTTACATCATGCACAGCTGTCAATTATAGTGTTATAAAACAATAACATGTGATTAAACTGTACTTGAATGTGTTTGTTTTTGCTGAATTAAGACTAACAAGAGAGCAGTGGTCAATAGGTGGGAAGCCAAAAGCATGTCTGTGGGAGGGACTGGTGTAAACAGCGCATTTTGCGGGGCAAAAAATATGAGGTGATTCAAAGACTTAAAAAAAAATATTGCATTTTTAATGTTATTAACATTGCAGCGCTAGTATAAAGGACTAAACTATTTATGCTATAACAATAGCATAACATGGGACCTTTAAACTGATATAGATAGCCTTAAAACAATGCTCTGCATTATGTTGATGTTACTTTGTATCTCGCTGTTGAATTAAAACAAAAATGACATTGTTAAATCAGGTGACATATGACTGAATTTATTTATATTATTTTTTAGTTTTATGTACATATGTGTGTTTGCTGTCTCTGAACACCTGTGCATTGGGCAGGCTCAATGGATTCCAAGCCCTCTCCTCAGTCTCCTCTCCACTGTTGATTGGAATGTAAACCACCCTAAAGGGGCAGGAACAACAGAATTGAAGAAAACCTTTCTCAAAAGAGAAACCACAGCATTCAGAAGCAATGGCCTTAGTACACCTCAGCAGTCTCATCAACCTACCAGGGGATACTTTTATTGCTGTAAGCCACATCTGTTAAGATTTGGATTCATAAAGAGGGGAAATTTTATGCCACTCATCAACCAGTCCAACTTTTTTTTAAATAATTGATTCCATCTATCATCTGGTTCAGCTCTGCCCCTAAAGCAGACGTGTGTGGACTTCACAGGACTCTTCGTATGGCTGAGAGGATCATCGGTGCTCTCCTACATCAGTGAGAAAGAGGGTAATCAAAATCATTCTGGACCCTAACGGCCCCGGCCACCATCTTTTTGAGCTCTTGCCCTCTGATCACCACTTCAGAGCCACTAACACCAGGACTTTACAGCACAAACAAAGCTACTTTCCTCAAGCTCTCAGACTGCTGAACTCTTAGCTCCTCCCTATCTGTTACGTGCACCTGGACTGTTGCACTTTTCATCACCTTGCATTTTGCACTTAAGCACACATCACTATATAGACTTTTGTTCAATTGTTTACATATAATCACTCCTTCCCAATATTCTACCTCATAGCTTTATGGTAATTGCTGTGTTAGTCATGTTGCACTTTACTCATTCTACTGTAATTATGTTGTTTGTATTATACTTATGTTGCGGAACTGACTGCTCCATTGTACCACAGAAAATTCCTTGTTTGTGCACACACATACACACAGAGAAATGCAGACCCCAATTGCATTACAGTCTTTAAATAATAATTTATTAAGGAAACAAATGACAAGCCCAGGGAAGGTAGGGCAAACAAAGCAACCCCATGAGGGGTGAAACAATGAATATAGAAACTAAAGACTGGATAAAACAGAAAGACTAAATAACAGCACGAAAGCAACTACAAAAACTTACAAACAGACACAGCACAATAGGAAAAATACACAGATATGGGTAATTCAAGGAATAGAAAATTCAGGGAAGCCTATAAAGGGAAACCAATCAAACATAATTAGGGAAACCCCAGGGGCCTGTACCATGATGCACTGGTTAGCCAGTTAAGTTTATTATTAGTTTGCACCAATCCTTGATTTTAGGAAATCAGCAATTTTCTGCCAAAAATCTTGTCTGGCTTTGGCAGCAGCCAAAATATTACTATGACACAAAAATAAAGTCAAATATAAAATACTCATCGTATTTTCAATTTTTAATCTCTTGCTCCTCCTCCGCAGAAAAAAAACTATTTTGCTCTATCATGTGCATCATGATTGGTTATTCAGTGCCTACATCAGTCTTTTACGTGCGTGCGCCCGTGAACTAACCATAACTTCAGAATCAAAGCCTGACCCAACAAAGAATGTTGATGAACTCCTTCATGATACCGATTAAGCCTGATTCAAATGATTGGGTTTTATCAAGTCATAACCTATTCGATAATTCTGAGTTTTTTAAGCCACGTTCATGGCACAGGCCCCAGGTGTTCTAATTAAAAGCTCTGACTAGAAAACGAGAAGGGCAGGGAGAGGTAGGAAAAAAACATGCCCATGTGTGTCAAACAGACAAAACAAATCAAAGATGGCCACAGTCAGTCACATGACCTTAATCATCCAGCTGGAGGTGGCCAAGGAAAATATACAAATAACAAAATAAACAAAGAGTGATAACTGAAAACAAGGTAAAACCAAAAATAGGGGAGGACTCTGGAAAGGGATCTGTCCTTTAGCGACAAGGATCGACAAAACAGATACTTGACAGATCATGGCAATAAAGCTGATTCTGATTATAATTTTACGTGGAATATTATAAAAAAACACCTAATAGCTTCTGACCCAAAAACTTTATAAACACAAATAGTTTTTGTTCATTTTCTTAAAATGAGTTTTGTAGTAGCCTGGCATAAGTTTTAGCAATGTTTGAAAAGTCACATTTTCATCTTATGGCACCTTTAAACAAACATTATGAACACTCATATTCTGAAAATATAAGTGACCGGTCAACCTGTTCTAATGATTTTAAAATGCGAGAAAGCCAAAGCACTAAGGAATCTACTCAAAAAGGTGATGTTTGACACCGAGACCTTTTATTGTCCCTTTTGTAAATCTGGCATTGGGCTGTCTAAATGTTGTTAGCGGCTCTAATGAATTGGAATGACAGCTGTGATATTAAAGAGCACTGGTATAATGGCAGTGCAGCATGGAATTTAAACCTGGATATTTTTAGATATATCTGCTTTACAGACAAGAGAGCAATGGCTCCAATAGATCAAAACATACTTACCAATGGCTGATTTACTGATTATGAAAAAAAAGACATTTATTCTTTCGTTGATTTAGTTTATCCTTATCTTGGTCCTGTCTCATGATCAAAAGCACAGCTCAGGGTTCAGTAAGGACCAGAAATTAACAACAACTCATAGTTTTATGTGTATGGTTTACAATGATCAATCCCTTTAGTGGAAATGTGAACAAATTCAATTTGTCTGTTTCAGATAGGGCCAAAGGGGTTTACCTTGTAAAAGTCTTCCCGCACATACATTGTACCAGTGGAGGCTTTGAAGAGGAATGGACTTTTTGCCCTATAGACTGTAAGCGTATTATACCATGAGGTAAATTCAGATACTGTAACCAAAGCAATTTTGCTCATGCTGACAGGCCCAGAAAATATCCATACTTGAACATAAACGTGAGCACTTTCTGATAGCTACAGTGCTTGAATTTGTTTGTTGCAAATTCTCTTACAAAAATGTCACTCAGTTATGTTGTGGAAAAAGCTAATTACTTTTTTATTCCCTTGGAGGTTTAGCTCATGATGTATTGCTTTATCTGTAGAAAATGCTGTCCAGAAAGCGCTTGAACAGACATTCTTTCTGCTAGTTTCTGAGAATGCACTTGTGTGCAGATTTTTTGTGCTCACAGTAATTAATTAAAACTTTGCTTGAGTGTGATATTGACATAAAGGTCAACGTTGAAAGTCTGTAAAAAAAACAAACACACATAAAAACACTGCAACATAAACATCATGAAAATGCCCAAAATGTACCAAAAAGGAAAACAGGAATTTATTACGCTCCAAAAATATCATTATTATATTTTACGTTCATTGTGGACCGCATCATTTATCAGCAGGCTCACTTGAGCAAGTGCCCATGTAATTTTTCAAGCCCTAATATGCATTGTTGGTTTAATGTCCTATAAATATTAACATAGTTAACGCTCTACTTTTGTATTAAACCTGGTTGTCTCCTGATTTTAGGAGCAAACTACAAAAACTAATTGTAATTAAATTCATTGTGAGTTTTGAATAGCATCACAGTGACGCAGTGGGTAGCACGGTCGTCTCACAGCAAGAAGGTCGCTGGTTCGAGCCTCGGCTGGGTCGGTTGGCATTTCTGTGTGGAGTTTTCCCTGTGATTGCGTGGGTTTTCTCCAAGTGCTCCAGTTTCCCCACAAGTCCAAAGACATGCGGAATAAGTGAATTGAGTAAGAACATAGTGTTAAAGTGTGAATGAGTGTGTGTGAATGTTTCCCAGCGATGGGTTGCAGCTGGAAGGGCATCCGCTGCATGTAAAACATATGCCAGAGAGTTGGCGGTTCATTCCGCTGTGGCGACTCCGAAAGGGAAGAAAGCAGACATGAAGATGAATGAATGAATGAGTTTTGAACATATCAGTGGTTTTAAAAATATTTACAACTATTTAAGTTAGATATAAGAGTGGTTTTGGGAATGGTAATAGTTATTCATATTTTGGGACTCATATGAGCGAGTATTTTGGGACATAGTTGTGTTCCACCGGGAGCAGGAAAAACACGAATAAAGACATTAGCTGTTTTGAATTCACTACGTCTTCTACAAAAAAAAAGGCTTTTAATGCTGCAGAGGAGGGTGTTGTTTATCTGTTGTTAATGCACACAGAATAAAGCCCTATAACTCATAAGAATTGGGATAAAAGTTGCTTAACTTGGTGTTTTGTTACACAATCTATTTAGGAATGTATAATCACATGTTGTCAACATGACCGTCTGAGTGAAGTCCTCCCAACAATTGTCTGAATGGTCTTTCGGAAAGATTTCTGGGTTGTAAGGGCGCATGGAGCCTGCGTTGATTGCATAACGGGAGCTAATGAGCAGACTTCAGAGCCTAAAAATGAAGGTGCGACACCCTATGGACTCGTGCTCTTCGCGGGCAAGGGCAATTCAAGTCCACAAGTGTACCTTTTGGACCATTCCCGGGGAGGGAGTGCATTGTTCCCTGATCTCGAAGGAACACCTGCAAACTTTTTGCAGACGATGTTTGCGGTAGTTAGCAGCAGCTGGTCTGCATTTTTGCTGAAGAGGTAAACATATTTCTTTGTGGTTTATGCTGCAGGAGATAGCTTGCATGATGTAGATGTTAGCTCTTTGGTCGTGTCTTATATACTGGAGATAATATAGGTAAATGGGACCATATGATTATTCACTAATCAGCAAAGCTCTTCCCGAACTAATGCTTATCTGAGGGTTAACGTCATTTAAAATCACAGAGCTTACCTTTCATTTTCAAGCAACAACAAAACATTATTCTGCTCTCAATGTTTGTAATATTATTTATTTAATTTAGCATTACATGTTTGTTTTAAAACACCAAATGTGTTGTTTTGATAAAAACCCACTAGGGGGCAAGGAATGTATGTCACGCACATCACGTGGTATTTTTGCAAATTTGGTGATGACGTCATCTAGCAACTTTTAGCGATTTTTGGGCCAGCCTATAGCGACTTTTCATACTGAGGAGTTGGCAACAGTGACGAGGAGGAAACGCTCTCCGCGTAAAGTTTTTGATATGAGCACTGTTAACTTTTTGCTATTGTATAAACAATGTTCCAAATCAGATCGCAATCTCAAAGCAAAACATGAATTTGACACATGGTTTAGGTAAAAGATGAATAATATACTGATTTTCACCTGAAATTTCAGGGCCATTAACATTTTTTTATTTTAAAATAAAAAATTAGTCTTCAAAACCTTTTCAATAATCATTACCATTATGTAGACTAGCAGCACAGCAAGTTAGAGACATTTTTACTGTACAGATTGTTTTTAATTAATTTTTGAAAATGCCACAAGTGGTAACTTAATGCTCAAAAATTACACTTTTTCTGAACTTTGAAGGATTCTAAAAAAAATTCTAATATTTAGCTTCCAAAATCTTTTCAATCCTCATTACCATGAAGCAGACTAGCAGCACAGCAAGTTTCAGACATTTTTACAGATTTTTTGTATACATTTTTAAAATGTCATAAGTGGTCATTTTGCCCCTGAAATTTAAACTTTTTCTCAACTTTGAGGGCAATTAAAAATATTCAAATAATTAGTTTTCAAAACCTTTTCAATCATCATTACCATGATATAGACTAGCAGCACAGCAAATTTGAGACATTTTTAATGTACAGATTTGTTTAAATTATTTTTGAATATGCCATTGTAAGGCGCTATTCCTTTGCCCAAAGACTGAATCAAAGGTGGCGGGAAGGTGATTTTGCATGCTACTGCTCTCTTCTGAATAAACATGAGGAGAACAAAGAAATACACACAAATGCGCTAACTGTGTAGTAATGTTTAAAATTTGGATACAACCAATAAAACCTTTAAATCTGACTCCATCAAAATTAATAATTTACGGTTGCGTTAATTTCTCCTTCTCATGTTATATTAGTTTTTTTCAGTAAATAGGAATTAGGAAGTCATAATGATTCTTGAAATTTACCTCTTGTCATTATTTGTTCATATCTTAAGGTTCTGAATACTGTCGATGAAGAGCTGTCTCTGAAGTGTATAATAATTCTTCAATGGATTCACAAATATGCAGTCGCTTCTTGGGACTTATCATTCTGGAGTTGAGCTCCCAACGGCAAGAGCCGCGCAAATAGGAATTAAGAAAAATTAGGAGTTGTTAGGAGAATATCTGAATATAACAAAAGCCTTCTTCACTAATTTGAACTTTTAGCTCCAGGTAACTGCATCCGAATACAAACAATGAACATACAACTACCAGTGCGATGTCACTCCAGGTAACAGAAACGATACATCAGAAGTAATGATAAATGATCATGATTGTTTTGACAAACTTCAAAACAAAAGATTATGTCAATTTATTAATGAGGTAAATCATAAACAAATCCACCTCCTAAATACAAACATCAAATACATTCACTACAGATTAAAGTACAAATCAATCATAAGAAGAATGACTTTCCAACTAAATGTTTTCTGATTAACCCAAGAACCAAGGAAAAAACCCTAATAATTATTTACCTGATAATCGAGAGAACCTGCGCACCACATGACCAGGTGAAAGAGCTCTGATTGCACTCCTCGAGCTTAGGGCCAAGTCCCTTCAAATACTCCAGATAACAATATAAAATTACATCCTTAGAATGATTAACTCTTTGACTTTAAAAGGCTGTCCTTTTGTGAAAAACCGTTATTTCAAGAAATGCTCTTGTGTATGATTGGTTCTCTGAGATAGAATTGTGGGAGACCAGACATTGTGGTGTGAAGCAAAACACTCGAGGGAGGTTTGGTTAATTAAATAAACTCATATGTGGATTCAATGCACAGTGAGACGTTCATCACTCGGCAACCAGACCCAGTCTCGTGGCTCCACGTATTGTCATTAAAATGTTTGAGTCAACCTGTGAGATCACTCTCGGTTCTGTTCCAAAAGGACAGCTCTTTTATTTAGTTTACATAATCATGTCAGAGGCATCTCAGCTCAATCTGTGCCCTCCGCCCAATATGCATCAGAAAAGGTGGTCGTCTCTGTTGGTTCCTGCGGTCAAAGCAAATGGCCAGGCCTTCTCAAGCAAATCACTCAAAGGCATAATTCAGTTCCTTACGTGTTAATTTTACCCCTGGAATTGACACTTTTTCTCAAATTTGAAGGCAATTAAATATTTTGTTTCTTAAAAAAAATTAGTCTTTATATGCTTTATAAACATTACCATAATTTAGACTATCAGCACAGCAAGTTTGAAATATTTTTACTGTTCAGATTTTTTTATTTTTTTTTATTTCACGTGATCATTTTACTCCTGACAATGACACTTCTTCTCAACTTTGAGGGCAATTCAATTTACTATTCTAATTTACTTTTTGAAAAACAGAAGTGAGTATTTCACTACAGTGCATAACACAATTTCAATCTAAGACCCTGATATGTATTCAGAGAGGACAAAACAAAGTGCTATTGTCCCGGCACCAAATACCAGATGATGATGGATGACTAGAACTTTGAGGCAAGAAGGACTAGTGCGTTGAAAGGAAACAACACATTGTATTCTATATTGCTTGTGTAACGTTTTATTTTATTATAGGTATTGTGTTTTGTTACAAATATTGAAAACTGATTCATTAAAACTATTTAATTCTTGCAAGTGCTTGAATCAAGCTACAACTCTGGACAAGTTCCTAACTTAATTAGAGAATGATAAATATTGAAGGTATTGAATGTGTAAAATATTAATAGTAGAACAAAATAAAACATAATATAGTGATTTTTGTAGATTATTTAAACACTTTATTTACAGTTAGTATACAAATTCAATGAGTACTGTCTATTTACAATCAAAGCAATGCCAGATACCAAATCTGGCTTCTTTAATGTCGCCTGGATCCATTCCAAGACACGGCTCATGGAACCATCAAAGACATTTGCCAAATTGTATCTGTTAAAATGCAAAAGTAAAGTATTATTTTTTTTTTGCATCCACATCATATACTTTCTATTAACTTAATTTTTTAATGTGTGAGAGTTCCTACTGCCCTACTTTTGCAACTTTAAAAATAAAGTATATACTCCCCTCTGGATTTTTCATCTGAAAACGGAGATGATTCAAAAAGTTAAACAAAAACAGCACTCACCCACTTGATTGTCGGTGGACCTGGAGGCTTTAAAGCACAGTTGTTCTCCATGTCAAACACTGCAATTATTAAATGATATACTGCATTATTACATACATTAAATGCACCTTATATACCCCTACAGTTCCACTGCATTTCAGTGTAAGATGGTACAAAATACTCTACAAAGGCTTGAACATCCTGGAAATGTATAATGTCAGCTTTACTAATGCACTTTTTCTTTTCTTTTTTTCAAGCCAAGTACAGTTAATTTATACACATTTTAAATAAAGTCAGCTTCTTTGTAATCAACTTCTATTTATTATTCTATTTAGTTTCTACAGGTATATTTAAATTGAAATTCTTTGACACTGGAGGATTTGACAAATGAATGACAATATGAAAACAGTATGATTTTTTTTATGTATTAATTATACTTTTCATTTATTTTAGAACTTCATCTGACTGAGTCAGTGACGATCCTTTGGCTAAATGTTTCTGAAATTAGGTCATTTTACTAACAGAGCAAAGGTAATACTTGCTCCTCAATTATTGCGATAGGCATTGTTTATGTTCATAAATCTGAGAAGATGTGGGACAGCTTTTGATGGAGAAAATCTAATAGCTTAAGGAACACGTATAGCAGACAATGCAACAGTGTGTCTGGGAAGAGTTGATTCAGAGTCCTTGAAAGTTGTGAATTTGATGCAAATGCAGATCCTTAAAGAGTTTATCAGGCATAAGATGGTTTAGCCTCTAAACATGCGTTGCCTCAGTTTTGAGCACATGGAGGGGCCTTTGCGGCCACATTCTTGCTAGGGTTCATAAATCGTGAAGGACATGCATCCTTTCTGGAGATCCAGGTACAAGAGGAGCAAGAGAAGACAAAGACTACAACAAGAAGCACAAAAAAGAGAAAAGAGTGAACTGGCTACACCCATTTTGAGCTTCATTTGACATTGCCAGAAACCTATGGCAATGTTTAGAGTTTAGAGTTTAGAGGGGCACAGCTTCCATTCACAGTTCTAGCCTCAAGTTACATAGTGGGAAATATAGAGTCAAATTAATTAAATGAGTGTAATTGGCCCCTAATATTTAGAGAATCCATTATAACAGCAAAATTTTTCAGGACATGATTTAAGATTCATTTTAATAACCAAGATGAAAGATTTATTCATCCATTCACTCATCTATCTAACTTTTCATATTATTCAGGTGCATGTTTTGCTAGATCATAAAAGTATTTTAATGCTAACAAAATTGGTTGAACTCACACAGATGTGGAAATATTCAATTAATATATGTTCTCTACAAGCGCTCTTTATTACTTCAAGCTTTAGTCAAAAGTTCACTGCAAGTCCAAGAATCCATCAATGGCTTGTTTCGAACAATAATTTAAAATCTTATTTATTGTTCCTTGTGGGCTTCAGGGATCCTGTTTTGTATTGTAAGTTTATCATGCCAAAGTTTATCACAGAGATATCTATAAAAAATACTTTTTCCAGGAATGCTATGCCAACTGCCTTTCCTACATATGGTTTGCACTCTGCATTGAAGCACAAACCAATGGCAATTATAATGACAGACGCTTTATCTGACAAAGCATTCACCAGCACCTTTACTCCTCAGGAGCATGATGTCATCCTCCAGACTAATGAGGGAATTGTGAATTTCAGAACATGCATTTTTGTTGAATCCCAACACCTGGACTGACACTTGTTTACACAAACACACATGTTGCATAAGACTTGTGAGTTACTAGGTCATGTCATATAAATAGTATCACATGCTTAATACTTTGGTGCCTTTTATGATTTATGATTACCAATATTTTCCTCATTCATGAATGGTAGAAGCAGACTGTATTTCAAATATTATTTCAATTATTTTAGTTTTTGGTGTGGCTAAAATAATTTCCATGCAATGGCCGAAAGGGTAGGAAAAATCCTCAGTCCAATCTCACATCGAGTTTAATTTTAAACAGGAGAAATTACAGGGTTTGCAGACAAATACTAAGATTGTTCTGTTCTGTTGCTGTGCAAGCTAGCTCTTTTAAGTGAGCCGAACTAAAACAGCCGAACTTCCCATCACTGCTCAATCAATCAATATATCAAGTATTTATATAGCTTTTTTCTTTAGCAGTTGCTTTCACAACAGCTTCAGAAAGTCCAAGTGAGGATCAGGTAGGGTAAATAGAAGTTCCCTCTTTGAGGTCTCTGGGAGCCTTGCTGACTAAGCCAGATGCTAGTCACCTCCCCAGCATAAAGAATATACACTTAAGATCCATCTACGAAACGTTCTTCAGACAGCACCTGAAAAAATCAAAACAAACAAAGACAAAACAGAAACTAACAAATAAAAAACAATGGTTAAAAAAAAGTAACAGACAACAAGCAGGTGATCAGCATCAACTGCAGGATGAGTGATAAAAGATGGGGATAGGTTAAATAGACACATTAAACCACATTGTTTTTTCAAAAGTTTGTTTGTTTATAGCACTTAGACGCCATATCCATTTGGACAAATACCAGGATTCAATAAATCGAATGCTAGATTAAACAGAAATGTTTTTAATTTAGTTTTGAACTCTGTGAGCATAGCCGAGCTCTGGACAACATCTTGGAGTTTGCTCCAGAGCTTTGAGCTCTATATGAGAACACTCTACTCCCTCTGGTGGATTTACTAATCTTCAGAATAATCAGTAGTCCTGCTTCTTGTGATCAAAGAGCAAAGCTATAATATCATGATAGGAGACTGCTCATGTAGGCCAGAGCTGTTTTGACCCATTGAACATGTTAGAAAGCCCACCAAAATTTGTGTAGAAGGTCATGTTCAATAAGTATTGTAATCTAACACGGTCACTTGCAATTGTACGACAGCTCTGCAGCGCCCTCTTTAAAGCAAAAACTCCTATTTTAACAAACTCCTCCTAGAAAAATTTCCAGATCAAGGTGAAATTTGGTTTGATGACTCTTAAGGTACTAGGGACTAAAATTGATCAAAAACGCAAATGTTCATCACACGGTCTTGCTGTGGCACCATAACAAACTTGACCTTTATTATACGTATAAAGCTAAATTGATTCTGACTAAATTGCTATGGTCAAGTGATGATACACTTTTACCTCCACCTACTGCCTATATATATTTGTGGCTGTATCTTCACATACTTCATCCAATATACATGAAAAAAATGAAGCATGATAATCTTGTGATTCTGAACAGATTGATATGCTAATGTCATGCTAATATTTTAATACCAACTCTTGTTTTTATTTGTGTTGTTTGTGTAACAATATAGATCATCTTTACATTTAAAGCTTTGTTTTGTTCAGTTCTTTGTAAAGTGCTTTTTCACCTTGTTTCGAGCTCTTGACAATAATTGGACACATTGTGGGAGAGCCCTCCCATCGCTTCTATTTGTTCTATTAATTTTAGATAGTAGTTAGTTCTTTTAGTTTTTAACAGTTTTGCCAACTTAGCCACTTTATCGCTAGATTTAGTGACTTTTGTGACCGTTTAGCGACTTTTTTGTATTTTAGCGACTAGCGTCAAATTTTGCGACACATCAATCAAGGGTGCCTACCACGCCAGCCCCAGCGCAGCTTTAGGACTCTCCAACCACTGCCTGGTCCACTTTATTCCATCATATAAGCAAAAGTTCAAAGCAGTTAAACCCCCAGTTAGAACTGTTAAAAGATGGACCAATGAAGCGGAACAGGATTTACAAGCCTGCATGGACTGGAGTGTTTTTGAAACTGCTGCCTCAGACCTGGACGAGCTCACTGAGTCTGTAACATCCTACATCAGTTTCTGGGAAGAGATGTGCATCCCCACCCGGACAAATGTGACATATAACAATGACAAACCATGGTTCTCTGGAAAACTCAAACAAGCCAAATAAGCTGCCTACTAGAATGGAGACCGCGCTTTGTAAAACAGGCCAGAAATACATTGAACAAGGAGATCAGAGCTGCCAAAAGAACATACTCTGAAAAGCTGCAAAAACAGTTTGCAACCAACGACCCGCTTCAGTGTGGTCAGGCCTAAAGACCACCACAAACTACAAAACTCCAGCATCTTCATCAATGGGCAATCAAAACTTGGTTAATGATCTGAACAAGTTTTACTGCAGATTTGAGACAACCTCCGATTGTCTCTCTTTGAACAGCCATTATCACCAATAGCAGACACCCTCACAAACACCTTCAACACAGACCATTCTCCAACTCCCTGTCTACAGATCAGTGAGGGTGATGTTTGTTAGCTCTTCAGGAAGCAGAAGAGGAAGAAATCACTAATGATGGTGTCTCTCCAACCTGCCTCAGAACCTGTGCTGACCAACTGGCTCCCATCTTCTCTCTGATCTTCGAATCTTCTAAACATCGCTCCCAGCTCTCTGTCCCTGACTCCACCTGTGAGTGGATCACAAGCTCCAGTGGATTCATTCAGGTTCCTGGGCACCATCATCTCTCTGGACCTGAAGTGGAGCACACACATCGACTCCATTGTGAAGAAGGCCCAGCAGAGGTTGTACTTCCTGCGCCAGCTGAAGAAATTCAACCTTCCACAGACACTGCTAACCCAGTTTTACTCCGAGGTCATCCAGTCTGTTCTCTGCTCCTCCATCATTGTCTTGTTTTGCTCAACATCTAAAGCAGATGTCCGTAGACTTCAGAGGACTATTCATTCGGCTGAGAAGGTCATCTGTGCTTCCCTAACTGATCTGAAAATTGTTCAATGTAAAAACGTAGCTTAGATGTAGTAAACTACTTTTACCATTTTGTATACCAGTCGAGTTCCATCCTTTATTTTATTTCAGACCCTATCCTAGAGGAATAAAAACCTATTAAAATGAATTTAAAATGTCTACTTTTAAAGTGACAAAGGTAGATGATATGAAAATGCATCGGATGTCATTTAGGTGAAGCGTCCCTTTAAAGGAACCTTAAAGCTATTGATCATATCCTCAGTATCCTGTAGGTTGGGTCTCTTTTAACCATGTTTAACAGACCTTCAACGACATGGTTCTCAGTAGATCAATAAATTAGGGCTTCTTATTATTTCTTGAAACTAGACTAGGGCCTCAGAGCACATACTGTAAATGTGACAAAATCAGAATTAACCCTTGAAGACCATTTGAACTCTAAAGCCTGCTGGTAGAGGGCCAAAATCAAAATATGATATATAAAAATAAATCTCTGGCTTATCCATTCGCATCATCAATTTACATCTCTCATTTGCTCAAAACCTTCCATTATAAAAATAGCTATTTTTAGATCTCATAAAAAAATCTATTGCAAGCGAAATTAGAAAGCAATTTTATTATGTCTTCTATCAAATCTTGAAAATATTGATGCTTTCTCAAATAATTTTTTTACTGTCACTTAACATCTGATTTTATACTGATTGGTTATGCATGCCGCCTGAACGCGATCTGCATTTCTTTTTTATAATAAAGTATGAATTTAAATTTTGTTATACATTTGACATTACAGAGGGAAAAGAACTCAACCTCTTTTCTTGCTGAAGAAAACACATTTTTACTCTAAAATTCATCATAAAGGATGGTTAGAAGTAAGATTTTTCAATCACTGGAACTAGATACTGTCCTCAGTGGCCTAACAGCGAGAAACATGTCAGCATCCATTAACAATTTTACCTCTTAGCTAGTCAGAAAAAATGGCTCAATCTGTATGGCACTGAGATACAGAACATGGGTCAAACATGGCCCCAATCAATGTTTAATGACCTGACTATTATAAATTCAGATAAGCTTGTTCAATAACAATCTTTCTTTTATCATTTTGGTGAAGACCGTCAAAAAAGTTTGTTCTCCTTTAAAAAAGTTACTCGCGTGTGTAAACTCACTTTTGGGTGTGGGGTTTCATAATCTTTACAGATGGTCACAATGGCTGTATAGAGTGTTTGATTTCCAATGCAAGGACCCCTTGTACACCAATGGCTCTGCAGTGCCAGATTGGTATTAATGAGAAGTTGTGATCATTTGGGTGAAAAGGACAATACTTTTAAAACATATGCTTATTCATTATTTTTGAGTTCCTAAACATAATTATTTATTGATACTTTAAAGGTGATGTGCGCGGTGAATACTGTTTCAATTGCTTAAGCTGATGTCCAATGAAAGTCTTTATTAAAACGTTTTAAAAATTGTATGAAGGGCTTATAACATGTTAAAATGACCACCCAAAAATATAGCAGAATATCAGAACCTGCTAAAATATACTTGTTTAACCCTATCTTCAACACAAAATAAACACCTTTTCTTAAACTTCTAAACACTGAACATAATGAACAGTACTCAACAGAGCACTGCAAGCTATATCATGTATCATGTAAAGAAAAATCAAACGATAGGCTGGAAATTAATCAAAAGAACGAATCATTCCTTCTGCCATATTTAGGTGCATTGTGTTAAATAGGGAACTGAGTAATCTTGTGATAAATTATTTGAAGGCAAACTCTAAAGAACTGATTGTTAGTTTATTAAGTTCTGGATACATTAAACAAATTAATTCCTTCAAATTTACATATTGCTTGTTCACACAATTAAATCACTTTGGACGAATTTCCTAGTCAACTAGCAGTGTGCGACTATATGGTAGGTAACTCACCATAAATCTGGTTTTATTTTGTACAGGAAACTGATTAATGGAGAATATAGGAATACAGTGATCATAAGTAGCTGAGTCACCACAAGATGAAGGATTTGTCAACAGACATCATTTTTTTTGAGTCACTTTTTCTTAAAAATGAATCATTCACGAAAACACATTCTGTATATATTTTTGTTAATCACCTACAGGAGATGACTCTGGGCTCAAATCCTAGTTAGTGCAGTTCAGTTCCTTTAGTGAGATAAAAATAACTCACTGCATTGGGGAGGGTGCCCTCTGGTTCTGACAAAAAATATCTACAAAATGGCTCATGACATCACCAGAGTGTGGACTTGTCCAAGAGTCCCCAAGTCTAGAATCTGGCCCCATTTGGGACAGGGCCAAACTAGTAGCGTCACTACTTGTAGTGCTACTGCCCAACACTGAGTTTCAAAACCATCCGGAATGCTTTGCTATATTAAGATAATTTAACTAATTATCAATTTTGGTTTTTTATATTGTACTGGTTTTGAATTTAATTTAACCCATTGATGATTTACTGGAGTGGGGTACATATAATTATTAACTCATCATTTATCATTACTTAACATGATTAGTTAATTAGCATTAGATAGAGACTTTGCTTTTGGGGAAAAATATTTGCTAACTCATTATTTAGTTGTTATTTACATTTTTTTTACCTAAATTTTGTTTACCTCAAAGTGCTTTCATTAACAATCAGAATTAATGAGTTCTTAATTAATACACATGTTAACTCATCATAAATTCATGTTTAGTGAGGATTCTTGTGAAATTATTGTAATAAGTTACCACTTTTTTTGAATGATTCATCACAACTGAATAGCCTATAATAGCCTCTTAGCCCCAATAATCATGACTATCACCCACTTACTAATAACCTCAAAATTAAATAATAAATGTCCTGTCTTCTATCAGGAAAGGTAGAGGGCTTATTCATAAATCATAAGCTGATAGCCAGGATTTGAAAAAAGTAAATATTTTCTAATAGTTTGCTAATAGTGATATGCAGATTGTGAATAATTTGTGTTGGATCTTTTGACAAAGTGACTGCATTTATTATGTTAATGTTTTAAAAATTTTCATGTGTCTTACTTATGTTCATATTTCACTGAATGAACATTAATGAAGAAAAAAATCACTATTCACTGTTTGCTAGTGACGTATTACTAATCATCTGTATCAAGGGAGCTTAATAATATTTTTTTTAATCACAGACTGACTGCACTAGATAGAATGATCGGTTGGGAAACACATTGGAAGTTTCACATTGGTTGGATTAATATATGAACAGCATACCTCCTATCCATTTGAAATGTTTAATAATCTCCTGGCAAATCTGTTATCTTTGATCTGATGCTGCTGGTTGAAATCTCTTGAAACAAACACATTTAACGTTTACTCTGTCAGTCAAATGATTCAGATTTGGTGGTCATATGTGATACATCTACATCTATGAATGGGTAAAGGGAAACATACAGTGTATTCAATTATGTTTTTTTTGCCATCGGATTCAGGCCTCAATCATATGTGGAAAGAAATCTGATATGAGCCAATACAAATTTCATGCAAACAAGCAAATTGGATTTTCTGGTGCATTTTACATCATTAAACCAAGATAATCCAGTATAAAGTTAGCAGCGGTTTTATAGCACCATGTGGGTTGTGAGTGTGGAAGTACAACAGCTCAAAAATCATAATAAACAGTTGAGCATTGAGGATGAAAATGCAGAAAGCTGTGGAGCAACAGCTAATGACTCACATGACTTTTTGTCAGGCACACAGACGCACTGTTGATCCCAGAAAGATTTGCCAATGTGTGGTAGCCTTGCACCTGTTGCAAGCCATCAGTGTGCAACAAAGATGTACATTTGCCACAGAATGGCAAAGAGTTATGTCATGATAAGTCAGGAATGTGGACAAACATTGACAAAGCAAGTCGAAGGTTGGCTTGCTCATTCAAAAGCTTACTCCTCTGTGAAGCCCACCACAAAATTCCCCCATCAATTCTGATATCTCTCATACACACTAACACTTCTCTGAATGGTCGGAGCCATAATAATAAACGTATATTTCCATATAATAATAATAATAAGTATGATGAAATTCTCTATTTAAGTATTGTATGTTCAGATTTTACAAAAAATATAGGCAAAATTCAGTTTTTAAAAGTCAATAGAGAAATTCATTGCACTCAAATTAAAAATAACAAATCACAAGAAATAAAAATAAAAGTGCTAAATGACAAATTGTGAGCGCACAGGGTCAAAGAATGCAAGGGCATACCATTTGGCAATTTTAAAAATGTGGATTTGTGTGGCAATTTTATTCTATTTTTTTTTTTTTTGCTCAATATATTTCCACGTGGTTTTAAAAACTGAAATGTATCTGTATTACTATACATCTACTCATAATGAAAAAAAAACTAATTACTTATTAAAAATTTATAAAAGTAAACTTAGTCCCATAATGCAATGGTTCTCAAACTTTTTTGAACAAGAATCACCTAAAAAAAAGTACCGCCATAATGAGCAACATCAAAGCACTGTCAGGATCTCGAGTGTGGTCAAGTGAGCCACACTGTGTTTTTAATGTGCATTTAATGTATGATCTAAGTTTTATAAAAGTTAGTCTCTGTAGAGATGTATAAACAACGCACATTTTCTGTACATGTTTTATGCTATTTTTCTCTGTCTACAGTAAAAGAAAATAATAAACTTAAACTTGTTTGCTAATTGTGCAATTATTTTTATTTCCACACAAATTAAATAAATAATTTATAAAACACAAAATAGCAAAATAAAAGCATTGCTGTGGAGATTCAAAAAATTGCACTTTGAAATTAAAATTGTATCAATTCAATTTCAAAAGAAAACTGTTCTGCTTTTATAACTCAAAGGAACTTCCTAAAAACTACCACACTGTAATTCATGAAATTTTACTGCAGCATTTTGGAGAAATTTAATTTTGAAAAAAGAAATAAATAAGTAAATAAATAATAATAATTAAAATTTAGTTTCAACTGGAGTGAAAATAATTCCTGTTTTATACCCCCATCCTTGCCAAATCTTGCTATTGTTTGGTGCAGATAATAACAGCTTCCTTAACAGAAAACAGCTTCCTTAACAACAGCACACAGATGGCACAAAAAAAAAAAAATCCACGCACACTTTTTCAGGGATATTTCCTTATCGTCCCTGTTCGTTTCTGAGAGTGCACGCTACGCATCTTCTGCACGCAGCTCAAGTTTGATGCGCTTCTGCAGACACATCCTGATTTTGCTGGCCTGTTGTTGTCATCATTCTGAACGATGCCCACAAGACAACATTTCTCCAGCCAATCAGAGGCTGTGACATCATCAATACGAGTTAACCATGCAAGTTCAAACTGAGTCAGTCAAACCAACGGCTTTGCAGGGAGGATAAGGCAGACGGGATGGCAGAAAGCAGCGTCAACAGGACTGACGACAATGGAAGAAATGCTCCCGGAAAACCAAAGAAAGCGATTAACAGGAAAGCTACCACGAATTGGGAAGAAAATTTGTATGTAAACAACTGAGATGAAAGTGGAGAGGATATGGAGGAAGGAAATGATGGATGTGTTAAAACAAAGGATGACCTCAACATGAGCAAAAAGGAGTCTTCTCAAAAGAGAAAAATGCCAAACTTAACATCTGATTCACAGTCAGTTTAAAAAGACAGTTCAGACAGTGACACAACAATAAAAAAACAGGAAGAGATGAAATTCAAAGATTTCATAAAACTAAACCAAAAGGCAGCATCATTTGCAAAGTGGAACCCAATATGGCTAACCAAAATTATTTACAAAATAATTGGAGAAGTGAAAGAAATGAGAATCTTGAGAGCCTGGCGGCTAGTCTGGGGGTGGAACCCCGAAGATAGGTTGAGGGATGCCCTGACTAGCCGGTGGAACTCCCTCCAAAACTGGGAGGTGAATTGGACTCCCCAGTCAAAAACTACTTCACTGGGTAGACCGTGAATGCGGAAAACATTGTTAAGCAGGCAACAGCGGTCTCACCAGCGGAGAGGAGCTTGGGCAAAGAAATAAAATATGCCTCCTTGGAAAAGCTATCGACCAACATTAGTATGGTGGTGTTACCTCTGGGCTCAGGGAGGCCTGAAATGAAATCCATTGCAATGTGTGGCCACTGTCGTGGGAGTAAGGCAAGGGGGCGCAAGAGACCCAAGGGCAGGTTGTGGCTGGACTTCGACTGGGCACAAGCGGCACAAGCATTCACAAATTCCTTAAGGTCTTGTGTCATGAAGGGCCACCAGAAACGTTTACACTCTTAGAGTTGTGCCCCCACTGGAGAACAGAAGGACAAACAGACTTGGTGACGAAGAGCTGATCGGCAGGACAAGCACTGGGAACCTCACAGTGCCGCCCTGATTTTACATTCTATACCCCAGGAGATCTCTGATGACGACAGCGATAAACTCTGGTAGGGGGGCACACTTTGAGACATCGAATTGGTGAGAGAAGGCGTCTGGCTTGGTATTTTTGGAGCCTGGACGAAACGAGATAGAGAAATGGAAACGAGAAAAAAACAAGGACCAACGCGCCGGGCGTGCGTTCACACACTTAGCCTAGCGAATATATTCCAGATTCGGTGATCTGTCCACACCGAAAAAGGTACGGAGGATCCCTTGAGCCTGTGTTGGCCAAAACCTCGCGGCCCCCAACATCATAATTATGCTCGGTGGGAGATAAACGATGCGAGACATAGGCACAAGGATGCACCTTACCATCCTTGGCGATACGCGTTGACAAAATGGCCCCGACCTCCACATTCAAGGCATCAACCTCCACAATGAACTGACTCCTAGGATCGGGGTCATAAGGATGGGGGTGGCGCAGAAACGTTGTTTAAGATCATCGAAGGCAGCTTGGGCAGAACAAGGCCACAAGAAGCAAATCTTAGGCAAAGTTAACAAGGTCAAGGGAGCTATCTGGCTGAAACCGCATATGAACCATCTATAAAAGTTGGCAAATCTCAGAAAGCATTGCAAAGCGGTACGTGAAGTGAAAACCGGCCATTAAACAACCTTGCTCCGGTCCATACTTATGCCGGTACTGGAGACTACGTAACCCATGAATGGAACTCTCTCCTGGTGAAATAAGCACTTCTAGGCTTTGACGAACAACTTATTTTCCATTAATCTCTGCAGCACATGGCATAGATGCTGGATATGGGTAGAGATCCCAAGAGAAAATAAAAATGTCTTCTAAATAAATGTACAAAAAAACATTTAGCATGTCACAGCGTTAACTAAGCCAAAGGCGATACTCAAAATGACCCAAAAAATCATCCTCCTCTCTGATTACTGTTACTGTTACGGTCTCGACCAATGATCAGTCACATTGAGCTGATGCTGCTTGTGTCATGAGAGAGCGCGCCTTCATTTGGAGTTGGAGTCAGAGCTGCGGTCCCATGGAAGATAACTCAACCTACCATCAAAACCTGTGGTAAGGAAACTTTTTAGTAAATGTTGAATTATCTTTAATGTTACAGGGGTTTTACTGTGTGTTTGTGTGGCAGGCTTGGATTAGGTTTTCAAGGGCTTCATGAACTAATCCCCTTATTTGTTTAAAAGTTAGTAACGAATGCTTTGGTCAGGAAAAATATAACATTATTTACCTTCTGTAAACGCATTGTCGTAAATGTAACGTTAAGTTTCCACATTGTGATGGTGAGTGGTGCTAACACGTGCTTCACTGGCATTTTCGATTGTGCCGAGTAACGTTAACACATACGGATTATTTCATTGTTTATTGTTAATTAAAGATGATTACGTGTTGGTTTTGCAGCAAAACACTATGTATGTCAAAGGGTTATGTTTTGCGCTGTAATGTTCATCGGAACGAGCCACATTGTTTTTTCAAATGTGTTGGAGATAACTGCAGACAGACATTTTGTGCATACTCTGCTTTCAAAGCACATTTCTATTGGGACCACAATGAACCAGCACCTACTACTTCTACAGCAGTTATTCACTATTTTAATTGTGCTATTTAAAATTGTGAAGACAGGTTAAAAATTATGTCCTTTTTAAATAAATGTACAGATTAATAAAGCATGTCACATTATCTGATTTTCAAACTGAGACTTATGATACTGTTAGTATGCTGATCACGGTAGTCAAAAACAATCAAAATTAACTCAATTGCCATTCCTAGAAACTCGATTTGAAATTACAAAATGTTTCATTTTCCCGACGTTTGCCTATATAGCATATTTACATTTGAGTCCTCCAACCAGGGAACAACACCAACACCCTTATTTCATTCCAATTAATAATAAATTAAAAACCCAGCAATATTTATCCTCAAAAAGTGTCAAGAACAAAACAAATATTACTTACTCATACTTTCTAGAAAAACTCTTTATGGAGCCATCCATGGTTTTTCTATGTACCAAATAAATTATCAGGGTTATATTAAGGATGGAATAAGTGGGAATTAACTGCAACTGGAGAAGCAAGCTTGGTAGGTCATGGAGAAGCTCAGCGAAAGATGAAGCCAGGGAGGAACAACTGCTAATTTTTTGATGCAAAAAATATGGTCGCATAGAAAGGTTTGACTAAAGCCAGATATCAATGATGAAGTGACAACCAGAGTGCTCCTTGTGCTTGGGTGTTGGGATCACCCTTTGTCAGAACTCACAGTCCATATGGGTGGACATTGCCAACTGTTCAAAGATCACCTTCATATATGTCATAATGTTTTGAATCACTGGATTTGAATATCTTCATTTGCTTGACAATAATCCAAAGAGGCAATGACAGACATTTGAAGACCAGGAAGGAAAGGGGTCTTTTTGGTTGCTCACATTAGCACCAGGGGCATCATCTGTCCAGAAAATGCAACAGAGAAGCGGCATCCTTTAAATGTGCAATTGAAACAGCAGTACTCTGCATCACCGTGAGCACCGTTGCCTAGCAACTAAACAGCAGATGCCTGCATCTCCCATCTTCTGAGCTATAAAAAAGGTTGGATAAAATGCACTTTTCTGCGACGCATAATTATTGTTAGTTGTTAAAATGAATAGTCAATCCATATATGTTTGGTTTGGTTTAAGAAACAATTACGTGGTATTTAACGATTTTTTAATATATTTATTTGTTTATTGTTCGGCCACGCTGATCTGAAAACAAGCGACACTGACAGAAACTCGTGAAAGAAATGCGTTAGGAGACTCTCGCAGCATTTTAATAGGTTGTTTTGTGCGCGCCGCCGTGCTCAGACATTCCTCCACGAAACGCGCGCCTGGACACACTGCCTTCTCTCTTTATTTCGCCCTCGCTTTTCTTTCTTTTCCCAACAGAACCCAGGGTTTCACCCACACGTCGAGAGTCGAACCATGCCTCGCTGCCTTTGGAAATCCGAGCGCGTACGCGGGAGATTGGGTTTCGAGTCTTGATTATTTCCTCGGTTCCTGGGGCTGTTTGTGCAATTGAAGTGTGTCATCATTCGCCCTGAACATGCTCGGAGACTCAATCGAAAGATAAAGAGGGGATTTTCCGGACACGAATCGACAAACATTGGGCTTGCTTTGGTGACAGGACGTTTGTTCTTTTATCTTCTCGGAGGTTGTCTTTACCCCAAGCTCTGACGTCTGCATCAGATATTCTCTGCTGCATTTCTTCAAATGTGCATCTTTCCTCCCAAGTGACTTTCAGGGGAACGTCTCATTTCGAGCATCATCATTACAGGGGATGCAGTTTTTCTTCTCCACCATCCTTGATACCTGAGGGGGAACAGAGTGAACATTCCCAGCTCTATGAAGGAGCTTCCCGGAGCCATGGCTTCTTCTCCACTGCTCCGGACCTGGAAACTGCGCCGACAGGTGTAGAACAAGACTCGTTCTCCAGTATTTTTTTTTTCTTTTCATCATATTTTTTATTTTCCTCCATGTTTTGGATGAGGGAGGCTTTTTGGGTCACTTTGGAGTCCCGTCAAAGCTGACAGAGATGTCTGATCTTCTGGTGCTGATCGAGGGGGTCTCGGACCTGCACGGATTTCCATAGCTGAAGGGGAGAAAATAAACAGTGCTGTGAAGGAAGACACGTTTTATTGTTTTTTTTTAGCAGGAGCATCTAAAATGTGTCGTTTTTAAAGGCTGTGATCTGTTTTACTTTGGCCTTCTCTTCCCTTTATCCCCTTTTGTGGATTCTGTTGATTTGTCCTGTTTTTTACATCAGTTTGGAGCCAGGCGGTTGGATTACTGGAACTGAAAAAAAAAAAAAACGGATTTGTGGAAATGTTGGGTCCTCAAGAAGACAAATTATGTGGATTTGTTTCTGCTCTGGCAGCTTTGTCCTTTGTCTGCTTTGCACAAAGGTAAGAAAATATCAAAAAGGAGAAAATTACTAAATGCAGGGTTTGTCTAATCTAATTTGACATATTTGACATATATTACTTAAATAATAAAGTGGATATATATCATTGTATTTATTTGCTGAATCATTTTTATCCATTTAAACAGAATACTGTGTGGTCATGTCATGAAGAGGAAGAGGCCAAGAGGGACTTTATTTGATGTGCGAAAGCGAATATTTATTTACATTTTAGTAAGAACAAAAACACTCATCGAAATAGACACAAACGCAATTGACAACAAGCCTATTGCTGCTTTACTAATTAATAATTTATCATTTTTTATTAGAAATTTTGTTTTGAGCTTTTTTTGCAAAAAAGCTTTTCTGTAGCCATGGCACGTAACACTCTTTGCACGCATTTAATCACTACACCCCGTATCCACAAGCATTGTGTTTTGGATGCATCGCTCCAGTTTATGCTAATAATACCCTGATCAATGCATTTTTTTTCTCATGCCCCCACTCACACCCTTGCCACCTCTGGTGTTGGAGAAGATCCATCATCTCTCAGCCAATGAGAACGAATAGCTGGATGCTCAATAATGGCTAATGACACATGTTCACTGCTGATCACTGCGATGTTACGCGGCTTTCAAGCCTCTGAAGCCGAATGAACGGCCAAAGAATGATGGTTAAATAATTCTCCACATTCTCATGATGCTTAAGCACCGCCTGTAAGAGTTACTTAGTGATATGTTAATGCCTCAAATATAGCGCGCAGCGACTTGAAATCTGTGGTGAATAGTGAGAGAGGGGACTCAAACATTCGCCGCCTTCCATTTTGACGTCTGCTGTTTTTATCTCAGCTCAGTGCGCATGGCTGGAAAAATGAAAAGAATGAATAAAACAGCTAGAAATTATACCATTTAGTGGGACATATCCTTCCATTTTTATGCTCTGTGATTGTGTCTAATAGAGGTAACTGATCAATTTGTTTTATGAAACAAGATATGTTTTGAATATCTGGTTGAGAGATCTTGATTGAAAGATTGAAAAGAGTTAAAAAAACCTTTCTTTCTTAAACATTATTGTTTTTTTAAACATTAAATGATCAATAATGTGACTGTTTTCACGTTTTTGAGCTTGTTGATCTTTGTCTTTAATGTTGGTTTTAGCAGACACAGTGCATGCTTTCAAGAAAGTGTGCTTGTGCGAATGAATTATTTATGTTCTTATAGATTTATGGTAATGTTTATGTGCTGGTTGTATTGATCTGGAGATAAGCTTCTTCAGGTTACAAATTCAGAGATAAAAAAAATATTTAAAACTCCAAACAAACAGATGTGTACTAATTTATAACTCTTACAAACTGTTTCTCCCAATTCTAATAAAACTATCTCAAAGATAAATTGAAAAAACATTTTCATAAAAACTAATGGTGCATTCAAATAGCAAGTAAGCTTTACACAGGCTAAGATTACACTATTTAATATAAAACAATACAACTGAGTTTAAATAATTTTAATGCAATAAAATAAACGATAAAAAAAATAACTTTTTAAAAAACTTTTGAAATCTTAAGGATTTCAAAATAAGAGTAAGATAAATAGCTGACTGAAATGAATCTCTAATATAATTGTGATATTGGTTTCATTAGAATGTTGTGTAAAAGATTTTATCTGAATTGTGCATTTTTCCCCTGATTGTTCAGCACCTCCATCGGAAATACAGGAATATCTGTGGCCAAGACAACAGTGGACAAACTGCTCAAAGGCTATGACATTCGCCTGCGGCCAGACTTTGGAGGTATGCACCATTTTTTTTATTTATTTTTTTGTCACTGATAAAAAAACTGTCACTGATAATTAAAAAGTTAGCTCAGAATAAAGTCTCCATGAATTTAAGAATTCTTTGTGAATAGTTCACTTCATAAAGCCAAATTCCATTCTACATTTTAAAGTTGTAGAACCGCAATGATACACATGATTCTCATGTGACTTCAGCATAGACAGATTGAAGCAGTCTTTGCCAAAGCACGTCACAATTTCCGCATAATAATTGACTACAGAGTCAAATTAGCCTCACCTCTCTTGAGATCCAGCTACTCAATTAAAGACTTGGGTGCTAGGTTTGGGTCTATTGATATGGATCCTTGGGATTTTATTTGAGTTGTTGTTGAAGACATCAGTTTCTAGCATCTTATTTTAAAAACTAAACATTTTTATTTGCAGTTGACTTATGGAAGAGGTGTGTTGCATCTGTAGTGCTCTACCTCCTCCCATTTGGCTCTGCAACGAGGAACCTCTCAAAAATTGAGAAACTGTCAGCCATTTCTTTGATGACACTTTATTACTGCTGAAGATTTAAGAAATATGTGATATTATTGTAGCAGAGATGATACAATCACTCAAGTAGTCTCAACATAAATTGTGTTACAAAACAAATCAGATCCTCACCATGATAAAAACTCTAAAAATCTGGTATTAGGGTTTAAATATTTCTGTTCAGCTAAAATATGGCAAATTCAATATGGTATGAGCTGTGGATGAGTTGCCGTTTTGTTCTATCCATATGGCATCCTGAGACTTGTAAAACCATTTATTTGATTTGATGGAAATGACAGTGACCAAGCAGTAACACTCACGTCATTTGGGTGGACTGAGCATTTTATCTGGTTTTCTACAGCTTTGAATTTAAAGTCAGAAACATGGCTCTTGCAGATAGGGGATATATTCATTGCTAGACAACTAGATAATTCTGAGTCAAAGGGAGACACAAGTCAGATCACACAAAAGTATTCCATTGTAGTCAGATGAGCATGGACATACAGGTGTTGTTGACCATCTGTCTGAAGATTTATTTTAGAGCACAGCTTTATAAGATGACGTGTCTTGATTGTGTTTTTATCCATAACTGGTGTGACCAAAACATACAGCAACAATAAAAAATACAGCAAAAAATGTCTAAAGTGTGAGCTCAGAAATGTAACTTCAATCAAATAGATATAAGAGTGGTGGAGGACACAGTTCAGAGGCTTAAATCATCAACTTACAGTCTAGACACTCTTCCAACAGCCTTTTTCAAAACAGTGCTTAAATGTATATATGCAGATCTCTTTAAGGTGATGAATGCCTCTCTCAGGTACCTTTCCCAAGGTGACTGTGCTGGTTCTTCTTGACGTGAGTGCTGCTTTTGACATAGTTGACCACAATATTCTCCTTGATAGGCAGTTAAATAAAGAGAAAACTGAAGTCATTGTTTTTGGGAACAAAGTCGAGGTTCTCAATGTGAACGTTCACCTAAACTCTGAGGGTATCACTATGAAACAACAGGTGAAGAACCTCAGGGTGATTCTGGATTCTGTTCTGAGCTTCACCAGTCACATAAGAGCAATAACTAAATCTGCTTACTATCATCTCAGAAACATTGCAAGTATTAGATACTTAGGCAGGATCTAGAGACATTGGTCCATGCTTTTACCACCAGCAGGCTGGATTATTGTAATGGCTTTCTAGCTGGTCTACCATAAAAGGCTGCTAGGCAGCGTCAGCTTGTTCAGAATGCAGGTGCATGGATTCTGACCAGAACTAGAATGTTGGAGCACATAACCTTAGACCTCAGGTATCTACACTGGCTGCCAGTGACATTCAGAATAGAGTTTAAAGTGCTGCTGCTCGTCTATAAGTCACAAAACAGCTCTGCTCCAAAATACATCACAGATATGTTTACTATATATACCAAACAGAGATCTTTGATCATTAGGTTCGAATCATTTAGAACTACCACGGGCCTGTCCAACAGGGAGAGTCTGCTTTCAGTTACTATGCTGTCCGCAGCTGGAACCAGCTTCCAGTTGAGATTAGAAGAGCTAAATCTTCAGTCACATTTAAATCTAGACTAAAACGCATTTATTTAGATATGCGTTTACTGACTGAACAATGCTGTCCGAACAGCACTGCACCTATGAACTTCGGTTTTTCTTTTATGCTATGAATTTTAATATATTTTCCCTTGCTTATCAATGATCTGTTTTTATTGCCTGTTTTATCTATAGTCTGTTTTTATGGCCTCTTTTATTTATGATCTGTATTCTTCTGTAAAGCACTTTGACTTGCCAATGCATACGAAAATGTACAATACAAATAAAATTGCTTTGCCTTGCGTAAAGAGACATGTTCTAGAAAAAAGTCATTTTATTGAATGTTAGGAGTTTTTGTATTTTAATCTAAATCTCAGCTGTTTTAAGTTTTCAGTAGCAGTTTGAATAAGTGAAATCTCACCCAATCACATCCCAGGTCATTAACAGAAGTCTATCACACTTGACTATGTCCCTGCTAGGGCTAAAACAATGGGAAAAATGTTCAAAAACTAAACTTACTTTTTCAAAGAGAAAGTTAAAGTGAGCAGTTGGACAGATATGGAGTAACCCATAACTGGAAAAAAAACTTACACCACCTTAGACTCGGTGGATCTGGGGAACTAACCGGCAACGTTCCAATCACAAGTCCATCTCCTTCTACACCAGACCACAACTGCTCTTTTCAAAGACCATTTGATCAAACAATTCAAATGAGCCAGTCTAGGACCAAAATAATTTCTTGTTGGCTTGTTTTCTGGTTGGGCCAATGATGAAATTTATAGTTTCTTAATAAGAAAGATTGAAATATAATTGTCATAATGCCACAGGGTTACTCTGTAAAGAAATTCAGTAAAAATGTTGACCGTGAATTTAAATGCTTAAATTTAAAATCTTTGTTGGAACGTTGGTAATACAGAGTACCTTCTATTCTTCCCAGAGTCCCTCCAAGGTTTTATTTATCTACATTATAAGCTCTGTTTTAAAAAAAAAATGTTTACTTGACTAATTAGTGATTCATGTATAATATATATTTATATTTTATATGAAAATTGTTAATTTCAGAAGTATATTTGTATCCATACTAAGTGGTAAAATTGATGCACATATGCATGTAAAAAAAATTTCCAATCGTCTACCAAGATTTTTTAAATATTGGCATCGGCCAGCAAAATATATAGGTCAGTCAACCTCTAACATGTACCCTCAAAGATATTATTAAGGTTAATTAAAGGTTTAACAGCATAGGATGCACAACAATAATGAACGTGGAGACCACTTCAACCCTTATATCAAGATAAAGGAACAGTGTTCCTAGTGGCTGTCAGTATTGTTGTCTATTTTATTGCTCAATTGCAACCTATTAGACTTATTCCAGGCTCCCTGACTCATGGTTGAACTGACATGTTTAAGAAACAGGTCGGGTTCTTTGCCCTTTAAAGTGTTTTGCAAGTATTAGATAATGCCAACTTTTACCTTTATTAAATAAAGTTGCAAAACATGCAAATGCGTTCTTGCTTTTACTGATTAAAAAAATACACAAATCTCAAGATTAGAAGTTTTGAATCTCAAGATGTAGTCTAAAGACAAATAAACAATTTGGTTTGAGTTGGAAAAACAATCATATTTTTTTTCAACGTGTCTTATAGTTATTTGCTGCTCTTGTAGACACATTATTTTCCATGCATTGTAAAAACTGTTGTAAAGGCTGAGCTCAGAACTTTAGTTTGCAGCTGATGGTTAGACGTTTTTGCACATGTTTTCATTGTTGAAGGACAACGAAACCAACAAAGTGATTTAAGTACCCTGCAGAAAAGTCAGCAATTCATTAGTTTCTTCAGTGATTCTTGAAACTACAAAATCTTTAATTTACATAAAGAAATCTGAGATATACATTTTCAAGAGTCTACAATCAGATGATAGTTTAAAAGACTTAACAGAGGTTTGTGAGAAGCCTCTGCTCATCAAATGAACAGAACAGCTCATGTCCATCAGACCACAACTTCCCTTTACATCTGACCTGATTATGGAGCATAATTTGGATTTTTTATCCATTATAGAAACATAGCAGCATAACAATAATAATGACATTCTAAATCTTAATCTTGCTTCACCTCCATGTTCTGTCTATTCTTGCAAACACCGTTCTGTTGGCAGAGGAGAAGGCCTTGCTATTTTACATTGAATCTCTTTACCTTCTGTAGGCTCTTACTCATCTTTTTAATCACTGGTAATTCAAACCAGTGGCACAGTTCCTACAGTTCTGGCTATTGTTTTCCGACCTCCAAAAGCAAACCTCTTCATTTTTCATGAGTTTTGTTTTTAAACCTCGCATAGTGTTTTATCATCATATGTGGCCCTGGTTGGTGATGTTAACTTTCACTTGTATAAGAGGGACAATCCCAAATGTACTAAATTTTTTAATTGCTTGCCCTCTATCAGTATACTAATTTTCGCACTCACGTTAAAGGATGTACACTAGATTTGGTTTGTTGTGCAGGTGTGACTCATTTTAACTGCAACTCACATGATATAGCGCTGTCTGATCATTTCCTGCTCCCATTTTCAGTTTATTTATTAGTTAACAAACAAAAATTTTCCAGAGTATTGTCATTTTGTAAAATCAAGAACATTGACACTGCTGCTCTCTCAGACTGCCGCTCGTGTCTCCTCTCTGTTGAGGATCTAGAGAATACTGCTGACCTAGTTAACTACTATATTGACAATCTAAAGAAGACTCTTGACAAGTGTCTGCAAAATAAGAACTGTTTCATTCACTCATTCTGCTCCCTGGTACACAGCTAACCTACGTCTACTGAAATAAAAGGGTCGCCAACTTGAATGTTTGCAGTCTAAAACTGCTTTTCTTGTCCACAGTTAAGTTATTAAGGACCACATACAGAACTGCTCTCACCAAAGCCAAACATTCCTATCTTGCTTTAATTTGCTCTCGTTGTAACAATGTTAAAACACAATTCTCTGTTGTTAACTCTGTTAAAAACCTGTGACAATTCATCTGCTCTGAATGACTCTTCTGAACTGAGTTTATGAACTTTTTCACTAGAAAAATCACATTTATTCACCCACAGTAATCTCTATCTAGTTCTGCTGGTTATCAGAAATTCTCTTCATGGTCATATCTGTCGTCTCCTGCAGCACCTATTTCATTCTTTACACTTCATCCCATGAGGACTTTTGCTCTATTATTGGTAAATCTAGACCTACAACCTGCCAGTTAAACCCACTTCCAACCAACATTAAATCTATTCTATAATTTCTCTCAAACATAATTACATCTATCATACATTCTTCTCTTCAATCTGGTACTGTACCTGTTTCTCTTAAAACTGCTGTCATCACTCCTACTCTGAAGAAACCAGAGTGCGACTCTAGTAAACTGGAGAACTACCACCCAGTTTCAAACTTGCCAAAAACAGTCAAACGTACTTTAACTAACCAACTACAGGATTTTTTCACCCTCATGACATGAATGAGCAGCTTCAGTCTGGTTTTTACAGTGTGGAGACAGCTCTGATAAATATCTCCAATGATCTTCTCACTGCAGCGGACTCTGGCCTCTTCAATTTTGGTCCTTTTAGATGTTACTACAGTGTTTGACACCGTTGCCCAGCATATAATGCTTGGGAGGCTGGAGGCTATTGGTATTTCTGGTACTGTACTGCATTGGAGTCACTCACATCTATTAAATCGGTCCCAATTTGTCCAAATTAAAGAGTTTCTCTCCAAATAGGCTCCTGTCACTTCTAGTGTTCCACAGGGTTAGGTTCTTGGTCCTCTACTCTTTATTTTATACATTCTTCCTGTTGGCACAAATTTGGCATTCACTTTCATTGCTCATGCAGATAACCCAGCTCATTCATCTTCATGTCGGCTTTCTTCCCTTTCGGGGTCGCCACAGCGGAATGAACCACCAACTCTCTGGCATATGTTTTATGCAGCGGATGCCCTTCCAGCTGCAACCCATTGCTGGGAAAATAACCCAGCTCTATATTTCTAAATAAAAAAATTCTACACCTTCACCTTTACTTATTGAGTGCCCTGCTGAGTTGAAGCTTGGTTTTCTGCCAACTTTCTCCAGCTCAACAGTTCAAACTGTTCTCTTCAGTTCAAAAACTGAAATCCAAAAACAAACTTGCCAAATCTAAAATTTCTGCAGTTGTAATGAACTCCATTCCTATTCCAATTTCCAACCAGTTAAAAAGCTTAGGTGTCATCATTGATTCTACCATGTCTCTACAATCATTGTACCATTCCTCTGGAAAGCTCCTCAAGTTTGCAGATGACACTACCATCATTGGTAGTGTCATTCATTTGTCTCATCCAGGAAGGTGTCATCGATTGGTCTCATCAAAACAGTGGTTTAGCTCCACCTCTAAAGCAAATGTCTGTAGACTTCAGAGGAATGTTTGTATGGCTGAAAAGATCATCGGTGTTCCCTTACTCTCCCTCCAGGAGCTGTACACCAGAGTGAGAAAGAGGTCAAACAAAATCACTCTGGACCCCACTTACCTCGGCCACCACCTTTTTGAGTTATTGGTCTCTGGCTGATGCTTTAGGGCCACTAACACCAGGACTGTACAGCACAAACATCAGACTGCTGAACTCATAGCTCCCCATCATCCTACTCTGTTACCTGCACCTGGACTCTTGCACATGTCATGAACTTGACATCAACTTAACTTCAAAAACTCCAACTAATCCAAAACGCTGTAGCCAAAGTAAATACCAGATCACCCCTGTCGAGCATCATCTGCACTGGTTCTGTCACCTATCAGGTTCACTTCAATATCCTACTGCTAACCTACAAGATACTCAACAACACTGCACCCTCCTATCTTAGAGACCTGGGGAGTAATCCAGAAAGCAATTCATAAATGATTACTATGCACTTAGTTAAGCAGGTTAGTCAAGTAACTAAAAAATTACTTATTATATGTATAAAATTCAAATATGATTTCGTTTTTGCCCTTTGTGTTGCCCTTCTTATTGTTGCTGCTACTTATTGGGCTATATTTCGCAATTGGCTCAGAGTTATGCTGATGTAATGCCTTGTTCAATTTTCTTTACCAAAGTTCATTAGTTGACTATAGCTCAAAAATTAGTAATGGAAGCATGAATTTCATGGGGCAGAGCTGATGTTGGCTTACAAAGTCATGAAGCCAATTTTTATGAAAAAGATTAATAGCATCTGAGAAATGTAAAACTTTAAGAAGTAAAAACATTATATGATACATTCGGAAATTCTATAATTTCCTTTACAGAATTAAAGTAATTAAGTAGCACTTCACACATCTACAAACACACGCAATTTTTTTTTTAATAATTGACAAAAAACATTTCTAAGCAATCTATCATCTCTTTATTCATCTAAGACTTGCTCCTACACTGTCTGCATCCACGTGGGGTATCTCTCTCCTCTTCTAGTGTAAATTTTGTGTAACATATTAATATGAACCACTACACTGAATACATATCTTTAATATTCCTACAGTCATCTCCATCTCCACCATCTTCATCTCCTTTTGCTTAAGGAAGATCTGCATTCTCTAAAAATTCTGGCATCATGTACAGACCCTGACCATTTCGTCTCAACATTTTAAGAGCTTTCATCACATACTTCTTAAGTTATTGGAGAGAGTAAATTATTTCAATGACTTCAAAGACCAAGAAATTTATTGAATCATATCATTGACTTGCCAACTGAATTATTACAACAATAAATGTGTAACCTGATGCAAAAAATATTTTTCTTGTTGAAAAGTAAATGTTGTGAAAACATAATAAAATAAGGCAATATATCGCAAGACTTTCATATTGTTGCAACAAATGTTTTGCAGTTTTTGCAAATATAAATACTTTGTTGCACTAATATAAATAATTTTGTTGACATGATGTGTTATTTTCCCATTTAATACAATTCAGTAGTGCCGAGGCTTCGAAGAGTGTGTCTAGTAATGAAGTGGGCGTTTCCGCAAAGCGCGTATAGAGGCTTGCTTCGTTTGGGGGAGGAGCCAAAATGATGATGTTCGATGTCTCGCTGGCCGGCTGTACCATGTGACTGCTTCGGGGAGCGAAGAAATTTAGGGGAGTGAGGAGAGTAGGTTATAAAAAAATTAGCTAAATGGAAACAAATTCAACAGATCTGGACATGATTTCCCAAGATATACAAGTTTTATCTGTCTCCTTTTCTTAGTTCCACAAGCACTTTCACTGTCCTCACCTAATTAAACCCATGTCTTAAAAAACACAGCCTGTCAAATTATGAAAAAAGCATTGGAGAAAAAGTATACAAAGAGAATATTTATATATATATATATATATATATATATATATATATATATATATATATATATATATATATATTTTTTTTTTTTTTTTTTTTTTTTTTACAAATTATTTCTTTAATTCAAGTCATTCCAAGAAAACATAACAGTCACAAAAATTCACTATGTCACACTGGTTCAGATACTATTGTACATTTGGCCAGTAGGTGGTTTTGTTGCAGTAGGTGGTTTCATGTGCACAAGAAGCTTCGAGAAATTAACCCATTCTCGAACCAACTGTCTCAAATAATAAATGTACATTGATAACGTTAGTCATGACTAACCATTATATTATTTGTAGCAGGGGTCGCAGGGTAGAGATATGCAATTACTGTCAAATGAAGAAAAACTATAACATAGTTTTAAATTTGAGACAGCCTTGCTTACCATAAGTTACACATTTTTAATTAATCAACCTGCTATAAATGGATATTGTGCTGATGTTAGCTAAAGCTAAGCATGATAATTTATCAGAGGGAGTGTGCAGGAAGAAGTTGAGAGGGTTGAGGGGCACTTTTTGAAGGACAGGAGAAAAGAATGGGAGACAAAGAGAGCGTCAGCGGCAGGTATCATTGCCGTGCCTTAGTTGCAGGCTGCTCTCGGAGCGGACGTCCTCACACAAGTCACAAGAGACTTAATATTTTGGATTTTGATATCCTAGTAATTTTAAATAGCTTTTAGGCCTTTAGAATGAATCAATGAAATAGCTAATAAAAGACTTGGGGTGCTTCAGAGGATTATTAGAAGACTCCTAAAATTCTGTTTCCAATGCAAAATCTAATCTTAATAATGTTAAACAATCATAATAACATATCACATTGCATTATAATAATTTTCTTTTGAGTGATAACCCCTATAAATGTAAGAAAAAAGAAGGAAAGAGAATGTCTTTCCGAGCCTTATACATCTATTAGAAACAGAAATGCACAACTACAGCCAAGTCAAAACAATAAAAAAACTCTAATCAATCAAAATTAATGTTAAGAGTGCTTTTTTTGCAGCTAGTTTATAGCAACTTTACAAACAAGAACCCTAATGTAGATTTACATCATTTCAATTAAAGTTCATGTTGGCTAATTATATGGGGTAAGGATGGAAAACAATGTCAGGAGAACAGGGAAGCCATACATTAACATACAGTTGGCTGTATATTGTGTTTCTTAGTGGCAGAGACAAGTAAAAAGACTAGTTAATAAAATAATTCAAGGCATGAAGGGAAAGCGTGTGTGACGAAACAGAGAGTGCTTCTGGGAAGGTATGATCTTTCATAGATATGATCTGACCGATAAGAGAGCTTTTATTACTTTAAAAGGGATTTAAAAAATGGCCATATTCATTTTTGTTTTACACAAATAACTAAAATATAGAGGTTACAACATGTATTAAATCAAGTGGATAAATAATTTAAAGAGTGTATATTTTATTAAATGTTGTCATTGCAATTGAAAAATGTAACTGTGTGAGCAAAATATAAAATATTAAAGAATAAAGAATTCTACATACATCTGTTGTGTTTAGTTAAAATTGTTCTCCAAACCCAAAGAGACAGAAGGACAAAGGAGGCATTACCTCTTTTGGGCAGCTTCTCTGGTCTTCTTTGCAAAAGAGACACTAGTTGACAAACCAACCCCACCTACTGGCATAACAAGTCCACAGCGAGGGACCGGTTTCTAGTAATAGTCTCTAGTTGTTCCAGACATGTACCAGATGCCTGGTATTGATACCTGTGGTCCCATCCCTACATCAGGTTTGATCTCAGGGGCATTAGTTAATTGAAGACTTTATTATTAGGGCTTTACCGCACCACTACAAGAATGTAATGGAGTAACAGAGACTTTGTCTGGCAGTTTATCCTCTGCTTGATGCTAAATTGTAAAAAGAACATTCACTATAAGTCTCTTCGCTCAGCAGAATAGGATATGTGGTAGACCTGGATTTTGTCAGATACCTGGTATTGGTGCCTATATAATATTAACAATGTCTTTAATTTATATGGCTTTCCATATGCTCAAAGATGCTTTACAATTCGTCAGAGGATTGTTTATTCACGCCAGATTCACGCACAGAGGTGGTGACAAGGTACCTTTGTAGCCCTCAGCTATCTTGGAGGAGTCTGACAAAGAGTGGCTGCCACATTCCTACAGCCTACTGCCCACCACCAAGCATCTGTCACCCCACTATAGTCACAGACATCCAAACAGGGTGAAGTGGCCCCACTCACCAGCCAGCATGAGATACAATTGCAATAAGCTGCAAAAAATGTAGAACTGAGGGGACACTGCTTGGCAGTTTATGTGTCGGAGTAACTCTAGCTCATTCCATTAAACGTAAACATTCTATTCTTGATACTCAGCATGGTATTCAGTCACAGAAGCTTTCATCATTTTGAAATCCTCTACGTTTATTTAGAATAGAGCACTGAAGGAATATAAGAATTTGGTGTGTTGTAGTCATCAATGGTCATTGTTATCATTTGTTCTCCCTCACCAAAACAAATAGATATTGGTGGAACATTCAGTAAATACTGTGAAGGCATGTCTTGGAATTTATCTTATGCTCGACTCTTAACGGTAAAATGCTTTATATCAGCCTCATCTCTCAGCAGTATAAGATAACAAACTACATTGGTTGCCCCCCTAACTAGCACTGCCTTGTATTTACATCATACACCTTATCTAAAGGCGCTGTTTGTCGCTAAAATGACCAGGACCTTTTGCATCCTAAAGGAGTAGCACACAATCAAGACATTGGCCTATTGTTATTTTATAACTATAATTTTCAATATAATAGTTTTTAATCTCGGAGTTTTGTATTGTGTAACATTCATGATATATATATGCAATATTTTTACCTTGCAAATAATCCACAACTGCAAGAGAGAGAGAGAGAGATGCAGAATGGGGGAGGGGAATGAAAAGGCAGAGGACAAGAGAGACGGAGCGAAAGAAAAAAAGAGGACAGTTTGGCCAAGAAACCAGGGCGCTCTGAAAAAGCTTTATCACTGGTTGGCTAGAGGGATCGCCCCAGGGTTTAGCTGTGGTCTATTTGAACATGTGTGTGCGCGTGTGCATGTGAGAGAGCGAGAGAGAGTCAAAACACCACCCTATTGCAAAAATCCTACTTACACACAAGCACTAATAGGTTGACACTCAATGCAATGTTTTATATATAAAGATGTGAAAAGTGTTTAACTACTTATGTTTTAGTTACAAAAAAGGTCAGTGAGATTCTCTATTTGTTGGTTGGTTTGCTTGTTGGTCTAATAAATGACTGATGGGATATTTTGGTTGGCATCTCAAGTGGTTTGATTGATCAGTGGATTAGATGGTTAATTAGTAGAGCAGATGTTCCTCATGGTACTTGGACAATCAGGTGGTTGGGGGGTTATTAGTTCTTGGTAGAGATGTTAAATTCAATTGAATTGATTTTTATTTTAATGTAATTGATCAATAAACATTATTGGGTTAGTAGTTCATTGGGTAGATACGTTTTTTTGGAGGTATTGTGTTTGGGGTGCGGTTGATTGGATAACTGGTTTGTCAATAGGTTAAACGATTGACAAACCATCTGACAAAGTAAATAACAGATTAATCATTCGGGAGGTTTTACTAGATTGCTTAGGTATTGTTTGGTATTTTGATGTTGGGCAAATATTTTAAGGTGTGATATTGTAAAAAATTATATTAACTGTATAAAAATGTGTAAAAACACAGGACAAATGGTGACCGTTTTTGTAATGTACATTGCTTTGTCTGTATTCTGAAACTCACATTACATTCTGATGATACATATTGGCATCTGATGAAACATTAATTCTGAGATACTCTGCTGTTTGAACAGCTGCGATAATTAGCTAGTTTTTGTTATTGTCTTTCAGTTGGTCTGTGTAGAAGGTAGAGCTTATGCTTATTTACTTATAAAGCATGGTTAAATGATATGTTTCTGTTTAATTGGTGTCTGTGTAGAGTTTGTAAACGTACACAAGCGAGTCCAACAGGTTATATTTAAATAATAAATTACTGTCTAAACCAAGTTATAATATCAACTAGACATTGAGGCTCAGGCGTTCCACTGGGTAAGGGTTAAAATCCCCAGCGAAGTTACCAGTAAGTGATTATGGTTGTTCAAGTTAGAAATGGAGCTTTAACCCAGTCCTTTCACAGGAAATATTTGTAATTAATTAAATTAATTAATTTGAATGGAGTGCAAACTATGGTGCCCCTACCCAAGTAGGATGCAGATGGCACTTTTTACACCTTGGTTGTCATTGAGTACAACAATGTTATAAAAAACTAAAATATCTGTACAATTAATAAAGATAATTAGGAAATTAGTACAGTTGTGTAAAATTATATGATAAAGCAGTACTGAGCCTGGTCAGAAAAACAGTTTGCTGTGGGAAGTGGTGGTCTCTGTAGATCTAGTGCTATGACAGGGCCACTATTATGTAAAGGGGCACTGTCTTTTGGATGAGATTTTACAGGGAATCCTTGATTTATCATTGCACGGTGATAATAAAGGACCTGTCACATAAGATTAAAACTACTGGCGAATATATAACCAGTATAACCTGATACTCAGTTTAATGAATGTATGACAGGAGAAAACTCTTTTTTTTTTTTTAAACAACCTTTTGGCTTTATTCAGATGAATCTGAACTCCCCTGAGGTTTGTGTGAGTGAGACAGTGAATTAATTACAGTATGTACTAACTAATCAGGGCAGTTTGCTGAAGGTCTCACTAGAGCTTCCTTTTACCAGATTACTCCTCCTCATTCTTCAAGTGCTTTTCTCATCTGAAACAAACCTTCATCATTCCGGATATGCTTCAATCTGACTAAGTTTTGTATGATCCTCATAAAAAACACGTTGAATGTTTAATGGAACATGGGCACTGTTGCCTGGATACGCATCTTATCACATCTCAGGGTTATGCTTAAACTAGAGCTTTTTTCTCTATTTTGAGATATATTTTGTCAGTACAATTAATATAAAAATAATTATTCATATGCACATCATGCAATAAAGTTGTCTGTGAGATCCAAAAATATCTATTTTAAAATGTTTAGTTTTATGGAAGTTTACCAAAGAGTTTATAATTAAAATCAAAGTTTTTGCAAATGTATTGGTTTGACCCTGCTGATAGGGATGGTCCATTTGTACAGCTTCTTATGCTATCATAAGAAATCAATGGACATCTTTTTTTTAACTGTTTGCTTAAAATAATGCTGTTCAATACATTTACAGTACATTTTCCAGATTTTTCAAAATATTGACTTTGATATATGCATTGTTATTTAATCAATGGGTCAAGTTAATATTAGAATGAAAGAGTTTTTAATCATTGACACATGAAATACTGTAGCCTACCTGTAATATACTCATTCACTTAGGTTTCAGCTATAGAACTTATCCAATTCACTAAGATTTCAGACATGTTTTTTCATGATCAGTCCCGATGACATAGTTGTTTCTTGCACTATGCAGAGTATAAAACGGCTACAGTACCTGGCTATAGAAATGAGCAGTTCATTTGAATTGTTCTTCAACTCATTCTTATCGTTTGCAATGCTTTTCAATGGCTACAGTAAGCTTATGTTAAATCGCTCATTCACATGTGATGGTATTTCATGCGTTATTGTTGTGATATTTCTCGTGTTTTGCCAAAATTAATACTAAAGCAAATTTTTCACTGGACATTATGGATTTTGCTGAAACAAACGACCTAATGTTTTGGAAGTATAAGAAAAGGTTTCTGATGCATGTTGATAATCAAAAGATGCAGGTAGGCTTGTTTAATTTCACTTATTATTGTATTTCGCTCAGTTTGGGAGTCTTTTGTCATAACTATTTGCAAGTAATCTTTTTATGGATGAACAAAAAGAACAAATCGTTCAAAGAGTAGTTCTGTTGAGTGAATGAGAGTCAGAAGTACAGAGTCAAAATGGACAAACTTCATATCACTACAAAAGAATAAGATTTTGGATGCAAGCAGTTGAAATGAGTTTCTTCTGCAGGGTGATGGGTGCTCCCTTAATAATAGAGTGAGGAATTCCATCATTTCAGAGGAGCCTGGAGTAGAGCCACTGTTCCTTCGCACTGTGAGGAGCCTGTTGTGGTGGTTTGGGCATCTGTTTCAGATCCTCTGGACCCCTCCCTAGGGAGGTTTTTCAGGCATGTACTGCTAGATGAAGGTCCTGGGGATGACCCAGGACTCAATGGAGAGATTATGTCTCCAAACTGACCTGAGGAAGTATCCTCAGTGAAGGAGATCCCCCACAACCCACTCTCGGATAAGCAGACAAAGATGGATGAATGGAATGATGATTTTAAAGCAGCAATGTGCGGTTTGCTTGTGCTTTTAGCCATCCAATGTCTAGTTTATAAAAAAAAATAAATAAAAACTGGTATGTACAAAAACTGCTCACCATCAACTAAGGTAATTGGTGCTCTGAAAGGCACTATAATTAGTGTAATAATTAAATAGATTTTTGGAACAACTAAAATCTTTTTTTGTTCCATCTAATTTGTTGATTAACTTTTGGTTTATAATTGTTGGGGATAATTTTACATTTGATCCATGTATGCTCAGAAGTACTAAATTAAGATATTCTTGTTTAATGTCAAAAACAAATTTAGTTTCAAAGTAATAGTAATCAATTTATTGTAATTATTTTGAATAGCTGATAATGCACTTCCATGGCTTCTTGTTGCATTTAGACTTTTTCTGTATTATTTTTCCGCTAAATCCCGGCACCTTAATTCACAGCACTGTACAATGAAGCCTGCTTTTTCTGCTAACATCCCTGATAATAGGCTTCCTTTCTCTCCCTCCAAGTATAAAATAGATCATAAACATGCACACACACAAGCACACACTCGAGATGGTTTAGTAAAAGAGGGCTGCTTTGCAGGAGAATGTAAAACAGGAGCCTCCTCCTAGAGCACTTTCTCTTCGACTGACTCTGCTCATAAATCAGATGCATTCTCTGTTCATCTGGATAGAGATCATTCCTGCACTGCTCTTTCATTCATCGTCCGCACTGACAATGCTGCATTTTTCTGCAGAATGTTTTCTACAGTGGTGCTCAGGCTCATTTGAAATATGCTTAGTTATTTTGTATCAAACATGTGATACAAAAGTGTAGTGAACCTAAAAGTGATTACCTGTCTTGCTGTGTCTAAAAACAAAACAATTACACATTACCATTAGAGGACTTCTATACAAATCAGTAATTTATGTTACAACCCTGGAAATACAGATGGAAATACCTTTGTTTCATTGGTTCATGTTAGAAATTACATTTTAGAAATTCAGATTTTAGATTCAAGCTCAACTGTACATGATCAAATACGGCAGATGGTTTAATATGGCGGCATTACTTACTTAATGATGACAAATATTGTGGCACATCAGTCAGTCAATGTGTCAAGTGCATTCAGCTGTGTACTGCATTGTTTTAAGAAATAGATATTGTAACAGGTTTAAACCTATGAAGCCATCCCTTTTCATTCTAATGCTTATCTAATTCCTAATGACATGTGGCAGAATAAAAAAAAAATAAGGGAATTAATAAAAAAAATGGTTATATAGCAAAGCTGATCGTTTAATAATTTAAAAAAATTCTATATTTTAAGGGATCGTTTGCAAAAAGCAAAATGGGTTCCTAAAAGCTGCGGGGCCTAAGGCAGCCTTCTACCTTTACCTAATGGACATTTTTGATTCTAACTAAGACTTTATTGATTACAGGTCAAAAACCCCTTTTGAGAAATCTGATTGGAGCAGGTAGTTTTTGCTCAGAACCATGATTTAATTTTACACCTTAACACTTTAACCGGTTGTCCAAACAGTTTATTCATGTGCATTTTTTATTATGATTGAAAATGGCAACAGAGAAGGTGTCCTTGTCATTGACATGCGTCTACTATAAATCTGGCTCCTGTAAAGAGGCGGTAGTAGAGTGTTTCCTGACGCTTTGGTCTCTTCTGTTGTAGCAGATTCACACAGTTGATGTAAAACAATCACAACAGCATAGATGGTTCTCTTTGCAGGTACTCTACAAACAGCACTATATTTACTGATAGTTATCCTCAGTGACTATTTGTCTTTAAGACTGTGATATCTAGCAAACATTAGAGCAGTGATCACCATATGGCGGCCCGCGGGCCAGATCCAGCCCACAAAGGGATTCTGACTGTCCCCTCTTGTGGGTTGTAATAAAGAGTGCTGAACTCAAAGTTTCCAAGAACTCCAATTTGATCCTAGATGGTGCCGTGGATAGAGCCGTACAGAGTTCTGCAGTGTTTTTGTTTGATTTGCTAGTTTGTTCTGCGATTTGTTTAACTAACTTTATACATTACACCTGAGAGGAACTGCTCATCTTTGAGCAGTACTCTCAGAACATTTTTCCACCAGATTTTGAATTTTTGGATATTTTATTGAGCTTTCTAGCTAGCGGGGTAGCCAATGTTCTCAAGAAGCAGAGGAGGAGGAGGGGCAAGTGTGCGGGGAAACTCGTGAAGCTCCGCGAGTGAGGCTTTCGAACATTGCTGCCCAGTATTCATCTTGCGAATTTGCGCTCTTTACCTAATAAAATGTACGAGATTCATTTGTTTACCTGGAGCAACAAAGACTTTTCAACCTGCTATGCTGTGTTTCACTGAGACCTGGCTCAACAGAGGGATACTGGACTCCGCTCTCAACCTGCCCGGATTCACGCTGTTCAGAGCGGACTACAACTCAAGCGCAACGGGAAAAACATCTACATCTAGCACACACCCTCACAAACACCTTCAACACAGACCATTCTCCCAACACAGACCAACATCAGCGAGAGTGATGTTTGTCAGCTCTTCAGGAAGCAGAAGAGGAGGAACACTTCACACAAATCCTCTGTAAAGCTCTTCAAGTTTGCAGACGACACCATCATCATTGGTCTCATGCAGGATGGTGAGGAGTCTGCGTACAAACAGGAAGTACAAACAGCTGGCTCTCTGCAGCAGTCTAAACAACCTTGACCTCACATGTTCAAAACAGTGGAGATGGTATTGGACTTCAAGAGAAGCCCCCGGCACACCATCATAAACAGCACTGTAACACCAGTGAAGTTACAATTATGCATTTGGCAAACACTTTTTGTCCAAAGCAACCTACAGAAGGGGAGAGACAATATGCAATTTGTTATATAGTCAAAGTCTATCTCAGGTTGCTCATAATAGAAATTGTATCAACTGATCAATACACCATAGCAGGAAGAAACTAAATAAGATAAGACAAGCTGCAGAGTTCTGGATCATCTGCAGAGGTTTGAGCGCATTTGTTGGAAGTCCTTCTAGGAGAGCGTTGCAGTAGTCCAGACGTGAGAGGACCAGAGCCAGGACTTGCATGCTCAGTTAAGAAGGGCCTGATCTTTCAAATGTTGTGCGTTGCAAATCTACACTCTCGAGTTGTAATGGTGAAGTGGTCTTTGAAGGACAGCTGTTCATCCAAAATCCCTCCAAGATTCCTGACTGAAGGAGAAGAGGTGATTGCAGAGGATTCCAACTGGATGGTGAGGTCGTGATGCACAGAGGGATGGGCAGAGATTACAAAAAGTTCTGTATTGGCCATGTTGACCTGTAGGTAGTGGTTCTTCATCCAAGTAGAGATGTCGTTCAGGCCGTTAGTTATGCGGGTAGTTTCTGATTGGTCATCAGAGGGAAACAACAGATAGAGTTGAGTGTAATCAATGTAGCAGTGGTAGGAGAAAGGAGGATGATAGGGACCAGGGAGGTGATGTAGATGGAGAAGAGAACTGAACCCAGGGGAACCCCGGTGAGTAGTTTATGAGAGTTGGAGACCTCACCCCTCCATCTGACACTGAAAGATCTACCAGTGAGATAAGACTTGAGCCAGTGGAGTACAGTGCCAGCGATGCCCATCGCAGAGAGAGTGGAGAGAATGATCTGATGGTTGACTGTGTTAAACGCTGCAGAGAGGTGTAGTAGGATGAAGATAGAGGATCTGTAGTTAGCCCTGGCACCTCGCAGTGCTTCCGTCACAGACAACAAAGCCATCTCAGGTGAGTGTTCATTCTTGAAGCCTGATTGGTTGTCATCGAGCTTGTTGTTCTGAGTCAGGAAGACAAGAGTCTATTGACGATGACCTCCTCAATGAGTTTGGCAGTGTAGGGCAGCAGAGAGACAGGTCTGTAATTGTCCTCCAGTAATGTGTTGAGTGTAGGTTTCTTGAGAAGTGGGGTGACTCTGGCCACCTTGAAGGTGTTAGGGAAAATGCTGGTAGTGATCGAGGAGTTGTTGATGTAAGTGAGGGCAGGTGTGATGGTAGGTGAGATGGTTTGTAGAAGGTGAGAGGGGATGGGATCGAGGGGGCGCTGAATGAAGGAGTTTGGACACCTGATCTTCTGTGAGTGGAGTAAATGAGGACATGCAAGGTGTGGAGGATTGTGGATGAACTTGAGTGCAAGGTGGCGCCAACTGTCGGCTGATGGTGAGGGTTTTGTCTGTGAAGTGATCAGTGAAGTCATCTGCAGTGAGAGAGGTCACTGGTGGAGGTTGGGGTGGACAGAGAAGTGAGTTGAAAGTCATGAAGAGCTTTCGGCTGTCCTTGGGATGTTCAATCTTGTTGTGGTAATATGTAGTCTCAGCATCTTCTACCTTTTTTGAGAAGGCTGAGAGTGCAGTTTGGTACACTACGAGGTCTGCCATGTTCTTTGATTTCTTCCATTTCCACTCTGCTGATCTGAGGGTGGACCTCTGTTCCTGGAGAGCGTGCGATAACCAGGGGTTTGATGGTGTGGTGCAGAAATGGTTAGTTGCATCGTGAATGTCCAAAGAGGAAAAGTTACCAGGTGATGAGCGAGAAGTGGACACAGCTGAAGATAAGAGAGAGGGATCAAGGGAAATAAGGTTATGTTGGAAGTTGACTGGAGGTGGTGTGGATTGTGAACAGGTAGGCGGTGTGAGTTTTAATGTGATGAAGAAGTGATCAGATGTGTGAAGAAAAGTAACTGTGAGATGGTGAGGAGAGCAGCTGTGTTTGTAAATGAGATCTTGCTGATTTCCTGATTTGTGTGTGGCTGTGGTGGGGAACAGAGTCATATCAAAGGAGGACATGAGTGAATGGAAGTCAGTAGCAAATGGTTTATGAAGATGTGTATTGAAGTCTCCAAACAATGAGTGGGCTGACATCATCCTCGGGAAAAGAGGAGAGCAGCCCATCAAGCTCCTCCAGATATGTGAAAAGCTGTTCTCTGTGTGGGCGATATATACACTCACCTTAAGGATTATTAGGAACAACTGTCCAATTTCTCATTAATGCAAATGTCTAATCAACCAATCACATGGCAGTTGCTTCAATGCATTTCGGATTGTGGTCCTGGTCAAGACAATCTCCTGAACTCCAAACTGAATGTCGGAATAGGAAAGAAAGGTGATTTAAACACTTTTGAGCGTTGCATGGTATATGCTCAGTTACTGGGATTTTCACACACAACCATTTCCAGGGTTTACAAAGAATGGTGTGAAAAGGGAAAAACATCCAGTATGCGGCAGTCCTATGGGCGAAAATGCCTTGTTGATGACGGTCTTCAGAAGAGAATGGGCTGACTGATTCAAGCTGATAGAAGAGCTACTTTGACTGAAATAACCACTCATTACAACCAAGGTATGCAGCAAAGCATGACGCCACAACACGCACAACCTTGAGGTGGATGGCTACAACAGCAGAAGACCCCACCAGGTACCACTCATCTCCACTATAAATAGAAAAAAGAGGCTACAATTTACACGAGCTAACCAAAATTGGACAGTTGAAGACTGGAAAAATGTTGCCTGTTCTGATAAGTCTCGATTTTTGTTGAGACATTCAAATGTAAACAGAATGTGAACATGGATCCATCATGCCTTGGTACCACTCTGCAGGCTGCTGGTGGGGATGTAATGGTGTGAGGTGTGGGGGATGTTTTCTTGGCCCACTTTAGGGTCCTTAGAGCCAATTAAGCATCGTTTCAATGACACTGCACTGTTTCTGACCATCCCTTTATGACCACCAAATCTGATGGCTACTTATAGCAGGATAATACACCATGTCATAAAGCTAAAATAATTTCATATCGGTTTCTTGAACATGATAATGAGTTCACTGTACTAAAATGGCCCCCACAGTCACCAGATCTCAACCCAATAGACCATCTTTGAGATGTGGTGGAACGCGAGTTCGTGCCCTGGATGTGCATCCTACAAATCTCCATCAACTCCAAGATGCTATCCTTTCAATATGGGCCAACACTTCTAAAGAATGCTTTCAGCACCCTGTTGAATCAATGCCACATGGAATTAAGGCAGCTCTGAATGTGAAAGGGGGTCCAACACCGTATTAGTATGGTGTTCCTAATAATCCTTTAGGTGAGTGTAGTGAGGATGTGCAATGAAAAGGGGAAGTGATAGTGACAGCACCCCCTCCACATCCCACCTCGCAGCACCCTCACCTTGTTCCACCCTCCATCCAGGTTGAACTTCTTGCGCCAGCTGAAGAAGTTCAACCATTCATAGAGACTGCTAACCCAGTTTTACTCCACGGACATCAAGTCTGTTCTCTGCTCCTCTATCATTGTCTGGCTTAGCTCTGCCTCTTAAGCAGACGTCCATAGACTTCAGAGGACTATTCATATGGCTGAGAAGATCATTGGTGCTTCCCTACCCTCTCTCCAGGACATTTACACCATCAGAGTGAGAAAGAGGGCTAACACAATCATTCTGGACCTCATTCACCCCGGTCACCACCTTTTTGAGCTCTTGCCCTCTGGCCGCCCCTTCAGAGCCACTAACTGTATGGCACAAACAGAGTTTCTTTCACCAAGTCTGCTGAACTCAACCCTTAGCTCCCCGCAATTTGTTACCTGCACCAGGACTCTTGTACATTTCATCTCCTTACATTTTGCACTTAAGTACACTACACTATAGTCCTTAGTTAAACTGTTTACATTTCACCAATTCTTCTCTCTACCTCATAGCCTTATGTTAATTGCTTGTTAGTTGTGTTGCACTTCACTGTACTTCACGGCTCCATTGTACCACAGGAAATTTTCTGATTCTGATTCTAAGGATTTTACATTTTCCGGCTGCAATTTAACATCTCTAAAAGTCTGATACGGTTCGCGTGGAATACTGATGGCTGTTCACAGACTGCAAGCTTGTATTTTTCTGCCTTAAGTTATGTGCACTACTTGCATTCTCCCTGAACATATATGGTGCCAGCCATATATGCAAATCTAAGCCCGCGTTCTTGATTTCATGGAGGTGATTTGCAACATTTGCATCTTGGTGTCTGTAGACTAGATCTCATTTAATTTACACACTACTATTTTCAATTCCTTTTACCATCTGATTACTCAGATATCTGCAGGCAAAAAATCTCAAGAATGCCCTCTTCATACAAACAGTTTCCGCATTAAACAGATCTGTGACAACGTGAGAAAAAGCTGCAGCTTCCAAAAACTCAACTCACTGTCATCCCTCGTACTAATTGTTGAGAAAACTATGCTAACACAGTTAGGGAATGGCTTAATCTACACTTAACCGGACCCAAGCATCACCCTGTGTGACATCAACATGTGCAATATACTCACTTTATTTCACTTTACATGGACAATAACCTTATAGGTGAAAAAACTATGATTGCTGTGCAATTGCAATTTTAACACTATACATTGTCTAGCTCTTAAACAGAACTGCCACCCCACCTACCTCCCCCCTCTCTTCTTTGCACTATTACTAAAGATATTTCTATTGTACTTGACACTTTATAGTGTTTTTCCTTACTAAATGTTGCACTGACTAGTGAGATGCTCTTAATCTCATTGTACATGTTTATAATGCAAATTGTATATGTGTATAGTGACAATAAAGGCATTCTATTCTATTCTATTCTAAAAAAAACTCTCTTAAGTAATTGATTACATTTTATTACTTTTATATTTAGTATGTTGCGTTAAAATCTTCTCTCCTTATCTACATTCTCTTTTTTCTCTCTCTTCTATCTCTCCCTGTATACACTCTATCTCATTTCTCTCTCCCCCTCCCCTCTCTCCTCTCTTTTCTATCACCTCTCTCTCTCTTTCTTTCTCCACTAAATCTCTCTCTCCTTTTTCTTTTTCCTCACTCTCTTTTCATCTTGCCCTCTATCTCCTCTATAGCCCCCCTCATCCTCCTATTTCTCCTGTCTCTTCTATAGCTCTTTCTTTCTTTCTCCTTTTATTACCCCATCTGCTCTTCATCTGTCTTATTGCTCCCCTCTTCTTACTTGCTCTTTCTCTCTCTATATATTTCTACTCTATATTTCTCTCCTCTCTCTCCTATCCCCTCTCTCTTTCTTGCTCTCTCATTAAATCATTGTGTAATACATAAAACACGTGCATACTGCTTTGGGTTGTTTTAGATGTCTTTATTGGAAGTTTCCTTTATGGAGCAGGTTGTTATTTGACCTCAGTGAAGGAAAGGTGGATAGCAGTTTAAATGATCATGGCCTTCAGCCCTCTTTCTAGTTTGTTTGTACAATTTAGCCCTTAGGTAAAAATAATTGGGGACCCCTACCTTAGAGTCTCATGTAGGGGTGTCCAGTCAATAGAGGGTGCAAGGAAATAAAGAAAAGAAATTGAAACATTTGCATCTGAGTCAAAAATTTAAACATTTCTTTATCCAAGTTGTGTTATTAATTAAAATGATTTGATAAAGTTAATAAAGGCTCATCAGACCTCAAATCATTGTCTATAAATGTGATATGTTGTACTTTTTTGTATCTATATGTTAAATTAGGGATGACTTCTGTTCACACATGAGAAAGATAGAATTCACAAGCTAACCCTCAAAATCCAGAATTCGGCATTTAAGTTCATATTCTAAAATGTATATTTATAACATGTATAAAACAAAGCAAACACTTTTGAATTATTCAGACAGGAATTGAATTCAATCTGAGTAGATTCTTGTATTTTTCATAGCTGATGCAAATTAGTTTGCAGACTGATATATGCCTATAACGATGCCCCTTCCCACCTGCCCTGTTTGACAATTTGCATAATCTTTACCAAGTATTACCCAACACAAGACCCTTCATTGTTACCAGCGAAAAGGCAATTGAGGAAAAGTGCTTGAGATTTGTGTTTGAAAAAAACAAAATCAACCATGAACAAAGATGGTATTTATCTGTGCTTAATGTTACCTCTCAGTGCTGTCTGCTCTTGATCGAGAACATGGATCTTATACAACAATCTGTGATTTTTCAGAATTTACACTTTCCTTAAATTGTTAAATTGGACTTCCTGTTCAATAGCATTAACTTGCCATGTTCAAAAGAGCCATAGGATTAAAATACACCATGCAATGCATAAATGGTTAGATTTATGTGATTTAAAGCGGAAATGAAAATTTTGTGTTTATATATATATATATATATATATATATATATATATATATATATATATATATATATATATATATATATATATTACGCTTGTCCCACATAAAAAAGGAACATTCTCTTCAAATCAAATACAAACCATGAAAGATATGGTGTGGAGGCTTGCAGCACTCCAGTTAATTAACAAGCAGACTAGCTGGAGCATTGGAGGTGTATTCATTATTAATTAACAGACATTATGCCAGCTGGGAGATGTGTCAGCAATTAGAGTAGGCTTTAGCTATGTGTACTTGTCCTTGGATGTGGCTGTGTACACCCCCCTTGGGGCACAGTGGGCTCTCAAAAACTCGAGGCAGCAGGCTTATCAAAGCTACAACTTTCAGTCTGTGGGGAGGTCTCTTTACACAACAAAGTTTGTTTTTCTCTGGATGTGCTGATTTCGTATTAGAATGGAGAATCTTATGTTGAATGACATGGATTTTCTTGCAAGAAACATGAAGATGTCTTAAACTGAGCTAATGACTTGGAATGTGGTTGCATTTAGAACATCTAAGTCTGATTACTATTGAGATATTTTAAAAGTTGACACTTTTTTGCTTTGTTTATTACTGCATCTCTATTGTGTGATTCATTACTCTTGAAATATTAATTTTTTAGTGTTCCGATTTGTATAAAAAGTAAATTATGTTTGAAATCCCTTCACCAGCACAACTAAGATAGAAAGCTAGTAAAATAATTTTTATATTAATTAACAGGGATTGCCAACTTCACTGTCACTCCTGTGCAGCAATCATAAGAGGCCCGAGCATCATGCCGGTGACATTGATCAGCAGTGCTAAGAGAGTGCTAAGCAAAATAGGCACAAAACATCATGAAAAAGAGAAAAAGATGCACCAAAGATCTTAGGGAAAGCCAGGTTGATATGCAAAGTGGTATTAGCGAGGCTAGTAGGGGGTGCTCACTCTGTGGGTCCTAGTGCTCATGTACAGTGACAGGGAGTGCTGTACAGGAGCACCATTCTTTGGATTAGCCTCTAACCAAAGTCCTGACTTTTAGTGGTCATTAAAATTCCCAGATTTTTTGTAATAGTGGGGTGTAATCCCTGCATTCCTGATCAAATTCACCCATGATAATCCCTGTATTTTAATTGAATAAATTCCTCTGATTGGCTCACAAATTTGTGGTTCAGCATTTTTCTGTGTGTGGTGAAAGTGCTTTTGCAGAATTACAGCCATCATATCGTCCACACTGTAAAAAAAATCCCCGTTATAAAAATGGTACACTACTAGCAGCAAAACTGCTGGACAGTTATCGTTATTTAACGGTAAATAAATAAACAGTTATTTTATGATAGAATTCCATTTAAAAATAACGGTTCTTTCATGTATATTTGCCAAACTGCAGTAAAATTAGTTTTTTCTACTATTTTAAAGATGCCTTTAATGTGTAGAAAAATTTTAAATATCGCAGAATACATACACATTTCAGTAACTTAATTTTTATTTTTTGTGAACTTACAGTTAAATGTGGTATTTAAATTTTATTATCTAGTATTTTAATGGAATAAAAGAGTTAACTTACAGAGTTCTACAGCTAAAACACAAATAATTAGGTTAACAATAACAGGTTTTTGCGGTCATTTTACATGCATTTAAAAGTTTATCAATGGCACAGAACTGTTAAGTTGCTTAGTCCTACCATTAAAACAGGCAAATTGGCTATCAACTCAATTGGCTAACAATCATTTTCTGATTTATTTAAAGTCCATTATAAATATTGGATAAATATAAACTGGTAAACTGTGTTTGAGATAGACATGACTCTCTTCAATGATTGGTTGTTCTGCAAACTCTTCCTTTTCAAGACATTTGGACCAGAGACCAGGAGATGGAGCTGGTACATTGGAGGAGGCTGAGGGTCTGGCTAGTTCAGAGGATGAAGATGAGGCTTTGGCTGGTACAGAGGATGAGGCTTTGGCTGGTTCAGAGGGAGGGACAAAGACTTTGGCTAGCCCAGAAGAGGTTTTGTCTGGTCTAGAGGATGAGGATGAGGTTTTGTCTGGTCTATAGGATGAGGATGAGGTTTTGTCTGGTCTATAGGATGAAGATGAGGCTTTGGCTGGTCCAGAGGATGAAGATGGGTCTTTGGCTGGTCCAGAGGGAGAGAGAAGAATTTGGTTGGTCCATAGGAGGTTGAAAATGGTCTGAATGGTCCAGTGGAAGAGAATGAGTCTAGAGGAGGCTTTGGCTGATCCAGCAATATTCCTGGCATGCCGTTTGAGTTTGTTTGCAATTTGTAATTGCCGAATCCTTGTTGCCTCACTCACCCATTTTTTTCTGTTGTGCCTATTGTGCCTTTTTGTTTTTCTGCAGATGTTTTTTACTACTTTAATGGCTGGCTTATTTTCATTGTTGATGCTGTCCACTCCATTGCTTTAATTGTGTACTTTACAATTGCAAGGATCTCATAAGTCTCCACATTCATGGAACATCTGTCTGCTTCAAGAATACCATCCACGAGATTAAATGATGCCTCAACCAGGGGGACTGCGAAAATGCAGTAGTGCTTTGTGCTTTAAAAGTAGTGCTTTGACCAGCTGAATCGTAATGAGAAACCTTTCTCTTGATTTTTCATGGATAAAACTCTGCTCCACCTTCCTCTTCAATGTATTTCTGGTCACGCGTTACCAGGTCCACATCTGTTTGGTATGCCCGTATCTCTTCAACTAGTATACCAATCATAATTTCTGGTGCGACAACATTAGGCAAGGCCTTTCCAAATGTGATAACAGCCCCAAAAATGGAATTATCTTGAATCAGAAAGGGAAATGAGTGCAGAGGAAGGTTTTTGAGAAGAAACTCTGATGACTTTATGTATCCTTCTCTGAGAATTGTAAATTGTAAATGTTTCTCACCCACATCCTCTCCACACAGGCCTTGTTTTGTGCTTGGTCCAAAAATGGATACCAGTCGGAACTGAAGGCTCATGTGTTCTGTCTTGAAACAGAGCTAAATAATTTTTAATAATTCACATAAATTTTTATATCTGACCCCATATTTGATTTAGAAAGGTTTTATCTTTACGAGTATTCTTGGTCATGACCAAGTAAATTGTCATGTTAATTATTATTGATAATATTTAGTTTTAACTGACTTAATTACATTTAATTTTACTCACACTTTAGATTAATATTCTTATTAACCCTTAAAAGTGTTTCAGTAAAAGAAGAATGACTGAAAAAAGGTTTAAACATTTATTATTTGATGTGTATAAATAATGCATTAGATTATACAGCTTATGAAATATGAACCAAGAATAAGCAGTTATTGTCTACACTTAATTTGGAATTGATAATTCTAAAAAAGGCATTACATTTTAAATCCAACATTACTACATGATAAGGGAGCTCTAGAGCTTTTCCTTCATGGGCCAACCAGGAATACGAATCAGAGAGCATCAGTCAAAGCTGTTGGAAGTTTTAGAGATTTAAGCCCTACATGATTGACATGATTGGCTCTCTCAGAGAAAAGGTCTGGGTGACCCAACAAGATTTGGGTATACATTTATGGCTAGTCCTATGGGTTTTAAATACACTCATAATACACTCATTCGCAGATTCAGTAAACACACTGGGCACATATTAATCTGACACCCTGAACTGGTTTTTGGCCCTTGGCTTTGTCATTTCAATCAGCTCGTTTCACCTGATATGCATGTGAAATGATAGTCCATGTTGGTTCCTGTGCTTCGTTTGGTCTTCTCAAGCAGATCATACAAAGGCATAATTCAGTTTCTTACAGAGAAAAAGTTAATAAAGTATAAATACTTTAAATAGCTTAGATCTCTGATCAACTGTAATGACCCCCCCCCCTGCTGTGTTAAACTTAAGAAATTTTTCAAGACTTATCTTAATTTGAAATAACTTAAGTATTATTTTAGTGCATAATCATTGTTTTTGTCAGATGTTAATCAGATCATAATCAGATGATATCATTCGTTAAATCTTTAAAATGTTTTAAGTGTATGTGTATGTATGTTTGTTGCCAAAGAGAAAAAAAATCATGCTATACTTTTTCTTAATGTAGTACTTTACATTTGCCTTGGAATTGAATGTATAATCTTTACATTATATTTGAAATATGTAAATAACATACTGATTAAAATAATTTCACTTTATTCACTTTTTTAAAACAGTAAACTGTTATTTATTTGAACTATTCTACATAACTCTGCTTAACTTCTAATGCTTGTTATGACTGCTGTAGTCACAAGTTTGCCTGCTACAATATACCTCTGAACAGGTCGACCATGACTTTGAATCAGTCAATCTCTGTAAAGAGCACAGCGATCCATGCCTTCCTGTCAAGGTTGGCTTGTTTTTGTATTCGGGATGTTGTGGCTTGTTCTTGTTGAAGAATTTCTACTCTTTTCCAGTTAGTGCATATCACGTCAGCACTTCGTTAAGAAGCCTTCTGTCACACACACGCAAACGCACACACACACACAGGTTTTTGTGGTTTTAAGAGACATTGATCCCCAAACCAGTATAATGGTGGTTTTAAGGGACACCCCTTTACCAATGGCTACATTTAAATAAAAAACAATCAAAACGTTTCTTTTCATCTGCAGATGATATTGCTGACTTTGGATTTCGAATACACACATTAAGACAAATAAAAGAGTATAATGATATTTTGGTGGTTGACAGAGATGACCACACCCCTTATGAAATCTACCTGCCTATGACATGACTAGGAATTACTGGGCCTGACTCGTTTATGAAGGCACTATTTTTACATTAAACAAACATGAGTTTTTAGTGTTTTACATGGACCAATATGATTTACTGAAATGTGACTATACACAACACACAAATGAGACAAAATGCTACTTTATCGAGACTAAGGTGGTTAATGAGTATCAAATTTAAACACAACTAAGAACAGCACAGTCACATAGATCAATTACAAATGACCAAATTCTGCACTACAAGGACTGAGGTGATTACGAGAGCCAAATAATGACAGTAGATGCAAGATAACAGTAATTTACTTTAATTAGCAAAAACTAAAGTAAAGAAAAAGTAAATGTGAAACAGCCTTTTTAAAACAAATAAAAGCTGATTAATAATCTAAAATTGAGAAATAATATTTCCAAGTTTGCAAAACACATGGAGCCCAAGGTTGGTCGACCTACCTTGACATTATTATTGTTTCAGACCCACGTGATCTTTATGAACATTCATTCATCTTCATGTCGGCTTTATTCCCTTTCGGGGTCGCCACAGCGGAATGAACCGCCAACTCTCTGGCATATGTTTTACGCAGCGGAAGCCCTTCCCTGCCACAACCCATCGCTGGGAAACATTCACACACACATTCACACTTTAATACTATGGGCAATCGTTCTTATTCAATTCACTTATTCCGCATGTCTTTGGACTTGTGGGGAAACCGGAGCACCCGGAGAAAACCCACGCGATCACGAGGAGAACATGCAAACTCCACACAGAAATGCCACCTGCCCCAGCCGAGCCTAGAACCAGCAACCTTCTTGCTGTGAGACGACCGTGCTACCCACTGCGCCATCGTGACGCATCTTTATGAACATTTTAAATGTACTTTTCCTTGAACAGTGTACACTTCTGCCATTTATTTGCTTACACTATGGAAAACAAGAACTATGATGACCTGCAGTTAATGACATTATAACATCAGAACAGGAAAACTACAATTTGGTTTGGGATTTCATTTTAAAGCTAGCCCCCAATTTCTGAAAAATCTCTAATGTTTTGTAATGTGCTTCTTGATAGAACAGGTTCCTTACACTGCTCGCACTCAGTCATTGTGGCCAGCTTTACTTTGCTTATGTGACTCTTAACTTGCTTCATTACAGCTATAACCTCAGCATCTGACCAACGTACTTTCTATGGTTTTACGGCTTCTGCCTCTTTTTCACACTCTGGATAGAGGAACAAAAAATTCAGGGCATTATAAATTATGAGAATTCATGTACTTACAGAAATGGTGATTTTGTTATCTAAACCTCTGGTATCTTGAGAAAATTCCACAGTCTTCACCACAGACATCTTGAGAACATCTGCAAAATTATATTCTGCAATTATTGAGAATCTCAGAGAATAAGATATTCATAAATATAATGCATATGTTTTTACTCTCATTCAAAAGTGAAACTAATTTAATAATTAAATTGTTATTTTAATTGTAATTGTTAATTGTCCAAAACCAGAATTTGCTTGGTTTGCAAGTAATTCATGTGTTAAGTCAATGATTAGACCGTGCGGAATGGACAGCTGCTCTTTTGTCATCTTGGATGCATGCTAACTTTGCAGGAGACATTTTTGTTTAAGAAACTAGTTGATTTTCATTATTCATCAGCCAACAAAAAAACATATTCCATTTTAGTCTATATAGTCTATTTTTTGAGAAGTGCTTTTATACACACACCTACAGGAGTTGTGGAGTGCCTGCAGCTCCAATAAAAGGAACGTCTTCAGAATCTCTTTCATCTGGATCACTAGCATTAGAATCAGTCATGTTGATCTCATCTAAAGCAGATATATGCAACTCAACTCCTGGTTCAGGCTCTGGTCCTCTCACGTCTGGACTACTGCAACTCTCTCCTAGTAGGACTTCCATTAAATACGCTCAAACCTCTGCAGATGATCCAGAACTCTGCAGCTCGTCTTATCTTCAAGGAACCGAAACGACCTCATGTTACTCCCCTCTTCATCACTCTACATTGGCTCCCCATTGCAGCTTGGGTTAAATTCAAATCACTGATGCTGGCGTACAAAACTATCTCCAGATCAGCCCCTGTCTACCTCCATGAGCTCATACGCTCCTACATGTTTTCCAGAAGCCTGCGCTCAGAGAAGGAACAGCGACTTGTGGTTCCATCCCACAAGGGCAGAAGATCTCTCAGCAGAACCTTCTCTTTCACTGTCCCTGGATGGTGGAACAAACTCCCTGATCCAGTCAGGAAAGCAACAACACTAACAGCTTTCAAAAAGCAACTGAAAACTCTTCTCTTCAGAGAACACCTACTATAAAAAAACTTAAAAAAAAAACTACTACCTTCTTTTTCCCTCCTCTGTCTTTATTTTCTTCCTCTACTTCCTCACTGCTTAGGTTTATTGATCAGTTGATACAATTCTATTATGAGAAGCTGAGATAGACTTTGACGGTGTAACAAATTGCATATTGTCTCTCCCCTAATGTAAGTCGCTTTGGACAAAAGCGTCTGCCAAATGCATAAATGTAAATGTAAATATATACCATAATACATAACACAATGCTTCACTGATCATAAAGTGTTAACTTTGGTACCCTTACAAAATTCAATTTGTACATTTCTGTTACCCTCCCTAACATGTACATCTTGTGAAAGGTCTGACATACCTTCAATTTCAATGTCATTGAGGGATTTTCCCTGAAGTTTTGGAAGGCAGCCCTCCTCCATGGCCAGGAGAAGCTTTGATATTTTAGCCAGCTAAGTAGTGGTTTCTGGCAGCCTATAATAATCATGGTGCACATGAATATCATGGCCCAAGTAGTCGGCAACCTAATCAAGTTCTTTTTTTCTCAGGTCAAGTATCAGAGAGAGAGTAGCCACATGTTTCCGGAGATGGGTTGATCTGAGAAACTGAGGATGTTGAGCTCCACATTCTCCAACATAAACACTGAGACAGTCTTGGCCTCTATAATGGCTTAGGCAGCTGGGTCTTGCAAACAGAAAGGCATTCGTGTCCAACACTCCACTCGGCAGAGAATGATTTCACAGGTCTTATTGAGTGTATGCTCTAGCTTTAAAGCAAGCTTGGAGTTTTGTAGCTGTGGCTTTCATCAACAAAGCCAGAAACTTTCTGAACTCCTTGAATAATTTTATGAAAGTGTGCAGGCTTCATAGCTTCTTCAAATGTGTAAATAGAAAACTCTTTTGGTAATGTTAATAACAAACTCCCAATTTCACAAAGTTTTTGCCTAACATACTGAAATTTAGTAGGATCATGTCCATGCTTGTTGAAAAACGATTGTGCAAGCTGAAGAATACTCAGGTCATTGTTAACGACAGCAGAAACCTCATCTCGCTTCATTGCACCCAGGAGTTTCCAGACACCCTGAGAAACATGCTGACAGAGTGATGACTCAGCAACGGTTGCCAGTCCTAAAACTCTCCTCCCTATGGGTTCTTCATCAGTCTCAGGTTTTGAGGGACATCTTTTCAAATGGCGCCACAGATCTCTTCACATGAAAATGTCTTTGCAGTACATGCAGTGCACAAACTGTTGTGCGTTGTGTTATTTTTTAGGCACACGTTGAAGTTTTAGATTGCCCTCTCCACTCTGTGTTATGCTGATAATTGCCTTTATTTCTGAACTTCTGCAGCAATGTTTTTCATTCTATTGAGCATACTGGGAGTGACAAAGCCTGTACGACATCCGCTTTGATCACATGAGTTTTCAAATGACGTGCTAACTTGGACTGAGTTTTCCACAGATGTTACAATAGTTCTTGCTCTTTGTTGAACATGAGATTTTGGTGGACTGTTCTGCTTTTTGCGAATGGGCTGACGAGATGTTATAGCGGTTGAGCTGCACATAACTAAAGATTTGTCTTAGTAGTAATAGTTGTATTCTCTAGATTTGTCCAAATCCTTTCCTGTCTCCTCATCACTCAGCTAAGGATAAATAGAATTGAAATTAGTATTTTGGGGTAAAAAGGTGTCACCGGGGTGGAGTTGGTTATCCTGTAACTGGAAGGTTGGCTGTTCAATATCTGCCAGGTCCATTCTGCCATTGTGGCCTTGGGCAAGCCACTTCAACAACATTGGCATCTATGGATGTGTGTGACTGGTGTAGGGTGCTTGGTGGTCAGGAGGAAGTAGGCGCAGAATGGCATCCATGCCCTGTCAGACTGCCCCAAAGCAGCTGAGGGCTATCAAGGTAGCTTATTACCACCAGAGTGTGAATGTGGAGTGAATGAATAATGCTCTGTAAGACTTGAAAAGTGATTTTTAAATGTATTATTATTCATTATCATTAGTATTATTAGCATTCTCTGCCAGAATTATCTCAAACAGTAACTGTGAAGACATGATTACCATGCATGATCATGTAGGAGTCTTCACAGATGAAGCAGCCGGGAATACTCTGGATTTTCTAAAGGACTCCTAGTCAGGATAAACAGCTTTTTTGTAATAAGGTACATTTAGGTATTAATACCATAGTGATTCTTAAAACATAAACACATGTGTGGGGAAAAAACAGATGTTTAAATACATCAACCATGCACAACTCTAAACATTTTTTTATAAAACAGATACACACACAAAATTACTATGCATTATTTTGTTGTAAGAATCATCCTGATGAAAATGGGGATAACGCTGAAATCTTCCTTGATTGTGGGGTTTTAGAGATGGACTGGCAACCCTGGAAAGAACGAAACTAAAATGTTTAAAAAATGAAAATGCTTTACCACTAATTAAAATTGACACGTTTGTGTTTGAGTTTGATGTTAGCAATTTCAAACAGTACACATCTAATTTGAACGTTTTCAACTATTATAAATAGTTACTGTCGCTCACCTCATGTATGGGAAGATGGAATGGATAAGCAATGAAGGTTTCTGAGTCAGCAATGTAATACAAAAAATAATACAAGACAGTCTGCTAGCCATTTCACTTAAATCACACACAGATCATCATATTTCCATATATATATATATATATATATATATATATATATATATATATATATATATATATATATATATATATATTTGTAAATGTATATATTTAGTCACTTAACACAGTATTAATAGCATCTGGCTTTTATAAAACCAACCAATACACAATAATTTAAAAGTAGCTAGATTTGTCACTAGAATACAAAAAAAAGTCCCTAGACGATCTGAAAAGTCGCTAAATCTATGACAAAGGGGCTAAGTTGGCAACACTGTTTCCTGTGCCGGCGCCCTCCGCATATGAGAAATTGTCAATGTTCTCAAGAACCTGAATTCAATGTATATAAAGCTACCATCCATTTTCATGTCGGCTTTTTCCCTTTTGGGGTCGCCACAGCGGAATGAACCACCAACTCCTCTGGTACATATTTTATGTGGCGGATGCCCTTCCAGCACAACCCATCACTGGGAAACATTCACACACACTTTAACACTTTGGACAATCGTCTGGAGAAAACCCACGCGATCACGGGGAGAACATGCAAACTCCACACAGAAATGCCAACCGAACCAGCGACCTTCTAGCTGTGAGACGACCGTGCTAGCCACTGCGCCACCGTGACGCCTTTATAAAGCTTCCATTTTACAAAAATAAATGTTTCATGACAATAATAATTTAGTTTCGTCACTTTTTAAACACATTAAAATTTTTCGTTCCACTAAAGTAGCATTTACTTTTATCTTTACTATAGAAAAAAAATGATTATACCTTGCCATAGAAATTTTGGCAAACATTTTTGAATGGCGTAAGCCGATTTACTTTAATGTTAAATAATTAATGATCGAAACAATTGCATGATTCTGATAATAACTTTAACATGCACATTAACATTTTAACACAGGAATGAGAATCGATGGAGTGCTTCATCCTCGTTCATAGAAGCGTAAACAAACATGAAAATAGTATACTGCAACATTATAAGAAAGCGCATCATGTATCAACGTAAAACAGACTTAATATATATTCACTAATCTTATCTTTAGTCCGGATGAGGATGAGGGACCTGTTTCAGCTGTCTTTACTTGCGCGAGGCTGCTGCCAGGACTAATATTATTGGTAAAATATTGAGTGAGTGAGGCATAGATTAGAGGTGAAATTATTGTTCCCTTTCAAAATTTAAACTCGTTGCTGCTGAAAACACTATTGAGAACACATTTTGCTCAACTGGTTGTGAAGCATGTGTGCATCAAAAAACTCAAACTTTTGTATTATATAACTTTAAAGGAAAGTTGAGAGCTGGTGTTTCCTCCTGGGGTTCCCATGGTGATTTGGCAGAGACACACGAGATGGAATCTCCCTTTCTCTCATTTTCTTGCCTGATCAGATTGTTCTGGTGCTCACTTCACAATAGTAATTTGGTGCTTCTTGTTTCCCGACTGCTCCCATGGCACTGCAGCCAAAGCTTGCCACTGCTCCTAGGGTGTGTTCACGGTGTGTTTGTTCATGCTGTGTGTGAGCACTGGCATGGGTTAAATCCAGATCACAAATTCTGGGTATGCGTCACACTATATCTGGCCAACTGGTCACTTTCACTTTACTTCACATGAAATTAGATGACAGGTTTCTTTCAGGTTGTTGGAGACAAGGGCCTCAATTAGGGTCTCTCCATTTCTTTAGTGAACTCCACGGCAAGCTCACTTGATCATGGAGTAAGCCATATTCCTCCCGTGTCTTCGTGCCTTTGATGTTGATATATTAGATTGATGCAAAGGCAACAAGCTATAATATGATACCCCATATTGAAGAGGTGCTTGTGGGCTTTCTCTTTGCTTATAATAAAAAAAAGCCTACTCTCCCCTCCAAGCCTTGGAGATTAATATCTTCACTAGTGGGGAAGGCTGGGGCTGCCTTGCACAACATGGCAGTTCTGCAAGCATATCAGGCTGACTTGCTGAAAAACTTGAGCACTGATGGGTCTATCAACAGAAGCATTGTCAGAACAACGCAGACCCACTAATATTTCTCCCTATGCAACCAAGCAGATGTCCCATGCCATTAGCTATTCTAAGACTGTTATGGTGTCCATGGAGAGACATCTGTGGCTCAACCTCACAGGCATCAAAGATAAGGATAGCACTTTTCTCTTTGATGCTGACATCTCAGCTTCCAACCTATTTATAAGCACTGTTAATACTATCGTCACTAGGTTTCAATAGGTTAAACGCTTTGAGGAAGTGTTTGTGAGGGTTCTCCCCCTCCATGCCCATGAATTGAGACTGTCCACCAGCCAGTCCCGATTCTTTTGAAGATTGAAGATAGTGTTTCACAGTATGCTTATAAGAGACGGTGTTTTAGGTCTATTCTCACCTCAAAAAAGAGGTCCTGTGTCCTGAGACTTGTGTGCCCAGGACTGTGGAGCTGTTTCCCCATGGGGAGAGGCATAAAGATTTTCAACAGAGAATGACCAGGCTGATGTTCAATCTTCACCACCACTGGTGTTTCGGGGAGCCGTTGTCCCCATGTCTACAGAAAATCATTAGGTATTCGGTCACCTCCTTCCTCGTTTCTGGACTCAATATCTAACAGACTGTCTTGGGTTGCCGCAAGAGCCCACGCGGTGCCAGACATGGAATTATTGTAATGATTTTCATAGCGTGCCAGATACTAAAACATTTTTTAACAAGTCAAATGCTAATGTTTAATTGACTTCCATACACACCCTACCATACAACGAACACATCCAACGGTTCCAATGAAATATGGGGGTTGTGTCTAACTCTACAACTTTAAGTGTTGAACTGATATCTTAGAAAATCAAAACGTCCAAAATGTAGACCGTGAAAAGGGTTGTTTCAGAAGTCTATCTAGGAGATTGGTTTGTGACAATCAACTTTACTGAAGCATAGAACATTCACATTTTGTGGTATATGAATACGGAGCATACTTACTTACCAGACTAGGTATCACACATGGGGAAGTGAAAACTTCACCCCAAAGTAGTCAGTCAAATCTAGGAGAGATTTCATGAAGAAGAGGTGGCCACTTTGCCTCACAGGAGTCAGCACAATGTCCCCTTTACTGCTCTCTGAATCACCCAGCTCCAATGGGTGGCCAAGACAACATCTTTAAGCATAGGTCAGTCAACAAGTGTTGCTCTTCTTTGTGATAGTTTTATAAGTCAAACCTTATAAAAAGCGTGTGTATTTTTCTACCCTGAAACATAGGACAAGGTCAAAATTGTATGGTTTTAGGGATTTGTGAAAGCACTAGGCAAGTAATAACCAGTCAATTTGCATTTTCAGGGAGAATCTGCTGTGTGAATACAAACAGATGTACAGATTTGATGTAAGACGAAAGAAATAGGCTCAAGATAATAAAGCATTCAATTTATACAGCGCTGTTCCAGAGCTCAAAGATGCTTTACAATGTTCATTATTCATTCATACATTCGTACTTTGGTTGTTATAAGCTACCTTGGTAGCGCTCAGCTGGTCTGGAACAGTCTGACCGGATGTGACTGCCAAACCAAGCCTATGACCTCCTACCGACCACCAAACACACCTCACTAGTCACACACAGGACATTGCGGGTGAAGTGACATGGCCAGAACCACAACGGCAGAATGGACCTGGCAGGGATTGAACCACCCACTCTCCGGTTAATGGATGACCAACTTCACCACTGCACCGTCTTTCTGCCCAGAGACTAATCTATTACAGACTTGTCACATGAGAATGACAAAATAGAAGAGGTAGTTCATCCAAACAGAATCCATTCTATCTATAATTCCAAGAACAAGCCTTTTTCACATTTAAAACATGTACTATAAAAACATGTTTATAGTACACATGTACTATAAAAGCTATGTTACTCACTGAATGAAAAGTAATTTTCCAAAATAGTAGTTCTTTAATATTATTATTATCTTAGAACTATTATTTAATTACAAATGCCTTTCCTTCTAGTGTCTTTCATTCCTTACAGACAATAAATGATATCCCTAAAACAGGGAATTCAAAAAGTTTTGATAATGTTTACAGAGTGAATATACATTGGGAAGCATAATTTTACTGTCCCTTTAAATGGCCTTGAGGAGACCTGCTTTAGGTGAATATAATAATAATTCCAAGTGAGAGTCTTTTCACAACCAGTGATGTGATAGATGGGCAAGATGAGTCCTTGATATCAGGAGAGATCTATCTAAGGAGAAATATGAACAGCTAAAGGAACCACCATACTCCTCAATAGAGCCACAAATGAGTGGCTAAAAACCCATTTAATTATAAAATGCTCAGAAGCACCCATTGACTTTCTGAAATCATGTATCAATTATCAATCAATCAGTTTTTATATAGCGCTTCTTTAGCAATTGCTTTCAAAGCAGGTTCACAAAGTTCTCGTGGGGATCAGGTAGAGTAGATAGGAGTTCCCTCTGTGCTAATCACCTCCCCAGCATAAAGAATATACAAACTTAAAATCCATCGACGAACGGTTCGCCGGACAGGACCTGAAAAAAAAAAAAAAAAAAAAAAAAAAACCACCATCATGTAGCTGACAGTGTACTTTGTGCTTTATGTTTATTACAGAGTAATGTTTTCTCAAAGCTTAATAGTGTAGATATTTAGTCACCGCATAATAAATACTTACATGGTGACGCGATGTAGGAGCCCGAGATTGACGGCAGCGTGACGATGACACAGGTGAGAATTACGTGTTAAAATGTATGTCTTAACTAAGACGTCGCCTAACCTGACGCCTGATAAGCATGTATTAACTAATACGCTGCCTAACCAGATGCCTGATAAGGACGTCTCAATAAAGACGTTGCCTAACCTGACGCGTGATAAGTACGTATTAACTAAAATGTTGCCTAACCTGACGCGTGATAAGCACGTCGTCGTCAGGGGTAAAAGAAAGCTGTTATAATTCAATTGCTAATTGCTAGAGTGTTACTTATTTAGGTATTAACCTTAGTAAATTAATGAACAACAAAAATGTATTTTTAATTTTAATGAAATCATCTGTAAAACAAAAAAGAAATTTAACCACTGGCTTCTTTGTAAGAAGGAGTTCAAACGCTTAAGGCATTTCTAGGATATTTTGTTGCTGATATTTTGTTGCTTTATATTTTATTAATTATTACTTCAAATTTTTCTTTTGAAACTGAGTTAAGGGCATCTGGCACTGGAAATTTCCCAGAGGATAGTTAAATGATGACTTAAGAAAGTTTGGATTCATTTGCTTTATGTTAGTATTTTATGCTAATTCAATTTTAAAAAGACAACTTCATAGTTTTGTAAAAATGTCTACCAAAACAATTACTAATGACCAACTTTTAAAATCGGAATGTTCTGAACATTTGCAGTGGACCCTTTAATAATGAATGCACTAAAGCTTTAGATAAAAAAAAATGCAATGTCTTTTTTTATATAGATTGATGGAACGTATACTATAGTGTTCATTGAGTACTGCAAGCTGGATATTACTATGTTGTTGTCACGGAGTCTAACCTCGGCACTCACTCCTCTGGCCACCAGAGGGCATTAACTCCTGCTCCTCCATCTACACCACACTACATTCCTCATACACCTCTGGGGCGCCTTGATTACACACCCAGCTGAAGAACATTAGTAGCACTATTTAAACAGACTGATTCCCGTTGTCTTGTTTGTATCTTTACTGCAATACCGAGCGTTTACCTTGTCTGTCTGTCTGCCTGCCTGTTGTGACCCTGCCTGTTCTCCATTTACGATCCTAGCCGCCTGCCCGTTGGATTAATCTTGCTGATCTCTGTTACTGCCTGTTTGCTGCCTGCCCTGACTAACCGCCAGTTTTTGGATTACGTTGTGAATAAAGAGCCTGCACATGGATCCCTACCCGAGTGATGATTCGTTACAGAAGACTTCGCCATCTTACGATCCAGCGGCTTTCTCGCAACTGTCCTCAGCGCTGTCTACACAGGCAGATCAACTCGCTGCGCAGCACCATCAGCTGAGTTGCTTGGCAGCCCTCACCAAGGAGCTGGTAATCGCGCTGCAGAAGGTGCATATCCCTTCCCCAGGGACAGCCATGACGTCACCGAGCGCTCACGCCGCTCACGCCGCCTAGGATGTGCCGCAGGTCAGCCCTCGCCTTGCCTGTCCGGAGAGGTTTGATCGGCCCCATGAGGATCTCAAGTTCCTACTGGGCAGTGATGACTTCCAGGACTCACAATCTCCTCCAAGCAGTTTCAAGTCAACGGAGACACGCAACAAGTCACAGAAGAGGAGACTGAGAAGGGCCGTCCGGAGGTCTGAAGGAGAGGTTGCCCTCCCAGAGTGGTATGGGCTTCCTATACTCAGTCCTCACGTCTTTGAGCCCGTTAGTGCCTCAGATACCTCCAAGGTGGAGAATCGCACTCTCCACATAACCTGCGCAAAGCTTCCTGTCCAGACTCTGTCTGCCTCATGCCCTGAGAGGGCCGGTCTAGACACCTCCACGGGGGTGCCACAACCACCACCTCCGAAGAAGAAGAAGAGGAAGAAAAGGAGTGGTTCAAACCCCTCAACTCTCTCTTCTCCGGTCAGTGCGACCGAGTCTTCTGTTCTGAAGAGTAGTGGAGGCCACGCCAGTGTTGTCCCGAAAACACTAATCCCTGAGGCTGAGGGGAGAGTCGTGGCTGAAGTGTGCCATGCTCCTGTCATTAATGATGGGGGTTCTTGTTATGCCGTTCTGCTTATTTTGTTGCCTTGCCTGAGGTTGCCTGCGCCGCCTCAGCGCCTGAGTTTGCCTGCGCCGCCCCAGCGCCTGAGTTTGCCTGCGCCGCCCCAGCGCCTGAGTTTGCCTGCGCCGCCCCAGCGCCTGAGTTTGCCTGCGCCGCCCCAGCGCCTGAGTTTGCCTGCGCCGCCCCAGCGCCTGAGTTTGCCTGCGCCGCCCCAGCGCCTGAGTTTGCCTGCGCCGCCCCAGCGCCTGAGTTTGCCTGCGCCGCCCCAGCGCCTGAGTTTGCCTGCGCCGCCCCAGCGCCTGAGTTTGCCGGCGCCGCCCCAGGTTCCGTGTCTGCCGGCGCCAACCCAGGTTCCGTGTCTGCCGGCGCCAACCCAGGTTCCTTGTCTGCCGGCGCCACCCGAGCGCCGCTGCCCTGCTCTGCCGATGCCTGATCTTCGCCTGCCGGCGCCACCCGAGCGCCGCTGCCCTGCTCTGCCGACGCCACTCGAGCTCCGCTGCCCAGCTCTACCGATGCCTGATCTTCGCCTGCCGGCGCCACCCGAGTGCCGCTGCCCTGCTCTACCGGCGCCACCCGAGCGCCGCTGCCCAGCTCTGCCGATGCCTGCTCTTCGCCTGCTTCTGCTGGCACCCTTTGGACTGTTTCGATGGTTGCCGATGTTACAGGCCTTGCCTCTGAGGTCACTTTTTGTGGCATGGCTCCTGCCACCAGATCCTCCATGGACTGCCCCTTAGGCACGGGGAGGAAGACGGTCCACAGGAACGCTTTTGGGTAGACACAAGGGACATTCTCGACCCAGACCTCACCGAGACCTTCCACCATAACCTCCCGAACAGACTGGCTCCTCGACCACGGGGGAGACCCCGTCGCCGTCTGCTTCCTCGCGCCAGGAGTCGCTCGTAGGGGGGGGCCCTGTCACGGAGTCTAACCTCGGCACTCACTCCTCTGGCCACCAGAGGGCATTAACTACTGCTCCTCCATCTACACCACACTACATTCCCCATACACCTCTGGGGCGCCTTTATTACACACCCAGCTGAAGAACATTAGTAGCACTATTTAAACAGACTGATTCCCGTTGTTCGGGGCGAAGTCTTATTTGTATCTTTACTGCAATTCCGAGCGTTTACCTTGTCTGTCTGCCTGCCTGTTGTGACCCTGCCTGTTCTCCATTTACGATCCTAGCCGCCTGCCCGTTGGACTAATCTTGCTGATCTCTGTTACCGCCTGTTTGCTGCCTGCCCTGACTAACCGCCTGTTTTTGGATTACGTTGTGAATAAAGAGCCTGCACATGGATCCCTACCCGAGTGATGATTCGTTACAGTTGTTTAATGGCAACTAACTAGTAATAAATCTTTATGTTTATTGTGTTTTCACAAATGAACTTACGAAATGTAAATGCAAATGCTTTTCATAATACAACTGCACATCAAAGTGATCTTCCATATCTCTCAACTTATGTATATTTTGTGTCTTGAATTTACAAAAACATACAAAAAACACTTGTATGTTCACTTTATTTGATAACACATTTTGTGTGTTCTATTGAACTCAACATGTTCTCTGAGCAAACTAAGGTATATTAACAACAAAAAAAATTTCATTTTTTCCACATCCACATAGTAAGCATATTCCCCTAATTAAATAAAAACACCTTTAATATAAATGGACATTTTAATATATTAATAATATGCAATTGTTTTAAGCTGTCACATCCATAAAGCTTAGATAAAAGCTAAAACAGCCATTCAGAATTTTGAGGTAATTCTTCCGGATAATGTATTTATGGCGACGTATGTGTGGCGGCGTGCTTTTGCATGGCGTCATGATCACATGTCTGTAACCTTCTCACACGTAAAAATAAATGTATTTTGCCCTCTCCTGGTCATCAGCGGCACTATCCACCTCTCATAACAGTTCATAACTACTAGGAGCAACTACACCATCCTCATGGAGATAAATAATAAATATGGCACACAAGTGCAATTTGACTAGTAAACCAAGGAAATGGGCAAGAGCACAGTACAAAAATACACTTTATTTATAACAATAAGTTACTTAAAAAGCACACTACCACTTAGCTAAAAACAAGCAATTTGCACAATGATGGTGAAACCTGTTCTCCAAGGCGGGACCAAGCAGGGCCAGGATAGGCAGCTTACAAGCAGGTGAACACTTCAAAACACTCCAGATTTCACACAAGTAACCATTGAATAGTGCAGCAAATATTAACTCCCTGAGTTGCCTTTTGCTGGCCTTCCCTGGCACCCACAAGCTTGGACCCAGCTGGAGAAACAGGCTTGCAGCAGAAATAACTCCTTTAAAGTAACTAGAAACAAAAGTGAGCAAAAAACTAAATAATCACTGTATCGCTGGAAAAGAACAAAATATAAATACAAAGCAAAAACACGGACACTTAACTCAAGGGGATGGGCAAGGGAGCAAGCAGTAAAAGGCCCACCACCAACACCCAGCCAAGGCTGCAAAGCGGCGGAGCGGAGCCCGAGAGGTAAAAGTAAGGTACAGCAAAACAGCAGCAGGGTTGAAACCAGGTCTGATGTACAAGGAGTCTGTCGCCAATTCCTAAGTGTATACAGACAATTAATTTGTATTCATTTAAAACAGTAAATATGGAGAGCGAAAGAGCTCAATCGCACAGATGCAACTCAAAGTGATCCCAACTTTGCTGTAGGTCATCCGAGTGTTTACTTCTCCTAGTGAACTTGATCCGATTGGCAACCTCATTAACAGGTGAGATGAGTGCAAAGCTCACACGAAGTTATAATGATAATTCCAATTTATTGATAAACTGAAAAGATAGCCAAAATTTATTGGATCGGCATTAACTATATCCCTCAGACACAGCGTTCACATACCTCAGTTTTTGCATGCAAACCGCAAATACCAGAAGGAATTATTCGAATGATAGATTAAACAGATATGTTTTTAATTTAGTTTTGAACTCATGAGCATAGCTGAGTTCCGGACAAAGTTCAGGAGTTTGTCCCCGAGCTTCGGGGCTCTATATGAGAACGCTCTTTCCCCTCTGGTGGATTTACTGATCTTCAGAATAATCAGTAGCCCTCCTTCTTGTGATCAAAGAGAGCAAGCTGTAATATATTGTGATAGGAGACTGCTCAGGTAGGCTGGAGCCAAGCCGTTCAGTGCCTTAAAGGCAAGGAGCAATATCTTATAGTCAATACGATATTTTACAGTAAGCCAATGAAGAGAGCACAGAACCAATTTGATCGTATTTGGTTGTTCTTGTGAGAACTCTACTGCTAAGTTCTGGACTAACTGTAATTTTTGTAGCATGGTGGCTGAGCAGCCGGCTAACAGAGCATTGCAATAATCCATTCTGGAGGTCCTGAAAGTATGTACTAATTTTTCCGCATCTACAATCGACAGAATGTTCTGTACTTTAGCAATGTTCCTTACATGAAAGAAGGTGGTCTTAGTAACATAAGAGATTTGATTCGTAAGCGTTAGTTCACTATCTATAATAACCCCAAGATTTTTAACTGTAAAAATGGGATTCAGAACTCCCTTAAGATATTAAGTGCTTTGAATGTCTAGAAAAGCTCTGTATAAAGGCTATGAATTGTTTTTATTATTATTGTTGTCAGGTGTGGAATTTACTTTAGTTTACTTTTATTTATTTATGAAATTACCTAAAAGATTCTGTATTGACTTAATGAACAATTAGTAATTAATCCTTAATTAATGTAGTAATTCAGTTGTCCCCAACCCCCGGTCCGAGGATCAGTTGTTACTAGACTGCTCAATAAATAAATATGTTGACTTGAGAAAGCCAACAAACATACTGATATTGCACTAAAATGTATTACACATGCTAATGTTTAGGTTATCTATTGTCTTTTAGAAGACTTGTCTTCTTCTATTGTTTTTTTTTCTTGCTGTTAAATTCTCTTTCCCAGTTCAATCTTTCATCTACTTTCAATTTAAATAGGCTTTTAAAAAAAATAGTCCTGCCAAGTAGTTTAAAATTGAACCCCCAAAAAAGCAACATGGAATTTTCACTAATTTAACACCAACATGAAACCAAATAGGAGAGCAGGATGCTACGCACGAACACACAACATCAGGGCTGAAACTGACAAATAGGAGAGCAGAACTGTTGATGGTGACTTGAATGCAGCCACCTGAAGCCCAGTGTTGTTAGCCTCGCAAATTTCAAATGTTGAACATATATGTGTACGTAATTCTCAGATTGCGCATTTTTCATATCTTGGAACTTTTTTCTTATCGTGGTACAAAATATTCTTAGCTTGGCCTTTTGTAGCTTGGATTTTTCGTAACGTGAAACTGCTGTACACAATATTTATTACAAGGAATAACACAAAAGTAAAAGAATAAAAATATAGAGAATAATAGGTAGTTATGAGTTTAGTGCAGGGGTCGGCAACCCAAAATGTTGAAAGAGCCATATTGGACCAAAAAAACAAAAAACAAATAGGTCCGGAGCCGCAAAAAATTAAAAGCCTTGTATAAGCCTTATAATGAAGGCAACACATGCTTTATGTATCTATATTAGCCTACTATAAAAATGACTAAGTTTGCTACGAATACATAATGAGCCTTCATGATTTAATGTTTATTTTCCCTGCAGTGAATCCTGTAGAGAACGACGCACCACGTGACTACTCTGTTGTACGATTACAATATTAATGAATTATGTTTCATTGCTTTGATGAAATTAGAGAAATGCAATAAAGAAATCGAATTTTTGATGTCATTTTTATTTTGAGGATTCACAAAAACAACATCAAAATGGAACGTGCACAACGTGCCCCTTAACTGGGCAACAAACAATGCGAAAAAACGGAGCATACATTTATTAAAAAAAAACAGCAGCCTTTTGAAAAGAAGTATAAAAAATCACAGCCACTTTGTTACTAAATACGTTCATGCCTTCCCTGGAAATGTCTTTCCACTTTACTCTTGTTATCAGACAACTTCCCAATACAGAGCAAACATTCAGGCAATCCTTCCGCATCGGCAATGAATGCCATCGATTCGGTCCAAGAACCGTTGAATCCTCTCTTCTCCTCAGTTATGTTTCTCTTTTTCTCTTTGGGATCCATGGACCACCACACAGCTGCTGGTTTGTTTACAGCAGCCACCTACCTGGCAGAAACGTGTGTCGCGGGTGATGACGCAAATCGTCGCTGACAGAAATGTTGAAATTAAATATTTATTCTACACTCTTTTACAGCATTGGAAAACGTTAAGAATATTTGTCCTCCTATAGAAACCATATTAAAAAAAAAACATATTTACATTTTTCCTTTTATTTTTTCATTTTTGAAAAAGCTCCAGGGAGCCACTAGGGCAGCGCTAAAGAACCACATGCGGCTCCAGAGCCACGGGTTGCCGACCCCTGGTTTAGTGGAATGGGAGTGTTCATTTGTTAGTCATTTACATGTGAAGTCAATGAGAGACAGAAAATGCATTATGCGATGCAAAGTCTTGTTAGGGTTAAACTTGGCCTGACGAGGGCAAATTTAGCCACGGCATGCATTTCACATTTTATTCAGAAAATGTATATTCTAGGTATTATTATCTTATCTCCTTCCCAAATTTCTGGCTCATCAGTGTTTCCCAACCTGAGGTCTCTTAGGGGAATGCCAGAGTTTACAAGGGGGGTGCAGAAGCAGATGAGTGTCCATATAACATGGACAGAGTGTTCGTGACGTCAGCCATGGGGTTCTGGCAAAGTCAAATGAAGCTCAAAATGGGTGAAGCCTAACTTGAAAAAAACGCCCTCAGAAAACATGGCCATAGTGAAGGCGTCTGATTGGCTATAAGGTTTAAATCTCAAGCAAATAAATGTAAAACATTTTGTGTTTGTTGGATTTATAAAGACAGTCATTATTATAAAATTATAGATTTTTGTGGTAAATTACAACTGTAATATACACGTTTGATGTTAGCTATTATGTGGATTTAAATTTAGTTTGGATTTCAAGCAGAGGTGTTTGAAGCATGTTATTGATTTATTTATATTTAGAAAGCGTTTGTGTGTATACTGTTTTTATTATTGATTAGCAATCGAAAAATAAGTGAAATGTGTCTTTAAGTATAATAAAATAAATAGCACATTTGCTGAGTGCATACAATGCAAGACCTCGATTTCATATCAAGCAGGCTCCACAAATAACATTTCTTGATTAAACACGTATAACAAGTGAAATTAAAGCTTTAACATACTTAAACGTTTTCATGATTCATTGAATCTCTTATTTTTCATTCATTACTTATTATAGCATATAGTGGGCATTGCTGTAAAATCCTGATGGGACACTTAACATCCAATATTTTTGCCCATAAAAAATGAAAATACATTTTTCAACGTTACATTGTTAAAACAAATCAGCATATAAAAATGTAGATCCCTTTACATTCGATATGCAATATTCCCAACATATGGACATAATTAAAAACACTTAATTGAAAGGCAAATTCATCAATATCCACATATAAAAAAACAACAACATCTGTTTTCAATATCCACATATTTAAAAAGAAATATCCAAGTTAACTTTATTTAAAGTTAACTTAAAGTTTCCTCAAACTCTAATTAACAAATAAAAACACGAATAGCTCCCTTCAGCACCGACAGCCTCAACGCCTCGATCCCAAGCTCTGTCCTTGGCTAACAAGTCATCATAAAAAGTATTGTGGGATAAAGATAACTTTTTGTTTGAGAATTTTGAGGATGAGGAGCTCCATTCACAGCTGTTAGTAACATCTGTTTGAGGTCCTGTGTGTCAAGTCACTTCCAGCACCAACATCTTAAATCTATAAATCACATCTGTGTCTTTAAATGAACTAAAAGTACTTGATTTTTCAACTTACAAATTACTTATACACTCTTGCTTAACAGTTTAAAATAGCAAGTCGTTATTTTGGAAACATATTCTGAATGCCTTTGGCAGAATTCAAAATGCCCACCTCAAATATATATAAATATAAATATTATAATAATATATAAATGTGTGCTTAAGAGTGTACTTTTCATTGCTTTCACTTCGCTTTAGTGCTGCAATTAAAGGAATAGTCCGCTACAGATGCATCAGAGGAGCTGCTCTCTGTAGTTAGCGGCTCAAAGGGGGCAATAAGAGAGAATGTTCTCTATTAAGAGATGTGCATTGAATGTCGCGGGGAGCTCGTGATTCGCACTATATGCAGCCAAGACTCTCTTTTGGTCAAAGAGGCTTTGCAACATGTAATAAGTGCTGTTCCACCGCCTACTTTTGTCTTGCTGGAACTGTTGCTTCGACAAGCACGTGCAGGCAGTGATTGTGTCTTCACTGTTTCGGCCGTGTTGTTTCGGTAGAAAAACTCTTTCGGCCGAAAATTTTTGGTGCCCGAATATTCGGTGCATCCCTAATAGATCTCAATTCTCAATTCTGTTTTGTATGTTCTATATTTTAAGGTGTGATGTGTGTGTTTTATGCCGATATTTATGCCTATAAAGATATGACACTTATTGTGTACAATTATGTTTTGTTGAAATTGTTAAACTAGTTTCACAAAATATTTGTATACATAAATATTGACCCCACGACATAGCATTTATGTACTCTTCCCACAATGCATTGCGTTGGACTCGCACAAATCCTCATCCTTTACTATGTTGACAGCGATGTGGCTTCCTCTGTTCCTCTGTGTGTTACTTTTTATATCTTCTAATGGCAGTTCTCCTTGTTTCGTCTGCACACAATGAAAACTTTTAACAACCCAAAACTGAACACAACAGCCCAGTTCTCACAGCTCAATCAATAACATCAAAAGTACTCTGATACTGACTATAGAAAATAGCTATGAGGAAATGAATAAATAAAATTCTGGTTTAATAACTAAATGATCACAACAAAATTTTTACCACTTTCCTGTCTTAAGCAGGTTCATCTTTTCCCTAATGTCCTTTGTCAACTCTTTTCATCTGATTGATTGATTTCTTCTTTGGCAGGTATCTTCTACATTAGTAAAGAGATGATACTCCCTTTACGACATTGATGCTCCTAATCTAAACAAGTTATTTAGTGGGTACTGAATTCCTAAAAATGTTTCTACTAATTGTGCTTTTGATTTTAGAAATGCATTGACATCAGTTTTACACTTCACAGAAAAAGACAATGTTATTGTCAGGGTTTTTGTCCGTTATCGTGCGTCTCTGTTCCCTTGTGCCGGTTCCGGGTTCTCCCTTCACCTCGTGGATTGTTGCGTCAATGTTCGTCCCGTGTCTAATTTGTCGTTAGTCCCTTCAGCTGTCTTCCCGCGCGTCGTCACTGATTAGTCTCCCTTTTTATACCCCTGTGTTTGTGTTGATCATCACGGGTGCATTAATTGTCTTTGTGTGCATTACCGATGCGCTACGTTGTGACGTCTGGCAGGTTATTTTGTAGTTGCTTATTTTCCACTCTTGAAAGTTATTTATGATATTGTTCATGTTTTGCCCCCTCGTGGGTCTTTTGTTTTAGTCATCTCTTTTCTCCTTGCTTTATTCTTTAATAAAAGAGTGTCTCAGGTCAAGCTGTCTCTGCGATTGAGATCTTTCCTTCCATGCACACCCCCGATCGTGACAGTTATAATACAGACTTCCAGACAAGCACAGGTTTTTCAAATTATATCACTGATAACATAAAACATAAAACACCATGAACCTTGTTCATTCATTAATTTTGTACATTTGATGGTGCCGCAGTGTACAAAGATGACTGAAAAGTATAATTTTGGTTGCTTATCAAACAAGTGTTCATGTGCATACATTAGTGTTAATGAACTTCAAAGTCTATTTTTGTATTTGTTTTTCTTGCTGATGTGTGTTTTTTGTCAATTTGCAGATACACACCCACCCGCACACACACAGAATTACCCCAGCACTTTCATTTATCAAAGACTGTCAGTGTTTTAAAATGCTTCGTTAGCTACCGATGCACAAATTACCAAACGGGTGCAAGGATGCCCAAGAACAATACTAAAAAGTGATGCTATAAGTGACTTTTACTGTTTGCAAATGAAGCCTGTCAAAAGAGTCACTTTTATCTTTTAATGGTGAACTGGAATCTTTTAAAGCAAAGTTCAGTCGGCTAGAATTTTAATGTCTTTCTGTCACAGATCTTAAGCAGGTAATTGCTTAAATAATTTACCTTTTCTGGGAAATTTTGTGGGTTTTGAATCTTTCCTGCCCAATTATAAACAGAATGCAAATATATTATGCTTTATAAAGTCATTTATATACTCTGTATGTGCTATGGCAGAATTGACAAAGTGACGGGACTGAAGTAAAAATTGTTTTTTATTGTATTTAAAGTTGTTAAATATCAAGCTTTTAAATGGTTTAATTATTTGAATATGTTTCTATATTTCAAGAGAAGGGTGCTAAAGTGAGGGCTACTAAAATGTTGAGGGCCCAAGGCAGTTGCGTAACTGTGTGGGTTGCATTCAGTAACTGCTGTATTCATACTCCACTATAAGCTTGGGAGTTTCACCTTGACGAATGAGAATCACATACAGGTCTAGTATTTAGCACCTACGGGTGTCAGTATCTTGGTCACTTTTTATTTATTTTTTAAACTTTAAATGGTCTTGCCCCTGCCTGCTTCTGTTCTCTGTTGCTTTTAACCCAATTGTGAGTGTTTACCAAATTTTATAGTTTTTATTTATTTATTATTTTTTTTGTTAAAGATTTTTTTACTTATTTTATCATTATTAATGTGTGTTATTTATGTTTTTACCTTAATGTAAAACACTTTGGTCAATAACTGCACTGTTTTCAAGTGCCATATGAACAAATTTTGGTTGGTTTATTGATTGATTGTAATGAAATAGTGTACAAATGTATGCAATAGCATACAAATAACATTACAGATAAGGTATTATTGTGATTGACAAGGTGAGGAAAATTAGAGTGGGATGTGCTTGTGAACTGAAGCCTGATGTTATAAGGGTGAAACAAGGAACTCCTTGCTGATGTTTGCAGAAAATTAAATGATCAGTCCATAATTTGAACGTTATCTTTTTAAATAGTGAGACACAAATTAGCAACATCTCTTCTTGCTTCACATAATTTTTACACACAATCTGTTAAAGTTACTTAGGTTTTTAGTGTGTGGAACCTGTACAGACTAGGACTAAGCTCTTGAAACTGGCTATATGCCACATGTAACATGCTTCTTCTTGTTCTTCATTCTAATATAGGAATATACATCCATAGAGTCACAGAAGCCAGCCTCAAGTGAAGTCCTGTCAGATTCGACAGTATATGAGCCTACCAATTTTCTAATTAGAATTTTTATATAAACAATAATGTGTTTACAAGGAACCTCATGTTACTTGAAGCTTCCAATCCCAGCTGTCGGTCACTACGACTTATGTCGGTGATGACTATGAGAAGCTCCGCTAGGGGCGCTCTACTCATTCCACACTGTTTGAATATGCCAATCTGCGAACGCGCTGATGGTCACGTGATCATGCTGTCCTGCATAAACCGGATGCGAGCGTGACACTCTTTCTATTTTTCCTTTGGAGTTATACTCTGACACGCAAGGGGCTAGTGAAAGACACCACAAAACAGTTGGATTAATACCTTGTGTAGATTTTGGAGTACTGGTGATTTGAGCGGCAACCAGCAAGGTTTTTCGGCCGGCCGGAATGTTGAAACTGCTGCTACGCCACAGTCTCCAGTACATTCACCGCCTTCCACCAACAAGTAAGACTCCTTTTTCTTAGTAGAGCACTTGTTTTGCCGGTCGACTGTTTGTAACATGTTCCAAGTCTGTTGGATGGGGTAGATCAGTTGCATTGACGGATAGCCGCGATCATTGCCTAGGTTGTCTTTGGCTTGGTTCGCCACAATAGATCTGAAGGATGCATATTTTCACGTGAATATACTCCCTTGGCACAGACCCCTTCTTCAGTTTGGCCTCGAAGGACGAGTGTATCAGTACTGCGTCCACCTCTTCGACTTGTCTCTGTACTCTAGCACCTTCACAAAGGTGATCGAGGCGGCTTTAGTACCATTAATACGGGAAGGGTTTCGAATCCTGGCTTACTTGGACGACTGGTTGATACTTGCCCAGACGCGGTCCCAGTTGATTCGCCACAGATACAGGGTCTTATGCCACCTCAGCCGTCTGGGGCTTCGGATCAACTCAGAAAAGAACCCCTGGCCAGAGAATATCTTTTCTGGGTATGGAGCTAAACTCGTTGAACATGCGAGCACGCCTCTCTCTAGAGTGCGCCCTGAGCCTGCTGAAGGCAACATGCAGAGTCTGCACAAGATTAGTGGTCCCTCTGAAGAACTTCCAGAGGCTCCTGGGGCAAATGGGTTCCGCAGCAGTGGCTATTCCGCTCGGCTTATAACATATAAGACCTCTCCAGCTTGGCTCAAGTTCCAAGTTCTGTCACGAGCATGGCATCCAGATCGACTGAAGGTGAACGTGACACCTCGTTGCCGCCTCCACCTGTGTCTTTGGAAAGATGTAGACCTGTTCACCGCCCCAGAGCATGCTCAGTGCCAGCTGTTTTACACTGTGTCCCAGGCTCCTCTCGGGATAGATGCGCTGGTCCATTGCTGGCCCAGGAAGAAACACCTATATGCGTTTCCCCCACTGCGCCTCCTTGCAACCCTCCTGTCCAAGATCAGGGAGGACGAGTCCTAGTGGTGGCATCTTATGGGCCCAACCGACCTTGGTTCGTAGAACTCTGCTCCCTTGTGACAGTCCCTCCCTGCCCAGTTCACAAGCACCCGCGTCCAGACCTCTGGAATCTCCATGTCTGGCACATCATGCCACGGAGGACCCCTGGGTAATTCCACAGTCTGTGGTTAAAACTCTGTGTCTTGCCAGAGCTCCCTCTATTAGGGCCTGTTATGCCAGCAAGTGGGGTCGATTCGTCGACTGGTGTCACTCTCGCCAAGTAGCTTGTAGTGCGTTACTGCCCACTTTTTTGGTATAATTCCAAAGTGAAACAAAATAAGAAGCTTTAAATGGGCCTTCGCCTGTTTTTCATTTCTACTGAGTCCCTACAAGCAATACAAAAAAAGTGTCCATGCAAGAAATAAATGACTAGCACCACACTGATAAAAAAAGTGCATAGCTTGTGATTTGTTTGACAAATGTAATAACACTCTAGGAAAAGATCTATGGAGAGACAAACACACACCATTCACAGACCCAGCCACGCACACCACCATACGAGGCAAGAGCGAGCAGCCAAGAAAATATTCTTGATTCAAAATTCTAATCATCACCTTATCGCCTAGCAACAGAGGGGTTCCATAGCAACACAGCAGCAATGTCACTCTTACACTGCATCGAGAGGCTTACTGCATTTCATATGCTGTATTTAATATGCTATTTTTTCCTGTCATGAATGCTCAAACGTTCGTCTGGAGTGCTTCTCTCTGATGAGACACATTTAAGGTGTGATTCTCAGACAGAATATATATATATATATATATATATATATATATATATATATATATATATATATATATATATAAAGCGCACACTTGTAACAAGATAAAGGAGAGGCTTCACATGTCATTTGTTGCTATTAAAATTATTTTAGATTTAATAGAAGTTCATTCCTGGTTGGTAGGGACAAATGGTTTTTAATTGTATTTGTCGCCTTTAAGTGAACATTGAAGCATTGGAATTTCAACAATATACATATATAGCCTAGCGGACACTCAATTGTCACCTATGATTTTCCATATGTCTGTTTCAACCTCTCAGTCTCTTCAGATTTCTGGAAGTTTTTCTCTTATAATCTGTTGTATAACACATTTTAATATCTCAACTATTATATGTTATTATTGTATTTAAACGACATATCAGCACAACTACTAATCGATAATAATTGATAATGAAATTCGTTGTCAACGAATGCTGTTATCATTTAGTTGGCCAGATCACTTGACGTCATGGAGGTGCGTGACACAAATACACGTAGATACACAGTGGAGGAAGCTTCGTCTTTAGGAAAAAGTGTTTACCCAAAATCTTCCAAAGTGTGAAACGCTCATTAAACGCTCCTTAGAAGACGGTGAGCTGCATATTATGCCGGGCCGAGATTTCATGGCTAGAAAGCACAATGGTGATGCATGAGCACCTCAATTGAAAACACGTTGGTATTTTTTATGTCGAAACAACAGTAGGATAAATAAAAACAATCGCCTTATCGTGTAATATTTGTATTATTTAAGTGCATTTGTTTAAACTGTTTGCTAAGTTCGGGACAGTCTAATAAAGCGCAGTTCCTTCCTGTTATAGCAGAGGCAATGACCTCGGTTTTGTTTTGCAATTATGTTAGGATTTATTTTTGAGAACTAGTACCTTTAAAGACAAAACATAATCAAAGTGTTTTTTAAATGAAACCATTAAAAGTTATTATAACGACCCTGTTCTGATTCAGTGGTCACACTATGAAATAAATTCTATCGACTTGAATTCTTTTTCTTTTTACTGTAAGGAAAGGCGTGATGTAACATCCTGTTGTTCACTTTATTCCCCAAAGAGCACAGATTGGTCTGATTCACGTCACTATGTGAGTCACAGCAGCACGGCACATATAAACAACTGCCTGCTTTTTAAACTCATAGTGCCACAATCACCTGAAAACAGCTGCTGTAAGTAGTTTTGAGAGAAATTAGTTTTCCACGCCACATTTAATGGACAAACAAAGAGGTGCAGACCTTCCTGTCTTTGGTTGGGTTGGGACCTGCGATTTCATTAGACTAGCCCAGTGTCTTTCAAAAAATTAATTCAATGGGCCAAGATTAATGTCACAGATACCCTGCCTTCAATGGTTTTCTTTTTGACACCCACTCACAGAAATGACCACCTTTGGCACGGCATACAACAGGTATACTATTTCAAACATCTCTGCAGCCCTCTTCACCTCCGGAGTTGCCATTCTGTGCTGATGCTGTCGCAGGTTTAAACGTCTTCATAAGCTTCTCAATATTTTTATGAGAGGGTTTTGCAGAGCACTGATGAGCTCCATCAATCTGACCAAGTTGAAGACACCTATCAGGAGAGAGAGTACTTCCTTCTCAGAGTTTTGTTTGACAATGTTTTAGGTAAGGATGTTTTTTGCATTCTTTGTTCAAGTTGAGGCAACTGTCTAACTTAACATGGCTCACAGCCAAACTGTGTTTTTATTTAGGGAATATTTATTACATACATTCTATAATGATAGAATGAAAATACTGATCTAATATACCTAACAGTGAAGAGGATTTTATGTGTTTTCAACTAACATTTCAACTAACTTTAGTCACAGTTTGTCATAAATGGTTGAAATAACATGTTTGAAAGGGTAGATGTTTTGTTGAATTCTAAAAACAGAGCTCAAGTTGTGTCAAGTTTGTGCTTCTTTTTGACACATTTTTGGTATTTTTTTCTTGTAAGCTTTACTGTCTAAAACTAAACACATAATGTATTTTATCCAGGGCCATAAGCAGAGTAAGAGGCTGCCTTAAGCCTTTTCACTCTGAAAATAAGGTTGTGTTTAAAAGTGTGAAATATATTTATGTTAATATAAATAAAATTACTATCAGAGCTTGTTGCTCATTACTCAATTATAGTATGTTGACTCAAAAAATATTATTAATCTGCATAAACTTCTTGTTTCCCAGCAGACCTGTATCTGCTTTATTTGGCATGCATGTAAACCAAAGGGATTTTTCAACATTTATGGACAAAACCATGAAATTTACAGAAAAATGTTCTACATTTTTAAGTATCTTAATCACATGCACGCACACACGCACACACACACACACACACTGTGAAAAACAGATACTAAATAAAATAGTCAAAGAGAAAAAAGGAAAATGGCAGAAAAAGGTTTGTTGTCATGTACAGGTGCTGGTAAATATAATTAGGGTATTTTTCTGATACTGTCTTAAAGCACTGACTCCAGCTGCAGTCTACTCTTTATGAGTCTCCTCACAATTTAAATGGGTTTTGTTTCGCCATCCTCCCCAGGGTGTGGTTATCTCTATTGCTTGGTACATTTTTTTTCTACGAACATATCTATATTTTCTGATCCACACTACTATCCAGTTAGTATAATACACATTGAAGTTGGTTTGCCAATTGCTATTATAACAAAGAAGGAGAAAAGGAAGAATACAGTTAGAGATGAAAGTCATATTAAAATGAGTCAAACTCTGGAAAACGAATTAAAGCAGTGATTAGATTAATAGCAAACAATGGTTTAGTCAGTAGGATATACATGTATAAAACAATCGCTTCACACTTCACCACAGTGGGTAGAAGACATTAAACCAAGTCAGTCGCGACTTGAACGCAGAACACAGTTTTTGACCACATGTTAGTGCACCCATGACCTTTAGTTTCAATTTATTTTCTGTAAATGTGGAATCATAACTTTTTAGCTGACAATACATATTTAATTTTAAAACAGTCTTTCATTGTTCTCAAAAGACTTATCTACTTAAGCAGCTTAATGGATGGCTGCTACAGTTACAGTTTAAACAATGGCACTAGTTTACCATTTTTCCTTTTCTTCACTATAAAATGCATTCTTAATGGGCCACCAATTAATTCAATTATTATACGTCACGTGGACGTTTAATGACAAGACTCAATATATATTTCCTTATGGATCTTAGTCAATGATTAACGACAGCAAAAAATTATACAGAGATCAGCCATTTTAAATGCAATTGCACCATTGACTATTTTTGTAGCTTTGTTTCAAAGAGATTTAACACAAGCATATATCATTGTCAAAGAGTTTCATCAAGCTCTGTCAGAACTGCTCTTTTTGATATTTTCCCACCTGCTTTACTCTTTTTCTGCTGCCTCAAGCATGTGAAGATCCCACTGTTTAGCCCAACAGAGACAATGGGGAGCAGAGAGGTGCTCTGAATGGAGTCGGCATCTCTGGAGATCCCACCTGCCTTCCTTTTGTAGTTTAAATATGTGCACAGATGATGGTACCATCTGTTAGGGTGCTCAAAAATAATATGAATCACTCAGAGGGCAGGATTTCAGGAAGGGGTTTTACAGGTGGGGGACATGGGAGTTAACGGAGAAAATCAAATGGTGAAAGGAGATGTATGCTGAAATTACCTTTATTTACTTTGGAATATACTGCTATTGTGAGACAGATCACAAGCAGTTGTGTTCTTATGATGCTTAATGAGCATCCACAATGCTTCAAACCAGGTTTTAAATGAACAAAATCTCCTAATTTCATGATCTGCTCGTTCAGTGACATTTAGGAAGTTGAAGACAATCAACCCAATTGCTTTTGCAAATTCAATACTCTCAACTTTTAACAATGTAGACTCCGCTACTTTAGACGACACTGTTTCCAACTTAAACAGTGCTTTTGTGAGTAATTTGGATTTATATGCTCCTCTAACCACTTGTTCTGTCAATTTAGTTCGACCTGCTCCTTGGCGCTCTGATACTCTGCACACTTTTAAGACTTCTTGCAGAAAAATGGAGCACAAACGGTGTCAGACAGGTCTCATCGTTTATTGTTGTGCATGGAATGATCTCCTTGCCGAATATGCACATCCTGATTTTGCTGTTGTTGTCCTGAGGTCGTCATTCCAAATGACGTCCTCAGGACAACACTTCTCCAGCCAATCAGATGCCGTGACATCATCAACACAAGATGACCATGCAAGTTCAAACTGAACCAGTCAAACCAACGGCTCTCCAAAATATATTTTCAGGTGAGTAAAATGTTTCAAGTGGGTTTAAAAGTATTAATATCTGATGTTTTAACATAACTAAACAAAGTGTTTAGCAGTACACAACATGGATCGGTATGCAGCTGAACTAACATTTAATCTAACGTTACAGGACATGCTTAATGTTACTTTTGTTTTTTTATGATCATCCGAGAGACCTTATTTTGCTACCTTATAATGACCAGGTCATTATAAATAATAATTATTATTAATATAATAATAATATCACATGATGATGCCCTCAGACCATTATTTCAATGTTGCCTTCTTGTCATTATAAATAATAATTATTAAAATAATATTAATATTAAATGAGGATGCAATCAGACTATCCCCTCAATGTTGCCTTCAGATCGTTATAAATAATAATAATAAAAATAATATTGATATAACATGATGATATACTATATTGATCATATTATACATGATGAACTATAGCTATATAGCTACAGAAGATAGAGAAGATATGGCTTTTTTATTAAATTTACATTACATTAGCTATTGAAGATATGATATCTTCTCATTTTCCCATTGCATTTCTACCAACAAGTTAAGAAAGTCTGGAGTCCGATAGACAAGAATGAAAGCTAAAAGAATTGAACAGTTACGTAATATGAACAAACGCGCGAGTGCGCCTAAATAATTATTTAAACAATAAATATTTAAACAAAAAAAATGTCTCTCTGGTGATCGTAAAGAACAAAAGTAACATTAAGCGCATCCTGTAACATTATATTAAATGTAAGTTCACCAGTGTGTCAGCTGCATACCGATCCATGTTGTGTACTGCGAAACACTTTGTATAGTTATGTTAAAACATCACATATTAATACTTTTAAACCCACCTGAAAACTGCTGCTTTTTCTGCAGAGCTGTTGGTTTGACTGGTTCAGTTTGAACATGCACGATCGACTCATGCTGATGACGTCAAACTCTCTGATTAGCTGGAGAAATTTGATGAAATTTGAAAAATGATGACCTCAGGACAACAACCAACTAGCAAAATCAGGACATGTGCCGAATCTAGGATTTTAAATTTAGTCAGAACGCACCTCTTACTTTTCTCAGCATATTGAGAATATTCAAGGGAATGCCAAACAGATGTTTAAAACTGTAAGCAGACTTCTTCAGGTCAACACTGCTGAATCTGTCCCTACATTGCAAAAAGTTTGCTATGAGTTTCTCAATTATTACACCTCAAAGATTGATAACGTCCATAAGCAAAGTTCTATACATTATTCTTCCCTTGCACAGTTATTCTCCCCTGAGTTTTCCAGATCCTCACTTATGTCTTTTTCACCATTTTATAATGAGACCCTCAAAATTATGGTCTCAGGAATTAAAGCAAGCACTTTTGTGCTCGACCCAATCCCTTCAGCTCTTTTAAAGTCTTGCATTGATGTGCTGTCACCTGTTATTCTCGGCATTGTGAACAATGAACAATGTGAACGTAAGGGTACCATCCCAGTACAAACTGTACACTTAATAGATTGAGGGCTGATGTTTGCATTTGAGGGTTAGCAGCACTTTCTAATGATCAGAGCCACATAAAAGCAGGCAAAAATATTCTCTCTAAGAGCCTCAGACACAGGTAAGTGGTTTTATTTTGAGCCTGTTCAAGGAAAGTGAATGAAGAGAATGAATCCACGGCTCCTTTCTCGCTTTATAGAAGTCTGGTCAAAAAGATGCAGTGGCAGAAGCGTGCGAAAGATTTCAGGCCTCACTGTTTACAATTAGCAGATGAATGTACTTTGACATCCCCTGGGAAAATTCTTGCTGCTTGCCTTCACAAATCTTGCAGAAAAATGGCTGCACTTTTCAGCCTTTGCTCCAGAATCTCTCCCTCTCTCTGAGCGCTCATTTAAGAGTGAGATAGGAAAACATGCAACGATGTCAGCGGGAAAGATGGGGGTGAAGTGTAGCACTGCACAAAGAAGTTGCAGAGAAAACACACAGAGAGATGAACGTTGCACTCTCAGGCAGATGGCCAGTTAGTAAATATTTTAAAACTGTGGTCTAAAAAGCGTTTTCCTCCCTTTTTAATTCAGTAGGTTCATACAACAGATATTTATGGTCAGTATGGATGATAGTAACATTTGGTAGACTTTTATAAAGGGAAGTTAACTCACATTGAAGAGGAAATTTTCCTTGGAATCATCTGGATCAATCTTTTTACAGTTTCCAGTGCAATGCAGATTTTTCCCATGCACCCATTCAGAATGGTCTGTCTGTATTTATAAAGTTGTTTTCTTGTTACAATGTGCTACTTGCATAGTACACAAAAGTTGTGAGAACAACTACTTACAATAGCTATAATTAAAGTAAATGAATTATCGTGCATGGTGTTCATCGATTATGTATCTATTATGAAACTAGGAACGGTACATAGAAAAATACTATATTTGACTGCTTTACTGCATCAATTTACTTCTTATGGGTGAAGGAAAGCTGCAAAATAAGTCAAGAGGGTGTTGAAATATTATTTGCTTTGAAGTTAGCCTTTTGGGAATCTCTTCTCTGATATTGTATGGAAAAAATTTAAATTTAATATTAAATATTGATTCATGCAGTAGTCAATTAAAAGTATTTTTTTATACATGCTTTTTACAGACATTTAATAAAAGGTGAAAAATGTAATGATTTAAATACAATTTTGGATGCATTTTTCCTTATAAATGAGGACAAACATTAGCAAACCTTTAAGTCTTTGTTTTATGCTTTTAAAATTAACGGACAATTTATTTCTTTTGTGCACCTCAGGTCCTCCAGTCATTGTTGGAATGAGTATAAATATTGCCAGTATTGACTCCATTTCAGAGGTCAACATGGTAAGTAGTGCTGTTCTTTCTTAAATCTATCATTTAAAACTGTGGTTGGAGATGTTCATTTTTATTCCACCTCGTGTGTAGAAAATCTTGACCAATCAACTTCTTAATTTATGATTCAAAAATATATTTTGAATTTTTTTTTCTTGTAAGTTGCTTTATTGTTTAAGCAAAAAGTCCAATAGAAAAATAACCATGCACCCATCTCCCTAACCTCTCTTGATTCTTAGAATTCACGAGTTCGCTTACATAGAATTAGCTCATAAAACGCAAGCGTATGTGGCGAAATTAAGATAAGCGTACTGGGCGAGCTGTCCACGGGAAGGCCTTGAGGCGAGAATCGCTCCCGTGTGATGTGGAGTAGGGGTGGCGGAGAGAATTTTGCATTTCATCGTCGAATTATGGTTTTGCTCGAGTACCTCGTCAGACTATGAAATTCGCTCTATTGACTTGAATGGAATCGCATATGATGAAGCGAAACCGGACATTCCAACCTATTTGATGACATTTTTCATTCCGCTCTGACAAAAGTTCAGCTGAATTAAACTTTGACCTGTAATACCGCATCTGGGGTGCAACTACTAAGTACAGATTGGAGAGGTGAGAGCATGTGTTCATCTTGTTTAAAAGCTAGGTTGAATTGTTTTAGGATTTAGTGTTGTTGTGAAATAAATTAGAGTGAAACCTGCTGCCATTTGAACCATTTATATTTAGAGCTTGATATTTTTTATAATGTGCTACCTATTGGGTGGGGTCTATGCTCCTGCACAGCCTTCTTGTGGCCATCAAACGGTAGTCTGACCATGGCATGAGAGACACACCAGTAGCTTAAAACAAGCCAAGAAGAGTGTAATTTCTTCGTTTTTCTGTATAATCTTTGTTTTGAGAAGTCTTTCTTATTTTATCCAGGAGCCTGTACCAGGAATGTGGCTTAACAAACTCTGGATAGGTTTTCACTTGACAAAACCACTTGAATCAGGCTTAATCGGTACCATGAAGCAGCTCATCAACTTTCCTTGTCGAGTCAGGCTTTGATCCTCAAGCTAAGATTAGTTCACAGGTGCATGCACATAAAAGACTGACTTACCAAAAAGCACTGAATAACCAATCACGATGACCATAGATAGAGCCAAATCTTTTTTTCACTGCAAAGGAGGAGCAAGAGATTAAAGTTAAAAAATATGATACATTTTTAAAATTTTACATATATTTTTGTGTCATAGTGATGCTGTGGCTGCTGCCAAAGCCAGATGAGATTGTTGGCAGAAAATTGCTGATTTCGTAAAAATAAGGTCAAATAAGCACATTCTGTTTAATGTTATATTGAGTGTCGTGCGTGATATAAGTTTGATAATGATAGCATATTTTTTGCTGTGTTAATTCCAATACGTTTTAATGTTTTATGTCATGCTAATGTGTTTACGGCTGTAAATAAAATGCTTGTTTTTCTACAAATGTATGTTTAAATTTAAAAGGTCTATATAATTGTTTTTCTTTTTTTGGAAGATGTAACCTCAACCCAAACGTATTTGCACGCATCTTTCGTGCAAATACGTGTCAGGAAATACTTAGGGACTTTGTCTGTCTTCAACAATTTGTGCATGAATATGCATAGGATTGGGAAGTAAATGTGAACCCGTTGTCACTGAAAAGTTCCTGTTATAACCACTGATTGGACAAACATAAGCTTGCGATCTCTAATCCTGAACAGTAGCCTGCTCCGGAGCAGGTTAGCCGTGTGGCGTAAGTAACCAGGGTGACAAAGATCGATTATATCCTCAATAATTTAATAGTACCTAAAATCCAGGATTGGTGCAAACTAATCCTAAATTTAGCTGGCTAACCAGTTAATCCGGCTTCATGGTACAGGCCCCAGGTGTTCATGTGAATTTATTCCAATTAAATGAACACCAAATAAAACAAAATGTTTTCACTTAAAAGACCATCATCATTTTTAATCTTGTGTTTTTTTCATAGATATGGATTCGTAAAGTGGACATTAGATAAAGCGAGAGCAGTTATTTTTAAAACACTTGAAAATATATCTGGAAACTACATATAAATTAATGGTAATGCAGGAAATTAAAACTAATTTAAATGAATTGTGATTTCAATGATTCCCTAAATAATCTTGATTTATTATTGATAATTTTTTCCCATCATCATTTTCCCCCGCTCTCCATGTGATATTTGTGGTTAGTTTAAAATTATTACTTTAACATTATAACTTTTTATTTTTTTTATATATAGCGCTTCTTTAGCAATTGCTTTCAAAGCAGCCTCACAAAGTCCCCATGAGGATCAGGCAGAGCAGACAGGAGCCCCCTCTAAGAGGGGACTCCCGCTGACCGAGGCAGGCGCCAATCACCTCCCCAGCACAAAGAACATACAAACCAAAAATCCATCGAAGAACGGTCTGCCGGACAGGACCTGAAAAACAAAAAAAAAACAAACAAAACAAACAAAGACAAAACAGGAACTAAGAAATGGAGAAAACGGTTAGTAAACTGTAACATAGACAACAAACAAGTGATCAGTGCCAAACCAGTGGGAAATGGAGAGCAGTAAAAAAACAGGCTTAACAAGTCTTCACTAACATGGGACTGCATCGCTTCCCGGTAACCACAAATGGACCCAGAAAGGCGAAACATGGACGTAGCAAAAAGATTAGATTGGCTGAAAGTTTTAACGTTGGAGTGAATGACTACCTGCTCACTACTGACCCCAACACCCTTGCGGCCGGTCGAGGCACTATAGGTCAGCCACTTGCTATTGCACAAGAGCAGGGAGAGCCGAGGTTGCCATTTGAGAAAAACTTTTTTCAAAGTAGAAATTCACACTCAATTTTACCGAAGTGGAGATTAAGGGGAGAAAACATCACAATTCAGATAATAATTCACAAGCTCGCTTACATAGAATTAGCCCAGAAAACGCAAGTGTATGTGGCGAGATTAAGATAAGCGTACTGGGTAAGCTGTCTGTGGGAGGGCCTCAGACTGATAAGGGGCCGCTTAGCCCTAGCGGAATTTTGTTATTTGCGTTCGAGCAAGAATTGAAATCAGGTGCAGTAGATCTGTGGCCAAGAGTTGAGAGCTGCGAGCGGAGCAGGGGATAGCGAGGGGATTGCTGTGGAGGAGACAACACATGGGGTTTGGTGATGGTTGCTGTGTGCTACCTGGATCTAGCAGATCTCTTGCACTGAATAGTTTCCCTGAGCGGCCAGGGATAGGTAGGAGGACAGCGGCCAAGCGGGCCAATGTAGAGTGGCAATGTTTTTGTGGGAGGTCAGTGTTTCAGGTCATATTGTAAGAGGAGTGGATACAGTTTTAAATCTGGGAGCAAGCAGAAGGATTGAAAACACCTGTAGATTGTTTGCTAATTATCGGATCCCTCCTCCCGAAATTGGCATTTACGGAACTTCACTACATTACTACTAGATTTGTGTTTGATATAAAATGTGCCGTTTTATTGTAAGATAATGTTATTTCAAATAATATTTTATTTAATTAAAGTATTTTTCTATATACACTCTGAATAATTGTTGTTTATATTATTTATACATTTTTTGTTATTTGGTATATTTTGGTTTCCCATTAGTTGGTCTCCCCGACTTATATCGTTGACAACTATGAGAAGCTCAATTAGGAGCGCTCTACTCTAACCACACCCTTTCAAAATTGCAATCAGCAAATGCGCTGATGGAAACGCTGATGGAAAATATAAAAATGAATACTAGTAAAACAAATTTCCCTGTCCTGTACATCATTACCCAAGATATACATGCATAATCTGTGCCCTTTTCCTAGTTCCACAAGCACTTTTACTGTCCTTGGCCTGAATACACTCATGCCATTTTTAGAACACATCCTGCCAAAAAATTATATTAACATTGGGAAACTTTTTTTTTATTTACACATATGTGATAATTTAACAACAGATTTTAATATTCTCTATAAATTTTTTTCTTTGAATTCATTCCCAGGAGACATAACAGTCTCAAAATTTCACTATGTCACACGTGATGTGGTTCAGATACTGCTGCCTGTGACTATACACTTAGCCAGTAGGTGGTTTCGTGTGCACATAAAGCGTCAAGAAATGAACTCTTTCTCGAACCAATTGTCCCAAGTGATTCAATGCTTCGTGAGGCTTCATCTCACCATCACTACCTTGAAGTCAAAAAGACTTGAGGCTGTGTCTGTTCATACCTATTCATAACCTCAGGTGCACATCATTAGAAGAAGTAACCTGACAGAATATGAGTCAAATGTTTGGCGTGTTTGCACACACATGCTTTACAACTAGTTGAACAAAAATAGCATTAGGTGTTCTCAGTAGCATTTTCATGCAGTATCGAGAGTAGCTTTTGAAAAGGAACACATTTTCAGTTAGGTGAAAAGAAGAGAAAAATACTTGTTAAAAGATGGATGGAACCATGTTATATGATGCAATGAAGAAACATGATGTGGAAATAAAACACAATTCTGATTGTGATGATTTTCAGTAGGTAAAATGTTTAACACTTCCCTTTCAATAGTGGCTAATGAAACCTAGTTTGTTCTTTTTGGTCCTTATGACCCACCCATGCTTGTTAGATGTTTTTGAGTACTTTGCACCTTCAAGCATTTAAATAAGTAATACAAAAAAATGTGTGTGTGGACTGCACCACTTTTGAGCTAACACACTTGCAGTCAAAGATATTCCCACAGGAAAGAATAAAGCCAAAGAAGCGGATTTGTTGAAAATGGGATGTGCAAAAAGAAACTGACTTCTGGTTCCTCCATCAAACAGATGATTTATAGCAATGCCAGAGCTGAGCAGCATCTGATGATTCTGCAGCTGCTGAGATCAATGCTCTAATATTCAGCAACAAATTTTCTTCGATGTAACTCATATCATAGATGCTCACTTCAGCATGATTTTAATAATAGTTTCAAACAATTGCATTCCATTGTAACATACCCCTCCATATCCAAAATGTGTTCATTTTATAAAACTGTGTATAATACCATACTCTTTATCAAGCCAAATCTATAGTTTATGGCCAAAATAAGTTGTCTTGCTATGTGGAGATTTGGGCAGGTTTTACTTTGAGTTTAGGCTGGAAACTGTCACTCAGACCTGGCAACTCCGATTCTCTGCTTTTCCCAGAAATGCATGAAAAGCTGCTTGGTGACACAACAAATGTGTAGCTGCTCCTAGTATTCTCATTGAATTTATATATAAAATGTCTGTTATTTCTGCTTTTCAGTGTGAACAAAGTATAAGGAATATGAGCATATTGTTGATTAGAATAAAAAAAAACAAGTCACACTACCTTCAATTTTTAATACTCGACTCAATGTTGTTGTTAAATTTTTTAGTAAAACGTTTTACAGAAATTTTGTTAAGTCGATTTATTTTCTTCTCAAAATTGTCTCAACAAACAATATTCATTTGACTCAACTTATCTCTAACAAACCGGACACAACAGTTAAACATACTTTTTTTTTTAATCCTGTCAACAACAGCCACTGACAATTTGAGCACAATAGGAAAATGTTATCTAGTCAACTAGAGGTCCAGTAGTTTGGCTTGGCCAAACTTGGTTTTTAGAACTCTTCCCTTGTGACTGTCCCTCTTAGACCAAGGAGCAGCATTGCCCAGACCTTTGGAACCTTCATGTCTGACCCCTCAAGTTGTGGAGGACCCCAATTTAATACCACATCTGTTGTTCAGACACTGTTCTTGTCTGTGCTCCCTAATCTAGGGCTTGTTATGCCAGCAAGTGGGGTCTGTTTTGTTGACTGATGTCACTCTAGCTAAGTAGATCCAAGCAAATGCCTTGTTGAACTTGTGCTGACCTTCCTACAAGACATTTATATCGCCGCAATTCTGCCTATCACCATCTGGTTGAAGACAACATGCAACATTAAAATCTGCGGAGGAGCCAGAAAGGTTAAAACCATAAGACTTTATTTGAGATCCTTAGTTACCTCCTGAGACCTCTCAGTTGTCCTGAGAAGACTCCAAAGTCCTCCTTTTGACCCACTTGACTCAATAGAGCTTAAGTTACTGTCAATTAATACAGCGCTCCTGGCAACTTTAAAAGCCTTGATCAAGAGGGCAGGGGATCTGTCGACGAGGACTGCTTACTCTTTGGGCCCGGTAACACTCATGCAATCCTTAAGCCCAGGCCTGGATATGTTCTTAAGGTTCCTACCATCCTCTTCAAAACTCAGTTACTGAACCTCCAAGCTCTGCCCTGAGAGGAGGCAGCACCAACCCCTTGTCCTAATTGCTCAGCCCAAGTGTACCCCAAGACTTCTATATAATACTTTTGGATCAGACTTCAACTTATTAGATTTGCTTCACCGGAGGAAGGACTTGACAACAGTGACCACGAGTTATTTTAAAGAGTTTTTAAAGAGTAATTCTCTGTGCATTAACAGCGAATAAACAACAACAACAAAACCCTCTTCTGTAGCATTAAAAGTCTTTTTGCAGAAACTGGTGAATTCAAAGCAGGTAATGTCTTTATTCAACCTTTCCATCGCAGCTGCAAAGTAAACACCAGCAGGGCTTGTCCTGGTTCAGGCGCAAAGCCAGTCTGTCTCAATATACCAGCTCAGAGCCCCTCGAGGACTTGAATCAAGGCCTTCTACATCTTGCCTTCATGACATCACCAGAGTGTGGACTTGAATGAAGGCCACAAGTCCGGAATATTCCATTTGGGACAGGGCCAGGGAGTGACAAACAGGCAGGCACAGCTCAAACATTGCTGCCGCGGTTTCTACATCTAGAGCCCGTCAGCCAGAAAAAAGTAGCTAAATATCACCAGCAACAGCAGGAAAATTCACTAGAATTGTCGCTTGTTGCTAGGATAAAAAAAGTCACTAGGCGGTCTGAAAAGTTGCTAAATCTAGCAACAAATCTAAATCTTGCTAATTTGGCAACTCTGATTAAATTGCCAAAATTTCTGAAACCAATCTTTAAGGTTCGAAGTACAGCCTCCGCGCATCTCCTTTCAAAATCAGCGTTTGATCCTCTCCCTCCTCTTGTATGAGTCACTAAGGGAGGTTTGCATAATGACTGACTCCCCATCAAAAATTAATTCTATGACTTGTGGCCAGGATGGAGGAGGTCCTGCTCAGTGCCAGACTATTAATGGCTGTTGGCCGATGCAGAAGGACCTAGGTTGTGCCGTTTTAGAGGGTGTTTCCATAGTCGTCACTGACATATGTCATGTGACCACTGAAGAGGAATGTCTACTGTTACTTGCATAATCCCTGTTACCCAAATAGCGAATAGAAATGTCTGTCCCCTAGCCACAGCCGTAAGGTAATGAATAACTTCTTATCTAAGATGGCGCCAAGCATGGCAGCCACGGTGGGATGGTCTCCATTGTGTTTGTTGTTTTTGTGTTATTGTCCGGTTTTCTGTACTGCCAACCTCTTCAGTTTTACTCTTGAGGAATTTTTAAACATCAGAGAGCACTCTAACAACAAATTCTCTTTATTTTTGAGTTCTCTGATGTTTTGTCGACTGTTTTAATTGGTGGAGCTGCTGTGTTTTTCCAGAGACGTCATCAAAGGGGGAAACGAATGGGAGCTCTAGTCACAAGCATGGTACGCTACCGAGTTTACATATGGCAAACCTCCGCTCTTTACGCAACAAAATGGATGAAATACATCTGCTGACTCATACAAACAAAGACTCTTCAAGCTCTCGGGTTCTGTTTTTATTATTCTCTGGGATAAAGCACACTTGATCCACAAACTGCCTAAACTAAAGCAACACATTAAGTACCCCACCAGAGAGGGGAATATTCGGGATCACTGTTACACGCCTATCCCCCTGTCCCCCTCGCAGCTTTAGCACTCTCTGACCACTGCCTGGTCCACTTTATTCCATCATATAAGCAACAGCTCAAAGCAGCTAAACCTGTAGTGAGAACTGTTAAAAGATGGACCATCGAAGCAGAGCTGGATTTAACAAGCCTGCTTTGAGTGCGTGGACTGGAGTGTTTTTTAATCTGTTGCCTCAAACCTGGACAATCTCACTGACTCTGTCCCCACAGTTTCTGTGAGGACATGTGCATTCCCACCCGGACTTATTTAACATTCAATAATTATTAACCATGCTTCTCTGGAAAACTGAAGGCAAAAGGAGATGTCTTCAGGAGTGGAGATTGTGTTCTGAATTCTCAGACCAGGAACACGATGAATAAGGGGATCAGAGTATCTAAAAGGAGCTACTCCAGGAAGCTGGAGAACCAGTTCTCGGCTAACGACCCTGCATCTGTGTGGAGAGACCTGAAGACCATCACCAACTACAAGACACCTCCCCACTCCTCTTTAGGCAATCAAACTTTGATGTACGAGCTCAACAATTTCTTCAGCAGATTTAGATGTAATGTAAATGGATAGATTTAAATGTAATGTCAGATCTCACCAACATGCCTCACAACCTGTGCTGACCAGATAGCACCGATCTACATATACATCTTCAACAAATCATTGGAGCTGTGTGAAGTTCCTGCATGCTTCAAGCACTCCACCATCATCCCCATACCCAAAAAGCCAAAAATCTCAGGACTCAAGACTACAGACCAATGGATCTCACATCTGTGGTCATGAAGACATTTGAGAGACTGGTGTTGGCTTACCTGAAGGACATCACTGATCCCCTACTGCAGACAACAGCTAGTGAGGATGGCAAAATTTGCTTCTGACACCTGCAACATCAGCACTGGCGCCCCCCAGGGGCGTGTTCTGTCCGCAGGGAGGAGTCTGCTTACATACAGGAAAAGGAGCAGCTGGCTCAATAGCCATTGAGTCTGTTCTGTGCACCTCCTTCACTGTGTTGTGTAGCTCAGCATCCAAATCAGACATCCTGAGACTCCAGAGGACACTTCGGCCTGCTGAAAAGATCATTGGAGCTCCCCTACCTTACCCTCATTGGAGCTTCCTTATCCTCAAGAACTGTACACCTCCAGAATCAGAAAGAGGACTCTCAAAATCACTTTGGATGCTGCCCACCCTTTGGCCTGCGCTTCAGAGCCCTAAACATTGGGATGGCCTGGCACAAACACAGCTTCTTCACTCAGGCCATTCAGCTCCTGAACCCATAACTTTTCCCACCAAAACTTTGATAAATTTCATCTAAATACAGCACTAAGCAACAGGACTCTGATGTGGACTCTTTGCACATTTCCAGTCGCTTCACATTCTGTTGTTCTGTTGCTGCACTTTATTTTTACTTTACGCTGTGGTCTGCACGTTATCTCCAAAACACATCTCTTAAGCACCATGGACTTCTATTACTTTACATTTTAATACCTCTATTTCTAGAATATTGCTATGTTCTATTTCCTTAGTATGAGCAATTTACTTATATAACCTGTGTTACTGTGCAGCGTTATTGTGTTGTTTTTTTGTGCCCCTGTACTAACAACAAATTCTTTATTAATAAAGATCTTTCTGATTCTGAATAAGCTTGTAGTTGCCTGGGGGATGAGTACCCTGCCAAGCAAGAATGTTAAAGACTGTTTTTTCAGCTCCAAAGTTGGCCAGTTCTAACATTGGCGTGAATGACAACTTGCTCATGCCTGACCCCACCCCCCTTACGGCCAGTCGAGGTACTACAGTTCAGTCACTTGCTATTGCACAGGAGCAGGGAGAGACGGGGGTTGACCCTTGAAAAACAAACGTTTTTCAAAGTAGAATTACAGACTTTATTTTACCGAATTGGAGATTAAGGGGAAAAACATCTCAGTAACATGCAAGCTTTGTCTATCCGCTCAAAGCTACGGTCTGCGCCAACAAGCAACAACTCTATTCTATTCTATTACTAGTTAGTTATATTTCAATATTTTATTGTAAGATATTGTTATTTCAAATAATATTTTATTTAATAATAATACTTTTCCACATAAGCTGTGAATAGTTGTTCTAAATTATTTATTAATTTTTTGTTATTTGGTATATTTTGGTTTTGTGTGTATATTGACAACAATGCTTGGTGTCAGAATGCAAATAAATAAAAATTGTTAAACTATTCACCAGAGTAGTATTTTTCCATGTGGCACTGATAAAAGGGCATTAATACTGTAATTTTTTTCAAAGTAACCAATTAATTATTTTTAATAGTAACTCATTACTTTTTAAAACAAGTAACTAGTAAAGTAAATCAGTTACTTTTTGAGTTGAGTAACGTATTGGTTACTTTCATAACCCCAGTTCCCTGAATAGGAAACGGTGACTTATGTCAGTAATCGCCACCTCGAAGGCTGGACTTGGAACTTCCGGCAGTTTAAAACACATATAGGGTTTCAACGAGAAACTTACAGAAAATGTGCCTTGAACCACTAGGTAAAGGTCTTTTAAGAGGAAAGATAGCATAGATGGAACTAGCTAGAGCAAGGGACATCAGACACTGTGTATGCGATAGGGATGACCTCCACTAGCCAATGGGCCAACTTCTGTTTGAAGACAAATTTTCCCTATCGTTTGCTGCCCTCCAAAGCATACAAAGAGCTGATCAGAACTTCTAAGGTTCCGGGTCCTTTCTACATAGATCCTCAGTGCTCAAATTGGCCAATTGGGACCAAGGGCTGGTGCTGACTCCTCTCTGGGCAGAGCTAGGAAGGATGGTAGGAACCTTGGGCACATATCTAGGTCTGGAGTCAGGCTCTCTGTCTCGTCTGCTTGTTAAGCTTGTCTCCTCCCTCCCCTCTGTCTCCTGTCTGCATCTCTGCTAATTACGCTCATCTGCCTTAGGTGCTTTTCGTTGTGTTAATTTCTCTGCTATTTAAGTTCCCCTGTTATGTCCTGTCTTTGTGAGTTATTGTTGTCCATAGCTTATCGCTGATGCACATCTCTAGCTCTTCCTTTCGTTGCCTGTCTTGCCTTGTTTTACCAAGTCAGTGTGGAATGCTGGACTCTACCCTCACCTGAGGTACCGAGGATCGTGGTGGGCTGACCGCTCGGACTCACTCTACCTACACCCCTTGAAGGAGCACCCCATCCTTCGTTAGCTTTTTCTGCTCCATAGCCTTGCCTTTGTTCTATTTTGGACTGTGACCTGTGCCTCCTGTTCTGTTGAACAGCTGTTTTGTTTTGCCCCCTTCAAGTCATTAAAGACGCTGGGTATCGATTCCCTTGCTTCTGGGTGTTCCTTACTACCATATTGTGACACCTGGGCTTAAGAGTAACATGAGGATGACCAGGTCCGAACTTTAAGCAGGTCTCATTGGGGAATTGCTTGGCACTCCCGTGCTCGGGTCATAAAAAATTCCCTCGATAGTTCCTCATAGAGGGCACACACGTGAACAGAAAGTAGGAGTACTCCGCTTACTCTACTACGCCTGTTGGGGCAAGAGTAGCCAAAAAGCTGGAAGTTATCTCCAGGGAAAAAAATAGCGCACATATCACTAAGAATGGCGCAAACAAAGCTGGACACCCCTTCGCACATCTCAGACAATGCTACCACCTCCTAGCATGGCTAAAGAGACGGATTCAACGCTCAGGTTATAGTACCTGGCGAATATGTTGGGTGTCTACATGCTCTGAGAAATGCTCTGAATCAGACACATGACTGTATTCCTGGATTCTGAACATTTTTTCAAGTATTCAGCATTGCGATCATTGATAATAATTTATTGTTATGAGAAAGCTAATTTCAATCATCAACCCACAAGGTCACAAGTCCATTGATCAAGATATTAGTGGATTTTAAATAGACATGGATCTGTGGTCTTGTCTAAAATCTGTTGTGGTGATTTTTCTTGGTAATGGTATAATCATTGATATGGATTGATCTTCTAAAAACACATAGACATGTCTGTCACATTTTTATGTAAATTATACATTTCAGGGTTCCTAAGTGCTATTGGCTGTATAGAGGGTACCCACATTCCTATTACAGCTCCTTCTGTTAATGAGGGAGGTTATGTGAACAAGAACTATTTCTATGATATTTATGTGCAGGTGTAAGGTTGAGTTGTAATTTTTGTGTTATGACTCTTCTGTGTCTTAACTATGCTAATCAGATGCACCTGCCGATCGTTTCCTCTCTGGTCTGTGTTTATTACCACCCCCTATGTATCAATTATCAGCTCTAATAATACCGGCCCTTTCTCACCCAAGTTACTGGCAGATACTTCCATCCTGCATGTGCACCTTGACTCAACTTATATATTGTTCCTGTCTTGGTCGTCATAAGTTTCCTGTGTCTAGTCAACTGAAGTCTAACTCTGCTCCTCAGTAGGAATCTTTGGGAGGAGTGCACAGAACTGTGTTAAGACTGACTTATCCACCCCAGGAGCGTTCCTTTTTTGGTTTTCGTGTGGATCTGAGAAGAAGGTCTACCTTACTCTTTGTTTTTTGTGTTACAATTAAATTCCAGCGTGTGAAGAACTCACCTTCGCTTTTGCGTCCTCCTTTGTTTGCAAACTGACAGCAGGTTAAACAATTGTTCTAATAATCATTCTCAGTTGCTAATTTAATGATATAATTAAATAAATGAATTGATCTTTGAAAACATTTAAATAATTTACTATTTGCCCTAATTAATCACTAATGTTGATTAAAACAGCCATGATCTGTATATTATGCCAGAATATGGAGGAGGTGTTGACATGTAGATGACAATTGTAATGCAGATGATGTAGAGGAATTAGTCATGGAGAGACGTTATTGCTTTACCAAAAATAATATAACTTTTATTAGTGCTAGCTATTGGGATTCTGGCTCATTAATAATTATATGTTTAACATACATTATGTTTTTTATTTATTTGACTGACTTAACTAAGTTAACTAAGTGTATCAGTTATATATTGCTACCTGATATCTTTTTATCTCTTTGGGTTTTAATGTGAATGTACTAATTCAGCGGTCAATTGATAATGTCTTTAACTATGCACCATGCGTCGCCATTAGCTCTAGGTTAACTCACTTTTTTGTTTTGGAACACACATACCAGGAGTAAACAGATTTAGGGTTGATCCACACAGACTTTACAAAGACAGGTTTCAGTAGATGGTAAGTTAACTCTGCTTCCTGGACTACAACCCTGATTCTTGTAATAAACAGAAATATTCTCTAAAAGTAAAAAAAAAAAAAATACTGGAATTGTTCATTCCACATTTTATTTAGGTATTTTGACAATTTCAGGAAATCATAAAGTATTTAGTTCCACTACAGCTAGGTATACCAAACTGCAACAGTCTCAATTGTTGTCTTGTGAAAATTTTAATTGCTGCATGTATATTCTCTTCCTTTTCATTCTGTGGTTGCCATGTCACTGATAAAGTAATAGCTCTTTGTGTAAGTGAAATAGGCCTGCATTTAGTTATCAATTTCATAATTTTTTTTACATGATTTTCATTTTGTTATCATCTCATTTTCACCTTTTGATGCACTTTGTTGATGAAAACTATGAAAAAGGTGTTGTCAACAAACTTAACACTAGATAATGGCCTTTTTTTAATGGTTTGTGCAAGCTGACTCGTTTGTGTACCCGCCCCTCTCGTTATCTTCTTTTGTACATATTACATTCACATGTTTTTTACATCCTTTAAAAAAGTGCTCTCATGCTCTTTAGGCTTTGTTGTCCCTGTTGATGTTATGCCTTTGATTATTTGATGATTAATTAACTATTTATGGTATGTTTTTGGTTATATTTTGCCGTTATTGCTATTTTGAAAGTTTTCAGTTCATTAATAAATATGATTTTAGCTTCCTGCTTAGCATGATAGAAATTCATTTATATCAAAATATGTAACAGTAAATTTATATCATAATATAACATACAATTTTTGCGCATTAATTGATTTTGCTAAAGCCTGGCATCTTATTAAATTTCAGTATGCTGCATAAGTTTAATTATCCAGGTTTAAGATGCCTCTGTTCTTGTGTTTGTTTCATAGGACTACACCATCACCATGTATTTCCAGCAGAGCTGGCGGGACAAGCGCTTGGCATATGCAGAGATGGCACTCAACCTCACGCTTGATAACCGAGTGGCAGATCAGCTATGGCTCCCAGACACATACTTCCTAAATGACAAAAAGTCTTTCCTGCATGGTGTGACAGTCAAAAACCGCATGATTCGGCTGCACCCAGATGGAACTGTTCTCTATGGACTCAGGTACCTGCCAAAGGAGTGTTTGCATTTAAACAGGAGAGGTTTTACACACATAGTCTTATTGTACATAGTTTAGTTATAATATTTATAGTATAAGTATATACTTAATAGATAGTTAATAATATGCTAGGCAAAGTATACATAAAAACATCAGTATTAAAAATGAACAATTTAGCCTTAATTATTACCTTCTAATTGATTTTTAATAATCCAGAATTATTCATGAGTAAGCATCACTTTATAGCAATGCTGTTAATTGGCTCTAAATATTTTTTTTTGTAGCTATTACTGAAATGTGTACAATTAGATGATTTTAAATAATAATAGTCTAGTACCAAATAGTTGCGTGTACATACAGAATTTGTGACCGATTTAAATAGATGTTGTATCAATCACAAGATGATTGACTTGAGTCCTCAGTGCCTTTCTAAAAAAAGATCTTCTAAAATAGAGTGTAGAAGCATTTGACTGGCAAGCAGTGATACTAAAATTTAATCTCCAGCCCAATTTAGCATACACTGACATGCAAGATGATTCTACTGGATACTGTACTCTTGGATCTTTTTTTGTTTTGTTTTATTTTTCTTTTAAAACTGGGTTACCACAAAATCCAGCAGGTGCTTCAGGCCTCATCTGTGGACACCCATTCATTGGTGACCTGCTGGAGTTGTAGTCCTCACTGAAGACCGAGAGGAACAAGGGTGAATTAGAAAAAAGTGCAGATTTAGAACCCTAACTTTTCTGCTTCTGTTGCCAATCTTGATCTTCAATCTTGGAAAGCAAGAGAAATGACTACAATAAGCTACATATTCGCCAATAATATTGTAAAATGGTTACATTTTATTTTTTCCCCCCTAATTTTTACAACTATGTAATTTCTTCATAAATAGGGCAGAACAGAATTTGAGGGTCTTTCTTCGGGAGCTGTAAACGTCAGATTTCACTCACATATGCTTTGTTATCTACAGACGATGAATGGTCCTTAGTATGTAGTCAATTCACCAAAAAAACGACTTTGACCACTCTGCTAAAGCAAAACTTCAAATTAATTTATTAGACTTTATTGACACAGAACGTATAAATAAAATACTCTTCCAGATATGTTTTAAATGTCTAACTTTAAAGGTTAGATTTAGAGCTATTATTTGCCATTTATTTTATTCTGTTTTCACTGTTTTATTATTATTTATTAGATTTATATAATGTGTACATTTTACTAGTTTATTTTTCTCTGGTTTTCCATGCTGGTTTTCAGTTTTTAGTGTTGTTTCTGTGTGGCTTCGAACAGCATTTTACATGTAAAACTTTTTTTGACATAAGAATAAATTCAGCATACCAAGGCCACTTCAGAACGGATTAATTTTGTATCTTGAGTTATTACTGTATATGTTAGTAGTTAAATTATTAAATGGCATACATTACTATTTTGAATAATACCACTAGTAATACAGGTCCTAGAGGGAGGGCAGTGGAGCACCGATGATCTTCTCAGCCGTATGAATAGTCCTCTGAAGTCTACGGACGTCTGCTTTAGACCAAACGATGATGAGCAGAGAACAGACTTGATGACCGCTGAGTAAAACTGGGTTAGCAGTGTCTGTTAGAGGTGCAGGAAGTGAGCTGGTGCAGGAAGTATAGCCTCTGCTAGGCCTTCTTCACAATGGAGTCAATGTGTGTACTCAACTTCAGGTCAAGAGAGATGGTAAAGGGAGAGAGTGGGGGGGTCTTCTCTTGAAGTTCCCAACCATCTCCACTGTTTTGAGGGTGTTGAGCTCCAGGTTGTTCAGACTGCACCAGAGAGCCAGGTGCTCCACCTCCTGTCTGTATGCAGACTCCTCACCAATGACGGAGTTTGAGGAGCTTCACAGAAGAGTCATGCAAGGTGCAGTCATTGGTGTAGAGGGAGAAGAGAAGTGGTGAGAGAACACACCCCTGGTGGGAGCCAGTACTGGTGGTGCAGGTTCATGATGTGAATTCCCCCATCCTCACAATCTGTTGTATTTCTGTCAGCTTGTGATCCACTGACGGGTGGAGTTAGGGATGGAGAGCTGTGAGAGTTTGTTTCGAAGAAGTGATAAAATGATGGTGTTAAATGCTGAGCTGAAGTTTACAAACAGGATCCTCACAAGTCCCTGGTTTATCCAGTTGTTACAGGATGTAGTGTAGCCCCATGTTGACTGTATCCTCTACAGACCGGTAAGATCGGTAGGCTAACTGCAGCGGGTCCAGTGATGTTCTTCAGGTGGCTCAGCACCAGTCTTTCAAAGGACTTCATGACCACAGATGTCAGGGCTACTGGTCTGTAGTAATTGAGACCTGATGATGGTGGGGTGTTTGAAGCATGTATGGACTTCACACAGCTCCAGTGATCTGTTGAAGATCAGAGAGAAGAAGGAAGCAAGTTGGTCAGCAAAGTTTCTGAGGTATGTTGATGAGACCCCATCAATGGGGTGATTTCCAATCAGGACCTGGTGATTACCTCCTCTTCTGCTTTCTGAAGAGCTGACGAGAGTGGGAGAAAGGTGTATGCTGAAGATGTTCGTGGAGTTTTGTGCTGGAGGTGTTAATGGCTGCTCAGGGAGACAATCGGAGGCTGTCTCAAATCTACAGTAAAACTCATTCAGCTCATTCACAGAGTTTGATTGATTATTGATGAAGATACTGATGCTTTGTAGTTTGTGATGGTCTTTAGGGCTGACCATATTGAAGAAGTATCATTGGTAGCAAACTGGTTTTTCAGCTTTTCAGAGTACACTTTTTGCAGCTCTAATCTTCTTGTTCAATTTACTCTGGCCTGTACATTGTCTCCACTTCTGTAGGCATCACCCTTGGCTTGACAAAGCTATTTGAGTTTTCCAGAGAACCAAGGTATGTCGTTGTTATATGTGACATGAGTCTGGGTGGGGATGCAAATCCCTTTCACAGAAACTGTTTTTGTAGTGATGACCTGTTACACTTTTGCGATCAGCCTCAAGCGCATGTGAAGTGGAAAATTATTTAAATAACTGTGTAAATTACAACTCAGTAAGCTATTTTAAACACTGTATGAACTAACCTCTTTTTTAACTGATCATCCTCTCCGAGCTCAGTACTCAGTTTACATCTCCTGTGGATGCTATGGTCGTTTACCCACCGTTTGGTCTGCAGTGCATAACTGAAAGGATAAAGTTGTGGCATAAACTACCCATCTGTGCTTATAAATTATTTTAATTGGAAAGGTTTTGGTGTTTAGGGGTTTTGACTGGGACAAAAAAAAGAGCCAAACCTGCCAAAAATTGGTACAGACCTTAATATTTCCCAGTACACTCTAGATAAAAACCTGAAAACCTATAAGTTCTGCATCACTCAGACTGCTGAAGAATAATAAAAAATAAGAAAATGTACAAGCAAGGTTCCTTCACATACAGAAGAAACATAAATTTATATTAATTTAAATTATATAAATTTAAAATTCATAAATTAAAATTTAGTGATGCATATTTTTTTTACATGTATTTAAATATATTCAACTATAAATAGTATTCAGAAGAGAAATATATTCACATCAATAAGACACTTTGTTATGTATAATAATATAGTATAATTTTTTGTAATATATGAGAACAAATATTAATATGGCCAGCAATCCAACATTTAAATAGGATTTAATATATAAATGTATTTATTGTTAAAAATATATTTACATAGTGTAAGTCTGTGTTAGGTCTGTTTTTGTGTCTCGTCTGCTCGTTGAGCTTGTTTCCCACTCCTCCTAATGTCACCTGTCTGCGTCGCTCCTGTTAATTGCTCATCAGCAGCGGCTTATCTCGTTCACTCACAACTCAGGATTTTTAAGGACCCTGTTCCCCATCTCTCTTTGTGAGTTATTGATCTGAAATCTCAGCGTGCTGGCCGATGGTTTTCTCCACCCTATAATGTTGTGTGCTGTCGCGTCTCCCTTTCTTCTGTTTTTGGATAACTTTGCTACTATGTCTGCCCAACCTACAGTGAGGATCTGCAGTTGACTCAACCCAGACCACCTCGGTGTGCCTTTTGTGTTTATCCCTCTGGAAAGGCGTACCTTGGTTTCCTGTTTATCTACTGCAGTTGCAGTTTTGGTTGAACAGCGATTGAACAGCGGTTTTGTTTTCTCCTAAATAAAGACTTTTAAGTTCACCACCTTGCATTTGGGTTCTTTCTCTGCAAAACGTGACAGAATAACTCACGCCAACCCATGGATCCAGCGAGGGACTCTCCAACCCTGCGGGGAGTCAAGTATCAGGGCATACAGCTGGATGCGCTGGAGCTCGCTGATGCCAGACATGTCATGTAAACCCTGTCCGCCCAGGTCTATGACCTCTCAGATCAGTTCAATGCACTCCGTCCTGGCGCAGTTCCAGCCAAGCCCTGCGTCAACAAGCTACCATGTTACTCCGGGGAACCCTCCCAATGTAGAGCGTTCCTGATCCAGTGCGAGGTTGCGTTTTTGCTCCAACCCAACACCTATGCTGCCGATCGGTCCCGAGTGGTCTATGCTAATTCCCTTCTGAAGGACAGGGCCAGGAGCTGGGGAACCGCGGCCTAGGAGGATGGAGTGGAGTGCTGCTTGGGCTACGACAGCTTCAAGACGGAGATGATCAAGATCTTCAAACGCACTTGTTATGGAAGAGAGGCTTTGCGACTTCTCGGCACTCTGCGTCAGGGCTGCCGCTCAGTTTCGGATTCCGCACTATATCAGCTACAGCGGGTTGGAATGAGACAGCCCTAGCCGCTTGTTTCATGGAGGGGTTAAACCCAGAGCTCTGCAGTGAACTGTTTTCCCAGGAGCTTACACAGGACTTTCCACATTGAGAAGTGGTTGTCTGTCCTCATTCTAATTTCCCACCCAACGGGGAGCCTTCGTGGACATCCGTCAGACAGCAGGGACCGCCGGGAATCACGATTCATGGATTGGATGGGCAGAGTTTTTACTAAGGTCCTGTGCATCTCGGCTCTGGTACGGCTTCTCTTCTTTGGTAATCATCTTGTGACTATTTCTTTGTTTATTTTTGATTGTCCCAGTCATCCTGTCATTCTTGGTCACCCGTGTTAAGTCAAGCATAATCCTCACTTAGATTGGGCAGAGGGAACCATCCTGTCATGGAAATTATCTTGTCATAATCTGTGTCCTTCTTCTGCTTCTTCCTGCCTGACTTCTGTTTCTGTGTTATAGGACAAGCCCGTAGACCTCGAGGGCGTGCCCTCAGAGTATCATGATCTGAGATCGGTTTTTAGTAGATCTCGCGCCACCTCCCTGTCGCCTCACAGGCCTTACGATTGCTCCATTGATTTATTACCTGGGTCTAATCCTCATCGGGGCCGTCTTTATGCCCATGCTCGGCCGGAGAGGGAGGCTCTTGAGAGTTATATTTCAGATATCTCAATGCAGGCACCATTGCCCCTTCTACCTCATTTTTTTTGTCAGAAAGGGCAGCTCATTTTGTCAATGTAATGGCTATCATGGGTTAAACAAGATAAAAATCGCTACTCTCTTCTGCTTATGTCCTCTGCTTTTGATTTACTTCAAGGGGCCATCTTTACTAAACTAAATCTCCGCAACGCCTATCACCTGCTACGCGTAAAGAAGGGGGATGAGTGGAAGACCACTTTAACACGCCCCTCTGGCATTTTGAGTACCGTGTTCTTTCATTCTGGCTCGTAAACACTCCCACGGTATTCCAGGCACTCATTAATTTTTGGCTACTTGAGAATAAGCTGTTCTCTGAAAGCTGAGAAGTGCTCGTTCCATGAGTCTTTCATTGCTTTTTTGGGCTACATTGATTCAATCATGGGGATTAGCATGGATCCCGCCATGGTCCAAGCCGATGCAGATTGGCCGGCACCGGATCAGGTTTCCAGCGCACTTCAACTTGAGGGCAGTCCTCCCCGCTGTCCACTCAATCTCCTATTCATGGTCAAGAGTATGTTTCCTGCCGTGCTTCGCTGGGGGCTAACTGCGCCCAGGCCAAGTCCAGTAACACCCCCCATGGCTGGGATGTTACGACCACTCCCCATTCCATCCAGGCCATGGTCCCATGTCGCCATGGACTTTATCACCGAACTCCCTCCTATGTTGTCTCCACCCTATGTTGTTGTGTGCGGTCGCGTCTCCCTATCTCCTTTGTTACTCTCTTAGCCCAGTCTACAGTGAGGATCTGCAGTTGAGTCGACCCAGACCACCTCGGTGCGCCAGCTCATCATCTCCAAGCTGTTGAACTCTCCTCCCCTCCTCGGGACTACCAATATTGGCTCCCTCTCTGCTTTTGGGAGTGGACCCCCTACTAACTTTTGTGTTTATCCCTCGGGAGAGGCAGTTTTGTTTTCTCTTAAATAAAGACTTTTAAGTTCACCCCCTCACATTTGGGTCCTTCCTCTGCAAACTGTCTGTTTTGTACTATTTGATTAAATATATTTAAATACAAGGAAATGTATTTATAACTCATATTTATGTGTCTTCCTTGCACTTTATATTTAAGTCATTAAAAAAATATTCCCATTTTATTTTCCCATATGCTGCATTGTATATAAATTCATTTTAAAAATATAAATTTAAATATGTTTCACATATATGTGGAAATATTTCTCTTCTGTATGGGGAATATTAAATATTTAGTCTATTATATGCAGTTCCGTTTCATGACCCAGAAGTGCGCAGTATATAGCAGCCAGTGATGGAGACGGCAACCAGCTTTTCTGCATTCAGTAGGCGCTCTTTATGTGTCATCTTGTTCCAAAAAGTGTGGCTATATCTTGTACTTGTTGCGAGAGAAATATTGAAGCACTCCTCAAAATTCAGTGGCCCCCTGAAAGCCCGTGTTTATCATGGGCAATGACTCGTACGAGCTCTGTTAGGCATGCTTGGGAGCGGAGCTTGCCCAGTCGGCTCTCAAGGGAGTCTTTTTCGAGAAAAGTGCTCTCCCCGGCGACCCAGGTGGCCAGCCTTTCGCTCCTGCCGAGGCAGAGCACCCTCTTCGGTCATGGGGTTCAACTCGTACGTGCTCTGTTTGGCACTTGCGAGCGGATAATGCCCAGTTGGCTCTCGAGGGAATCGGCTGTGAGCATTCTGAGCGCATGCAAATGCACACACCGCTTGGCATTTTTCAAGAAAAATGCTCTCCCTGGCGTCTTATGTGGCCAGGCTGCCGCTTCTGCTGAGGTAGAGCGCCCTCAGTTGGAGTTTCCATTGTTGTAGGGTGCGGAAGCCCGGTGGTTTCTTCCCTCCCAAGAGATGGATGAGGGTCTTCTTTTATCTCTTCCAAGGAGGTGAATATGAAGCTGGTCCTTCCACTGGTAGCCGCGGTCCTGGAGCCAGCGCTGGAGCCGGCGCAGCCTCTCTAGTTCGATGAGTTTTTGGATGTTTTGATGCGCGATGAATGCTTCCTGCGTCCGCGGTTAAAATCCCTGTGCCGGGGCCTGCCGTTTTTCCCGGACCTGCACACCGAGGTGTCTAGGTCCTGCGATCAGCCTTACACGGCCTGCCTCTTCTGTCCTGATGTTCTTTTATTTGAACATCCAGGGGATGCAGAGGCGCCGTTACGGGACAATCCAGGGTGGAACGGACATTTGCGAGCTATCTCTCACCTGGTATGTAGTCATCCTTGAAGGTCCCGGCTCTCCCCAAGTATACTTGGGTAACAATACTTAACTGCATGATGGTAGAAGCCCCAACATAATCTTACCATCTTGAGAATGGAGGCATTAGTGTTATCCAGCGATCACTAAAATTAAATGATAAAACCAAGCAATGTAAACCATCTGGACATGGTTAAGAGGTGATGTTACAACATTTGTTAATGCTAGCATGAACATCAACATATGCATGAGGGCTAGAGAGGGCTAAATTATTATTTTTTTTTTTTTAAAAACACTATTTTTCCTGCAAGTGACGTGTGGGATATGTCTCGCCTATTATTTTATGCAGCAGATTTTTGAGGCCATTGCTGAACAGGAGTCAAAAGTGACTATTAAGTACATGTTTCATTAGATAGTTTTGTATTGTTATTCATGTAAATAGTTAGATAATTGCTTTTACTCTTACTTAAGTAAATCATTTCATAAGTACTTTTAGTTTTTCTCTCCCCCATCTCACTTCGTCATTTTTTTTCTCGCACTCCTTCTATCTCTGTTTAGGCTAAGCCATAGAGATGACAAACTGTTTCCTCTTCCCAGAGGCTCTGGCTCAGGAGCAGTCAAGGCCACAGGTTGCTTGCTTTTTTCACTAAATGTCCACAAACTGCACCTATTATTCAAATAAAGGGAACTAAATGATAGTAGCTATCTGTTCAAAGATTCCTCCAGTCGTGGTATCTTTCACAAATTCAAAAATATTTTATGCTTGTCATAAAGCATTGTGCAGTAAAGGCTCTGTATTTACAGCGGACATTGCTGGTATTGTAGCTGATTACATACACAGTCAATAGAACACTTTAACAGCTGCATTTTTTTTCCTCTGGCACATCTGGAAGTTGCAATCTCAATTGCTTTATAGCTAAAACAAGCAAGACTATTAATGATAATTATGGGATGCCCAGAGTGAAATGCAGAGAAGGCAGTTATACTATGTTACACCCATGGTTCATTGCCTAATTTATCTCTGGTCTCAAGAGCATGTTAGCTTCTTTTCAGCTAATACTATCTTTTAGTTTATTAGCTGGCACTAAAGCCTTTTGCTCAGTTAAAGGATATTTGGTGTGTATGTTGTCGGAAATGGAAAGTTAAAGACTTAACATAACATACAATTGCCTTAAATCGAAACCTAGATTTAACCTTTGTAAAATGTTCGAGTCAGTCTGGACCACTTTTTTAAACAAAGGAAGAAATATTGTTTATTTGTATTGATGCAAAATAAGAAAAATTATTGTAAAAATATAGCAATAAAAAAATTAAAGCTCCAAACAGCAATCAAAAGGCTCACATTTGTAGCGTTGCACACCATGACCACTCATTTATTCAGAAAATCTTTGATGCTACAACCTTCACAAAGACTCTTTCCTTTTTTAGCAATTTAGAAGAAAAAATAGGTAACGTTATGATTGATTATACCATGGTCTGTCGCAATACTCAATTCTGATTGGTGCTAGGTGTGGTATATTTGTTATATAAATCACATAGTGCTGGCTCGGTCAAATCACTCTACATATCCTTGCGTAACTTTAGGAACCATTAATGAGTGCATTCGAGCACACCAGTGCACAGTTCACAGACTCTCTCAACTTGGATTGTCTTAGCGACCTTCCAACAGTGTTTTTAGGGCTCGAGCACCAGCGATTCAAAAACCCTATTGTTATTCGAAAAATTATTATTAGGGCTAAAGTACCAGCGGTGTTGTAATTAGAAAAATTCTTATTTATTTTTTTTTTTTCCGTTATTTTTCTTTTCGTGAATGCGGGGACTTTTGAGGGTCGGAATATTACTGAAACATCCCAGATTTTTGCACATGCCTCAGACCCAGTGAAACATTCCGTAGCTCTATTGCACCACCGAACATGTTTTTGTAGCTGTTGCACAACCAGTTTTTCATAGGCGAATGAAATTTGGTATTTAAAAAAAAATTATAAATAAATAAATAAATATTGATAAATAAATAAATAAATAAAAATATGTATGTGTGTAAAGTACCTTTTACTAATATAAACCCTGTTTCCAAAAAAATGGGCGTTTTTGCTCGTTCTATACTTTGACGACCTCCTCCTACAGATTTTATCCAAACATCTCCAAATGTTTTCAGTATCCTTTTAAGGAATAGCATTGAAAAGCATTGAAAGCCTGTTTTTTTTTTTTTTTTGATATACGCTTCTACTTCAGGCAGTGTATTACATACACACTTAAAACTTGTTACTAATGTGAAGGACCTTAAGACCTACAAAAAAGTCTATTAGGTTGAGTTTTGAAACTAGACAGGAAACTGGTTATTTTAAATAAATTGCATATTTTAATAAATATGGACTTCATACTTTAACAAACTCCTCCTAGAGATTTTACCCGTTCATTTTTAAACTCAGCCAGTATAATCTTAAAGTATTTCCATTGTTAAATTGCAAAGCTTTTTTGACTTCGATAAGGGTGTGGCAAGGGGGACCAGCAAAATTCTCTTTAGTGCCACCTAACATGTTTTCATACAGGTATGAAATTTGATACACATATGTACGGTACTAAGACATAGTCCCACAAATTTTATCGGAACAACACCCATAAAGAGCAGGGCTATGGTGGCTGCGAATGTTCTCTTTTCAGTTTGAAACAGGAAGTCATTATCGCTCAGGCATACAATGTCTGAGTGGGCTCAAACATATGTCATTCTCATCATAGTCCAAGTCTGGTTATGTTCAAATTACAACAAACACTATAAATCATAACGACACCTAGTGGCGAGAAATAACAACGCATTTTTTGTAGTTTTACACCTCTATTTCAGGCAATGAATAACGTACACAAATAGTTGTCACACATGTGTAGGACACCAAGACCTAAAAAAATGTCTTTTGGGTTGTCTCTAAACTGGGCAGGAGACTGTTTAGAGTACACTTTTAGCAAAAATATAGACTTCAATTTCTAACATACTCCTCCTAGGGATTTTACACGTTTTAAACTCTTCCTAGATCAAGCAAAAAATCTGCCAATGGGGTACAAGTTGTAAAACTGCACTGAAATTAGAATATTTCAACTTGTTTCTAGTCTCTAGTGGTCTTAAAACTAGACAATCTGTCTTAAAACTAGGATGTTTTCTCTTTTATTTAAGAATATCTTAGAAAAAGTTGTATTAAAATAAGTATATATGACCTTAAATTAAGAAAGTTTGTGCTTAATTTTAGTTCTTAAAGTAAAATACGAGTTCTTAAAACTAGAAATTCTAGCTTAAAATTTTAATTTAAATTAATGATATTATATATAAGTTAGGCCTATTGATGCATTTTTAGGTAGGATCAGGGGAGAAGATCACTGAAGGACCAGAGATGGATTCGAACCCCCATCACCAGAGACCTCTGCTTCACAGGACAGCGCTCTGACCGCTACGTTATCAGTGCTGACAAGTTAATTTGTTTCTGATAAGCTACATAACACTAAAAGAGAAAACATTCTAGTTTTAAGACATATTGTCTAGTTTTAAGACCCCTAGTGACTAGATACAAGTTGGAATATTCTAGTTTCAATGCATTTTTCACAGCTTGTAAAGACTTGTTTTGAGAGTTTTTGTATTTTTTTAAGATCCAACAGCTTATGTTTCCAGCTAGAAGTTTTTGCAAATTTTAAGAATTCTTGCTAACTCAAATTTTCTTACCCCATTAGCAGAATCTTTTGCTTGATCTAGGAAAAGTTTATCTATATTTGAAGGTTTTTTTCTTGTTTCAAGAGTGCTTTTTTGAAGTACAGATCTCTTCCATCAAAGTTAGTTCACAACTGGATGAGGTTTTAAGGTTTGGGGTATTGATGATTTATTTACGATGTAGATCCTTTTTCTTATTTTCTTTTCAGAAACATTTGAGTCTTATTTCAAGAAATCAAATGTTCTTACTCCCTTGTCAGATATTTTACTCGATCTAGACTAAAACTAGATTTAAGATTTTTTTTCTTGTTCCAAGATGCATGTTTTTACCAGTATTTAAAATTGATTTCTTGAAATGAAATATCGATAACATTCTTGAAAGAAGAATGTTTTGAGTCAAAAATTCTTGTTTTAAGATTCTTGTTTTAAGATCAGTGGCGAAATTGGCCACTTGTTTCACATAGTTTCTTAATTCAAGAAAATAAATGACCAGAATAAGATTTTTTTTCTCCTCAAGAAAATGTAAGTGTTATTTTCTCAAAATAAGCTAAGTAATCTATACCCAAAAGGTTTAAATTAGAAAATTCTTCCTAAAATAAGAAAATCAAGATTTTCAATCTAATTTTAAGCATTTTCAGCTTTGCTTAAAATTCATTTTTTGCAGTGTGCCAGGGAATATCCAAATATGGATTTTAAACAGGAGGTTGTTATAGCTCAGCCATACAACGTCTGATTGGTGCCAAATAGACAGACTCTCAAGACAGTCCAAGTGTTAACATTCATCTTACAACATATTAGTGTTTTTTTAAAGGAGACTGTTCTAGGAACTTTTCTAGAATCAAAGTTTTTTTAAAACAACGAACGGTTGTGGCGCAAAGCCATGTTTTTTTTTTGAAAAAGCAAATTTAATAAATAAAATGTAAGCATTGATCCAGACTCTGGAGCAATAGGAGGCGGTACTACACTATACATATAGACGTAAACAGCCATAAAACCCCAAGAAGAAAAAGAAGTGTCTAGAAAATTAGATTGTGACATCAGAATTTGTGCCAGGAGGGAAGCAGGCATGGGGACAGGGGTGGGGCAGTGAAGACAGTGACAGTCACAGGCAGGCAAAGCATAGACATTGCAGCAGCGGTTTCTCCTTCTGAAGAGCATGTCAACCAGAATTTAAAAAGTCGCTAAAAGTCGCCAGGAACAGAAGAAAAAGTCACTAGATTTGTTGCTAGTCACTAGATTTGTTGCTATTCCCTCGGATAAAAAAGTCTATAGGCAGTCTGAAAAGTTGCTCAATCTGGCGACAATGTTGCTAAGTTGTGTGTTAATGTGTTCAGCCTTGGATGCTCGTGTCCGATCGGACATTATGTGGCTGAGCTATGACAACTTCTTGTTTCAAATTCAAACTTGGACATAGATTGTGTCATTGCTTTGCAACTTACATATATTCTTGTTGCCTTACCCTCTACTATACTTGGTTATTCCTACTAATTGGCATCAAGCCAATTGTATTAAGCCTACATAATATTTTAGCATTCCTGGTTCTGGACAACTCCACCGCTGATGTAATCCTAGGGAGTTCCTGGCTTAAACAACACCATCCGGAGCTCTCTTGGGACACTGGCGAAGTCCGGAAGTGGAGCCACCACTGTTTCACTTGCATTTTTTCCCCTGTTGTCGCTGAAAATAGAGGTTCTACCGTTTTTATAACTATCTTTACTACCTGCGTCGAGAGCCCCGCTGTTTAGGTATCGGTGTCAGTTCCTCCTGATTACTCCTCCTTCTCAAATGTGTTCTGTCCCAAGAGAGCAAGTTAAAACCACATTGGCCTTGGGACTGCGCGATCGATCTGCTTCCGGGTGCACCAGTACCTATAGGAAGGATCTACCCCTTATCACTGCCAGAACACAAGACCATGGAAGAGTACATCAGTGACGCTCTCTCTCAAGGTTACATCCGTCCTTCCACTTCCCCAGCTGCATCATCTTTCTTCTTTGTTTTCAAAAAGGATGTAGGGCTTCACCCCTGCATCGACCCTCAATCGTCAAGTTTAGATATCCCCTTCCTCTCATTCCTAATTCCCTTGACCAACTCTGTTCCACCACTATTTTCACCAAATTAGACTTATGCAGCGCTTACAATCTCAGTACGTGTACGGAAGGGGGATGAATGGAAGACCGTGTTCATCACCCCTAGCAGACAGTACGAATATCTTGTCAATCTGTATGGTTTATCCAATGCACCAACTGTGTTTCAGAACTTCATGAACTGGTGGTAAACAAATTGTTGTTTTTACCTTTTTTTTTTTTCATGTTATGGGCACTGTTTTGATAGCAAATTTTAATTGCTCACTTACAAAAAGTGAATCTGTTTAGATATGATTGTTAAAAGTCTTGTTTTAAACAAGCCTAAAGCTACAGTAACAAAACATTAGTTTTAAAGCAATCCCAGATACCTGAAAAAAAAACAGACTCTAGAATTATGTCCACTGGTTTTCAGTTCAGCCATACTTTGTTGATTGAGGAAATTTGATGAGGTAACAATACTGCACCACAATGATAAATTTAGTATAATATGTTTTGTATTATATCGACTCTAATTGCAAACAACTGATTCTCAGAAAATAAGCGATGGCAGCATTTTCTTGTGAGTGATGCTCTTCTCTCTTTTTATCTTGAAATAAGAGAAAAGATGGCAAACACTCTCATGACTCATTCACAGTCAAGGCTGAGCTATGATTTCTTAAAGGTTACCAAGGTAACACACTCTCTTTTTCTCTTTCCCCCTCCCTTCTTCCCTCTCTCTGCTTCCTTCCATCACTTCTCTTTTTAACGCTTCTCTTCTTTTTGTATTTTTCTGCTTTTACAGAATAACAACAACAGCCGCTTGCATGATGGACTTAAGACGCTACCCACTGGATGAACAGAACTGCACTCTGGAGATTGAGAGCTGTAAGTCTCCTGAAATGAATGAACACAAACACACGGCATAATCTTTTTCTATTAGAATCTTACTGAGCTTTATTGCTACAACGAAAGATGTTTGTTGTGGTTTCAAGAATTACCCCAGTGTGATATGAAAATCAAACACTACATGGTTAGGGTTGCCACCTATTGTGTTTCCAATTAGGGGAGGCTGGGATGGGATAGGGGTAAATGACATATTTTGGCCAGGATGTTTTTATATAAATGTCTGCAGAATAATTGTAATGCATTTTCAGGTAAAATGTTTTATAGTCCCTTTTTAAATAGTTTATAATAAGCATTTACCCCTCTAGATAACCACTTCACCCTAAATAACCTTCAAAGTGCATGATTTTTAGTAGACAATGTCTTTGAATTCCCTAAAGATAGTTGTGCGCCGCAAAATGAGCTGTGTACCCCTAGCTTCTCCCACATGTTTCAGACACAACCCTGTTGAGCTCCAGAAAATGAAATAAGAAAACAAAAACATGCACCCAATATGAATACGACTTGCAGAATCTTTTTGATTAAGGAACAAAAACATGCAAGAAATGTAAGAACCGTTGAGTTAAAACTGCACCTTTAAATTGGGTGAAATTTCAGATCCTAAAAATACCGGAAATAGAAAATGTTGTAAATTTTCAGGTAAAGTCAATCAACTTGGTGTGCTTTAGGGAAAATAGAGTGGGGCTTCGAACATTCAAATTCCATAACACACTGCTGACTACGCAGGGGTGATTTCACCAGGTGCCAAGGTTTAGAAACAGCCTGGGAAAAGTGTGATCCACTGTAAAATAATGAGATGCAAGTGACCAGGACTTAAAATAGGAGATGACCCGTATATCCACTGCTCATTAACTTAGACCCTTCACACAGCAACCAGACATTGGGAGTCTATTTGTGTCAGAGGGGAGGATGGAAGCAGAGTATTTCCCCATCAGTTAGTCACTATGACTTATGTCGGTGCTGACTATGGGAACTCCGCTAGGAGCACTCAATTCTTTTTAAATGACCACGACCCACGAACAATGCGAATGAAAGCGTGATTTCACATGAGTGTTGGATTATATTTGCTTTTCCTTTTATGGATTAAGAGATCTGGTGTTAGCGTGATGTTGGGTAACCAGCGCAATCCTCCGGCTGTTCACAGTATGCATGAATCGCTGACAGTCCCAGACCCTCATATTTTACTGCCTTTCATCAAACTAAGTATGACTTCTCTTTGTTAGTAGAGCACTTCTTGCCGGTCGACTATTTGTAGCGTGTTTCCAAACATGTTGACTGCGCAAATCTGTGGGTGTGCTGAATCGATTGCATTGACGGATAGCTCTATAGCTGTATCGATTGTTTTGGGTGTAAAAATACAGATGCAGCAGTCATATGCTTAGAATGTTTAGTGAAGTTCACTGTTCTGTCATATAATGCATTTGATTGAAGCTGACGTTCTTTGAGGCCACCACCGGAGAAGGTGTGACCAGAGCGTCTAAGTTGGGCTGCATGTGCGGTTCCCCAGTGCTTCTCACTCCACCAGTGGGTTTGCTATCTGCCACAGTGAGTTAACAAAACATGTGCTGCTGAAATCTTTTGTCGACTCCTGTGTGCCTGATAATGTGATCTCCACTGCTGCATCAGAGAGAGCGGGTGCATCGTACATGGCTCTCCCCCTCTGGAGGATGGCAGGTTGTGCTGTGGAGGTAAAGGCCGAGTTGCCTACCCGGGCTGCAGTAGGGGTGGGTTACAGGTGACTCTGCCCCTTGCATCCGAAATCTCCAGGCTGGACCTGTGGGTTATGGGGTCGTGCCAGGATGATAAACCGCAGCTGCCCCGATCCTGTTCTTCCTGGAAGTGCATTGGGAGCTGACCAGAACTGGAAAGGCACCTCTTACTGTAAGAAAGAAGGTTGGTCAGTCTCCCTCTCTTGCTCCCCTTAATGGCTTGACGCCAGAGAGACCTCATCAGTCCTCTTTGGATCATCAGTCTCGCGCCACAGACAGAGGCCTAGAGTGGGTACAAGTAGTTGATAAAGGAGCAGTCCTGTCTGGGGGCCCCTCCAAAATCCTCAACGAAAGTGGTCCTTTACAAGCGGCCCTAGGACAGGCCACCCAGGAAGTCCTCTTGCCGGGCGGGTTTACTTTTTGGGTTAATGGCACAGCCAGGAGGCTTGCATTGCAGATCCGATTGCAGCTCTCATTTCAGAGACACAATACAGGGCGTGGCATCTGATGCAGTGCAGCCTGGATGGCTCCATGCTTCTGTGACAGAGTCAGTCTGGAGTGAGACCTCCTCAAAATGCCTATATGCATTTTCCCCAGTGAGCCTCCTTGCACCCCTTCTTTGCAAGACCAGGAAGGACAAGGCAGAGGTTCTAATGGAGGCACCTTATTGGCCTAATCGACCTTGGTTCATAGAACTCTGCTCCTTCGTGACAGTCCCTCCCTGATCAGTTCCCCTGCACTTGGACGTTCTGTCCCAGGAATGTGGGAACAGGCACCCACACCCAGGTCTCTGGAACTCATGTCTGGTACCAGACAGAGAACCCTGGTTATGCCACATACGCAGGCACTCTAGAGATGAAACGAGAACTGCTTGCAGTTCAGGCCTGGTGTCACTCATATTATTATTAGCCCAGGTCTGGATATGTGCCCAAGGTTCCTACCATTTTCTTCAAAACTCAGGTAGTGAACCGCCAAGCTCTGCCTGGAGAGGAGAAAGCACCAACGCCTGGTCCCAGTTTCCCAGTCCAAGCACTGAGGAGCCTAAAAAATACTTTTTTAGATATTAATTTCATGGCACAAACCCTGAAATCAAATATGGTATAAAGTTAACTAATAACTTAAATAACTGATTAATGTTAGTTTAAAATCACAGGGCTTACCTTTCATTTTCAAGCAACAGCAAAACGTCATTCCGTTGTCATTGTTTGTATTATTATTTAATTTTATTTAGTATTACATGTTTGTTTTGTAATGCCATATGTGTTAATTTAATGACAGGAAACGTGTACCTGCAATATTTTTTTGTTTGCATTGATAAAAATTAGGGATGCACCGAAATGAAAATTGTTGGCAGAAACTGTAAACCGAAAAATAGAAAACCAAGGCCGAAAACCGAAATAACTTTTGCCAATTATTGGTACCATTGCATTTATGGCTATGACTGTGTACTAACCTTACTCAAATCAAGGCATTGCAATTGAATAAATTTATAATAAAGTTTCAAAGAATAAATCAATTACAAATTATAAAAATATTTCTAAATTTGTAAAAAAAAAAAAATGCAAACTTAAATGTTTAACTTTGCTGCACTCATGCGTACGTTCAATACTAATATGAAGGCCTTCTCCCTCTCCGTCTCTCTGCATGTTCTCCGCATCCAGCAGATTCTGGATAATTTCTTGTGCATGCTACAGTATTTCCGCATTCAAGTAATGATCTTTATTAAGCGGTTTAAGTACAGTCGCCATGACGTGCAGAGGATCCGAATAGATCTCGGTGAAATGTGTGCTGCCAGACTCTAAGAGTATACTTTTCATTGCTTTCACTTCGTGTTCTGTCCCAACCTCTTTGCTTAAGAGACGCTTTAGTGCTGCAATTAAAGGAATAACGTCTGCTACAGATGCATCAAAGGGGGCAATAAGAGACAATGTTGTCTATTAAGAGGTGTGCACTGAATGTCGCGGGGAGCTCATGATCTGAGCTATACGCAGCCAAGACTCACTTTTGGTCAACATTTAGGCTTTGCAACATGTAATAAGTGCTGTTCCACCGCATACCTATGTCTTGCTGGATCCGTTGCTTAAACAAGCACGTGCAGGCAGCAATTGCGTCATCACTGTTTTGGCCATGTTGTTTCAGTGTTGTTTCTTCCAAAAAACTAAAATGCACTTTTAGCCCGAATATTGGGTGTATCCCTAATAAAAACTCATTGGCGGCAGGGTAATGTACATCACGCTTGCACCGTGGTATGTATGCAAATTAGGAAATGACATCATCTAGAGACTTTTAGCGACTTTTTAGGCCAGCCTATAACAACTTTTCTTACTAAGGAGTTGGCAACAATGGACATTAGTCACAAACATTAGTCGTTCACAGTTCATTTGATGGGTGGGCTAGATCACAATTCATTAATCATTCACGGATTCACTCAACTTGGATTTAATTTTTTTAACAATGGCTGCATCATTCAGAAAAAGTTGAGCATGGTGACTGTTACAGTTCCTTTTTCTTGAATATTTAAACTTTAAAAGGTGTCGCCATGTCGAAGTAATGTTAAATGCTCTGTCTGCAGCTTAAATATAAAAAAATATCTTTAATATATTAAAGTTGGCCAAAGATAATAGTATAAACAGCATAATCCATGGCAAAAGCATATCACTATATTAAACGTCCATACTACTTTTTGTTTTTAGACTGACGACAAAAATGGTCAGCTGTGTATTGCAGTCCAACTATGCGAGTGTTGGTAAAAAAAAAAACATTGCATAAACACAACAAAAAAACTGTTTATGAAGTGAAAACGTAACGGTTACTTTCGTAACCCCCGTTTCCCGAATAGGGAATGGAGACAACTATGGGAAGCTCCACTAGGGGCGCTCTACTCATTCCACACTGTAACAAAATGCCAATCAGCAAACACGCTGATGGTCACATGATCACGTCGTCGTGCATAAACCGGACGCGAGCATGACACTCTCCCTGTTGTGATGCTGGAGCCATACTCACACCCTAAACAACCAGACTTACTCACGACCTTACGGTTGTGGCTGGGAGTCATAAGTCTCCGTTCCCTAATCGTATAATGAGGTTTACGAAAGTAACCGTTACGTTCCCCTTAAGTCGTTCATTACGACTTATTTAGGTGATGACTAACACCCTGCAAACGCCACAACCTAGGTCCTTCAGCATCGGCCGACAGCCAGGCAAGCCGGAAACATAAGTAGTCTGGCACCGAACGGGCCTCCTCCGCCCTGGCCTTAAGTATAGACTTAATTTCTAATGGGTAATCTGCAATTTTCTCTGATACCAAATCATACCAGAGGAAGGAACATCAATCCCGAGCTGAAGGGAGAGGTGCGGAGGCCGTACTCGCCACTTCGAAGGCTGGACTTAGAACTTCCGGGAGTTTAATACACGCAAGGTTTCATTGAGGAACCTATGGAAATACGCATTGATCCACTGGGTAAAGGTCTTTCAGAGGGAAGATAGCATAGATGGAACTAGCTAGAGCAAGGTAAGTATTACTTAAGTTTCTTTAGTAAAGCTGCCACTGTGTTTTCCATATTTCATGTCCTGGAGTATTGATTTCTATAACAAATTTTGACAAGTAATGGGCCTAAAAATAAGATTAGGAAACAAATGAACACATAATGCAATTCTATTGCCAGCATTAGCAAGGCAGACACGTCTAAGCTTAGGGCTTTACAGGTTTTGCCTGATTAAAAGGATGGAGCTGCACAGCTGCAGCGGGCTGTGGGTTGGAGTGAATTAGCGAAATGTACTGACATTGTATAAGTAGATCCATTGGCGAGCAAAAGAGATGAAAGAAGCTCCTGCTTGACCCACAATTTAAATCACTGGTGGGCTGAACCCAACATCACTTCCTTCCTGCCTATCTCTCTCTCTTGCTCTAAAAAAGTACCGCTCATATAAAGTAAATGTCATTTAACCAGTCATAAAATGACAAACATTAATATCTCTATTTTTTTCCCCTATTAAACCAGTAATAGGGCTTTCTGATTATCAACACAAACTAAACAGCTCTACTTATACTACCAAAACTTCAGCATAAGATTGTTTATGTCATGAGCAGCTTCATTAAGAGCTTTTTTAATCAACGATTTGACTAACAAGTGGGTGAAGGATAACAAAGGTAACAAAGAAGTAATAAATAATGACGCGTCAATAAAAGAAAAACTTGTGAAAATTGATGAGATTTATTTTCTTATGCAAGTGATTTACAAGTCATGATCAGGAATTCAAATTTGGAAGTTTAAGTAATATATACTTGCATTAACCTTGGTACAGGCTGAGAACAATGTTTTTCGATAAAGAAGTAGAAGTAATCTCTCCATCTATTCCTGCGTCTTACCCAGGGCCTCCACCTGGCAGGACATGCCTGAAACAACCTTCCTAGAAAGGCATTCAGGAGCCGTCCGGAACAGATGCCAGAGCAACTTCAACTGGGTCCTCTTGATGTGGAGGAGCAGCGGCTTTACTTGCTCCTCCCAAACCGATTTCTAACAGGGCGTTCAGACCTATCGCTAAACACGCGGACAGAATGCGTCTCCCGCGCCTATCTGGCCGTTTTCAAACCCGGGGTGCACTCGCGTGACTTGCGTGAGGACGTCTGCTCCGAGAACGGCGCGGAACTAAGCGCGAGCTCGCCGGGAGAGGCGTAGCGATGACGAGACCGGAGCATACCTGCTACTGACCCTTTTTTCTCTCCTATTCCTTTCTCCTCTCCTTCAAAATGTGTCTCTCAACCCTCTCAACTTCTTCCTGCACACTCCCTCTGATAAATTATCATGCTTAGCTTTAGCTAACATCAGCACAATATCAATTTATATCAGTTTGATTAATTAAAAATGTGTAACTTACCAGATTCAGCCACCTCAGCACCCACTTAATTCCAAGCAAGGTCCTTTTTGCTTCCACATGGATAATAAAACAAGTTATTCTGGCTGGCCACAAACTGTGATATTTGTCTCCTCTATTGTTGTTGCTCATGTTCCCGCTTCACAGAAAAATCATGTAATTACAAGAGCAACCCCCTGATTGGTTGATGTGCAAACGAACTTACTACTCCCACGATCAGGCGTCTCTCGTGCCTCGTCTCTCGAGGCATTCGCGTCCTCCACGCCGCATGGTCCAGACGCATCGCACCGCAGGGTGTCTTATCGCATCTTTACATAGACTTTACATTGAAGTCAGCCGCTATTCCCGGATCACTCGCGCTTGGTGTATAGGCAGCATAAGGGAGTGCCCCATGACCCTGCGGATGATGCTCATTTCGACTGCTTGTATCCGAGATCTTATTCTTTTGATCATAACCCAGAGCTTGTAAGTGAGAGTAAGAATGTAGATTGAGAGGTAAATTGAAAGCTTAGCCTTTCAACTCAGCTCTCTTTTCACCACTACAGTTCAGTAGATCGATCGCATTACTGCAGCCACTGTACCGATCCTCCATCCTTCCCTCACTCGTAAATAAAACTCCAAGATACTTAAACCCCTCCACTTGAGGCAAGATCTCTCCTCTAACTTGGACTGAACAAACTACCCTTTTCTGGTTGAGAACCATGGCCTCTGATTTGGATGTACTGGTCTTCATCCCTGCCGCTTCACACTCAGCTGCAAACCTCCACTGTAGATCCCGGCCTGAGGAAGCCAACAGGACTACACCATCCACAAAAATTTGCCTACTTTGGTTGTACAGAGTAAAGATGGCCCTTAGCAGACTGCCCTGGACCCCATATTTTAAAAGAACCCTCCACAGGACCCCACAAGGGGCATGGTCAAAAGCCTTTTCCAAATACAGAAAACACATATAAACTGGTTGAGCAAACTCCCTTGAACCCTCAAGACACTGGAAAGAGTATAGAGTTGGTCCAGTGTTCCACAGGCTTGGCGAAAACCACATTGTTCCTCTCGTATATACAGAGACTTCAGAAACTCAAGACGAACCTCATCCATACCTGGGGCTTTGCCACCAAGAAGTTGGTGAACTACCTCAACAACTTCAGCCAGGGTGATGGGTGGATCTGCACCTGAGCTTTCCATCTCAGCTTTCACGATGGAAGGCATGTCATCAGGGTTGAGAAGACCTTCAAAGTATTTATTTCACCACCCAAGAACATCCTTAGTCAACATCAGCAGCTCCCCTTCACCGCTGGTTTGCCATAATTTATTTTGGGCCCACCTGTAGTGCTCCTCTGTGGCCTCTTCCAACTCCTCCCAGACACGAGTTTTTGCTGCTAAAACTGCCAAAGCTGCAAAAAGTAAAATAAAGGAAAACTACTGAAAATGCTACATGAAACCCAAAGGGTACATAAAGAGATAATAAGATAATATGATGCTCCAGAGTTTCCATTTTGGGATTGCTCTTCCCTGAAGTGCCCCACCCAACTAACAAAAACCCAGAGTTAAATACACAAGCAAATCAATTAAATAATTAGTAAGAGCAGGTGAATACAGTCAGATGATGCCAGTCCCATCTCCTGGTGGAAAACAGGGGTTGTCACAGTAGCAACATTTTCAGTGTGTTTTCCAAACCTCTGACCAGTTTATTATTGTTGGGTAAACATTTCAAAAGAATATAAACTTTGGCTCAGCTTGAAAAACTAATTTTCAAATATAATGAATATGCAGTATTATAGTTTAGAAAAGCAAGGCTATGTATTTTATGCATTACAAGGTTGTGGAGTTTTCCGCAGTGATGCATGAGAATCCCAGTCCTTCAATATAAAATTATTGTTATCTATTGTGTGGTTGCCTGCCTTTACAGTCTCTTGCACATTGTGAGCAATTAATAATTTTTTTGTTTCAGATGGGTACACCACAGATGATATAGTGTTCTTCTGGCAAGGAGGAGACAATGCTGTGACAGGAGTGGACAAACTGGAGCTTCCTCAGTTCTCCATTGTAGAACTGAGACTTGTGTCCAGAGAAGTCAGGTTTACCACAGGTACAGAGTTAGTTTCCTAACGACGGCTATTGCATTATCATAAATAAGATCAGATATACACACATTATTAGTTTATCTTTGTAAAAAAAAAAAACATTAACACACATGAATAGTTCAGAAGTAACACTTAATTTTTTAATCTGATCAGATTTTTCCCTTTTTAACTCACATTCATAGATTCATTTAGGTCACTGCACAGCATATGGGTGTTGAAATTGAACATTTTCAGCTGATACTTCGAGAGCTTGTGCAAAATGGTTTAATTCCCTCAAAAATCAAGGCTAAACTGCCTGACTGCAATAACACATCCTATAAATGTTAGCTGGAAGTTGTTGTTTTTTCTTGGTTCCCTGTACAGATTTCTATAGCTGTTTCAACAATTGTGTTGGAGCTTATAAACAAAATATATGGTTTCTGCTAGTGCACCCACCAAAACTTTATTTTCTTTTATAAACTTTTATATTATAGCATCAGGCACATTCAATACATTTATATAGACATAACAACGCATCAGGAGTGAAACAGGGGATGTGGATAGCGCAGTTGACAGACACGCTCACTCAAACTGGGGGTAACCGCACAGAAGGGGTTACTGTTCTTGAGGAGGAATTGAGAACTTCCTGTTATATTGTTCTCAGGGAGAAGTTGTTTTGGCTCCAGCAACAGCCTTGGGCAACCCAAGTTGTAACCATGTTCATTGAATGGGAAAGAGATATGTGAAAACACTATTGAGATGTATTTGGTCAGATGATCCAATGCAAGATGGAACCCTAAGTGTTTACCTCCACAATATTACTCAATATACAGTTTGTGGTTCGGTTTTGAGCTGTACAAGCAGAACTTTTGACATGGATACTGATGGAGAAAAAGAATATCCAAAGTTCGCGTATACGAGATCACAAGCAACAACAACAACAACAAAAAAACGCCACTGAAGGCAATGCAACTAAAAGAAAACAAATTCTAACTTACCTGAATAAAGAGAATGTATAAAGAATGTATAAATTGAGTTATTACAGAAGACACATTTGTCCAATCTAAAACACTTAAAAATTAGATACGGATGGGTTGGGCAGGTGTATTTTAGTTCATACTCATCAAATAAGCCAGAGATAGCTATTTTTATTGATAAAAATTTCCCTTTTATTCTAGAAAAATCCCAACAGGATACAGAAGGCAGGTTTATTTTAATAATGGGCCAAGTACTAGGAAAACCTTTAACAATTCTAAATATGTATGCTCCTAACGAGGACAGTCCTGAGTTCTCTCAAAAATTATTATGTTATTTAATCACAACTGTAAAAGTTTGGGTATTTTTGCAGGAGACTTCAATTGTGTTTTGAATAATAACTTTGACAAATGACCATCAGTGAGATTTACTTTGCGCTCCACACAGACAGTGTTAAATATGAAGACCTAGAGCTAGCAATGCACACAGATCAGTATCAAGGCTTTAATAATAGGCTTTAAGGTGATTGAATAAATGAAGGCCTGTTACTGCTCACTACACTGTTACATGCATTGAAATTGGACCACTCGACCAAGATATAAATATCTCTTCTACATCACAAATTGTGCGTTCACTTGGGGGGATTCATCTTTTATATCACAATTTGTGGGTACTTTCTAGTAGTTGTACTATGCAATCACCATATACAATTATACAATATACAATTATTCAGAACCCTGACTTTCCCTCTACTCTTGCCAAACTAGATCTTAAATCTTGGAAAGCAAGAGGGATGACTACAATAAGCTGCATGTTCACTGACAATATTGTAAAAACATTTGATACTATTGTAAAGGATTTTAATTTACCTAGAGGTGATTTTTTTTTCATTCTTGTGCCACTCAAGAAAATTAACACTCCAGATCCATTGGGCTGGATGTCCATTCAAGACTGTACCCCAAAGAGTGAGGGAAACATCTGTTGTCTTGCGACGATAACACGAACCTAGAATGGGACCTAAATTCAAAAACAGCAGGGTCTGACTACATAGCAATGGTATGAAGCCCTTGGCACATAACCCTATTTGCCTTAGGACAGTGGTTCTTAAACTGTGGTAAAGCCCAGAGGTGACAGTGACCAAGTGGTTGTGCTTTTAGTTCATTGTTTTGTTAGACTGAAGCCTTCAGGGTGTGTCTAGTGACTGGTGAGTCCTGCAATAAAAAGCCCCTGAGTTTGTCCGTCATGAGCAGACTCCCGGCTGTTTAAATGGGGAGTTTATGAGGACGTGGCGGGTCGGAATGAACGGACCTGTTCATTTGTTGGTGCCGTCTTGGAGCTTAGCTTATGAAGCTGCCGGTTGGATAGGGCTGGGCGATCCTGACTGAAATAATTATTTATTCTGATGTTGATGGTTGTTATTATTTTACAGTTATGAAATTATATTATGTTTAAAAATATATTTTATAATGAAATAAGAATAAATATGTAAACATAAGGTATCCATAAGAACCCCCTGTTAAATTAATGAGGAAAGCGGTTAATTTCTTGTGTATTGCACTTGCACTGATCAACGATTGACTGTATTTAACAGAATTAATCAGCCTAATCATTCTTCAGACCTCTCCGTCCATTCTCTGCTGCTTAGGAATAGAGAGGATATATTGGTTATCTGGGCATACATTACCGTGAATGTATGACTTTGTTTTTGTCTTGCCAGAAATCAGGTTGCTAGCAAGTGGTACGTCACCGCTCTAAGCCAATAACAAAGGGAGACACAAACACCTGTAATGTAGTTCTGGTACACATGATTCTCGACTACCTTCTTGCAGTTAAAGAAAAGCTGGAATGGAGTATCTGTTGTGGTCTGTGTAGTGTTCCACATGTCCATTTTTGTGTAATAGAGCTGACGGCAAAATATAGACCCATTTTCCGTTCACTTGATCAAATAGTGGCATGCACATTTTGGCAAGGGAAGTAAAATTGCACATTAATAATAAAATTATCCTCTAATTAATAATGTTCTTAAAAAACGGCTTGCAGGCTCTTATGTTTTCTTTGATGTAAATGGTCGTGCACAAGATTCCTATCTTCCAACCTCACCTTTTTATTTTAAATAAAGCCACCTTCCGGGTGTTTGCGCTGAAAACCCCATCGTGTGATTCTTCACCTCGCTACAATATGCACACGAGTATAAAATAAACTAGATTTTAAAGTTTGGATAGTAAACGTTATGTTGGCTTGAGAAAGCAATTTTTTAAATGTTTGATAAAGCTGAGCCAAGTCTTGAAAAAGTCTTGGTCAGTATGATTTTACTCAGTATGGTATTGCGCACACTGATAAGGTCTTTACAGTTTTTTACAATTGCTAAGACAGTTTTTTCAATACATTTAACAAGTTTGCCTAACTCTTACTCAGTTAAAGCACACAGTTTGCAAAACAGTTAATTTCATGTTCAAAATTCCCCATTGTAAACAAAACTCCAAAACTCATTTTCAAAATATAATAATATACTAACGTAATAGAATTAGTCAACAGAACACTACAAGTATGTTTCAAAAGCAAATAATTGTTCAAAACGCTAACACATGTTCTCTTTCAAAGGCAACATTTAGTCAATCATAACACAATGACCAACAAATTTCTATAATCAGCTGACATTTCAGAAACTGCATTACTTTGAGTCAGTCTGCCCATATATTTCAACATTCTCAACATTTTTGTTTTGTTGATTTTTGTAAATGCATAATTTTTTTTTGCTGCAGAAATATAACCTTACCTGAATAATAGAACATAAATATGGTAATATAACAGACGCCCAATTGTTTTTGTGCAGACTTTATTTGCACAAAAAATATTGCAATACACACAAAAAGAATATTTATAAATATTTATAATTACTGTAAAAAATCTATTCTCTACGGTCTTCTGCATTTGGCCACATGTTCTCATCCACATCACACCTAATATTTTCTCTGGCAAGGCATCTTGGGAAGAATCTTTTGGTGTGCCTTATCCACCCCTTGCAGTGTTCAGCTGTTATGTGTTGGCATGCAGTGCTCATTGCATCCAAGAGAGACATTTGGTCATATGGGCGATGGTCAAAAATCTTCCATCTCCAGGCTGAGAAAAACTCCTCAATGGGTTTGAGGAAAGGGGAGTAAGGGGCAAGGAAATGGGACATCATCCTTAAATGGGCTTCAAACCAAGCTGTGACTTGACGAGAATGGTGGAATGCCACATTCTCCCACGTGATGACATATACTGACAAGAGGTCTCTCACCTGTCCTACTTCTACCTCGGGCCCAGTCTTTCGTGCAGTTCTTCTAAAAACAGAAGGAGGAGGTTGGTGTTGCTAGCGGCAATCTGACATTTATGCAGGAAAGCACCATTGTTTGAGATTGCAGCACACATGGTGATGTTGGCCCCTTTCTGGCCCGGCACGTTAACTGTTGCTCTTTGGCCTATTATGTTTCTCCCACGGCGACGCCTTTTCATCAAGTTGAAGGCAGCCTCATCAACGTATACAATTTCATGTGGGATATGATTGGCCTCGAACTCCATGACTCTCTGAAAGTAATTAGACACAGTATATGAATGTCTATATTGTTCCTTTTCCACTCAAGATCAGCTCAAAGAGTCCTCTTTTAGAACATATGATCATTGGAGAAACATGAACACCTGAGTGTGATTTCTAGATTGGAACCAGCTGTGATTTGTACATTTGCTCAACTGCAATAAGCTGTTTGTCATTGATAGTGAATACATAAAATACAATTCAGGGAATAAATATTTATTCATAATATCAACAGTTGTTGACATTGACTATAGACTGTATAATTTCTGTTTTGAACATGATATTATCTGTTATTACATGCAGTGTGAAAGCAATTGTAAATTTGGTTTTAAAATTAAATAGTTTTGGTGTTAGTGGAGCTTGTGTGTAAAGGAAGTTTAAGCATTTTAAATTTGCGGTAAGTGTAAGTGTTTGTATCAAAGCACCAAAAAAAGTGTTAATTGTATCGCCTACGTAGACCGATGTTGTGCTAATCGTGTTAAGAGTTTAGGAAAGTTGTTAAATGTATTGAAAAAAACTGTCTTAGCAATTGTAAAAAACTGTAATAGTTGGCATTTTGAAGTTTCTATGAGATTCTCAGTTTGAGCTACAGCTTGACTTTTTGACACCATGTTAAATCAATGGGAAAAAATCCCAGCATTCTTAGCAATTTCCTAGAATTATTTAGTAGTACCAATATGAAAAAAAGACATGCAACTTAAGTCAGACCAATTTAAAAAAAGATAGAAGTCAGTAGCTTCAAGAGTTTAGGAGGTGAATTTGTCAGAAATTTTGACGGGAATAAAATGAAATAAAAAGTAGATTTTAAAGTTTGGTACCAAACTTTGATGTTGGCTTAGATAAATTCAGAGAAACAGTATTTTTAAAAAACTAAGTAAGTTTCCTGGTGGAAAGTTGGTGTGGCCTAGTTGATGTAAGCAAATTTGGTGTCATGTAACATCCCACTCTCCACTTGGGGTAAAATAAAACAACTGCCACATCTGTATGTTGCTTCTGAGATAGCTGAAATTCTGTGGGAAAATGGGTGTGGTCTAATCCATTATGCAAATTAGACATCATTTTATAATTCAGTCTTCCCTAGGGTCAAGATAAAACAGCCCCCACATCCGTAGGTTGATATGTTTCAGAGATATTGGCATCATATTTAAATCGAAATAAGAGTCAAAATAAAACAAACACTGCACCTATAGGTCGCTTCATTTTCAATATATTTGACTTTAAAGTTTCTATCGTAAAGTGGACGGGGCTTAACGTTATTATGCAAATTCAAGCATTGATAGACTGATGTCTGCTTGATTCTTGCAAACTAATTATTACTAAATATTACACAAGATATTTTGCAATGGTATTCCTATTGATCAATCATCAGTGAGTCCTTCCCATTGATTTTCAATGGCCATTATAAATAAAATAAATTACAATTTTATTATAAACCAAAATTTGGGCTTTCTGATGAGCTCATTTGAGCAGAATAAACCTAAATATAGTAGACTGAGGATAAACAAAGTTCTTAGATTACTATTTGGGGATATGTAATGTCAGATTTCACATTTCGAGGGAACCAACTTTTTAGTATAAATAAGGTTTTAAAAATTTAAATACATACTCCTTAGTTACATTTCCACCCTCATATTCCCTGCTTCAAAAGGCTAAATGAGAAAAGACAGATTTTCGTGAGAACTTTCAAAGGGATGTTGAGAAGAGGTTTTTCAGAAATTGTTTAATTGGAATGGGACTAGTCCCTTGAAAGAAATTCTTTGCTTTGAGGAAATTAAACACTCCATCTAAACAAATGAGAGAATGACTATCTGTTGTCAAAGTGCAGAGTTTGACAATTGTGAATGGTACATTTGCTCTTCCTGTACTTGCTCTTTTGTAATTCCGATTACATCTTACATCTCTTTTTCTCCCACTATAGGTTCATATCCTCGACTGTCACTCAGTTTTCGTATCAAGAGAAACATTGGCTACTTTATCCTGCAGACTTACATGCCCTCCATCCTGATCACAATCTTGTCCTGGGTCTCCTTCTGGATCAACTATGATGCTTCTGCAGCTCGAGTGGCTCTGGGTAACCTTTAATTGTCCTTTCGAAAATATTTTTTTTCCCTTTATAGAAAGTCTCACTGTATCTGCTCCTGATTCATGACACATGCAGGTTAGGTGTGGTTGAGACACTTAATTCTATTTGAGTACACTAGAGCAATATATCCAACATTTCTCAGTTAAAGCTAGTTTTTAAAAACTGACCCTTAACTGATAAAGATGATTGTGAGACGTCTTTGTGGAAGGCAGCGAAGGCTTGCAGACTCTGACACATTGAGCCGTAGGAGAATCACACCATTTGCAGTAGATGCCAGTTCTTCTTCTCTGTAGCAGAGACAACTTCACCCAAGAATAATTTTTTCTTCCATCCACAGTATAAACGGATAAAGCAAAGATGTTTAAACTTGAGGGACATAAAGAAGTAGTGTTAAGTTTGGATAAAATTTTACAGTTGACCTAACTTTACTGTGATTTAGCAAGGTTGCTGAATTGTCTATAAATATGAATAAAAATAAAAAACCAAATGCAAATTTTTTGAAATTAAATTTTTTTTCATTTATAAAGGCAACATCTGTTTTTTCGAAACAAGTCCAGGTAAAGCAGTAAACAGTAGATGTAAATAGAGCCCGGGTATTTAGAATATTTACAATTACATGAATGGCCCCCTGTTCTATTGTTCAAGCGTTTACTAGTTTGCGGTGCAACACATACAGAGGAAAAAACTTTTATTGATAAAGCATGCAATATACAGCCTTGCAAACACAATCTGAGATTGAGAGGAATCCTGAGGAAAACGGGCAACCTGAGCACTGACTGTAGGACCTGAGACATTATGCGACAGACTCACAAGATGCGTGACCGTTACGCAAGCTTAATGCAGATCTGTTAATCATAAAAATAAGTGATTAGTCATTTATTGTTCATAATTCATCCTTAAAAAAACGTCTTACAGCATCTCAAACTTCGAAAGGAGAGTCAATCGCTATACACAACCATTAAAGGTGACATAATCAAAGAATATCTTATCCTTTATACACACTGAGGGAAACAATGATCTGTATTTCCAAAAAAAATTGTTCATAAAAAAACAGTATCAGTACAGCGCCCCTTCCCTTCGGCTTGTCTCTGTCCCCTCACACCTTCACAAGGTGATTGAGGTGGCTTAGTCTCGTTATACGGGAAGAGATTCAAGTCCTCGTGTACAGTATGACTGGCTGATACTGGCACAGAAACAAGGTCTTATGTCACCTCAGCCGTAGGGCCTTCAAATCAACCCAGAAGATGCTGTCTGAACCCCAGCCTGAGCATATCCTTCTCGGTATGGAAATAAACTCGTTGAACATGTGAGCTTGCCTCCCTGGAGGCCATGCCCTAAGCCTTCTGAAGGCACCGTGCAGTCAAATTTGTGCAAATGTGTGGTCCCTCTGAAGAACATCCAGAGACTCCTGGCCATTCTGCAATAGCGATTATTCCACACATGAGATCACTTCAGCCTGGCTCAAATTACAAGTTCTGTCGTGAGCATGGTAGTGGGGCAACTAAAGGTGAACATGACACCTCGTTGCCGCCTCCATCTCTGTCTTTATAAGGACATCCGGTTCCTCCATGCCAGTGTCCCCCTGGAGGACCTGCCAGGTGCATAGTAGTGACTACTGATGATTCAAAGACCAGGTGGAGTGCTATATGCCAGAAGCACTGGAGTTGTGCAGTGTCCCTAGTGGTAAAGCACTTCAGGAGACTGCTGCAGGGATATCGCATGCTGGTCAGGACGGATAACATTACAGTGATGGTGTATGACAATTAAAAAGGAAGGAAATGCTTACCCCGTTGTCAGCTCTCGCTCGCAGACAGCTCCTCTGGAGTCAGCACTGGGAGCTGTCCCTAGTTGGAGTCCATACTCCCGGCAGGGTGAACCAATCAGCAGATACGCTGTCTCGTTGGAAACCCCTGTCAGAAGAGTGCCAACTCCATCCCTGGCGGTCCAGCAGATCTGAGAGCGATTTATAGCGGAAGTAGACCTGTTCCCCACCCAGAGAATGCTAAGTGCTGGCTGTTATATGCTCTGTTCTAGGCTCCTTTCGGAATAGATGCACTGGCACATTGTTGCTCCAGGAAGAAACGCCTATATGTGATTCCCCCTGTGAGCCTCCTTGCATCCCTCCTGTGCAAGATCAGGAAGGATGAGGCAGACGTCCTAATGGTGGCCCCTTACTGGCCCAATTGACCTTGGTTCATAGAACTCTGCACCCTCTTGACAGTCCCTCCCTGGACAGTTCCCCTGCAATCTGACCATCTGTTCCAGGAATGTGGGCACAAGCACCTGCGCCCAGACATCTGGAACTCCATGTCTGGTACCTTAGGCGCGGAGAAAACCTGGTTTGGCCATGTCTGTGGTTCAAACACTTTTAAACACTGTGTCTCGTCAAAGCTTAATATGCTGGCAAGTGGGATTGGTTCGTCGACTAGTGTTACTCTCGCCAAGTAGACCCAAGCAGTTGCCCTGTTGAACTCATGCTAAACTTCCTCAAAGAGCTTTGGATTGAGGACTGTGTCCATTCTACCTGAAGGTTATATCGCTGCGATTCTGCCTGTCACTTCCAGGCAACACGCTGAGACGATACGAGTTAACAGTCTGACTCTTCTGAGACGCCAGAAGGGTTAGACCCTCTAGGCCATCCTTAGTTCCCTCCCTTCTATTGTCCTGAGAGGACATCAAGATCATCCATTTGAGCCCCTTGACTCAACTAAGTTTGGTTAACTAAGCAGTGCTCCTGATCATGTTAATCATGTGACCTTGATTAGAAGATGGGGGATCTGCTGGCACTCTCTGTTGATGAGACCTGCTTAGAGTTCGGGCCTGGTGATGCTAATGTTACTCCTAAGCCCAGGCCTGGGATGTTCCCAAGGTTCCTACCATCCCCTTACAAAAAAAAATCAGCTAGTCAACCTCCAAGCTCTGCCCGGAGAGGAGACAGCATCAACCCCTGGTCCCAATGCCCAGTTTAAGCGCTGAGGTTCTATGTAGAAGGACCCTAAACCTTAGAAGTTCTGATCAACTATTGGTATGCTTGGAGGACAGTTGACGATATGGAAGACTGTCTCCAAACAGAGGTTGGCCCACTGGCTAGTGGAGTCCATCTCTACCGCATACACAGCATCCGATGTCCCTTGCTCCCTGCAGTTGAGAGCCCACTCCATGAAGGATGTCGTGACCTCCTTAGCGATGGCAAGAGGACTCCGCTGGCAGAGATCTGTGTGTTGGACACCCAACACCTTCGCCAGGGACTATAACCTGAGCATAGTGCATTCCTTGAAAGGCTAACCCTCGAAAACTTTTGCTCTAGCTAGTTCCATCTATGCTATCTTCCCTCTAAAACACCTTTCCCCAGTTGTTCAAGGTGCATTATTCCGTAGGTTGAAACCGTACATGTATTAAACTGCCGGAAGTTTTAAGTCCAGCCTTCGAGGTAGTCTGGTACTAGTCAGTATGAGAGAGTGTTTTGACTGACCGCCCATTAAAAATGAAGTCTATACTTAAGGCCAGTATGGAGGACGGCCTGGTCAGTGCCAGACTATTGATGTACCCGGCTTGCCTGGCCGTCCGCCGATGTGGAAGGACCTAGGTTGTGGTGTTTTGCAGGGTGTTCCCATAGTCTGTACCGACATAAGTTAGAGTGACTGTCTGATGGGAAACATAATGGTTACTTTTGTAACCCCCGTTCCCCAAATAAGGAATGGCGACTTATGTCCCCCAGCCCCAACTGTAAGGTCGTGAGTAAGTCTGGTTGCTTAGGGGGTGAGTACGGCTAATGCCCTGCTTGGAAATGATTTCAAATGACAGATCTAACAGCCTAGATGTTTTCAGAATAATGTAGGAATAATTAATGTGTTGCCTTTTTGCATGTGTATAAAATTATGTATTTGGTATTGAGCTTGGAGCAGTGGAACTGTGTGATTTTCTAACACAGGTGTTTTATTCTATAGTAATAATTTTTCCACAGTAGATTGGCTTAAACAATTTCTCCTTTATGAACGAACTTTCTTATCATGCATACCATGCTGTTGCTGAAACAACCAAAACTGCTCTTAATTCAGAAGCACCACACTGACAATCATTTCTTTATGGGACGGAAAAGATGGCGTAGTGGTGCAGGTGGTTGTTCTGTAACTGGAAGATTGGCGGTTCGATCCCTTCTAGGGCCATTCTGAGGTTGTGTCCCTGTGCAAGCCACTTTGCAAGCTGGCCTGAATGGATGTGTGTGACTGGTGGGGGGGTTGGTGGTGGGCAGGAGGCCGTAGGCACCGCAGAATGCAACCATGTCCTGTCAGACTGCCCCAGGGCAGCTGAAGGCTACCAAGATAGCTTATCACCACCAGGGTGTGAATGTCGAGTGAATGAATAATGCTCTCATAATTTGTAAAGCGTACAAACGTAACATCAGTAATATTTAAAAAAAAAAAAAGTTTTTACCTTATATGAACTGTAATGAACTAAAAGTACTGTGAGAATTTTTTTAAGGTACACCTAAAACTTAAAAATTATTTATAGACTCTTGCTTATCCATTTAAACTAGCAGGTCATTATTTTAAATACATATTCTGAATGAGCAGAATTCAAATGAGGCATTTTAATCTAGATTAATATTTGAAAAACTATTTAACATTAACTTATAAATAACAAACAATAAGAATGGTTCATGACTTGTCTTGTGTAATGGAAAAATGTCTTGTGTATTGGATATCTCATTAGTAGCGATATTAATGTCTATCATTTTAAGACTGGTTAAATGGTATATTCACTTTTATATGGGAGGTGCTTTGGTAGAGCAAGAGAGAGAGAGAGAGACGGGAAGTGACATTGGATCCAGCCCACTTGGAGGTTTTAATTTGGGGCAACAAGGCAGATTGCCCCCTTTCACTTCCATCCTCTCTCCCTCTTGGGATGCGTGCACAACAATGGATCTACATTTACAATTCAATGTATGTATGATTTGTTAAGTTTCTTTAGTAAATTCTGCAGTTATGTTGGTAATTATGTCTCCAAATAATTATTTTCCTTAACACTTGCTAGCTTGCTGGATCTAATTTTCTATGTGTCAAACACTTTTTGATTCAATCATCATCAAACACACCTATTGCACTAATTAAAATCCTGTTGGTGTAGCTTGAGTAGAATAGAAGAACATAGTTGCAACTAAAATATACAGTGCATTAGCCCTCCAGTTCCGGAGTTGGAGACCCTTGCTCTGGTCTGTCATGCGCCACAGTATTTTTTTCATGTGATTGCAGTACCAGTTTTGGCCACAAACATATAAACATCATCTTTACAGTGACCTTTTTGTTTTACTTACAGGTGTTACCACAGTGCTCACTATGACAACCATCAACACCCACCTGAGGGAGACTCTCCCAAAGATCCCCTATGTGAAAGCCATTGACGTCTACCTCATGGGCTGCTTTGTCTTCGTTTTCCTGGCCCTGCTCGAATATGCCTTTGTAAACTATGTGTTCTTTGGACGGGGTCCACAACAGCAGAAGAAGATCAATGAGCGGCTTAACAAAGCCAATAACGAGCGCCCCCGCTACGAGGAGAAGCGTCTGAGGGAACAGGTTTGCAAGATCACATTCAAAACAATAATTTTTTAATGGACTCAAATAATTAATTTAATGGAGTCATGGAGGCAAATTAATTGCATTTGTAAGAAGAACTTCACTACAAGTTCTATCAATGCAAGTTTTGCTTGACTGATTTTTTTTTATAAGTTTTATAAATGAAACATTTTATTGCCAATTAACCATCTCTTTACTTAATCAAGAAATGAAGTTTCAATAAAAACATGTAATAGATTTCTGATTAAGAGCTTGAAATGTTACAAATTACTTTGTCATCATGTTATCAGATTAAGCCATTCAGCGTCTATGCCATAGGCCTCTCAGTCAATCTAGGTAGCATTACTCACAAGTCATAATTTGCATCACCATAATTTTCAATGGCACTTCTGTAGAGTCAAACTAACCAACATTTTTTTCTAATGCACAGATTCCTAGTTAAATAATAGCCTGCTAGGAAGTTCCTAAGATGGTGTTAAAATTATGCATATTACTATATATTAAAATGATTACAATATACAATAATTATAATATATGTCTTGATCTCTGACTGAACTGCATTATCAAAGTTTTTATCAATGGATAAAGAAGAGTATTTTAGGATAATGATACATTATTAGAGGCTGTGAAGATTAATTATATTTCATGTTTTCTCTATCTACGTAAGCTCTGTGTCATAAATAAACAAACAAAAAACAAAAAAAATTTTTTAAAGACATTGGGTTCAGTCTTAGGTTTTTTTTTGCTTCACAATGGAAGGTCACCATTTTTTTTTCTTGTGATTAATACTTAGATCAATCTAGCATTTTTCATCATTCATAGATTGTTTATGGAAGTCTCCTAATGTCTTAATGCTCAGAATGCCTTGATAAAGTGGAATCATCCACTTTGCCATCGTCTTTACCATTGGTGCATGAGAGACTAACTGATTTATACCATCTATTTTCTAGTAGTTGTGCAACTCTTAATGATGCCCATTTCCAATACATGCTGGGTTTGAAGAGTATTTGTGACAAATAGAGACTAGACTCTGTTAAGATATGGTATGTAGCAAATGCCAATCTCCATTAACCCACCGCCTTCCCCCTAAACAATCCCCTTTTTCCTGAGCTCCCACGATCCTGAAATAAATGATAAGTTTATTTTCATGTCAAAAAGGTATTATCAGATGATATCGAGGAAGGGAGAAATTGTGTAAATTGTGTTGTTTTGTCTCCATATCCAATCATAATTAGCAGTATTACAAGTACATTTTCTGGAAGCACCCCAAAATAAATCAGGTATTTGTCTGGATGTGTGAAAAATCACACATTCTAGCAAAATTATTGTAAGCCACAACATCAAAATCTAGGTGATAAAACAATGTGTACATTTTACAAAGACAACCAAGTTGCTACATGTTAAGCTTTTTATTGCTGGTTTAATGTTATATTATTTTGCTTCTTTTTTACCTCTGACTCCAGGACTCCATTTCAACACCGTTTCAAAGCAACACCCTCAGGTCCTATACACAACGAAGAAATCTGTATCTCGAGGAACAAAGAAAAGTTGGGGTAAATGCTTTAGTTTTCATATGAGCAGCTTAAGTAAAGATTAGTCAACTGTCAACTGTGTCAATGCAGAGGCTTTATAATTTATTCTTAACTTTTGAAGGGAGCATCCTCTCCCTTAGGACAAAATTTGATATGTGCATGCACTTAATCACATCTTGAAAAGTATGCAAATCTTTCAATTGTTAAAAATCTAATATGTGACATTCCAGTCTCACTAAATCTTTTGTTTAAAACACAAAACTTGTCAATAGTCATGTAACCCCAAAACATTCTGAACCCATAAATGCTTTGTTCTTACTTGCAAAACAACTTATCATATGGACAACTTTTGTGATATAAGAACATTTTAGCCTGCCAAAGATATATAATTGGAATGAAAATATTTTGCATTTTGAGGAGATACGTCCAATTTGGAAGCATAAGGGAGATTTAGAGAGACAAAGTCCATTCACTATAGACTCCAAAGGTGGTCAGGACAACGCACGCTATACTGAACACCACATTTCAGTTATCAGTCAGAGCCAGAAATGGGTCTCTGCTCCCACTGTGCCAGGAGTGTCTCCTGAAGTAGGAGCAGTAATATTTGTATCATATTTCAACATTTCTGATTAAGACACACACTCGTGTAACATTTGAAAATGGTCTTAAAATAACCTGGCAAGACCAATTTGTCTTCTCAACTACAATGGATTGTGTGGGGGCGACAGCAGAAATGCTGAGCTGCCTGGAGCAGACCAGAGGTGATCAAACAGTCGGGTTCACATAAGCCAGGAAGACATACTACTGCACCATTATAGTGAGAGGGAAGACCATTATGCAGCGGTACTTATGTCGGAGTCGCGTCACGATATGCTCCCGAAGAAAGCAAGGTTGGGTGGCAATATCCACCAAACAAACAGTGAATGTGTAGCGTTAATCATAAGCCATACTAACAACTACCAACAGACATCCAGTAATCTCGCTCATTGTAACAGATTTACTAGTCTGTGGGACTCAGAACCTGATTGCCAATAAGAGTGACATGAAGCACACTATCGTAGTAATTTAAATCATTAGCTAGACTTGTGAAAACAACAACATGAACACCAACATGTTTACTCAATGAATGAGGCTGGTGTGAAACGACTCGCAAAATGTTGCCAGTCAAAGAGAGGAAGACAATGCTAGTTGTCTTCAAGTTGAGGCTAAAGTTATCAGAGTGTCGTTTCCAATGTAAGTAAAAAATTTGAAATTCACCAGATTTTCCTCCTCTTTACTAGCTCTCCTCTGAGCAAGATCTGTTTAAGTCAAAGGCCTCAAACTCGATTCCTGGAAGACGGCAGCCCTGCACAGTTTTGCTCCATCCTTAACACACCTAAATCCACTGAAAAAAAAAACTGGAAAAACAGGCCCTCCAGGAATTGAGTTTGAGACTCCTGGTTTAAGTCTTGAGCTTGCAAAACGCTTGTGGGTTGTCGTACAGCATTGTGTGTCTGCAGACTTTTACTATAAGTTAGCTATTGTCTGTGACTTTCCTCCGGACAATGCCTCACCAGTCTAGAGCAAGCTGATCGGTTGAGGGAAACTGATTTCTCTGCCTTTGTCTTGACCACAACATGTGCATTTCTCCGCCACCACAAGAAAGCTCCTTGCTCTAAACACATTTCCTGTCTGAAGTTTAAACGGCATGATTTATAGTCATTGTTTTGTGGACCAAACATGTTCTTGTCAATTTTTAAAGTCCATATATGGGCCCTTTCATGGGAGATATGTTTTCTTATATTTCTGAGATCATGATTTATTGAATGAATGAATATTTGGAGCAGCCCCCCTGCCTCCTTGTTTTATTATGTCAAATAATTATTTATTTATTTTATTTGGTTTAAAATTACATGGAGGTAAGTGATTCATGTTGTGGGTGGCATGTCTTTTTAAGAATTGTTACTTTCTTTTTTTAACATCCCAAGGTGGACGCTTATGGAAATATTCTTCTGACCACTCTGGAGATGAACAATGAAGTGATGCCATCTGATGTGGGCAGCAGTGTCAGTGACTCAAGAAACTCTGTCATGTCCTTTGACAGCTCTGGAGTGCAGTTTCGCAAGCCCATGGGCTCTCGGGATGGGTTTAGCCATCACTCTCTGGACCGTGGTGCCATGCGCAGTCGTGCCAACTGTCGACTAAGGAGGCGCTCGTCAAAGCTGAAGCTCAAAATCCCCAACTTGACGGATGTTAGCACCATTGACAAGTGGTCTCGGGTAATTTTCCCGATCACTTTTGGATTTTTCAACCTTGTCTATTGGTTGTATTATGTGAATTGATACCCATTCGCCTAGGAAACATGGGCCATATTTTGAGAGCACATTAAATTGGCTTTGATACATTTGGAAAATATGTGTACACATATATGAGAAGCTGGTACATATGTATATGCATATTTCTATATATTATATTTCTATATACACATATGTGTGTAAACTCTGAAGAACTTTTCTGATGTAAAAACAACCATATTCTATAGAATGACTTGAATGTTTAAGAATAACACAAGAGAAACATTTCAAGTGTTTGAATTCTTTTTCCTTCTGAAGCTAATGACAAATAAGACCAGTCAGTCCCCATTCAAAGGGTATGGAACTGAAGAACTGCATGATATTTTTGTTAAGAAAAGATCGCAAGAGAAAAAGAACATTATGGCTTTTTATTGACACTGTAATCAGCCCGACCGCAGCTCATGAAATCAGAAGTGGCTTGTGCATTTCGGGCTCCAACCAAGCAGAATCTTTGAAACCCATTCACTTGCTTTCCTCAAACCTATGGGATTGACTCATGGAGGAGTCCACCTCTACACTTTATAGCATCTTCTTTGGAATTATGCTATGCCTTGATTTTACAAGTGACAAACCTGCTCTTTAATGGACCTCACCTCTGGTCAGTGGTTAACAGTGGATGGCCATCTTGTGTTCTAACCAATACACCTTGCCCAGAGTCAGTACCTTTATTTTCTCTCTTCCCTTTCTGTGAATTCTCCTTTCTTTAAACTTTACTCGTAAAACACAACCATACTTTTGGAAGGGATCACTTAAACATGTTCTAGAAGTAGTTCATCAATAGATAAGTCACCAGTATACTCCATTCATCTGGAATTTCTAAAAAAGGGAAAAAAAAGGTTCATTCAGTAGCCTTGTCGACATGTTCAAGTAGTGTAATTGTTCTTGCTTTTTATTCTTGTTCCTAGTGCATTTCAGATGTTCTATTGATTCATCTTGTAATTTGTTTTGTTGATTGGATCAGAAGGAAGTGCTTAGTGAGCTGTAATGTTTTGGATTTGAAATTAGTCCATTAATGATGTGAAATGTGTACAAAATACAGAAGGACAAAACTTGTTATGTATTCAACGGAGGATGTGATCATGTTTAGTTTGAGTCAACCTCTCTGCCCATAGATGTGAGTTGGTATTGTATATACTGAACCATTGTAGTGCACCATCCCTGAGAATGATCCTCTCAGATTTTTTTCTCTATTCTCTAAAATGTGCCTGTCGAAAACCTGGCGGATGTATCCTCAGTTTATCAACCAGTGAAAGAGGGCCGAGTGACCCTTAATCTTTAACCTTTCACTTAAAGCACTGCAGACCCACCCACGGCTCTGATGTTCTACGTTTTGGGATTGAATCTCAAAGATGAAAACATCAACATAATCAGGAATAAAATAAGAAAAAATGCCTCTGAGCTAGTTCGGAGCAAAATTATATGTACGATATAAGCCATGAACTGAAGTGACAACCAAAAAGGCCTATAATCCATTTTGTTTAGCATTTGCCACTGTTTTCACCTAGTCTGACCTTTCACCTTTCACCTCATTATCAGCTTCACAATGGAAGGTCACCATTTTTTTCTTGTGACCAATACTTAGATCAATCTAGCATTTTTCATCATCCATACATCGTTTATGAAAGTCTCCTGATGTCTTAATGCTCAGAATGCCTTGACAAAGTGGAATCATCCAAATAAATACATCCCACATGTATTATGTGGAACTACATAGGAGCTAAATAGAGCTGAGCATAGATACATTAAAATGTGAGGAGTTCCATGTATTTGTGATTTGGAAACAGGGGGTTTGGACTTTTTCATTATAAGAGGAGGATCTTCTGAGCAGGCCTCAAACCTCTGATGTCAAAATCCATTGGCTCAAGAACCTAATTCCACCAATCCAACCATTCACTCTAACCACTTAGATAAACACACAACCAGGGAAAACGGAAGGAATCAAAGGCTTCTACTCAAGGTACTTCCCAGATCTTAAGTTCATTTTCAGCAGATCTACATAGAAGCAGGTTGTGATGTTTTTGTTAGTTTTTTTTTGTCTATTTGTTGTCAACACCTGTGCAAGAGAGCAAGAACTCTCCAGTGCAATGAGACATGCACAGTGTAGCAGTTATAATATACAGAAATTGGCACTAATCATGAATAGGGATCAGAGTGCTTTTTGCAGTGGAATTGGTTAGCCTTAGTTAGTAATTCCTAGTATGTTTTCAATATGCTGCAATGCTTTGTCAGTGAAGGGTCAAATATGAAGATGTACTGTACAGATTTTAATCATTCTCTTTAGTTATAAATTCATACATATATACTTTAAATATTGGAGTCTTTTACTTTCGAGTTTCAGCACAATATCTCCATCATTAACAGAGCATCTTTTTGAAAGGTATTCTGTATTGCAACCATAGTAACAATACTATTCAGGAGCCACCCACAATTATCTAGTACGATTATGAATATGAACACCTGCAGATATATTTTTCTACTAGATTTTACTAATCTAATTTATTAAGCGTTGCTTATGTATCTGAATAATTGATTCCATTTCTTATCAGGTGCATCATGATTGTATAATTTAGCTGTGTGCATAACCACAACCTCAGGCTACCATAATATAATAACCACTAGTGTAAAGGGTTACATATGAGAAGGCCTTCAGTTTTCAATCATTCTGAAAACTATCCGACCTTATAGAAAGAACCTAGTAGGCTCCTATCCAAAATAGACAATGTGATAAATCTTATCGGTCAATAAAATTCGCCACTTGTACACCCAGTGCACCTGGTAATAAACCCAAAGTCAACCCAAAGTTTCTTTGAGTAAAAAAGCTACTTGAAATGAGTGTGATCAGCTTTGCTGTATGAGGGGAGTAATTATGATGAATGGATAGTTCTGGAAATTGTAATGTCCAGTAAAGCTTGTCTTTATAGGATGAGATCAGACACTCCTACAGTGATACGTCATAGTCAGGGAAGATGATATTTTAACCTAGAAGCCATGCAGTGGAAATTATAATTTAATTTTTTCTTTTTTAAGTCAGAAATCAACAAAACAGACCTAAATGGTGTTTAACACACACATATATCTCTCGAAATCCAAAACTTTTTACCTACCCTTTTGAGTTGCTGCCTAACAAACTACATTCCAGCTGAATGGTTGGACACAGATCATTTTTCTCCCCTTCCTTGTGGCACAGATTGGATATGGTGCTCAAACATAAAACCCAGACCAAAAAAAATGGTTATCAAATTGGCTGTCAAATCCTTTTATAGTAAAATTGTGTCTTGTTTAGACTTGTTTAGACACTCATTACAGCATGCCACGAAAAGGATTTCACATGGGAGACACATTCTACAATGAATTTGCTCTTGGTCTACACCAAATGCATCCCACTACATATGTAAAAGCACAAAAAAGCAGAAGTAAACAGGATTTTGTTTGAGACCAAATGTAAATGACTGTACAGCTTACATACTAAGCAAAAGCCCCATGCTTCACTTAGGTTCAGTTTAAGGCCTTGTCCACATGTACCTATGTTTAGGAACATTCTTAGCCCTCTGGGGCACCTTCTGTTCAGGGGCTCAAAGCCTTTCCTTGGTTTTGCTGTTAACAAATTTAACATTGTGTTTTCATTGCGTTTACATGAAAAAAATATTTTAAATCCCAGAAATGGGGTTTATTCACAACAAAACTTAACAAGCTGTGATGTGGAGGGTTATGAAAGGAATCTGTCGCAGTTTCGATACTTTGTGTAGAATGAGTGTGGCAGTAGGTCTAGTAGGCGTGGTGGTATCTTCCATTCAGGGGCCTTGGATAGCAGGTTCAACTTCTCTTTCCTCCTATCTAAGGCAGTATTGTCTTGGAATTTTTTTTTGGTCACCTGCCCCGCCGAATCCCTTCCCCTCTAGTTTGCCAATTGTCTGACTCAAGATGATACACTCTTTCCATCTCCAGAAGTCTATCTTTCATCCTAAATTGTCCTCATATGCTGAATTGCAAGATTTCCTTTCTCTCAATACACTAATTACCAAGCAACTTTTCAGGGATGATCCTGTTTTTTTTTTTTTTTTTCAGATCAGCCATTACACAAGGTAACCTTGCCCTGACAACACCACAAGGTTTAATTTTTTAAGACTTTGCAATGTGTTATACAGCCATACTGTTCCAACTGGAATGTTATGGGTGTCCAATTAAAGTGGACAAGTGTTCATCATCATATTCTCGTGGCACCAGCACTCATTTTTTGGGGCACTGCCCCCTGCAACATTTGCCTTAACAAGATCACCAAGCATTTTCAATTACCTGAGCAATACAATGCAAATTCAACAAGGCTCAACTTGATTTAAGCCTTAAAACAGGGAAATTGAGTTACATACTTAGATTTAACTTGCCTTAACTTATAGTCAAGTTACCTGTTTTAGAACCTTATAGTAAATATAGGGAGAAAGTAGCAAAAATATCTTAACCTCGACTGTGGCTTTGTTTTCTCACAAGGGGTTTCAGACCTTAAACATTATACAAACCGATTAGATCGCAACAGACCAATAAGTATGTAGAAGTGGTTCAAAGTATTTTTGTATAATTTGATAAGCAGCGAAACTATTTTCCCCAAACACAGCATGACTACTAGTTTGTTTCTAAACTGATTAGCCTTCCTAAAAAGTACATCAATAGCGGTATTCTACAAAAATCTATTTGATCTGTTATTTGATCTGTTTAAAGCTCTTTGCTATCAGGGAACATATAAACTAAAGTGTATCCATGAACAAATCATGCCAACATTTTAGCTCTTAAAGTAAAATTGTATTATTTTATCACAGCTTTAGATAAAAATGCAGATTGGTGCTTTGGCAAAGGTCATTTGGCCAAATCACTATGTAGCAGTGAAGTATTTTGATATGTACAGTAGTTCCTCAGGCTACTGTTTCTTGGGTTGTTTTGTTAGTTTTAAAAGATCAACCCATCACTTATTTGCTCAACAGGCTTTTCTCTTGACTGTTGTTACTGTGTATGTATGGAAACTTTTCTCAACAAACTTGTTCATGGTGGATTTTTTAATCAGTTTGTCTTGTTTTGGTAACAAAAAAAATGTGAAAGAAATTGCTGCTATTTACCTCAAAGCTAGCTCGAAATAATATTTTTAACCTGTGACGTGTACATTTCTTTTAGCATTTATCCAATGCTTCTCACCTTAAAACTGTGCTTAAAAGAAAACAAAGTCTGTTTTTTACACTCTGTAAGGAAGCTCAGTGTGTCACATGGTGAAACAGATGCTGAAAAGGCTTTGAGCAGTTAGAATAGCATTATAAGAGCACTAGTGTTTAAAAAGAACACTCAACTTTTTTGGAGTTCAGCTAAGATGTTAAGAAGTGTTTAACAGTTTGAGAATCTGTTCTGCCATCCTCATGATCTGAATATAGCGCTTTTAGCATAGCTTAGCATATAATTTACATTGTTGTACCAGTGACAGTAGTTTTTCAAGTAATTTTTAAAGCCTATGTTTTGGTGCAGTGATAGCCTTCTCACATCAACAAAGCTGCATAATTAGACATACAACATTGGACTTCAATGAGAGAATCATTTCAACAATATTGTCTTGGAAAATATGAAAACTTTTATGAAAACAGCTCATACCAGAACTGGAGAAAATATGTAAAGTTGTTATCATAATGGTACAAAGATAAATAAAGTTGAGTGTTTCTTTAAAAACACAGTAGCACATTCTTGCACAACTATTGGATTGTAGGCCTTTTTTGGAGATTGTGTCTGAATTATGATTCACCTGTGATTTCCTGCCGGTTTTTACTGATGCACCCAAAAGTTGAAGTGGATTTTAAACCAAAAATCTAAGTTTTTCCCCACTTTACATAATTAAAAAAAAGTATTTTAAACAAATGTATAAGTTATTATTTTATCTATTTTAAATATAATTTGATTTACATTTTTTATTTTTTCACTATTTGAGGACAAGGGAATGTGAGTAGATTTTCACTTTTAAATGTTAGGGGACACATTTTCTTTAGGCCTTAGATTCTGCTTTAGTTTGGATTATATTGTGATTTTATTCATAGTTTTTCTTGGGAAAGAGCTATTGCATGTTTCACAAGATGGTTTGGCAGAGCTAATGTGTTTAAGTGACACAAAGTTATTTTTAATCTGCACACGACTCAAATCACCCATTTTATTCATGATCACATCATTGCCATTCACATGTTCAAAACACCATAGAATAGCTTTTCTTCGAACACACTGTTTTTGACTTTTCATACATCCATACATTAAGCAGGAGTAAAGGAAGTACAAAAACTGCTGAACTGATTTTAATGTGAATTTACTTGCCTCTTGTGTATATGTGTAATTACATGTGAATTGTATTGTACATATGATATCTTTTACTTATATTTCTTAATGCATGAACAAAAACAGGGCAGTTGGTAATAACAGCTAGCCTCACTGCTACTGGCATGGACAGCTTTTTGCAGCACCGGCATAACTTCTGCAAAGAAACGTTAAAATAGAGAAAAAAGACAAAGAATCAAGAAAATGTGTTCTCATAAAAAGAGACCGGTTTTATTTTGCATGTCATATGTTTTCATATTTATTTAAATTTTATTTTATTTTAAACTGGGAACTTATACCGTCCCGCCATTAAGACAGCCCCTTTGCTTCCTCTTGTTCATGTATATCCAAAAATACTATTGTATTAGAAACAAAGATAATTATTTGACAATTTATCAAAAAACAAATTTTTTTTTAATTTAAATAAAATTAATTATTTGCTGACAGTATTTGAAGTTAAAGGTTGTTAAATGAATTTGATTTTAGTTTTTTCATACAATAATTTCTAATCTTAGTTATCATTCTTAACCAAACTAGATTGATATTAAGAATTAGTAAATGAAACTACCCGTCGTAGTAACACTTAAAAATGAACTTAAAGCTGCAGTCCGTAAATTTTTGCCTTTTTGTTGCAACCTTCTTATGAAAAATAGAACTTTGGAAATCAACACAATTTACACCAAGTAATTTGTGACTATTTGTATTCCTCAGTCAATGTTTGACAAAATTGTTGCTCTGTTTGAATTGTAACATACTATTTCAGGTAAAAAGAAAATTACAACAAAACACACTTTCACAGACATTTACAGTTGAAAATGAAAAATTAGATTAAGGTTTTCGATGCTGGTCTAAAGTGTTTATCATCCCCAAACAATTGTACATCTGCCATGAAATACAAATCGGATGTTATCCCTTAGTGCTGTAGTCTAGCTGGATTAAAATGTTTTAAATATGATATTAAAAATGTGTTTTTTATCTGACGGGCAGCAGCTTCAAAAGAAAATGGCAAAGTGTTCTCTACTGTATCATGTCATTTCTACCCGCCTGTGTTTGTTGTATTCTTTGAATGTATTCTTTAAGCTCTTCATCGATGTTTTCTCAGAGGAAGGAACATATTTTTCAACTTTAAACCCTGCCCTGGAAGTAAATGCATTTTTGTTTTTTCTGTTTTGTACTGGTTTTGTTCTTATTAAAGGAACATTTCACCCAAAAACTGTTCCATTAAGATATTGTTTTGATTCTGTTGAAACATTGAGGTGTGATGATTTTTGCTTATTCATTCAGGTTGATTTGTCTTCATGAATTTCAGCATTTGTAAAGTAAAAAGGTTTTTTTTGTCAGTGCCAAATAATGTAATGTGTCAGTCAGCTTTTCTAGGTGTTTGAGCAAAACATGTTTTTTACTAATACAAGATGTTAAAGTATGTGGTTCAAAAAAGGGTTACCAGTAACCAACTGACTTTTTACAAATAAAGGCTTATAAGGTAACGAACAAGAAATCACATATTGTTTTGAATGTCATTGTGTGCAGAAATTATATCTTTTTGTCTTTCTGAAAAGTAATCCTTAGACAGTGTGAGAGAAAAAATAACACAGATGACGAAAGGCATTTAAATATACATATGTTGATAAGTAGATTTCCTTACATTCTCATGGTGATCATCTACGTGGCTTTGACATCACACCTTATGAAGACTCTGGAAGACTTATTCTAAAACTTCTTAGACCCAAAGTACAAACCTATCTGGATGCCCGTCAGTTCGCCTACTACTTCAAGGGATGAAGCTACGGTAATAGGGGTGGAGAGGAGAACATATGAGGAGAACAAGGGCTCTGGTGACGCCTGTTGACATTAAAGGGGTCAGTGTAAATGTGGTGGAGGAATACAAAACTGAACCTAATCTCACTGCAGTTTGTGAAATAGTCACGAAATGTAATCATTTAATTCATGCTCAGGTTCACAAACTTGAATCCTATTTATTTCAATAGGAAATATCTTTGTGCTACCTCCATTAATTTAGGTCTGCCGCCTGTGACCACATAAGCTGTATTTTTTTTGTTGTATGCTTTTCCTGACCTAATAACTTGTGATCTAAATGCCCTTAACAAACTAATAAAACCTCTTTTTAATCTGAGCATTATGGGGAATAAGTAACGTTGATAACAAATGTTACTCTGATTACATTGTTGACTACAGAATTTAATAAATAGTAAAAATCAAATCCAAATGAATAAAATCACAGTTTGAATGCAGATCAGATGGTGCACAAGTAAAATGTGAATAGATTTATTCTCTTCCAATAGAATTCCATTCTATTTTCTGGTTTCTGCTCCAACCTCAACTTGTTTTTGATGTTTTGTTCATTGCAACTGATGAACAGATCACAGTTCAAAGTGATTCAGAAAAGATTGGTACCCAAACTTATTCTGGATATAAAGTCCTTTAAATGTAATTTAATCACATTTTTAGTCACTTCGTGTTACATGGTAAAACATTTTGTTGCTATAAAAGTACACTCAAACATACCTAAAACATTCTTAAAATCAACACAACATAGTAAGTGTAAAACCTCTTAAAGTATTTTGAACTAAATAGACTGAATAAATGATGCTTTTAAGTTTGTAAATAAGTAACTAATCATCAAAAATAAGCAAAAACTATGAACAAGGATCTAATGATGCCTCATCTCACTCCAAACACGTATGAAGATGTTTAATTTTCACTCATGGTGCTCTATATAGAAGTGAGGATATTACAAACAGTGAATGTCTGAAGAGGAAGCCACTATCAAATAGCAACGGTGTTCCAAAAGAGAGAACATTTATATTTTACTTTTCTAACTTTCGTTTCCCGAATAGGGTAAGTAGACTTATGTCATTAACAACTATGGGAAGCACTGCTAGGGGCGCCCAACTCTACCCACACATTTTTAAAAAGATCTTTTCAAAAGATCATTCAGCCGACAAGCTGATAGTCACGTGATCGTGCCATCGCTCAAAAAGCTGATGTGAGCACATTGCTCTTCCTGTTGTGAAGCTGGAGCAATACTCCCTCTAGGCAACCAGACTAGGCTAGGGGACATAAATCTCTTATTCCCATTCGGGGAATGGAAGTTACGAAAGTAATTGTTACGTTAAGCCAGGCACATTATTATTCCGGTACTGAGCAGGTCCTGCTTCGTCCTGGCCATAGACTTAATTTTGAATGAGAGGTTGATCACATTAAAACCTCCCTTACCGACTCATACCAGAGGAGGGAGTGCATTTATCCCTGAGTTTGAAGTGAGATGCAAGAAGGCCGTACTTACCACCTCGAAAGCTGGACTTAGAACTTCTGGCAATTTAATATACGTTCGGTTTCAGTGAGGGACAGATACCCTGGGTAATAAAGAGATGCAACCAGTCCTTCATAGAGGGCACACACGTGAACAGTACATAGGACTACTCCATTTAATCTACTACAACAACATTTAATCCTTTGCAACTGGATGTATTGGTGGTATACCTACAAATTTCTATTCAGTTCTGGTGGTTTTGACAGTATATTAAGTAAAGGTATAAATGTTTAAAAGTATTTGACCCCTAGGTTTTAGAAGGGGAAAAAGGTAACCATTTACTTAACATTGCCATCATTGAAAATGTGTCCCACAAATAAACTAAAAAATGTAAAATAACAATCCTTAAGGAACTTATCAGTTTGAACAAGATTATGCTGAGCAAGGTAAAACAGTATTTGACCCCAAGGCTCTAGATGACGTCAAACGTCACCATTGACTTAACAGTGCCATTAAGAATTATTTGGAAATGGGTCCCATACTATCTCAAACATGAAACATATTAGAGACACAGGTGTTGGTTTGTGTTACTCATAGTGGCATGGAGAATTTTTGCTATATCTCCTCATGCTGGTACCACTAAAGGACTCTAGGTAATCACTGGGAATGCTGGGACATTTTCCCATTGACCTAACATGGGGTCAAACTTTGTCAAGCTGTAGTTAAGATTGAGTGTTAAGATAGAAACTCCAAACTCACAACACTTAAGGGACTTATCATTCTGAACAATAGCATTCTGAGGAAGGTGCAAAATTATTTGACCTTAAGGCTCTAGACAGGGTCAAATGTCCCCATTGACTTAACATTGCCATTAAGAATGAATTTGAAATGGGTCTCAAACACGAAACAAGCTATGGCATGGCAGAATTTATATTTTCACTTTTCACTGCAACAAACGAAGTGGCATGCATGTGTAGCGTTTGTTTTATCTTAATCCTAGTGGAGACTGGAATTTAACATGATACCAAATTTGTTAATTCAAAGTGTTTCCTCCCAGCTCTGGGAGATTCTGTAACTTTTTAGAGCCAATAAGTAATATTTCTGATTTGTCAGGATTTAGCACAAGGAAATTTTCCTTTATTTAATTATTGATATCAGTAACACATTCTGAAATTTTATTTAGCTTTTAAAGGTTGTTGGCGGCAGCATGTAGATTGAGAATAGAATAAGAACAGAATAGAATCTTTGTAGAACTCCATACTCCACTGCTATTGCGTCTGATGAGTCTCCATTTACATGTACAAACTGACTCTGGTCAGAGAAGAAGAGTTAAACCATCTCAGAGGCTGTCCCTGGAATCCTGGGTCATTCTCTAGTGTTTCGAGGAGAATCCTGTGATCTATTGGATCGAAGCCTGCACTGAGATGGTTTAACTCTTCTTCTCTGACCAGAGTCAGTATTAGAGAAAGTTGTATTAGCACAGATAAGCTCCTTCTTACAGAAGAGCAACTGTGCTAATACAACTTTCTCTAATATTTTTGACAGGAATGGAAGGTAAGCGAATGACCAATAGTTGGATAACTCAGTAGGATCCAAATGCATTTTCTTAATTAGTGGTTTAATGACTGTATTATTGAGCTGTTTAGGAACTTAAACTATCGAACATTAGGTTAGATAGCAAAACATTAATAGAGATGGTGAAGAGCCTTAGAACATCAACATGCAGTCATGACACTCTACCAACAGTCTAGAAAAGGAACTATTAGAAGTTATAAACACTTCCTTGTGCTCCAGCTTTTCCCCCAGATCTTTTAAAACCACAGTGGTAAAGCCACTACTGAAAAAGACAAACTTAGTACTGTACTGAGCAACTACAGGCCCATCTCATATCTCCCTTTCATTAGAAAAATTTTGGAAAAGGTTGTGGCAAAACAACTAATTGAATTACTGACCCAAAATTAACAATAGATTGTTATCAGTTGGGTTTCAGAGCTCATCACAACACAGGGACAGCACTACTGAAGATAGTCAATGACATTCGGTTAAACACTGATTCAGGAAAAGTGAGTCCTGGTTCTACTCGATCTGAGCGCTGACCAACTATGTTGGTCTTTCAGGAACAGTGATAAAATGGTTCAGATCATACTTAGAAGGAAGACGTTTCTATGTAAACATAGGTGATTACATGTCGAAGTGGACTGCAGTATCTTGAGGAGTCCCTCAAGGCTCAATCCTTGCTCCTTTTCTCTTTAACCTGTACATGTTTCCACTGGGTTTTCCCAACGATGGGTTGCGGCTGGAAGGGCATCTGCCGCGTAAAACATATGCCAGAGAGTTGGCGGTTCATTCTGCCGTGGCGACCCCGAAAGGGAAGAAAGCCGACATGAAGATGAATGAATGAATGAATGTTTCCACTGGGCCAAATTAAAATAATTTTAATTTTTTATATCATTTATTATTGTTTTTGTTAAACCTATTGTTTAGCCTTCTATGGCTTGATCAGCCTTGTAACAGGACACAAGGCTATCAGTTGAGAAAGAAAGCTGAACCAGAAGAGTCAAAATTGTATATAGGTTTTAATACTGAGTTGAAAAACACTTTGTCTAATGAATAATTTGTAAACGATGGGTTGCACTCCTCAAAGCAAACTAGATTGTTATAATTTTAATGTTTAATGTTGTTTCTCAAATTAAAACCAGAGAGTTGTTTTGGTTAGACTAGTTGTGCGATTGTAATCTTAAGAGAGCTAGAAAACCGAAGAGCTAGTTTTCTGTGATTAATGATAGTTATATATAGCTAAAGTAACTTAAAAGGCTGGGAACAACAGAGATCAAACTGAATTATTCAATGGCCCATGTGTTAATTTATAACAGAGTTGATATGTTTTCATCCCTGTTTGAAAAACAGAGAGAGTAAAAACACAGGCACTTAAGCCAGTTTGTTAGCTTTAGCCTGCTGGAGAAAGAAACTGTTTGGGTTGAGATGCTCTTTCTGGTGTTGATATAACTTTACTTTAGCAGAGTGTGGGTTAGTTTTCTGTTGTTATATAATGATAACGGTTCGTTAGCAGAGCAAAGATTTTTACTTTGTTTTAGGAGTTTTATTGATGTTAACAGCAAGCAATGCTACCACGTTGATGGTAGCTTGCTTTAGCCCCATGGCCTATGAAATTCAGAAAAGTCTTTATAAGAAAAACAAGTGGTTAAATGCATTAATAATGTTAAGGAAATCTTAGTCTGTTTTAGCTAATTAGTCGGTTGTGATGCTTGAAGTAGACTTTTGATTCAGCTTCTTGGAAGCGTGTATATGCTAGTTCAGCACATGACAAACAGCAGAGGGCTGATGTGACGACAGCGGATGTGACATGAAGTTTGTACTCAAAAGGTTTGCACTAATGTTGCACTAATCAAAGAGAAATCTTCTTAAACAAAAATGATCTAAAATAGTAAATATGTAAAAATGTCATATCTCATCATTATTTTATTTGGCCAGCTTTTGCTTGGGTTCACTAGTTATTTGTTTACATTTTGATCAGTTACATTTTTTTTAAGTAACACTGATCTTTTAAAACCACCTTTTAGATGCACCCCTATTAGTTGCACTAGATAACAATATATTTGTTTTCTGTGTTTTATATAATTTAAGTTAATGATAGAACTGAAGTACATGGCTTTCACACATACAAGAATTTGCAGGAAAGGTCATTGTGTTCATTTGCTTATTTTCAGCCTTAATGACTACTGAATATTACCCATCCTTATGTATTATTTAGCTTTGAAGAGTGCCGCAAACCTGTAGCCACTGACTTTCACAGTATCTAATAAATAAACCATCCAAAGTACACAGCTCCATCAGGTCGATCTCACTGCCGTACTTAATATCCCATAAGTCAAAAACGTGTGTTCATCAATGAAACCCCATTTTCTGGTGCATCTAATCCAGCAATGAATTAAAAAATTTGTAAAAGTATTTTCTATTATATATATTTATACGTTTTAGGGAAAATGTAGTCAAATTTCTCAGAGCGAAGTTTTCTGCTCAGAAGTTACGTGAACATTAAAAAATTTTTATCACTTATGAATTTACTAATAATGGACACCTGTCTCTCATTGAACCCTACTAAAGCAATCTGTTGTCTATATTCCACAATTCTGTGGTAAAGTTTGAAAATGTTCCCACTGACTCAGAGGCACTTAAGGGGCAGATTGAAGAAAATCACTGTAGCAGACCAGAGAAATGTGCCGCCATTTCCATGTTCTATTGTCAGCACTCCATAAAAACACATCAAATATTGAGAGGATGCATTAACATGGACTAGAATTGCACATCTGCTCTGGTTAGGGGTAAAAATAAAACTACCAAGAAAAATAGCCCAATAGGTGGAGAAGACTGTTACAGACAGAGTTTGTTCGTATTAAAATTGTTCTATACATTTACAAATTAGGCCGAACCATTTTTTATATTCCGCTATTAATGTTTTAACATTATTCAAAGAAAAAGTATTTAAAACTCATTAAATGAAAACCAAACAAAAACAATGGGATGGACTAATGTTGCAGATTCAGCCTATGGAAGCATACACGTAGCGAAATTCTAATGATTCTAATAAATACGCAACATGGTGATGTAATATGCAAAATTTAATTGCAGTTAAATATTTAGTTAAATTTGCATTTTCTCATTAAATGTCTGCTAAGTTTGTTGCCAAATTAAAATGAAAATATATAATTTACAACCACCATTTACAACGGCAATTTTACAATGTAAATTAAACGTTAAATGCTTTAAAAGTTTCAAAATTTCATTTTAAAATTCATCACCGATATTAATGATGGGTGTAACATGTACATGAAGAAATAGTAGCAAAATGAGCATTCAAATGTTTGTCCTGAATGCATTTAGACTCACAGATAGGAGAAATGTGTGATCTGATTCTGTGTGTCGGATCAATCAAACACAGTTTCAGGAAGTTTGCAAGACGAAAAGCTGGTAAACTACATCGAAGCTCAAGTCTTGTCAGTCGTTGCCATATTCCTTGTCATGATTAAACTTCTCTCCACTATTTTAAACACAATAATGCAACTTTTCCATCCTGAAGACGGGAATGACAGGAAGTGATTGTGGTCACCCAGAAGGCATAATCAGATTGAATTTTGCAACACATATCCTGCGGCGTCATGATGTAAATGCAATACTACATTACGAGTCAAGTAAACTAACACATACCTTATGTTATTTGTTAATACATGTTAACACGCTTTGTTTCATCGATTGTAAATTTTAAAAATTGTAGTGCAATGGGTTTTACTTCAGGTAGAGAAGTGGCCGAGCAAAAATCTGTTAGAAAACATCCGTCAAAGCAGTTCCTTGGTGTTCTTTTTTTATACCATAAATAAATCTGTAAATCTGTTTGGAGAAATACAATGTCTTGCTTGGGGCCTAAAAGCTTCCATGGTACATTTATTTATAGCTGAAGTGAAACAGAGCAAGTGATGCGGATATTACAATGATTTTTATAAGCAGATGGAGGAATCCCTCTTGAAACCTCAAGGACATGGGGAAAGTCTTATGAAAGCTGAAAATACCCAAGAACATCCTGTGTCTTCTGTCCTCCTTTTCTCATAATGTCAAATAAATATTTGGGGGATCATTTAATAAAAAATAATCTATTCACGCTGGTCACATTTGCATGTTGTGTGTGCGCGTGTGTGTGTAGGCATTAATTTTGTTTAATGCTGTAGTTGTTCCTCCTCCTAGAAACAACGACCACCCCACATTCGCCCCTGATGAAGTCCACAGATCTGATAAAACATACAAAAAATGAATTTAGCCACTTTATTTACATCTTGTTTGACCCGGATGCTACTGGTTGGACACTTCTGTAGAACTTATGTCCCCGTAGAAAATAAAGCAGAATAACAACATCCTCACCATTTCTGGGGAAGCTGATGATATGCTCGCTTCCCACACTGCAGTTGGAGCCATGTCTAATGATGAGAATGGACAATAAAAGTTAAGAATTTAAAATGTTTTCTTAAAAATTTACATATTTTCTTGCATTGTTCCTCACAGTTATTTAAGTGTCGCATTGTGAAAATCCCACATCATAATTGCCTCCTTCCAAAAAATACAAACTTCTGCTTTTGTTGTTGTTACTTCAAAATTTTTGCTTTGAATACATAGGTTTTTCAGTAGAGCAATTTGTTTGTATTTTCTCCGGAATTTAATTATTTTTCATTGCTTCTGCCATTAAAGTAATAATAGCCATAGCTTTAGGAATTTTGCATTGAATATGGGAAATAGTAATTTGTTCAGTGTCCAAATCCTGATTAATTTGCAAACATATCCAACAACTCTGGTTAAGTATCAAACTATCATGTTGTAATAATGCTAAGACCCATGCATGGTTTCTATCACATCTAATTTGAGCTATTAGAACTTTTTTGTAGTCTCCTTAGTTACCACTACCACAATTCATTATGTCAGAATCACTAATGATTTGATCGAGATTTGGTGCTAGGTCTGTTAATATCTTTGACACTGGGGGAGGGGCTGGCTTCACCATAACATTGACCATCATCTCATATTAATCTGATGTAATTTGCTCCGTCACACACCAGATATTCCCATTATTCTCTTTGGTTATATATGTCAGAAAGAATGTGACAGAGCTTCCATTTTCCAACATCCCCCTTGACTATGGCCAGGCAGAAAAGAAGACCAAACAGAGCCCCAGGGTTTCAATTCCCAGGGATGTTTGCAGAGGTAATGGACCCAGGACCACATGTTACCCTTGTCACTATACCTGATAACACATTCCACCAAAAGGTTATGATCATGTAAAACACCCCCGTTACGAACCACAGGAAAAAGAAGCTCCACCAGATGTTTCCCATTCTCCTGGGAAAACTGCTGACGATTATGCCTGCTGTGAAATTTCTGGTACTCTTTCAACAAGCTGTGGAACTATTTTGAAGTGGCTTGCGTGGACCCAAGTTGCTCTTTTTGCCACTTTTTTGCAAATCTTTCACCACCACCCAGTCTCCGGGTTTCAGGTCATGAGGGTACACCTGGGTCAGTTCTAGCAACACATCTTTCACCCACCTATGAAGAACAGAGCAGAAGAAAGGTTTGAGCAATATCCCAGCATGTCATCTCCCCAATCTTGAGGTCCAACACCAGTGTTAGCTGGTTTCCCCATCAATATTTCAAATTGACTCAGTTCTCCCCCTTACTCTTGTTCTCATATACATAAACACTAGGGGGAGTGCTTTTGCCCAATTTAGCCCTGTTTCTTCACAGCATTTTGCCAGCTTATTTTTCAGGGTTCCATTCTCCCTTTCAAATGCTCCCGCACTAGCAGGATGATAAGCACAATGATTCATCAAGTTACAAAAGGTGTACCATTTTCAATGGAAATCCGGTTTGGTATTCCCCATCTGGGAATCCCTTCAGTGAACAAAGCCTCTGCCATCGCACTGAAATTCTGTTTTGCTGTTGTAAATGCTTCAACCCATTTTGAAAACATATCTACTATTACTAAACTTTTTTCCCCTTGACATGGTGTTAGCTCAATGAAATCCATCTGCAAGTTTTCAAAAGGTCTGTGGATGAGCAGCATGTGCCATATAGATTCCTCTCCCAATATTATTTGTTACACAAATAATACATCGGTCACAAAAGATCTGCGAATATCTAGCAAAACCTTTAGTAAACCAGTGTTGGTTCATGCTATTCATCATCCCCATCTTTGACACATGATCTTTACCATGTACTAATTTAGCATAAAAAGGAAACAACTTTTTGGTAAACAAGGTTTATCATCTGGCCCCAGCCAGATGTCCTCCAACAGTTTACAACCTGCTAACTTCCATACCTTACTCTTCTCTTAGGAAACTCCTCTGTGCAACTCTGCTATGTCTACTGTGGAAGTCCACACCTTAGTGATACTCGGTAGTACAGATATTACTCCCTTTGCTGCACTCTTCACTGCTGCGTCTGCTCTAGTATTCCCTGTGAAACAAGATCTTTTGCACCATTTCCTTAGGTAAAAAATAGTATCCAATAAATCAGAAACTAACTGATGGTGTGAAACCCTCTATGTCTCCATAAGTCCCCCCAAGTTGTGACACATTCCAAAAACATTCCTAGAATCTGTTAGGATCGTCATTCGCTTATCTTTAATTATAATATATAATAATATAATAATAAATATAATAATAATAAATAGTCTTTAGCCAATTTACGTGCTTCTGTTACTGCTATAGGCATATCGGTGGCGCAGTGGGTAGCACGGTCGTCTCACAGCAAAAAGGTCGCTGGTTCAAGCCTCGGCTGGGTCAGTTGGCATTTCTGTGTGGAGTTTGCATGTTCTCCCTGTGATTGGGTGGGTTTACTCTGGGTTTTTGTAGAAATCAATCTGTTTATTTCGTGTTTCTCATTTAAACAAACATTTAAATCAAACTCTACTAAACCTAAAAGCCCTACGATTGAGTAGCGAAGGAAGAAAGTAGGAAAAAGAGCCAGAGACCTTTCATGCAAGCTACTTTATGCCCTCACAAACAAAAGGCCCACCCCTGCTTGGAAACCCCTTCTCCACCACTTGCCTCCCTCACAGCCAAGGGAAGGACTTTTTAAAACACACATTCAATTAAATGATTCATGATTTACTACTAAGGATACTCATTAATACTAATATCAAATATAATGATTTAAAAATTCTATCACACATCTTAACACCCCACGTAGCCTTCCAAAGCATGTCAAATAGCTTGTCCGTTGGTGACCTACAAGCCCCCAGTGGCCTACTGGGTTTTTGAGGGTGAAGAGTGTTCACAAACCACCTATCATCACCATCATTTATATGATTAGTTAATTCATTGAAATCACTGACTAATAAACAATACCAATATTTAAGCCTAATAATTTATCCACAAATAATATAACAGTATCTTATAGACATAGTGGGAATAAAAATCTAATCATTATAAATAATATCAATAATATGGATATTAATGTTTCCTATAATATTGAGTTTATGTATAGGCGAGTGACGTATGTGTGCTGGGGATGGTGGTCATATCTGTTCAATACAGGAGAGACTTTGATGTTTATTCTGATTGAAACATTTATTGGGGCATTAAAGTTAATTTTACGAATTGTCTTTGTGAACCAGTGTCAGAAAGAATTTGTAAAATATTACGGTTAATGTTCACCGCTAGATGTCTGCATAAAATGTGAAATTGGGCCACTTATTCTATGAGCAAGAGAACTGAACACAGTTGCTATGAAAGTTTCAAAACAGCTGACAGAAATGAAATTGGCTGACCAAATTCCAAAATCTAATATTGAAAGAGAAAAACTGGTTGAAGTGATAATATCATGTCCTGTCATATGTAATGATGGCCATCTTACAAAAAGAAACCGGTTTGTATGAGAAAAAATACGAAAAATTACAAAGAAAAGGTCAAAGTTGGTCGGAGCAGTCATGAAGGCAGCCAAACTCACCGATGCCATCTTAACTTATCAAAACCTTAACTAAATCAACCTTTTCCTTACACCTAAGTCAGCCAAACTTCCTAAATCACAAATCAAAACTCAACACAGGTTATAGCCCTACTCACCATCTCACTGACTCCACCCTACAATGAGCTCCACCACCAAAGCTCAACGAGAAGGCATTGTCTAAACTCACCAGTCAAGCCCCAAAAACAGAAGTGAATCATGAGCAGCATTACTCCATGATTCAGATAGTTACTCAAGAGCATCTGGCAGAAAAGGCGCTTTTTGTTTTTTCAACACTGTTTACTGAGAATTCAACAAAAACAATCACACATAACAACGACATTGTTACTTCAACTACTTGCCACTCTGACAGTCCCAAGTGAGTTAAAAAAAATATATAATAATTACGTCAACCTCTCAACCCTTTAACTACCAACTAATTAGAATAGTCCATTGACAGGGAATATAGATATACAATATTTTATGCTAAAGGAAGAGTAATTACAAAGTAAAAAGTAACATATTAAATAAACAATAATAATAATAAATAAATAAGTAAATGATATAAGCATATTGACATGTTTAAGGCAGCAACAAATATAAGAAAATCTTTGATTTTTAAGGAGACCTGTTTATCAAACAGAATAAAAAAGGGGGGGGGGGCTGGGAGGAAGTGCACCTCAACCCTTGACAGATCAAGATCATCAAAATAAATCAGGAAGGGACACTGTGTCTCAAAAAAACTTGTCTTTTGAACCTCTAATTGTGAATTTTATTTTTTTCAGCTGAATGTAAATCATAAACTCCCTTATCCATTGTCTGTGTCTTGGTGGTCCAGTGCAGCGAGATTAGTTGTCTCGCTAATAATGTCGTAAAGGCAATAACTGTACCCATGCTTATACTTAGTTCCTCACATTATAAGGTAATACCAAAAATGGCAGTTATGGGGTTAGGAGCGGTATGGACTCCAAAAATTGTAGTGAATGTTTTAAAGATATCTTTCCAGTAGTCTTCTAACGTGGGACAGAACCAAAACATGTGAGCTGTTGTTGCAGGTGAGAGTGAGCACCTCCCACATGCACCACTGACATTTGGAAAGATTTTAGACAACTTTGAGTTGGTGATGTGGAGCCTGTGGAGAATTTTGAATTGAACAACTAGCGCAAGGGGATGATGAGTGCACCTTAGCAAAGATCTCTTCCCCTTCCCAATCATTAATGTCTACGCCTAGGTCACTCTGCCATCCCATTCGGGTGATATCCAGACTCTTTGGGTCTATAGTTGAAATGGTTGTGTACACTGCTGAAATTAGCCTCTTACTGGAGGGTTTTAACTCAAGTAGAGTGTCAATAGGTGATGTGGGGGTAGTGTTGGAAAAGAATTAAAGATTTTTTTTAAAGAAAACTTCTGGAAAAATCTATAAAAGTGGTTCCCAGGCAAATCAAATTGACTCTGAAACTCCTGGAAAGAGCAAAATGTGTAAGTAAAGAAAAGTTCCTTCAGATATTTATTCTCCCAAACCCCAAAGGCTGAATCCATACATAAAGGTGGAAAAAACTATTTGAGCCCAAAGGACTAAAAATGGAGGCTGACTGTAAACTTAAATGCCCTCTGAATTGGGACCAGATTGTAAGAGTGTGTATATAATTGGGTTTGGAGATGAGCTGTAGATGTTTACATTTAGAGGGAGTGAAGAACAGACTGTAGATCTCAAAGCAAGTTTTCAACATGACTGTTCACATCTCAGTGTTTTTTGTTTCAAGGTCAGATACCCCAAATATATATTTTTTAATAATACTGAACCAATAATAAAATAAGTTTGGCAAGGCCATTCAGCCAAGTGGCTTTGACATTTGTAGAAATGCCATTTTTATACGTGAAGTTTTGTTCTCCCACACAAAAGAATAGGCTAAACTATCCAATTTTACAAAAAAGCTCTTCTTGATGAAAATATGATTACTTGAGAAAAGACGGGGGAGTGTAGTCATTTTAACAAAATGTATCCGACCAGCTAAAGACAGGGGCAGGGCAGACCATTTATAAAAATCTGCTTTGCATCGATCTAGAAGTGCAGTGAAATTGGTCATAAATTTACATTTAAATTTACATTTATGCATTTGGCAGACGCTTTTGTCCAAAGCAACTTACATTAGGGAGAGACAATATGCAATTTGTTACACCGTCAAAGTCTATCTCAACTTCTCACAATAGAAATTGTATCAACTGATCAAAAAACCAAAGCAGTAGGGGAAGAAGATAAAGACAGAGAAGGGAAAAAGAAGGTAGTAGTATTTTTTTTTTTTATAGTAGGTGTTCTCTGAAGAGAAGTGTTTTCAGTTGCTTTTTGAAAGCTGTTAGTGTTGCTGCTTTCCTGACTGGATCAGGGAGTTTGTTCCACCAACCAGGGACAGTGAAAGAGAAGGTTCTGCTGAGAGATCTTCTGCCCTTGTGGGATGGAACCACAAGTCGCTGTTCCTTCTCTGAGCGCAGGCTTCTGGAAGGCATGTAGGAGCGTATGAGCTCATGGAGGTAGACAGGGGCTGATCTGGAGATAGTTTTGTATGCCAGCATTAGCGATTTGAATTTAACCCGAGCTGCAATGGGGAGCCAATGAAGAGTGATGAAGAGGGGAGTAACATGAGCTCATTTCGGTTCCTTGAAGATAAGACGTGCTGCAGAATTCTGGATCATCTGCAGAGGTTTGAGCGTATTCAATGGAAGTCCTGCTAGGAGAGCGTTGCAGTAGTCCAGACGTGAGAGGACCAGAGCCTGAACCAGGAGTTGAGTTGCATGCTCAGTTAAGAAGGGCCTGATCTTTCGAATGTTGTGCAGTGCAAATCTACACGCTCGAGTTGTCTTTGTGATGTGGTCTTTGAAGGACAGCTGTTCATCCAAAAGCACTCCAAGATTCCTGACTGTAGGAGAAGGGGTGACTGTAGAGGATTGCAGCTGGATGGTGAGGTCGTGATGCACAGAGGGATGAGCTGGGATTACCAAAAGTTCTGTCTTGGCCATGTTGAGCTGTAGGTGATGGTTCTTCATCCAAGTAGAGATGTCGTTCAGGCAGTCAGTTATGCAGGTAGTTACTGACAGGTTATCAGGGGGGAACGACAGATAGAGTTAAGTGTCGTCAACGTAGCAGTGGTAGGAGAATCCGTGTCTGAGGATGATAGGGCCCAGGGAGGTGGTGTAGACGGAGAAGAGAAGTGGGCCAAGGACTGAACCCTGGGGAACCCCGGTGAGTAGGTTATGAGTGTTTGAGACCTCACCCCTCCACCCGACACAGAAAGATCTGCCAGTGAGATAGGACTCAAGCCAATCGAGTACAGTTCCAGTGATGCCCATCGCAGAAAGAGTGGAGAGAAGGATCTGATGGTTGACTGTGTCAAACGCTGCAGAGAGGTCTAGTAGGATGAGGACAGATGATCTGTGGTTAGCCCTGGCCCCTCATAGCGCTTCCGTTACAGACAACAAAGCTGTTTCAGTTGGGTGTCCGTTCTTGAAGCCTGATTGATTGTCATCAAGTTTGTTGTTCTGAGTCAGGAAGGTAGAGAGTTGATTGAAGACGACTCGCTCAATGAGTTTTGCAGTGAAGGGCAGCAAAGAGACAGGTCTGTAATGTTGCACCAGTGATGTGTCGAGTGTGGGTTTCTTGAGAAGCGGGGTGACTCTGGCCACCTTGAAGGTGTTGGGGAAAATGCCGGTAGTGATGGAGGAGTTGATGATGTGACTGAGGGCAGGCGTGATGGTAGGTGAGATGGTTTGTAGAAGGTGAGAGGGGATGGGATCGAGGGGGCAGGTGGTCGGATGCGCTGAGAGAAGGAGTTTGGACACCTGATCTTCTGTGAGTGGAGTGAATGCGGACATGAAAGGTCTCGGAGATTGTGGCTGAAATTGGGTGCAAGGTGGTGCAAACTGCCGGCTGATGGTGAGGGTTTTGTCTATGAAGTGATCAGCGAAGTCATCTGCAGTGAGAGAGGTCGCTGGGGGAGGTTGGGGTGGACAGAGGAGTGAGTTGAAAGTCCTGAAGAGCTTTCGGCTGTCCTTGGCATGTTCAATCTTGTCGTGGTAGTATGTAGTCTTTGCGTCTTGTACCTTGCTTGAGAAGGTTGAGAGTGCAGTTTGGTACGCTTCGAGATCTGCTATGCTCTTTGATTTCTTCCATGTGCGCTCTGCCGATCTGAGGGTGGACCTCTGTTCCCGGAGAGCGTGCGATAGCCAAGGGTTTGATGGTGTTATTCTGGCTGGCCTGGAAGAGAGAGGGCATAGTTGATCGAGGCATGTAGCGAGTGTTGAGCAGAAACGGTTAGTTGCATCGTGAGTGTTTAAAGAGGAAAAGTTTCCAGGTGTTAAAAGAGAAGAGGACACTGCTGAAGAAAAGAGAGAGGAATCAAGGGATTTAAGGTTACGTCGGAAGGTGACAGGGGGTGGTGTTGAGTGTGAGCTTGTAGGCAGTGTGAGTTTGAAGGTGATGAAGAAGTGATCAGATGTGTGCAGAGGAGTAACTGTGAGATGATCAGGAGAGAAGCTGCGTGTGTAAATGAGATCTAGCTGATTTCCTGATTTGTGTGTGGCTGTGGTAGGGACAAGAGACATGTGAAAGGAGGACATGAGTGAGTGGAAGTCGGTAGCGTTTGGTTTGTGAAGATGTATATTAAATTCCCCAAATACAATGAGTGGGCTGCTATCATCTTCTGGAAAAGAGGATAGCAGACCATCCATCTCCTCTAGGAAAGTGGAGAGCTGTTCTCCAGGTGGGCGGTATATGGTGAGGATGTGCGTTACAAGAGGGGAAGTGATAGTTAGAGCATGATATTCAAATGAATCAGATATTGATCTGGTAACCTGTATTCCAAAGTATTTAAATCCTTATCTAATTGTTTTAAAAGGGATAGTCGTAGAATGAAAGGGACTGGACATTGTGATTTGGAACAACTCACTTTTTTGCATGTTAAGCTTATAACCAGAAAAAGTGCCAAACACTGAGATAATATGGGGTAAAGATACATCAGGTTGTGAAACATTCCTTGATAAAAGTTAGCAGACTGTTATCAAGGAATGTTTCACAACCTGATGTATCTTTACCCCATATTATCTCAGTCCGGAAAGAATCAGTCCACTAAAAAAAATGTCTATAGGGCTATTTTGGGCAGTCTTCAAGGGTTGAGACACCTTGGTTGAGGATCTATGTAACACTGTGTTAAATACACAGATAAAGTCTCCACCAAATATTAAAGCTTAGTCATTAAGTGTTTATTGGCAAAAATTTTACAAACAAAATTTCCATCATTAAAATTGGGGGTGTATACATTAACCAGAATAAGTTGTTTTCATAATAAGCAACCTGTAACAATCACATACCTGCCATAAGCATCACTAACAACTAATCTTTCCTGATAAGGATAGCAGCCCCTCTCCCCTTAGCATTGAAACTTGAGTGAAAAACCTGTCCTTCCCAGCCCCATCTAATTTTAATTACCTCTTAATTAATAATATGAGTCTGCTCTAGAAAAGCAATTGCAACATTTAACAAACACAGATAGGATAAAATCTTATTTCATTTTATGACATTATTCATGCCTTTGACTTCCATGATGTAAAATTTAAGTCAACCGTATGAGTTTTCGACATGTCAGGCAAACACACATGGCCCTGCAACCCCCCTCCCCTTCCTTCCCTATCGTCCACCTTACATCATGCTCCAACACTTACTGGTGTCTAGGAACCATAACTTACCAGCCCTTTTACCTACTCTTTTAACAACAATGAAAACATTTGAAATAGGATGAAAATAATATTTTTAAAAAGTGATCCGGTACGTTTTGCACTTTAGTAGCACACTCTGATGGAACAATAAATGTGCCGACCAAGAGGGAGAAGAAAGAAAGAAAAAAAAGAGAAAATATAATAATTATAAAAGAAGGGAAGTCTATGTGGAGAGGTCTTGCCTAGTATCCTGATTATTCTCCCTCCGACAGCAGAATAGCCTAGGATGAGAACAAAATGCAGCTCCATCTCTCGGAGATGGCATCTTATTTATCAGTTTGTGAAGGAAGTAGTCCCTGAATGAACTGTGTCGCCTGTTCAGGTGCATCAAAGATGGCTAATTCTTAGCACCTTAAATTATTTTCTGCTACAGTTAATAAAGCTATTCTTTGTTGTAAGTTGCTCCATATTTCTTTCTTTTTTCTCTTATACGTTAAAAAGGATACTGTGTTATGCAGAGGTGTACTTATAACAAATTTAAAGACAAATAATACTATTTATAGTTGCGCGGGGCGGCGTGTTTTTTTCTTTCGGGGTGGGGGGTTGGGGGGGGCAATTGAGAGACAGAAAATAATTGAGAAACACTGGGCTAGGCTAATTCTGGTTTATGTTTTTTAAACTTTCACTGACAGCCTAAAATTAACCATAAGTTAGCCTGACCAAAAATCACCGTTTGTTAAAGTCGTTTAATAGCCATCTAAATGTTGGCCAAATCAACGTCTTCTGAACTTTCACTGACAGCCCAAAATTAGCCGGGATTTAGCCTAGACATTTAGGCTATGAATAGACGTTTATTTAACGTCTTTTGAACAAAAAAATTCTAGCTGGGTAGAGCTCAAAGAAGGTCTCTGATGCAGGGAGAATCCGCATTATCCTTTGCGGGACCTGCATTTTCTTTTCCTCTAGATTATCTCGTGGCATGTTGTTCTATGTATGTTTGGGGTTTAAAATATCTCAGAGTTGTTAAATGGATATTGATAGAATTTAATTGTTAGAATGAGTCGTTAAAATAATAAAGTATTTGGAGCAGTAAACATTCCGACTTCTCATTCCGTAATCTTACAAAAAATTTTAAGATGTATACTGACTTGAAGACTTCCTGGAACCATCTGTATGGCAGTCGGTTTATGAATGGGCCTTATACTTTAACAACATGATGCTTATATCTCTTGTAGAGCCCTCCACTCTTCATAGTATAGCTAGCCAGGACCCAGTGCCTCCAAGTATCAGTGCAGAGACTAATTGTCTGGAGCCAGAGCCACCCCCTGACTTCTTCCCTGGTCAAGATGATCATGTTCTTCAGCCAACTGATGAGCACTTTATTTGAAAAAAATATGTACTTATTTATTTATAAAACTTTAATTTTTTTGGAACTATAGTGATGGAAATATAGTGGTGTGAAAATGATCCATAATGAAAAAAACATTTACAGTATTTCAGTTGTTTCTCAAATCAACAGAAGTACTGGATAGGTGTTTCTGACAAATATTTTTGTCATTTGCACAGCACAAAAAAAGGTTATTGGTAAGTTCCCAGTTTATTATATAGTTATCTATTATTAGTTTTGCTTATTAGTAGTAGTATTTACTCTGCTTTCAATCTGCAATTTTTCAGCCATCCTTGTGTAATATATATTTTTAAATAAAAAAAGATCTGGCAACCTATTGGTTTTATTCTAATCATTGATATGATAATGGTTATAATATGATGGGTGTAGGATGTTTGGTTTGTATGTTCAGAAGACAGAATGAGAGCCATTTTGTTGACAGAAACACAGATGTCTGTCATCACTCGCCCTCAGCTCATGAAGCTGTGGTTGAGGGCACCAGAGTGGGTTTTCTTGTACTGTATCCCCCTCTCCTGGAGAGAATGGGTATACTCAAAATCTAGCCATCCTTTTTTAAGCCTTATTGGTGCCTCTCTAGTTCACCAAAGGAAAAGACTATTTAGGTAACACTTGGTGATTTAACTTCTTCGTCCACGAGATATCTCTTCATTGAAGAAAATTACTAGATTTTTCATTGCTTATCCCATAAAAAGTTCTGCATTCTCTTTAAAACTAGCTGTTGTCTACAGGCCACAAAAACACAATTCTAGCTTTCTTCAAGAATTTGCTGACTTTGTCACACAACTTTTGATCAAAGCAGATAAAATACTGATTCTTGGAGTTTTTTAACATTTGTATCGATGATGATTGGTTATTACATCCTAAATTCCTGTGGGTTCAAACAAAATGAGGCAGTAGCAACTCACCGTCTAAATCACACTCTAGACTTGACCTCAGTGATATTGATATGTTGCCTCAATGTGAGGATATCTCAGACCAATATCTTATATCATGTGCTATTATATCAGAAGCATTCTGATTTAATCAGTCAACGAGGCTCCCAGGGACCTCACACAGGGAATTCCTATTTACCCTACCTGATCCACACTATGACAATGCTTGAACAAATGCTTTGAAAGCATCTACTAAAAAAGTGCTACGTCAACATTTTTTATTTAATCATACACACAAGAGAGCATTCAAAGAAACCTAATCGTGTTTCCCCTGAACAGTATCCAAAGGTCAGATTCTTGACAGTCTAAGCTAAATTTTCTTAACCAGTCTATGTTAGTGGAGACAATCTCTCATATACAGTTAGAAATTACCAGCTTTCAGATTCTGTCTTTGAGCTTTTAGGCCAAACATTTCCTTGCTGCTTTTGATTTCAACAAGAAGTAAAAGACAAATCATTGCTCTAGCGGTCATTAGTCTATTCGCCACATGCTGTGTTTTCAGGAACACAGTATTTCAGGAAGATTATCTGTGTCTGCTCCACTTTTGAATCCCTCATAGGGATCCCTCTGCATCCATTTCACCCATGTTTGCGACTTCTGATCACAATATCAGAAGGAAATGGATTTTTATCTCCATTAGTTAGAGTTACAGCTCCTCTTGATCTCCACTCCTCAAACCCCGAATTTACCTAATTACACCTGTAAAGACAGGATGACAGTCTAACACAACAATCATTTAACTTTATTCAGTATTTTATTCTGAAATGAATCTCATAACATACCTGTAATTCTTTTGCTTCCAGATGCCTTTTTCCAATATTCCAATTAAGCTTGTTTCAATTTAACAAAACTAATGTTTATACCACTGGGTTTGTCATTTTACACAACAGAATAAGTTCTCGCTATTATCTCCCTAATAATTAACTCTAGCCATTAATTTACTAATCACTGGAGACAAAAAGTGAACTTTGGTGTGAATCCAGCTCTCCTAGTGTAATTTAAAACTTTACTATCAGAGAGCAACTCTTCAACATTTTAATAAATTGCAATATTACAATTTTCCTTTTAAATAGATAATGCACTGGCTCTGCAATATATGCAACAACGTTTCATCTTTATGGCTAAATATTTGTCGATTTGATTTAAATACCAAACAATTCAATTACAGTTTTTCCAACTGCGCACTTTCTATGACAGAGAGGCGTCAGTTTCTTCAGTTTTCTTATTAGTATCAATTTAAAGCTACGTTCAAACCACACTGTATAAACTAACAAACAACATTGTACATTAAAAAAACACCAGATCTTACATACAACTGCATTTTGACCAATTCTCTTGTCTCAACTGATCACAAAACCACTAAATTTTTCTTAACAACTCAGAGAGAGAGAGAGATAGGTAAAGAATACATATTAAATCTTACAGCCCTTTTGAATCATACTTCTTGTATTTACACTTTCACCAAAACGTATATTGCTATAGCACTTTAAGCAAAGCCAAAGCCAAGTTTAAAATCATAACGACTTGTTTTAGTGCAATGTGTATTGGTGAACACCAAGTTTTTATCAAAATAAAGAGTCCTGCGATAGAATCGCTCGCACCCAAAATCGAGTCCACAAACACATTCTCTGCTCCAATAACAAAAACAGTCCTTCTGCGATCGGTTAAAAAGTCTGTTTGCTCCTCCAGGTGATTATTGTATCTGGCTGTATTCCACAACAAGCGCGCACAAACAGCAGATCCCAGCCATAAAATGGTCAAAACAAAGTTGACTAATTCTCTTGGTAGTACGAACAAACTACTGGTTTTGCTAAACCAGCTGATTTGTCACTGCCACACCTCTCACTCACTGCCTTTATATGTCCCAGTGCACCATATCAAGTTCCGGTAAATGCGCTCTTGAGCCAACAAGACATCATGCTCACCGGACCAAAATATATAATCCGAACACAATAAAATAAATAATAAAATAAGGAAAATCATATTCCAATAAGGACCTTGTCTTTACCAAGAGCAAAAAAACAGACTAATTTTACACTAATTTTCTTTGTCAATTTCTAATAACTGATTCTATCTGAGCCCTTGAATAAGCCAAAAAAATTATTGGTTTGTTTGCAATCTTAACTATGAGGGTTGGCACTTAGCATATGTTTCTAGTGACATGTGTCTTTCATTCTCTAGTTTCAATAATGAACATCATCAGATGTAATTAGTGTATTAGTATTTTATCAGCCGGCATTTCCTTTCAGGATGGCTTTCCTACCAGTTTTTCCCACCCACCTTTTTGAGTCTTTCTTCCTTAGATATTGTTTCATGAAACAGTCCTTCTCTCCTGTGTCTCTTACACTTTCAAAAAGGTTTCATATAAATTGCAGCTCCTTTTTCCTGTTGGTCTATGATTCATCCTCATATCTCCAGTTTTTATTGGTTTACTACTAGTCAGAATGTTTCCCAGTGTCCCATTCTATAGAAGTTCTTCATCATAGTTATTTTTATGAAGCTGTTTCTTGGATTTCAGCTGTGAAAATGCACAGACTTGATCGGTTCAGATTTGTTGCTGCTCAGCAACATAGGTTTGACAGCGCTCGATTTTGTTCTTCAAAACCACTAGCTCATCCTCCTCTTAATCCCTGGTGGTAAAATGAAGCTCGATCAGACTCTGCGGTTTATTAAAGTTCTTTTCCAAGCACTTACTGTGAAGGAAATAAAAGTCCATGCTCTCTCGCTCTGGTAACTTTGTTGCAGAAATATTTAAAACAAACATTTTGGTTTTGGTGTCCTCCTTCATGCTGTTTCTTTCCTCTTGTCCACGTACTTCATTCTCCTCTGTTTCCCCTTCAATCACCTCCTCGCTCACTCCCACAAACTCTTTAGAGTCAGACATGGCGTTACATCTGTGAATATTTGGAAAAAGATACATGGAAATTGAAAAGACAAAATAATGTGAAATAAGTTTATGTTTACATGCTTTATTATTTAATTTCCTATTTTTCACATTTCAAATGCCACCCATTTCACTTTTTGTTTCAATAATCAATTTGTTTTTATAGCTTTTTCAACTCTAAGACTACACTCCCCCTGTCTGGTAAGCCCCATTTGTCAACCCTTCAAAAACGAAACTTTTTCAGGGCTTAGTGTTTTGTCATAATTCATGTTTAAAAATATCACATTGGGTTCTTTCAAATGTTTATAGTTTTTTTTCCATCTGATTGTTGTTACTCATTCTCATAGTCACTTATAAAATGCACTTTTATCTTTAAAACAATACACAGAACTACAGACCTACTTTTCCTCCGGAGGACATACAGCGGGGGAAAAAAGTGTTTGACACATCAGCATTTTTATCAGTAAGGGGATTGTACCCACTAAGTGGGCTATTGACACAAAATTTACACTTGATGTAGCCATCAAGCCAAATATTGAACGCATACAAAAAATTAAGTATATAGGTTGAGTCATGATAAATTAAGTGAAATGACACAGTGAATAAGTACTGAAAACATGAAGATAACAAGGTGGCTAATGGCATACAAAGCCAGTAGATCACCTGAAATCTGTCAGTATTGAGAGAGAAACACTGCCCCATATCAGTACTAAATGATTTTTAGTTGCTTTAGTCCAAATTGATCAGGTGCTCCATGTAAGATCCCTGTATGAGGAGTACAAAGAATAATCAAGAGAGTTCTCCAAAAGCCAAGAAGCACTCGGGCAGAACTTCAGGAAGACCTTGCATCAGCAGGTACTGCCAATGAAAACCATAAGCAATGCACTTAACTGCCATGGCATCCATGCATGCTCACCACGGAAGACTCCATTTCTGAACAAAAAGCATGTTTAAGCTTGGTTAAAGTTTTCAAAACAACATTTGGACAAGCCTGTGGATTGATGGGAGCATATAGTAAGGTCAGATGAAAGCAAAATTAAACTTTTTGGCAGTCATTCTGCCCACCACCCCAAGAACACCATACCAACAGTTAAGTTTGGGGGTGAAAGCATCATGGGTTGGGGCTGCTTTTCAGCAAAGGGTACTGGCAGACTTGTTGAAGGCAGGATGAAAGGACATTCTGGATAAAAATCTGCTGCCATCTATCATAAAGCTGAAAATGAAAAGAGGGTGGACATTTCAGCAAGATAATAATCCCAAACACAAGGCCAAGGAAACAATGAAGTGGTTTAAAAAAAGAAAATCAAGTTGCTTGAATGGCCCAGTCAATCACCTGACCTAAATCCCATAGAAAATCTATGGAAAGAACTTAAGATAAAAGTTCATAAAAAAGGTCCAAGGAACCTTCAAGATTTAAAGAATGTTTGTGTGGAAGGATGGGCCAAAATCCCTTTTGAGCAATGTAGACGACTGCTCTCTCCATACAAGAGGCGTCTGTAATCACCAACAAAGGCTATTCTATGAAGTATTAAAGTGTGTTTAATCCTCACTCCCTGTGCCATTTCACTTTATCATGACTCAACCTGTATACTTAAATGTTCTGATTTCTTTGAATTAATTCAATATTTGGCCTGATGGCTACATCTGGTGTAAATTTTGTGTCAATAGCCAACTTAGAAAGTTATTTCCCCCTCTGTACATCAAGTTCGTCAACCTGAAGGCAGCTCTACACCTAAGACATGGTGCTAAACAATCAAATTTCCCTCATTCTGTGCATTTAGATAAAAGATTCTTTAACTTGCCTTTTTGTTTTTGTGGTCCCAGCAATGAACAAAAGAGAAAGAAAACAGAGCTCCTTTCAGCTGTGGACAAACCTCAGTTCAGAGCAAAAGTGCACTCCTCTTCCACTCATTTTTCAGATACAGCCACAAATATACACAGGCAGTAGGTGGCGCTATAGGCGTATCGTCACTTAATCATAGCAACTTGGTCACAAGGGTAGGCTCGTAATTCCATAATTTTTTTCATGCTTTTTGGATAAAGTATGCGAGTGCTACAGTAAGAAATCCATTTAGTCCTACACATTTAGAAAAGGTCAAGTTCGTTAAGTTGCCTCAGCAAGACCGTGTAACAAACTTCTACGTTTTTGATAACTTTTGGTCCCAAATGCCTTAAGAGTCACCAGACCAAATTTCAGCTCGATATGGAAATTTTCTTAGGAGGAGTTCGTTAAATTATGAGTTAAGCTTTTTTGCATTCAAGGAAGTCTTTCTTCCAAGTTACAATTTTAGTGACAGTGTTAAATTATTATACTTATTGAACATGACCTTTGAACAAATTTCGGCTAATAAGCTAATAAGAAGATTTTGGTTACATTTAAGGGGGCAGGAAGAAGACGCTGTAGAGGCAATTTTTGGAGCGCCGTCATAGTGATGCATATCCGTTTGTTCAGCCTGACAAGGCTAATCATGCCAGGCTGTTTTTGTTGATATTGAATTATCTTGAACGGATATACAGTCCAAAATATGTCGATTTGTTTTCACATTTTTGAAGGGTGAATTTTGCTGGGGCACCACCCCAAGACCATTGGACATCCTGTTTAGCTTTTGATTACTTTTTTTCTTACAAGTAACCACACGAATTTTCAGATGGATCGGACATTTCTCCTAGGAGGAGTTTGCCAAAGTAAAAAACAAGCAAGAAGGCACATTTTTAGAGGTTTTTGCAAAATATCAGTCTTCCCGTCAATTTTGGAAACAGGGTTTATATTAGTAAAAGTTGCAGCTTGGTAATTTACATATGTGTACCAAATTTCATTTGCTCATGACAAACCTTTTGCACAACAGCTGCAAAACCGCTTTAGGTGGCACTATAGAGTGCCACCCCAAGACTATCTGATGTACTTTTTAGCTTTTGATAACTTTTTTTCCCTCATGCCTTACGAGTAACCACACCAATTTTCAGCTGGATCGAACATTTTGCATAGGAGGAGTTTGTCAAAGTATGAAGTCTATATTTTTTACATAAAACCTGAAATATCCGGTTTTCCGTCTAGTTTCGAACCTCGACCCAATGGACTTTTCCTCGACCCAATGGACTTTTTTGTAGGTCTTAAAGACCTACATACACAGACAAGTTTTAAGTGTGTATGCAATACAATGACTGAAATAGAAGCATACAACTAAAAAGTCTTTCAATGCTCGCCACTAGGTGGCGATATAACTGATGATTTTCGTCGTCATACGACTGTTTTCAGACTTGGACTATGATGAGAATGAGACAAGTTTGAGCGGGATCAGATATTCTATGCCTGTTATAACAACTTCCTGTTTCAAATCGATATTTGGACATAAACCCACTGCCACGACCACATAGTTTATGATAGTCGAAAAAGCTTCTCAATATGACATGTCTTATGATGATACTAAAGAAGTTTAGAGATGTTTGAATAAAATCTGTTGGAGGAGTTCGTCAAAGTGTAGAACGAGCAAAAACGCCTGTTTTAGTGTACATATTTTTTTTAATAAATTTTTCGAAATGCTACAAGTGATCATTTAACATCTGCAAATGACACTTCTTCTCAACTTTGAGGACAATTAAAAGTTTTAATAATTGTCTCCAAAACCTTTTCAATACTATTTTTTCGGCTTTGAAGGCAATAAAAAAATTTAATAATCAGTTTCCAAAACCTTTTTAACTGACATTACCATGGTAATGTCAGTTAAACCATGGGATGGGATGGGATACCATGGGATGTGAGCCTGGTAGAATGCTTTGACCTAAACCGGAGACGGCCTGCAATCAAACTGAGAGGCCTGCTCAGGTATGCTGATAGGCAGGACGCAGCCGGACACGCTGGATACAGGGGTTGGAAGAGTTGTTTGTCCGCTGCTTTAGTCTTCACCCAAACTGGAGACGGCCTGACATCCAATTATAAGAGTTGGGCTCATACACTGGAGGCAGGCCAAAAACCAGACACGCTGGGTAGAAAAGCGGGGGGGCTTGGGGGGGATGTGAGCTTGTGGTAGATTCCTTGACCCAAACTGGAAACGACCTGCAATCAAACAGAGGTCTACTCAGATACGCTGATATGCAGGACCGGAGCCAAACACACTGAGTGAAGGGGCTGGAGTTGGAAGAGTTCGTACATAGTTCAAGGATGTCAGTACAGTCATTTAATCAAACAAGAATTCTTACTGTTATTAAAAGCAGTTGATCATATTAAGAACCATAACAGTATTTGGAAGACTTGCACATTATATTTTAAATACTATTTCTCCAATTTTAGACAGAAAATGGCATAAGTTATGCATTTAAAAGGACTAAGCTCCTCAACAGGTGTTTACCTGTTCCAATTTGTAAGTGCATAAGCATAAACAGCACGGTCTCAAGCATGTAGATATGCATTATGATCACCGTGCAACGAGTTAAATAAGAATAACTCAAGAAAAGCGAATCCATATTCGCTGTAGAGAAAGCTTTACGGCTAGGTTGACCCACTTTTCGACGAATGTGCGCTCAGAACCTATATTCTAAGATTTAGTTTTGATTTGCGCTGATACTGGTTGTTTTTGTGAAGTTGAATGGTGAGAAAGGTGATACTGGAATGAGAGCGGTGAAGGCATCCTAAAAGAGAATTATTGTATTTCATGGCATATAATGTTCAAGTTTCTTAAATTACAAGCTTCAATAATGCAAATCAACAAAATTAAAATTCAGATTTTTTCAGCAGATCTCTAGCTCCATAGATCTGTAGCTCCATACCCTCTCCCCTCTCTTCTCTCCCCTCTCTCTTTCTCCCTCCATGGCGCTTGCAATATGATCACATGATTCGTTGATATCAAGGTATGATCTTAATTCATGTTTGAAATGAGTAATACATTGCTGTTTGCGGCTGTGTTCATAAATCAGGTCTCTTGAGTATTAATTTCCATCACAAGTTGCTGATAATTGACTAATCATATAGTCCCACTTACCTATATTATCTCCAGTATAAAATACACAACCAAAGAGCTAACACCTACATCATGCAAGCTATCCTATGCAGCATAAACCACAAAGAAATATGCTTACCTCTTCAGCAAAAATGCAGAGCAGCTGCTGCTAACTACCGCAAACAGCTTCATCTCGTAGGCCACAGATCAGTAGCTTAGCATCCAGCTAGCCGGAGCCCCAAATCTTCTGATTCCTACAGCAACACAATAATGGCGGTAACGTAAGGGTGAGATGAATTTCATTATCATCACAATAGTTCCTAGAAACTCTGTTTTACATGCGTTCGCATTCTTTTCCCACAAAAGTTTGCAAGTGAAATTTAACTTTTACCTGTAACAGCGCATCACGTGAGGAGACAGATTGGTACAGATTGGAGCGGTCACCATCTGTTTACAGTATCTTGTTTAAATGCTAGATTTTTTTTTTTTTTTTCATTTTTTACAGCTTCTGCGTTCGTTGGAGTAAAACCTGCAACAGTTTGGACCATGTGTATTTAGAGTTTAAATTATAAAATGTTACTACCTGTTAGTGTTACTGCCTTGCGTTAAAGGCTTTAAAGCAACTTTTCTTGATGCTCCAAAGGTTTAATTTAGCGACACAGTCACTGTCACAGACCCAGGCGGCACTCAATAATCAAACCGTTCTTTCTCCGTTGAACTTTTTCCCCTGCCGCGCTCACGCTCACTCATCTGCCATTCAACACGCGCCACCTGCAACCCACCGCACTACCTAGAACGCCTGCCGCTACGTTCACACGCCCACACTTACACACAGTTCCGCAACGAACCGCTCTCCTGCAACATTAAGCGATGTCCATGCTGCTGCTAGACCATACGGTGGCGTTCGGAGCTTTCAAAACGCGATGTGAGCAAGGAAAAGGGTGGCATGCCCTCTCCAAGTCAGTGGAGTGCTCCTGCCTCAGGTGGAGGAGTTTAAGTATCTCGGGGTCCTGTTCACGAGTGAGGGGAGGATGGAGCGTGAAATCGACAGACGGATCGGTGCAGCATCTGCAGTGATGCGGTCGCTGTATCGGTCTGTTGTGATGAAAAGGGAGCTGAGCCGAAAGGCGAAGCTCTCGATTTACCGGTCGATCTACGTCCCTACTCTCACCTATGGCCATGAGCTCTGGGTCATGACCGAAAGGACAAGATCCCGGATACAAGCGGCCGAAATGAGTTTCCTCCGCCGGGTGGTTAGGCGCTCCCTTAGAGATAGGGTGAGAAACTCTGTCACCCAGGGGGAGCTCGGAGTAGAGCCTCTGCTCCTCCACATCGAGAGGACCCAGCTGAGGTTGCTTGGGCATCTGTTCCGGATGCCTCCTGGAGACCTCCCAGGGGAGGTGTTCCGGGCACGTCCAACTGGGAGGAGGCCCCGGGGAAGACCCAGGACACGCTGGCGGGACTATGTCTCAACACCTCGGGAGCTGGAAGAAGTGTCTGTGGAGAGGGAAGTCTCGGCATCCCTGCTTAGAATGCTGCCCCCGCGACCCGGACCCGGATAAGTGGGAGAAGATGAGTATGGTGAGTATGACTGAGTATTTTTTTTTACTCAGATTAGTGTTTTTTGCTCTATATTTGGGTCCTCGTCCCTATATGAACAATAGAAATAAATCGTTCAAATAAATCATTTTCATAAATATACTTGAGTCAAAAGTATGAAGCACTAAGTTGAACGAAACTTTCCATTACTTTGGAACAAGGTCACACGCAGGCCGTTTTATAATCTTTGTTCTCAATATAATCTTCTATAAGGCTTTGTTGATGGTTGGACACCAACAATACACGCTTCTGGAAGCAGTTGAGAGGGTTGAGGCACACTTTTTGAAGGAAAGAAGAAAGAAGTAGGTGAGAAGGAGAGGGTCAGCAGCAGGTATGCTCCAGTCTCGTCATCGACATGCCTCTTCCAGCGATCTTGCGCTTAGTGGCATGCCGTTATCGGAGCAAACGTCCTCATGTGAGTCATTCGAGTGCACCCTAGGTTTGAAATCGGTCAGATAGGCATGGGAGATTCGTTCTGTCCGTGTGTTTATCGCTTGGTCTGAACGCCCTGACAAGACAACAATAAGTCATACATTCACGGTAATGTATGCCCGGGTAACCAATAAATCATCTCTATCCCTAAGCAGCAGAGAATGGCCGGGGAGGGCCAATGGATGATTAGGAGTTGATTCCGTTAAATACGGTCAATTGTTGATTCCAGACCAAGTGCAATACACATACAGAGAGCCGGCTACACACCACAAGGATTCTGTGCTACATCCCATTTCATATACCTGCACCGCATTCATTTCAACAATTCTGGTATGTAAGAAGAGTGTGAGAACAAGTCATGATGCACTGGGAGGTCATGTGATGAGACAGTTGACCATATCATTATACACAACATGTCCAAGAATTAACTCCTTTTACAGGGGGTTCTGATGGATACCTTATGTTTACATATTCTTGCTTCATTATAATGTGTACCTTTAAACATAATATAATTTCATAACTGTAAAATATTAACAACTATCAACACCAGTATAAATAATTATTTCAGTCAGCTCCAACATGACACCAACAAATGAACTGGTCCGTAATTCCGACCCGCATCATCACCTCCTCACAAACTCCACATTTAAAAAGCCGGAGTCCTTCATCATTTCTACCTGTCTGCTCATTACCGTCAACCCAGGGGTTCTTATTCAGGGCTCACCCCCCCAGTAGTCACACCCTGAAGGCTCGACTACAATATTGCAATGAACTAAAGTCCTTGCTAATGCACAACCTCTTGGTTCCTTTCCTCTCAGCAGCTTGGCACCCCTGTACTACTCATGGCAACTTCTATAGCGCAGCCTCCTCATGGGAAGCTATTTCAAACTGGTCGTAAGAAACAGCCAGAAAGTACACAACGCTAATAGCAAAACCAACTTATGTCGTGACAATTATGGAAATACAAAACCCTGCAAAACGCCACAACCTAGGTCCTTACGTATCGTTCGACATCCAGGCATCCTGAATGGAAGTTTCAGAAGATGTGCGTTGTCTCAGGATGATATCTCTCAGATATCTCTCTTCGGCACAGACCCCTTTTTCGGTTTGGCCTCAAAGGTTGAATGTATCAGTTATGCGTCTTCCTCTTCGGCGTGTCTCTGTCCCCTCGCACTTTCACAAAGGTGATCGAGGTGGCTATAGTACGGTTAATACGGGAAGGTGTTGTTACTGAACATGACTGCTCCTTCGTCGACTCCTCATAGCCGCTCTTGGTCTGACATGGGGGCTGATGATCAGGGGAGCGACGACTTAGAAATGGAGCTGCCACGTCTATTCCTATGCATCGTCATAAATTCTTCCAGACCCTCTGCATGCTTCCTGATCGTAGAGACCTGCAGCGTAAGGTCATCTACGGCGACGCCGAAGATGCCACCTAGGACCACAGATGCGTTGAAGAAATGCCTTCGATCTTGTGGGAGCATCTCAGCCTGAGTCAACCAAAGATGGCGGCAGTGGACTACTAACGTTGACATCGTGTGACCAAGCGAGCTAGCTGCAACTAGCCACCCTCAGATCCTCTGTAAGACCTGGGCCACAACTCCCCTCTTGCATATCTTTCAGGGCCGTGGCTTGGAAAACCGTAAAGGCTCCCATGGCATGCAGGGCAGTTTGACCTGCAGCAGAAGTCAGGTCCAACGGCAGGCTTAGCTGGCAAGATGGAGGCCTCAGCTGTTCACGCCAGGCGGCCGGGTTACCAGAGCATAAGTGCACTGACAGCGCCTGCTCTACCTGGGGAATCGCTTCGTACTCCTAGCTACCGCACCATCAAGGGGAGCGAGAGAGGTGAGATAGACCAAACTCGCTTTAAGAGGTGCCTACCAAGTTCCCGATGCACTTCCAGGAAGAACATGGTAGGAGGTGGCATCGGGTATCATCCCAGGGGTGACCCCACAAACGACATGTCCAGCCTGCAGATTTCAGTTGCAAGATGCTGAGCCACCTGCGACCCAATTTCTCTGTCAGCCTGGGTAAGCAACTAGGCCATCTCCTCCGCCAGCATAATCTGCCGTCACCCCAGAGAGGTAGACCGATGTGCCGTCTCCTTCGGTAGATGCATCTCTCTCTGATGCAGCACTGGAAATCATCAGGCATACAAGAGCCCTCAGAAGGTGCAAGCAGTGCATCATCCAGTAACTCACTGTGGCAGATAGCGGACACAGGGGGAGCGGGAAGCACCCTGCTTGACTCCTCTCGGCCCCGGAAACATGATCTCGTCGACCCTTGCGGGCAGGAGCCACAAAGTCACAAATTCTCTGGTGGTGGCCTGAAAATATGCCAACCTCGCCCTAATTGCACTGCAATCAACACAGTCTGATCCCTCAATTGCTGCCTCAGCATGTCTATGCCCAAGACAACCGAGGTAATCAATGTTTCTATCCGTCGTGACTATCCGTCAATTGGATTAATCCAACGCATAAAACAGACTTGCACGGTTGCGACATGTTTGGAACATGCTACAAACAGACGACCGGCAAAACAAGTGCTCTACTAAGAAAAAGAGTCCTACTTGTTGGTGGAAGGCAGTAAAAGACCTGAAGACTGGGGCATGCAGCGGTTTCAGCCTCTGGATCCAGCCGGAAAAACCTCGCTGGTTGCCGTCAACTCACCAAATCTCCAACAATCCACACAAGCTATAATAAATTTTTCTTCTCTGTGATTGCATTTCACTTAGTCGCTCGCGTGTCAAAAGTAGGCTCCAGCAAAATAACAGAAAGAGCATCATGCTTGCATCCACTTTATGCAGGACAACGTGAACTGATTGGTATTTTGAAATAGTATGGAGAGAGTATAGCGCTCCTAGCAGAGCTTTCCATAGTCGTCACCGACATATTGATTTAAAATGTTTCAGTCTTGTCCTTGGGATTAATCGCAATAAGTATTAAAATTTTTTATTGATCGACAGCACTAATCAAAATCATTTATTTGTGTATACTATTTTACTAATATTAAATCTTCATCTTTTGACCATTCATGTCTTAATTATTGTTAATATAAATTTGAATATGATCATTGGTTATTTTAACCCAGCCATTTTTTAGAGTGTGTGCTGTGCTTCTTTCTAGGAATGTATTGATATAGTTTGAGAGGTCAAGCTTGAGATTGTAGTGGTTCGTATGCAGTGTAGGGGCCTCTTCATGTATCCTCCCTTGGTTGCAGTTGCTCTTTACATCAACCCTTGACTTTATCGAACACTGCCTCCTTTCAGAAGGGGAGAATGTATGTATTGGAAACCTGCATTAGATAATATATTATAGTTATATTGAGTTTGCTCAGCCAGGTTCATGGTACAGGCCCCTGATCAGGAGATCCCTACCAACTATAAATTCAATCAATAGATTGCAATCGCAATAAAACAGATTAGGCTGAAGTCACAGCTACAGACATCATAGAATTCCGACTTGATATCTCAGAATACTGACTTTATTTCTTGAAATTACAAATTTATATAATAAATTATATAATTGTAACTTTATTTCTAAGGATTTCAACTTTATATCTCAGAATTCTGACTTTCTTCTCAAGTGCATGATCAAATTTCTGAAGGTTTTATCATCTTGCATAGGTTTCTGATTAATAATCAATGTCTTCTTTGTAACTACAAAATACACAATTCATATTTAAAGAATATTTCTCACCTCTATTTAGCACATCAAATAACATGTCTCTGTTGCCAGCTGAAAGCAGGTGTTGTCAAGGAAATATACCGAAATGTGAACCTAGCCATTAAAATATGACAACATTAGTCAAGCCACAAGCTGGGAATTATCCCAGGGGGTCGACAAAGAAATGATAAAAAGGAAATACACACACATTTCCTGCCTGTAGAATCATTACAAATAGACAACATCCTGTTCTTTTGTGGAGCCTCACGCTGATGCATCATAAATGTTTTCTTTCTGCTCTGGTTCGCAACCCCTCAGAACTAGGAAAATGTGGGGTTGTTGTTGAACAATAGAATATTATGTGTTTTTACAAATATGTCTATTTCAATATTTTCACATTGTAAAACATCCTTTTTCATTCAAGTCTATAACTTAGACAAAAATAGTCATTATAATTTCTTCACTGACTAAAGTTTGACTCCATTTTTCAGTGTTTAATATGGGAAGCCAATTAAGAGAGTTAAAGTGCTTACTTCTGTTCCACCTCGACCAATCACAGAAGCTTGTACTCTGCGAAGGAGTCAGCTCGGATGTCAACTGTATTAAATTGATGGATTTTTTTGCTACATTACATTTTAAAGATTGTATGGCATATTTTTCCAAAGTAATTGTCTTTTAGTCTGCTTGAAAAATAACTGTTGGTCTACTTAATAAGGATCAGAGCACATTGCAGATGGAAACAAATGTGCAAAAAAGATGGATACATAAATGATGAATGCAGTGGTGGATTTTAAATACCAAACTATTCAATCTTTTAATTATTTTTTATTGTATATTTTAAGGGAAGAATGGCAGCCCTTTGTAATCCACCTATGTCTAATCCTAAGTCTACCCCTGGCTGAATGAAACCTAGATGATACATTTAGTCTCCCCCAGCACACAAATAATGTTGCAGAAACAGGAACCCCCTCTGCTAAAATTGTCCATTTTAAGCTCCGATTTATGAAACAGCATATAGTAACAACAGCAAATATATAAACATTTTGTTGCTAATGTTAATGAAACTCAGACGACTTTTGATCTAATAGTTATCTTGCCAACATTGTCGTGACAAATACATATCAAGAGCCAAACTTATTATAAGTCTTTTTCTTTCTTGAGACTCTCTACCATGTCAGGGTATGGGGCCTGTACCTTGAAGCTGAATTAACAGGTTAGCCAGCTAAATTTAGAATTAGTTTGCACCAATACTTGGTTTTCAGTACAATGGAAGGATGTAGGATTTAATCAGTCTTTGTCACCATGGTTACTTACCAGATAACCTTCTCCAGAGCAGGTTGTTTCTATATTAAAGATTGCATGTATAAATTAGTTCAATATGCACTTACAAAAGGAACTTTTAAGTGATGTAACACACCAGCTTTAACTGTTCATATTTCTGCGCAAATTGTTAGGGGAGCGCTATAGGGAATGCGTTTTCAGGGACAGACAAAATCCCTTAGCCTTTCCAGTCATGTGTTTGCATAAAAGATACAGGGTTCTCCGTGGAAGGAATACATTTGCGAGCTTCCTCGACCGCTCATACAAAATGTGACACGTAGAAATGTTAGGATGAACCGCAGAGGGCGTGTTAAGCCTGATATACTTCTGCTTCAACTTGATGAATTACCCTCTGGATCGTCTGCATACTGACGCAGACCTCGGGCTGACCCTGCTGCAATGCTCGAAGTAAATAACTTTCCTTTGTTATCTGTGCTAGTTTTTGCTAGCTAGAAGTTAGCATTGTCCTCACGGCACTCTGTGATATTGATCAGTTTATACACCGTACTTCTACAGCAGCAGCGGATGTTTGTAGAAGTTTTATTAAAACAATTTATGAGAAGGTAAATAAAACTCGTCTGTTGTTAACATTTTTATTGTTGCTTGGTTTGCTACCAGTTGGTATTCGTGTCTAACCAGTATTGATCCGAGCGTTGCCAGTTTCCGGTGCCTACGTCAGTCCTTTGCGTAAACGCGCCTCACGGTGCCTGTGAACTAATCATAGCTTCGGGATGAGAGCGAAGCCTGACACGCCAAAGAAAGTTGATGAGCTGCTATATGGTACCGATTAAGCATTATTAAAATGAATCGGTTTTGTCAAGTCAAATACGATCTGGTAATACTGTGTTTGTTTAGCCACGTTCATGCTACAGGCCCCTGGTCTTTAACACTCAAATATGTTAGGCATTATATTAAACATTATTGGAAGCTCTTGCTTCCTCGTGTAAACCGCTTTGACGTTGCCCTTGTTCGTGAATTCCTGGCGCACGCGCAGTTCAACTCAGAACTCTTCCATTCATAAAATTGTAACCCCCGAGTTGTAACGCCCTCCCATTCACAAAAAACAACCCAGTCAGGGCATCTGCGCACTACGTCTCTTACCCTCCCATTCATAAAAAGCTCTTTCCCTCATGCTGTTTCAACATCTTACGAAGAAGACGCGTGTCCGCATCGCAGATCGTAGAGTCCTGCGCCTTTTGCTGCGTATCTTGTGGATCTATCGACAACCTCGATCTACTTTTGGATTATTTTTGTTCGTGTGAAAAGGAAATGATCTGCTTTTAAATGAAAGTGAGTTTTTAGTGCTTATTCTTCCTCGCGTTGCTTTCAGGGACGAATTACTGTAACGCTTTTAAACAATCGAGGTATTTTAATAAGTAACAGCATGTGTTTGATTTGTGTAATTGCAGTACGCTTATAGATGGTTAGGCTATTTCTCGAACACGCAGTTCTGTTTTTGTCTCCGCCGGTTTCCGTTCTGCTGGCTTATCACAAAGCAGCCATAATCAACATCCGCTCCCTGGCGACGCTTTGTCTGTTTGTGCCTTGAGCAAATATTTAACAGCGAACGCTAGTCTGACAGGATCTCGGCTCGCTTCCGTTCAACAAAGCGGCGCTTACGACAGACAGACAGTCAGACAGACAGACAGACAGTCAAGCAGCGTCAGCTTCGTTCTTCGGATCGGGAAAAGATTCAACTTGGATTTAGAACAACTTGCTCGAAGCGCGTTTGTTCGCGTTTAGTTGAATAATAATCACGTGACGCCTCGTTGCTGTGTTTGACGCATCTAATTAAAGGGTTTATTGAGACAACAAAAATGACAAGACTGAACATTGTCTTGTCTATTATCTTAAAATTGGGGTAAACACCCACTTAGATCATAATACAAGCTGTTGTATTTACATTTACTTACGTTGTAGTTTTTACTTATGCCAGATAACATAATGAGATATAACGCTTAAATTCAATACATTTCCATTCGTCATACAAAAAAGCATCCATTACGAGAAACGTCGATTTCTCTCTTGTAATTTACAGAAAGATTAGAAAGCGTCAACTTGTTTCAACTGAGCGTCTTAGTCGATAAGTCCAGGTTGACTTTATTAAAGTCTAAGCCACCTATTTTTTACACAAGTCTTCTGTTTTGGGATAAATGTTTGTTAAAAAGAAATTAACTTAACATTTTTATGGTTTAAATTGAAGGGATCATGCCAATTTAACTTTATTTATAGTAGAACCAAATAAACTCGGAATAGAGTCAACACTAGATGTTTATTGTGTTTGGCATAATAAAAGGGCTAAACCTAAATTTACAATCTTTTTGCTAACATTTTAGCAATTTAATGCTACAGCATATTTAATAAAAGTAGAAATTGTAACAAAAAGGTTGAACATAATAGTTCAAAATAGTGTAGAAAAAATATGCACTTGGCTCAAGTACACTATTGAGTACTTCACGTACTTTCTGTTTGATTTTGGTCCGAATAGTATGGAAGCTGATTGCATTCGCCATATACATTTTTAGATTGAACATCTCATAATTATGACATATGTATCTCAGAATTATGAGACACTACATAATAATTATGAATTACTAAGTCATAATTATGAGATACTAAGTCATAATTATGTGATACATGTCTCAGAATTATGAGATACTAAGTCATAATTATGAGATAAATTTGTAGTTTTTATCTCAGCTGGTCCGCACATCATTGTAGTACGGAAGCTCACTTCACTTCACTCTTTAGAAGTTTCCCCAAGTTTTTTTACTTTATTGCAGGCTCTTTTTGCATATTGAAAATATATTTATTTTTATAGCTGTATTTGTTTGCCTTAAACTAACTATCTGCAAATAGCTGTAACCTAGTGTTATTATTTTGTATAATTTGCACTCCCATCCAATTGCTAAATGTATTTTGTTCCCTTGTTATTTTGTGCACGTACAACAAAGTTACATCTTATCAATTTAGGTTGAAGCAAATAATATTATAACTTACAAATTTTCCTCATAGTGTCAACTGAAGCATAGGAGTTAGGATAAATTTGACTTAAGTTGTTTATAAAATTTCTGTGATCTTTTAATATTACAGTTTTTCTTAATTTCCTGCATGCAGAATCAGTAGTTTATTCTCTATGCAAATGTGTAGGTTTCGTGAGCTTGCAATAATAATGGAAAATAAATTTATGAGATTGATGAAAATACTATTTAGGCTCAATAATGGAACATAAATGTATGGGATTGATGAAAAAAACTCATTTAAATAGAGTGTTTCAGATTACATTTATGCCAATGACCAGTAAACTACAATCAACATTTTTCGTTATATGTTGTGGTGCAAAATGAACTTTTTTGATTTGTTGTTTTTCAGTATGTTCTCAAATGTGAAACAGTGTCTGGTAATAAAGGTAAAATATAGGATTTCTGCTATTACTTTTTCTGCTATTACTATTAAGTTCTGCTGTTACTTTCATAGGATTGCTAAATGCTAAGCTGAGCTCTGGTGGTTGTGGAACACAACCTTACCGATGGAGTCAACGGTTCCTCAGCACATTCCTGGAGTGTCGTCCTCCATCATGGTGCAGCCTTTACTGGATGTTCGAGTTCCATATCGGCGGCTCCACCACCCATTTACCATCTATCCCATAGACCAAATGAAGGTCCTGCATGTGGAGAATGACTACATCGAAACCCCTGCCGTGATCTCACAACAGCCACAGAGCCACAAAGCAAAGCCCAAGAATCAGGAAGTCCAGCTGGGAGTTCCACACCAACAAAATTTGTCCCACTGTGAGGGCCCAGATGCTACCACGCACCCATGGATTTCATTCAGTGGTCGCCCAAGCTCTATTAGTAGTAGCAGCAGCACCTCATCGGATCAGCGTTTGCTGGATCATCAGGCACGCACCCCTGTTGTAGATTCATACAATAACGGAAACAGCAATTCCAGTACCCTTGGTGGGAAGCACCCTAAGACCCATAGCTCCAAGACTCAAACAGAAAAGAAGCACGGACTGTTGTGTGAGAAATGTGGCAAATGCAGATGCACAGAGTGCACTTTGCCTCGCACCTTGCCGTCTTGTTGGGTCTGTAATCAGGAGTACTTGTGCTCGGCTCAGAATCTTGTAGACTCAGTGACTTGCATGTGCCTAGTTAAGGGCATCTTCTATCACTGCACGGATAAGGATGAGGAAGGCTCATGCGCTGACAAGCCATGCTCCTGCTCCTACTCTAACTGGTGTGCCCGCTGGACATTCATGGCTGCCATTTCATTGGTACTGCCATGTCTAGTGTGTTATTTGCCTGCCACAGGTTGTGCTAAACTTTCACAGAAATGCTATGATGGCATCAGTAGAACAGGCTGCAGATGCAAAAGCACTCAGGCTTGTAAGGCTGCAAAAGTTAAAGCTTGTCCAGTGGGAAAACAGCCAACATGATGGTCTCACATTAGTGGACAGCATAAAGAGTACTTAATGTTCATGCATGATTTTCACACACTGATGTAAATCTGCAGTAGGCACAAATCATGATTTAACTTCTTCATTAAGAACCACAAATGAGAGATTGCAATCTCTTCTCCAATGTTAGTTTTCTATGGGGGTAACAAGGAGAAGTTTAATTAAATATTCCCATTCAGAAACACTTTAGCAAACACTCAAATTTAAAGTTGATAACACACATCACAATCAAAATAACCAAACTTCTATATGCATTTTAAATTTACAAGCTTGTTAATGGCGTTTGGAATGCAGATGTAACTGTGTTTTAAAAAGCTCTGTCAATGTCTGTAAAATATGTAACATTGCAAAAGACATTGGCAGCCTTCCATTTCTGTTTGGCAGGATGTTTTTTTTAACTTCTGGAGAGACAGAATGTTTTGATTAGAAATTAATGAAAAACTTTCACTCTCATTTTGACGACATGCCACAGCACATGCAAACTTTCATAACAATTCTTCCAAAATTTAGGGGCTCGGTTGAGGCAACAATCTCAGGGATAATGCATTTATCTCAACTGCACAGCATACAGGAGTTTAGACGAAAATTGGCATGACAGCAATTTGGTTTGGAGAGATGAACAAAAACACTACAATTCAGAAAACAAATATTTATAAGCTATGAAAAAAATTTAGGTATTGGGGAAAACGAGATGCTACAATTTGATCTTATACTACACTGCTACTAAAAAAAACTCCAGTATGTCTCTGTGTTGAGGCAAAACCACAGTATTATGTACAGTATTATGTACAAAGTGTTTCACTGTAATTGAGAATATCTCTCGTTTACTACACACCATAATAATACCAAACATAGTGCTCAATGAATGTTTCCTATTGCTCCTAGAATGTCTCCTGCTGTCTCAATATATTTTGTTAAATTAATAGCATGGAGAGTAGCCAAAAGGTGTGCACCATGTTACTTTCGAAGACCATTATTTGTAGATTTTAAAGTGGGCATGCATTGTTGAACTCCAGCCAATGAATGTGACATTAACCTTTTGAAGGTACGGTGCTTCGTTATCTCAAGATTTTTACAATATCTTTGATGCAAACCCAAGTTTTTTTAAATATCAAGCTCTAAATATACACTGTCCAGGAGGTTTCAGTCTGATAAACACTGAAGCCCTAAAAAATAAGATCTCGCTTTAAAATAAGATTTCAGTAAACTCATGCTCTCACCTCTCCAATCTGTGATTGGTAGTGGCATCACATGATGCGGTATTGCAGGTCAAAGTTAATTTCAGCTGAACTTTCGTCAGAGCCGAATCTGAAATTTCACCCCCTAGGCTGTAAGCGTCGTATGCGATCCCATTCAAGTGAATGGAGCTCTATACATAGTCTGACCGAAACATCAGTGTTGAATGTATAAGGCTAGGGTTTTACATTTGCAATCCAAGTCAACGTGCCAGAGAAGTTCAGGAGTGTTGCAGTGGGAGTTGCAAATGCACTATAGACATCCTTAGATTTGGACCTTTGCAGTTTATACGTTCTTGTAAATGGTAGTGAGAAACTATTCATCGTAAAATGTTTCCAGTGTCTTGAGAAGTGGTACAGTTCCGTTCAAAGGTATATCAATGACGTATTCCATTTTTTGGAGGGTTGAGAGTTCAGGAGGTATATTAAGATCTTGTGGCTGTGGAATTAAAGGTATTGGGTACTGTAGGTATTTCAATTGCAAGCACTTAATTTGGAAGAATGTGCCAGACAACAAAAAAAACCTCTGTACATGCTACCAATGCCTCATTAGCAACCAAGAGGCATGCTACTACTAGTTCCCCTGTGTCCCTGAAACTGTAAAATACGTCTGAATCTTGTGAAGAAACCACATTTAATTACGCTTTCTTCCCTTCCATCTAAAATGGAACAACATTTTCTGAGCTTGATTGACAGAAACAGTTGCTATGCGTGAACTTGTGTGGGGGGAACCAAGTAACATTGCATTCCATCCTGCTGGTGTTGCTCTTTGCACCTCCTTTTCTTTTGTTTTTCGTCTTTCACAGTTCTTTTGAATACAGAAGAAAGCACAGCTGTACGGTACAAACGTAAGATGCTGCTGAGGTTGTATGATGCCCTTTGTCAAATAATTTTTGTTTGTTTTTTTGGTCATTGGACAACTATTATTGATAATTTTAATGGCAAGATTTAACCAGAATGAGTGGATTCCTCCTGTTGTTTACTTCCGAAAGGTCTCTAACTTGTGACTTTTTCCATAAACACAAAAGGAGACATGTTTGGGGAAAACAATGATGAGTTCCTTACATCAACACAGATGCATTGCGTTCTCCAAAAGCTGATAAGTAGTTTGTAACCTCCTGTGTTTGGCAGTTATCCAGAATTTGCTCATAGCACTTTTAGTTTAGCATGATATAACTCATTGAATCAGATTAGACCAGTATATCTGTGTATCTTTTGTGTATCTAGTATAAAATGCTTTAGTCTAATCTGATTCAATCATCTACTGTAGACTGAGCTGAAACTTTTAGAGAAAGACTTGTGACACCAAAACAAGTGCATGTTTTTAATCTTGTTTTTAAACAATGCCTTCCTTAAAATAAATTGTTTCAGTTTACAAAGTATGATTTTTTGTGAGGGAAAACACTGTTGCCACATGAGAAAGGCTTCAAGGGGCCCCTTGCAAAAACAAAAACGTCAAAGCACACAGGATAATTAATCACGTGCAAATGATGTTATCATAAAAGTTTATCTTGTATTTTGTTTTTGCAAACATACCCTCAGGCTTTCAAGATTTTTTAAGGTGTCATGTTCCTTTGAGAGCCATTCCAACACAGCATTTCTTTAGTTTCATTGTCAATATCAATATTGGGGATTCAAATTTTGTAAAAAAATCACATAAAGTAGTCTCTTTATAGACATATTTATTTTGAAGATGTATTTATTTAGATGTCAGCTTTTGTTTGAGAAAAAAATTGAATGTCAAACAAAATGTACATTGAAATCAGAAAATATATATTGTTAAATATAAAACTTGCTGGGTTGTGTCTTCAGTATTCACACACACATTCTCATGTTTTATTTTGACATGATTTTTATTTTGATAAGATACAGAAAGAGGAATAAAAGCACTTTTCTGTGAAATAAAGCCATAAAAAGTTGTGAAAGTTGTCTTTTTTTGTCACGTAACATGATTAGCTGACCAGACTGTTATATTAATTGTACCTTTCAAGGATAAAGTTGAGCAGAGATATTAATGAGCTTTATTAAGGTACATTGTAGAAAAAAAGGCCTTGTTTATTTAGCAGACCCCAATAACACAGTTTGAAAATTAGGCTGATGTTCAGTCAGATTAAAAGCCATCAACCATGTCAACCATGGTAAGAACTATGATTGAGTCTGACTTTTACTTTTCTATCAGCTTCTCAATTTCCCAACCACTATTTTCAAAATAACAATTTTAAAATGAAGACAACAGTGCCTGCTAAACTGTCTGTCGCCTTTTCAATTTGGTAACTACTACCTTTGAAAACAACTATTGTAAAACATGAGCAACAGAACCAGACTAAATTTAATTCAGTGGCTCAGGCAACAACTCTCAAAGTAACCATGTCAAAAAGAGTAGAGCCTAATGAGAATCTTTTTTTTTATATGAACTATTTTAAAGCCAGTATGATTTTAGCTTTTTAATTTGACAACTACTCCATTGAAAAAAACTATATTATAGAGCAGAGTCTTTTCCATTTCTCAATCTCCTTACATCCAAATATATGTTTTTATCCAATCTAGATTAAATCAGAATGACCAACACCAACTTTTTTTAAAGTAACCATGGTGAAAATAAGGTTAACCTGTTTTTGTTTTGTTTCTCAGTCAAGCAACAAATCTGATTAAAAAAAAAAAATCAAATAAGCTTATTTCTCAGCATCTTGGTGAAACAATACCTTCATTTTAAATGTACCCTTTAGCTTTTAAAATCATGATATTGCCAGATGAATTTTCCCTAAACCTTCTGTAAACTAGAGATATCTCAAAACTGAATCTGAATTTGACTTGTGGTCATTTGAATTATTGACAATTGTAATTTAATAAACCTAAATGTTATGTAACGAATATACAATGGTTAAGCGTGCAGTTTAAAATATATCTTCTGTCTTAAATAATCAGTTCTCTTGAATTAAGGTTTGATCAAATATTAAGTTAGAAAATCCATATTTGAACTGACATATTTAGCCGCAAAATATATTCACATCTCCTAATCTGGCAACTCTGTTTAACACTGTCATGGTACAATCAGGACTCCTCAATCTGAGAGTGAAAATAAGAATAACATAGATGTATTTTCTCTCTGCTTCTAAATCCAACTAGCCAATTTGACACCATCTGATTTTCTAGTTTCTTCTCAACCTGGCAAACACTGCATACCCATACCAAAATAACCAGCATAAGACTGAACTACTCTACCAGTAGTACACTTTCACTCATTGTATTAATCTGGCAATTCGCCAATTAATAAAACATAGGAGGTAAAACAAGGAAGGCTAAGTTAGTTCAAACTTCTAAAACTCTTGACTTGGCAATCACTCTCTTCAATTCACGTCACCAGTCATTAGGTTGAACCCAGCTAGCACACTTTTAAGGTGAACTCATACATGGTTTGCTGGTTCAAGAAAATGTCTTTCTGTAATTTTAACATGCTGCAAAACTCCAGAAGACATCTGCTCCCCTACTTAATTCTCATCACATCTCTTGTGTCCTCTCTCTATTTTTGAGCTGGCAATGTTCTAGGGAGGCAAACAGACAGAGTGATTTGCACTGTGGAACCAGGAGTTGAAGATATTAATGAAACTTCCTCTGGTAAAAGTGTATGAGTGCATGCGTGTGGGTATGTGTGTGTGGATGCAGGCGAATGTATTAAACTCTAGGAATGAGTGCATGGGGAAAATAGGACGAGCAAGTACGGGATCCAGAAAACAGTTCCTCTGCTCTTGCATAAACTGGTTTCAGATTTTAGTCATTTCCGTTCAGCTTAGCTTTCTTTTCAGTCTTCAATTGCCCTGTTGATTCAGGTTATTTCTAAAACCTTGGGCTTTTGTTAAGAAATTGTTGGTGGGTATTTGCCTAAAGCTTAATGTAGTTAAAAATATTGATGGTATAATCGCTAAAAGTCTATTTTGTTAATTTTGTGACCTAGAAACTTGACCTATGAATGAAACAGCAGATGGAATAGTCCAGCATTTGTCCCTCATTAAAAATCGCGACACAAGGTCTTCCCTCTAACACTGATCTCAAGGCAGAGCATGACAAGGCAGCATTTTTCCAAATAGAATTTTAGCATTTGTAAACATGAAACTGGGTCAAAAGCTCTGAAACACTGTAAAGTGTATACTCATCAAGAGTCTACTCACCAACCAGCGTTAAAAAGGAAGGTGTTACTCACACAGCATGAGGCTTTAACAAGATCTACTGACATTATTTGAACCTTAAACTCTAGGTTTTTTTTGTCACCAGTAAATGATTGGCAATTTATTTTACAAATGAGTGAAAAGTTTGTGACTAAAATCTACCGAATGGTCCAACCACCACTGTCTACAAGGTATGATTAAAAACAAATCTTTGGAAAAGTTTGAAAGACATTTGTACATTGATTAAAGATCCTAGCATATATGCTGCTCTCTCGATGATGGAACAGCCAATAGGCAAGACAAGGCAAGGCAAGTTTATTTGTATAGCACATTTCGTACACAAGGTAATTCAAAGTGCTTTACATTGGAAATAAAGAGTAAAAAGAAAGTACATTTAATAAAATGAAGCATAAAATAGTCATATAAAATCAAAGTGATTAAAAACTGACAATTTAAAAACATTGATTAAAACAAAGATTAAGATGTGAAGTGCAGAGGTAAAATAGTTGTTCGGACGTTGGTGCTCGCTCAGTCGACAAAAGCGCAACTAAACAGGAGAGTCTTTAGCCTGGATTTAAACGTGACTAAAGTGTTGGCATTCTTGATCTCCTCTGGAAGCTGCTTTCATCTGTGGGCCGCATGTAACTAAAGGAGTATTTTCCCTGTTTGGAATTTACCTGGGGTAGATCTAATTTATTTGATCTGAGGAATCTCAGTTCTCTGTTTGCTGTGTATATACTGATAATGTCTGTTAGGTATTTAGGTGCTAAGTTATGTTTGAACTTATATACGAGCAGCAGAACTTTAAAATCTATTTTGAAGGAGACCGGCAGCCAGTGCAGAGACTTAAGAACTGGAGAAATGTGTTCTGACTTTCTAATTTTGGTTAGAATTCGAGCTGCTGCATTCTGAATGTAGCTGTTTAATGGTCTTTTTGGGAAGACCAGTGAGAAGACTGTAACAGTAGTCCAGCCTGCTGGACATGAAAGCATGAATCAGTCTCTCTAAATCTTGTCTGTTTACCGGTAGTTTTGACTTTGCAGAAATTCCAAAATTGTATCTTCTAGAAAGCAATCAAGAGTTTGTAGCAATGGTTTGTTTGAGCGACTGTGGGTATGAGGGTATTGTTGTGAGAACAACAAAAAATAGATTTTTGCTCGCTTTTTCTACACGAGAACATTTCAATCCCAAAGCGCAGCTCACACACATAAAAATGATCTTTTTGAGCTCTAAAAATGGGAATTTTTGCGCTCAGATTGTGACGCTAATAAAACCCAATTTTTTTCTACCTTAACACTTATCCGTTTCACACCCCATTGTAAACTCTGGCGCCGTCCGAAAGGTTGGGAACTAGAACTAAAGGACTTCAAGAACTAAAGGACTTCAAGGTAAAAGAAATGGGGGGCATTATAGCACCGCCTATGGAACTATAGACTTGAGGCTTTTCTTCCCAAATTGACCTTTACAATCTGACCAAATTTCATGGTAGTGCGAGTTATGGTTAAGGCTGGGCAATTGGATATGGGGCAGAAAAATAATAATAATAGTAATAAATCTAACAATTACAGTTTCAGCGTTACGCACTTGAACTAATTAATAATAATAATAATAATATTTTTTAAAAATTGTGGAAAAGTAGTGTTGTAAACTTTTGTTCTGTACTTCCGTATTACATTTCATAACACAAAGCATATTTGTTCCGATAGGCAGAAAACTTAGGACTAGTTTGTGAAAGTAGCTTAGCAACAAAACAAACACACTCTCTTGTTCTGGAACAAATTTATAACACTAAACAACACTTAATAAACACAAACATAAAACCCTAAACCGAGAAATAAGTGTAATAGCTAAAAAACATATATTGCACCACAATGCAATAACCTGGACTCTCATTGGTCAGACAGGTTGACTTAGATTTGGATAAATGGGGTGAACGACAGACTGTCCCTTCTGCGAGGAAAATAGATTCTTAACATTAACCAACTAGCTAAATATGAGCCAAAACAATCAGTTCATCACATTTTTAAGAAGAACATCTCTCTCACCACAATTTTAAAGAAAAACTAGATTAAAACTGTTCATGCATACTCTGATGTTGATTTCAGTGCGTTCCACATATTCTCAAGTTAAGTAAGTTACTGAAATGTTTGTGTTATTTTGGTCATATATATTTAGAAAGACAACATAAAAATATCTCAACGTTGGTTCCACTTGTTGGAGGAGGGGCTTGTTAGGTCATGCGGGTGAGGATTTAAGAAAAAAATATTTTTGACATTTATAGATGAGGTTTGCAAATTGTCAGAGCTAATTTGGAAATATCTTTATTTAAAAAAATATTTGTATTCCTTAAAAACTTAAGCAGTTTTATTCCAACTCCTTAGATTTTAGCTTAGATCCTATTCCATGTCTTTTATTCTACTTTACAATTTGTTTTCAAATTAATGTTTTTAGTTTTCTCTTGTATTATTGAGAAGCTTTTTGACTCTGGTTGTTGTAAAATGTGATAAATAAATAACCTTGTATTATATTGTGTAGACCACAAAAACAAAAAACACACAATAGACTAAAATGAGTTCATTTTGATGGCAACTGCTAGTTAGGTAGAAGTTTGTAAAACCCAGTGTGACATTTCATCCACAAAAATGTGGAATTGTAGACTACACATAGTCAACATTTATAAGTCTTTATCATGATATACAAAAAAAAGAACAATCTAAACATGCTAATATTCTGCAAAGTGTTAAATATATTTCAGAATTTCCAAATAGTTACAATTTGTATTATTATTTTTAAACTGGGGAAAATAGTAGAAACATAACATAGAAACAAACTAACGAGGTAATTCCATTTTTTACTGAATCGTTTGTTACATCTTATGCTCGATGACTTAATTTAATGCAATGGTTAGTTATTGCTCATGTATCAAACGATGGATCCTGCACTGCTCTTGTATCCGTCACTGGCAAGTTTTCATCGGAATGGCCCACAGTTAGTGTGACATTATGCAGAAAAGAACCAAACTGTTTTATACCACCAAACGTGAACATGTCTCTATTAAAAACAACAATTCTTAATCTTAAAACTTAAGACCTGTTGTCCATTTTTCTTCACAATTATTGTCAGTGTGAAAGGCATTAATGTGCTTAGAGGAAGCCCTAATATTGGTTACTTTGCTTCTCGACTCGAGTTCACTCGAGTAAGCCTTTGACACACCGTGAGAGAGCGAGAGAGAGAGTGTTTGTATAGCCAATTGTGGTGAGCCCTTCTATTTATAAAACTAGCAATCCTGGGTTAAAATTAATAAATATGCACAATCGAAGGCATCCTGTTATTTTGTGGCCTGGACAGAGGAAGTTAGTTTGTGGTACACTGATAATTTTGGTCAGAGCAGCAGGCTATAAATACTGTCAGCACTGCTCCCCTTCAGATCTCAAAATGAAAATCTGGTGTTTAGGAAAAATAACTACAGGAAAAAAGGAGGTGGAACACTTTGGAGAATAAGCTTCGGCGGACCAACATGAATGGGTTGTTTTTTTTCTTATACCAGCTAACAATATAAAAAAGCATAGACGCATCCCAAACAAGTTACCCAATGTGCATACAGGATGTTGAACTGTAGGGGGAATGCTTAGTGCATCTTTATGAGTAGCTGTTGTGTCACTCCAATTAATCTGAATTTACCCTGATTTGAAAATGTAAACATGGGAAATAAACTATCATTAAAGTTGACTACAAAAATCAATTTCACACCTACATCACCCACTGACCAGTCTATTTCCAATGACATGAAAATAGGAAAAAACTTTTAAAGTGTAGAAGACCTTTAACTGATCAATTAAAATGTGAAAGGGAGACTCCTTAGAGGTGTACGGATGCCTTCTTAGTTAAACATCAGTAACCAAGCTAATATTTTGGGCCAAACCTTATGTTTTTAGATGTTTAATGCAGGAGTGACTGCCGACAGATTCCTTTTTCCTCCATCTTTTCTGTTCTGGGCTTGTTTGCTATGTGTTATGAGTTCATTGCAAACTAGTAATGCCAGTTCCAAAGTTTAACTTAAAAAGCATGAAGAAATTTGAGCCCCTAAACCGCTTAAGCTATAGACACCAAAATTTCCAGAAATCTCATTACTGGTACAACTCGCGTTGCTTTCTCTGTTTAGACTAAAAAACTTTTAATAAAAAAAATCTTTACAGAAAAAAAAAATCCTTTAACGTTTAAAAAAACCTTAAAAAAATTCCTTTAACGTTAGGCATTAGAGACAAAAATATATCAAAGTGGTAGATATTGTTGTCCTCTTTCACACAGTGTTTTTATTTTGATAAATGTATGTTTTTTTAAACTAGGAGACTAAAACCATGGAGAAAGCTGCTAAATCTTCGATTTACTGCCATTCTAAGTTTTTTTATTAGAATTTCATGAGGAAAAACACAAACGAGGCCTATTTCTAACTTGTTAGCAATCTGTAAAATTTTTTGCCTACCTATATGCATTTATTTTAATCATTGAAGCCTTCTGGTTCTGATGGTGATAGAATTGTTTTGATAGCTCTTGTCATCCTTCTGTTTAACTTAACCCTTGTGGAGATTGGAATTAAGACACTTCACAATTTGCATCAATTAGTTAGGCCATGCACAATTTTCCACTGAAACTATCTCAGAATTGAAGTGCCTCACAGATGTGGAGGTTTTTTTTACTTTCAATTACTAATTCTCTCTTCACCCCAGCTAATAATGTATTAATGCTATTTTACCTCCATTCCAGCCTTACTTTATCTGCAAGAAGGCAGTTGAGAATCTTATCTACTGGAACTTTAGTACAGGTGTTCACTTATCCCTTTCTTAGTGGCTCAGGACGGCTACGTACAACTTGGTAGCTTCCTGGCTTCTGGCAAGACAACAATAAGTCAGACATTCACAGTAATGTATGCCTGGGTTACCAATACATCATCTCTATCCCTAAGCACTAGAGAATGGCCGGGGAGGGCCGACGGATGATTTGACTTTGATTCCGTTGAATACAGGCAATATTTGATTGCAGAGCAAGCGCATTACACACATTCCACGGATTCTGTCCTACATTCCATTTCATATACCTGTACTACATCCATTTCAACAATTCTGGTATGTAAGAAGAAAGTGAAAAGAAGTCGCAACGTGCTGGGAGGTCATGTGGCAAGGCAGTTGACCACATCATTACGCAAATCATGTCCAAGAATCTAACCCCTTTTCCCATTAATTCAAAAGGGGGTTCTTATGGATACCTTATGTTTACATATTTATTTCATTATAATATGTAGCTTTAAATGTAATGTAATTTCATAACTTTAAAATATTAACAACCACCAACATCAGTATAATTAATTATTCTGTCAGCTATATCGCCCAGCACTATCCAACAGGCAGCTCTACAAGCTAAGCTCCAACACATCACCAACAAATAAATCTCCTCACAAACTCCCCATTTATACAGCTGGGAGTCCTCCATCTTTCTACTTGTCTACTCATGGCAGTCCAACACAGGGACTCTTTATCGCTCTTTATGAATCTTCCCTCCCTTTTGATCAAGTGATTCAGGCAAGGTGAGGGTTATCAGGGTGCCCAAGGCCATCTACTGACCTTCTCCACTCTATTAAATAAACCCCCACCATTCCCATGAGTTTTGGTAAGTTTAAGTAGTGCTAGTTGCCAGGTTAACCAAAAACACCATTCTCTGTTAACCTATTAATGACCCCTCCCTCCAAGAATGGCTTGTCACTACACCCCCTCCCCAATCCCCCTCAAGGCAATTTGAAGCAGTGCTTTTTTGCCACATTAACCAAACCCCCACCAGTCCCATGAGGGTTTTGGCCATTTTAAGCAGTGCTAGTTGCCAGGTTAACCATTCACCTAGCTCTCCCACCCAGGGCATCCAGCCGACCCTTTGACAGCTTAACAGAACCCTCTCTCTCTGTCTCAATCTCACCCCACTGTAAGGGTTTTCATTGTTCTATTGCACCATCCAGCCGCCGGGTTACGGCATTGGAGCTAGCATTTCGATTAGCGAGCTGATAATTGACAATTAATCAAATGGTCCCTCCTACCCATAACATCTCCAGTATACTGGACACAACCAATGAGCTAACATCTACATTGTGCAAGGTATCCCTCCATCCACCCCTTCCCAACTCACAACTTAACCTCTTCTTCCGCAGCTTTACAGCCAATCTTGCAAAGCGCGCCCCCTTTATCTACTTCCAAAGAACAATCTCCCCAAAGGAAGATGAATGCAGACACAATACTAACATGAAAGATCGATACTTGTTGAGAGCGCATCGAGAATTGATCGCATATTATTCATATTATTTGATGTTTTGCTAAAGATATTTTACGATTAAACTTATAAAATTTTAACCTGTTAAAGAGTTTGATATGGAACCCTTTTACCTTGAATGGGGATTTTGAAGAACCCTCAATAAATATTATAGTTGGGGCAAAGAACAACAAAAAAAGTTTGATATGGAATCCATTTACCTTGAATGGGTTAATAAACATAAGTGTCATAAATTTATGTAATTTAGATGTACTAATTTAATCTATTTGTACCCATTCATCATTGAACTCAACCAGTATACTTTTAGGGTGTGTACAATTGCAAATCTTTTTTGGCTGCAATAAAGGGTTTGGCCAAGATCAAGTTGAAATTTGAAACAGGAAGTTAGTATAGCTCAGCCATTTAATGTCCAGTCATTCCCAAAGTTACAAAATTATTAATTTGTTTATTATGAGAAATTAGTTAATGTTATTAAATCATAAAAGCCAAGGTGCATCAAGTCACAGCAGACCACTTTACTGAAGCATTGTGAGGATATCAGTATGCAAGTTAGTCTGCCTAGTCATTGCATGCATATTTTTTTAATTAGGTTGATTGAAGTCATTGTTAAGTCTAGTAAACATCTTTAAAATTACAGCTGGTCATGTTTCAAATAATACAGAAAGGCATGAGAAGAATCTAAAAACTTAAGTGGAGAAGAAATGAGAAATTGGTTTGGTGGTATGGACTTGTAAAAAGAAGAGGTAATGCGCAAAAACTCTGCTTATTAGCACTGATGTGTTATTTTTTCTAAATCACCTAAACAGATCAAAGACTGCTAGCGCTAGTAGTTGAAAGCGCTGCTAGCTTTCAACAATATCAGTTTAGAGATACAACACTTATTCTTTGAGACATGAACATCTCTCATTTTCCGCATTTAAGTGACACAAAATCTGTTATTTGTACATTATGCATGTTTGCTCAATTAACTTACTCTGGGCTCGTCCTTGGTGGTCCTCTGAAGATCTCAGGACAGTTGTGACAGTGAGTCTTAAACACAAAATGTTGTTCAGTTTTAGATTGAAATGCTGCATTTAAGATTTCCTTGCTATCTTTACCTTTTGTGTTAGGTTGATCAGTAATCCAGCTGTGTCTATCTTCACGATGGGCTAGGTGAGGCATACGCAGTGGATCTGAGAAGAGTGGAGCATCTCACTCCTTAATGTTGAGTAGAAGTCCTTCTTCAATATCGCCTCCAACTGCCTCATGGGATTTGTCTTGAAGAACAGCTATATCAACACTCCTGTGTAGATGGGAGGACTTCCAGTGGTCCCAGCGTGTGTGGAGCACACAGGTATTGTAACTTAATTAATACGAAGGCACAAGAGAGCAGGGGGGACTTATCAAATCCAAACAAGCTGGTTGAACTGTCCATGAGCAAGTACCACATCCCAAAAAAGATCTGCAATCTCATCCGAGACTTTTACGGCAAATTTAGGGTAAGGGTGTCCTCTGGGAGATCAACATCAGACTCGCATTGTCTGAAAAAAATATTATAACTGGCTGTACAATCAGTGCCCCTATTTGCTTTAGCCATGAACATGCTGGTATAAGTCTGGAGTTCAGAAAACCTCTGTCAAGATCTGGCACAAGACAAATACCCATTAGAGTATTCATGAATGGCCTCACAGTGATGCTTGATCAGCTCATTACTTGGGCCAGAACGAGTTTCAATCCTGCACAATCAATGCCTTTAGTCTTGAGGAGAGAGAATGTGACTGACCACTTCCACTTTAATCTAGGAAACACTAAGATTCCATCAGTGTCTGAAAAGCCAGCAAAGAGCATGGGCAAATTCTTCAGCAGTGACCAACGATGACCTCAGCATATGGCTTACAGCTATGGACAAGTCAGGACTCTTATGAAGTTCAAGGCTTTGATCTATCAGCACAGAATTCTGCCTCACCTTCTCTGGCCACTGATGATCTATGAATTCCCAATTACATTTACAGTTATGCTTTTAGTAGATGCTTTTGTCCAGCTTGGCTTACGGTAGGGGAGAGACAATTTGCAATTTGTTACACAGTCAAATTCTAAATCAGGTTGCTCGTAGTAGAAGTTGTATCAGCTGATCATTTAACCACAGCAGGAAGGAAATAAAGAGAAATGAGGGATTTTTTTTCTGCATAGTAAGTGTTCCCTGAACAGCTTTTTGAAAACTGTTAGCGTTACTGCTTGCCTGACTCCAGGGGAGTTTGTTTGTTCCACCAGCCAGGGACAGTGAGAGAGAAGGTCCTGCTAAGAGATTTTCTGCCTTTGTGGGACAGAACCACAAGACGCTGTTTGTTCTCTGAGCGCAGGCTTCTGGTGTGTAGGAGTGTGTGAGCTTGCGGAGGTTAACAAGTGTTGATCTGGAGATGGTTTTATAAGCCAGTATCAATTATTTGAACTTGACATGAGCTGCGATGGGGAGCCAGTGAAGAGTGATGAAGAGGGTTATTGTTGCAGTAGTCCAGACATGATAGGACCAGAGCCTGACCTGAAGGCCTGATGTTTCTAATGTTGTGCAGTGCAAACCTACACCTCAAGTTGTCTTGGTGATATGGTCTTTGAAAGACAACTGTTCATCCAACATTACTCAGAGATTCCTGACTGAAGAAGAAGAGGTGATTGTTGAGGATTCCAGCTGAATGGTGAAATTGTGATGCACCGAGGGTTTGGCCGGGGTTACCAGATGTTCTGTCTTGGCCATGATAAGTCCGTAACTGATTGGTCATGAAGGAAGGGGGGATGACATATAGAGTTAAGTGTCATCAGCATAGCAGTGGTACGAGAATCTGTGTCTGTGGATGATAGGGCCCAGGGGGGTGGTGTAGATGGAGAAGAGAAGGGGACCAAAGACTGAGCCCTTAAGAACCTCAGTGAGCAGACGATGAGTGTTGGAGACCTTACCCCTCTGCCCGACACTGAAAGATCTACCAGTGAAATGGGATTCAAGTCATTTGAGTATAGTGCCAGTGACGCCTATCGCCGAGAGAGTGGAGAGAAGGATCTATCTGGTGGTTGACTGTATCAAATACAGCAGAGGTCTGGTAGGATGAGGACAGATGATCTTGAGTTAGTCCTGGCATCTCGCAGCGCTTCAGCGACTCGTGATTACTACCATAGAGGCTTTCAAAAGAAGGATTAGTAAGTCCTTGCACAGGTGGCTGGGCCTACCATGGAGTCTGACCAGCATTGCTGTTATTGGCCACAGTGACAGATTACAGCCTCCATTAAGAAACATGACAAAGGAGTTCAAGGTCTCCAGAGCCAGAAAAATGCTGCTTTGTCGAGCTTCTGTTGTCAATAAGGTCTCCTTAGCAGTCTCCTTGCCAAAAGAGGGTGGCAAACCCAGGATGCAGTAGAGCGAGCAGAGGCAAGGCTGAGGCACAGGGCCCTAGTAGGCATTGTGATTGGGCAGGGCTGGGTTGCAACCTAAGAGCTTTCCTTGATACGGCTAGAGGGAAGAATATGCAGAAGCTTATCCAGGAGGAGGCAGAGGAGGAGGGGCCTGCCTTAGCAGAGCAGCGGGCATGAGAAAGGAGGGGGCTTGGACTAAAAAAGATCACGCAGTTGGCCATAAAATCACCTGTGCTGAAATGAAGAACATTAGAGCATATCCTCAGGTGCTGTTCATAGGCTTAGGGAGAAAACAGGTACCTCTGGTGCCATAACCAAGTCCTATGAGCCATAGCAGACACCATCTGCATTGGCAAAAGTATAAGTAAATGGTATCATCCAAAACCACCATGATTACCTTTGTCTGAGCAGGGGAGAAGTCTAAACCCTCCAAGAAGTGACCTACTCACAAAGGCAAGGGACTGTCAGCTCCTGGTTGACCTAGACCAGGGGTCAACAACCCAAAATGTTGAAAAAGCCATTTTGGACCATTTGGAGCCATTTGTGGCTTTGGGCAAGCTGCGCTTTCTGGCGAGTGACGTCTTCAAGCTCGACTGTCAGACATTTGACTTTAGACAACCATAATTCTTTGTCGGCTATATCAGCCATTTCCATTTCAAGGTCAGGTTGATTTACTCTTGGGAATGTGCTCAACAAGGACGGGTCAATCTCCAGGGGTGTGACAGGGGTGTCGTTTTTTCAGTTCGGAAATCGCAAAATCTGCTCCCAAATGCAGTTTGCATATCAACGATCGCACCTTATAAATAATCACCGTTTAGTGTGTGTTCGTCATAGGCTTCTTTGAAGTCTCTCAGGCAGGGAAAGTGAGAGATATCCACCATAAAGTGCAGTTTTTCGAGCCACTCGGTATCTTCCAAATGAGGGTAATTCAGGTCTTTGATTTTCAGGAATGTTTTCACGTGTTCTAAACAAGCCACAAAGCGACGCAAAACCTCACCGTTGGACAGCCATCGATCTTTGTTGTTTAGCAGGAGATCAGAATATTCACTGTGAACTTCATCAAGCAATGCACCGAACTGAAGATGGTTCAATGCTCTTGCATTGAACAATTATCTTGTTCACCATCTCGATGACAAGGTTCATCACCACCGTACAGTCCGATGAGAATGTTTGTGCACACAGTGCCTCTTGATGCAAGATGCAGTGCAAAGCAAGCAGATTTCGATCCAATGCTTTCTGTAGCAAAGTCACAAACCCCCTTTTTGATTCTCTCATGCTGGGTGCCCAATCTGCTGCCACTGAAATCAGGTGGTTGGTGCTTATGCCATTGTCATTTAAACACTTCAGCACAGCCTCACATATGTCCTCCCCTGTGTTTTGCCTTTCAGTGGTATTAATTGAATCACTTCTTCTTGCGGCCCATCTGCGTTTACATACCTGCATAAAAGCGCAGTTTGTTCAGGATCGGTCACATCACCGGACTCATCACACTTTTTCTCAATCCCAACTAGGTACTCAGCTGCAAATGTAGCATGCCTTCCCTGGAAATGTCTTTCCACATTACTCTTTTTGTTATTGTGCAAGTTCTCACTACAGAGCAAACATTCAGGCAATCCTTTCGCATTTGCAAATGATTCGGTCCAAGAACCGTTGAATACTCTGTTCTCCTCGGTTATTTTATCTCTTTTCTCTTTGGGATCGATGGCCCATATCACAGCCACCGGTGTGTTAACAACAGCCAACTGCCTGGCATCGTGTTCTGGAAACGTGTGTCGCAGGCTATGACGCAAATCTTTGTTGACAGAAATGTTGAAATTAAACATTTATTCTACACATTTTTACAACATTGGAAAACTTTAAGAATGTTAGTCCTTCTATAGAAACCACATTAAAACAAACAATAAATTCACCTTTCTCATCTTTTTCCATTTTCAATCATTTTTGAAAAAGCTCCAGGGAGCCAATAGGGCAGCGCTAAAGAGCGGCATGCGGCTCCAGAGCTGCAGGTTGCCGACACCTGATCTCCCAGACTTCATCGCAGTTACATCCATCCAGCCGGACCCTCTTTAGCCCAAAACATACTGTGAGTCTGTTGGGAACATCTAGTCGAGCCCTCTGTAAGAGGATTCTTCCATTCCAATCTCCAGGAGAGAGAATTTTTAAACTAAATTATCGCTGACAGGTAATATTATCTACACTGTTAACAGAAGAAGCTTTGGTTACCAGAAATCATCCAGTATAAACCATCAGAAATGTTTTCCATGTACACTATATTTAAAACAACTGTAGATTTCTTCTGTATTTTAAATGGTAGATTTCTGGCAACCACATTTACCTGTATACAAGAGAACTGTAGATTTGGAACAAATAGTCTTGCATCTTGCATTCTTAATTATTTTTGAGTTTTGACTAAATCCACAATTGTGTTGAACAATCATTTGTTAATTCTTAAAACCTACAACACTAAAAATGCTGAATAGATGAATAGGATAAAATAATGACTGGATGTTTTTTGCAGAGCAAGTCAGGGGCCGTAATAACCCTATCCCATATGTGCTGGAGCCAGCCTGGCCTCTTTAAGGCTTGTTTATAGCCTATGAGTCAGGAAGTGCCGTCAGGGATTCCTGTGTGTCCTGTCTAATAGCTCAGTTTTACAGCCGCTCTTTATTTACTGATGCTTACACACACACTCCAATGCACACACACTCACACAGCCATCATCATTCACAGAGGAAGAAGCAGAGGGTTAGACTGAAATGACCAGACACCCTGTTAGACTCCTACCGCCTACATTTATGTTTTTGGCAGACGCTTTTGTCCAAAGCGACCTACAGTAGGGGAGAGACAATATGCAATTTGTTACACAGTCAAAATCTATCTCAGCTTGCTCATAATATAAGTTGTATTAACAGATCAATAAATAATAGCAGGGATAAAAATAGACAGAGGAGGAAAAAAGTTTTTTTTATAGTAGGTGTTCCCTGAAGAGAAGAATTTTCAGTTGCTTTTTGTAAGCTGTTAGTGTTGATTTATGAGATTTATGCACAAATCTCTAACCAGTTTTATGCCACAAAATGTAGGGTTATTTGACTCATCACACCTAACCTCCAAATATTTGGGCTGATTTCTATCCAGCTTAACTGAACTCAACTTGACACAACTCATCCCATCTCAAAATGGTTTGGCTCGACATCTAGAGTTTGTTCAGGACAGCAGCGTTTCCTCATCCAGCTGGACTTCAATCATACTTGAGATAAATACCTCAAACTGATCTGAGACCTGCTGTTTAACCATCAGAAGTAATAATTATAAGCCTCAGGTTAAACTGAGGAAGCAATCCTGACACTCCAGCTGAACAAGCAGCAATAAACACATGCTATCAGCAGATGTGGAGCTCTAGGCAAGAAAAAATTCTGTCATTGTTTACTCCCCGATTACCCAATTTATAGCTCTTGTTTTAATCACATTAGAGTTAAGTCTACCATGTGTCTACCAATCTAAGTTGTAATATGTGTGTCGTATTTGGATGTGTTTCTGCTCAGGAATCCCCCCTACTGTCCCCCACCCAGCTGGCACCTTAAATGTATGCACACACTCAGGTAAACGATCAAGAGCTTCACTCTAAACACCCTATTGACCCCAAAACCACACACAAAAATCCATGATTTCTTCTTAGTTTGTATACAAAGCAAATTTTTAAAGAATTTTGAAAAAAGTAAGAATAAAATGGTCAATAGCTTCTGTCCAAAAAACTCTACAATCACCAACTTTGAGTCAAAAATTACTCACCACCAACTGGTTCCACCACAAAGCTAATTTTGATAGAATTGTGAAATATAGATTTTGCCTATTTTTTTACTTCAAATATTATCATATTTTTGTCTGTGCGCGTGTATAAGACATCATATACATTTAAACGTCATCTTACTTTAACTTAGGTGTAAATTTAATATTAAGGTTGGAAGAGTGAAACAACATATAAACTCTGTAGCTAGAAACTCGAGCCTGGAGGGGGAAAAAATCACTTCTGGAAGATCAAAGCCTCTGCTGGTTTTTGCTTCAGCCCTGTTTCTTCAGTATTAAAGTCCCAGAATGAAAACATTGTTCAGGATAAGTCTATATGGATTTTGAGCCCTTATGTTTGACAGAACCCCCATCAAGCTGAACAGGAACTCTCAAAGATTTTAGATATGACTCAGAGGACAATCTGAACAAATAGATAAAATGAACAAAGTGTAAAATTTATAGGGGGCGTATTGTGAATTCCTCAATAATCTTTTATTGAAAACCTTTTTATATAATGTATCCTTTTTAAAAAAGTATTCAACAGTAAATGTCCATGCTATCTAATTTTGCACTGCTGAAGGGATTTTTATATGACATGAGTGCCAATGGGTCTGAAAGAACATCCGAGTAAGTTATTAATAATTAAATTCTTTTTTTGAATAATTTTATATAAGTTCTTTTACCTGCTCTTATTTTGTACATCACTGCATTTTTTTCAGTTTTAATTTAAATTTTTCCTCTTTCAAACAGAAAAGTAAAGAAAAAGTTTGTGTGCTCGAGTGTGATAGAGTCTGCAGGTCCTCCAGCAAGAACAGCTGAATGAATGAGAGGGTGCGTGTCAGATCAGTGTGGGAAATGAGGAATGTTCGGTATGTCAGATTATAGGAAATCTACTGCCTCTGCTTTGAAAGAAACAAGAAACCTTGCATACACAACTTCCCATCCAGACAATGCTTGCAAATTTGAGTAAACCCTCTTTGAAACTGATGTCTCAATGAAGAGATATTTTATATCACTCTTCACTGGCTCTCAATGCAGCTTGTGTTAAATTCAAATCACGGATGCTGGCGTACAAAACTATCTCCAAATCAGCCCCTATTTACCTCCACAAGCTCATACACTCCTACATGTCCTCCAGAACAGTTGATACAATTTCTATTATGAGCAAGCTGAGATAGATTTTGACTGTGTAAAAAGTTGCATACTCTCTCTCCCTGACTTTGGACAAAAGCATCTGCCAAATGCATAAATGTTTGTGCATTTGGCAGACGCTTTTGTCCAAAGCGACTTACATTATATAATACTAATACATAATATAACAAAATCTCCTCTTTCTTTTAAAGCAACTAACTATGTATAACATGGACAGAGTGTGCATGATGTCATCCATAGGTTTCTGGGAAAGTCAAATGAAAATTTCAAAATGGGCATAGCCAGTATTTAAAAACGCGTCCTCAGAGGCAGGACATGGCCGTAGATCGTCTGATTGACTGGATTTTTAAATTATATATATATATATATATATGTTTAACAAACAAGATGGTTCCTTTTGGAACCAGTCCTCGGCCTCTCAGGTACTGCAGTTCCGTCACTTCCTATCACGCATAAAGAGGGACTCATTCAATCCAGCATAGCTGGGGTGGGGTATGGATGGTAACATGTGGATTGAGGCCTTTCATATGTTAATTATTCACAGTTTTGCTTTCGGCCATTTCGGTGCCGGAGGTCGCCGGAGGTCAGTATCGCATTTCTAAGACTGTTGTTAGTGTTTTTTAATTGTCGACACACAAATAGAGAGATTAGAGAAGTATTTATATCTTATTGAGATATAAAATAGGTAAAATATGTTTTTAAATATGTATCTTTGCGCCATCTGGCGGCCAACTATGGCAACACATGTATATTTTTTACCATGTCGAAATTACCGTGAAGGTACAGCGGTAGAATCTTGCTGTAGAATAAGATATTCTGACTGGTCTTTTTACATTATAATTTTATACCCTATAATTCTGTTTCACATCAGGAACAATGGTGAGCATCGGAGGCTGAAGTTAAGCCAGCATTATTTTGGCAGATCAGAGGAGACCAAGGTAGTTTCAATAGAACCTAGAAGCTGATGACACTGATGAAATCTGGCAGAACTAGGAGTCAGGGTTGAGTAGTGGAACAGTGTTAAGCCAGACAGATATTATGCAATTTTTAGCCTGTTTTACCATGATTATTGAGTCACGCAATCATTTTGCAGATCGGACCGAATTTCTGCTGATTCATGTTTACCTGAGATAATGAACACCTCACGATTGTATGGTCGCAAGAAAATCAAACCGGTTTGAAATCCTGCTTGCTCCTAGTGGGGACAACACACTGTTGAAGCAGCGGTACATGCCGATTTAACAAAGCATCTTACTCTGCTCCTGCGTAAACATGTCTTCTCAGCCATTTCCTTGTTCATATATGTTTTTTTCTTTTCTTTTTAATAATTTCTGCACTGAGAATTGCACAACTTGCCAAGCCAGCTCTTTTTTTTGTGGTGAAGTGTCATGTTTGGATGATGAACAGTGTGAATAGTCAGGTCACATCCGAGCTTTGGCTCATAGAGCGTGAGAACATAAATTGTGTGCTTTGAATTTTTAATCTCTGCGATTTAATTGTGCAGGAACTGAATCATGCGCTGTCAAGTGTCTGCCCAGCAATAGACCAGGTGGAGCATAGAGCCAAAGGGTTCACTTGGGGTTAACATGGTGGTATCGAAGAGGCCAACTGCCAGAACTGATTAATAGGAGAGATTTTATGTCAGTTGAAAATATTTAATGCCATGAGGAAAGAATAATCTGTTGGGTCAGTGCTCAACAACCTAAAAATTATCAAGGTATTGTTAGAGTAGAGCTGGTAAGAACAAGCAGAGAAAGACATTATCCTGGTGAATGGCGTAGAGCAATTATAGGATAGCTGGACTGAGTGAAGAAATGTTGGTACCAAGCCAAAAAAAACCTTTCAGATTATTTGATTTGCTTGAATATTCTTATTAAAAAAAGTAATATAGGTGTTTAATGTTAGAAAAAATTCATATGACACGATATAACATTGATCATAGTTTAACCGAATGACATCTATTGACACTAGTGCGCATGACGCATTTCCTGTTTTAAACATGAGGTGAAGTTTGATTGGATACAAGCTACAGGGTTTTTATGGTCATTTTGCTTCATGACATTTACATTGAGCCCCTTTTCGCAGTGGGGTTTTCAAAAGATAATCATGTCTTCAGAGAAAAACGCAGGATTTACGTGTTTGGAGCAACATGAGGGATTAGTGAAGTGATTAATGATGAATGTTTACATGTTCATCATTGGAGTGGATCAATCTTTTATCGTTAAAGTAAACATTGCGCTGTATGTTAATCCAGAAACTGGTGTGATTTCTTTTTCATTTATACTGAGTACATTACTTCTTTACATTACTTATTGCCAAAAGTTAATAGTAAATGGCTGACAATCACAAGACTGGAGTTACTAAACTTTACTAAACTATGAAATTGAATTAATAAATAAAATCATGATTAATCACAATGACAAGACTAAAAATAAGTTCAGGGTATTGTAAAAAAATATTAAAAAGGAAAAAAAAGGCAAAATACATGTTGAACATTTAAAAATAAATTTTCTCGTGCTCAGCACTATTGCAAAACTTGCAAAATTATGGAGTGAACAGAGAACGATCAGCCTATAGTTAAATTCAAACATGACTTTACCTCAGACTAATTGGAAGGACAGCACTAATCTCACACGGATGAAGATCGCTACTGCAATTGATCCAAAGTTTAAAGAACTAAAGTTTCTTCCGAAAGATGAAAGGAATGAGGTTTCACTAAACAAGCTGTTAAGAGTCCTGGAATACAGAAGAATAAAGAGACCACAAACTAACAGCCACCAAAGAAGAGAAGCAAAAAGGCATTTATTTATTTTACATTAGTACTGCTTGATTGTAGTGGTGTCTAAAATGCACATAACTATTTGATGCTTTTGAACAGATGTTTATTTTTTTTCCTTGTCTTTACCCAAAGAAAAGTTTTGTTTCTCTCTTTTAGATCACAGAAGCTGGAGACTGAGCACAAAGCAGAAGTTAATCGATCAAGACCTATATGAGTATCAGCACTGCTTCCACAAGAAGACTGAGATGTTATCCGGTAAATATTATTAAATTTTTAGGTGGCTTATGAAAAACACTCTTTTTCTTCTGCATCCTAGGGTTCATCATTATCCAAAAGATTTCTGGACCTTACACTCTAATTCAGAAGATAAACATGACAATGTAATGAATGAATACATGAAAACATGTAATGAATGTTCCAAAGAAAAAATTGTCTTGTGTGTGTAAGAAACTACAACTGGGATGGAGAGGGATTTTAGTTGTGCTGTTGTTGCTATTGTTTTGTTGTTTGGTTTTGCATTTGAAGGTACCTAGGTCTATGGTACGACAGAGCTTCTACTAAACATCACAACCACATAAGTAAGCACAGGTCACAGTTAAAAAAAAGTGTCTGTTTATATATGTGAAATGCTTAGATATCAGAAATTATTAGTGGATGCATGCATTTAAGAGCCCAACATGTATTCATATCTGTAAAAACTAATGTCACTTTAATTTGTTTACTCACACATTTTAAGGCTGTACCATGAAATATGCAGTCAAAATTAAACACCAGATGCATTTAAGATCTAGAAAGTAGTATCTCCCAGCTTCTGTTGCATCAGCTCTTACACAAGGTTGACGCGAAAATGTGTAGTGAGGATCATCTTCCAACCTCCCTTGAGGCTGACAGCAAATTTCTTAAAGTTCTGTTATTGTTTTGCTCTTGAGGAAGGCGCAGCAATTTATCATTTATTCCAAACATAAATTAAGCTCATACCTTGATATCAGTGAAGCATGTGATCACATTGCATGCATGATGGAGACAGAAAGGGAGATAAGAGAGAGAGAGGGAAAGAAAGAAAAGGATAGAAGGAAGAGGCAAGCAGCACACATCGCCTGCCAGCAGGCCAGATGTGAGAGAGACCCTAAACGGGTAACCCCTTGAGATTCCCTTCAGTATAAAACCCGCCCCTCTACATCACTTCCTGTTCCATTCCAAGTAAACATAGGCTCATACAAACTCAATCTTATTGGATAATTAATAACAATGATTAAATATTCTATAACAGACGTTACTGCCCAACACGGGTTGTATGTATGTACACTTACCCTAGTTAACAGAGATATGTTATGACAACGTTATTGGACCAGACCATTTTCTGTGCTAGGACATACTATGTCACATGGATGCGAAGTGTATTTGTGATTCCTGCGGTCGATGTACTGGTATAACGTTGCTTGCATGTGACGAGCACGTCTCTGCGACTCACGTAGCACTCCACCATGTAACATGTCCTGCAATGTACCAGAAAAGTTTTTTTATGGTTCCTGTAGTCGTCCATAGAACCATAACCATAGAACGTCTCTTGTACGTAAGGAGCACATTTCTGGGACAAAATGTATTTCTTCATGACTTTATAAACATGTTAAACCACATCATTAGACTGTTGTGAACATTTACCTTTCTGAAACATATCAAAATGAAAAGTTTAGTTTGAATAGGAAAATTCCTAGAGAGCATGTGCAAGACAACATTTCACACAGAAAACAACATTTTCAGAAAACTGCTGGTTGTAGTTGTCAAGCATTATGATTGATTCTTATGGGCATTTCTGGTTGCGTTTATTCAGAAATGTAGCCACTGTCTCTTCGAAATGGTTTTTACAGCTTTCATTTTCATTGCAGTCTCCAGAAATATCTGCGTTCCGACGAAACAAAGTGGTCTGACTAGAGATTAACGAGTTCACTTTGTTCATAATTGAATAGTAACGTAAGCGTGGTTAGCAAGTAATGGAGAGTCTGGGACCGTTGAACACCTTGGTGGAAAGGTTTTTGGTTAACCTGGCAACTAGCGCGACAAATATTGCCATTGAGGTGGCTTAGCAACTAGAGCAGCTCTGTTGCTCCGGGACCGGGAGGTATGGGTTGCGGGGGGTAAGAATAGTGTTATTGGTTAACCTGGCAACTAGTGCGGCTAAAATGGGCAAAACCTCCGTGGGAAAGACTGGGGTTTTGGTTAACCTGGCAATTAGCGTAGCTAGTTAGCAGGAGGTAGATGCTAGTTGAAATCTCTAGATGTTAGGGCCTTAGGCACCCTGGTAACCCGCACCTTGCCTGGATCCAATTGCGAACACCTGTACAGTAGTTCTGGTAGACAAGACTCTCGACTGCCTTCTTGCAGACTCTCCAGAAGGCTGGAATGAAGGTAAAATAACATCACTATGCTATTAGCTGGGGTGAAAAGCAATTTAAACATGGAAAGTTCGGCTCACACCAGGTTCCGCTCTTATGCTTGGCTCTCCCTGAAGGGACCGACTCCCCACTTCTCTTTGAATACTGCTATGCCCGTTTCACACACTCAATAGATTATGAATGCATTTGGTGAGCTTCGCTTACACAAGAAAAGGAATAGTGCCAAGAGACTTAAAGTTTGACTGCAAGTTCTGTAATATCTCCTTTTTAAATGAAAGCACAGTGGGACATTAAAAAGTCGCTAGACGGCCCTTGAAAACGCTCCTGCTCCAATACCACAAAAGAAAATAGCATCAAAGAAGTAGACTGAGGAAGAGACCACCAAAGAGGATAATATAAATATCCAGAAGCTTGTATTGTTGGTGTCCAACCATTAAAAGTGGTTCAATAAAGCCCACAAAGATTATAAAATGGCCTGCGTTTAACTGTTGTCATTAAGTAATGGAAGGTTTCGATCAACTTAGTACTTTGTACTTTTGACTCATATACATTTATGAAAACGATCATTTCTATTATTCATATAGGAACGAGGACCCAAATATAGAGCAAAAAAGGTAATATGAGTAAATGAACGTGCTTGTCGGTGTTTTCTGATTATTAACAGTGTAATCCTCATGCAGCAGAGAAAACGATTAACTCTGAGAGGAGTTAATACTAAGGAGTCACTTTTAACACTAGCGTGTGCAATGAACCCCGCAGAGAAGCTAGCCGATGATTCTGGCGAATCTGAGTTCTATTAGATGTGAAGAGGCCGAGTTGCTTACACGGTGTGGCCGAGAGGTTGGGTTACAGGTGGCTCTTCCCCTCACATCCAAAATCTCCAGGCTCGACGTATGAGTTATGGGGTCACGCCAGGATGATAAACCGCGGCCGCCCTGATCCTGTTTCTCCGGGATTGGGGCCTGACCAGACTTTGAAAGGCACATCTTACTATAAGAAAAAGAGGTTGGTCAGTCTCCCCTCTCTCACTCCCCATGGCACAGTCGATAGGGTGTATGACGTGGTGGTGCATTATGCCTGGGTAACCCTTCCAGTTGGCGTGATAAGCCGAGGCCCCATCTCACTAGCTAAGCTTTCTTTGTACCTGGCTTCGAGAGCTTACGCTACTGCAGGACAAGCTGCCACTGCCCTGCATGCCGTGGCAACTTCTCAATTATTACAAGCCTAGACCTGAAAGATATGCAGGAGGGGAGTTGTCGTCCATGTTTTATGATCTGAAAGCTGCTACGGACTTTAGCGCTACGATGTAGTCCACTGCCACCATCTTGGTTGACCCAGGCTGAAGTGTTGTCAGAAAAATATGTATCTGTGGTCCCAGATGGCCTCTTTGGATCGTCGTAGTGGACCTCATGTTGCGGGTCTCTACAATCAGGAAGCAGGTGGAGGATCTGTCCCCCTTCTTAGTCGGCTCCTCCAACACCTGGAGAAACCTTCTTAGTCCTTTCACGGATAATCAGCCCCGCGCCAGAAATAATGACTTAGAGCGGCTACAAGGAGTTGACGGAGGAGCAGTCTTGTATGGAGCCCCCCCAACATCATCAGGGGAGGAGGTCCATTGCAAGCAGCCCTAGGACAGCCCACCCAGGGAGTCCAGCTGCTGTGGGGGCTTCACCACACTATTTTAAACTATTGTTTTGGATAAATCTGTTGCTGAGCTGTAGTAGAGAGAGAGAGTGTGTGTGCGTGTGCGTTCGTGTGTGTGAGAGAGAGAGAATCTGCGTCCCAATCTGAACACTATGTAATGCACCCTTAATAATACTTGTTTTCAGAAGAAAATGTACCTACTTTTTAGTGTGTGAAAGAGAGCGTGCATGATCTGGGACACATTAAAACATCACATGATGAAAGTAGTTTTGCCGCGTCATCACGCACGATGTGTGCGAGAACTTAACTCCTTCTTTTCCATTCCGTCATGTTAAAATATTCTAATAATATATTCAATCCATTATTTATTAATGTGTGTCTTCTTTAAAAGTCATAATACAAAGAGAGCTCGTTTGTTTAGGTACAAAAGAAAACTCTTTCCTCCTGAGAGCAGTGGATTTTGGTTAATATCAGCCGGTTGACTGTTCATGGATCTGCACTTCAGAATCTAACCGGAAAAGGTACACATGCAGGCACCGCTTGAACACTTTTCTAATTTTATGGTTTGAAACACCCTAATTCTCATTTTACACCAATAAAAGTGTGCATAGTGCACAAATTGGGATGCAGCAAGAGTAAATGAAAGGCCCAGAGTAATGATGTAGTAGGTTCAGCCTACTTCCCGGGACGTAAAAGTCCACGTTACAAAATATTTGCCTCTCTTCTGCTTTCCTGTCCACTCTTAGTGCAGTGTTAGCTTAGTGTCTGGGCATGCCATAAATAAGTGTTTGTTTCATTGTTTAATGTTCTTCGATAAAACTCCACTAATAAATATATACAGAAAAAAATTATGTAACAAAATCAGTTTAAGTGTCTAACAAAGATGCCTCATCAGTAGGACTGTCACGATCTCTTTCAGAATGTCATCTTTTAATATGTTATACAAGGGTGGAATAGCAGTTTGGTAAATGTACGTTTTCTTTAGCAATTCGTACAGTTTTTCAAACGTTTGCTGCATATTTTTAAATGCTGGTTTTCGACTGTGCTTACTGGCCGCATCTCGTTGGCATACAGCAAGTTACTCGTTGGCTATATAGCAAGTCCACGAGCTTGCACTATTTCGTGCTGTCATGGTTGTAATTACACTTGCAGAAAAAGGCAACTTTAACCAATACCTGTTTGGAAGATATCTCTTCAGATCTGACCGCAGTTCCTGCTCCGAGGTTGAAAAACTGAACGGCATGGTTATATTTGAGGACAGATTTTGAGTTTTGAGTTATGGTAGTGGTAATGGCAGTTTTTGTCTCCCCTGTTTTTAAACAAAGTCAACATACCAACTCATTTAAGTGAACTGGTCTCCTTTATCATTCAGCTTAAAGCCTAAATATTCCCAGACCAGGGCTGACAAATCTTGCTTACACATTTGTTACTGTTCGCTCTTTGACAGACGACAGGGTCAGGGGGATTGTTGGTGAAAAATATTAGTCAATATATTGTCATCAAAAATAGTGATGTTCATTTTTCATGTTCATTAGTTAATTCATTGTCATGTTCATCAGTTGCACCAATCTCAGTAGGCCCTATGGAATAAATAAATGTATAAATATGCTTTATTTGTTATCTAAGTTATATTGTGCACTTTTTTTTGACTTGTTAAAACATGTTTTAAGGTGACTATTACACAAAATCCTGAATGTAAAGTGTGAATGCTGTCTTTATGTTGAATGAATACCATGTTGTTCAATGTTTTACTCAAAAACTTCTTTTGTGTATCCCTGCTCTTACAATCTACCTGAGACAGTTAATCATGGCTATTCTGGCGTCATGCACTACGACTTTAGCCTAGCATGGCACGCTGCACATGTAAGCCTAGCTTTATGCACACAAACAACATGAAGTCACCAGGAAGTGCCAACAATGCACTTAAGACTGAAGGGGTTAAAGGCCTCATTCATTCTTGCTCAAGAGAAAAAGGGAGAGAAGAAAATGAGGGGTGGAGGGTAGGAAAAAGAAAACAGAGAAGAGACAAAGGAGAAAGCACAGCCCAGCCACCTGCCACATTCCCCGACAAGAATAGAGGCAGCAGAAGGAAGGAAGAAGACAGGAAACTCAGGAGAGCCTCCTAAAGACATAACATAAAGACAAATCATTACAGTGGCCAGAATTTGCATACCAGAGAGACAGAGATTGATATGGAAGATTTAAATAAGAAATATCATTTAATTTTTAATAATTAACTAAAAGTACAATTAAATAAACCAATGTGTTATTAAATACAGTGATACTTCAACATAGATAATGAATCCATTCCACGGGGGCCTTCCTATGCTGAATTGTTCTTATGTCAAAGCAAGTTTGTTTACATGTAAAACATCTAATCTGTTCTAAGCCACACAGAAACAAAATAAAAAATTGAAAATAAAATTGAAAACCAGAGAAAAATAAAGTAATATTCTCAATCATTAAAAGGACACATACATCTAATAAATAATAATAAAACAGTAAAAACAGAATAAAATAATTTAAAAACAATAACCCTTACCCTTCAATGGAAAGTTTTGTGTTGAAGTGTCGAGGAGGTGGTAGGGGAGGAAATTGGATGGTAGCAGAGGAGAACCATAAAAATATGCTTTCCCAAAAAGCAACATGAAAATTTTCAGGAATTTAAGACAACAACACGAAACCAAAAGTGTGTATGAAGAGAGGGAGAGTGCTTCTGGGAAGATGTCATGGGGCATCAGGCGACCAATGGGGGATCAGGACACTATGCACTGACAAACAGCATCAGGGCTGGAACTGACCGATAGGAGAGCAAAATATTTTCTTTACACCAATCGTCATTTGTGGAGCTCAGCTGGACTGAGACTGAGAAACATTCAGTCCTGAAGAAAGATGATGAGGCCCCGTCCATCATTCAGGAAATGTAGAGCATGGACTAATTGTTAGTCTCCTTTTCTTCTATATTTTTATATATCCAGGATACCAGGAGCTTCAAATTGACATGCATGTTTTTTGATTCATGTTATTATCTTAACGCTACATTGAAGAGATTTTTGTGACTTTGCTAGCTTTCATATGACAGTGAGTGGCTACTATGAGAATGGTGTCGTCAGATAGAAATAATGTTACATTTTCTGTCTGCAGCCCAAATAGTAACAATATCTTTATTATGTTAACGTTGGCAAAAGATAGTGGTATAACCCCCATGATCGACAGTAAACGTTAATACACTATAATATTAAACCTAGATGTAAACTGAAGGGGAAAATCTTCAGCTTTACTGTTCCACTAATTTATCCAGATATTAATAATAACTTAATTATGCAAGTGTTGGCAAAAAAACATGGCTTAAACAATGTTAATAAATTGGAAACTCCTGTTTGGAAACTAAAGTTAAAGGTAAGCCATCGTTGTTTCTCACGGGGGTTTCTACTCTAACTTGTGCTCCAGAACAGCACATTCCACTTCATAATGTATTTTGAACCTTTACTATGCCACATTATTGGTAATCTACACATAATGTAACCTACACATAATGTTCTGTTAGATTTTAAATTGATTTAAAGTGTGGTTGATGTAATAATAATCAAAATTTCAGCTCCTTCTACCATTAAATGTCTATGGCCGAGTGGAGCGGCAAGTTCCCGGAAGCAAATTTGATCAAGAAGAGCGACGCCTCCGGTTTCAACGGCTCAGTCACAGATGCCAGTTAAGGTGCTATTGAAATTGGCTTGGGATAAATTACATATTCATTTTACTGTGTTTTCCGTGTTGCAGCCAAGGTTTTTTTTTACGGCATACAACAGTAAAGGCTGGCAAAATATGAATAGAGATAACCTCTCTAGAAGAAGCTATACATGGTTGTTTTGATTTTTGGCTGACCACCATGAGACTGGTAAGACTGTTTATTGTTCCATAGCTTATTACATTTATTTAAAACATTGATTTTGCAGGAGTGGATAATTATTATCGCATACTAATACGCTTTTTTTTTCAGAGGATGAAAATTATCCCATGATCATCACAAATAAGTGGATCGAAGTTCTTTCCAAACTCAATGAATCCGGGGGCTTAGTGATTTTGAAAATGTCTGGATCAGCTTGGAGTCGAAATATAACATTGCTTCCTTGTCTCAGTACCGGGTACAGTTAGTATTCCCTATCTATGATGAGTGGCCAGGCAAAAATCTACATTAGTCCACTTCAAAAGAATTAAATTTTAAATTGTATATGTAATAATGAGTTGCGGGTTTGTCTAATACATGATCAAATCAATTAAATTGGAACTTGAATTAACTAACAGTCAATTGTTTCTTTTAATAGAACCCGTCTCTTAACTCTCGCCTAGAAATCCCCTGCCTCACTTTTCTGCAGGCTGTTGTTGCACCCGCTCCTTGTTACGCTTACATGTGCCTAATTTGATCATTAGTTACCTTTTTTAGTCTTTCTTTTTTCTTTTTTCTGTTCATGTTATTAGTTAATCTTTGGTTTTGTGAGCAAAAGTGTTCTGCTTCCCTGCAACTCCTGTAGTCCGTCTGGAATAAAAGAAGTTTGAACTCACTGCGCTTGGGTCCGCGTCTGTACTGCCTAACAGCTGTTCAGTTTGCACAGATGAAGCGTCACAGAATGAGCTGCAAAGGATACGTTGTTTGTTGTTTTTGTTTTAAGAAATACAATACGCGACCATTATTTGCCGTTTGAGTTCTGTAAACAAAAACAATTACCATTTATTTATTTATTTTTCACTTTAAGGACTCCTATGAAACAGGTGAACCAAAGCAAAGCGTAAGTGAAAGAAATGATAGAGAGACAGCTACAGTCAGTGATCTTGTTCCAGTGAGACCTGGAACATCATCTGAGAGTGCACTTGTACTAGCAGCAGTTGATATTGAGAAGTTGGATTTCCAACTTCCAGACTGGTTTCTTTTTTTTCACACAACAGAATATCAGTAATCTTAATTATCATAGTTATCAATAGCACTACAACAAGGGAACTTAATACAGCTCATTCATGCAGTTAAAAACATTCTTTATATTTTCAAAAACTTCTACAATCCTTTTTTTAATCATTGGTTTATATTTTGTTCATAGGTTTTGTCAGTGGTTTGGGTATAGATTTAATTGAAATGCAATTATCAGTTAACTTATTTTTCAGGTAGATATCTATAATGGTTTCCCAGCGATGGGTTGCGGCTGGAAGGGCATCCGCTGCGTAAAACATATGCCAGAGAGTTGGCGGTTCATTCCGCTGTGGCGACCCCAAAAGGGAAGAAAGCCGACATGAAGATGAATATCTATAATGGACAATTGTTGAAGAACCGGCTTAAGCTGGCAAGGTTTTCAACAAGAATCTGCTGAGAGAGCATGCCACTGGAAACCCGTTGAAAATGAAGATAGAATCTGAAAAGGGTGGATATGGAAACGGTTTTCATTCTATAAAAACTTTGAGAATGGGCATGCCCTCTTCATTGTACTCTTGTTGGTATGCAATATTAGGTGTGTAATGTAACCAGCATTTTTAAATGTGTATTGCATAAAATTGTTAAATTGGAGATAGCAATAAAAATATGAATAACTAATATGATCAACATTGTATCCTGCTACGTGGACTATATAGTCAATATTTTACATCCATGATGGTGTCCTTTTACGCTGTGTGGTAAGTTAATTCACACCAAACTCATGTATCATGCTGAAGTTTCTATAGTTTTAAAATATACTATTTAATTAACTAGATAAAATATTTTAAAAGCATCTCACCAACACTGTAGAAATGAAGATCAATGTCCACTCAAAGAAATCCAATGTCCACAAAGCAAGAGAAAGTTCTAACTTAAATTTATTACATACATTTGAAAAAGTACAAGACTAAAGTAAATTGGGTACAAAACTCTTTGTAGATCCGAGACAAAACAAATTCAGAACTGTGCCCTCTGTCACAACCAACTGCTGTAGTGAGTGTGAGGTGATGTCAGAATGAACATGAACCTCCAGATTTGCAGTCATTTTATACAGAACATCTGTGGTTTATCTGAACAAACTTTGGTCAAGTCAACCACAGGTTTCATCTTACATGTTTTCTTTTGTGGTCAAGTCAACCACAGAAGGAGGTTCCAAACAGCATTCCTGCATCCCTACACATTTACCAGAACTACAGATAACAGATACACAGTTCCTTTACAAATCAACTCAAACTCAAATGTTTTATAGTGTCTACAATATCATCAGAAGCATCTTTACCATTTATCAATTCAATAGAGGGCTTAATGACACATATCTCTTTTATTACCACACTTGGCAAAGCATTGCTTTGTCAACCTGTATTTCATATTATTCTACCATTGGAGAGGGAGTAATGCGGTACTATATGACAACAATAATATCTAAACTACAATATGGATTCTGTCTAGATCTTGGCAAGCTTTATATTTATTAGTTGAAGTATTTTGAATTTAATATTTTTCAGGGGTAAATAGATTTTTATCTGTCTTTTTTTTGGTTTTTTGCTGGAGAATGGCCCAAACTACTATTCGAGGATAAACCTGGTAATTTTGTTCCAGCTGCATCAAAGGTGCTTATTGAAAAATGACCTCTTCCGGGTTGCAGGACAGATATTGGCCCACAGCTTTCTGCAGGGTGGCACCAGATTTGTAGTATCTATTTCAGACCTTTACATGTCTTTGGATCTTCTAGCAGTTACCAAAACAAATCACAGATGTTTAAGCAACAAACTTCTACTTCAAGCAGTGAGAGAAAGACACATCTGAGTAGCACTCTTTATTCTAAAATAGGCTATAGGAGTATTTTTTAACTCATCCTGAGCAGGACAGGCTAAATGTTCAATAGTTATGCTCAATAGTTTAAATATTATAGTCACTTTCTTGTAATTGTATAAATATATTACCGACTTTGCATTATATTGTAATTTTATTTTTAGCACTTTATTATAACTACACACTAGTAATCATTTATAAATACATAATGCATAGTTATTAAGTAATTTATAAAAGCATTGTTTCTATGTTATTACACATTTGTAAGAAGTTTGTAAACTTAAGATTAAAGGCTTAATTCCTGGTTTGTAAATGTCTATATAATATAATTAATAACTCAAAATACATGCTTTATTGAGGATCAGTTAATCATTTATAAATTCAACCATTCAGTATTTAAAAAAAGTCAGTTGCTATTTGTAAGTGATTCATGGGATCATTTAGAACATGATAATAAATTATTATAAAACTATTTAAAAGTCTTATTATTTAGATGAATAGTAACAGTTACTAAGTGCAATAAGAAATGCTTTATTAACAAATAAAAATAAATTTTTATTCAGGTAGTTTTAAAACATGTATTAGCTAACTGTTAACTGTTTGTGTGAGCTCATCTAAAGTGAGGACAATTTATGATTTGTAAAGCATTAATAAATAAGCCTGCATATTTAAATTGTCTGGTTCTCTGCGCTGTGCACTTTGACAGTTTATAATAAAACAAGCATTAACATCTAATCATAAATAGTCCTCACTTTAGATGAGCTCACAAAAGCAGTTTACTGACAGCTAGTAAATGTATTATCACATTTAGTAACAGTTATTGTACGTCTGAATAATAAGATGTATGAATGTGCTTTTAAAAAGTTTATTATTCATTTATTAACATGTTATAAATGATTAAATAGCAAAAAAAGTAATTTATAAATGATTAACTGATCCTCAATAAAGCACGAAATTAATGTTATTAAGCAAATGATATAGGTGCTTAAAAATCAGCAATATAGCCTTTAAAATTATATTATAAACAGTTTTTATTGTGTAACAACATAGAAAGAATGGTCTACCATTTTATTTTGGCAAAATTAAACCGTTAAGAAGGGGTCTAAAAGATGGTATTATATGGCCCTGCTGGTGTCTAGGCTGGATGTTGTACCACTGCTTTTTCCAAAACGACCGAAACAAAATCCACACCACAGGTGAGAATTTTAAAGATGTATTTTGTGACATTTCTCCATTAGTCATTAATGTAATGATTATATTCTTTAAATAAACTAATTTTAAAATGCCATTAATAGTTTTTAAGGATGCTCCTAGAAAAGTTCACATGGCGAGTTAAGGATAGTGATGATGAGGACTTTGGTCTAGAGTCCATATGCCGTATTGCCGGGTATTTAAGGATGTTTTTGATACTAGTATAACCAACTTAATTTACCTCTCTCTCTCAGTTGACATAATGTCAATTTTTTTCTTTTTGTTAGATGAGTACTGGTTTATTTTTATCCAACAGGGATTTTTAGCAGTGATGGAAAGAGTACCTGGAAATTTGTACTCAATTACAAGTACAGTTACATTGCTGAAAATGTACTCAATTACAAGTTTTTCGCTGGTGGTATTTATTGAAATATCCATAACTGATGAAGCAGACAAGACCCAGGCAATAAAACAGATTTTACTAAACACTTATAGAATCTGTAAACCGTATTAACTGAACTGTCACATATGTTTAATATAACAACCGTTATCTTATATGTATTGTTGTATAACTTATTTAATGACTTAATTCTCATGCCTAATTTAAAGACATTACTTGTATGACAGTACTAAATTAAGATGTGTTGGAGTTGTCTTGAAAGAGAGGTATTCTTGAGATGCATTTTGCATCCAAGTGGCGATCTAGGGGAAAGTTGAAATAAGTAGGGCAAATGTCAGCTATGGACATCTGTGAGCCTGTCTGGTGGACAAAAGAGGTAGTGAACAATGTAATGTACATGACATGAGCTGTGCATGCACCTGTGACGAAGAGAGAACGTGAAGGAGAAACCAATGAACTGTTGACTTTAGAATGCGTCATAAGGGGTATAAGAGATGAAGACATGCCGTGAGCGGACAAGATGGGAGAGAAGACTTGCCGTCTCCGGAGCCAGCTGGTGATAAACGAGCAGAAAAAAACTTTAGAAGGTGAAAAGACATTTTTTTGAGAATCAACAAAGGGCAGATTCAACTTTATTAACCTAACCAAAGAATTACAAATAAATAGGTTGAAGGTGTAAATAATTAAAGAACACCATAAAACAGTGTTTATGTGAAATGTGAAAACAAAGTTGTAAGTTATATTTCTTCCTACCTTAATGTGTTTTTTTTTTCTTTATAGATTAGATGCAGAATTCTTGTAAGCTAAAAATCACACCAGATGTTGCACAGTGTTTAAACTCCATCAGCCCGAATAGGGAATGGACAATTTTGTCCCCCAGCCACAATAGTAAGGTCGTGAGTAAGTCTGGTTGCCTAGGCGGTGAGTACGGCTCCAGCGTCACAACAGGAAGAGTGACACGCTTGCGTCTGGTTTATGAAGGACGGCGTTATCACGTGACCATCAGCACGTTCCTGTTGTAATAACAAAAGTTTATGCCTTGATCACACTTGAATGGCTTTGCATACAACAATGCAAAACCGGAAGCTCCATCCTACATAGTGAAATTTCAGATTTTGCTTTGTCTAAAGTTGAGCTGAAATTAACTTTGACTTGCAATACAGCATCACGTGATGTGACTACTAAGCAAAGAATGGAGAGCATTTGTTTACTAAAATTTCATTTTAAAGCTAGATTTGATCTTTTAGGGCTTCAGTGTACTTAAGACTGAAACCTGCTACTGTTTGGACTTTATATATTTAGAGCTTTTTAAATGTATAAAAAAATGTGCTACCTGCTGGGCAGGGTCTATCTTGCTAGAGAGAATGGGAGGGTGTTTTTGTCAAAATTGGATGATTGTTTTATGACCCTAGTTGACCTGTCCAGTTCAAGATCATTAGTGACCTCTCTATGACCCCACCAGCCATAATCCTTTCTACCACTTCCACCGTCACTTTAGAGATGTGTTTGATATGATGTATTATTTTCCTCAAATATAATTCATTTCTATCTTTATTATTATAGACAATTTTGACTTTTTGAAAGTCATTGGCCAAACTCTGGTGCAGAGAATGCAAGGCATCGATTCCGATTCAAAATTAGCCTTTTAGTCAAACTCTGGTGCAGAGAATGCAAGGCAGCAATCCCGATTCATATTCAGACCTTTAGTCAAGCTCTGGTGTAGAGAACGCAAGGCAGCAATTTTGACTGGAAATCAGACCTTTAGATGGTGAGTGCAAAAACCATGTCTTCAACTTAACAGGCGTAACGCCGATAACCTATAAAAACGACATTACACACTTTTCTCACAAGTACTTATCTAACAACCATACACTAACTCTGCAAAATTGACCTCAACTGCGTATGCAGATTACAACAATGATGTGGCAACACTCTCCTCCAATAAGAGGTACCAACATTGAGATGGATTAATAAAAAATTTTATATTGTCTTTCTAATTTTGTATGATGCCATAATCGGACCGAAAATAACGCATGGTTTAGGTCACTTACTTAACTTTAACTTGAGACTATGTGGAAATGGCAGCCTGACGAACCACTAATATCTCTTATTTGATGTGATGCATTGTGGGGATACACAGCTTTTTTTAGTAGTTACACTAATTTCTCAGTTTAAAGAGGTTATGTTCATGTTGTTAAGTGTTGTTTAGGGTTATAACTTTGTTCCAGAAGAAGAAAACGTGTTTATTAGGGTATCTTTTGTGAACTCTACTTTCAGTCACTGTTTACTGGTTGATGGTTACTAAAGACATGACTGTTAAAATTCTAGCGAGGTGGTCAGGGATTTATAAAGTGGAAGACAAAGACTCAACAGTGCATTACGATATGTTGCACAATTGTTAAGCCAGTTCAAATAAGATATTAAAGGTATGAATAATTCCCATGTAAGGGAACACATGTATCCATAGACGGTTCATGTGAATAAACATGCTTTCATACATGTTAACCAAAACCATATTGTACTACCGTTGTACTTATAAGTACTGGTAAATATTATAAATTAAGTGTACGAAGTTATAAATTAAGTGTAAAAAATTATATGTTGAATTTTTTATTAACCGTCTGACCTGCCTAGTCATTACCAAATAAAATGAAATTGTTTCATAAGTTTTGATGTTGTATATTTCTTTATTTTCAACTATAAACGTTACTTAAGATTTTACTCTATTATCAAATTATAAAACAAACACAATTAAGCATTTACAAATGTTGGCAGAAACTTTGTTTTAATATCAAACAATCTTTACAAGAGTGGGATGGTAAACATTTTAGAGGTTAGAGGTAAACTCTTTCACAAATATTTTGCTCGAACACCTTCAATTTATACATGTGTTCAACTTTTTAATAATAACCACTTTTTAAAATGTTGTTAACAAATGTGTTTTTTAGTGTAACAACCCACATCTAAACTTTGTTTGTGTGAGATTACAAACTTTGTTTGAAGTTTAGTTGTTACACCTCTTGCTAACACTTCTTATCCTCGCTTCACTTTTTTGCTAGCAACTGTGTTTTAGTTTTACATGCCACATCAAATGTTTGTTTCAACAAATGTGAGGTGATAAAAATTATTGACTCCGTACACATTACACTCTCACAAAACTTTGGTCTGATGATTTCTTTGGGATAACTTCATTTTCAATTTTAAACATACGTACACCTTTGAAAAGAATGGGTTTTTTTTTCAAAATCACATTAACTAATATGTTGATACTCTGTTTTACTGCAGAGGTTATAACTAACTAAGACATGTGATTTTTTTAAACCATAGATAAGCGACAGTATTTTCATTCTCATGTTTTTTTTTCATACGAAGCTAAAATATTTTCGTAGAAAATCTGTTTTTCACAAATTGTTTGTTGTCAAATACTTTTTTTCTCAACATTATTTTAACACCCAACAATCTTTTCACAAATGTGATAAACGTTTCATTTACTTTTTAACCTCCTCTACATTAACACCTTCATAAAAGTAGGATACTTATACGTAAGATTACACGTATGCTAACACTTTTCACCAGGAGTCGGACCGCCACACATTTTCACCCCTGGAGTCTACTGACAAACACCACCAACACACAACATTTGTATTTTTCAAATGTAGTAATGTTCATTTTAGTTATAACATAGGTCAAATAGATTTTTCCTAAGTTTATCCGGTGACACCCCCAACTTTCTCTTTTTCCCTCTTTTTACATGACATCTTTTTTTAGTAATCCTTTTTTTCTCACAGCAACAGGTAGCGATATGTGGAACAGACCTCCTGTTCAGATGGTCTGAGAGCTCAGTCTTTCAAGCAGACATTGGCTCTGTGCAACTATGCACTAACCCACCATTTACCTCATTCTCAGATCGAAGCACAAAGATTTTTCCCAAATTCATGTAAAAATCTTCCGGTGCAATATATGAGCACGGGATAGAGCGGGCTCTCCCGACCCTGTCCTCAGATCTTACTTCTTCCCAATATCCACCCATTTTCCTCGAGGAGTAAAATATATTACTTTACGTTGTCAACACTGTTTTAGTTTTACATATGTCACATCAAAACATAGTATAACACTAAAAACATTTTCTCAAACACTGACATTCAGATACTTATTGAACAACTAACAGTCTTTGGAGATTTTGTACCTATGTGCAACCACAATTATGAGGGTGCCCATACAAATATTTAACATCAAAATTCTTCACATCTTGCTTTTACTGCTAATGTTTTACTACAATCTCTTGAAACTCCTGAAAACTTTTTTTTGCTATAAAATAAATAATGTTTCATTCATAAACCTTGAATCGTTTATCATTTTTTGTTAAAAAGAAAAAAAGATTTCATAACAAAAATGCTCCATGATGTTTTTGTGTTAAAAGTATAAACCATTTAGCTTAAAATTCCAACTTGTTCCGACATAGTGTTGAAAAAATGTAGGATATCGGTGAGAGAGTTTCAACATAGGCTAGAAAGGCATTTAACCAGATAATGTAAAAAGGTGGTGATTAAAAATGCTCAACTTTTCCAGAATTATACTCCTGGATTTCAAATTTAACCCAAGCCTCCAACCACTGAGCCCTGTGTAGATGGCTTGGTCTTCGTCGCTCCTCACCCCTGTTCTTGTGTGTTTGTATGCGAATTCTAAGATTTGCTGAAATGTGAAGTAAATAGTTTGAAGTTTAATGTTTTAACAATTTTTGGTCTTTAACAAAGAACATAATGTGTGAATTGACCCCAAGTCTTTTGGTAAAACTTGCCACTTTTAATAAATCATTAGAGGAAAAAGTTATGTTAAGTTAAGGTAACTGTTATGCTAAATAAGTTCTTAGTAGGTGTGTATGCAAAGACAAAATGTGCAACATTGTGCATTCAAAACATCATCTAATTTTTTTTTTATTGTCATGTTAACAAAGCCGAAAGAAGATAGTGATATTTTCCTGCGATTTGAAAAGACTAGTAGTATTAAAAAGCAACTTGTGAAGAATGTTGATGTTGAATATTTGTATCGGCAATCTCATAATTGTGGTTGTACATATGTACAAAATCTCCAAAGACTGTTAGTTGTTCAATAAGTATCTGAAAAGTCGGTGTGTTTAAGGAAAAGTTGTTTAGTGTTATACTATGTTTTGATGTGACATATGTAAAACTAAAACAGTGTTGACAAAGAAAAAATACACGGAGCTTGGTATTAAACATGAGTTTGAAAAGTCTGTTGCATCCTTTGAATTGAAAAAAAAAAAAAAACCTGTTCACCAGTCTGTAGCAAAAACATCGCTAAAGTTTGAGTCATATATAAAAAACGTGTATTGAAAAAAAAACTTATAACATCATGTTTTAATTAAATTGGTAGTGGTTTGGTTGTAAGATGCCATTTCTTTGCCCAAAGACGGAATCAAAGGTGAAGGTGATTTTGCGTGCTGCTGCTCTCTGCTGGATAAAGATGGCGAGAACAAGGAAATACACATGAACGTGCTAACTGTGTAGTAATGTTTTAACATTTGAATAAAACCTTTAAATCTGACTCCATTAAAGTTAATAATTTATGGTCATATTATTTTCTCCTTCTCTCGTTATATTAGTTTCCTCAGTAAATTATGTTACTTTAGGAAGACATAATGATTCTTAAAATTTGCCTCATCATTATTTGTTCATATCTTAAGGTTCTGAATACTGTTGCTTTCCAAAGGTCTCAATTTCCATAAGGCTTCCATGATCAAGTGCCGTCTCAGAAGAGTATTATAATCATTTAAGGGATTCACAAATATGCAGTCGCTTCTTGGGACTTCTCATTCCGGAGTTGAATTCTCAAATGGCAAGAGCCGTTCAAATAGGAATTTTGAAAAGTTAGGAGTTGGAGTATAATTCATACAGAGAAGGCGTTGATCAGACACTCATCAGACAGATCAATTAAGTGTAGATTTCATAAGTTGTATAATCTACTGCAATGTTTATACACATCAATGATAATAAATGTTTGAACCTTTTTCAGTCATACTTCTTTTACTGAAACACTTTTAAGGGTTAATAAGAATATTAACATCAAGAGGGGGTAGAATGAAAGGTCATTAAGTGGGTTAAAACTTAATATTATAATTAATAATTAACATGCTAATTTATTTGCCTGTGAACAAGAATAATGGTAAAGATAAAACCTTTTTAAATCAATTATGGAGTCAGATATACAAATGTATGTGAATTATTAAAAATCCTTTAGCACTGTTTCAAGACAGAACGAGTGAGCCTTCAGTCCACAACACACATAAAATAGAAACGAACATTTACAAAAAAATCAATAACTCTAATATCATCAAGAGGGCCTTTGAATCTTCTCCAAAATTGCTGTGGTAATTTATTCCATTCAGCTTTAACACCATGAAAGTTCCAATCATTCCAGAAAGAGTCAAGGCTTTCTTTGATTAGTGGAAGGAAGTTCCGAAGCAGAGCAAAAAGATGAACTTCGTTGTCTGGATTTAATGTTCCCTGATATTCCAATGAAGTGAAGATCTGGAAGGGCATCCACATAAACATCTTTTCACATCCTTTCTATTCTGTTTAAAAAATAATGTTAATACATGTGAAATATGCCACATTTTAAACCGTTTTACCTCGAGTACTGGGGAAGGAGCTTCCAGTACATTGGGCGCTGTCTATGTGGTAGAGATGGCCTCCACTAGCCAGTGGGCCATCCTCTGTTTGGAGACAGCCTTCCCAATCATCCGCTGTCCACCAAGCATACAAAGAGATGATCAGTACTTCTCAGGTTTAGAGTCCTTCTATATAGAACCTCAGCTCAGGCTGGGCATTGGGACCAGGGGCTACCTCCTCTCTGGTTCACTTGAGTTTTTTGTTAAGGGGATGGGAGTAATATGAGCAGGTCTCATTGACAGAGAGTGCCTGCAGATCCCCCACCCTCTAGTCGAGGCTAACACGTTCAGGACCACTGCTCAGTTGACAAAACTTAAGCTCTGAGTCAAGCGCCTCGAATGGATGACCTTGATATCCTTTCAGGACAATAGAAGGTCCCAGGAGGGAACTAAGGATGGCCTAGAGGGTCATACCCTTCTGGCCTCTCTGAGGAATCTGGCCATTAACTCGTGCCATCTCAATGTGTTGCCTTCAACTGGAAGTAACAGGCAGAATCTTCAGGATGAAGGGACGCAGTCCTTGATCCAACCCTCTTGGAGGAATGTTAGCACGATTTCAATCGGGCAGCTTCTCGGGTGTACTTGGCGAAAGTTACACCAGTCCTGACCAACACGTGATATCCCTGCAGCATTCTCCTCCAGTGCTTTACCCCTAAGGACACTGTAGAGATTTATGATCCAGGAAGCATACTTCTTGGTTCAACACTGAGATGGTGCTTTTTAGTATACATCACTCCACCTGGTCTTTGAAGCATCAGTAGTCAATACTATGCCCCAAGCAGGTCCTCCAGGGGGACACTGGCACGGAGGAACCGAATGTCCTTCCAAAGATGGAGATGGAAGCGGCAACAAGGTGTCACATTCACGTTTAGTTGCCCCAATGCCGTGCTCACAACAGAATGCGGAACTTGAACCAGGCTGGAGTGGTCTTGTTACGGCCCTGTGTGCCTTTTTGTTGAGAGAAAGGTTTTCTCTGCCTTTTGCGATCTCTCTCTCACGTCCACACACACACACCCTCTTGTTCTCTCCTCTCCTCTCATCTCATCCTGGTGTATTTGCTACTGTTTGTTTTCAGCTCTGATGTGCGTTAGTGTGATATTGTGTGCTTGTTAAAGTTATGTATTCTGTTTTACTCTGCCCTGTTTGTTTTGGTTTGGATCCACTGTGTTCTTTGATACCTTTTGCACTACACCCCAAGGATAGTGAGAAAATGGAAGCATGTCACAAAACATAGAGATGTTAATGGAATATTCGATGTCTAGCACACTAAGTAAGCAGTGAGCACCTCTTTTTGTATTATCTTTCTAGTTGGTGTAGTTAGGTTTATTAAGAATTAATTATTTAGAAAATTAGCAGGTTTAAAGGAGAGTTAGTTTTTTTTTCTTTTTCTCTGGGGCACTCGCTTCTCATGTTTGGGTGTTTGCTTTAATTATTTCTTGTAAGTATTTCTTGTTGATTGTTATTTCACTGTAATTAAATAGCATTTTTTTGGACGTTATTTTTTGATTCTCGTTATTTCATTGCCACCTGCACATACCCATAAGGATATGCTCAGGCTCGGGTTCAGCCTCCTCCTGGGTTGATCCGAAGCTCCTATGGCTGAGGTGACATAAGACGGTGTCTCTGTGATGAATCAAATGAAACCTCGACTGAGCAAGTATCAGCCAGTCGTACAGTACATCAGGACTCGAACCCCTTCCCGTACAACAGGACTAAGCCAAATCAATCACTTTGTGAACGTGCGAGGGGACAGAGACAAACCAAATGGAGGATGCAGAATGAAGTACTGCAGCATTCGGTTTCAGCCAAGGAGGTCTTACTTGAGGCTGATTCCGACACAGACGCTGGGAGCCTTCCAGGCTGCACTGCATCAGACACCACGCCCTGGAATGCATCTCTGAAACAAGAGCTACATTTGGATCTGCAATGCAAGGCCCCTGGCTGCGCACATAACCTAGGAAGTTCAAATTTGTAATGAAACTGAGATCTGACCTGTGGGTCCGCTGTCTGATGGTGGTTTCACCTCTTCCCCTGATGATGTTGAGGGGGCCCTGGACAGGACTGCTCCTCAGTCGACTCCTCATGGGGGCTGATGATTAGGAGAGGACTGAGGAGGTTTTCTACAGAGTCAAGCAAGCAGTGGGGGTGCTAACTTAAAAGAAAAGCTGCCACTTCTCTTCCTATGCGGTGTCATGAGTTGTCCCAGACCCTCCATCATCTTCCTGATCGTAGACACCAGCGATGTAAGGTTGTCTACAGCTACGCCAAAGAGACCATCTGGAACCACAGATGCATTGAGGAAATGCTTCTGATCATGTGGGAGCATATCAGCCTGGGTCAACTGTGGGTATTTTGGCAATTGAGTGATTTAACTCAACATTTGTTTAAGTCATAACTTGGTCTTAATTCTACGAAAATATCAGTCTGGCCCCTAAGAACAGTCCTCTATCTAAAGAAGGTTTTGTACATGGCCTTCAAGAGTGCGGCATATCACTTACTGTGTGACAATCTTGCAAACATGATCTGACTATGTTGTCTATCTTGGTATGTTTTGTCTATCCCAAATAATGCACACTGATATCCCTCCTGTATAACTGCTCTCGGTTGCCACACGCTGTAAGGTTCTTATGTAAAAGAAGCTAGATTTAAAGTTTTTATCTGGTCTGTCTTTCTGAGTGTCTTCTGAGAATGCGGGGTTTAAACACCGACCCATCCAAAGATCTGTGGACTACTAACATGGACATCCGTGTGGCCAGGCGAGCTGAAAGTACTCCAGCCTCGTCCTAAGTGCGTTGCCGGACAGAACTATGCAATCAACAGTCTGATCCCTCAATCACTGCCTCAGCATGTCTATGCCCAAGACAACCAAGGCAGTGATCATGACTATCCATCGATGTGATCGATCCACCCCATCGAACAGACTTGCATGGTTATGACATATTTGGAACACGCTACAAACAGTCGACCAGCAAAACAAGTGCTCTAATAATAAGAAAGGAGTCTTACTTGTTGATGGAAGGAAGCGAGAGAGAAGAAATCTGCAGCGTGCGAAGAAATAGACTCCAGCAAAAAACAGGAAGAGTATCACACTTGTGTCCTCTTTAAACGTGTCAGCGTGGTAGTGATGTGTCATTCATGAACGATTCGTTCTTTTTGAATGACTCTTTAATGTAACTTCGTAGGAACGAATCATGTTGGAGAGGGATTTGTTCAGTGGCGCATGTGCAACATCCTTCTGGTTTTTCGAGTGTAACACCCGCTCATCATTAACGACAAAAGAATGAAAGGACATGGAAGACTCGAAAAAGATCTAATCTTTTCTGTTTCTGGCTAAAGCTGCATTGATTAACATTACGGAGGGGTCACGAGCCAGAAACCAAAAAGATTAGTTCTCTTTGTTAGTTCTCTCGGGTCCTATCATTCTTTTCTGTTTTTGGCTCATACTGCATTTGGTTAATATTAGGGAGCGTCACGTGTCAGAAGAACTAAAGGACCCAGAGGACTTGGGAAAAAAACGAATCTTTTAGGTTTCCGGCTCATATTGTGTTGGTAAATATTAGGGAGCGTCATGTGACAAAAGGACCCCGGGCCGAACGGCACTCGTTAACATCATAGAGAAGTAATGTGTCGAACAAATGAGACTTTAACCTAAAGACAGATCAGAGCTGAGGTGAATCACACTAAAAGACCCATGTAGGTTTAAGTAAAATATTTTTTTGTCTTCTAGCATTATAGTTTTTTTTCTTATTTGTAGTGTGATTTGTGTTGTGTATATACTAAATGTTTTAGGAAAGCAACACACAACATTTTATTGGTATTTTACTAAATTGAACGAATTGACTAGAAAAAAAGATTTGTTAATTTTGCTGAACGTGACTCTAAGATCCGAGTCGGTAAAATTATCTAAACTTCCCATCACTACTTGAGTAAGGAGAAATTGAGCTCAAGCTCCTTATGCAAAAAAATTGCCATATACATAGAATTGAAATAAGAGTGTAAAACATAGGTCTGAGTCAGAGCTGGAGTGTAGAGAGACTTTTATTCTACTTTTAAAAGTACCTTACATATCAACATGAGATTAAACAATGAGACATCCAGTACATGACAATACAAGGAGGAGGACAAATAATGTTGGAACCTTGAAATGAAATGCTTGATTCACAGTAGAGATCATTGAGGACTGGTAAAAAGTGCATCGCTAAAGTGGTTGCTCTCCCAAAACACTTCAACATCTACTCACTCAAGTTTTAAACACCTACAGTAGATGAATGCAATAAAAATCAATGTGACCATGAGTGGACAGAGACTACATTCTACTTCAGGGGAAAGTGAACAGTTTTAAACATACTGTACTGGTATTGCTCTCTTCAATTTAAAAGTGAGTGCTTTTAAATGTCAGAGAACAAACTTATTGCTTTATCTTCCCAAACATTTTTCTTTAAATTCCATGTCAAGGTGCATCTCCTTTCAAAGCTCCAGAAAGACAGTGAAAATTATCACCAATCTCCAATCCAGTGGTCCAATCCAGTGTTTTTTTTAAGAATGAGTGGAGATTATTTACACAGGACAACTCTGTATTAAAAATAAGTAAAAAAAAACTCTTATTGTTTAATTGATTTTGCTGAGCAAATTTGACTTAATATGAAAAAGCCATATACTAGAGATCTGACGAAGTTATCGCTCTCTTTGAATTTGCCAGGAATCTGCAGAATGTCATGTGATATCTAAATCCTTCCTCATTATCTTCCTTCTTTCCTTCCTGGATGTGGAAAATATCAATTGTGTACTATAGTGTCACTTGCAAACCTTTCCTTCCTTCTCTTTTTGGAGGAAATTTAAATCATGAAGCTATGAAGCTTTTGAAAATAAAATATCCTTAAAATATCTGTAACAAATGAATGTAAAAGTCTGAGTCACTTTATTTGAAGATACTAATACAAAAACAACACTGAAGAAATTTTTTTAAATATTCAATAACTCTTAAGGAACAGACTTTATTTTTATGTTAAGCCCTAATTTTATTTCACTCTTGTGGAGATGTTTCACAGAGCCGCATCACCGTAGAACTGTTCATTTCATCACAGTTTTGTAGCTTAATGAGAAAATTACAGATGAAATGTGTTGTGTTTGAAGCAAACGTATTTATAGAACAACAAAGAAATCCTGTGAACCGTAATAACAATCCTGGGCGTATAATATTCTAAAGATTGCTTTTTGAGGCTATGGATAATTGCAAACTGTTTGTTTGCACATTAGAAGCTTGTCTGATTGGCTACTGTGATGTTAAAATGCACATTTTAATGCCAAGTGCTGCTGTTATGTGCGTGCACAGGATTCTCCTGGCATTGACCTGTTTTAGTTTATAACATGTTCTTAGTATCGTATATACTACTCTTCAGCAGCGTGAGCTTTACTTTAACTAATATCATCTCAGCAACAAAGTGACATGTCACACATGTTGCTGTTTTTTTATAGATGTATAGATCTGTATAGAATGAACAAAATGTATACATATATATATGAGTATACAAGATTATACAAAACCAAGTCTGAAATCCCATGATCGAGTCTGATTTCCAATCACGTGATCATATCAAAACATCTCTAATCTTGATCAACAAAACTTATCAAGGAAAGTGGAAACTTGTTTTTTTTTTCAGCTCCAAAGTTGTTCAGTTTTAACATGGCTAGACTCCATGTCTCACACTGCTTCTTCAAGTGTGGCGAGCTAATGCACATTGATGATGCAAGAGGTTTCTTCTTGTTTCATGTTACCTGACTTAGATGACGTACTTATGCAACGGTCTCTGAAACAGATCAAAAGTTACTGTATGAACATAAACATGTGGGGGATTTTGGGAGGGGGAACTACCATTCCTGGATACAGAGCAGAAGAAACGTTCCCAATCTGAACAGTCCCAAAGTGGGTTTAATAATGCAGTGGACTCATTCCCTCTTGTGTTGTGTACTGTCTGTGAGCCATGTGTGTGTTTTATTTCTTGTTATAATGCTCAGTATTTTGTATGTTTAGGCTTTTTAGTTTGATGATGGTAACAGTAAAAGAGAACCATGCGCTAACAAAGACCCTTACCATCAGTAACAACAAATTGAAGGTTTGCGTGATCCTTGTGAGAGCTCTTTAAGCGATTACTCATGCCCTCAGTTATTCGTCACATAAAGAACTGATAAAGTTTAATATGATTAAAAGACTTTGTGTAGTGTCAAATTGTTTATTGATATTAAAAGGCATGGATCATTATTATGGGAGATAAAGGTGGAAAAAAAAGAAATATCTTTTTTTTCTTTCTGGAGCTCTGAAACCTATTGTATGAACATATTGCAGTTAAGTATTGAGTTAATAAACCCAGGAGATTGGCACCCACTGTGGGCAGGAGGACACCCTTTCCATAGCCTCCTCCACATCTTTCACACTCACATCCACATCATTGTTGATGAGGATATGGTCGAAGAAGTGTCGAAAAGAACCAAGAATCCCATCGGATACCTTCTGGATGCTCTGCACTGCCTCCGACTGGAGAAAAAGACAGACACAAGGGTATTATTGTATTATTCATAGTAAAGGCTGATTTACAGTAGAAATACATTGAGATTAAATGATCAAAATACACTCAGCATGTCCAAAAACCAGAACAATAGATGACATTTTTTCAACAGTACTTTAATTTTGTATATTATTGAATGATTCAAGACTCAAGCCAAGTATGAGTTCATGAAGGAAATAATAAAGAATGATTGATTAGAAGATTGGTGTAATTGAGTACATAGATGTAGAGTAATCATTGACTAAACAAACTAAGGATATGAATGAGGTAATTGATTGAGTGACTGGGAGAGTGAGTAAGAGGATATAAAATTGAGTTTCTGACCTGATTGGCATTGTTTGTAGGAGCGATGAAGATCACCAGAGGAGCAAACTCTGCCGTTCTCAGAACTTTCAGTGTCTGAAGTAAAAAACATTAAAAATACTTCATGCTTCCATTTGCAATATGCTCTTTGGTTTAAAGTTTGACAATCTTTACCTGAGGCTCAACATCAAGCAGGGCAATTTTTCCCTGCTGGTGGATCTTGTGTACTGTTTCAATCTTGGTGCCAAACATGTGACCCTGATAACTCCCGTACTCCAGAAGCTCATTATTCACAATGCATTTGGTCATTTCTTCGGTGGAGATGAAAAAGTACTCTTTGCCGTTCTCCTCATCCTTCTTTGGAGGTCTGGTGGTGTCTGTAGAGACAAAATTAGGAAAATATGGAGATTTTATTTTATTATTGAAACAGAATATTGTGCCATTGAAAAAAAGATTTAACTTTAAAAAAAAAATAATAAAAAAAAAAATTAATTAAAAAAAAAAATATATATATATATATATATATATATAAAATTCATGACTTCAGAGCAGAGAGGTAACCCAGGCCTGAGAACCCCCACAATAAGTTGTGGAGGATTGGATGTCGAAATTGGAAGTAATGTGGATACTGTTTTAAATCTTAAAGAGTGGATACGGAGGATTGGAATCACCTGTTTATTATTTGTTTATTATAAGCTATATATTCACAAATTGAAAACTTTATTGCACTATATATTGGTTTTCAGTGACTGTCTTTTTATCTTTTAATTTTTTTTAAATGTGACATGTTTTTCATGACAAACATTCTGTCCCCTTTTTGCATGAGGTGGAATGGTTTTGAGGCAAAAATGAACATGACATTTAGATCCAAAAGCATTACATGACAAGATAGAAGAGGACAAGAACCAAACCGAGCTAAAAACTCATTATGTACATGTCATTTGCATGCACGGGCAACACCTGAGAAGATTCTTTCTTTTTTATAATTGACAGTAATCTGATGATTAGGTGTAAAAAGTAATATTTTCTTGTTATGAATTTATATATATATATATATATATATATATATATTAAAAAAAGAAGAACATACGTGGTGCTGGGTAAGCAAACTTCTCTGGATATTTGCTCAGCAGTGAGTTTTTAATCAGACTTCGTCCAACTCCAGGAGCACCTTTCAATAAAAAAGAGCAAAGAATGTCAGAAACTGTCAATATTACCTTCTTTTTATTCAGACTCAGACATAATTAAATGAGAAAGTTGAAGAAGCAGAACAAACCTAAACCTAAACCTAAAAGGAGCGGAATGTAATATTACAATAAAAAAATGTCGATGTTGAAAATCCCCAAAACAAACAAGACCCTGGACAAATAACGCTACATCGATATTCTGATAGCTAGAGGTTTTATTACCCACAAGATCAGTACAATCAAGTAAATGATGATCGAAATGAATGTGAAGCACAACATTTCAAATGCTTATAATCCTCAGTCTCACCAGACACTGAAATCTATGATCTGTACCTTTTGTGTGGAAAAGCAAAAAGATTGGAATGAACAACTACCATTTTTTGCTATTTGCAATTCGCAACACTGTTCAGGAGTCTCTTGGGTTTAGCCCCACTGAGTTGGCGTTTGGACATTCATTAAGGCGCCATTTGAAGCTGCGTCAGGAGCATCTTCTTTCCAAAACTTCTCCAACCACTCCACCATTGGCCATAATTGATCATGTTAGCTCTTTAAGAGATCGTCTACACTCTGCTTGGAAACTTGCTTGCACTTCCCTTTCTTCATCTCAGACTCAAATGAAGGAGCATTATGATAAGAAGTCTTTGAAGTGTTCTTTTGAAGCTGGAGAAGTTCTTGTTTTGTTGCCCTTGGTTCTTCAGTCCAAGCAAGATTTGCTGGACTATACCATATATAGGAATTCTTTTATAAATGAAAAATCTCATGAACCAGATGTTCTACTCATCTTTATGTGAGCTGTATTTCCCAGCCATTTGACAGGAACCACAGATGTGCCTTAGAGCTGGGAGAGTTTGGTCAATTGGTCAGAGTTGAGGAGTCTTCTGCCCTCTACTGGGTATACTCAATCTTTTCAGCATTACAGATCATTTACCCTGGGTTTGTGTGGACGGAGTTGTTTTTATACCCATGCTTGTGAGGAAGCAATTTTTTTGTTAGAAAAATATAAAAAATAACCGGGTGAATTTTAACAGTGCCTGACACTGTCGTATAGACTGCTGCAGTGCAATGCAATGATATTGGGGACAATGAATAAAATCCGGCTTGAACTGTGTGGCGTAGAAGTATTGGACCAAATGGCGCAGATGTATTCTGTAAAAGCAGCAACACACAGGAGCGGCTTTTACAATATAATGGACCTAGCGACAGTGATTGCCTACATTTTGTAAAAAGTATGTACAAGGTGGAAGACATAGTCTTCTTGCTAAGAAGGTTTACGCTAACAAATGCAAATGTTCCAGGCCTCACAAATGGGTGTCTTTGCACAACAAAAGTGGGAGAACAATGGAGCTGAAGATCTGTGAGGCTCTATGAAGGGTGCTAGAATGTGTTAAGTCCAGTGAATTTACACAATTTTGCTGAGGGTTAGCAAATCCAGTGTAGTAAACCATGTCCCCCTAAGTAATTATCAGTGCAAGGGGTAGAATAAATGCTGTTTTTAAGAGCATTAATGTTAGTATAAACAGTATTCAAAACAATTACTCTAAGCAGACCAGGGGTATGCTTAGACCCATTTTACTGGGGGATGCTATTTCTTAGTGAACTTTTAATAACGAACATCATATGTGGAGGCATATAATAAAGTATCACAAGAACAGAGACATTTTAGTTTAATATGCAGACTCTCTAATCTGGGTTTAGTAATGTTTATGTAATTGACTTTCCCACAAATTTATAGTTATCATTTATTTACTTGGGTGTATTTATAAATATATGCCCAAAAGTCTTAAGGTAGGTCATTCAAAACATTTAGCTTACCAATGAGCACAAGGGTTTTTCTGTTGAATGCAGGAAGTCTCACCACCTCTTCATAAGAAATCACATCAAGTTGATCAAAAACTGTGGGAGGAACACATGAAACAATCATTGAATACATCTCAGGTTGACACATAGACCTGAGGGAAACACAATCAATCCTAGGGTTGGGCGCAATACAGGTATGAAAGTGAATACCGGTGTTGTGTTGTGCCTTGATATGGATTTTGCAATACAGTGAATCCCGTTAAACATTCAGAAATTTCCTGATGTTTTCCCGTTCAACATATTTCATGTTTAGACGAGAAGATGTAACGTCTCCTACTGTCTTCCTTATGCTACATCCTGATAAAACACAAATATTACGTATTGGCTCCTAAAAGCAACAACATAATCTCTGTTTTAAATATGGAGCAGGGGGAACACACTGGTCATTTCTACACTACAGTTAAAAATATTGGCGTTATTTTAGATAGTGAACTGATGTTTAACAACCATATCTCTTATGCTACTAAGGCCACCTGTCATGTTTTGGGTTGTTATGAATTATTTTCTCCACTAGATATAGCCACTTTCCCTTAATTCATTTCATTAGTACTAATTATCATCACCTTGTTTAGCTGTATCTTGTTTAGCTTTCATTATATATGTTGCCTTTTTGCCTCGGCACGTCACTTGGTTATGAAGTCTGTTTGAAAAAAGTCAGGATTATTGGTTTCTCTTTTAGAGAACTCTTTATTTTTGGACTATGTTGTTATTCTTCTTGTAGATAGAATTATTCTTGCTTTTGAGCCTGAAAATAAATCTACCTTTTTTTGAACTGAAATCTGTGGGACTGGCTTGCTCAGTGGTAGAACTGGATCAGTGGTAGAACCATAGCCTGGTGAATTAGAGACCTGAGTGTGATCCCCGGGTCTTAGTTGTGACACCATCTTCGTTCAGGAACATTGCTAAATTACAGAACATGCTGTTTATTGTAGATGATTATGTAGAAAATTTTGTTCATGCTTTCATGACCTCAAGAATGGATTATTGTAACGTGCTGTTAGCCGGCTGTTCAGCCACCAGGCTTCAAAAATTAAAGTTAGTCCAGAACGCAGCAGCTATATTTTCACAAGAACAAAGAAATCTGATCACATTACACCGGTTCTGTGTTCTCTTTATTAGTTTCCTGTAAAATATTGCATTGACTATAAGATACTGCTCCTTGCCTTTAAGGCATTAACAATTAAGTCTATACTTAAGGCCAGGGCGGAGGAGGACTCGTTCGGTGCCGGACTACTTATCTGCCCGGCTTGCCTGGCATCGGCTGATGTGGAAGGACCTAGGTTGTGGCGTTTTGCAGAGTGTTCCAAAGTGTGGAATGAGTAGAGCGCCCGTAGTGAAACTTCAAATAGTCGTCACAGACATGGTTACGAAGGTAACCATTACGTTTTTAATTCAGTTTTGAAGTGTAGCTGAGCTCTGGACACCACCCGGGAGTTTGTTCCAGAGCTTTGGGGCTCTAGTTGAGAATGCTCTTCTACCTCTGGTGGATACTAATCTTCAGAATAATCAGTAATCCTGCTTTTTAAGATCGAAGACAGTGAGCCGGAATATATTATAATAAATGAAAGCCATTCAGAGCCTTTCAGGGAACAATCTGCAATTTTTTTTTTTCATACCAGAGGAAGGAGCATCGATCCCAGAGCTGAAGGGAGACGCGTGGAGGCCGAACTTGCGACCTCGAAGGCTGGACTTCCGGCAGTTTAATACATGCAAGGTTTCATTAAGGAACCTACGGAAATACGCCTTGAACCACTGGGGAAAGTTCTTTCAGAGGGAAGATAGCGTAGATGGAACTAGCTAGAGCAATAGTTCGAGAGCCTTTCAGGGAACTGCTCGGCCCTTCTGTGCCCAGGGTCATAAAAGATTCTGCTGGTAGTCCCCCATAGAGGGCACACACGTGGACAGAATACTCCGCTCACTCTACTACGCCTGTTGGGGTAAGAAGAGCCAAAAAGCTGGAGGTTATTTCCAGGGGCAAAAATAGCGCAGGTATCACTTAGAATGCCGCAACCCAAGCTAGACAACCCTTCGTACATCTCAGATAATGCTACCACCACTTAGCACAGCTGAAGCGACGGATTCAATGCTCAGGTTATAGTACCTGGCGAAGGTGTTGGGTGTCGACCAACCCGCAGCCTTGCAGATCTCTGCCAGCGGAGTCCCCCTTGCCATTGCCCAGGAGGCTGTGACACCCCTGATAGAGTGGGCTCTCAACTACAGGAGGCAAGGGACATCGGAAGCTGTGTATGCGGTAGAGATGGCCTCTACTAGCCAGGGGTCTAATCTCTGTTTGGAGACAGCCTTCCCTATCGTCTGCTGTCCTCCAAAGCATACAAAGAGCTGATCAGTACTTCTAAGGTTCCGGGTCCTTTCTACATAGATCCTCAGTTCTCGAACTGGGCAATTGGGACCAGGGGCTGATGCTGCCTCCTCTCCGGGCAGAGCTTAGAGGTTCTCTACCTGAGTTTTAAAGGGGATGGTAGGAACCTTGGGTACATATCCAAGCCAGGGCTTCAGAATAACATGAGTATCACCAGGTCCGAACTTTAAGCAGGTCTCATCGACAGAGAGTAACTGCAGATCCCCCAAACTCTTAATCGAGGCTAACACGACCAGGAGCGCTGTCTTAATTGATAAAAATTTAAGCTCTACTAATTCAAGCGGCTCGAATGAAGGACCTTGAAGTCCTCTAAGGACAATGGAAATGTCCCAGGAGGGAACTAAGGACGGCCTATTGGGTCTAACCCTTCTGGCCCCTCTGAGGAATCAGACCATTAATTCGTGTTGTCCCAACGTGTTGCCTCCAACCGGAAGGTTATAGGCAGAAATTGCGATGATGTAAACCTTCAGGGTGGATGGAGACAGTCCTCTATCCAGACCCTCTTGAAGGAAGGTAAGCACGAGTTCAACGGGGTAGCTACTCGTGTCTACTTGGCGAGAGTGACATCAGTCGACGAACCGACCCCACTTGCCGGCATAACAGGCCCTATTTAAGGGAGCACTGGCAAGACACAGAGTTTGTACCACAGACTGTGGCATTACCCGGGGATCCTCCGCAGCATGATGTGCTAGACATCGAGATTCCAGAGGTCTGGACGCGAATGCTTGTGCCCACATCCCTGGGTCAGAAGGTTTGACCGCAGGGGAACTGGTCAGGGAGGTACTGTCACGAGGGAGCAGAGTTCTACGAACCCAGGTCGGTTGTGCCAATAAGATGCCACCACTAGGACCTCTGCCTCGTCCTCCCTGATCTTGCACAGGAGGGTTGCAAGGAGGCTCACTGGGGGAAATGCATATAGGCGTTTCTTTCTGGGCCAGCAATGCGCCAGCGCATCTATCCTGAGAGGAGCTTGGGACAGAGCGTAGAACAGCTGGCACAGAGCATTGTCTGGGGTGGCGAACAGGTCAACCTCCGCTATACCAAAGCGTTCCCAGATCTGCTGGACTGCCAGGGGATGAAGTCGCCATTCTCCTGACCGGGGTTTCCACCGAGGTAGTGCATCTTCTGTCTGATTCAACCTGCCGGGGATATGGACTGCAACTATGGACAGACCAGACAGACAGACTCGGTCCAAAACCCTGAGACTTAGTGCTTCCGGCATACAGCACCCCACCAAGTCCTTGAAGCGTCGGTAGTTACTACAATGCACCTGACAGGTCCCCCCAGGGGGACACCGGCACGGAGGAACCGAACATCTTTCCAAAGACGCAGGTGGAGGCGGCAATGAGGTGTCATGTTCACCTTCAGTCGCCCTGGATGGCATGCTCTTGACAGAACTTAAAACTTGAGCCAAAGCTGGAGTGGTCTCATATGTAATAAGCCGAGCGGAATAACCGCTGCTGCGGAAGCCATATGCCCCAGGAGCCTCTGGAAGTTCTTCAGAGGGACCACTAATCTTGTGCAGACTCTGCGTGCTGCCTTCAGCAGGCTCAGGGTTAGCTGGTGGAATGGAGGCCTCGGCTGTTCACACCAGGCAGGGTTACCAGGGCATAAGTGCACCGCCAGCACCTGCTTTACTTGGGGAATCGCTTCGTACCTCCTTGCTACCACGCCGTGAAGGGGAGCGAGAGAGGGGAGACTGAGCAACCTCGCTTTCAGAGGTGCCTTCCAAGTTTAGGTTAGTTCCCGATACAATTCTGGGAAAAACGGGATAAGAGGGGGCTGCGGGGTATCATCCTGGAGCGACCCCACAAAGCACACGTCCAGCCTGGAGATCTCTGGTGCCAGGGGCAGAGCCACCTGCAACCCAATTTCTCTGGCAGCCTGAGTAAGCAACTCGGCCATGCAATTGATCCACCGCATCCAACAGACTTGCACGGTCGCGTTCACTGATTGGCATTTTCGAAACAGTGTGCAATGAGTAGAGCACTCCTAGGAAAGCTTCCGATAGTAGTCACCGACATAAGTCGTAGTGACCAACTGATGGGGAACATATCTGTTTAATATAGTATTCAAATAATTACTCATCCTGCTGCTGATACTGATAACCTGTTTGTTGTATGTTAAATTTTTCTGACCATTGTTTTTTTAGTTTCCGTTTGTTTTTCCACTGTTTGTTAGTTTCTGTTTTATGCTATATAAAAAACTTTTTGTTCTCGCTGACAGGCTTTTCAATAAAAGTTGCTAAAAGTCAGCAGGAACAGAAGAAACTGTCGCTAGATTTGTCAGTATTTGCTGGGTTTATAAAAAAAGTCACTAATTATTTTATCTAATCATTATATATTTTTTATTTATTTTTTGCTCACTTTTGTGTAGAAACAAGTTTTTTTTGACAAATCTTATCTAATCTTATGTAATGTCTTTATATTTATAGAGATTATTCTGACGAAGGGAAATCCTCCTGTGGCAGGAGTCATACAGAGTGGGTTGGCAGAAGTCTGTGGCAGAGGCCAAAGCATTAGGGACACAAAAAACCCTATTCAAAGAAAACTTGTTTGAGTTGATATAAAGTAGTTTTTGTAATCTCAAACGTCTTGTTGCTCTACATATATAGTTGTTTATAAAGACAAAAATTCAAACCCATTTTTTTTGCTTTTCTTGTTATTACATACTTTTCTTGTTAATACATACTGTTCTCAACCTTTATAACATAATAACATATTTGCCAAATTTTGACCGTTTTATGTAATCTAAAAAAAAGGAAAAGTGGCAAAACTAATAATAAAAACAACCTTTTCTGACACAATGGCTAAAAACAAGAAAAAATACCAGACAAACTGTTATAATTACAGTATAATTATAGAAGTAAAAGGGTTAACCTGTGTGTGGAAAGACAAGCTTATGAAATTGGACTCACTAGAGCTGTGTTTGGCCAGGTATTTATCTTTGCACTTCTTCTTCTTTCCGAATGGACTGCAGGACTGCCCACCCTCTTGTGATGATTTGCTCTTGCTCGCTACACGCCTGAAGAAACAGAAACACATTTAAATTTCTTAAATATATTGTTTCAATAATCTTGCTGAAGTAAAAAGCTTATTAAAATTCCAATTTAATGGCGTAAATACACCACAGTATCTTAAATGTTTAAAGCTTTTTTAAATTTGAGTTTGTATTTCTTTTCATTTGATATTTGAAATGGTGCCTCTTCGGTGTGTCTTTTGGGAGACTCATCATAACATGGAATTAAATCTAAATGAAATTTATAATGGAGGTTGAAAGAAAAAGACTTCATATCCTGCTTGAAAATAAGGTCACATTGGGGTGAATTTCGATAGTATTCTTCAATGGATGTGCTCAACGATTCGCTCCTAATGAAACATATCAGGGTGAAAGCGAAAAAAGTTAGCCTCTGCCATATCATGCTGGTCTGTCTCCTGGTAAAGCTACGCGCTATTACTAATTGTGTTTGTTTAAAATGTGCTCACTCCTGGAGTCTCAAGAAAATCTAGGACTTATTAGACATTGTATGGCTGAGCTTTAACAACTTACTGTTTCATGACCAAATTTGAACATTCCCTGTCCTCCATGCCCATTGCTGTATTCAAAAAAGAAACCTTTTCAATTTGACATTGAATATTATAAGATTATTCTGGCACAGTTTAAAAATGAACATGTGAAATAAAAGTGCAGCTCGATACTTTACATATGTGTGCCAAATTTCATTTGCCTATGACAAACTGGTTGCGCAACAGCTACTAAAACTAATGATTTTGAAGAGTTAAGGGTTGTTCAGCAAAGAAATTTTAATTGTCCTGCAATTTTTTTGCACTTTTGGAATGAAAAAGAGTTAAGGCTTGTTCAGCAGTAGTAAAGTTCTCTGAAGTAGTCAGCATTCGCATGTGCACAAAGGAATGGATCACTAGGTTGATTGTCTGCAGCAGTCTCTCTTTTGTTGTCTGCTCTCATGAGCTGGGGCAAACCAAGTGAGAGGAGTGAGTTACTCATTCTCTGCACACAAAATAAAGATTAGCAAAACAGAAAATACAAATAAACATAGCCGGCAGGTAGAATAAATGATAACATGCATTTTAATTATAACTAAGCAGATAAAAAATAAATAATAATATTTTGCTTTCTTTTCACAGGGGTGTCAACACCAGGCCAACTGGAGTGGGTCTGTTCTAGGAGACTTGACTTCATTGCTTGCAATTAAACAATAAATTGTTAAGTTTTAATGAATTGTTTTGTCTTCTGCTCATTTTTGCAGAAGTAAATAGGGTTAGGAGCAGAAAGAAAGGAAAAAAGGGGTAGACAGGGAACCTGCTCTGTCACAGTCTCCATTTTATTAATTTTAGAAAGAAAAAAACTAGATGGCACTATGACACGCAACATAACATTGGACATACTAGATTATTCTGGCAGAGTGTGAAAGTGAATGTGTAAAATCCCTAAGAGGAGTGTCTTAAAGTATGAAGCCTATATTTTGCTAAAAGGGTACAATAACTGGTTTTCTGCTCAGTTTAGAAACACAAACCAATACTTTTTTGAAGGTCTTTGTATCCTACACATGTGTGATGATACAATTTTTGTGTACGTTATATACTGTCGTAAGAGGCATAAAACTACAAAAAACATGTTGTAATTGCTCGGCAATAGGTGGTGCTATGACTGCTGGTGCGTAAGTCCTAATTAAAGCTGACAGCAGCAATGAGAGGGCCCTCGCACCTTTGGATCATTCACCCTCAGATCCAATCTGTAGGGCTGCACACTACAAGCTCTCAGAAAACCCCTAGACTAGACGCTAGAACCATACAGTACAAGCAAAATTGCCCATTCTTCAAGGTTATTTGCAAAATAACCGACTTCTTGTCGATTTTGAAAACAGGGTTTTCAGTATAAAGTGCAACTTGGTACTTTTCAAATGTGTACCAAATTTCATTTGTCTACGACAAACTGGTTGTGCAACAGCTACAAAAACATGTTAGGTGGCGCTATTGAGCTATTTTTTTAAATAAATTTTGGACCCAAATTGTATCAAATTTTTCACGGGGTTAAATTTTTCTCGCTGGTGCTCGAGCCCGAATAAAAAAAATACAATGTGTTGTGTTGCTTCTCAACAATAGACTTAAAAACTGTACTCTCAATCGTTGTCCAAATTAAAAGTACTTTACATTGACATGCTAGATGCTTAAACGCAGCTGAAAATCCTCTTAAAGCACTTCTTACACATTTGCATACAAATTTGACAGGTATTGTAAAATGTATAGTGAAAGCATACCATTCCTGAAGTTCTGGGGATGGAAGGAGCCCTGCAAAATCTGAGCTGGCACTGTCTACCTTCCCCTGCCACCAGTTTGGGTCCTTCTTATTGATGATGTGGATGATGTCACCATTCTGGAACCTAAGGCCAGCCTCTTTGCATGGGATCAGATCATCTTTGGCTGGGTCATAGTCAAACTGGGCTCTCATATATGTCTACAAAGAAGATTTATCATAATCAGGGCTAAGAAAATACTGAGATGAACTGTTCTAGATATTTACACGGTTTAAGGAATTGTGTTAGTAAAATTGCAAACTAAAGAAATGTATTTAAAATGCTTGCTGTGTTTTAATATCTCTTTCTTCTACATATCTAGTTTGATGGCATCTTTTGATGTGAAATTTATCATCACAAAACATTCCTCAAATTGAATCTGTGCAGAGAGAGTGTTATTTACTGCAGCATATCAGTTCAGTTCACTGAACCATACCGCCTTTACTTTTGCAGTTTGGTTAATTTACAATTATTTTCACTCTTGAGGTGAATAAAAGTGGGAACGGCAGATGTTTTCATGATAAAAATTAAATAAAATCACACAATTACATTGGTAAAGGCAGAATAGTGGAGCAGACATGGAGTTATAATTCTTGCAGTATGGAGTATGGAGAATTCTACTTCCCCCAAAAACATGGATTTTCTCAAATATTCTCAAAATTAGTTATCTAGTAGATCCATTGATCAAGGGGGAGAACAGGGATGGGCGAAGAGAGGAAGATCAATCAGGGCTGCTGGTCTAATGATGATTTTAGAGCCAGCCTTCATTTACATGAAACTAGAATCACATGAAATGGAAGCACAAGCACAGAATAATGACTTCAGAGCACAGAGTCAAAGAACGCAAGTAAACACAAACTGAGATTGTGAATGCAAATAAAAAATACTGTGAACTCATGGACAAGTTTTTTTTTTGATTACCTGGGTATAAACTATGCTGAATTTATTCAGAATCTTAAAATGTACACAATTATTGTAAAATCAGAAATGTATGTGTATTTTCTAGCGATGCACCGAAATGGAAATTCTTGGCCGAAACTGAAAAAGAGAAAACCAAGGCCGAAAAACGAAACACAGAAATAACTTTTGCTATTATTATAATTGTTATTATATATGGCTATGACTGTGTACTAACCTAAAATCAAGGCATTGCAATTGCATAAATTCATAATAAATTTCTCGTGCGCACTGCTTTATTTCTGAATACAAGTAATGATCTTTATTACGCGGTTTAAGTAGTCGCGATGAAGTGCAGAGAATCCAATTAGATCTCAGTGAAACGTTGGCTGACAGTCTCTAAAAGTGTACTTTTCATTGCTTAAAAGACACTTTAGTGCTGCGATTAAAGGAATGCTGTCCTCTACAGATGCATCAGAGCAGCTGCTCTCTTTAGTTAGCTACTCAAATGGGGCAATAAGAGAGAATGTTCTCTATAAAGACCCACTGGTGTGCAGTGAATGTCGCTATATGCAGCCAAGACTCGCTTTTGCTCAAACAGGCTTTGCAACATGTAATAAGAGCTGTTCCATCGTGTACTCACGTCTTGCTGGAACCGTTGCTTCCGACAAGCACGTGCAGGTAGTGATTGTGTCATCACTGTTTCAGCCGTGTTATTTCGGTGCATCCCTAATATTTTCCTTTGTAAACGATTGTATTTGCGGGTTTAAAAACAATAATCCCGTTTACCCTTTAACAAAACACATTGTACAGAAGTAATTTTTTTTTACTTTTATTTTGGATTAGTAATCAATCATATACTTGATAGCCCTTTAAAATGACCACACGCTAACAATAATCAATTAAACGTTAGCAAATAGTTAATACATCACTTACAACTAATAAGTAACTGTTTCTTAAATAGCTAAAAGTTGATAATTGATTAACTGATCCTCAATAAAGCATGAAATTATTTTGGCATAACAAGGTTGTTAACCATTCATTTTTTTGATAAATACTTTCTTATCCTGGCAAGACACACTATAAAAGTAGTTATACAAAACATCTATTATTAGTTAAAAAAAATATTTAGATTGAAAGGAAATCAATGTAAGGTTAAAATTAGTTATCATTTAGGCACATTTAAACGTTTTAACGTTTGTTTTATATTTTTATATAAGTCTTGTTTTCACATGCTTTCAATAAGCATGAAATCTTTTAATATTGGCATGAGGAATCAGTTGATATAAACTCAGGCCTAGCTTCAGATATTCACCTTGGATAAGACTTAAATTGTGAATTTCTTGGTTAAAAATGTTTAATTTGGGGTTAAAACTATAATCGAAAATGCGATCACATCTTTCTTGCAACTGCAGACATTAGAGATATCTTAACTTTTAAGTTAATCATGTTAACCTAAATATAAACACAATCTTTATGAACTTAGGCAGTCTTTATTTTGCTCCAGTACAGAAGCACCATTCCACCCAACGGGCCTCAAACCCATCACATAAAAAAACTCCCGCCAAACATTTAGCTCCTCCTATAAACTTGTACTGACATGAACATGATGAGAGATGTCAAACATGATAACAATCTCCCAGTACTTTAAACAAAAATATATATATTTTGTTGTATTGTAACATTGTAACTTAAAATCTTTCTTATACATACACAAGAACACAAAAAGTTATTTAAACGCATTTTGGAGTCAGGTATGTTTTGCCTACTTTAAAGTTTAAACAATCACTTTCAGTAATGCCATAAACCCTCATTGAGTACCTTTAGCAGCATAACAGCCGATGCCCTTTTTTTAGTAAGGCAATCAGCAAGCTGAGTTTTTGTGTCAGACCAGAGTATTTGCTTTATCTTCATACTCTGTATGAGCTCTTTGATGCTGCTGATTTCCATTCGTAGTCGTTTTTCAGACACTTGTTTAGTTGATTTGAGAGCATCAAACAAAGAGTGATTGTCCGTTACACAAACCAGTTGTGGGGTATTCATTCCTGTAGTTCCAGTAGTGAGCTCAGAAAACAGTGTACTCAAAAAGATAGCATTAGCTATTCCATCAGACAATGACAGAGCTTCCCCTGCAAGAGTACTCTTCACCACACGCCTAATTCTTTTACTTTGCCAGGGAAGTGGAGAAAATTTGCCATTTTCCCCCACAAGGCCAATAAATGTTCCTTCCTGTGTACCTCCACCAGAAAGATTTCCTAAAGATGCATCACTAAAAACTACAAAACTCAGAGAGTTAGTACTTCCAGAATTTTGGAACTTCAGTGTCACCTTTTCTGATTTCAACTTTCTAACAATTTTATTTGTCTCATTAATAGCCTGTACTGTAGCATTTTTAACAGTAGATGCTAAACTCCTCAAATCAAACATGGTGTCTGGTCTGGTTTGTTTTGCAGCTGACCTATCTTTGACCTCAACTGTTCTTTCTCTGGGTCATTCAGTAAAGCATCTCTTTCCACCACACGTGAAGCATGCAGGTGAATGGGTTGCAGATGTACAACATAGTCTTGCTGATGGACATGAACCACACCTTTCACAGTAGAAAAAATAATTCCTACAAAGCTGAAATATTCTTCACACCCAACAAAAATGTAGACTTTAAAGTTGGCATTATATCTGTGGAAAAGTTTTGTGTGCCCGCCCACAGGAAATCATCAACATGACATGCAAGTACTCCGTTAACCTTGCACTCTTCATCCACCCAGTAACATACTGCTGGGTCCACTTGAGACATTTTGCAATCAGTACTAAACATAATTTACCAATAAATAGATGCATCTGTAAGATCATAAACACACTTTTTTAGTTTCCACAGAATATTTCTCTTGTTTGGTTCAGGTGGAGGACGAACAAAAACTTCCCTCGACAACTGCATACCTTGTAAAAAGGCAGATTTAATGTCCATTGAATGAACCTGCCATTTTTTCTGACAATTACAGATAAAAGCAACCGGAGAGAGTCAGAAGAACAGGTTGGGGAATCCTTTTGTAGCTCATGTGTATTTTGCTCTTCAAAGCCTCTTGCTACGAGACGTGCTTTGGATACAATTCCTCAAGGAGTTTCTTTTAAAGTACAGACCCATCTGGTCGAGACAGTCTTTTGGCCTACATCATTCACTTCCTCAAAGACATAGTTTTTATGCCAATTCATTAGTTCCTCTTGCTTAGCTGAGTCAAATGAGATGTCTTTTGCAATAAGTACATCAGCTTCACTATCATTTGCTTCAATGTTAAGATTCTCAACCCTCAACATGTACACAATCATTTTGCCCTTGACCACCATTGGCTTCAATATACTGCAAATTGAACCAATTTTTATATTTTCCAGATGCTTTGCCTTCTCTGATAACTCCAAACTTATCCAGTGGATTGGATCCCGGCAACGGCTGTTTCAGCTGCCCACCCAGCGATGGTGTGTTCCGCTTCGCCCTAAATGGCAGACGCTGCTCTGTGTAAAACGCAACATCCTGATTCAAATGAATTCAGTTTGCTGAACTTTTATTTCCACCAGTAATTCTCTTTAAAGCTGATTTCATAGAGGAGAACTTAAGCTCTGTGCAGGCTGTCAGCGCGAGCTGCCTGCTCCTCTTATCGAGGCACGCTGTGTCCAGCAGCTTAAAGGCCAACACGGCATCTGGTAGCGTGATGTTATATTTTTACATCCAGTTATATCTCTGTTCAAAATCAATGATATAGTCTGCCACAAAAACAGAACTATTCTTTGTAATGCCATTCAAAAAATTAATGCGCTTCATAAGCGCAATCCTTTTCCTCCTTAAGAAACACAGAATAGTTCTGTTATCTATAAAATCTATATCATTGATTTTGTTTAACTTAAATATTCCCAAAAGGTCGATCATATAACTGTTTAATTTTTTTTGGCATTTTTAATGTTCTTGAGTGTGTAGTGCAAATATCTTGATTTATACCGCAGTCTGTCTGAATACTTGATTCTGATTGGCTGCCAGGTGTATATTTTTTCAACAACCCACACATATAGTGCCAGCTGGGTCAAATCCCTCTATGTCAGGGTGAGTGTATATTGTTTTTTTAACCTCTTCGCGGAAGCAACCGCACTTTGCTTCACGTCGTGTGATTCTTCACCTCCACAACATGTTTTAAAAATCAACATACAAAACCTAGCTGTTGATGTCCCTTACTTATGTAACAGAACTAGAATCCCTAGCATTCTACACCCCACTGATATAGCAATTTTAACTTCTGTAATGTTCTCTAATGCCCATTCCTAATTAAGGCACACCTCCCCAGGAGAAAATTGGTCTGAGGAGGCTCTCGAAGGAAGATGCACAACAGATTCCTTACCCTTTTGTCTCTGAATCGACCCATTATAGAGTTATAGAGCTCTTCCTTAAGTAATAATCTTAGAGTTAAACTTTAATGCCTAAATCTCATGCTTTCAACCTCGATTCATAAAGGGCCCCATCCCTGTACAGTTTAACTTACACACAAACAAACCTGTTTGATCCATTGGACTAGTTATACCAACTAAATTAGCTATGGATTCTTAAAAAGATCACAGGTTTATATGAGCGTTAATGCAAATTCGAATTACAAAAAAAATTAGACAAAGTATTTTCAATCTACAATTTCTAAAAAACTAATTTTTACAATTGATTTCTGACATTTACATTAATGTGTAATCTAGGTTTTATATGTGTGCAAGGCTGGAAGTTCAACATCAGAGTAATTGCAGAAATTAAAATTTATTTTAATTTAATTTAAATTATTTACAAGGTAAATTTATTTTTATTGATTAATCACATGATTTTTTTGTTTCTTTTGTAAGAAGTTGTGTTTTTTACAGTGATCGCTTCGAAAATAAAAATGGTCTTTTGAAATAACAGGACCCGCCTTTTGAAATGCGTGCCAAATCAAATAAGAGAAAGAACTCAGTGCTGAGAACATGTTTGTATGAATAAAACTGTCAAGTTTCTTCTGTGATGCCAAGCCGGGAAAGACCCAAACTTTTAAATCTCAAGCACCTTAAAGCCGAGAAATCTAGGCTAAGATAATAAGGATCATACTGTGTGCTCTATCTGCATATGAATTTATTTATTTATTTAATCAAACCCACGAGTCTTTTTTTCCACACCATAAAGCCTGATCTCTTACCTTTATCTCTCAGAGAACCAATCATACACAAGAGTATCTTTTGAAATAAAGGGTTTTCACAGAAGGACAGCCTTCCAAAGTTAAAGAACCAATCAGTGTAATGATGTAGTTTGATATTGATATTTCGAGTATTTAAAGGGAATTTTCCCTAAACTCAACAACTCTGTAATCAGAATTCCCTCACGGGTCGCAGTTGTTCTCTCTCAAAAAAACTTAGAGTTTTCTCTAAGTTATTAGGTTAGTTAAAATAATTTGTATTTCATACTGTACTGAATTTAATGTAATTGATGAATACATTTGAACTAGAAGTGAATTTCTTTATGATTTATCTGATTAGTAAATCGACAATTGTTTTGTTTTGAAGTTTGTCCAAAATTATTATTTAACATAGCTTCTGTTGTATCATCTGTTACCTGGAGTTTAAGCTCATTGTTGTATTTAAACAAATTACCACAAAATAAAAGTTATAACTATAGGATAACACTTTTGTTATATTGCAATGTTCTGAAATGTTTATGTTAACAAATGAATGGATCTACATCTGGCGATGTTACAGTGTTAAAAACTACATTACCAGACGTTTAATAGAACAACTACGGCTAAAAATAACACAGAAGTCGCCGCCATTGGTCATCTGCTAATCACATTTATTTCCAATGCCTCTTCAATTAATCATTTTTCTTCAATTGAGGAGATTTATTGTCCAAGAAATTGACTTTACTCTGATATTGTTACTTCAATGATTTCAACATTAATTTTTTGGTTATAAAGAAAGGTAAAGAAAACATCTTGTAAGTTTAACAGGGTGTGTCTTTTTATTTATGTTGAAACCATTGTATGATTGTTAACATTTCATAAGGTAATGTGTTTCTGATGTTGTGTGACCAGCAGATGGCAGCAGACGCCCCAATGTTACTTCTAAAGAGCTATCAGCTATTGAGGATAAAATCACCTGTTATACACCGGATTCCCTTCAGCTAATCAAAGAGAGTGAACAGACAGAGAAAGAAGGGATCACATCACACGATTGCAGACTTAAAGATCGAATCAGCATGACATAAGTTGATTGTGAAAAATAAATAAACATACTTACACATTGTCCACAGAAAAATGAAAGCTGAGAATAAGGAAATGTTTTTGGATGTTCTATTTCTTTCAGAGCATCTGTACTCACCTCACATGTGATTGGACGACTTTGCTGATTCGGGATGATGGTTAGCGTGACGACACCATTTGTGTCTTTCTGAAATAATGAAAAGAAAGATAAAAAACAGCAGCCTACATTACAGTAACCACTGCAGAACCAAGAATAGCAACAAAAAATCAACAAAAAATATAGGAATATGCTCCAGCTCAATAGGAGATAAACATCACTGCTCTTTTATCCTTTTTTCCCACAAACAAAACCTATATTTTAGTGATTTAAACTTGTGGTTCCTCTCATACTGAGCAGGATTACTATTGCAACAACGAGGCATCAGTAGCAAAGATGAGGGGAAAACAGACATACATCCAATCAATAAGTCTTCTGGTTTTAAAGTGAATCCAGGAAACCATTATTGCAGCCATGTTAACCATCAAGCTATAAATTGCCCAGACTCCGAAAAAACAACAACGCACCAACATCTTCTGCAGCACATCTACGCTTTGATTTGCAACACTTTTTCCATTGATCTCTGCAATCTCATCCCCTTCATGCAAAGAACCTGTTTTAAGATGTAAAGGAAACAAACATTTTTAGCTGTAGTCCACTTCGTGCATGAAGTAAACGTCACACATAAAATGAGCAATTACCTTGTCTATGAATCATCCCTCCGTGTAATATCCTTGCAACTGTACATCTCTGCTTTTCATTCAGCTTTAGAGTAACACCCTAAAAATTACAGGTTAAATTTAAACATTTAAACAGAGACCAAAAAACTCTGTGAAAAACATACCATTTGTTATACATATGAAATCTTTATAATTTAAGTTTTCATAATTTTAATTAAACAACAAAACTGGAGGGCGTACCAGAGGCTCAGAGGGGTTTTTCTCGAAGGCTATTTCCTTCATGCGAGTTGAATCTTTGACATTTGTGTAGCCAGTACTACCATTGGAGAAAAACTCTTTTTCTTTACCATTCATCTGCATGGTGGCCTGGGAATACATACACATAAAGACAGAGTAAATGTGCTGTATGTAATTCTTGGAAGTCTACATTTGAAACCCCTAAATTAAACAAGATCCTAGACTAATAGCAGCTTTTTATGATAGCTTTGGCTGTTTTTATTTCATTGTAAATCAAGGAATCTAGCTTTGAATTTGACATTGCTTTCTAATTTGAGAGTAATTTAGGTTCTATTGTCCATCACATAATAGTGTGCATGACATATTAATCAATCAATATACAAACTATCTTCTGTACTGTTTTACGTTTATTAACACCCTGCTTGACTAACAGCAGCATTGTCCTTATTATTCACTAGAGGAGGTGCACATTGTCACCCCCTCCCAAGTCAAACTCAGAATGTGTATGTTATTACTGTACCAGAAATAACGTATTTGCTTCAGAATTAAAGAGCACATATTATTGAAACACAGCTTTTGGAAGGTGTTAGGACATAAATGTGAGTACTACAATGCCATGTACACAACTATATAAGAGTCCGTTTTCATTTTACATGGACGTCAACCCCTCCACTATCTGCAACTGCATCTCAGGATGACAATTTTGAAAGCTAGAGATGTGACATCACAGTGAATTTACATCTACAGCAACATGCCCCTAAAACAGCATAAAAAGTTGGCAGCCCCCAAATAAGGAGTTTTTAAGCCATGAGTACAACAAACCTGTGTTGCCTTTTTTAAACTCAAATTTAGCTTGGCATGTTTGGGAGAGCCAGAGGACCAATATCCCCTCTTATGGAGTATACCATTGATGCTTTTGCTCATAAAGCCCCAAGGGTTTACACTGTGGTGTACTGTGTTAAAAATAACCTCTGAGCTGTACATGAGTATACAAGCACACAACATTTGTAATAACATATTTAATCCCGGAACAGATGCCGAAACAATAAGTTGCTAACACATTATTTTTTGCTCACACAACACAGACAGCGCCAGTTTAAGAGCAAATTAGTTGTTGGGACTGGCAAGAGATTTTTTGTTGATCAAAAACATTGTTATCATCTTTTCTGTGCTGCTTTTCAAGGGAAGAACCTGCAAGAGTCAAAAATTAAACTGGTTTGGAAGGTTCTAATTGCCAGAAATAACTTCATGGATGAAGAGTCACCTGCCACCTAATGGACAGGCTTTTGTCCTACACATGCTTGTGTGTGTTTTTTTTATTACAAGGTTCAAAGATTCAAGGGGTGCCTTCATTTGCTTGGTAACTTATACACATCTGTGTCATTGATGTTTCATCCCTTTTCTGAACATTTTATAAGGCAATAACTTTAATTTAAGAAGCCTGGGTCCTCCATCAGACCGAAAAACCAACATGCAGGTGGGGTATTGTTGAGAACTGGTTTACATTTTCCAGGTCGACAATCATTTTAAAATACACATTTAGACATCTGTTCTGTGTTACTCATTAAACCAATGACGCTTTACTCTTCATTAAACGGTGCAGTTCCAGGGACCGACTGCCCTGGTAACAACACCTGTCTACCAACCAAGAGGAATTGATTTCAACTCCTATGACTTGCAATACGTTTACTTTCTTGTGTTTACATTTAAGGTTTGCCTTCTGCTTGTTCAAGTCTTTGGTTCATACTCAGAACAGAACGAAAAAAATTTAAACTTAAATATGACACCTTCAGTGACCCGTATATGTTATATAAAAATTAAAGATTTGAAAATTGTTTCTTGTATTTGTTATGGGAGGACCAGAGATGTTATTTAAAGAACATTTTTGTTAATTTCTTCATTCTATAGTATATATAATATAAACAGGCAGATAAACACAAAAGGGAAAGATACACATGACTTAAAATTTGCTACTCATAATAGGAAACCAAGTTAGTAAATATGTAGATGAGTTTACATTAAATTGAATTCAATTTCTTTTCCTAAAGTGCCACATCTAAAAATGCCACTGATGCTGTCTGATATGATATTGTATATTAAATACAGTACTTTTGCAGGCAGAAATTAAGAGTTATTACAACCTATTGTAACTATCTTCTGTAAATGTAAATTTGTACATCATAGCTTGCAAAATTAAATAACTCACATTAAACTTAATGGTCAAAAGTGTGGCTTTATTGCACACAAAAGGATTCCGACACCGTGCTGCAAATTTTTCACAGCAGTTACATCTCATCACATCTCATAAAACATTTGAGCGCACAAAGTAAACTTTTTATCAAAGGGAAGCACTGTGTTCAACAGCTTGAAGACAACAGCTGGCACTACTGCTATGCAGTAGGGATGGGCAGACTGATCGTAGTACTGATAATATCAATACTGACAACGGTATCATAATCAGATTAATACTAGCCCACCAAGATTGATATTTAGGCTATTTTGTTCAAACTTGACTCATCTGGTCTGACCTACCACACACCCCTCCAGTGTTGCTTCAGAGCAGGGTCTCAACAGACTCAAGTTAATATTTATGTATTCAGGAGCTCTAGCAAACTGAACCATGTATATGTGGTAGGTATTAATTAAAAGTGCAATTTTGGGATAGAGGTAACTGTTAAGCTGCGTGTCGAGGCACAGTATGTATTAATCAGCGCATGACAAAGTGCATTTTGTATTACTTCGTATCGTACCAGTCGTTATAAAACATTTTGACTGATTTTTGAGCAATCAGCATTCATACATAAGGAGCACCGAATTATAAGATGCTCTGACATATTTTTTTTGGAAAATTAATGGATTTTAAGTGTGCCTTATAATGTGGGATATAGGATACTATCGAAATACGATATACGATACAAGGGTCCTTAAGGTCTAGTCTTCACAACATCACAGTGTGCCATTTCTGACAGGGTCATGGTCTCACAGCAAGTATAAGGCATAAGCTAACAGAAAAAAACTAAAAACTTACTTATGACGTTTGGATTGACGGCTTAAGAGAAATTAATTATAGTAAAATATCTGTATGTCATTTGAAACCTTTTGACAAATCAATTTGAATGTAATAAATTTTTGGCAATTTTCAGATGGTTTCATAGCTCCAAACCACTAGTGGTAATGCACAAATACATATGCTTCCCATCAAGAGTGGAGAGAACCATATGGCGTTTGACTATGTCAAACACTGCAGCGAAGTCTAGTAGGATAAGGACGAATAGCCTGGCCTGGCTTGGCTCTTTGCATTGCTTGTGTTTTCATTCTTGAAGCCTGATTGCTTGTCATCCTGCTGGTTGCTCTTGGTCAGGAAGGAGGACAATTAAATAAAGACAACCCGTTCTATGAGTTTAGTACAGCAGGACATGTCTGTAATTTTCCACCTGTGATGTGTTGATTGTTGGTTTCATGAGAAACGAGGAAAAAAAACTTTGAGATTTGCATATTTTTCACCATAACAAGCTGACTCCAGATGGATCCTGTTATTCCTGATAACAGCTCATCATATATTTCCCGAACAGAAGGACAAAGTCCTAAGCTTGCAGTTGCTGAGGTATGGTGTGGTAAACTTTGTCCCTTTTTAATGTCATACTTAAATTCTGCTGAAAAATCAAGTGAACTTTCCTCTCTCTTATCCAACTGAGATGGCTGTGAAAACAAAACTAATGACTTTAAATGGAGATTTCAATGTTCTTAATGTTCATCAGTCCAAAATTGCACTGTCTGAACCATTATGAAATTCTGTAATTAACTGTTCACCTCACTGTTAGTCTGTCCAATAAATACTTTCCTTATAAAATAACGCACGTAAAAAAAGTCCACACAAAAACATTAAACGCTGTCAAGACTAAGCCAATCCAATAGACAGTAGCCAACTCCTCAACCCTAAAGTTATATCGGCCAGTCAGAAGCTTCTCTCAGCTATGCTCATCAGTGCTTCCCTTGTGATGGAAAAATTTAATAATTATAATTAATATCAGTAATATACATATAAATGTTTCCTATATGATTTAATTTATGTATAGGCGAGTGATGTGTGAATGCTGGAGATGGTCAAGCGACAGTGAGAGAGAGAGAAACGAAAATGACATGGAAGGGCGGGATGTGTTGTTGGAGTAAATGCCCTAGGGACCTTCCCAGAAGCCCTTTTCTGTTTCTGCTTTTCTATCTTCCTGACTTCTCTATCCACTCTGCGCATGCGTTAAGCTTCTTGAGTAAGTATTTCCATAACATTTTGCCGACAAGTACTGGGCATAACAATAAGATTAGGAAACGAATGAATGCGTAATGCAATTCTTTTGCCAGCATTAGCATGGCAGACTTAGGGTCTAAGCTTAGGGTTTTACGGTTTGTGCAGAATTAAAATGATGGAACTGCACAGCAGTAGGGGGCTATGGTATGATGTGAATTAGCAAAATATCTAAAAGGGGGGACACGGTTCTACTTTAGCTGATTGTAGACCGAGATGTTAGGGTGAATTTAGCCAACTTTACGATGGTGGATACTATAATCGTTAGCAAAGCCTGATCAAAATAGTGGTGCGCAGACTGCACATAGCATGAATCCTAATAACAGTAACTAGCTAGCTTAGCATGTGTTATCAATTCGGTTTAGCAAAGTTTTTTTGCGATCAGTTAACTTTGTTTGACCATGGATTGTGACAGAACAGGCAAGTGAACATTATCAGTTAAATATTTTTTGTTTTGTACATGTGTAATGCTCGCAAAACACATTAGTGTTCAGCCCGCAAATGGTGCGTCAAGCGAATTAAGCGTATGTGGATTATGGTCTGTTGAAAATACACAAAGTCTTTCTGGTAAATATAAGTCTATCTGGTAAAACTTGATGGCTTTAAGCGCAAGTGAAAGACTCATAGTATTTTCATAACAGGAATGAAAAAATTCTGGGAGTAATCTGAAGGAAACGGGTGGGAAATGCAAGAATTATAATGACATGTATGCAAATGCATTTCTTTTCTTACGCGCAGTGGGAGCGCATCTTTATGACATCACTTGGGAGCGTGCATTTGATGCGTTGATTGTGGTCTAATGTGCCGCTGTGAGGAGTGTAGAAATTCTGAGCATTCCGAGAATTAGCTTTGAAACAATTCATATGAGTCATTATTCTTTAGAGGTGGCTGGTGCCATGGTTTACATATGTGCTGATGGATGATTAACTATAGCCTGGTCTTCCAGAGTGTAAGAGTACATTTACATTTATGCATTTGGCAGACGCTTTTGTCCAAAGCGACTTACATGCAATATGCAATTTGTTACACCGTCAAAGTCTATCTCAGCTTCTCAGAATAGAAATTGATCAATAAACCAAAGCTGATTAAAACATTTAACAAGGCACAAGTTGATTTGACGAAGTTGGCTTGTGAAACGGCATGAGAAAAAGAATTAGTAAAATATTATGGTTAATGTTCACTGTTGGATTTCTGTGTAAAATCTGTTAACTTTCTACATTAAACTGGGCCACTTATTGGCTGAAAAAAAATTCTTGGCCGAAGTGATTTTATATATATATATATATATATATATATATAACGTAACATGAAGAAGCCCAGATTTTTATTGCATATAGCATATGTGTGTAATGAAATCTGTGAATGTGGTTGACTACAAAGTATAAGTGTGACATCTGTGCTTGAAAGTAGTGGGAAGTACTTTTCTAACAACACAGGGAAAATTATTAAATCTAAGCAACAATTAGCATGCCGAAATAAAATTTTTAGCTACTGCTTACAATGAATATAATTTAGGAAAGAAATAGGAATAAAACATATGCAAAATTAAGATTAAATTAAGAGGGAAAGTTATTACTGAAAAAATTAATGGAAATACTTCCACAAATTGAAGAAATGACACTAGAGTTTAAGAACTTTTTTTTTCTCTTAAAAAAAAAATACATTTCCTGCTTCAGAAAATGCACAGACAATTTCCGAACTTGTCCAAGTGTGCAAACACTAGGGGTGGGTGATGTGGCCTTTAAATAATATCACAATAGTTTAGGGAAATTTTCATGATAATGATATAAAACAATATTTTCATGACATTATATTTATACTATTTCAAGAAAATACAATTGTACACAATAAGTATAATATCTTTATTGGCATAAAATGCACATGTCGCACCTTAAAATAGAGAAAATAACAAAACAGAAAAAAAAAAAAAGATTCCCTTCAGATACTCAGTCAAATATCAATTTAGTATCTTCTCAAGGAAATTATATATTTATCCATCTGTGTAATTATAGGGTTTTAATGAAAAAAAAATAACTTACAATATTGCTAGTGATATTAAGTGTCAATGTTTGACAGTTTTATTTTTGTAGTTTAGCAGCATGTTCTCTGATATAGTCGCAGTATAAGTACTACAGTACCCAGAATGCTTAGCTCCACAACACACATGGAGTTCAGGTAGTTCGATTCCAGTCCTACATTTAGCAAATCATGAATATCCAAGCATGTGAACCCCGAACTAATAGATGAATATAAATGTCCTGATGGCTGTGTGAACATTCCCAAAGCATGATGGTCTCATCTACTCATTCACTCTAATAGCTCTGAGAATGCAGCGCTATCTCTAGTCAAGTAGGTTTTTTCATTGAATCTACATTATTTGTTCTTTTGAATCCAAACCACTTCCACAACACTGAAATCCCTCCATTATGCAATTGAACTCTTCCTCTGAGCTCCCTTAAGCCGTATTATCATGGACAATACAATATGGCCTAGCAAACCCATCATCAGTGTGCAAATGGATCATGTTATACCAGTACTCTTCTATTTTTCTCTCCACTCACGCAAACATACCTTCCATAGTCCATAGACTTTTCTCCTAACATGGTCAAACACCCATGAGGAGTGGAATGAGACAGTGAACTGATGCTGACATTAAAGATGTCATAGTATGCATTGACTTACTTATCTTATCCTGTTGGTGCCTTGACCATTTAAATGGACTTAATTGAGGATGGACTGGGAAAAAGGGGTGAATGGATCCAGCAATCAGAAGTGGAAGAGAGAAGGGCAATGGGATTACTGAAACCTATAAACCCCTGCAAAGTGTAAAAATGTATCATGTTATAAAAATAGTTGAAGTTGAATGTAAACATTTTACGATGATTTGGGTGCAAATAGACAGAATAGGATTTATGTTATGAACTTCTGCGAGAAGTTGAGTGACTGGTTTCTGACGTCCAGAGGGATTGTGGGAATTTAAAAGAAATAAATTTCTAAATGTCATTGACTTGGAAACAAATCAATTTTAGATTTTAAAACAAATATTTAAATCAATTGAAAGAAAATAAAACAAACGAATTTGAAATTGGAAGAGAATATTACAAAAATATTTACATTTCCATTCCTAAATGGAAACAGGTTATCCTCTTATTACTTTGGGTATAGATTAGATGTGTCATCTAGACTATATTATAATGAGTACTCCAAAAGGCCTGGCAGTGGCGTAAGAAACGGAATTATTCCTTTGTGTCATCTGCTTGAGAATACCAAACTAAGCACAGGAACCAACAAAGACTCCTATCTTTTCACATGCATAAAAGGTGAAATGAGGAGATTGGAAAGACAAAGCCAAAAACTGTTTCTGGGTGTCAGAGTAATATGCGCCCCACAGTGAGTGTACTTTAATATCAAAAGCCCATGGGACTAGCCCTAAATTTACATCTCATCAGCTTTGTCTCTCAACGAGTCCCATCTTTCCTCTGAGAGAGCCAAACATATATGCCTTATATCTCTAAATCTCTAATTCGGGCATTTAGCTTCTGAAATGGCACATGATAGAGAGAGCTCTAGTGCTCTGGATGTAGTAATCTTGGAGTAAACTTTAATGCCTTTCTTTTAGAATGATCAATTCCACATTCAAAGTAGACAATAACTGTTTACTCTGGGTACATATTTCATAAATTGTATGCTGGTGGAACTTAATCTATTTGAATACCTACACATAAATGATAATGTTTGACATGTTTTCAGTCATTCTTCTTTCACTGAAACACTTTTAAGGGTTAATAAGAATATTAACATCAAGTGTGAGTAAAATTAAAGGTCATTGAGTGGGTTAAAACTTAATATTATCATTAACAATTAATATTCTAATTCATTTGGCTGTGACCAAGAATAATGGTAAAGATAAAACCTTTATAAATCAATTATGGAGTCAGATATAAGAATTTATGTGAATTATTAAAAATCCAACTGTGGTATTAAATAAATTAATCTGTTAACTTATAGTATGTTATTCTTAATCATTAAGAGTAATTTGACATTAAATATTTTAACAGCAAAATGGGGGAGTGAGTAAACAATTATTACCATGTAAAATAATAAAGACATTATGGTCACTCCTAAACTGAACCTCAACATCCTCATCTCTGCTACTTCCATCTCTGCCTCGTGTCTCTTCCTCACTGCTACAGTCTCTAACCCATACATCATAGCTGGTCTCACTACTGTTCTGTACACCTTTCCTTTGATTCTTGCTGACACTCTTCTGTCACACAACACCCCTGACACTTTTCTCCACCCACTCCAAACTGCCTGCACTCGCCTCTTCACCTCTTTTCCACACTCCCCGTCGCACTGGACTGTTGACCCCAAATACCTAAACTCCTCCACCTTCTTGACCTCAGCCCCCTGTAACCTCACTGTTCTACTTCCCTCCCTCTCGTTCAAACACATGTATTCTGTCTTACTACGACTGACTTTCATTCCTCTTCTTTCTAGAGCAAACCTCCAACTTTCCAGGTGTCCCTCCACCTGCTCTCTACTCTCACTACAGATTACAATGTCATCTGCAAACATTATTGTCCATGGAGATTCCTGTCTGACCTCATCTGTCAACCTGTCCATCACCATAGCAAACAAGAAGGGACTCAAAGCCGATCCTTGATGTAGCCCCACCTCCACCTTGAACTCCTCCGTCTGACCTACAGCACATCTCACTGATGTCATACTCCTCTCATACATATCCTGAACTACTCTGACGTACTTCTCAGCCACTCCTGACATCCTCATACAGGACCATAGCTCCTCTCTCGGCACCCTGTCATACGCTTTCTCTAAGTCCACAAAGACGCAGTGCAGCTCCTTCTGACTATCTCTGTACTTCTCCATTAGCATTCTCAGAGCAAAAATTGCATCAGTAGTGCTCTTCCTGGGCATGAAGCCATACTGCTGCTCGCAAATATCCACTTTCCTTCTTAGCCTAGCTTCCACTACTCTTTCTCAGAGTTTCATTGTGTGGCTCATCAACTTTATACCTCTGTAGTTGTTACAACTCTGCACATCACCCTTGTTCTTAAAGACTGGCACTAGGACACTTCTCCTCCATTCCTCAGGCATCTTCTCGCTCTCTAGAATCCTGTTGAATAACCTAGATAGGAACTCCACTGCTGTCTCTCCTAGACACTTCCACACCTCCACAGGGATGTCATCTGGACCAACAGCCTTTCCACTCTTCATTCTTCTCAGAGCCTTCCTCACCTCATCCTTTCTAATCTTTTCAACTTCCTGCTCTACAATGTTCACCTCTTCCCCCCTTCTTTCCCTCTCATTCTCCTCATTCATCAACTCCTCAAAATACTCCTTCCATCTTCTCTGCACTCTCCTCACTCGTTAGAACCCTTCCATCTCTATCTTTAATCACCCTTATCTGTTGCACATCCTTCCCATCTCTGTCTCGCTAATCTGTACAATTCCTTCTCACCTTCTCTCGTGTCTAACCTGGCATACAACTCATCATATGCCTTCTGTTTGGCCTTTGCCACCTCCCTCTTCACCCTGTGCTGTGATTCCTTGTAGTCCTGTCTACTTTCTTCAGTCCTTTGGATGTCCCACTTCTTTTTAGCTAGCCTCTTCCTCTGGATGATTTCCTGTACTTCCTCATTCCACCACCATGTTTCCTTATCTTCTTTCCTTCTTCCTGCTGACACACCTAGCACTTTCCTACCTGTCTCCCTGATCACTTCTGCTGTAGTTTCCCAGTCCTCTGGAAGCTCTTCCTGGCCACCCAAAGCCTGTCTCAGCTTCTGTCTGAATTCCTCACAATCGTCTTCCTTTTTCAACTTCCACCACTTGGTCTTCTTTTCCATCTTTCCTCCCCTCTTCTTTCTGACCACCAGAACCATCCTACACATCACCATCCGATACTGTCTGGCTACACTCTCTCCTACCACTACTTTGCAGTCAGTGATCTCTCTCAGATTGGCTCGTCTACTTATGATGTAGTCCACCTGCGTACTCCTACCACCACTCTTGTAGGTAACTCTATGTTCCTCCCTCTTCTGGAATTAAGTGTTAACTACAGCCATTTCCATCCTCTTGGCAAAGTCCACCACCATCTGTCCTTCTGGATTCCTTTCCTTAACACCAAACCTGCCCATCACTTTCTCATCACCTCTGTTGCCCTCGCCAACATGACCGTTGAAGTCTGCTACCATCACTACTCTCTCCCCTCTGGGAATACTCTCCATCACCTCATCTAATTCACTCCAGAATCTCTCCTTTTCTTACAGCTTACAGCCTACTTGTGGAGCATAACCACTCACTACATTCAACATCACCCCTTCAATCTCGAACTTCAAACTGATCACCCGGTCAGACACTCTTTTCACCTCTAAAACATTCCTCACAAACTCCTCCTTCAGGATCACTCCTACCCCATTTCTCTTCCTATCCTCACCATAGTAAAACAGTTTGTATCCCACTCCAATACTACGCACTTTGCTACCCTTCCACCTGGTCTCCTGCACACACAGAATATCTACCTTCCTTCTCTCCATCATGTCCGCCAGCTCTCTACCTTTCCCGGTCATTGTACCAACGTTGAGAGTCCCTATTCTCAGACCTATACTCTTGCCTTTCCTCTTCTCTCTCTGCCTACAAATCCTTCTCCCTCCTCTCCTTCTTTGACCAACAGTAGTCCAATTTCCACCGGCACCCTGTGGGTCAACAGCACCGGTGGCGGTCGTTGTTAACCCGGGCCTCGACCGATCCGGTATGGAAATCGAATTGATGACTTGCATATTTGGTTTTGGCATGTTTTACGCCGGATGCCCTTCCTGACGCAACCCTCTCTATTTATCCGGGCTTGGGACCGGCACAGAAGTCACTGGCTAGAAACCCCTGTGGCTAGATTAGGTTGCTGCGGTAACATCAATACTCAAAAAACCTGGCATTGATGGGTTAGGGTTAGGGTTATCTGTACATTTATCTGACAACACCTAGCTCTATATCTCCACCAAACTCTCTGCTTCACTAGTTCCTCCTTCTCCTTCTTCCTGTCTCTCTGAGCTGAAATCCTGGTTTACATCCAATCTGTTAAAACTCAACAGTTCAAAGACTGAGATAAGAATAGTTTTAATTGGTTCAAAATACAGACACACACAGTCTCACTGAATGGCATAAAAACCATCCCCATCTCCCACCAGGCCAAATGCTTCGGAGTAATGATCGACCGTACTCTCTCACTGGAACCAAACATTAATTCTGCCACATGTACTGCTTACTTCTTTCTTCCATGTCTCACATAGGGTGCTACAGCAACACTAGTCCATGCCTTTGTAACCCACTGTCTCAACTTCTGTAACTCACTGTTTCACGGCCTGCCAGCCAAGACGCTAAACAACTTGCAGCTAGTCCAAAATGCAACAGCTAAACTGATAACAGGCACATCACGCTCTGATCACATAACCCTGGTCCTCCAACAGCTTCACTGGCTTCCTAAAAATGTTGATCCCAATTCAAAATTCTTCTCCTCACTTACAAAGCAATTGAATCCTATTGACAAAGCTCCTATATTAAATGGCCTTTTCGCCACTCTTCTTCATGAGCACTGCGCTCTAGCTCCACCCTCTCTCTCACTCTCCGCCCTCCACCGAGATCCTCTCTTGGTGAACGAACGTTCTGCTGTGCTGCTCCTGCTTTGTGGAACCACTTGCCTAGTGTTATCCGGAGTAGCCAGCATTTGCAAACTTTTAAATCCAGGTTGAAAACAAACTTTTTCAGAAAGGCTTTTAACTGTTAGTACGTTATCGTATTGTTTGTGTGTCTCTTATCTGATTTTATTAATCTTGTTCTATTAGTGAAATAATTATTAAGCTAGGGGTTAGAGTTATTGTATAATATTCTCTGTTGCGAGACAAGGTATCATGGAAAAAAGCTTTTCTGGGGCTTTTGTGAAAGCCTAAATAAGTGTCTTCTGGTTCTAACAGTGCAAGAAGTATTAGGATAGGTGTAGTACTTTTTCTGTAAGTGCCTTGTTTATGAGACAAGGTTTCATGCAATTTTGTGAGTGAAAAGCATTTCTCTCTTAAATTTGAATTGGGCCCAACTGTCAGTCTGGTCTCCATAGCAACAGCTCAAACAGCTGCAAGGGATAAAATATTTGATTGACAGCCTGCTCTTTGATCTCTCTCTCTCTCTCTCTTGCTCTCTCATGCACAGACACATACATGCAGACAAAGGGACCATACATAAACAAACTTTTATAACATTTTTATAATGGTCATTGAAAATCCTTGGCTCAGACAACATCAGCTTCATATCAACTGGGAAACGGGAGAGGTCCTTGAATGGGGTTCCTTATGCCCCTCCCATGGTCACCTTGCTCCCTCCACTGAATGCGCCACTTCACTACCCGTTCAAAACGCCTCTGTGCAAGCCCATCATTCATCCACTCCTTCCATTTCATCAATCTACCATAACTACTTGGACGTCTTTGACAAGGAACGAGCCACCCAACTAGCCCCTCATCGGTCCTGGGATTGTAGCATCGACCTGTTGCCCAAGTTACCACATGGAAGGGGAAGGATATACCCATTGTCCCATTCTGAGTATGAAGCATTGTCAGAATACATCAGTGAAGCGCTCCATCAAGGGTTTATCAGACCATCCACGTCTCCTGCTGAGTCCAGCTAGTCCCAGCAGCTCTGGAGAAACTACGAGAAGCTAAGGTGTTCAGCAAACTGGATCTACGCATCGCCTATTATCTCATGCGCATCCACCAGGGGGACGACTGGAAAATGGGCTTTGTGACACCCTTTGGGCACTATGAGTACCTCGTGATGCCCTACGGACTAGCCAATAGCCCATCCATCTTTCAGAACTTTATGAATTAAATCTTAAGAGACCTCCTTTATCGTTTCGCCATCGTCTATATCAGGAGTGTCCAAAGTCAGTCCTGGAGAGCCGGAGCCCTGCACATTTTTGGTTCAACCATCATGAAACACACCTGTGGCACTAATTATGGTCCTCTGATTGGCTGAAGAAGAGTAGTATGCATACTACAGCAGGATTGCAACTAAAATGTGGAGGGCTCCGGCTCTCCAGGGCCGACATGGACACCCCTGGTCTATAGCAACGATATCCTTATTTATTCCCGTAATCTCGAAGAACATCAAGAGCATGTGAAGCAAGTGCTCCAACGTCTAAGGAATCAACATCTTTTCTTCAAGTCCAAAAATGCGAGTTTCATGAAACCACCATATCCTGGGTTATGTCATCACCCCTAAAGGAGTGAGTATGGAACAAGGTAAAGTAGATGCTGTGTCTCAGTGGAAATACCCTAACACCATCAAGGAGCTTCAACGCTTCCTGGGATTTGCCAATTTCTATCGGCACTTCATCAAAAACAACAGCATCCTTTCATCTCCTTTAACTTCCCTGTTAAAAGGGTGTAAACACACTGTAATGTGGACCCTTGAGACGCACCGTGTTTTTGACCAGCTCAAGTGGAATTTCACTGCAGCACCCATACTTCGTCATTCTAATCCTGCTCTCCAATTCATTGTAGAAGAGGATGCTCCCGACACTGGAGTAGGCGCTGTACTTTCTCAATAGTATGGTGAACCCAAAGTCCTTCATCCGTGTGCGTATTTTTCCAAAACACTAACATCAGCAGAGCAGAACTACAGGATTGGAGATTGCGAGTTATTAGCCATCAAGTTAGCTCTTGAAGAGTGGCGCCACTGGCTTGAAGGAGCTCAACATCCCTTCACTGTTATCATCGACCACAAGAACCTCCAATACCTACAAGACGCCAAACGCTTTAATGCTCTCCAAACTCGCTGGTCTTTATTCTTTGCACGGTTTAACTTTAACATCACCTTTCAACCTGGTCACAAGAATGTCAAGGCGGATGCTCTGTCCAGGATGTACTGTCCTAATCCTCAAGGTGATTTTCCTGAATCTATTCTTCCTCCTTCAGTCTTTGTGGCTCCCATTCTGTGGCAAATGGACAAAGACATTTGTTTGGCCACCTTGGAAGAACCAGCTCCTCCCGGCCTTCCTCCAGGCCTGTGCAACATCCCAACAAGATACCAGATACCGCTTCTGGATAGTACGAACACCTACCTTGGCTCAGGACACCCGGGCAGCAGGCAAACCCTCTCGCTCCTCCGAGGGAAGTATTGGTGGCCCAAAATGATAGCATAACAGATACTAAATCATTGTGCAACAGATCAGTTGATCAGAATTAGCAGGTTAAAACCCCCTAAATGTTTTTCCTATCGCTACCAAAAGCAATAAATTGCATTTTGAGCACATTAAACAATAATAATGATTTTGGTAAAAAGATCTTAATTCAAATATGTGTTTATGCATTGTATTTAATGTTTTAGTCAACTTTATAAAACAGTATTTCTATTTAAATCGACATAGCATCAATGGCGCAATGTGATAAGTAAAGCCTTACCATACAGACTGCTCCAGGTCGAATCTAAAGTCTATGGTTTCCCCCAAAAAGGAGCAGCTTGCATTTCGCACACACTCTCACGATTATATGCAACTAAATGTTTTCAAACATAAAATAACTATTTGAAAAATAAGTTTTCTGGAATTTTCTTGAGAATAACACAAAGCACTTTTCAGCTTTTCAAACAAAAGTTCAATTGTTTCTTTTCAATCGATACGGATCCTCGATCCTCAGACAGAAATAACAAAACTGTATTTTTATTTATACTTGTTATAATCATTTGATAATAGAAGGTTACAACATGTGGAGACTTCAGCACATAAATCCTTCCACATGAATTGCTGAAAGCAATACACACACACACACACATACATACATGCATACATACATACATATATATATATATATACATACATATATATATATATGTATTCTTTTAATATTCACAACACATAACACATCAGAACACTGCATTGTATGTTACATACAGAGGAAACACATTTTATTGATTAGCAAAGCATGCAATACAAAGCCTAGCAATCAAAATCTAAGAGAAAATCACAGTCCTGTGTCTGTTCCGGTCACCTATACATATCATCTGTCAAGAGGAGGGATCAAGATTTTAAACTGGTTTGATGTTCTTGTGACCATACAATCTAGAATCCGGAATAGGTTGTGAGGTGTTGAAAACTTCTTGTAACTTCGTGTATACTGAAACCAAAAAACATGTTTCAGCAATCTGCAAAATAGTTGCATGACTGAAAATATTGCCAAAATAAAACAACAAAAACAACAACAACAACAAAAATGCATAGTTTATGTTCAGCTTTAGCTCACATGCTATCTCTACAAAGCAATGGAAAAAGCAAGGACAAGATAAAGCACACTGACGGTGCTCATAATATGTTTGCGGCCACGAGCTTAACGTTCTTTCTTGTGAACGCCTGTCCATTTACGGTAGCGGTTTAGAAAGTGCGCTAACTAAATTTTACTAGATTGTTGGGCACCTAAACCATAGTACATCCAATGCTCATGCTTTAATGGAACAGCAACTTACATATGGACAGAACCTTGCAGGTAGGTTAACATTTTCTCAGTCCCTTTCTGTTTTGTGTGTGTATGTGTTTGTTTGTTTGTGTGTGTGTATGTGTGTGTGTCCACTGTTAAGGTATGCTGTATAAAATAAAAAAAAGTTCTGAGTAGTGTAAAACAATATTAAAAAGTTGAAGAAGAAAAAAAGGCTGCTATTGCCAGCCTTGTGCCACTTGCAAAATGATCAACAGATGTCAACAGTCAACAGAGGATGATCAGCCTATAGTTAAATTCAAACTTGATTTTACTTCAGAGCTATCTAAAAGGAAGGACAGCTCTAATCTCACAAGATGGATAAAGATCGCTACTGCAATTGTTCCCGAGGTTTAAAGAACAATTTAAAGAACAAATTTCTTCCCAAGGATGAAATAAATGATGCTTCACTAAGTAAGCCGTTAATGGCAGAGTCCTGGAACCACAAACTAACAGCTACCAAAGAAGAGAAGAAAAAGTTAATTTAGAGGATATTGTTAGTTTATTGCAGGTATGTCATTTACATGACAAAACCTGTATTACAATAAAAAAAAATCAATAAATAATCCTAATTTACATTTTACATTTATAAGGTTTAAAAATGTTTTAGTCATGCCATTGAATTTAATCCTGATTAACTTGGATAAATAGTGCGATTAATGACTTCATTTTTATTGAATCGATCGACGTGGTCTTATGACTGGGTTGAGTATCACAGAACAACTGAAAGAGTATTTTTGAGTTGTTTACTTTAAGAGATGTGTCCATGTTTTATAACAGAGAAGAATTGTCCTCTTTTAATCACTGGTTAAAATGGAAAAATATCACAAAATAACACTTGATATTATATGTTCTATAAAACATCAAATTTATTAGCTACATATACAGTGGTATCTCAAGATACTAATACTTTACGATATGAAAAATTCAAGATACAAAAGGCCACATGAACAATATTTTGTTTCATAATATGGAAAAAATGTCAAGATACAAAAATGTGAACCAAAAAATCATATTCGACATTTGTCGGGCAGAAGACAACTCTGGCCATCACGTGACTGCATTCAACTCGCAACCAAATGTTCTGCTCTCCTATTGGTCAGTTTCAGCCCTGATGCTGTATGTTTGAGTGTAAGCGTAAGCCTGATCTTCTCTGAAGAGCTCTCCCTGTCTTCACGCACGCTTTCGGTTTCTTGTTGGTGTCCTACATTTGTGAATTTTTTGTATTGCTTTTTCGGAAAAGTGTATTTGTATGGCCAAGGCTCTCCTCCGCTATGTCTATTCACCTCCCCTGCCACCTTTACAATGCCTCAGTCGGTTATTATTTTCATTTATTTTATTCTGTTTTCATTGTTTTATTATTATTTATTAGATTTATAATGTGTACTTTTAAGGATTGAAGAATCCTACTTTATTTTTCCTTGGTTTTCCATGTTATTTTAACATTTTTGTGTTCTTTCTGTGTGGCTTGGAGTGGATTAGGTACTTTACATGTAAAATTCCTTCGAAATATGCAAAATTTAGCCTACGAAAGCAACTTCGAAACGGATTAATTTCGTATCTTGAGATATCAATGTACTCACTAATTAGGCCAGAATCCAGTATTTATTTTGTGACAAAATAAACAAAAAACCTAAAAAACACTTTGTTTCCCAAATTAAACAAAACATTTAAATAAGATAAGCTTGAAGAAAGGGAAGAAGAAGTAAACCTTTGCTGACTAAGGTTGTACGCCCTTGGGAACAAAGAACTATGATTGCTAAAACTGAGGATTGAACTGGCCTACTTCTTCAAAGCAGTTTCATAAGAGTCATACTCACTGCTGAGTTTGAGCTGATTGTCTACATTCTTTCAAAATTTCAGCATTCCCTGTGTCAGTACTGCATATTTTACAGTTTTTCTATGACAGAGGGGTGATTAAAGATATTAACAATATATATTTTAGCTCTCTTAGTACACGCACTTTAAAATCTTGGTAAATTTTAAATCAATAGAAGTAAACTAAAAATAACCTTGACTTAATATGACTATGTAGTTAATGGTCACCGAAAGTACTGTCAACTGTAGAGGATCATCTTAAATGATTGAACAAAGAAGTGTAGTAAAAAAACATTACATTTTATTCAGATAACTCAATAACGTTCATTTTAAAGTGGCTGGGTGAATTGTTTTATTTTGTTACTTTAAATAGTTTGTTAGAGGTGCACTTTTGGGAATGGTGTAATTTTTACCCAGTAAGGCAGTTTAAAATTGAATAAAAATACATTAAAAGTGTGTCCATGAAATATAAGCTGAATTTTAGAGGGCTGGGATTTTTCAGTTCAGGTCATTCCGTAATTTTGAAGTAAGACTTCGCCTTCGCTAATCACAGCAGGGCTCCTAACCTGACCAGCTAACGCTGGCTTAAACGGTTTCGCGCGAGGTGATAAATAAGGGTGAGAAATTGTAATCAAGAAGTCGGTCATTAGATCCTCATACATCTTAGGGTTTTGATGTTGATAGGACTACAACGCATTGGTGTGACTATAGTGAGTCTCTGATATAGCACATCAACTGGCCACAGAGTATGTAAATTTTTTCCGTCTAACCTGAAAATGTGCCAAAAATGATGTTAAAGGACAGTGTCTGGCTGAGATTGATAAAGACCTAAATTCAAAAGACAAAATTTCTTCTGTAAATTACACTTTTAACTTTTTGTTTCACTATATAACTGTACAAATGTTACAACTGTAAAATGTAATTTTCTCTTTTAAACTAACCATACAACATTCTACAATAAAATATCCCAGAGGACATTTCAGCATAAGACTTAGCTTTGACAGTACATTATGCAAAGTAACAAAGTAACAAAACAGTAATAATCTTTAAAAGTGTTTAATGTGTAAAGGTTAACTCACAAGTCATATTTAAAGTATTTAAAACATTACAATGTACATTTTGCTGAATAAACTTAAACATTCAATTGTGTTTTGTTGCACTCCTCCAATTATTCAGTTTTTTCAACATCCATGGCAACCTTTAATAATTAGCACTGGTAACAAATCATATAATAATCCCCACATGAGGTCAAATGTTGATTTTGAACAAACACATCTGCCTTAAAGACGCCTCTGAATTAAAGTGTTTGTAAATAAACTTGTGTCCGTATTACTGTCTCAAAAAAAATTTCATATTCACTGCCTGATCATAATTTGGTTCCCGCGTTGACTCATTAGGACTGCAAGGACAATATTGACTCTTTATTTGACCCCTGTTCTGTTTGTAGTTTTCCTAGCTAGATGACTCCTTGTAATTCAAGATTTCTCCATTGCCTGCTCAAGGCATTGCAACACATTCTTAGCCCCCTTCCAATAGCTGAGCGGAAGTCTCTGAACTCATCCATGTGTGAACAGGACGGTATCTAATCTAGAGCAAAAAAAAAGGACATTGTTTTAAGCAAGCAAACCCATTACGTCTCATCTTCCTTGGTAGAAAAAAAAGCTAATATCGTTTTACAGAAAACCTGAGGTGAAGCACAGACTCAGACTAGGCAAATACAAAAGCGCAACAGGGACAAGTGCAAATCTATAAAGCATAGATTTTTTATTTATTAAAATATGTACAGTGACAGTCAATATGGTTCAAAACTTGTGACCCTAGGACCTTAGACTAAACTTACTTATGCCAGTTTTCCACCAAGCACTATAGTCACAATTTCACTAAACACGACACAGCATGTTTTGGGGCTGTTTCCACCACCCTTTTTCCTTTTAAACTGATTTTTTAAGTTCGAAAAGTGAGCCGAAGCGGTACTTTGTTCTGAAAAGAAAAGCATGACTGCCACTGCTTGCTTTGTGAACTAAACTCTACCAAAACAGTTGCATGTTATTACTTTTGGTAATTAGATTTTCTTTTTCTTCTTTTCTTAAATTCAGAAATGTAAATGCATTTTTAAAGAATTTTTTCTCAACATATTTGTGTATATATTTTTTCCTCAAAATTATGAATCTGTACACACATAAAACATAACCATAAACAATATGATATAAAGATGCCACATTAAAAAAAACAAATGGGATACAAACTGACCATTGAGCCTTATCTTATTATTTTTTTCAGTTCATTAATAATAGGATAGGATATTCTGTAGGTGATCTGAGATATTCAATGGTGCTTCTTCAGAAAGTATGACTTAATTTAATAGCTAATAGCTTGTTAACAGTCAAACAGCATATTTCAAAAAATATTTTGGAGGTACTCAAGTCACAAGTCTTTGGTGATCAAGGCCAAGTACAGTTGCAAGTCTTTTTCAATATTGCCAGGTCATGTCCTATTCACATGACTCAAGTCCACACCTCTGGAAAATTCAGTTTTGTAGAGGCCTTTAAGCAACTTATTTGACAGTCTAAACATACTTAGACATACATTTTTTTACACTTTTACGTATAACTATGTGATTGAACTGATCAAATGTGTTAAATAAATGGTTTTGTCATACATATATACATACATATATAGACTAATCGAACACAAAGTTTTTCACATATCTGTATCAGCATTCGCCAGAGAAAAAAAAAACAAGCTTGATCAACCTGTATTTTATCTGTAGGATGATTTAAATTCAAAGGAATTTTAAAAACATGTTCGTCAAATTGTATGCTGTTGAACTCATTTCAATGTCAAAATATTTTACATCCAAGCCCAATTTTCTACAGCATGCAGATTAGGGCTTAGTTGGTATTTTCAAAGATGATAAAAAAAAATCCAACTATGGGTGACTTATACATTAAAGAATGATCATTGAAGTCAAGAATACGTTTTTTTTCAATACTCTGAAACCATCAATAATCCCAGCTCTATGATCTGCATAGGGATTTGTAATAATTAGCAGCTCTGCAGATAACAGACAAATTGTTACCTTGTAAAAGTTACGTGAATGATAACAATGGGTTCACGTGAAGCTGGTTGATTTAATTATATATCTAGTCAAAAGAATTTGGTGGAATTAGTAGTGTTCATAATCTGACGAAATAATGTGAATGTATTTTTTTAGAAAGGTCTCAGATTTATTTACATTTTTAATGTAAATCTGGCACACTGTAGCGGAAAGTTGTATGTGCTTTAAGAAAACAGACTTTAAGCAATAAACCCCTATTAGTCAGATTCAACAGATATATGACGTTAGAAACATTACTTTTGAATGGTTTAATCTGCAGATGTGATGCTGTGCTCAAACCGGGCTGCACCAGTCTGCACCAGACCTTCTGCACCCTTTATGTTCAGCAACGATGACAGTTTTTTCAACACCATCGTCCAATATTAAAGGATAAACAAATGAACAGGGACCTAATTTGTGTTCTTAAATCACCTTATTTAAGGGAAATCTTACCTCTTTGGGTCTAGGTTTACTCAGCAGCAGCTGCTCCAGATACAGGTCAGAAAGATCCGTCCGAGAGCCGTTGACTCGCTCCAAAAGGGCACTCTGCTCAGTTTTATCGCAATTTAACGTCATTTTAACACTTCAAATGGGAGGGGTTGATACAATTTTTTAAAAAACAGTGCGTGTCTGCTCAAAGTCCGAAAGGGGCTGGTTATAAGGAGCGCGACTCGACGAGATAAAGAAGTGGCAGATAGTTTCGGATAAACTTTGAAGAGATTGAAGCTCGAAGTCCAGACTTTGCGCAAGCGAGAAGACGAGCTGACACCGCAAACATCAGCTACGTCTCATTCCAGATTCTGCATCCTTCCGAGGGCGCGTTTCAAGGCCGCTTACGTCACAATTCTGCGCGAAGACCGTCCCTTTTTTACTTGTTTTTTAAACTAATGTTAGGCAAAGGTGACAAAGATTACAAAGCCGTTACAAATTGTATCAGTGTAAAAAACAGTACAGTACAATACAATGCAATATAATATAATACAACAGGCGCTAGCATTTACAGGTATAAAGCATAGTCAGGCCAGTATAGATAACGCTTCCAAACAAAAATGTTGAATATGCGAAGTACATCCATTGTTCTAATAGCTTTCAAGTTCACAGAATTGTTAATACTTTGGACGTATTGTTCAACTTCTCTCCTGAAAACAATAAACAATGGGGGTTGACTGATAAATTTACGTTTTTGAATATGGAATTTCCCTAAGATTATTAACCGATTAGTAAGAAAATATTCCCTTCTTTTGCCTTCTTTCACTTCAAAAAAGCCAAGCAACACATCTTGAAATGATTGCGTGAAACTCTTTAGTATATCGTGGCCAATCATTTTAGAAAATTCGCTCTAAAAATGCTTTAGTGGGGTAACATTTATGTAACAATTTCAACGATACTTCTCTAACAAAGTTGATTCTGCGCATGCAAACAAATCATGTGCTTCCGGTCTTTTTCAAGGACTCGTTTATGGGAGCAGGAAGATTATATTATGGCAGCTTGAATTTTTATTTACTAAATATTTTGTTGCTATTCAGTAAATGTTTGAGTTTGGTGGCTTTCTTCCTTTAACATTATTAAAAGGACAATTAATAAAAATGCATTTGCGTATATTCATTTAAATGTTTAACCTCAGAAAGACTCATATAGCCATACATCCCTTTTCTTGTCTGCTTTCTTCCCTTTCGGGGTCGCCACAGCAGAATGAACCGCCAACTCCTCTGGCACATGTTTTAACCAGCGGATGCCCTTCCAGCCACAACCCATCGCTGGGAAACATCCACATACACATGCTATGGACAGTCGTTTTTACCCATTTGACTTATATCGCATGTCTTTGGAGGAAACCGGAGCACCCGGAGAAAACCCACGCGATCACGGGGAGAACATGCAAACTCCACACAGAAATGCCAACTCACCCAGCCGAGGCTCGAACCAGCGACCTTCTTACTGTAAGACAAGCGTGCTACCCACTGTGTCACCATGACGCCCAAGACTCATATAAACGTAATATATTAATTAGTGTGCATAATTGTTTTTTACAAAAGAATTGAAATATTCATCGCACAAACATGTTTATAAATGATGTATATATCCTATTCCAGTGCTGGATAACTTGTTGATGAAATGTATATAATTTACTTGGCAGCTTGTTAATTTCGAAATCACACACCAATAAAAATGTTGTACCACCAAAATCCTGGAATATTTTTGAAGGGAGATGAAACCAAAGCGATAGGAGTTGGTTAATAAAAGTCTGCAACCACTTGATTTTAAAACACTGTTTGTGATAGTGTCAAAGCCAACGGCATTCTGTTAACTTCATTGAATTTATTTAACAGACCACTTCACAAATTGTGGAATGACAATAGCCATGGCACTACTGTCGTTATAACCCGTCGCAAAGACCGGAAGCATGTGATTTGTTAATATGTGCAGAACCAACTTTGTCGGTGGTACAGTTGTGGCGCGACACCCAGCCCCCTTGGTATAAAGATTTTTTTTTATTAATACATTTTTTTTAATTATTCTTATTTGAATACATTACAGGGTACATACAACCAGGGAGCACACATCACAGCCAAGGGTCAAATACATTTATGTTCAAGGATGAAGGAAGATAATCTAGGCAGTACAAGGGGCTTCTTCCTCCTTTCCTTTTTGATGCGTGAGAAGAGGAGGAATCCAAAACAGAGCAAGTTCTAATTCACTGCAATGTTAAAACTTTAAAAAAAAGCATGATTCCACCCCTGGCACCATTAAGTTTGTTGATTCAAACTGCTGATTTGGATCTTCATGATCTTCAACATTCCAAGGGGGGGAATTTTTTTTACTATATATCTTTTCTATATCTATATAATCTAATTAAAAAAAAAAAAAATAATAATAATAAAATATATATATATATATATATATATATATATATATATATATATATATATATATATATATATATATATATATATATATATATATTTGGACCATTTTTCTGTAAAACCTTGTACAATAATAACAGTAGTTCTGTTAAACTGAAGTATGGCACATCACCTTGTTTCTCCTTAACTCGTGGTATCAGGCAGGGATGCCCTATCTCTCCCTATCTTTTTCTTATCGCCACTCAGTTTTTAACATCTCACATTCTACAGAGCTTTCTTACAGGAATCACTCTAGCAGATAAACACTTTGTCATCAGTCATCTGGCGGGTGATACCACTCTTTTTCTTAAAGATTCGTCTCAAGTCTCCCTTGCATTAGAATTAATTAGCTCTTTCTCCAAAGCCTCTGGCCTAAACCTTAATATCAGTAAATGTGAACTATTAGCTATCAAATCTTGCTCTGCGCTCTCTTACTGTAATATTCCTATTAAAAATGAAGTAACATATTTAGGAGTCATAATAAGCAAAAACTGTAAAACAAGAGGCACTTCTAACTTTTCCACAATCATAAATAAAACCCAAACAAAATTTAATTCCTGGCTCCAAAGAGATTTATCTCTAAAAGGCAGAATTCTGCTCTCTAAGGCTGAATGCCTGTCGAGACTCACATACACTGTTCTCTCAATATGTTGATAACCCCACGTAAAAAAAAAAAATAGACAAACTGCTGTTGGACTTTGTTTGGAAACAGAAAACTCATTATATTAATAAAAATATGCTAATGCATTCTGAGGATCGAGGTAGTATGAATTATTAAGATTTCAAAACGTTGAATAACACATTTAAGATTAACTGGCTGAAAGGCTTCTTAAACGATCCTAACTCCATGTGGAATGCTATCCCCTCCTGCATTTTCTCCAAACTTGGTGGCCTAAGATTTCTCCTTCTTTGTAATTATGATATCTCTAAGATATCTCTAAAGCTTTCTAACTTTCACAAACAAATGTTTCTTTCCTGGTCTCTGATTTACAAGCACAACTTCTCACCCCACACATACTATATTTGGAACAACAGAAACATAACATTTAAAAACAAGAAAATCTTCTTCCAAAACTGGTTTGACAATAACATCCTATTGGTCCAACAATTACTTATAATTATTCCTATTTCTCTCTTCCTGTGACTCCACGAGAGTTCTCTATTGTGATGGAAGTTGTTCCGTCTGCTGTAACTGTGTTGCTGAAAGACTCCTCTATTCTCTGTCATAATGCTTCAGATATTGACCCTCTCAATACTAATATTGGCAAATTGTGTCTCACAGCTTTCCCTTGCAATAACAAGAAAATCAGAATTCTTTTTCAGCAGCCTAATGCCTGTGTACCACGAGTGCTATCTTACTGGAATGGCTTTGTTCGCAATATTCCCTGGAAGAAAGTGTGGTCTTTACCAAACAAGTATCTTTTGACAAACAAAACCAAAGAAGTCAAGTTTAAGCTGCTCTATAATTACTAACCTGTCAAATCTTTCATAGCTACAAGGTTTAATAAGGACATTGACACAAACTGTTCTTTTTGTGGTGAAAATTGCCTGTCATCTCTTCTGGACTTGTAACTTCTCTGCTCGTTTTTGATCTGACTTACTTTCCTTTATTCAAAACACTTTTCTTAACAGTTTTAACTTTGCATTCAAAGATGTTAATTTTGGTATTCATAAGAACCATGTAGAAGAAAATGATAAATATTTTTTCACTAACTTAATTTTTATGCTGGCAAAATTTCATAATCACAAGTGTAAATTCAGTAACTCCAAACCCCACTTTTTTGCTTTTAAAGTTGAACTTCTAAACTACTATGAAAGTATCCAACACTCCCAAAATTGTAAAGCGCTTACATTTAAACTTTTATATGACTCCTTAATCTGACATCCTTCATCCTTGAACCTGAATGTATTTGACTCTTTTAATTTGTTTTTCAATTCTCAATGTAACGATGTGCTGTGATGTGTGAGCTCCCTGGTTGTTTGTACCCTGTAATGTATTCAAATAAGCAATAATAAAAAAGTAAATGAGGCAGCCTCACATGTTCTGTGACACCGTTCCCCCCGTTCACTGGGGGGCGCTCACGTTGTGGACCGACAACCGGAAGTTTTGTTTCGTCGGCGAAAGCTTCAGCGTGAAAAAAAAAACTGTGTTCTGTTCGTTGACCGTAGGTTCTGTTTTGAAGCTAATGGTTGTGTTTCACAATGCCTGAACGGGAATGTAAGTAGTGAACTTCTATTTTTAGTGTAAGGGGAAGATAATAGTAACTAAATGTATATATACACAGTGGAGTGAAATGAAATGACTTGCATCAGAAATATATTTAATTTGATGGTGGTCAGTAACGTAATGGGTACCCTTAGCAGTGATCCCTTGCTGTGATGAGGTTCTCAGTTTAAAATCTGCCTTTTATGGCGATATAAATTGTATTCCATTTTATTGGGTATATTCCCAACGTTCATGCTGTAATATAAGTTGCATTATGATAATACCCTCATGAGTCATGGCTTTTTTCTTTCAGTGGATGCTTATTCCAATCCTCTGGCTCCAGAGGGCCATGAGGTTGAAGATCATCGCTCAGCTCTTCAGTAAGAGTTTTCTCTATCTCCCATAACTAAGTCTGAATTCACATACATCAACAAATTCCAGTATTTGAACAAGTGCACCCTGTTAAAGGAATTAAAATCTATTAGTAGTCAGTTGATACTTTTTCCTTTTTGTGGTCTCTATGTTGCCAACGATGTTTAAAAAAAGTTTTGTGGAATACTTGTATCAATAAGTTTGTTGTTGTGCATATCATAGGTCGAAGCTGACAAATGATGACTTCAGGAAGCTGCTGATGACCCCGAGAGCCACTCCATCCTCAGCTCCGCCCTCCAAAACACGCCACCATGAGTAATTTAAAAGCTTTCTTACATTCTAAAAAGAACATGTGTCTTATGATGCAAACCATGGGGTTATATGTTCAGCCTCACATTCTTCAAACTCTTATTCTTTATTGGAAATGAGGAAAAAAAGTGGCCAGGAAGAACTTTAGATGTCAAGGATTCTACCAAACATTGTCCGTTATGTTTAGATAAGGGTGTAAAATTGCCCCAAATTAAAATGCCTTTGCTAGCCACATGCTTATTAGTGAATTCTAATACTAATAATTTGAATCGCTCTATTGATGCAGTTATATCTTGGGTCCAGAATTTTTGTGAAAATAAAAGACTATGATATAGGGGAATTTTTTTAGATGAACCACAATAAAAATGTCTGCACTCCAAAAACCCTGAAGTGGTTTCTTTATAGATTCATGTTAGAATATGCCAGTTTGCCCATAAACATTTGTAAGTCTAATTCAGAATCTGCCAATTTACAGTAAAAACATGAATCTGTATTGGATCAGCAAAATTGGCTGTGCAAATTCACAACTTGGAATCAGAAATTGGCCAATTTGACTGTAAAAAATCATTTATCAGAATTTGACAATTTCTCTGAAAAACAACTCAAAAACCTGTATCTTAACTGGCTAAATTACTTTTGAGAACGGGAGAAATCAGAATCAGCCTATGTTGTTGTATAAATACACTAATTAGTATCCAAGTTGGACAGTGCAATTGTAAAAATTCTGAAATCTGTGCAATGCCCTAGTTTTAGTCCTACTGTACATGCAATGGTACTAGTAATTGACAAAAAATTATTTGGTGCATTTCCAATTTCAAAGTTGTTAGTCTTTGCAGACTGACCCTGAAAATGCTTCTGCTGTGTTGTCAATGTTTGAATTCTAACTAGGTCAATGTGAAGCTTGCACAAAATAAATATTTAGATAAATCCACTTTGTCAGGCTTGGTATGCTTTCTGAAAGATGTTTGACCCTATAAATTAAAACTTTGTTTAGGTTTTTGTGTGTCATATTTTAATTCATAAATGTTCTTTGTTAACATGATGAATGTTGAGAATCATCGGATGTGAGGACTACAAAAATGCAATGACTTGTTTAAGGAAACATATAATCTTAAATAACTGAAAAAAAGCAGGGCTTAAACTTAAACAGTGTCATACCATTTACTGCTTTACTTTAAAGTAAATTTAAAGCAGTTTTGTAATATTTGTAATAGCCACTATTATAAAAATATTGCAGTGGTGAAGAACGCCAACACTGAAGACCTGGAGGCTGTACCTTGAAGCCGGATTAACTGGTTAGCCAGCTAAGTTTGGGATTTTACTATACCCCAATCCTGGGTACTATCATTTTGGGTATTATGAAAGGATCTAGGATTTTATCAATATCTGTTACCCTTTTTGCTAACACCACACCGCTAACCTGCTCCAAAATTAGAGATCCCGGAGCAGGTTTACTTACATTCGTCCAATCAGCGGTAATACAAGGAACTTTTAAATGATGTAATACTAGCATCTGTAACATTGACTCCAACTTTCTTTCCAATATGGTGCATATTTCTGTACAAATTATTAGACAAGCCTTTCCTGGCGCTTTCTCAGCGGAAGGGATAGCTTAAATTTGTGAGCTTCTTTGACCACTCATACAAAATGTGACACATAGAAGTCCCGCCCTTACTGTACCACAGATGGTGCGTTATACAGCTAACCTGCTCCAGACTTGCTCTTTACGCTCTCCTGGGTTTGTTTTTTTTTTATAAACTACACTGTTTTCTGTCTAATAATGCAAAAGATATATCTACAACTATCAGCACTTACTGTGTTGTGGCGAAGTGCATTCAACATCTAAACTGGAGATCTGAGCTTAATTCATTTTAATCTACAATTTTAAATTCTAATCAATTTGAGCAGAAACGTATAATAATTTTTTTAGTGTTAAGATGTAGTTTTTGTTGATTACTTGATCTTTACAAGATTGACTGGAGTATCACTAAAACATAAAGCTCATGTTTTTCCTAGAATGCCACGGGAATATAACGAGGACGAGGATCCTGCTGCACGCCGACGCAAGAAGAAAAGGTGTGTTGAAAGGGCTTCATCCAGCTTTGAGAACAAAATTCTCTGTCATTGTCTAAAAAACGTCTTTCTTGGTCTCTAGTTACTATGCGAAGCTTCGGCAGCAGGAAATAGAACGAGAGAGAGAGCTGGCAGAGAAATACCGTGATCGAGCAAGAGAGAGACGTGATGGCGTGAACAAAGACTACGAGGAGACTGAGCTCATCAATACCACAGCGAACTATCGAGCTGTGGGTCCAACTGCAGAGGCGTGAGTTCTCCTCCTTTGTTTCCTCCTCATTTTCTCTTCTCTTTCCCTTCTCCCTTTCAAATTCTCTCTTCTTTTTCTCTTCTCTCTGGTACTCTCTTTACGGTTTCCCTTTCCACTCCTCGTCTCTTCTCTCCTCTGTTATCTCCTTCTCTGTGTCCTACTACTCTCTCATCTCTTTTGTCTTCTCCCTGCCCTAATCTCTCCTCTCTTTCCAATCTCCCTTAACTTGCCCTCTCCTCTCTTTTCCTTTTCTTTCCCTTCCCCCATCCGCTGCCCCAACTTGCACATGACAAAGCTATAACTTTAAAATGTCACTTTTTGTCTTATGCTCTTGTCAGCGATAAATCAGCAGCAGAGAAGCGTCGTCAGCTGATCCAGGAATCCAAGTTTTTGGGTGGTGACATGGAGCACACTCACTTGGTGAAAGGTCTGGATTTTGCCCTTCTTCAAAAGGTAATACAGCTCAGAATTTATGAAAATGTTGCACCACCTATTTTTACATTTCATTAATTTTGCATTTTTTTTTGATAGGTCCGTGCTGAAATCACGAGTAAGGAGCGAGAGGAGGAGGACATTATTGAGAAAGTGCAGAAGGAAGTCAAGTATGTTTCATAAGCTCTTTAGACAACAGCTGATTGGAGCAGTTTTATGTGAGATTGAATGATCTCGTATTTGCTGAGCACGCAATGTTGAACAATATTTTTAAACTCGACAAGACAGAGTCAGAGTTGAAAGAAAAATCATTCAACAAAAAGAACGTGACCTTGGCAAAGTGTATAATAAGGGAAATAACAAGAACATTCTTTTTATTGAGGGACATAACAATCAATACGTCACAACATTTATCACAAAGTCAGAGTATCAACAACAGAAAAAAGACAACAATGTCCTATTGAGGTCCAAATCACTGTGTGCAATCGTTTAAAGAGTTTGCATATAGTGAAACAGAAGCTCAAGCGTATGGAATCATAATCAGAAAGATGTTTATTGCCACATGTGCATTTGCACACACACAGGGGATTTTTTGTGGTAAATGTGTACTTTTGAGGTTTGGTGCAAAAAAAGACACAATAATATTCCACAGTAACACAGGTTATATAAGTAAATTGCTCAAGTAAAAAGTAAATAGAATAGAGGTAGTAAGAATATCAAGTAATAGAACTATAACTATAGAATCCCAAGGTGCTTAATAGATGTGTTTTGGAGGTGATGTGGAGATCAAAGCGTAAAGTAAAAGTAAATTGCAACAACAGAACAATAGAATACGGAGCTACTGGAAATCTGCAGATTCCACATAAGAACCGTCTTGCTAAGTGCAATATTTAAAGGAAATATATGAGAGATGTTTGTGAGGAAAGTTATGGGTGTTTGTGCTGGGCTGCCCTGGTGTTTGGGGCTCTGAAGCACCAGCAGTAGTAAAGAGAAGAGGTGGTTAGGGTTCTTCGGGGTGGAAGAGGTTGTTGCCTGGGTAAGCAGCATCCAGAGATATTTTGAAAGCCCTACTTCTCGTTCTGAAGGTGTACAGTTCTTGAAGGGAGGGTAGGGGATCTCCAGTGATCTTTTCAGCAGTCCGAACTGTCCTCTGGAGGCTCTGGTTTAGATCAGCATCTAAATCAGACATTCAAACACTGATGGAACAGATTCTCTGACCACTGAGTAGAACTGGGTCAGCAGCATCTGTTTGAGATATGTGGGAACTTTTCCAGCTGGTGCAGGAAGTAAAGCTTTTGCTGGCCCTTCTTTGCAATGAAGTCGACGTGGGTGCGCCACTTAAGGTCTGGTGAGGTGGTGGTTCCCTGGAACCTGAAAGACTCCACTGGTGCTGCATCGCTGTTCTTGAGGGTGAGAGAGCGGTGAGCTGGGGGATTCTTCTGAAGTCCCCTACCATCTCCACAGTTTTGAGCGTATTAAGCTCAAAGCTGTTCTTGCCACACAAGAGAGCCAGCTGCTCCAGACAGATGACAGTGGTGTTACAAACTTCAGAAGCTTCACAGAGGGAGCTGAGCAGCGGGGAGAGAACACTCTCCTGGGGGGCGCCAGTGCTGATTGTGTGGGTGTCGGAAGTAAATTTCCCCATCCTCACGAGCTGTTGTCAGGAAGCTGGTGATCCACTCACAGATATTCAGGAGCTGAGAGCTGTTGCAGTTTATTCTGGAGGAGTAATGGGATAGTGTTGAACGCTGAGCTATAGTTTACAAACAAGATCCTCACATAAGTCCCTAGATGTTGCAAGATGTAGTGCAGCCCCATGTTGACTGCGTCATCCACAGTTCAATTGGATCGGTAGGCAAACTGCAGGGGGTCCAGTAGGGCATCGGTAACCAACCCCCGGCCGTGGACATGTACTAGTTTGTGGGTCACTTGGTTCCGGGCTGCACAGAAAGAATAAATAATTTGCATTACTTCTGTTTTATTTATTTCGCAATCTGAATGAAGTTTTATATAGAAAAATTACCCCATTCTCTATGTTACATCCGTCTATGTCACTCTTGATGCAAGTCAAGGCGCTCTTCTCAGTCTTGTGATGTTACCCCTGAAATGAAACTCAGGAGCCCGCAAAATGAGAAAAAGAAAACAAATGTGCTCACTGTGCATAATAAGCGGCACCCGGGCTCTCAGATTAGCAATGAAGCCCTCAAAACTGCTTCGCCACATGTTATTGCGATGTTAAGAGGACACTGTAATAGAAAACAGCTAGAATGGATTCACGTTTATTATTATGGTTCGAAGATACCACAGTTTACATGGAGGTTGTTTTATATTATTTATGTTTTATTTATCCGCCGCACCTCAAAGGCCGGTCGCTGAAAATATAGTGTCTCACATTAAACAAAAATGTGTGTCACAAAAACGTTTGGGGGCCGCCGCAGTAGGGGGACCAGTGATGTCTTTTAGGCAAAGAACTTCATGACCACAGATGTCATGGCCACTCGTCTGTAGTCGTTGAGTCCTATGATTTTAGCTTCATGTGGATGATGATGGACAGCTTGAAGCATGGATGAACTTCACACAGCTCCAATGGGTGCCAGCTGGTCAGCACAGGTTCTAACGCATATTGGAGAGACTATCAAAAAGTATGTGGTCGTGGTGGGCGGCCAATGTCCAAATTTTGATTTCAAATAGGAAGTTGTATTAACTCGGGCACAGAATATCTGATCCAGCTCAAACTTCTCATTCTCATCAGAGTCCAAGCCTGAAAACAGTCACCTGACAATGAACTTCATCAGGCATATCACCACCTAGTGGCGAGCATTGAAAGCCTTTTTTTAATAGTTTTACACTTCTATCTCAAGCAATGTATTGCATACAAACTTAAAACTTGTCAAGTGTGTAGGACCTTAAGACCTACAAAAGGCCATAGGGTCGAGTTTCAAAAGTCAAAAGAAAACTGTATATTTTAGGTTTTATTTACCAAATACAGACTTCATAATTTGACAAACTCCTTCTAGACGAAATGTCCGATCCAGCTGAAAATTGTTGTGGTTACTCAAAAGGCATGAGGGAAAAAGTTATCAAATGCTAAGAGGTAAGTCAACTGGTCTTGAGGTAGCACTCTATAGCGCAACCTAAAGCGGTTTTGTAGCTGTTGCACAAGCAGTTTGTTGTAGGCGAATGAATTTTGGTACACATATGTAAATTACAAAGCTGCAACTTTTACTAATATAAACTCATACCACATTAGGGGAAAAAAAGTTATCAAAAGGTAAGAAGTATGTCAAATGGTCTTGAGGTGGCGCCCCAGCAAATTTCACCCTTCAAAAATGTTTAAAAACAATTAACATATTTTGCACTGTATCTCCATTTAAGTTAATCCACTATCAACAAAAACAGCCTGGCATGATTATCCTTTTCTGAACAAAAGGATATGATTTCACTGTGACTACGCTCCAAAATTTGCCTCTACAGCGCCCCTTTAAACGTGACCAAAATCTTCGTTTAAGCAGTTTTTGTAGCTGTTTTGCGAACAGTTTGTCTTGGGCGAATGACTTTTGGTACACATGTAAATTACCAAGCTGCAACTTTTACTTACATAAACCCTGTTTCAAAAACCATTGGGAAGACGGATATTTCGCAAAAACCTCTAAAAATTAGGTAAATAAATTTTTTTATGAAATATATTACTTGATGAACTCCTTCTTGGTGAAATCTAGCTGAAAATTGGTGTGGTTACTTTCAAAGCATGAGGGAAAAATTATCAAAAGCTAAGAAGTATGTGCAATTGTCTTTTGGTGGCACCGCAGCAAAGTTCACCCTTCAAAAATCTGCAAAAAACAGCCTGCCATGATTATCCTTGTCAGGCTGAACAAATCTTTGTTTTTGCTGTTTTGACCCATTGAACATGTTAGAAAGCCCATGAAATTTGTTCGAAGGTCCTGTTCAATAAGTATAATAATTTAACACGGTCACTGTAATTGTACTTTGGACAACAGCTCTGCAGCGCCCCCTTGAATGTGAAAAAGCTTTACTTGCAATTTAACCAACTCTTCCTTGGAAAATTTCCAGATCGAGCTTTTGGTCTGGTGACTTCTAAAGCATTAGGGACCAAAAGTTATCAAAAACCTAGAAGTTCGTCACATGGTCTTGCTGTGGCACCTTTTTTAAACGTATTGGGCTAAATAGATTTCTTACTGTAGCACTCACATATTTTATCCAAAAAGCATGAAAAATTGTGGAAGTATGAGCCTACTATTCTGACCAAGTTGATATGCAATAAAGCCACCTTCTGCCTGTATATATTTGTGGCTGTATCTCCCACATACTTCATTCAATGTACATGAAAAAAATGAAGCATGATAATCTTGTGATTCTGAACAGATTGATATGCTAATGTTATGCTAATCTTATACCACACACTCTTGTTTTTATATGAGTTGTTTGTGTAACAATATAAATCCTCTTTACATTTAAAGCTTTGTATTGTTTAGTGCCTTTTCATCTTGTTTCGAGCTCTTGACGACAAGTGAAAACACTTGAAAGACCAGGAGGCGGGGCCGTTGCTCCAGGGGACAGGTTGTGCGAGAGACCTCCTATCTTTGTTTGCAGCTTTAAGTATATCTACAACTGTATTTTCTAGTCCCAATTGCAATTGAGTCTACTATATTTTTTGACTAAAAATATACATTGAAGACAAATAATTTAAGACCAGTTTAACCTATCATTGACATCCATTGAAAAATATTTGCAGATATCTTGAGTTTTGTCTAGTCATACACATAGAGATACAGTATCTCTTTAGAGGTATCCTTAAATTATATTTGTAGATATCTCTAAGTTGCTTTTAGTCAAATTACAGTTCTAGATATCTGTAATTGGAGTGCTTAAAGCAGTGTTTAAATTTTTTTTGTGTACAATTGTTTTTATTGGTGCCATTTTTGTTCAGCATGGTAAAAAAATTGAGAATTACATAGCTGTCACAAATTAACTGTCTAATTCCCTTTTCCCCCACCCACACAAAGGCCTTAATAACGCAAAAAGTATTACATTAGAACATAAAAATTGCAGTATGGAATGACAAAATAGAAGAACAGTGACATTGAGCAAAGACACAATATTAAAAAAATAAGACTTTTACAGATTCAAATGCTGGGGCCCAAGATTGTACATTTTTTGGGTGAGTTCTGTATATATGTGCTGACAATTCCATCACATTAATGTCTAGCAAGGATGACCCCCACTCGCACCTACTCATTACACAAGGTGGTATCCACCGACTCAATTTATTTGCCGCTGCTAATAGTAATCTCATCATTTGTTGGGTTTAACAGTTCAATTTAGAAAAATATTTCAGGAAATAAAGTGTTGGAGACCAGCTTCTGAAAATTTCCAGTCAAAATTACCAATCAAATCTTTTCAGTGCAGAGCTTGTTTTAGAAAACACTTACCTTGAAACTTACCACAAACATCCAAAAACAACATACCCTCACCGAATCAGTCTACTAATCAAAACTAACTAATTCAGGGACTATTCCCCAACATACTGTCACACACAAAAAAAAAAAATGTGTTAAGGATGGTCATTGCTAATTGTAAAAGATGTCAATTGAATTTGTTTATAAAGAAAGTAGGTAAATATATTTGATGATATTTCAATGAGTCAATCTTAAATTTAGATTATGAAAAATAAAACTAATTTTAACAAACACTTATTTTTGCTGATTTTTACCTGTACATGTGATCTATACAGAGGATGAAATAAATAGTAGTTTGCTCAGCCAACAGAATCAAACCAAAAACGACCGAGGTACACCATTTTATTGCTTGATTCACTTCATAATTTCTGTCCCCCCAAAAATGATGATTTACATTCATTTCTAGCTATACATAGGGTCTCTTTTAAAGCTGTGTTAATGACTGGCACAACCAGAGACACACTTGCATGTTGTCATTTTTTTTGCTACTCTGACAGCTCTGCATTAGTGGTTCATGTGATTGGTTCATTGTTATTGGTTATAACAAAGGGAGTTGCTATGATCATCTAACCATTATTGGCTCCCACAAAATGAAAACAGTATTCACAATTATGTCTGAATGATTCTGTAAACAACTTGGAGCATATTTTTGGATGCGTGAACATAGCTAAAACATGCCAGAAATGTCAGAAAAGTCCAGATTTCATAACAAGTCACATTTTAAGATCTGTATTTTGTGTTTTTTTTTGCAGGCGTAATCATGATGTGCAGTTTTGTAACATTGTGTCTTAGAATTTCCTTAACAGCATTTCTTAATATATTTATGTTTATCAGGAAAGATGAAGATCCAGAGCAAAAGATTGAGTTCAAGACTCGCATTGGTGAGTTTAAGTATTCTAGCGTGTTGATTTTGAATCAAATATTTGTTTCAGTCTTTCCCAGTTTCCTTGCTGTAAAATTCTATTTATTTTCTCTTGTATAGTTTATACTTGCATAAAGGGTAATTTTACATACCATCGCAGCTTCAAAATGTGAATGGTTTTACAGTACCTGGTGTCAAACCGTGATTTGAATCATCTCTGCATGTGTTCTTTAGGACGAAACATTTACAGAATCCTGTTTAAGGGGCGCCAGATTGAGCGCAATGAGCTTTTTCTGCCAGGTCGAATGGCATATGTTGTGGATCTGGAGGATGAATACGCAGACACAGACATCCCAACCACGCTCATCCGCAGCAAAGCAGATTGCCCCACCATGGAGGTACAGACCAAATGAATACAAACCTGTGGGAAACCTTTTATTGCCTTTTTACATGATCTCCTGGACATGCCTAGTAAAGTTACAGCTCAAAATATAATAATGTTTTGAAAGTTTAATTTTTGAAAATTTGTAATTCCTGCTGCTTTAACTGGAGAGAGTTCCTCATATGGATGGCAGCAATAAATGCAATATTATTAAAGCAACAGGTTACAGGTAAAGTGATACCTGTAACAAAAAAAACATACTAAAACAGCTCTTGCAGTTTCCACTTGATTTGCGCATGTCTTTCACATTATTTGGCCATTGGTAGGTATGGTGGGGGAGAGCAGTTTCAGGACATATGCAGCAAGATTGCAAAACAGCTCAAATAGATTTTTTTCTAAATGTACAAAAAAACTGTTTAATGTATTATATCCACTCTAATAGGAGTGTTTACATTTTAAAGGTGTTTAGTCATAAAAATCCAGAGTTTTCATTCTGGATGCTCTTTATTAAAGACAGCAATTAATTGGTAAAATCGGAAAAGTCAAATTTGTTGATAAACAGAAAAATATTGTCTTTGGTATGGCCCTGTGAGCTTCTGTTGTTCTGTGACACAGAATATATAATTAACAACCTTGCTGTACTTAGGAATTCCAGATATGTCAAGCAAAATGGTAAAAGTTTTAACTTTATTAAACTTTTGTCTGGTTCTATTGTTTTTGTTCAAATTTTATGAAGAATCTTTTTTTTAAATATAAATTACGATAAAATATTCCCGAGATTCAATAAAGCTGCTTGTCTTAACTTTCTATCTTTTTGTAAGTTTGGTGTGCACCTTCACTCATTCAGAGTCAACACTCCAGGCTTCTCTATCCTCTTACCCATGCGATTATCGACAAGGTTGCAATTAGGGACATTGCACCTATTACGACCAGATTACAAGATGCTGGAATAACCATTCAAGACTTGCTGATAGATTGAAAAGAGAAGAGCCTCCTCTGCCTCAATGCTCTCTTTCTGTAATGCACTTTCCACTTAAGGGTTTTTCACGTCCACTCTTTAAATTACTTTCTTTTAAAGGCCCTTTTTTTAAACAAAGTATTAAAAATGTTGCATCTTAAACTGAAAAATCTCTTAAACATATATCTATGATGGTATTGAATTTTCCAGTATTCATTTATTGTTTCGAACATGACCATTCTGTTACCATTGCTATGTGTTCACCTTAATGAGGTTTATACTGTTAGTGCTCTTACTGTTTTTGTTTTGCAGGCTCAGACTACTCTCACCACCAATGACATTGTGATCAGCAAGCTGACTCAGATCCTGTCCTATCTCAGGCAGGGCACACGCAACAAAAAACTCAAGAAAAAGGACAAAGGTATCATTCTGCTTTTGACAGGTCTTTGTCACAGTGAATCAGGTTACTGCTTTTTCTGGTGTTATATTGTAACCTGTACAATCTTAGTGGAGAATACATGGTTTAAGCATAATTTTCTGTTATTGTTCCTTTAAAAAAATCAATATACTTGCATAACATTTTATTTGTAACATTAGCATTTATTCTCTAGTAAGATTCATCCTAACTCAACAAATAGTAAAGAGTAAAGCTAAAGTAAAGCTTTTCTCATTCTAAATAATTCATAACTAATCAATTGTAATAGATAAAACAAATAAAAGTATCAACATAAATCGTTAGATTTTATCTCTTCTAACTGCTTTAGCATTTACTGAGATGAGAGAACAGATCTCAACAAAACACGGAACCAGACTAGCCATGAACAGGTTAAAGTTTTTTTTTTTCTATAAAGTTAAGAGTCCCGTATGGACTAAATGTATATTGATTGCTCTTTGTTCTTAGTAGGCTAGCTTCAGCTAATGTTTACTGGACATTTTCTGTGAAATATATAGCAAACACTGTAATATAAATCAGCATGCATTATGGTTAAAAGAAAATCACTTGAATTTAGTGTGTTGGAAAAAGCAAATCTTTTTGTAGAAATCACAACGGTAACTTTATTTTGCGCTTCTCATTTAAACAAACAATGAAATCAAACTCTACTGAAAAGTATACGTGTGCGTGGTGAAGGAAAGAAGGAAGGAAAGAAGAGGTGGAAGCTTTCCATCCAAGCTATTTTATGTCCTCGTAAAAAAGTGGTTCCATCCCTGCTCGGAAACCCCGCCTTCTTCCCCACCTGTCTCCCTCAAAGCCAGGCAAAGACATTCAATATGATTCATGAAATACTAATAAGGATAACATTTCTATCACATTAGCAATAGTCAAAATTGAAGAGCTGTAAATGGGCTGACTGTTTTACATATAAACCTTATACATTGTAGTAATATTCATTAAAACTAGAGTACCTTTGCATTAATACATTATTTCAAAATACACATGAAAGATTTGCAGGTTATGCAAATTGAATATGTGTCCACAGACAGATTTTTATTCAGATTTTTGATCAGATTTGTTCAAAATTCCTACTGCAAAAGAACATCCTCCTGTGTTTCATGTTTAGAGGGGTCTACAGGAACGCATGTTTCCTGTAGTCCCTCTGTTTGAAAGTCATGACAACTTGGGGAAGGGTGGCGTGTTGAGCTGGGGCTAAAAGGAACAATACAACACATGTGCACTACTAGACATTTTTGATCTCCTTAAAGGAAAAAAATGTTGACCATGTGCTTCCCCAAACACACACGCTTTGGGGATGATAAAACGTAATAACAAAAATGATTTATTCCATTTTTCAGGGTTCTATCTGTGCTAAAACATTTACTACCCTATTTTTTTGTTTCCTTCAAACAATTGCACATTATAATGAAACTGCTGTACCTAAAGCCTAGATTATATAAATTCATTCATGACAAAATTCTAGGATATTGGCGATTGATGTCATCCAGGGAAGACTGATAAAAATGTACAAAAACTTAATGAATTCAATTGCAATTGAATTAAAAAAAAATTGTGTAAGTAATAAAAGTAAACAAATAAGAGGTAAATGTTGAATGAAAAGTTTTGTGTTGCAAATCAAGGCATTTAGGGATTGTACATTTTAATGTAACTTTATTATTGGCAATATAAAAGTTACCTAAATATGATTTACATAATAAAGTAAAAAATGTCATATTCTGTTTACATAAATTTGTTATCATAAACCATTATGAAATCTCATTAATGCATGCTAAACACCCTTTTGATTGTGAAAAATGTCCTTATGCTCTATGCATGAACTGATCTTGAGATGAGCTCAGCTAGAACTGTTTCTGACACTTTGCAAGACTGAAGAGGTGAGTTAATGAGTTCCAGTTTTAATATCGGTTAATATTACAGCAATGACGGGAAATTATCTTGAGCTTCATATAATAGCAGGTAGGGTTTTTAAGAGGCCTGGCTCCTTGGCTCCTGTCCAGCGCTTCTAATGGGGAAAAAGCGCTAGCTGACCTTGAAAAGTGATGGTGGTGGGGATCTACAGAAAAATTTTATAAAACCTAAAAAATGTACTCTTATTATTATGGTGAATCATATTAACCAGTGCCCACGCACTACAACAACACCAGTGAGATGATCATCATTGTTTACTCTGTGTCTGTATAGATCAGGAAGTTTTTTATATCCCTCTCAATAACCTGGTATTCGGCACTGTGAAAAATAAAATGTTGTAGACATGACAATACTTAAGAGGCCAGTATAAACCATTTTTTTTTTATTTTGTTTTACCTTTTTTCAGGTCGTCTAGACGAGAAAAAAGCTCCAGAAGCTGACTTGAGGTGAGTCTAAACCAGCTGTAACCCCGCATGATTTTAGGAACCAAACATTGATCAGCTTAGTTGAGATTGCTAGACCAAGGAGTCATCAGCTGTGTTTGTTCATTTGCGTAGCATCTTTGATGACATCGGTGACTACATTCCATCCACATCCAAAAACTTCAGAGAGAAGGAGAAGGAAAGAGAGAAGGATCGTTACCGTGAAAGAGAGAAGGACAGAGATCGGGAGAGAGAGAGAGAGAGAGAGAGAGACCGGGATGACGAGAAACGAAGACACAATTATTTTGAAAAGCCTCGTGCTGATGAAGAGGTTAGATCATCTTCATTTAGTTTACTCTCTCTTTTGTTAAAGTTTTTTGAAGAACAAATCTCAGAAAACTAGACTGAGAGGGACTAAATAGTACAGTCATTATTATATTTGTAATTTACATTGTGGGAAAAGTTTTCTGCATTTTAAGATCCATTACATGTAAATACTTGTTTACAAAAAAAAAACAACACATCCACAGTATTTGCAGGACTCAAACGTTTAAAAAATTAATAAATTAATAATGTCTTTATTGCATTGTCCATATCAAAAAACACACCACTCAACACCTTCTTTGTGAGGGACATCCTGTAAAGGGTCGCTTGGTTGATGAATTGAAAAGCCAAATGATTTAAGAAGTGTTATATTGCGTTAGCGACTCAGACTCCATAGAAATTAATGGGATTTCAGCACTCAGCAGACCAATGTTCGGAACTAATATCACTTCCGTTATCTGGAAGTAGACGAGAAAAATAGATGCCGTTTCTCTTGTGGCACCCTATGCATATGACACTGCTCTGCTATATCTACCACTCAGGCTACGACCTGCCAAAGAAACCGTATGACCGACATGTCAAACAACCATTGCCATTTCACTTCACTCAGTGTCATGTTTCCATATGAAATGTTATTAAAAAATTTTTTTTAATGTTGTTAGTATTTAGCTGTTATTAATAACCTTCATTCTCAGTACATGTCAACTCTTTTTCTCTACCATATGTCTAAACTTAGTTTCCCAGAGGAACGAAAATAAATGCAGAACAATTCAATCAGATCATGACTTCTGGATTCTTAAAATGCTGCCTTAACAAAGCACAAATCGATCAGAAATATAGCCAACGTTTAATGGGTGTGAAATTTTTAAGAGCAACATTTTTGTTTAAGTCTATTCTCTTATATAAGCCACATGTCAAAGTAAACCTTTGCTGATATAGTCACAATAGCAGACGGTTAAAAAATGTGTTCTAGATTCTTTAGAGCGCATTTCAAAGTCTTGTAACTCAGCTGCTATTTGTAAAAACATTACATTTGAAGTTCGGAATTGTTTTAACAATTTTTTATTTTAAGTCTTACACATAAAAAATCAGTCTATTTTTGGCTTCTTAGTTCATGACACTAGTTTGTAAAGCATATCTAAATTGGTGTGGTGTTAGAACTATTATTGTGTGTCAGTATGTTCATTTAGAGAATTCAACAATCTGAGTTTTCAGACTACTGCTAACACCTACAGCAGGGGTTGTCCAACGTCGGTCCTGGAGAGCCGGAGCCCTGCACATTTTTGGTTCAACCATCATGAAACACACCTGTGGCACTAACTATGGTCCTCTGATTGGCTGAAGTAGAGTAGTATGCATACTACAGCAGGGTTGCAACTAAAATGTGCAGGGCTCCGGCTCTCCAGGACCGACGTTGGACACCCCTGACCTACAGTATCTACTTATAGTGTCCTGACCACCCTTTGTTTTCTGGAGACTATAACAACACCAAAAAAGCAACTGAATGCTAGAGTTTTTATTTTTAAACCATAACACTACTAACACACTCTGTTTATCTCTGTAGGTCTTGGATGTCGATAAAGGTAAATGCTGGATACCTCATACAATCTGCACTTCTCAAAAAAAAAATTTCTGTGAAAATTCAATGAAATGCATGTAGTCATAATTTTGAATGTGTGTTTTTGCTGCTGTACTTCAGGTCCAGGGTCAGTGAAGGAGCAGATAAAGATGATCAATGAGAAGTTTTCTGGAGCTGCTCATCTGCATGGACAGGAACCATATCCTTCTACCCCACCGTTTTATATACATCACATCTGTATGTTGAATCAACAAGAGCCTCATGTACTAACATTCGCATGTTAACATGTTTGGTGGTTGCCAGGAGACTGTGGGATCGAATTGGCATGCCACGCCTTTCAAACTGCCACAGGGCAGCAGAGGTTGAATATGGATTGAATGAATAATGCTCTAAACTTTGTAAAGCGTCGTTGAGTTCTGGAAAAGCGCTAGATGAATTGAACGCATTATTATTATTATGGAGGGGGAGGGAGAGAGCGGGAGAGATGAAGAGGAGAGGGAGATGGAGGAAGAGAGGGGGAGGAAAAAAAGAGAGTGTGGGAGAGAAAAAGTGTGAAAAAGAAAGAGAGGAGAGAGAGAGTGTGTGTGTGAGAGATGAAGGGAAAAGTGGAGGGAGAGAGATGAAAGGAAAGAGGTGAGAAAGAAAGAGAAGAAAGGTTAGAAAAAAAGAGAGCGTGTGAGGAGAGAGAGCATGAGAAAGAAAGAGAGCATGAGAAATAATGAGGAGCGAGATAGGGAAAAAGAAGAAATAACAAGGAAAGAGATAGGGAAAAAGAGAAAGCGTGAGAAAGAAAGAAAGAGAAGAGGGAGATGAGAGAGGAGTTAGAAAGATAGAAAGAAGAAATGAGAGAAAAAAGTGTGAGAGAAAGAAAAAGGAAAGAGGAAGAAAGGAGAGAGAGTGTGTGTGAGAAGAAAGGAGACCGAGGAGAGAAGAAATGCAAGAGCGTGAGAAAGAGAAGAGGAATGAGAGAGGGTGTGAGAGAGATTGTGAAAAAGAAAGAGAAGCGATGAGAGAATGGGGGAGAGAACAAGAAAGAAAGGGTAGTGAGAAAGCTAGAGGAGAAAAAGAGAGTGTAAGAGAGAGCAAGAAAAAAGAAAGTGAAGAACAAAAAAAGAAAATGAGGAAGAGAGAGCGGGAGGATACTGTAACATTTGCATGTTAACATTTTTTGGTGGTTGTCAGAAGACAAAAAAAAATATTTTTTTTCTCCCCCTTTATACTCCCCTGTCCTGCTTATGCTTTTGGTGGACACGTTGAGTTTCTTTTCAGCTTTTTGCAATAGCCATCAATTCTAAGCCTGCATTGTTTGATTCACTCATTGTTGAGTTAAGGCTGCGATTCTTTAACTGTGACCACTGGAAGCCGACGAGAAGAGAAGAAGAGTCTTGGGGATTTCTTCGGGATGTCTAACAGCTATGCTGAATGCTACCCAGCCACGTGAGTGACTTACTATTATCAGTTTAAAAATGGCATTTTTAGTTAAAAAAATAGTGTAGGGTATTTATTCAACTTTTAAGGCATTGTGTATTTGCATTCATTATAGTTAATAAAAGTAGCAGGGCCCAGACAATCTGTGTTTTCATTCATTTGTTTGATGGCCATTTAACAATAAAAAATTTTTTTAAACATGAAACCTCTTTTTAGTCTGTAACAGACAAGAAGCTACAAAACCATTTTAGTCAAAATATTTCATCCTCTGTGCACGCAGAAATGCCACATCTCCGTTTGGAGCGATTGACCAATGGTCAATATATATATATATATATATATATATATATATATATATATATATATATATATATATATATATATATATATCTAATATAATATATTTTAGATATATAATGTCTAAAATGTATCAAAATGATTTTGTTTTCATTTTTGTTAATAAGAATTCTTTTCTCTAGTTAGCTTTCTTTAACTTTCTTTAACCAGATGCTGTCTAATCATAAATTCTGTTTAATTTTAGTGATAAGTGAAACAAACTTTGTAATGTTGTGTTTGTTGCTGTGTTCTGGAGAATGTCTTTGAAAGGGTCAGAAGCTTAGCGCTGGTCACATACTCTTGTGTCCTGAACCCGAGTAGAATGGGTGAAACACACAGGAGTGAAGTGCAGTCTGCCTCTGTGAAGCAGTTCCACTAGAAAGTATTCTAAGTATTTGGAGCAGCATTTTATTTACTTTATTTATTTGAGTATGTTTTATTTACTGCACATGTTGCAGGATTTCTGTGGTAAATATGACAGCGGGTAAAAACAATCTAAAAACTAATTTCTGTTGAGCTTAATTACACTTCACTGGGTAATTGACCAAGCCAGTTTAGGAAAAACAATCAACTGAGAAATGTAGTTTGTGTTTCGTTTAATAAAGGGATTTGGCAGTGTCAAAGTTTATAAGTTTTAAAATTTCTAAAAAGATAGTTAGCAAAGTTTTGTTTTATTCATTCTTCAGAATGGATGATCTGGCAGTGGACAGTGATGAAGAAGCAGACTATAGCAAGATGGACCAGGTAAGAGGTAGATAATCAAATCTGCAGGTCTCTCAGCTCAAGTCTGCTCATCTGTGTTTTCGTGTGCAGGGTAATAAGAAGGGCCCACTGGGGCGCTGGGACTTTGACACTCAGGAGGAATACAGTGACTACATGAATAAGAAGGAGGCGCTGCCAAAGTAAATTTAACACATCTTTGCTATCCTCTAAGAGCTTGCAGTCTGCGACACTTGTTGCAATATTTGTGATAGATAAACTTGACAATGATTGGGTATTTGCAGAGCTTACAGTACATTTTGCAAATACTTTACCCTTAACTTTAAACCCAGTTTTACATGACTCCAACACTTATGAGTTGAGGAGCACCATAGCCATTAAATTGCATGTGGTGCCTGTTTTATTAACTATGCTGTGATGTGGTTCTAGGGCAGCCTTCCAGTATGGTATTAAAATGTCAGAAGGCCGAAAGACTCGCCGCTTTAAAGAAACCAACGAGAAAGCAGAGCTAGATCGGCAGTGGAAGAAAATCAGTGCCGTGAGTACACATCTTTTAATTTTAGGAGTCTGTTAAGAGGAGTCAATTAAATATTTAAAATGTCCATGTATTTCAAATATATGTTGAGGTGCTTTAAGAAGCTTTGACTTACTACTACAATTTCTGTTGTCCATATGTCTTTTTTCCTTATTTGTGGAAAGGGGGGTGATTCAAGTAACCAAATAAGTTCCTCTTCATTTGGTCACTCAATGTATGTCAATGATCAACTATGGGAACATTCTTTAAAATGCCACCCACGTCCGTGCATTGGATTTTTCATCTAAGTACTTGAGAGTTACACACAAGCCGGAAAACAATGCAGTTGGCCACTGCAAGTTGTTTTTTTTTCACATAGTGCTTCAAAACGCTGATATGGTTCCCCTAATCATGTGACTGAAGGTATCGGGCTCGTCACTAAATTAAATGCCTTAATGCACTTAAGAATGACCAGCAGAAAAGCAGAGAAAGTTTATATAAACAAAGGGGTTGTGTGGGAGGGCAGCGAAGTCTCAAAGAACTGAGGCATTCAGGGCAACTTTGTTTAAAATCTAGTTGGTGTTGAGTGCCACAACACCAACTCACTCTGTTATGCAGTAGCAGCAAATATTCCACTTCCAAAGGTGCTTTGCCCATCATTTGCGTTTGAGTGAGGTTTTGCTTTAAAAGAAAAACAGTTACACTGCATCGGTACTACTTTGTAGTCTGCTTAAGTAATGACTAAAAAACAATTAGCATTGTTACACTATTGGCCTTTTCCAAATGTGTGGAGTAAATGGTCGCACCAAGGCAGAGCTCCGATATTCGATCAATAATATGCTTTGAGTGATCGACTGAAGGGAGACTAACATTACTTGTACTTAAAAGAAATGGTAGCAGTATTAACAGTATTTTACTTGAGTACAGCACCATATCTGTACTCTTTCTACTTTCAAGACAGCTATATCCATCTTTTCTGCACTGAAATATTGTTATTTAGGGCGGTGTACGAGTTGCACTAAATTTGGCTCACCCAGTTCATTAGTTCATAAACACTAAGTATATCTGAAATTACTTTTTGTAATGAACGTTGAACATTCCTGCTATGCTGAAAGTTGAAAAGAACTTAAATTTGAAACAAGTTTTTGGGGTGACACGCCTTGAGTGACATCTAAAACAAGTCCTATCAACTGATACTGAAGTCAATGCTAAAATTGCGTGGAAAGATTGAAATAGTTTGGCCATGAAGCGTAATTACTTGGTGACTTCTGTTGAGAAAATGACTAACAAGCCAGCAACAAATACAATTTAAACATATATCTAATCACCTAAAGATGGAACATCTAGGGTGATTGGTCATAACGTAAAAGCTAGAATTGTATACAGAATTCTATATGCTCACGGTTTCCACGTCAAGGTAATTATATTGCTTCATCACCACTGGTTGGCGCCTTCACCTCATAAATGAGCAAACAGTCGTCTGGGTTATTTAAGTTTGAAAAAGTTTATCAAAACTTAACATTACTACTTTATATGCCTTAAGTTTGCTAGCCATCATTGTTTTATAGGTCCATGTATTTTATTATCTAAATATATCCAAAAATAAAGTTGAGTTGTTGATGTCATTATGTATAAAGAACAGGATATCACACTGCTCTGTGTGTGTGTGTGTGTGTGTGTGTGTGAGTGCGTGCGTGTTTGTGTGTACATATCAACACAGCTGAGTGTGGGGATGGGGTATGGATGGTAAGGATGGATGATTGAGGTCTTTCATTTGTTAATTACTAGCAGTTTCACTTTCTGTGGTTTCGGTGCTGGAGGTTGCATTATCAGGATCTAATTTCTAAGACTATTGTTAGTGTTTTTTATTTGTCGATACACAGATAAGATAGAGATTAGGGAAGCATATTGTAATGTGCTGTGTTGTGATGAATCTTTATTGGGATAAAGATTTTTGGGGAGAAAAAAAAAACGATTGAACTGAGTGCTTTTGTGTTATTTTCAATAAAATTCCATAAAGTTGTTTATTTTTTTTAAAGTCATGCATCATTTTCAGATCATTATTTTATGTTTGAAAATATTTTAATTGTATTTAAACGCGTTTATTTGGGGAAAAAACATTAAGCCTTAAAACATTAAGAACTTGGAGCAGATTGTATGACAAGCCATGGTGTTACTCACTGTGCCAGTGGCGCCATGGTGTTCATTATAGAAATACTGTTTAAAAAGTTGCTTTAAGCAATACACAGGTAGCAAAACATCTTTCTGTTTGTTAACACGTTGTTTAACACAATGTAATTAAACATTACCACTTGATTTGTTGAAAAATTTACGCTTTTATCATTAAAATCGTTTACAGTTTGTGGTGAGGAATTCTGTATCTTTGTGCCATCTGGCAGCCAACTATGTGCTCTGAGCCCTTTGTATAACATAAAGAGAGAACCATTTAAGGTTTAAAAATAGAGTGTGTAGTCTTCAGGCGTAGTTCTTAATTTTGTAGCATTTTAAGAGTATACAAAAACGTGAGACTGGAAGATGCCGGTCTGATATTTTGAGAATTTTCTGATTAAATGTTTGAAATCCTTACTTTGTAAGGAAATACTTTCTACAAATGTGTAATTCTAGAGCATAATAATTTTAAAACTATCTTTAAAGCAGAGTCTGCAGTTAGTATAAGCTTTGAATTTAACTGTGTATATAATTATTTATTTTTTTAGTGTATAACAAAAACAGATAGTTACAGTAGAAACTATTTTTGGTGATGCAGTGCAAGAGGGGAGGGCTGAGCCTATTATTTTAGGTTAAAAAAAATATATATTTTTATTCAAACAAATCAGTGAAAAACTATGTATATTGACTGAAACCATAAACTCAGTAAACAAACAAAACACACCAAATACTGATAAAACTTAAATAACAAAACTGACAGATCCACATGTCAAGCACTCTAAATGACTTGACACAAAATCATAGCGACAGCCATTGAAGAGGGGCACACTGCTGCCATACCAGAGTTGGCCGAAGTCGGGAAGAGATGGTTTTTATAGTAACCTGCCGCATGGTGATTGGTCGCCAGCAGTGTGCTTCTTCTGAGCCGATGAAACTGGCTAATGCTACACCACCACATGGTTAATTTTTCATTGCTAAAATCTGTTTTATTTTTTCATTTAGCAATCCCCACTGATTGTAAGAACCCAAACAAAATAAATACAAATCTATGCAGGCATTCCTCCATTATCAAAGTCCTGAATTGTGTTTTGCTCAATCTCTGCAGATCATTGAGAAGAGAAAGAAGATGGAGGCAGATGGGTGAGTAAGACTGCCCTCATGTGTTTAAGTTGCCTCTTTGTTAGAGAATCCATGTTTATGCCATTAATGGGTGAAAACTTTAAGATCGTCATTCTCAAGCCAACATAACGTTTGCTACCCAAACTTTAAAATCTAGTTTAATGTGTTCTATTTTTTTCCTCCTCTGCATTTAGGTCACATAAGTATTATTTAATTTCAGGAGACCTGGGTCATTCAACTAATGAAATGCTAACAATATATTTAACAGATTTAATAGTTTAAAAGTTTATCCACATAAAACAGCCATTCTTCTGATGGGGATTTTCATCAGTACTCATGAAAGTACTAGACATTCGGAAAACATACGCTTTAAAGATAGACTTAAGTTATCAAATTTTTGTGTTTTTTTTTTTTTACTGTTTTTTTTTTCACAAATACAAATAATCTATTTACAAATACAAATAAACCAGAGTGTGAGGTGAATGAATAATGCGCTAATAATTGTTAAGAGTCTTTTAGTGTCCAGAAAAGCACTATATAAATTGAAGGCCTTATTTTTATGATTATTATTATTATTATTATTATTACTATTATTATTATAAAAATCTCCAGACCACTAGGTGACAGGGTTGTATATTGACAAGAGCCTCACGATATGATACATACCACGATACATGGCTCATGATACACTATATTATGATATATTGTGATACAATAAATATTGTGATATATAGTATAGTTTTTATTAGTATATGTGTCACATTATATTGACAACTTGATAGTCAGCAGACAAATTCAAATTCCAATTTGTTTTGTATCCATTACAATTCATTAGAACTGCACAGTATTATAAAACAGAGAACACACTGAAATATAGTAAGTGCATATTGTTATTAAGCAAATTAAAATGTATGTGCTGCCACTGAAGTAAAAGAAATTAAATCAACAATTTATAAAGGCACTTTTATGTTTTCTGCCATGCTCACTCTTGCTTACTTCTGATACCGTACAATCTAGATTACCAAGTGTAGTCCAAATATTTCTAAACATTGGGAATAAATAACCTCATGACCTTCTGACCAGTTTGCAGAGTTCACACTAAAAATAGTTTGAAAGATAGACATTTAGCTAAGAAGAATAATAACTAGATTTTAAAGTTCAGTAACCAAACGTTGATGTTTGTATGACAACTTCAGTAAAAAAAAGCTGGTAAGTTTTAATTGTAAGTTGTTAAAATCTCTTCTGGTTATGTTCAAGGTAACAAAAAAACAACCTCTGCACCTGTATATCACTTCGTTCATATTTGACTTTGACATTTCTTTTACAAAATGGGCATGGTTGAATTGATCTATACAAATGCATGATGTCATGTTAAATTCCCTCTCCACCAGGGTCATGATCAAACAAATTATATAGTAGTAATAATAACAACAACAACTATATAATAATAAATCCTGATAAATATCAATTATTTGTGATCCTTCGTTTCCAAGATATTTAACTATGAAGTTTATTTGGGAGAATGGGTGTTGCCTAATTGATTAATGTAAACTTCACCCTGTTACATTCCACTCTTCCCCAGGGTTAAAATAAAACAACCGCCGCACCTGTATGTCACACTGTTTTTGAGATATTTGACTTCGAAGTTTTTTTGTAAAGTTTACTTTAAACTTTCTGCAGCAGGATGGGCCTGGCTTAACATAAATATGCAAATTCACGAGCTTTGATAAACTGGTGAGTTTATTAAGCGTTTTATAAAGCCTGCATGACTTTTACAAGGGGACTCCTAATGATCGATGATCAGCAAGGCCTTCTTATTGATTTTTAATGACCATTATAAATTAATTACAATTTCATTATAGAAGTCACAGCATTTCTCACACAACTAACCCACTGCATCAATCCCTATCTTCTAGTCTATAAAGGTTTGGTTAAACGACTCTTGTGTGTGAGAGGGCTGAGAGCAGACAGCAGCTGACTCCCAATCAGCAATCCCTTGCCTTGATTATTCAAGCCAACTAAATAAAATTAAAAGCTAGATCAGTATGTTTGCTTTCCCAAGCCAACATAATAATCTGGGCCTGTTGATGCTTAGCATTGTGTAATCATTGTCATTACAATATTACCTTTAACTGATCACCTTTTGAAAGTTTTACATAATGTTTAAAGTTTTACTTGTTTACATAATGTTGACATCAGCTTATCTTGTTAATGTTTTATTGATAGTTTGCCTTGCGCAAAATTAAATAAGGAATTAAGGGGCCAAACTGACAAGCCCTACACTCAAATCAACTACATTTGTTTTTTTTATAATCCATTAATGAGTAGAATTATTTTATGTGAATTTGGAGAATACTGTGATTATTTTCTTTTCATCCGTGCAGTTAAAATCCAAGCAATATGACCTATATTGCTGTTTTATATCATCTTAATTCTGCTCAAAAAGAATACTGTTGTACATTTTTTCACCTCATTTATAGAAGTTTTGTATTTCCTTTGGTTTTAAATGACAACTTTCAACTTCTGATTACAAAAACTTTGTGTTTGTCATCTGCTATGAAAGGCAGTTCAAGAGCTCTCTTTTGTTTTCTCTTGTGCAGGGTGGATGCAAAACGACCAAAATATTAAACCTGGACAGATGGAAATTTCTCTTATTGCAGTCCTCTGATTATCAGCGATTGAGAGGATTGATTTAAACGTTTGTAGAGAGAGAAGTTTGATTGAACTACATGTTTTATTTGTAATATCTCTGTTGTTATTGCTCATTTTAGTTTCATTTTGTTTTCCACTTCACTGCAGATTTCAGCGTTTCTGGAATCCATATAAACCTGGGCTCTTATGTAATCTCATGTGTTTCTTTTTGGATAAATTGTGTTCATTTTGGAAAAAAATTTTTTTTGAAAAGTAATAGTGCTTGTGAATGTTAGTAATTATTTGGTTTGGTGTTGTTACTCATGCATGCATCTTAAACACTGCTATGAGAAATAATAAAGCACAAGAAATAACATCTTATGACACATTACAACTATAACTGTTTATTTCCTCTTAATAAATAGATTGTTCAGACTGGCCCCTTTCTTTAAGTATGTTATGAAAAGCATTATTATGTCTGTGTGCCCAACAATATACCCAATTATATACTTTCTCAGCTGTAAGATCAGTAAACTGACCTGACTTGGAGTGGTAAAGTTTAAATGCTGTGAAGTGTCCAGACAAAATTCAGACCAATGGGATTTAACACAGACTGATTTATTTTTTGTTTTATTAATAAAAGATTATCTAATTTTTAACCCTGTCTAGATTCATCAAACGTTAATGTTGTTTCATAACAGGTTCTTCCTAAACATCCACCTATGCGATTTGTTTAGTGTTGTAGTTAGATTTTATTTTGGCCGTATCATGGGATGTCTTTGTTGATGAATTTCTATGAAGCTGTGTAAAGACTACAGGACAAATGTTTTAGAATAGACTCATTTACGATCAAAATTGAAGAGCATCAAATGGCAGCTGTCAACTTTCCCTCTGGGCATATAACAGGAAGTGCTTGAAGTTGTAGTTCCTAGAACGAGCACATGAGGCTGGCCCTGGGTTGGTGATGGCCATATAAAAACCTGTCATATTTACATCTGAAATAAACATATCTAATGTCACCTCACACCATTTCATAAACTCCCATCACTAATTTTGACCTACACAACTGAGAGTGACATTTTATTACTGTTTTGCTAAAATTATATTATATTTAGCATAATGAAGTGTGATATATCACTTATAACATCAAATATAAATTATTCTAAAATATCACTGTCGTGATACATCTAAGTACAAGAAGGGTCATCGCCTCAACATAGAAACAGGCTCTTGAGTTAGAAATCAGAGGAACAGCAAAGCAGTGATTTATTTTGATAAAAATCCAAATAAGCCTAAACAAACAACATTTATTCCTGCTCATGCATATCCAAAATGGGCATCGAACCACTTGTTGCCTTTAAGTGGCTTGACTGGCAAGATTCTTGGATGCATCTTTTAAAGTGGTTTCAGAAATGGCATTATCCTTATAAAAATGGTTTAGACGGTATTCTCTAAAGAATTTTTTATGTCTATTCCGTAAAAAAATTAATTTCAATTAATGCATCTATTAGAGAGAGACCACAGCAGCATAACACCAGAAAGTAAAATATACACAAGTAAAAACAATTGCAAATATTAGTAAAAGAGAACTAGACACACACATCTATAGTAAAATGAATCGGCTGTAAAAGGTGAAAGCACTGATGTTATCGTTCTATACTGATTTACATAAAAATCACAGCTTGGGTTTGTTTCATAGCTTAACAATGAGTCAGCCCTTCTTGCTGTATCAATATGTGCCATTGCGAAAGGAAGGATTAGTTACTATTCACGTGTGTTCATGTTAAATAAGCAAAAAGCAAAATAAGATAAATGTGAAACTAAATCTTGGTTTAATAAATGTAAAAATGCACTTCATTTATTAACAGAATGCTGAATAACGAAAACTAAACACTATTGCATTAACCAATGATGATTCTAAGGGACTTTGATGCGGCTTTGTATTAGCCATAACCATTAACTTCAGATTTCACCTGTGCCTAGATGCAGTAAAATGCTATTTTATATGAAACAAACAACATGAAAACATTTTTACATGTTGGCTTCACTCAGCTGACTTAATGAAGTCATATTGAAAAATTATTTGTTATGTTTATCATCAAAATTTTGCCAGAAGGATATAAGTATTATTGTAATTTGTATTTATGTTTAAATATTGATTTTTTTTGCAAACGATTTAATTCACATATGCCTGAATACTTTTGTGTGTGTGCATGCGTGTGTAATATACACATACATGCATATGTTATATTTATTAGAGGAGGGCATAGATAATTTTTTTTTAATCTAGATTAATTTAGATTACAAGCGTCACGGTGGCGCAGTGGGTAGCACGGTCGTCTCACAGCAAGAAGGCCGCTGGTTCTAGGCTCGGCTGGGGCAGGTGGCATTTCTGTGTGGAGTTTGCATGTTCTCCCCGTGATCGCGTGGGTTTTCTCCGGGTGCTCCGGTTTCCCCACAAGTCCAAAGACACACGTTTTTTCCCAGCAATGGGTTGCGGCTGGAAGGGCATCCGCCGCGTAAAACATATGCCAGTTGGCGGTTCATTCCGCTGTGGTGACCCCGAAAGGGAAGAAAGCTGACATGAAGATGAATGAATGAATGAATGAATAATTTAGATTACAATGCCTCATTTGAATTCTGCCAAAGGCATTTGGAATATGTGTCCAAAATAACAACTTGCTATTTTAAACAGTTAAGCAAGACAGTATAAGTAATTTATTTTTATCTGTTAATGAGAGCTCGAGGAAACTCCAAGTTAACTTTACATAAAGTTTTTATATGTAAATATTGATGAATTTACTGTTCATTTAAGTGTTTTTAATTATATTGATACTATGTTGGGAACATTGCATATCAAATGTAAAGGGATATACATTTTTATATGAAATGGGCAAAAATATTTTATTTTATATGTCCATCAGGCTTTACTACAATGCACACAATATCCTATAATAAATAATGAATGATAAGAAAAGAGTTACATTTAATCATAAATAAAACTATTAACTATGTGAAAACTTTAAACAAAGCAAAAACGTGTTTAATCATGAATTGTATTAGGTTATTTGTGGAGCTTGCTCGATACAAAATCGAGTCCTTCATTGTATGCACTCAGCTAATGTGCTATTTCTTTGATTGAAATGAAGCCAAATTTCACTTCTTTTTCAATTGCTGCTCATTTTATTAACTTTTCTGAGTATTTTATCACCTCAAACTGAAAACATACAAAAAATTGTAATTACTAAATCAATACTAAACACTGTATTCACAAAAAAGCTTTCTAAACATAAATAAAGCACTATCATACTTCAAACACCTCTGCTTGAAATCCAGATTAAAGCAGAAAGTTAAATCCATTTAATAGCTAACGTTAGGGGAGTATCTTTAAGCTCTAATATACAAAAAATGTGATCTTTATAAATCTAAAAAAACAGAAAAAGTATTACATGCAAAAAAAACTAAACATCCTTTCAAAAGAGAGAGAGAGAGAGAGAGAGAGAGAGAGAGAGAGAGAGAGAGAGAGAGAGGAGCGAAAGAGAAAGACAGCTCTTTCACGCAATACAAAGAGCCGGCTAAAGGATCCATTTCGTTCGTGACTGACACTTCACTAAAACCCAGTGACCGACTATAAAAATAGATTAACAGTGATAATTTCAATAACAGTATATAAAAAAAGACAAGGCAGGAGATGTTTAGTCTGAAGCCACTTCCAGAGCTTAGCACTCAGCTCATGGAACTTATTATTATTATTTTCATTATTAGGTCAGAAAATGCTTTATTCCTTTTTAATACAAGCGGAATGCATTTCTAGAATTCTCTGTGTATTTCTCAGATTTAATCATCCCCGGGACTCTCAATTTCATTTTGCCCATCAAGGCCTGTTAAGGCTGTTAATACATCTTCCAGTAACATTATAAGTAAAGGAGAGTTAAAACAGAGAGTGAAATGTAAAGGGAAGCTCAATCTTAATTAGTGTTTTAACATGTTTCAATATTTGTTCATCAGTTCTTTTAGAATTAAGCACTTTAGACCTAGTGTAGCATAGCTCAATAACTACTAGTATAATAAATATAGTTTATACATTTTTGTGTTTAAAAGCTTGACTCCCCTATAGCAAACAAAATAGTGACATTATTTAACAACTATGCTCTAGTAGTTTTTCTGGTGAAAATCACATCATTATTTTTATCATTCTGTCACTGGTGAGAAAATGTTGCTTGTTAAATCCAATTAAATTACCTTTACTAAGCTACTTTAAAACCATTATCGCGAGATCAGAAGAATGGCACATAAATGCACAGGTAAAACACCAAAAAAGTGTGTGTCAAGAGGTGATATCTAATATAAACGAGTGTTTAATGTGCAAACTGCAATACAATCACATAGAAGTATTAGAAGGTTCTGAGTCACAAAGAAGCTCTCTCCATCTGATGAGAATCTTTTTATAAAGCTGTGATCATCACTCCTTCCACCTCCACATGAGTCTGAAAAATATTAGAAACATAGTCAAATAAAATGCCTCAGTGAAATGTTTTTTTTTGTTTTGTTTTAAAATACAGACAATGATAAAGAAGGAATTGTAACACAAAAAATATGGCACAAAAATATATATATTTTTAATCTATCTGAAACTATGATTCACATACAATACATTTTAATAAAATTGACCTCAGAGATCAGAGCAGTGCCGAACGTGATCGAGTTGAGATCTGGGAAAGCTGTCTCTAGGACGCTTCAAAGCCAGAAGTGAAAGTCTGTATTTCTCCCTCTTTCCTCTGTTTCTCCAGTTGTTTTCACTTGCTACACTTTCACTAGCTACGCTTGTTAGCTTGTGAATTCACGTGGGGTTGCTTAACTCACACTCAATTGTACAATGCATTCATCAAATAGCTGTCTGGACAAAAGTAGCACAGAGTGAGTGCTTTCAGTCTCTTTCTCAGTCTGTGCTCCATCTTATACACTGAAAATCGATTAAAACATTCTTAAAACACTTCCTTAAAAGAAAACTTTCCTTTGGAACACGGTCAGTGCATGCGCACTGAATGTCAATCATGTTGTTCCTTCACAAATCATGCTCCTTCAGACACACACAATGTGAGCAAACAATGTCATAACTACATTTGGATTTAAAATCACTTCAAAGAAGTGGAAACAAGGAAAACTATCTGTGAAATGTCTGGACCAATGTCTAATTATATCCCTCACCTGCAGCACATCACAAAGAGAAGTAAGTTAAGATAAACCTTGGAGCTAACTCTAGCATGATTATAATTTTTTGTCACTCTTTTAATGTTATAAGAATACATATTAAAGATATATATTAGTTTTACACATCCCTTCAGATTATGTTCCTTGAAATGTCTTTAAAAATGAGTTAGGTAACTAATAAATGTGAGGCTAATAGTTCAGTTTAAAGGTGAATGATCATCACACCTTTTTTAGTATATTTGATTACAAATTCAAGATCAAATCAAAGTTTTAGTAATGTTTTAACATCCGTTACAAACCTTGATAATTAAAAGTTAAGAAGAAAATATGTTAAAACTTAAAAAAATACATCTAAAATGTAAAAAAAACTGATGATGAATCAATATTTCAATACGCATTTGTATAAAATGCCTTAATGTTCAAATCTTTGAAGATTTTGATGCAATATTTAAATTATTCAAACATGTAACACAGATATAATGAAATAACAGTACTTTGATTATTTTCTATGCTAGTAAAGCGATGAGCTACCTCACTAAAGATGTAATTCAGTTGCATCAGAGTTGATCCGGTTTAGGTTGTCTACATTAAATGTCATCTATATATATATATATATATATATAGATATATCTACACTTAAAGTGGAACATATAAAACAAAAACAGAAACAGATTTATGATAAAGAAAAAATATCTCTATATAGCTCTATATTGTTAATTTTCCCCCTCAAGATCAGCCCAAAGTGTCATCTTTTAGAACATATGATCCTGTGACTGAAGAATGTTCAACTCTGAGTGTGGTTCTAGATGGAATAAGCTTTGTTTCATACATTTACATAACTGTAATAAGCAATTTCTCATTGGCAATAGAATAAAATACAGAGAAAATATTTGTGTTTCAAATCACAATATGAGCACCAGAACATTTTGACTTTAGCCTATAAAAGTTGTGTTTGGAACATGATGTTATCTGTTCTGACATACAGTGTGAAGGCATTCGCAAACTTTAAAATTACATTGTTTTGGTGTTGGTGGAGCTTGTGTGTAAAATAACTTTAAGCATTTGAAATTTGTGTTAACAGCATGAATTTTGCAACAAATGCTTGATTTAAAATTTAGACCGGTTTGGGACTCGGACTTGGACTCGGACTTGGACTCAGACTTGACTCCCATAGCATTGGACTTGGTCTTGACTCGGTCTCGACTATTCTGGACTTGGAATTGGCGGACTTGACTACAGTCCTATTACAGGTTACAAACAAACTTCTACTGCTGTACCATTGAGAGCATCCTCAAAAAATGCATCACAGTGTGGTACAGTAGCTGCACTGGGTTGGACATTCAAGTCCTTCAGAGGATGAAAAACGACCAAAAAACCATTACCATTCATTTACAAAGGCAATTACAAGGTACTCTGTCTGCAAAGAGCAAGGAGCATCATCAAAGTTCCCTCTCAACTCCAATAATGGACTTTTCACACTTCTCCGAGCAGGCAGATGCTACAGCTGTCTTGGAGGACGTACACGCAGACTAAAAAAGCTTACTAAACAACTAATTATATTGTGTTAATCAGTACTGCATATACCTTGAACAATGAGTGTAAAGTTGAATACTAATCTTATGATGTTACTGATGTAAATACAAGATCGCATGCCGTGTATAAGTAAATATTCCCAGTGTTCTAGTATAGTTTAAGAGTTCATGTAATCCACCTACTAGGGGATTACAGACACAAAAGTTATAGTTTAACTAGCTCTGTATCAACCACACGAGCGGTGAGGGTAAATACAAGTCCTCCAATTTGTCACTGTTTGGTTGAAGAAATCAAGGATGCTACCCCAGTACAGGGGTGGAAGGTGTTGGGCTATTGGGTGTGGTTGCTGTATGGTAGAGCCTTTGCCTCGAGACCTTTGACCTTGATCTTCCACCAGAACAACAAAATGTGTCTGGAGACTATCTTGTGGCCACAGTTTGAGGAAAGGTTATTAACCAACCTTTGAACCATTTTGGATTATATCAGAAGATGGACTTGCAGTTAACTTTTGACCAAACTAGGCAGAAATCCAGAGAGCTTAGTGGATAATCCATATTAACCAAATTATGCTTTTAACCAACTTTGTAGTGTTAAAATACTTTTAAGATTAATAAACTTTTTCACCTATAATTTATTTTAAGTTGTATGTTCATGTTTGGTTTCAGTATGCTCCTAAAAATCAGTTCCTAAAAAGGGGTGCAGGGTAAATTTCATTCTTTCATACGGTGTGACTTTTGGCATTCTTTAATCGACTCAAGCAGTGTTTAATGGTATTTGGGAAGCAAATATCTCTCCACAAGCATCTAAAGGGTAAAAGTCCTTTCATTGGCCAGTTACAAAGGACAGTGCCCTTTTCCTGGACACAGAGCCCTTAACCCTGGCTGCACTCCTAACTTCGCTTGCCTTTGTGCACCTTTAGTTGCTCCCCTCTTTTCTATTAAATTCAATTTTGTATGAACCGGTTTTTAAAAATTCTGTCCACACCAAACTGCAAAACCCCTACTAAAATGCTGTAAATAACAATCATCCATCCATTTTCATGTCGGCTTTTTCCCTTTCAGGGTCACCACAGCGGAATGAACCGCCAACTCCTCTGGCACATGTTTTATGCGGCGGATGCCCTTCCAGCCGCAACCCATCGCTGGGAGACATTCACACACACTCATTCACACTTTAAGACTATGGACAATCGTTCTTACTCAATTCACTTATACCGCATGTCTTTGGACTTGTGGGGAGCACTTAAATAACAAGCAATTAGATAGTAATCAACTGTTAACCAAAACTTATACCTGCCAATCAGAACTTCCAAACTTCATTTTAGTCCTTCAAAGCATATGTAAAGTAGCACACAAAGATAACATCCTTGAAAAAAAGTGCCACTATTTTCCCCAACAACTATTTCACTCTCAAAACTGTGCCTTTTATTTGCGCTTTTTTTGCCTGCTTTTTACAAAACCTATGATTTTTACATCTGCGTCGACTCCACCATTGAGGTTTTGTAAACCTACATAGCTCAGTCTATGACACACGTCTCTCCTAAGCCAAAAAAATAATCGCTACATTGTCCACACAATACGTCCTGTGCATGTGCAGAATCTCCATACTTCTTTTCTACTTCCACTTATTTTCAAGACAATCACATTTACAAAAAAAGGTTAAGACTTGTAAAAATCATATCAAAGGAAAAGTAGCGTAATAACATTTTGTAAAAAGGTTTTATGACAATGTATTGCAAATGAGTTTTATGGCAACCACAAGTTAAACTCTTATCTCTGTTTTGCTGAAAAAAGTGAAAATGTCTCGTTAGTAAGTGACCAAAGAGCAGAAACTAGTACTACGTAGATCCTAGGCATCCAATTTTGAACACAGACAAACCGTGTACCCTGTGCAGTTCAAATAGTTATAATGTACAGTGTTTGATGGTAAATGTGTGCTCACTGACAGTAAAGATGAGGGTGTGATGGAGGATCAGCTCTCGTGTCAGATGGACCAGGCTGCTGTTCATAGCCAACTCCTTGAACAGTGTCACCACAAAGATAACAGCCAGATTGTGAGCCGTCATCCGGTTTAAACCGCTATGCTTCTGCACACTGACAGATCAGAAGTTACCCACATTACACAACAACCACTTGCGCTTCAACTTAAAGTCAATCATGCAATTGTACAACCACATTTACAGAATCTAGAATAAGACTAAATAATAATCACAAGTCTATAAATGTGGTTTCATTATTGAGTTTTAAAAGAGTGTGTGCTGTTACCTGTGCAGGTGTGCACACAGAGCTGCAAGTGTTGCCTGATTGTCTGCTGGAAGCTGTTTCTGCAGGTTTCTGTAGGTCTGTAGCCTCACATCTTCAGTAGACAGCGCTTTTCACAAAAGGAATTCCTACTGTTATGTGACTGTTTTTAAAAAGTTGTGAACTGAGAAACTAAAAAGGTGTATACATGAGTACATGTAACAATGAGCACAAAGTAAACAAGACATTTAACAACTTTATATTCTTTAATTTCACCCACTAGGGAACCAGACTTACTCACAACAATACGGTTGTGTTGGGGGACATACATCTCTGTTTCCTATTCGGGGAACCAGGGTTCAACTTAGGTCAAGGCTTCATTTTTAATGGACAGTCGGAGGAGGGAGTGCATTGAACCCTGTCTTGGGAGATGTGGGGAGGCTGTACTTACCACCTCAAATGCTGGCTTTAGAACTTCTGGTAATTTTATGAGTTCGCTCTGCTCATTATTGCCTAGTATCGCAAACGTGGTTAACGAGAAATGGAGAAGCGTACTAGGTGAATTGTCCAAGTGTTAGTCCGTTGTACAACCTGGACCCGGAGAATACACCTCCATCCCAAAGGTTGCATGATGTAGATGTTAGCTTTTGGTCATGTCTTATATACTAGAGATAATATGGGTAGGTGGGACCATATATTTAGTCAATTATCAGCCAAGCTCCTCCCAAACTTATGTTAATTGGATGATTAACATAATTTCATATATGCATTGTTTCTGTGGGGAACCGACGGCTAATGCCTTGAGCCAAACGGGGCAAGATTGTTAGAGAGAAGATAGCATAGATGGAACTAGCCAGAGCAACAGCTTACGAGAGTTAGCCTGCTTGGCCATCCTGTGCTTGGGATCATTAAGAGATGCAACTGGTTGCCCCTCATAGAGGGCGCACACATGGACAGTACGTAGAACTACTCCTCTTAATCTACTGCTGTGATGAGAGGAGCCAAAAAGCTGGAGAAGACTAGGACCTAGGCAATAGAACCAAGATTGGTGCTCCCTCTTCTCAGGGCAGAGCTTGGAGGTTAACTACCTGAGTTTTGAAGGGAATCGTAGGAACATATCCATGCCTGGGCTAAAGAATAACATGAGTGTCACCAGGACTGAACTGAAGCAGGTCTTGTCAACAAAGAGTGCCTGCAGATCCTGGCATTTAGGGTCCTGAATTTGTTGCATATGTGAGTGCACCTCTCTGGGAAAAGCGCCTTGAGCCGGCTGAAGGCAGCATGCAGACGTGCCAGACATGGAAGAGCAATCTGGGCGCGGGTGGTTGTGTCCACATCCCTGAATCAGAAGGCTGATTGCAGGGGAATAGGTCAAGGAAGTACTGTCATGAGGAGCAGAGTTCTATGAATCAAGGTCACTGGACCAATAAGGGTCAGTATTAGGACCTCTGCCTCATCCCCCGTGGTCTTACAAAGATGGGGTCCAAATAGACTCTATGGGGAAAACACATTAGGTGTTCTTTCTGGGTCAGCAATGCTACAGTGCTTCTTTCTCAAGAGGAGCCTGGGACAGAGCGTAACAGCCAACACTGAGCCAATTTACATACGCCGCCACCACCACCACCACCACCATGTTGTCCATGCTCCAACACGTGATGGGGACAGCATCACCTTGAGTGGTTTACCACTGTTGATAACTCCACAAGCTACTATGCTTGTGCAAATATGTAAACAAAACATTTCATAGTACAAATTTTTTGTAATAAAGACCCACAATCTCGAAATCTTGGCAGGGAAAACCAGGAATTGTCATAATAGTGGAGTAGAGGAAGCAATAGAACATGTAATACTTAAATGTAAACCATCTGAAATGGAAATGAAAGGAAAAGAAATGAGGGAAGAGATAAGGGAAATAATAACAGAACCTATAACAAGGAAAGTTAGTCACGGAGACACCTGATGTCTCCCAACAGGGAGGGTGGAGGCAGCAACAATATGTCAACTTCAACTTTAGTTGTCCTAGCGCCATGCTTGCGGTTTAACTCCAAGTTTGTTTGAGCAAATGCTGGAGTGGTCTCATATGGAATAGCAGATTATGCGCTGCTGTAGCCATATGCCCCAGAAGCTTCTTAGTGACCACTGAGTCTGTGCAGACTCTGCATGCTGCCTTCAGCAGACTCAGGGTGCTTTCCCCTAAGAGGCGCACTCTCTACACGACTTCAGCTCCATGCCCAGAAATGCTTACAGACTTATGGTAAGATCTCAACCTGGGTTAACCACAGGTGGCTCATCTGGACCACTAAGGTGAACATTGTGTGGCTCAACAAGCTTGCCACACTCTCTTCAGTGCAATTCTGTGGTCTTAAGTTTTGGGCAGCAACTCTTCTCGTGTATTACTTCAGTTCATTATCCTTGCACACCTTAAGGTTGCTATAGTATGCGTGACTGCGGCAGCTCAACCCAGCTCAGCTTCTGCAGTCAGGTCCAGAAAAAGCCAAGCTGGCAGGATGGGGTCTGAGCTGATTATGTCAGGTGACAGGATTGCTCAGGCAATGTATGTTGTAGTGAACGACTGAAGGGGAACTGTTTATTCTTTTTGGAGTAACATTATACAAAGGCTTGAATCGCATTTTCTCCTGGGAGAAATGTTTTCCAGAATGTTAAACATAGTCTCAAACTTCTCTGACGACCTCTACTGAAACCCTCTATTCCATAAAGCAAAGTTTGATTTGGACTTTAAAAGCACACTTCTTGATTTTTATTTTGTTAATTACACTGTGTTGCATAACTCGGTAATAACTGGTTTTGTTTTATCGGTTGATATTTCTCTCCCAATATACACAATCAAGTGACAATTGTTATTATTAACGCTCATCAAACCTGGCATCATTATTACAACATAAGTAGACCCTGGAGTAGCTGTAGTTGTGTCATGTTTGGTGACTCATCATACTGAAAACCTCTTTACATTCATATGGTGTATTGTGGCACACTCAGGTAAAATTAAATGTACAGTGCCTTGCAAAAGTAAATAGGCCCCCTTGAACTTTTCAACCTTTTGCCACAGTTCAGGCTTCAAACATAAAGATATGAAACTGTTTTTTTAGTGAAGAATCAATAACAAGAGTGACAAGTCATGAAGTGGAACGACATTTCTTGGATATTTCAAACTTAAAAACAAAACAAAAAACGAACAAAAAAAAAAAAACGGCATCCAAAATTATTAAGCCCCCTTAAGTTAATATTTAGTAGCGCCACATTTTGCAGTGATTACTGCTGTAAGTCGCTTGGGGTATATCTGTTTTGCACATCGAGAGACTGAAATATTTGCCCATTCCTCCTTGCAAAACAGCTCTCGCTCAGTGAGGTTGGATAAAGAGCGCTTGAGAACAGCATTTTTTAGCTCTTTACACAGACTCTCGATTGGATTCAGATCTGGACTTTGACATGGACATTCTAACATCTGGATACGTTTATTTTTGAACAATTCCATTGTAGATTTTACATTATGTTTTAGATAGTTGTCTTGTTGGAAGACAAACAGGGTTGGACTGGGACCAAAAAAAGCCCTAGCATTTTTTACCATGGGGCCCACCATGGGTATTATACGATGCAAGATGGCACACATGATGATTACTGAGGCAAAGGTTTACTGTCATTCATTTAATCAATTTTCTTAAATTTTATAGTGTGTCGCACATTAACAAAACAACTTGTAGCTAATTGTTTGACATCAGCAATGAAGTGCACTTTCTGATTGAAGTTGCCATTTCAAACTATATATTTTCGAATGATCTGATATCAAATAAAAAAGACAAGGGTGTAAACTTGTTTTTAATTGTATTAATTTATCCCTGCAGACCACCAAATGAATACAAAATATTGATCATTAGGTTTTTTTAAACAATGCATTTAAATTAATTCATAGTGAAAATAAAGTTATTTCTCTCTTTATGTACAGACATTTCATATTTCATCTTGGATATTTGGCTCCATCCATCTTCGCATCAATTTTAACCATATTCCCTGTCCCTACTGAAGCCACCACCATGTTTGACAGTGGGGATGGTGTGTTCAGGGTGATGAGCTTTTACACCAAACATAACGTTTTGCATTGTTGCCAGAAAGATCGACTTTAGTTTTACCTGACCAGAGCACCTTCTTCCAACTTTAAAGTCTCTTTTTATGGATGCCTTCCATAAAGGCCAGATTTTTGCAGTATACGACGGTCCTATGGACAGACTCTCCCCGCTTTAAACGAACCTCTGAAACTATCACCGAGAAGGCATATATATGGAGACTTGATTACACACAGGTGGATTCTATTTATCGTCATTAGTCAATTAGGTCAACATTGGATCATTCAGAGATCCTCACTGAACGAAGAAAGTTTGCTGCACTGAAAGTAAATGGGCTGAATAATTTTGCACGTACAAATTTTCAGTTTTTTATTCGTTAAAAAAGTTTGAAATATCCAATATATTTCGTTCCACTTCAAAATTGTGTCCCACTTGTTGTTTATTCTTCACCAAAATAAAATAGGTTTTATATCTTTATGTTTGAAGCCTGAAATGTGGCAAAAGTTTGAAAAGTTCAAGGGGGCTGATTACTTTCGCAAGGCGCTGTATAATAAAAGACAACGAAAGTGTCTTATGACCTTGCTTGCTTGTCAACCTGTTGCATACTTCGACAACCAAGCATTGAACATTTCAAAATCACAGTGCACTTTAACCAGACCTGCGGCTTTAAGCCAGTGGTTTGTTTGAGTCTTGGGAATGATTTCACTCTCTCTCAGGATCTGCTTCAGAGCTCCAGAGACATCTAGCACAGATAATTCATCTGTGCCCAGAACAATTTCTCGGGTGGACACTCTGAGAGCATCCACCAGTTTATTGATCTGAAGAACCACACCACAACGCCGGTAAAGACCCTCCACATGGAGCCCTGCCACACAAAAACATGTCATCATTTGTCACATGTTAAGAATTTGTGCAAATTGTAATGCCATGCTTTTTTAGTAAATAATCGTGCTAAGTTCAGGCTTTAAGAGACTTCCTGCCTCGAGTGGAGTGTATTTTGAGGTTTTAGTTACAAATTAAGGCAGATTTGTATGCCATTTGGCTCCCTAAATGAATAAAAGTCTCAGATGCAAGTACACACATTTGGCAGAATGATAAAAGGTGTTTCATTTGATCACATGTTCAGAGTGCTGTTAGCACATAAAAAGAGCATGACCTCAAGACAGGAAACAGTGAAGGCCACACAGTCAGCAAAAGCCAAACTGGCGGGATGAGGGTTTGAGCTGATTATGTCAGGTGACAGGATTGCTCGGGCAATATACGTTGTAGTGAACGACTGACGGGGAATTCTTTATTCTTTATGGAGTATCATTATACAGGGGCTTGAATCAGATCTTCTTCCAGGAGAAATGTTCTCCAGAATGTTAAACATAGCCTCAAACTTTATAAGCGCACTTCTTGATTTTATTCTGTTAATTATACTGTATTGGATAACTCTGTAATGCATGTTTTGTTTTATTGGTTGATATTTCTCTCAATCAAGTGACCATTGCTATTATCACAAGGTGCTGTGGTCCTTAAACCTGTTCTTAAACGTTTAATACCCATCAAACCTGGCATCATTATTACAGCTTGAGTAGAACCCCAAGCAACAAGTGAATTCAGTTATGGCAAAGAAGGAGCCAAGTTCAAAGCCAATGCTATCGATTTACGGCAGTTTTTGTTCTGCTATGGTCATGAGCTTTAGGTAATGACTAAAAGAGTAAGATCTCCGATACAAGAGACCAAAATTAGTTTTAGCCACAGGGTGATATGTTGCCTTATGTTGTGTTCAGACCATAAGAAACACATGGCTCATTATTGCATCATTACTCCGCCTTCTCGTTACAGATTCCATGTCGCAGTTAGTCATTGACTTAAATCGAAAATCACTCTCTAAGCACACAAAATGTGGTTTGAATGTCTTATTAGAGATTAGAAGCTCCCTAAGAGATGAGAAGCTACATCACTTGGGAGTACCTTTGAGTAAAAAGATAACAACTTGACTAAAAAAAAGTTCCTCTTGTCAGTATCTCTGTTTAGAAACCTACCATATAGTTGGATGTGCGAGATGCATCTCTTCACAGGAGCAGGCACAGACCCTGGCTGCTGAGAATGATGCCCATCTTTTGTGTCACACAATGCCCTCTGGAGCAGCTCATGCCAAGTAAAACAGCTGTGCTCTAGCTCAAACTGCATGTGAAGAGTCCTGTCACAAAACACACATCAATTCCAGTGAATAACATGCATTATATCCTAGAATACAATTATAACTATGAAAGAGGGGCCACAAATCCAGGAACATCCCATGAACAATTAATAAAAGTCTAAACTAAACTTCATTAGTCAGATCTGAATGCCATTCATCAAAAGTGAATGACACAATCGTATCTGAGTCAATAAAAAACCTGTATCCTTGAAATATTAGCAGGACATTTTTTTCATTGCTGTTCTAATTAGCAGCACTAATTAAGATTTTAACATTTTAATTTAAAGGAAGGTTGTGGTTTTGGCTTTCTAAGACTTTTGTTCTGGAAGTTTTCTTGTTTTGGACCCATACCAGAGTTTTATAAATAAAATTATGCACGTTTGGAGCAAATGGATTATATTTAACTTTGTTTACGAATGAGGATCAAAATATTTTAGCACTTCCTTTTGGATTAATTTTGGACATGTCAAATGTGAACACTGATTGATATCTGGTATCTACTGAAGGAATAACTTTTTGGAATTGAGTCAACAGTGATGCAGTCTATGTTTGTCGGATGTTTTGAAAATACATGCGATTAAGTGCATTATGGCTTTATTTTCCTTTGACACAATTTATGTTTTATTAACATTTGGTTTTGCAAAAAGAAAAAAAACAGTTTGTTACTAAATTAAAACAGAGGGAGGAAAAGTAAATTCAGACCATTTTTGTCACATCTACAATGGATTTATCAAGTTTAATCTGGGATAGGGGTTTTAATTAAATAAATGAATGGATTGATTGATTGATTGATTGATTAATTTGTAATTTTTTTTTAATTATATAAAATTATTACATATTAATAAAAATGAAAGATGCTGACCTTTCTGCCAACTCCAGCTGGATACAGTTCTGAGTACTGTCATGATCTACAAAAAAAGGCAGAAAATCACAAATTGAATCTGTTGTAATGCTGCAATGCTGTTCTTCGTGGAAATTACTTACAACATCGTGTCTGAGCATCCAGTTTCATTGTTTGTGTGTGAGGCTGCCGCTGGGTTGAATGGATATTTATCTTTGTATCCTGAAGGCTACACCAGACCTCCATGCACTGAAGGGCATTCCCCTCACGAATGGAGACTCTGGAGACTGCGGAAACTCCCTGAAGATCAAACACTGACATTGCACCAGCCAGCACAACCTACAGACACATAAAACAGATACGTTATTGCTAAGGATGAGAATAATAGAGCCTGGGTAGCAAAAAATACTTTCAACAAAAAAATGAATCCATTGCCCAAAATTGACATTTCACTTCTGTGAAACAACGTTCTTTGTTAAACACAGCTCTGCTAACCACGACAGCCAACGCTCACCCAAATCTAACTTAAACCAGATTTTACCTGGTGCCTCCTGTAGTAGCAGAAAACAGCCCTGTCCTCTCATTTAAGTCTCAAAAAAGGTGTACTTTTTTGTCCAATGTTTCAGATTTATGAAAACATAACATCAAATGAAAGTTTGATTATCCCTATGCAAACTATTCATGGTGTGTAAGCAAACTGCTACTGATGTTCTGAGTGTAACTGCTCTGCTGCTGTTCGGACATACTTTTCTATGTTCTCACTTTTTTTTCTGTTTTTAAATGTGTACACTATTTTGACTACTCTATTTCTAATGCTCTGAATGCAAAACCTGAAAGCTCTGAAAAAAACCCTGAAAAGTTTGGATAAACAGAAACGGGATTCTATCAGCAGCTCGCATTCCTCGGGACACAGATGAGGGAATATACCACTTCTTCAATCACTTCTTCAACAAACTGAAGTTTTGGAGACATGGCTATAAGTGCTTCGTTCTCAAAAAACTGTGGCTTCACTGTTAGGTCTGTTTCTCGGACTCGTCTGCTCGTTAAGCTTGTTTCCCTCTCCTCCTGTTGTCACCTGTTTGTGTCGCTCCCGTTAATTGATCATCAGCCGCGGCTGATCTCGTTCACTCATTACTCGGGGTTTTAAGGACCTTGTCTGCCTTCTCTCGCTGTGAGTTATTGATCTTCATTCTCAGCGTGCTGGCCGATCGTGCTCTCTTCCCTACATGTCGTGTTGTCGTGTCTTCCTATCTCCTCTGTCTGGATCACTGTGTTCCTTTAGCTGCCCAACCTACAGTGAGGATCTCCAGTGATTCGACCCAGACCACCTGAGCGCTCCAGCCATCCCTCTACGAGCCGGCGAGCTCACCTCTCATTCAAAGGGAGACCAAACCTGGCACTTTCTCTGCTGGCGGGAGCGGACCCTGATTGACTCTCTTCCTTTTTATAAATAAATAAGAATTTTTTGAAAAACAATAGGGTTCTTGCACCACTGGTGTCCGAGCCCTAAATATAGCTGCAAGCAACAATCAACCAGGGTTCAAGCAATAAAGCTGGTCATCGTAGCTCAAATGTCAAATGAAGCCATAATTCTGCTAGTTTCTTGATCCTGATATTCCTGAGTTGGGTGCAGGTAGCTCATTTCGTTACAGAGACCGATTTTTGAGTCGAACATTTTGTTGTTTCCACTTAAGGTTGAGGCAAAAGTATTAAATAAATATTGATCTTTGGTGTCCAATGAATTATCGTGCATTGGTTTTGTTCCGATTAGGCGAAAAACCTAGGACAAGTTCGCTAAAGTAGGCTTTGTTCATTCTGCCCACTAGCGCAAAAACAAAGTGTTGTACAGAAATCTTTTGGGAAAAGCAGAAAGTTTCTTATTGACCCAAGGATTTCAAATCTGTATGTATATATATAAACATTTGAAAAGGAAATGTAATGCGCTTCTTTGAGTTTGCCTTTGAAAGAAGTCTCTTATGTACATTTTTTTTACATTGTACCACTTGGAAGCTCCGTTTAACGAAACAGAAATGTAAATGTTAATGCAAACTAAATGCTAATCGAACTCTTAAATTCCTGAGGCAAATCTGACGAGTGGCGCGAGTTCCGTCTACATGTTCACGTCGCTCAAACCACGTGACAGTGGAAACAGCCAATCACGCGTTAACAGTAACTGTCAGCAACCAATAAGGGAATGAGTTTCAACTTTAATTTCTGTTAAAGATTTCTAAGAGCCAGAGTGTTTGATATTCAAACCAAGATCAGTGCAGCTCTCGTATGCAGGTCTCTGCAGCAGCATCAACACTCATGTTGTTAGGGGAGTAAAAACTGGAGGGAACATATACTGCCTTTTCAAAAAATGCAAGGTACATGTCCTCCCTGTCCCCGCCCCCAAACTACACCCGTGGTTGTTCAGATATATTCTTTGTGCTCCTTAAAGCAAAAAGTAATAACTGGTGATTTGTTGGTGATTTTTAAATTCTTCTCTAAATCTCTAGTGGAGTGTGATTAACATTATGGAGCATTAGCGTTGTTGGTGAAAAAATGTAAAACATTAGCCGGTGGCTTGTTTTGACAATATAAGCTGCTGATTGGGTATATTTGAGGAGTATAGTTAGCTATACTTTTAATGAAGTCTATAATAGTTGTTTTATTTAATGAAAGCACTTGCTTTTTTTTTAACTACCAGGACACCTGTGCTGCTAAGACCGAGGTCAGAGACAGCTGAAACCGAGGTGATAACAAGACAATAGAGTTGAGACCATGACTGGACAGAGGCCGCGATCGTTGGTTCTGTGACAAGACCGAGACCATAGAAAATGGGTCTCGAAACAGATGTATAGAACTACTATCTACACCACTGCTGATGTAAAAATGACTATATATTTGATACAAAATTTCTGTTCATGGACTTTTGTAAAAAGGTTTAATGAAATAAATATCGTCTTACTTTCATTATATGCCACATGTGGTCTAAAAGCGCTGGCCTCTCATCTGCAAAACAGGTCAATCGATCGCTCAGCGTCAAGACCTCAAACTCATGTCTCTCCCTAGAATCATCAACAAAAAAACAACATAAATCTCCATTAAACATATCAATAACAAATGATCATTAAGCAAATCATCATAAAACGCATGAGTATCTAACTGTAAATTCCATCAGAAATGAGCTATTGTTCAGTACATTAGGCCACAGACATACACTTTATAGCAGAGGTCATAAAAAAAAATCACGAAATAAATAAAAAAAAAGTCATAATGTATGCCTCAGTCTTTACCCAGCAGAGCAGTCAAACACTGAAATGACCTCAGTTAAGTCCAGTACATCACAAGCTGCAGCTTCGTTCTCCTGAGAGAACAAGAAACGCTCCTCATCCAGCTTCCCATGCAGCTCCTCTGAGAAAAAAAAAGTTAAAAAGCAACATCTGCATAAAAACAAGCGCCAAAAATAATTTGAAAAAAAAAAAAAACCCTCTAAAGCCATCAGATTTTTGAGCTGACGAGAGATATCAACAATCTTCTGTAACCTATGCGAGGTGTCACACAGCGGGTAAATACATTTTTCTCAATCGTACAGCTACACTTAGGGCACTTTCAGACTGTGAACATCTAGTTGGTTTTGTTTCAGAGAACGGTTGCTCCCCCTCCCTAATTCTCTGCAGTTTTATGTTCATACAGTAACTTCTAATCTGTTTCAGAGATGCTTACGTAGCTACGTCACCGGAATCACATAATAGACATCTTGCGTCATCAGTACGTGGACAGTTGGCCACAAAAATTTGCACCATTGAATGGACACTGTTTTGCAGATGTTCTTACCACAGCCTTCATATTTGCACATTTACTGTGCAGTTTATAAGATGAAAACCCACCATATTGCTATTGTTTGCTGTATACTGAAAAACAAGTCTGTTATTAGGTCATCACAAGCACATGGCACTTCTTTAAGTCATATGTCCCGCTTATCTGTTTAAACCCTTTCTGAAACAACCTCAGGAAGCGGTTTTGGTAACGGATACCTGAAAACAAAAAGACTGCTTCACACTCAATGAAACGAATCAACCATTATCGGAAACAAGTGTTAGAATATGAACGCTCTTATAGTTTCCCATCAGATAAACATGACACTCTCTTTTCCCAGAAATCCAGATAATTAAAAAAAAAATCAGATTAGGACCTCAGGATTCTTGAAGTGTTACTATCAAAGTGTACCAAACCTATCAAATGTATAGTCTACATTCTGTGGGTGTGACCTCAGAGTCTGAGACTAATTTGGGGTTGTTATGTCACAATTTTGTGCAAAAAAATTCATTTTGAATTAACTATTATTAAAATATTTGTATTCTTGCAAAAAAAAACATTTTGAGCAAGCAAAATTAGCATGTGCACGGATGGTCTTGATTGCTTTCGTAACAATGCACTCATTAACAAACTCGAAACAAACCACGGTTACAATTCCAGCCAATGAGAGAAAGGCCTATATTTTGATAGGCTGGTTTTTAAATGAAATGAAAAAAAAAATGTAGAGCAGGTTTGACTTAATCTTAAACTTACACAACAAAACCTGAGAATACTAAATAAAAAAGTTGAATATGTAAACAATTAATTGAAAACCATAAAACAGTATCAATCACACTTTCGAGCCAAAGCCTTCATTTAATCATCATCATCCTCATCATCATCATCATAAATCTCACAATCGTTCTTCTCAAAACTTTCCCCAGACTTTAATAATTGAGACTGTCAATTACGGATTTTCACCATTTGTTTTTTTATTTTATAGCGTGAGTGTGTAGCGAGGTCATGCTCTCACCCATCATTTCTTCTGAACGGTTGATCTGTTCAAAAGCTGGAGCATCTGAAAATAAAAGGATTTCAAACTAATTATCTAATTTCTTATATTATAGCCAATAGGAAGTTCTAAACTAAAGACTTTTTCAAATTATTTATAAGCAAACGTTTGTATAACTAAAATAATAAAGAAACATTTTCCAAAAGCATCTTTCAAAAGCAACTCTCGATGCTATGTGAAAGCACTATTGAGAACCAATTTTTTTGTTTCACTGGTTGAAGTATGTGTCTGTATTTGGAATGCAAATATAAAGCAGAAAGTGAGAATAAATCAGGGTATCTAGGGTTGGAAGCTGATTTTAATAGATTGTGTAGTTGCACCATGAGAGAGACTTTCCCTATACGAGGATCTGCAAAATTTCTGTTTGAGTGTTTGATTAAAGGGAAATGCCGTTTGGGGCACGAGTGAGTATGTGAGCATTTGAAGCCTTTGATCAAAGAGTAAATTCATGTTCTTTACCAGAAAGTCGCGAGCAGGACTGCGTGTTGAATCAGAGTGCTCTCACGTCCACTTCACAAGAATTATATCCGCTTCTTGTGACTGGGCAGAGGAGAATTCTTTTTTCTTGCTTCTAAAAGGTGAGATAGAGAATGTTTCCTCTGAGCGCTACTCGCTATATAAAGCCAGATCGGTGAAATACAATTACGTCCTGTGATGACCAAGCACTCAAAGTTAGATGACAGGTTTGTGTGGGTTGGTCTCTCACTCTTTTCCTTCTTAAGCTGTGCTGTTTTCCATGTGTTGTCCGTTCAACATCAATTTATTCGACTATTGTTGACAAAAAAAGCACATGATTATTATGAATCCCCAGATTGAAGACAGTTTTGCGAGCATTCTCTCTCCTGGGAACTCATCATTCATGAAAAAGATAATAATAAAAAAATAAAGACTACTATCCCCTCCAAGCTATGTGGATCTTCACTGAATGGGAACGCTTGGAAGGTGCAGTTGTCACATGTTGAATCCATTCTAAACACCCTATGGAAAATCAGGCTAGGTGACAATTTGTTACTTTCATAGTGTTCTAGATCTAATGGCAGCTTCATCCATGGTGATACCTTTGGGCCTTCTGCACATTACATCTTTTCAGTTGTAGCTAAGAGCTATGGTATTTCATCCTAGGGCTAATCACAAAAAGACAAGGGTTATGCGGCTGGGGCTTCATACCCTTTCTATGTGGTCAGACCCCGGGTTCTGACTTTGAGTCAGTGTTATCATCGCAAGATGCTGATGACAGACAGACAGATCATCTTCTCGCATGGTACATCAGTTGCCTGGAATTGGCCCTTAAATACGTCCTACAGCAGCTGAGGCTACTATGTCCTTTTGCGGATGGACAATACTGCAGTAGTTTCTTACATGAACCGCTATGGCGACCTGTGCTCACGCTGCTTGATCAAGCTAGCACACCAGGTTCTGCTTTGGGCACAGGGTAAGTTCCTGTGCCTTATGGCCATTTATATTAAGGGTCATACGACTCTAGACTTAATCCAGAGAATCTGTGACTAATGGGGAAAGGAAATTCCACCCCGAACTAGTCAGTCAAATCTGGGAGAGATGTATGTAGCAGAGATGGACCTCTTTGCCTTGCTTGAGTCAGCTCAATCTCTCTTTTACTTCTCTCTGAATTGAACAGCTCCCATAGAACTGGATGCGATGGCCCATACGTGGCCCGGGCTATGTCTTTATGCATTTCCTCCATTTGCCCTGCTCCAGGGTGTCTTAGTGAAGGCTCGTCAACAAGAGTTGCGCCTCTTTTTGATACCGCCTTTTGCCTGACCTGTGTGGTTCTCAGATCTAATATTTCTCCTTAACTGCTCACCATGGGTGATTTCAGTGAGGATGGATGTTCTGTCCCAGGCATGGGGGTCTTTCATCTCGGCTTGAACTCTGGGACCTTCTTGTCTGGCCCCAGAGGGAGATCAATTAAGAGATGCTGGTCTTTTAGGCTTTTCTAAATGATGAGGTTCCCATTGGAGAGCATGCTTTACTTGTTCGCTTATTCATGAAGGTCCACCACTAGAGCAACAGTCACATCTTGGAACTTGGCTGTAGTGCTTGAAGGTCTGATTGATACCCCTTTCAAAAAACTAGAAAGGAGTCAGCATCTTAAGATGTTTTTTTCTGATGGCCTTTACTTCTCTGAGTAGAACTGTGGATTTGCAGGCTCCGTCAGTCCCACCATCCTGCCTAGACTTTGTCCCTAGTCAAAGCAAAATTTTTAACCATGCATCCAGTTGTCTCGAAGCCTTCTGTCCTTCACCTTTACAGCTTCAGAGCAGGAAGAATTAACTTTATGTGTCCATTTTCTGCTCTTCAAATTTATGTGGTAAATGGGTAATACAGCAGCTTGGTCCTCTTTCCAGACATTTACCAGATTTTATTTTGGATTTCCTTGTTACTCCGGGCTTACAATTCTCGAATCAGTATCTCAAAATCATGTCTGAGACTTCTCTGATGATTGTCCACAAAATACACAACCCTGGGTGTCCAGACAATTCCAGTGATCTTTTTCCTAATAGCATATTCAAGCAGCACCAAGAGAAGCTTTTGAAAGGGAGCATCTCAAGTTACTTTGTTGTAACCCTGTTCTCTGAAAAAGCAAGAAGGATTGTCTGTGATTAGTGCTAGACTTACCCACAGACTTATTGAGCTTGAGAATCTCAGATTGCAGGGTTTGTCCAGAAGCCTCAGCCACACTGACGGCAGAAACAAGTTCTCCATCAGAACCAGAGCTACAGACTCGAGCACCTGAGCAGAGCAGAGAAAGAGTCTCCTCCACATCTGAACCACACACCACCTCACGAAGCCTCTGTTGGGCAAAGAAAGACATGTATAGACAGAATCTCCAACCCCCCTTCCAATATTGCCTGGACCAATATTTACACAAATCATGTTATGTTATTTTCCCCCTAAAACTCATCCTGGACCCAACAATGTAAACACTGAAGTAATTCAGTGTGATAAAAAACTATAGTCATTAAGCAGAACAAATGTTCATCTCTTTGAAAAAATGTAGCATAGGAAGCATTGAACCCTGAGATAACAGAAAGGAAGGATGAGTTTAAGAGAATGGCATGATGATTACGAGTGTATTATTAGCTCTCTTTGAAGCTCTGCTAAGAATCCAGCATCCAAAACATAACATAGGTAGAGAAATTATCTCAAAGGTTTGAAATAAAATATAAAAATATTTTTTTTACGTTTTTCATTGTTTAATAGAAGAACGTTGTTTTTCATTTGACATTTTCAAGACATTTGCAGAGAGAAGGAAAAGGAAGGAAATGGAACATCTGATTCTAATTACTGTGATGGTAGAGTGAATACTTTGGGAATTTAGTGCTTAAAAAAAATCTAATTTAAAAAATCTTCTAAAATAAAAATCGTCTACCAGCCTCGCAAATACCAATTTCTTTAATGTCTATTAAAGTGTCACAACAAACGGAAAAGGCTTTTATCACATATTAACAGACCATTGTATAATGGTCTCTGTCTGCTGAAGACTGTGATCGTAACCATTTCTTGAAGAAAATGGTTAATGTAATGGTTTTTGGGTGGGTTTTTGAACTTCCTGTTTTAACATTATAATGTTTACAGGGCTCCATACATATTTTAAGAGTTTATGTGTTTGTTGTTATGTGTTGACGTCTCATAGGTGTCATTTATTCATAGAAAACAGCATCACAGACTGATTTCATACACCACAGCTGGAAACTAAGTACAAGTGAGTGTTGAGCTGCACTAGTATTTTCTTTGTTGCACAGTTGTGAAATTTTACAAAAACATATGAAAGGGGTTTGAAAATAATCACTTTTTCACACGACCAATAGCTACTTTCTTGTTTGTTAAAGATGATCAATTCAGCTATAAAAGTTATGTTCTGTTTAGTTGCAGTTTGTGAGTCTGTCATGGATTTTTTGCATTATAATTTAAAAACCTTTTTCAGTGCATTTTTCAATACTGTAAATCTTGATGCTTTATGACAACGTTTGACTTTAAACTGAATTTCTTGTTTCGTACTTGTATTGTTTACAATTAATTTGTAATGTGATAACATTAACTTTGCCATCAGTCAAATATACAACAGTTGTTGTTTTTTTAATAACCATATGCATTTGTATTTTTACAGTTTGATCTGCTTTGTTGATATATTGCATTTAAAACGTGCATTTTTGTGTTTTGTAGTACTCAGGTTAAGAAAATTAACAAAGACGAAACAAGTTTCTGGAAAGTGCTGGAAAACGCTACATATGCTACTTATAAAAGATTTTTCTTATTAAAGAGTTTTCTCTTATGTTGCATGTTCGATATCTTTTCTATAATTAATTATTTTATTTTGTAGCATATGTTGATCGACTTCTGGAACTTCTGTTGAATTGTCTTTTGAGCTGCCAAAGAGGTTCCAAGATCAATTATACACCAATTACAGAAACTATGTTTTCATAATAGTTTTTCATAATTTAATTATTATGCGTGTTCCAGTATTTTAAAAAAATTAACAACTGTTTCTGAGGAAGAGGGGTACATCAGTGCAACAGAATTAACTGAAAATTATACCTCTAAAAAGAATACACTACATAGAAAGTAAACAGACTTGATTTATAAAAACTGAGATGATTTTACGCGTAGATCAGCAGTCTTTGATTATAATTTAATTAGACATTAAGGACTTTTCCACACACCACACAGAATCGAAGTCCTATCTAATAAAAGAATAAAACAAATACTTGAATTTAAAAGTATTATACTACAAACTTGACAAACAATTCACTAATAAGTAAGAACAAAGCATAATCTTTTGAAATGTAATAAAGTTTACAGCATGTTCCTAAATAATTGCAGTAATTGATGTTTGCTTAATTTGTTTGGACAAGTAGCAGTAATGTGTTGGATTTGTTTAAAAATCATAGCTGACTACTTAAGTTCATGTTCTGACCTCGTCAAGCAGTCTCTGGCTGGCAGTGAGTGGGTGAGCTTTACGATAGAGTCCTTGCTGGTATTTTGCCAGGATGAACTCAATTCTCTGCTCTGGAGAGGCGTCCGGATTAATCTGGTCACATAATGGGATGTTGTGTCCCCACACACTATTGGCTGATTTGTTTCCATACTGCACAAACAACTGAAAAGAGAAAACGTGCATTTAAAAAAATATTGGCAATAAGTTTCCAAAATGTCATACTGCTCAAGTCTGGTCTGATATATATATACAAGGTCATCTTTTCTCAGACTTGAAGTTTCCTTTTATTTTATATCAAATTAAATGTCTGATTAAAATGCTTTTAAGAATAGAATTATAAACATTTTTGAGATTGCAGCTCTGTTAAATCAAGGATAATCTTGGAAGAATCCAGTGAAACCTGCAAATATTCAAATGAGTAGATGTTTCATTCTCCAGTTGTTTTTTTTATGGGTTATGAGTTTCATTTAGCAACATAAAATCTAAGTGTTAAAATAAAACGTAAGGGGTGTGCCATGTTTCTAAGTGACCTACCGTTTAGAAGTGCTATTTTTACCCTGTTTTCTGTGGGTTCAGCTATGGTTGTCTCTGGCTTGCAGTCTATTTTAATCAGGTTTGGTTTGCATGACTTTTGATTTCTAGCAGACCTTTTCTCCCACTTGCGTTGGGGGTGATATTGCCCCATACAGTTTGATTGCATAACTCTTTCTGCTATAGGAGGGGAAGGTTCCTGCCTTTTTTGGGGCATTGGTCGGGGGCTTGCTGGGAATGAATGGGACAGTTTTGGTCCTGCATAGACTAGTTTTGGAGATGCGCTGGAACCAAGATTGGGGGGATCCTGAAGATGTGGATAGTGTGGATGTGTCCTCCAGGGTGTTGTTCTGTTGACTCTGTTTGTTATCCAGGGGGTTGTCCTCATCCTTTTTCAGTGGTGGTGTAGTCTTTGAGATGGTGCCTCTATCCTCATTCTGTGGTGGTATGACCACTGTGATGTCCTGGTGACTTTGCATGTTATCCAAATAATGATCCTCATCATGTCTAGCAGAGGTCAGATAATCCTCACTCAGTGGTGATGTCTGCAGGGTGGGTGACGAAGGCCTTGGTGGTGTTTCCACAATTAATTTGATGGCTCTTGTGTCTTTCAGACTGATAGTGGAGGGAGAAAAGTATATTGCCCATTCTTGTTCTTGTTCCAGATCTGTTCAGCTGTTTCCCATTTGGTGTGACACAATCTGGCTGATTTCAGAACACATTAAATTTATCAATATACTGGAAGTCTTTTGACAACAAGCTTGTTGTAGCCATGTATTGAGCCCAAGCAACTGAGAAAACATATTTGTGCCATTTGCCGGAAGCGGACCACTTACGGAAAACACTGTATTTTGAGATTTTAAAGTATGGCAAATAGTTCCATTAAGTCTTTCTTAAGCAGCTCTGATTCATTCATTTTTCCCCACATGAATGATGATTTGTTTTGTCCTGTGCTGGATCAGGATATTTTGTTGACATCTGACACTGTAGCATGAGGGAGACAGTATAGTTTTCGCCATAGTAGTCGCCATAGTTTTCTCCGTATATACTGGATTATATAATCCCCAATAATCAGTCTTCGGCTCCACTGACACATGAGCTGGACGTTGCTTATTTCATGACCCCCTATTTTCTGAAATGTGTGTGTGCTCTGATTGTTGACTGACAGGCTGAGATTGATCGGTATCCACAGTCATTAATGGTTGAAATCTGTTTCGCAGCTTCACTTCCTGATGAATTGGTGTAGATGACCCCAGTGCAAACAGAGAGCCTTTACATCCCACAATTTCCCAGAAATTGTCACTTTTCAGCCTGATCAGGACTTTCTCCTCGCTGATCTAGGTTTAGAATAACATCCTGAGAAATTACATAAAATGCATAAAATGTAAATTGTAGCGAGCTCACTAGCTTGTTGGTTCTTGTCCAGGTTCGGATCTTTGGAATTCACTGTCTTTTGAAAATGAAGTGCTTGTAGCTGTGTCTCCAAAACTTTAGTTCTTTGAAGAAGTGATATGCTGTGTTCGTAGCATTTTTCACAGTAGTGGTTTAGAGGCATTTTCACTCGTCTGGGTCATCCACCATCAGTCTGCTTGTCTTCCCGAAGAATCCGCTGCTGATAGAATCCCACTTCTGTTTATCCAAACTGTTCAGGTTTTGCTTTCAGAGCATTAGAAATAGTGTTGTCAAAATAGTGTTGACATTTAAAAACAGAAAATAAAGTGAGAAAATAGCAAAGCTGAATATGTTCGAATGACAGCAGAGCAGGAAGGCTATATATTAAGACGAAACAACTATTCTCCATGACTGTCACTATCCTGTTCATCATCTGTGAATGTGACATTGTCATAGAAGACACACATATCGTCACTTAAACTAGTTTTAGGTCACAAGTTAGCACTTCTCTTTTTTTACACTTCCTTCGCTGTCCTTTCAATAGGTAGTTGACTTAACCTGAAAGCTTGTCTATGTCTTCCCTCTGAACTTTGTGATCACAGCATTCGCAGCCTTAAATACTACTTGATCTACTACTTGATCATCACATTGAGGCTGTAAAAGGTATATCCAAGGTATAGCAGGGGACCATTGTTCCATGTATTTTTAATGTGCAATAATATGTTTGCATTATATTTAATGATTTATAAATTTGGTAAACAAACAGTTTAAAAATTGTTTTAAAAAATCAATTTTTGATGTAATAAAAGTAAACTATCATTTTTCATAGTGTACAATTATACCATACATCGAGAAATAATGTGTATTATGTGCATTTGTTTTATAAGGTGTATTTTGTAGCTAATTCCACAGGTCACACAGGCAATAAAACCTGCCCTTTAATATTCATAGTCATCTCCAACTCCTCTTTAGCTTCAATTCTTGAATCATGTACAAGCTTATGTGATGACCTTGCTTGCATCATTTATTACCTAGTGTAGAGAGTAAATCACTTAATGGGTTTCCAAAACCAATTGATTTATTTAATCATACTATTAAATTACCACTTGAATTAAAAGCACAATAATGTGTAACCTGCATATTGATACAATGGAAGCATTTGCTGTTATCATAACCTCATTGACAGAAGGATTGTGGTCAGTCATGTAATTTGCATTATTGGACAAACTTGCAACTCTGTGGAATTCTTCCAAGTAAACATTGATTAAGTCCCTGATGTATGAGTGAGCTGTGCGTTGAACGGAGTTAAAAACAAATAACATGGCGTTATATTGTACACAAAACTCAACAGGGAACCAGTATAAGTGTAATAGAATTGGAATTGTGACAATTTTCTTTGAGTGGGAAAAACCACTTCACAAACCATTTTTTAACGAATAGCTGGAATATCTTTTATTTTTTCACTTTGGCACATGACAGCTAATCTACAAACTATTTTCCTTGAATGAAAAACAATTTTAATGGAGAGGACCTTTAACAAAAATAAAAAACAAATAAACAGGTTTATAGAGAAAGTGTTCATCTGCAAAAAGAAACCAAATTACCAAAATGGCAAGAAGTTACAGATCAACCATCTGGCTTCTTTATGTTCAATCAAAACACTTGACTTGGGTGAAAATTGGCTCAACTAGACTAGACCTGAGTAATAAACCAACAAAAACATTTAAGACTACCAGTGTTAATCCAAGCACCAATAAAAAAAGATCTGAATTTATCATGTTTTAACAGTTATTATATAAATATTATACACATTTTTATCTAATAAAACTGCTCACCTGAATCAAAGGCTCAGTCCAGACCTTATTGTCCAGTTTGAGACTTCTGACTTTAGAGCGGTCAGTTCCCAGGGAACGATGCGCACCAGCACAGGCTTCACACACCACTAGCAAGAGATTAACCGATGCCCACTCAGGGTTGGCAGCTCCACAGTCAGCACAGACTTTGTTGCAAGGACTTGACCAGAGTTGCAAAGCCACCTCACTATAGGAAAGTGCATTGCGGATAACTTCGTTCAGGCTCTCAAGCCATGCACTCATGTCTTTGGCAGAGTCTGCAGAAAAACTAAAACAAATACACAAGTCAGTGCCTGTCTTTACACAAAACCTAAAAGGCTCCAGCCTCACACTTTTGTGTTCTTATCCCTTTCATCTGGATTCCATTATGCTATATACATCATCTGTTTTAGTGCACATTTCCTGATTGTTAACTCTTTATTTTTAACATACTTTTTGCTCCGAAAATCCAAGGCCACTCAAAGAATAATTTGTTTCATGACATGAAAAATATTTCAAGATAGGAAAACAGATACGGGAAATACATATGTGTACCTATTTGACATTTGGGCAGCAGACAACACTGGGCATCATGTGACTGCATTCAACACCCCACCGAATCTATTGCTCTCCTATTGGTCAGTTCCAGTGAGGTATCACTTTACTATGATTTGGGATATGTCCCAATGCATTTCCACTGACATGTTTTGTGCTCGATTACCTGTTCTGATCCTGGTGCAGGAACATTTTTGTATTCAGACTGTTGGTATGGGCTAAAATAAAGCTAAATTCTACCCGTATAGCAAACTCTGTTTATAACAGGTGTCTCAAAGTCAACACCTCGAGAGCCACAGCCCTGCACAGGGTTCACTTCAACCTCATATGCATCACAACTGTTCCACTAATAAGCTCAGAATACTGTTGAGGAATCAGATAATGTTAGCCATTTACTTGCTAGCCATTGTTAAACATTGTAAAAGGGGAAGATCTGTGTTTCAAGCAGAGCTACAAAGAGGAGGGTTTCTGTTTAACACAAGGGGGAATATCCAGCATAATTACCCTTAAACCCAAATTTCTCTGTCTGTCTAGTGTGTTCTTTGTTTTACTTTAGTTCTACTCTGGGGCAATTTACAGAATAATGATGCAACATGAATGTTCAAACCATGTCGCGATCGTGCAAGTCTGTTGGAGGCAGTGGATGGATCACATTGATGGATAGCCAGCTAAACCTATTGTTGGACCTGACTTCGAGGGCTTACACTGCTGTGGGTTAAGCTCTCACTGCCCTGCATGCCAAAGCAACCATTCAGGTGTTCCAGGCCAAGGCCCTGAAAGAGGTCCTCCCTCAACATATTCAGGGGAAGAGGTCCCATTGCAAGCAGCCCTAGGACAAGCTGCCCAGGGAGTCCAGCTGCCATGCAGAATGTAGCTCTCATTTTAGAGACACATTTCAGGGCGTGATGTCTGATGCAGTGCAGCCATATGACTCCCAGCTTCCATATCGGAGTCAGCTTTGAGTGAGACCTCCTCGGCTGGAACCGGATGCTATTCTGAGGTAGACCCTGAACGTCCAGTAAGGACTCCAATAAAGGCTCCCTGCGGACCCCATTGCTAAGTCCGCTAGTTCGCGGTCCACTTGGGAAGTATCTGCGAAGTATGTATGGCCCCATTAGTGAAGTTAGGAAGCTTGGTAAGAACTTCCCATTATGTCCCTTGGCTCATACACACTTCCGGCGCGGCTGTCAACTGCCGTTGCGTTCAAGCTGCCCAGATTCAACAGGGTCTTATGTCCTCGAGGTGTCATCTACAAAGCCTGCGCGAGGAGATCGATCAAAAATTGGCAGTTTCAGCAAGAAAGTATTAAGTCAGCAAAGTATTGTGAAAAGAAGAAAAGCTTACAAAATGAAAATGCACCCTTAAAAACAAGTAACCATCCATCCATTTTCATGTCGGCTTTCTTCGCTTTCGGGGTCGCCACAATGAACCGCCAACTCCTCTGGCACATGTTTTATGTGGCAAACCTATCACTGGGAAACATTCACACACACTCATTCACACTTTAACACTATGGACAATCGTTCTTACTCAATTCACTTATACCGCATGTCTTTGGACTTTGGGGAAACCGGAGCACCCGGAGAAAACCCACGCGATCACGGGGAGAACATGCAAACTCCACACAGAAATGCCAACCTCACCTTTAACCAGCGATCTTCTTGCTGTGAGACGACCGTGCTACCCACTGCGCCACCGTGACGCTTAAAATAAATATTCTGTTGAAGCTTTAGCACATGAATTAGAAGAAGCACATAATGCTTGTCAGAATTTGATCAGGAAAAGTAACAAACAAAGAATCTGTTCGGCTATGTTATTAAAGACTGGTTAAATTAAGGGAATTTAGTAAATGTTTATGGATGTTAATGTTTGTATAACCCCAAGAAATTGTCATCTTTAATAATAATCAATATAATTGCATACTTGACAAACATTCTTCTGGATATCACCTAACTTTGGGATTGATATAGGACCTTCCTTCTGGGCAATCTGAGCCTACCTCGGTGTTGATGGCATATCTGTATAGCTGATGCATGTAGCGTTTTTCTGAATGGGCCATTTGTTAAATAGAAGGATACTTTGTCTTCATTGATTACATTTATTAACATATAGAGAAACTTACCCCAGGAGAGGGGGAATACAATACATGTGAAAGATAAGAAAGGGTATAAGGGTTGTCTCTGAATGCAATCGAGTGTTCAGTCTACTCCGAAGAATCCAGATGCTGGGGTGTATATAAAACCTGCCTACGGAAGAAACCTTATCTGTGGAATGCAATGTTTATAGACCAGTTTCTTAAACAAAACAGAACAATTGTGTAACACACACTTCCCTTTGTAGTGGGAGTGCTTGATGGTGTAACCAACAAGCGTACACTCACTGATCTTTTCTAATGTGTGAAGTGATTAGTGCCAAGCGGGACTCCCAGAGTAATCATGACATATGTTGAGTGGCAGACTGAAGGGAAACAGCAATTACATCAGAGGAGACCTTTTTGTTTTAGTTATGGAAACAGAATACTGTAACCTCCATTCCAATCTGAATATTTGACAAAGATATAAATAACCCTTACACAATTTTTAAATATAAAAACAGACAAGAACCTGAGTATTTATATAGATCATTATAAAGCTTGAATGTACTATTTTTGACTACTGGGTTGGTATTAAACAATATATCAATTATATAAAAAAAGGGGTTGCAGGGTTCACATTCACGAGTGGAGTATGGGTGAAAGCTGAATAACTAATGCTTAAAAACATGACCCAAAAAAACATTCACTTGACTGTTCATTCCTTGACAGGAAATGCAAACCTATCTGTTGTCGGGGAAACGTTAAAAGAGCGATAATTAGAAATGGCTCAAGCTCCACAAAATCAATTCACTGCCACTACTGCACCACATCATTCACATCAAACCTTAATTCTTAATTCTTAATTCTGAGGCCAAGATTGAAAACCCCAACCTGATCTAGATAAATAAGTCATTAAGTCCAAAACATATGGCTTTTGTTAAACTAATAGTAAAAAATGAAAAAAAGAAGACCCTCACTTGAATGTCTTGTAAGGAGTGATGAGGCTGAAGCCATGACGGCCGGTCGACTTCACAGATGCTATGTTCATCGACACACACATCATTCCAAGACCCAAATTAAAATCCTGTATGATTAAAAATATTATGAAATAAACGCAAATTTTTTGGTAATAACAACCAAAAGTGGCACATTTATGGTACATTTTCTGCACCTCTTTACTGCTGTAGATCCAGAGGGCGTGTCCACGGATGGCAGCATATACCTTCTTTCTCCGGTCTTTCATGGAGAGCGAACCACATCGTTTGGGTGAAGACATTGTTTCCCCTCCACGAGTGGCATAAAGAGACTTGAGCCAGCCCTTTTGCACCGCTATACACAAACATCAAATCAATAAATACGTTTTTATATAGAGCTTTTGATCAGTAACTTTCAAGGCAACTTCACAGAAAAAGAAAAATGTTAGCAGTTTAAGTAACTTGGGAAGACAAATGAGGGTTTATTGTTTGGACACACATGCTCTCCTATACATCTGGGGCACCTCTGAGAATATGTGAAACCTAAAGTCACGAACCCCTTGGCCACTGTTGTGATGCGATATTTTGTACAGTTTCAAACTTTTATTTTAATAAGACTAATATTTAGTTTTGTTCTTAGAGACTGTTTGGGAAAAATAGTAAGTCGTTGTCTATGGTGTTGGTTATTCTATTACATTTAAGCTGATGTTAATTTCAGTGTTAGTAATTAACGTTCAAGTTTTGGGTTTACTTATTGTATTTTTGATGCATGATCTCTATGATATGCATGTGTAGTGATGTCATCACATTAACATCGGGAAGTTTGCTCCAACTTTCATTAGACAAATACATCTGGATAAAGCTCAGGTTGATACGGGTTGAAAAGTTTTTTTATATATACACACACCTTACTATATTTACTGTACGTCAAACATGGATGATCCGGGAAGGGTGGCTGATTTCTAAATAAAGTTTATGTAAAGACGCAATAATGTACTCCATGGCGCAGAGGATATTGAACTCAGACAAGTGTCACGTATGTGCCAACCACTCAGGGGCTTATTCTTGTAGTATAATACTAACAATAAATATGAATGTTATGCAATGCATGTTAGACTGCTTTTATTGTGGTAGTATGTTAAGAGTTTTGTGTCTTAGAAAATGTTTTATATGTAAAGTGTTAAAAATGTTTTTTTTTATGTAAAAGTTGAGTTTATGTAAAAGTGGCATAGAAGTTAGTTTATTGAGATTAGTTTATTTACTAATTTCATTAGTAAAACATCTTGGGGCTGAAGTCCTGAAGTCATCTGTTAATAAGCTTTCAGATTGAGTTGCAGAAGATTTGGTGTAGGTGTGGTCATTTGTAGTGCTGGGCATGATTTGCTAAAGATTTAACAGACATATTGTATTTAAAACTAGCTAAACCGGTCAATTTAGTTACAAGGTCTGCTTTTTATCATCTATTAAGGCATTCACATCTTTTGTCATAGCACTGTCTGTAAAATGTGCTATGACAATAAAATGGAAACCTTCAAGTAACAACCTTCTTACTCTCTTTTCAAATTTCTGCAAGTTCTGTGAAATGCATTGAGCCAATTATGTTTGATTCCCTGATTGGCAATTTTTATAAACAAGCCGTAAGCAGTTATATCTAACAATGTGGCTAGTGTGTATAAAACAGCATCAGTGGCATGAGAATGATAAAGTTTTAACACTGGTTCCAACCTTCACTGTAGGCCATAAACTCAAAGTGCTTCTTCTGTAAATGGACAGAGAATCTGCCCTGATCCAGCTTGCGAATGTTGGTGATGCTCGAAACATGGAACACATATTCTGTGAATTTGTCCTAGGACATAATAATGTGGTTTGATTAAAAACTACAACTAACAATACATTAATCAAAAGGTATCAAATATTGATTAAGTGTTTTGAAAACAACTTACAGTGCGCTTTTTCCACAATGACATGAGTTGCCCATCCAGAATGCTCCACAGAACATTGTGCCTTAAACACACAGTTTTTAACATTTAACACAGCCTTTTCACGAGTTTTCATCTGCAGGCATTAACACATTTTAATGAAATTAGGGGACTCCTCTGTTAATCCTCATTTCCTTTAAAACTGTGTATTTTTTGTTATTCTACTAAACCACTCTGCTGCTTTTGACACAGTTAACCAACAGATCCTTCTCTCCACTCTGTTGCAGAACGCAGCAGCTTGAGTTCTCACAAGAACAAAGAAATATGATCACATTACACCGGTTTTGTGCTCTCTTCATTGGCTTCCTGTACAATATCGCATTGACTACAAGATACTGCTTCTTGCCTTTAAGGCGCTGAATGGCTTGGCTCCGGCCTACCTGAGCAGTCTCCTCTCACGATATATTTCAGCTCGCTCTCTCCGATCACAAGAAGCAGGACTATTGATTGTAACGAGGGTTAGTAAATCCACAAGAGGTGGAAGAGCGTTCTCATATAGAGCCCAGAAGCTCTGGAATAAACTCCCGGATGTTGTCCGGAGCTCAGCTACGCTCACAGAGTTCAAAACTAAATTAAAAACAAATCTGTTTAATCTAGCATTTGAATAAATTGGCTCTTGGTATTTGTCTAAATAGATCTGGTGTCTGAGCACTATATACACATACAAACTGTTGAAAAAACAATGTGGTTCGATGTTCCTCTTTAACCTATCCTCTTCATTTATGTCTCATCCTGCAGATGATGCTGATCATCTGTTTGTTGTCTGTGTTACAGTTTTCTAACCATTGTTTCTCCATTTGTTAGTTTCTGTTTTGTCTTTGTTTGTTTAGTTTTTTTCAGGTGCTGTCCGGCGACCTGTTCGTTAATGGTTCTTAAGTTTGTATATTCTTTATGCTCGGGAGGTGACTAGCCCCTGCCTCAGTCAGCGAGAGTCCCCTCACAGAGGGAACTCCTAGTTACTCTACCTGATTCTCACGAGGACTTTGTGAAGCTGCTTTGAAAGCAATTGCTAAAGAAGCGCTATATAAAACTTGATTGATTGATTGTTTGCGATGGGCATCACTGGCATTGTACTTGACTGGCTTGAGTCCTATCTCACTGGTAGATCTTTCAGGGAACCTCCTCTGTCTTTATTTTCTTCCTGCTATAGTTGATTGATCAGTTGATACAACTTCTATAAGGAGCAAGCTGAGATAGACTTTGACTGTGTAACAAAATGCACATTGTCTATCCATGTGTAAGTCACTTTGGACAAGTTGTGTGCCAACTGTCTGCCAAATACATAAATGTAAATAAAATAAAAAATAAAAAGCAATATTCTTGCATTATTTTCAATAAAAAAATAACACAATGGTAGAAACATTAGCACATTTTGTTAACACACTAATAAGTTCTTACTCAATAGTGCAATCACAGCAGAACTAGAATTACAGAAGAAAAACTAGGTGGTACTTTGTCTTATGTTGGGACAAAGGGGATGTTGTATGGCTAAGTTCAACAACTTCCTGTTTCAAATCCAAATTTGTACATTCGCTTGTCTTTATGGCCATGCCCATTTTAGCCAAAAAAGCAGTTTAACATTGTACATAACACAAGATTATACTGGATAAATTTAGTGATGAATGGGTAAAATCTCCAGGTTTGTTAAAGTGTGACACTTAAATTTAAAATAACTGGCTTCCTGTCCAGTTTCAAAACTAGAACCAGTAGGATCACAAATTTTAGAACTATTGTTTTCTTAATGTAATATTTAACTTAATTAAAAAGTACTCCAATGCATTGAATATACTTCATTTGAATGGTTATATGAAGCCGAGTTGTGGTTTAAACCATTTGCCTTTGTTTATTAGAGTTGGTGAACCTTCAGAGTCAAAGTGACCCCCTGCAAAAACGTACTCAATTTGCCTACTTTGCTAAGATAATCATTCTGTGACCCAGAAAACTTTCTCCTAATGGTCTTAAAACCTCTTAGAAGATAAAGAAGTTTTTACTTTGCAGTTATAAGGCAAACACTGTAGCCAGCTTAATTTTCTTCTCAAGTTGCAAAACTTGCCCAATAAAGTATATTTTAACGACAACAGTCATTCTGATTTCTTCAGTACATTACATTCATGAGTGCTACTGTTAGCTCTTTATGAACAGCAGTATTCTGTGATACCATTCAAACCGGTGTTCCCACTAGTCTGCTCATTCTAAACCATTTTACTGCAGTAATTATTTTCGAAGTTGTTAGGCAATGCAGTTACCACCTGGTAATGCAATTACCACCTGGTAATGCAATTAAAAAATACAGTTAAATACTGTGAAAAATTTTTTTTGATCCTATCGCCCAGCTCTACATAATCACATAATTGCAATGTTTCCATTTTTCCACTAATTAATCCAGTGCATTGACAAGAAAGAAGATTTTGTACAGTGCTCAAACTGAAAAAATATTTAGGAAAAAAAGCTTGCTATTCCCTTTTTAGCAACAAGTCTGGAATCTTGCTTTTTTATTTTTCAAAAAACAAATAAGGCCTAAAAGATAACAAGGAAAGCTTTGTAATGAAGTGGAATTGTTTTGTTTACTTGCGTCCCTTCCAGACCTCAAGCCAGCTGGACTGATGTATTACACATTCACTGAAAGCATGATCGACCTTTTGACGCTGACCCGATATCATCCGTTTCTTCCGGCTCACCCGGATGGTTGCTGCCCTGCAAAGCATAATGAAACATTGAGCATGTACTGTAAGAACAGCTCAAAAATGACATGCAAACTCTCATTTAATTACAACTTATATATCTTTATTTTATAAAAGTCGTAGACTGTGGTGTCTGTATGTATGTATGTATGTATGTATGTATGTATGTATATATATATATATATATATATATATATATATATATATATATATATATATATATATATATATATATATATATATATATATATATATATATATATATATATATATATATACATACATACATACATACATACACAACACACCTCAGTCTAAGACTGAAAAGTAAAGAACAGAGTTTCCAACATTCCGATTACAAGAAAATAAAAAATGTTCAAAAGAAAACACGAGGTCAGAATGATCTTCTCCTGTCTGTTAAGATGCAGTACCAGTAATAGTCCATCCTCAACTCAACTACAATGTCAACTTGAGGGAGGTAGCCAAAAGACAACAACTGTTTCACAAACAGACCTCTACTAAAAGTTCTAGGCAAGTCTTTAAACTTCAAATAATGCACTTATAACAGTAGAAAGGAAATAAAAGATGCAATCATCATAATGCCTTTATTTGTCACATACACTGGTTTCAGTATGTGTTTTAGAGATTTTCTCAAGAACTTTCAGTGCATTTTGGATGGGTTTTCTTAATCTCGCAGCCCCCTGATATTTACAACCCCTCTTTATGACCCCTCTTGAGGAGATCGATACCTCCCACCTACGTACCTTAAATGAATCGGATTAAAAGGGTTTCACAGTGTGTTTGCTTATCAGTGAATGTCAAATTTAACCAGAGACACGGGTCAGCTAGACACAGGCAGATGGCAGCTTTTTCAATAAAGCCTGATTTGATTTGATTTTAAAATACGTTTTTTATAAACCTAACAATTGCAATTCAACAAAAAGGTCACTCAAGACGTAGCACAAGAAAAAAATAAGATAAGATAAAAAGAAATAGTTTAATAGCTCATGCTCTGCATACAAACAGCATTCATATGCATAAGACTTCACTTAAATGCATATTAAAACAGTATATATTTTGCATTTAATAAATTAATAAAGCAGTACCTTGGTTTCTTAGGACTAGAAGGCTTGGTCTGAATGTTCTCCGTTTTGGGCACTTCTCCATGACCCTGGGCCATCTTTTTTGTTGCACTAAAATTAATTAGAGGAAAAAATTATTTCAGCATCATTGGATTTGGAACACTTTTCTCAATATTCAACTCAATTAAAACATACAATAAGCAAATTATTTTTTAATTATTCGAAAAATCTATGGTACCTTCATACTTCCCTTTCTCTGATTAAAGAACAGAGGCAAATGTCGAATAACTTGACTATGGGAACTACTGAAGCTGAACTAAGTGAACTCCACACACCTTAACGGTGTCCTCAGATAAAAATCAAAACCTTCCAGTTGTTTGGAGAGAAATTTTGCTTCGTTTCATTGTATCGTTATAATTTGGAATGCACCGATACCACTTTTTTGGAAAACGTGTATGAGTACTTGCATTTCAGAACTTGCCTATACTGACACCAATACTTAATAAAAACATGATTTAAATTTAGAGATAAGAGCTTTAGTCATGTAATATAAAACAAAACAAAGGACTAGTTTGGAATTAAGACCATTTATTTACAATGAAAAGCATGTTGTATGCAACATATTACTAAATAAATAATTATAAAAAATAACTTTGAAAGCCTGAAACTCTGGGCGACACAGAGCGACACAAGGCTAACACTGCTTGCCCAAATATACGTGGTGAAACTAAATGCAGAGGTTTGCAGCAGGTTGTGGATAATTACGTTTTTTCACGAAGTCGTGTAGTTTAGGCAGCTCCATGTCAGTCATGTAGCGTCGGCTTGGGACATCAAATCTGGGCTCCAGAACATTTTAGGTGCTTGATAAAAATACTATAATAAAAATGTGCTACCTTTAGAGCCTCCTCTGAACAATTTCACTGAGCACAATTTGCTGTGCTTCTTAGTTTTGTCATCTTCAGAATCACATATTTACTTTGAAATAGTTCCACATGGCTTGAGTCAAAACTCTTATGTTGAGTCAAAAATAAGCTAAAAAATCTATACCCAAAAGGTTTAAATGAGAAAGTGATACGTAAAATAAGAAAATCCAGATTTTCAATCTAATTTTATGCATTTTCAGCTTTGCTTTGAATTAAATTTTTGCAGTGAACATAGCTCATAATTTTTTTAAATAATATGCGCCATCAGGGCTTCATCTGAACGTGTGTTCAGCACAGCGGGTAATGCTGCTACTCTACGTTGTGCTTATTACACCCAAGAAAAGGTTAACATGTTAGTTTCACTTAAATACGTCTCTGTCCAGTGGCCTTTTTTGTTCCAAGCTCTTTCCAGCTTCCTCCCTCTGGAGCACGAATGGCACGGTGGGTGACGTCATAAGTCTACGCCACTTCTTCTCTCTGTTTTGCTCAAGGGGGCAACCTCCTCCTTTTCCGCTTGAAGGTCGGATGGAAGTGACTGAACTGCAGTTACCCGAGCGGCTGCTTGAGGCTGACTCCAAAACAGAGCAAGTACTCATTCACTCCAATGTTAAAACTGGCCAACTGGGGTTAAAAAAACATCTTTCCACTCCTGGCTCCATTAGGTTTGTTAATTTAGAAAGTTAGTTTTGATCTTTATGAACACTCTGAGGGGGGTGAATTATTTCTTTTATTGTTTGTTTAAAATATATAAAAAAAAACCTTTTGGCCAATCAGACACCTTCACTACGACCATGTCCCGCCTCAGAGGATGCCTTTTCAAGTAATGGCTCTGCCCATTTTGAGCTTCATCTGACTTTGCCAGAACCCTATAGCTGATGTCACGATCATACACAGTCAATATAGTACAGTTACAGAAGTAAGTGCGCATGAGTGTGTGTGTATGTGTGGGTGCTGTCAACACCAGCCAGGAAGATTTCTGTTTTAAATCACACTTCCTCCTGGTTGACTGAGTTATTTAATTAAGTATCAAATAAAATCGATATAAATAGCTTGATGTTTGCACCAACAAATAAATGTTATTGCTGCTTTACCTTGTTTTCTCTGGATTGGACATGTGCAGTGCTTCTAGGGAGTCTAGAGTAGGAATAAATTCATCAGAGGAAGCTGAATCCACAAATATAACGGTTCTTTGAACTGCTCTCGAGCCCAGAATGGTTAACGTTGAGGACACTCCGCTGCCATTTGCTGGAGGATCTGGGTCTGCTGATGTGCAGATGGAGGTGTCATCCACACCAGAATCTTGACCGATTTCCATTTCTGCTGCAAAACAAAACCAAGAACCAATCAAACCTCACAGTTTTTAAAGGAAAAAATGTCACCATAAAACAGTCATCATTGGTTTTAAACTGTATGAAGACTCACTGTTAATTTATTCGGATAAACGTTGCATTATTTTATCAGTAGGGATCATAATTTCAAAACCCACAGAATCTATCACAAGTTGACAAGCAGGTCTCAAAAGAAGACTACGTAAGTTTGTGCCCCTGCAAAAGATGCAGGTATTTAAATTACATGTTGCATGACCTTGCTGACATTCAAAACATGACTCTTAATGAGAATGTTACAGGTGTCAAAATAAAAGAGTGTTTTACAAATCAGAAAGTTCGAATAATCCAAGCTAAAATCACAAAATCATAAATTTTAGCTTAGTTTAGCTTAGCTTTAACTGTATTCAACATTGAAAGTGAAAGTGAGCAGTTGGCCAGACATGGAGAGACTCATACCCGAAATTTGTGCTCTGGATTGAACTCATCCCAGTGTACTCACACAGCAGTGAACAAACACACCGTGAACACACACCCGGACCAGTGGGCAGTGTAATAGAATATTTAATCATTGTAATTAATGGTCTAGTAAGATTAAGTTTGTATGAACGGGTGTTTACTTGGGATGGAACATGAGAGGAGAAATAGACATGGAAATTTGATGGGAAATACTGAAATGAATCTCAAGGGTTCAGGTTTATCCTTCCCTGCTCTACTCACAACCGGCTGTCCGCTTCTTGAAGTGTTCCCGGAGACTGCAGAGGACCGTTCGGACTACTTAAAAGATCGTTGGATTTCCCTTACCCTCCCTTCAAGAACTGTATGCCTCCAGAATGAGAAAGAGGGCTCTCACATAACTCTGGATGTTGCTTACCCAGGCAAGCACCTAATTTACTTCACACTTTGGTCTGCACATTACTTCCAAAGCACTATAGTTCTATTCCTTAGTTATACTTACTTACTACTTCCACTCATCCTATACCTTATTGTATGTATTTTTTAACTTGAGCAATTTTGTTATATAATCTGTTTACATTAAATGACACAATAACGTTGAATTAATACTATTAATATTAATGTATCAACACTGGAGAGTACCCCTGGACCACAACAAATTCCGTGTGTGTGGACACTTGGCAATGGAAAAAATATATTTTTCTGGTTCTGATTCAGATTTTCATATATTATTTTTATTTTGTTTAATTTTTGTCATTTTTAAGGGTGTGAGCATGGAATTGTGGGGCTGTACATAGACATTTTTGGAATTGTGTTAAATTGTTGATAATTTTAGAGAAGCCAGGAAATGGAATTGAAAGTTTAAAAAGACTTGAGATTAGTATTCGAGGGCGTCACGGTGGCGCAGTGGGTAGCACAGTCGTCTCACAGCAAGAAGGTCGCTGGTTCTAGGCTCGGCCAGGGCTGGTGGCATTTCTGTGTGGAGTTTGCTTGTTCTCCCCGTGATCGCGTGGGTTTTCTCCGGGTGCTCTGGTTTCCCCACAAGTCCAAAGACATGCGGAATAAGTGAATTGAGTAAGAACAATTGCCCATAGTGTTAACGTGTGAATGTTACCCAGTGATGGGTTGCGGCTGGAAGGGCATCCGCTGCGTAAAACATATGCCAGAGAGTTGGCGGTTCATTCCGCTGTGGCAACCCCAAAAGGGAATAAAGCCGACATGAAGATGAAGATTAGTATTCGGCCGAAAAGAAAGTTGAAAGTAATGACGTTTGAGAAAGCAAATTTGATTGAAGTGAATGAGAAAGCATGTAGAGAGAACTGAAATATTTTTTACAAAACGCAGAAGTGTACAAAAGGGGAACAGGAAAAAGCGTAAAAGTATGCAAACCTTGCAAAACTTTCTTTACAGGAAACATTCATTTAAAACTAAAAAAGTTAGTACTGGAGAGATAAAATAAAAAAAATCTTTAAAAGTTATTTGCACTAAATGAATTAAATTGATGTATATGTATGAAGTATAGGCTGAGAATGTGGAACAGCATACCTTCCTCTCTGCACGCCTTATAATTTTTTCTTTATTGTGTTTCCCCTTTAGCCCTTTGAACTAAAAATTGTAATTATCCTAAAACTTGAACTTGAAACATACTACCAAAACCCCTGTGCTACGACTGGCAGTATAGGTAAGCGCAGAGCTTCTGGAAAGAATGATTTACAACTGCATTGGTGCTTCAATATGACACGCTTCTCCCTATACCAGTCCTGTACAAGACTGATGTCTAGAAATAAAATTATGCTGTTTGACCAGTGAGAGGTTGGTTAATCAAAGACGGGTAAGATCTCAACTTTGGTCCTGATACAACCAGGATACAACCAATCAGCAGCTCTGCTCCTCAGCTTCCTCCTGATTTTTGAAATTTAAACTCTCTTTCATAATTTAAATCTAAACTCAAAACACATATGTTTAGGACAGCCTACTCATTTTAACTGCACTGCTTTTCAATTGTATTGTATTTTATTGTCTTTTATATTGCGTTTTGTTTTACTGAAGCCCTTGAGGTCTTCTATTGTGAATTTAAGTGTGAAGAAAAGTACCTTTAAATAAGATACATTATTATTATTATTATTATTATTAGTAGTAGTAGTAGCATTAGTATCATATAACAACTTTAATACACAAGATGATGCAAATAAAACATTCAGAGAATAACTGAAGACCCAGACTGATTTTTAATAACTTTAATGGTTCCTCTTTTTATGCAAACATGTAAATGTTAAATAAAACAAACCTTGAGAGTTGATTGCCACATCAATCGGAACATCAAAACAAGCTGGGTTGGCATGTCTGAAATTAATCAGAGTAGAAGTAGTGAACCGACTTTGCGATTACAAAAAAATGTTTTGTTTTTGTGTTATAAACTCTCAGATGTTTGGTACATCATTTCACATTACTCAGCAAAGTGTTGCAAATTTTACTTAAAATAAAAACATTTAACAGCGTGTTCTAAATAGGACTCCTGAAAAGGAACTAAGGAGACAAGAAGATGACTGGATGGATAACCTTAAACTGTTCATGTTTAGAAAATGTTTGCCTTGATTTGACAAAAAAAATCCTTTGTTAACGATCAGGTTTGTACAATTTTTACTGTTGAGCAAAAACCTGCTTTTATTTTTACCATAAATAAGAATTTGACAATATTGTGATAATTCGATATCGACTCATCTGGGGAAAATATTGTGTTATAATTTTTGGCCATATCACCTATTCATTTCTGATGAAGTGATCGTCGGAAAGTGAATGTCTATGGTTACTTGGGTAACATAATGGTTGCTTTCGTAACCCTGTTGCCCGGTTACACCTGTTGGTTACAAAATTTGCATATGCCAAATAAAAAAGAAAAAGCGGGTGCAACTGTGACTTCCTGTTATGCTTCTGGAGCCACCGCTCACCCGCTAGGCTGGACACTTTATCGTAAACTTAGGTCAGTCTTAATACTACCCAGCACAGCTGAAGAGATGGGGCAATATGCAGGGTTAGCTACTCTGTTGATGCCAGTTGACAAACCAACCCTACCCCGCTGCATAACTAGCCCTAATAGAGGGAGCATGAGCAAGACACGTTGTATGTTCCATGGAACATCGTATTAACCTATGGAGATATTATTGACTCTTCAGCATTTATGCTCCTTGACCTGTGAATTGTGAATCTCTCACTGCCCATATGTGCATCTTGACTCAAATCTCTCGTCAAGAGAGTGAGAAATCCACAAATGGGTCAGCTCCGCCCACCGACTCTGCCTTGACAACTACAACCAGCAGTGTTATGAGAATTTCTGTTTCTGCAAGAAACGTCGTCATGCTCGTGCCCTCGGGGATCGTTCCGTTTCAAGCTAAACTCTTTTGATTGCTTTGAATGCAGTGTATAGTTTTGAGAGTGTTTAGAATGAGTGCATTTACACAAATGCCGTTCACAAAATTGTTCAGACCTGGCTCAGGTGACCAGTTTTGATTCTTGGTGTGGTTTTATTTTTGTCTAATCTTTGGGCTTTACTAGATTTAAGTGACAAAATAAAAATGTTCATATTTTTATCTCATTTCTCCATGTTATTACTGATCTCTTTGTGCGGCAAATGATCAGTTGGTTTTGTTAAACGGTGTAAAAAGATTTCAGATTTACGATGACTAGATGAATAAGTGACTTTTATTAAGGGAATAAATACTTCACTGATGCATTGCTAAAGATTACTATTAATCAGCATGGATGAGATATTTCCCAGGATCCATCAGCCTCGACCTCTTGTTTCCAGTGCAGAAGACATCAGAGCATTACTAGACAAGTCCATTACCTTGTGCTCTCACTCAATGTTTTCTCATACTGTAACCATTTGATAAATGTATATCATAAGGCCTAACATCAAAAATAACTGTAATTTAAAACATTCATTTATTTTAAATGTTTATTTTATAACACACAATTTACAATACATGTCTTCTTAATTAAGAATGATGAGTTGTCTTTTTATTAAGAAATGAGAGTTAAAAAAAAGCTATTAAAACACACCTAGATATTTTATTTTATAATCTAGCAAAAAATGAAGATTAGACACAAATATCAACCAGAACACTGGCAACCTATGGCGTATTCCAGAAATCTGATTATGTGACATGACCGCATATGTTTGAATGTAAGTTAGTGAATAAACTATTCTCTGCTTTGCTCTTATGTTTTCTCATTTATGTACACTGTGTGGGACGCAGAGCATGAAGCATTGACCTTACACAGTTTTCTACAGTTTCCAGGTTATAACCCTCAGCAGGTGCTTGGTAAAAAATATCCAAGTTTATTCTTTAAAGCAAATTCATATCTGTAATATATATATATATATATATATATATATATATATATATATATATATATATATATATATATATATAATTATATCATATGATCACTTTATATTTCAGGGTTCCCAAATGTTACTGGCTGCACAGATGGCACCCACATTCCAAGTAAAGCTTCTGTCAAGGAGGGAGATCAATTTAAGAGGAAATCTTTCTTTTTCATCAATGTGCAGGTAACACATTTATTGTTATAATAATTCAATTGGTAATTCAATGATATGATTCAATAAATCACTTGTTATTTGAAATCATTTAAAGGTGCCATATGATGAAAACGTCAATTTTCTGACTTTCCTAGCATTTTTAAGTGTTGTTCCCTCATCAAAAACAAGCCTCAAGTTGTATTCAGAATAGTTTATGCATGTTTGAGCAATCGTTTATTCTTTTTTTTTGTGAGCTACAAATGGATAGTTTTCCTTAACACTGCCCTTTTTCCTTATCCCTGCTCTAGCCCACCCACTGACCAATCAGATTAAACGCTGGTACAGCCCCCTCTCTATGATAAACAGGAAACACAATATTACAAGAATTAGAGTCCGTTTTCGGATGTACCAAGTCTAACCTTTCTTTGAATTACCAAACAATGAGCTTATTCGTCAGAAATGGCTGATTTTGTGTCTGCTTATCAGCGAAAACTTGAAAAGATCCCTTTTGTTTGTGAGCAGCACTACATGTTCAATTGGTTTAGCAACAAAGAAGAGTTCAAAAAAGGACTAATGACAAGGCTGGCTCTTACACCGGGCGCTTCTCCAACTGTTGGAGGTCCAAACATTACTTTTATAATCCTATAAGGAAATCTGGTTTCAGCACAATCATGGAGACTCTTTGATATTATCTTCTAAACACGCACACACTACAGGGTTCAACAATCATGTGAAATGCACACTACAGGATGTTACTACGCTTATTGTACCAGACTAGCATAGTGTATTAAAGTATAATATAATATAATACAATATAATAAAACATAATATAATATAAGATGAAAACTAATTAATAATGTTGAGGCATAAGGTCTGGATCTGTAGATGATTCCAGAATTTTTAGAGACATAATCAAAAGAAAATGGAGATGGTGGAGAAGGAGATGTTTCTGTGATTTCAGTTGACATAGTTAATTTTTTTTATTTGTCACACAACATTGACACTTGAAGAGAAATATGCCACATGTGAATGCAGACGGTGTAGAAGAACCAGTCTTGGAAGAACAGAATGCTCAGAGACATTATTTTAAATGCATTTTTGTGTGTATTTTTAGGTGTGTGAAGTGCTACTTCATTTCTATAATTCTGGGAAGGAAAGCAAAGCTGGACTGAATAACTTGTGTGTAGATACACAAAGCGTATTGTTTAAAATAGTGTTTTCACCTCAATGTTTTTGTCCAGTATGATTATTAAATGATTATTTTAGTTTGACTTTTTTTAATGGCCACTTTTGTAGTTTATGTTTAATGTTCACTTGTGCTGGGGTTCCACAAGAATTACAGTTTAAAAATATAATATACACAATTTGTCAATGTTCTATATATGTCACACCTCCTGCACGTTCTATCAGCCCCGATCACCAGTCACAGTCTCCAACCAATACACAACGCACTCAATCACCCGCTTACTAATCAGACACACCTGGGCACTCATCACCTTCATCTGTTCCAGTCATCAACACCACACTATAAAGACTCACCCACTCCGTTCACTCATTGTCAGGTATCATCTTCACAGGATTGCACCTCTCTCCGTCTTCTCATCTCGATCTTCTGCCAGGAGCTTCTGCTACTCGTTGCACCCAGAGACTAACCCCTGTTACCGGCTTGCTCTGCTCGAGGGAAGTAACGCTACTAACCACATTGACTCTACATTGAACTGTTGCTAGTACTTTGGTACGAAGACTATTGTGTTCAATAAACACTGTGTGAATCACACCTTTTGCCTCTGCCTTCTGTGATACGTGACAGGATACCTGACCGGATAAAAAGATTCCCGGAACATGGATGGTCTTGCTAATGCTTCCGGGAGCGCCGCTGATTCATACCCAGATGCAGCGGCGCTGCGCCAGCAGCCCGTGAATCCTCCAACGAGTCCGCTCGCGATGTCGAGCTCCGCTCTTTCCCGTCCCGCCAGTTATGCTGGCGATCCTCAAACATGTGCTGGCTTTATACTGCAATGCTCGCTGTATATTGAGACCAACTCCACATCCTTCCCCACCGAAATCTCCAAGATTGCCTTCCTAATCTCTCTCCTCACCGGTCGAGCACTACAATGGGCAAACGCCCTCTGGAACGCCAGCAACCCAGTCCTTCACTCCTATCACTCCTTCACCGGGCACCTTAAGGAGGTATTCGGCACGGCACTCACATCATTATCAGTCCACGACGAACTCATCTCACTCACCCAAGGAAAGCTCACCATCCACGAGTACACTCTTCAGTTCCGCACTCTCGCCGCCAGTAGTGGGTGGAACCAAGTAGCGTTGTTAGCCGCATACTGGTGAGGATTGAACCCCAACGTTCGCCAACACCTTGTCATTTACGAGGATAACGTGGACCTTGAGGTGTTCATCCGCAAAGCCATCAGCATCTCCCAGCACCTCAACGCTTGTTCCATCCCTACCATTCCCCATAGAGCACCAATTCATCCTCACCCTTCACCATCACTCACCACCATCGGAGCCCCTCGTCTTCACCCTGCTTCCTCACCACCCGACTCCGAGGAACCTATGATCACGGATGCCTACCATCTCACCTCCGCGGAACGCCACCGACGACTCAGTCTCCAACTCTGCCTGTACTGCGGAGTAGCTTCCCACCTACTCTCTTGCTGTCCAGTTCGCCCTCCTCGTCCAATGGTGAGTGCCTGTTCCATCACTCCATCAATGTGTAAAATTCCTCATCTGCAAGCCACTCTAACCATGAACTCTTGTGACTTCCCCGTTAATGTCCTGGTGGACTCCGGAGCCGCTGGGAACTTCATCTCCACAAACTTCATCAATAAACATCGCCTCCCGACAGTACACAACGAAACCCGGTATCGTATATACACTATACAAAACTCACCATTGGGCGAAGGCCAGATCACCCGTCGGACCCGTCAGGTCATTTTAACGATTTCCCCAGACCACCGGGAGAAACTCTACCTCTTAGTGCTGCCCAGGGCCAATGTCGATATTGTGTTGGGTCGACCTTGGTTGGTCCAACACCAACTCACCATCGATTGGGGCACTGGACAGATCCTCGGCTGGAGCAAGACCTGCAAGGATCACACTCGTCACCCGTCGAACCACCAGTCATCTCTTCCCCTTCACTCAACCGCCTTAGATCACTCTTCAACGGACCTCACTCGGCACGTTCCTTCCACCTACCACGCCTTCCTAGATGTCTTCAGTAAGGAACGTGCCGCACAACTTCCTCCTCACCGGCCCTACGACTGTAGCATCGACCTGCTACCCAATGCCAAACTACCGCACGGTCGTATCTACCCTCTTTCCCGTCCTGAACACGAGGCGATGGAGAGCTACATCAACGAAGCCATCAGCCAAGGGTTCATCCGACCATCCAAGTCTCCTGCCGCATCGAGCTTCTTTTTCGTGACCAAGAAGGACGGAGGACTCAGGCCCTGTATTGATTATCGGGGGTTGAACGAGGCTACGGTAAAATTCGCTTACCCTTTACCACTTGTGCCCGCAGCTCTTAAGGAACTTCGGGAGGCGCGAGTGTTTAGCAAGCTGGATCTCCGCAGCGCGTACAACCTGATCCGTATTCGAGAAGGAGATGAGTGGAAGACCGCCTTCATAACTCCTACAGGTCACTATGAATACCTGGTAATGCCCTATGGGTTAGCAAACAGCCCATCGAATTTCCAAAATTATATGAACGAAATCTTCAGAGACCTCCTCCACAAATGCGTAATTGTATACATTGACGACATCCTCATCTATTCCCGTAATCTGGAAGACCACCGTGACCAAGTCAGCCAAGTGCTGCAACGTCTCCGTGAGCATCGACTCTACCTGAAAGCCGGAAAATGCGAGATCCACCATCTCCTTTCTCGGCTACGTGATCTCCGCTGCGGGGGTCCAGATGGAGAACGCCAAGGTGGACGCCGTCAACAACTGGAAGGTACCCCAAACCGTCAAGGAGCTCCAGCGCTTCCTCGGATTTGCCAACTTCTATCGTCGCTTCATCAAGAACTACAGTACCATATCCTCACCCTTGTCATCACTCCTCAAAGGGGGTCGGAGAACCATCGTCTGGAGCTCCGAGGCAGATCGCGCCTTCCGACTCCTCAAGAGCAAATTCACCGCAGCACCCATCCTCAGACATCCCGATCCTACGTTACCCTTCGTAGTCGAAGTCGATGCGGCAGACGTAGGAGTGGGGGCCGTACTCTCCCAATGGTCTAACAAACCCAAAGCTCTCCATCCGTGTGCGTACTATTCCCGTAAACTCACTTCTGCTGAGCAGAACTATGGCATAGGGGACCGTGAGTTACTAGCCATCAAGCTGGCCCTCGAGGAATGGCGACACTGGCTGGAAGGAGCAAGATTTCCTTTTACCGTCATCACGGATCATAAAAACCTCCAGTATCTCAGAAATGCCCAACGCCTGAACGCCCGCCAAGCTCGGTGGTCACTATTCTTCGCCAGGTTCAATTTCTCTATCACATACCAACCGGGGAGCAAGAACTGTAAAGCGGACGCCCTTTCCCGCCTTCACTCACCAAATCCCGTTCTAGATGCTCCCGAACCCATACTACCACCCTCCATCTCCGTCGCTCCCATCCTGTGGAAGATTGACGAGGAAATCCGAACCGCCACTCTCGAGGAGCCAGCCCCTCCGGGTCTACCACCCGGTTCAACTTACGTTCCGTCCAGTCACCGTCTCACCCTCCTCGAAAGTACGCACACCTCCCTCGGTTCAGGACATCCAGGCAGCAGGCGAACCCTCTCGCTCCTACGTGGGAAATACTGGTGGCCAGGTATGGCCAAGGACGTTGCCCAGTATGTCCGGGGATGTTCGGTCTGCGCCGTAACCACCACTCCTCACCGTCTGCCTGAAGGCAAACTCCAGCCATTACCCATTCCCCGCCGACCCTGGACCCACATTGGGATTGACTTCGCTACAGACCTGCCTCCATCACGGGGTTACACCACCATATTAGTAGTCGTCGACCAATTCTCCAAACAGTGCAAGCTCATCCCGCTCAAAGCCCTACCTACTGCCCTAGAAACCGCTGAGGCATTGTTTCATCACGTTTTTCGCAATTATGGTCTCCCCGAGAATATCGTGTCCGACCGAGGACCTCAGTTTATTTCCAGGGTCTGGCGGGCCTTCTTCCAGCTGCTAGGTACATCCATCAGTCTTTCGTCCGGCTACCATCCACAGACTAACGGACAGACCGAAAGGAAGATCCAAGAAATCTCTCGCTACCTCCGGACCTACTGTGCCCATCCCCAGAACACCTGGAGCCAGTACTTACCGTGGGCAGGGGACTAACCCCCTTTCAGTGTGTTCTAGGGTACCAACCGTCACTGTTTCCGTGGACCGGCGAAGTCTCTGATGTGCCCGCGGTAAACCATTGGTTCCAGGAGAGCGAGAGGGTATGGGGCTCAGCTCACATCCACCTCCATTGGGCAGTACGGAGACATACCGAGGCAGCTAATCGCCGCAGGTTACCCAACCCAGTATACCAACCCGGGGACAAAGTGTGGTTGTCAACCCAAAACATCCGTCTCCGACTGCCCTGTAGGAAGCTGAGTCCCCGCTACATAGGGCCATACACTATCCACTCCCAGATAAACCCTGTCACCTACCGCCTCAATCTGCCACCTCATTCCCGTATTTCTTCTGCCTTCCATGTTTCACTCCTTAAACCCTTCACTGATCCTGTCTCTCCTCCTTCCACAGACCCAGAGCTGCCTCCCCCTCCAGCACAACCCGAAGTCGTGGGTGAAAACATCTACCAGGTCAAGGAAATCCTCGACTCCCGGCGGCGGGGCGGCCGACTCCAATACTTAGTCGACTGGGAAGGATTCGGTCCCGAGGAGCGGTCATGGACACCCCGGGAGGACATTAGATCCCTCTCTCCTCTAAACATTCCACCAGCAACATCCCAACCGTCCGGCTCCTCGAGGTCGCGGCCGCCCACGCCGCCGGTCCAGGGTGCCAGGAGTCACCCGTGGAGGGGGGGGTACTGTCACACCTCCTGCACGTTCTATCAGCCCCGATCACCAGTCACAGTCTCCAGCCAATACACAACGCACTCAATCACCCGCTTACTAATCAGACACACCTGGGCACTCATCACCTTCATCTGTTCCAGTCATCAACACCACACTATAAAGACTCACCCACTCCGTTCACTCATTGTCAGGTATCATCTTCACAGGATTGCACCTCTCTCCGTCTTCTCATCTCGATCTTCTGCCAGCAGCTTCTGCTACTCGTTGCACCCAGAGACTAACCCCTGTTACCGGCTTGCTCTGCTCGAGGGAAGTAACGCTACTAACCACCTTGACTCTACATTGAACTGTTGCTAGTACTTCGGTACGAAGACTATTGTGTTCAATAAACACTGTGTGAATCACACCTTTTGCCTCTGCCTTCTGTGATCCGTGACAATATATTTGAGAGTGGGACATTATTGATGGTTAAAAATGACATGAAAACAAAAAAAGAGGATTATTAATGTTATAACCATACATAATTACTGGGTTTGGACAATTCTCGGATGCTATAAAATTTTTTTTAATAAAAACGTACTTCATGTCTTTATAAACCAACATCAATATCTTCAACTCTGCCTCTGTAAAATACATGCCTCAACTAAAGATTTTAAAATTGAATAAAGTCAACAAACTTTGAGAACGGAAGATTCATTTCATGCTTCATAAGTATTATTTTCATCACAGACGATGACGAATTCCAGCCTTTAAGTAAAGGCCAAACTAAGAAAGGCAACACTAAGATGGTTATTCACATACTTACATTTCTAACACACAATAATTTCTCTTTTAATTACTTGACTAACTTGGTTAACTAAGTGCATCTTAATCATTTATACATTGCCACCAGATATTTTCTTCTCTCCTAACATTTTAATGAAAAATCATTAATTCGGCGATCCATTGACAATGTCTTAATATGCCCCACATGGCTTAACTCTCAGTTAACAAGCGGAGGTAGATCCAAATAACTTTTGGAACAAGCATACCTTAAGTAAGCAGGTTTAGGGTTGATCTACCAAGAGTTTGTGTGTCAGCAGATAAATTAATTCTACTTTATGGAATATACCCCTGAGCCACTTCTGAATGAACTTGAATTCACTCATTCTAAATCAGGGGTGTCAAACTCAATTCCTAGAGGGCCACAGTCCTGCACAGTTTTGCTCCAACCTTAACTGAACACACCTGATTCCACTGATTAAGCTCCTCTGGGTTTGTTTGAAGGTACTAGTGTGTCTCCTGAAACAGGGTTGGAACAAAAACCTGCAGGGTCTACGGCCCTCCAGGAATTGAGTTTGACTACCCTGTTCTAAATGTTCTTACAATAGATAGTAATATATTAGATCCTTAACAGCATGAAGAAATTAGCAAATAGATATATAGGATCTATGTGACTGGTGGGGTGTGTTTGGTGGTGGTCAGGAGGCCTTATACGTTGAATGGCAGCCACGTCATGTCAAAAGTCCCCAGAACATTGTCGCTGCAACCACATTTACCTGTCTGAAACCATGCATTCATTTTGCAGCAATCAAAAGAGTTTAGCTTGAAAAAGAACAATTCCTGAGGGCCCGAGCATGGCAACATTTCGTGCAGAAACCAAAACTCTCACAACACTGCTGGTTGTAGCTGTCAAGTGTTCTGATTGGCTTACCAGGCGGTGGGCAGAGCTGACCTTTTGTGGATCTCTCACTCTCTTGACGTGAGATTTGAGTCAAGACGCAGATATGTGCAGGGAGAGATTCACAGCTCACAAGAGCTGAAGAGATCCACAAATATAGAGAATAAGATCCACACAAAAAATTCAAAAGGATCTTGTACCTTTATAAAAAAAAACAATTGTGGATTGTGTACTAAATATTTATGTGTTTGAGAATCAGATATAATTTTGTGCATCTCTTTATACATCATAAACGTATTTACCACTCTAACTGACTCAATAATACCTCCATATTAACCAGTGGTTCGCAGTACACTGAGATGCCAGACAACCAGATTCAGCAGGTCTATGCTGGGGTGCCTATGCCAACATCCCTGTACATCCCTATACAATTTTTAAAATATCTTTTGAGAGCATTACTAAAAAAAATGTTTGTCCATTTTCCATCAGCTTACCTCTCGCTCACAGCTGTATCTGTTATACCTTTTCCCAGGAAATATCTGGAGCGTGGCTTTGCCACAGGTATCCCTTCTGTGAGATCCAACACAGACATCTGTAAAGAAAATGTATAATAAAAAACACAGTTGAAGAACTATGCAGGAAACCTTAAGAATGACATCAAGATCAATAGGAATGTTTTGTCTTTCATTCATACAGAAAAAAACAACTCATTTTGAAAAGACGTATTTCCACATGACATTCATTGTTTTGCTAACACGTTTCAAATCAGTTCCAATGCACAAAACTATTTCATTGTTCCCCTTGTTCCTTGTGACACCATAACATGATCTTAGCTAGGATGATTGTGACTTCCTAGAGAATTATTATTTCTCTATTTGTTAAGTCAAGTCAAAACAAATTAAAGAGATTTTTTTATTTCTGATGATTAAATACTTCAGTTGTGACCAAGATTGAAAATCTGCACCACAACTTCCAGCTTGTGCTCAAAAAAATCCTAAAAATAATTTAAGAATATTTTTATAATTCCTCAAACAAATGTATTAATTAATTAATTTAATAAGTTAAATTCCTTCTAAACTGAACAGTGAGGCAAATAACCATAACACATGCTAAAGACATTAACCCTCTGATGATGTAGAGTTAAGTGAATTTTTACATTAAATATAATAATTATCTCTTTTCTTTACATTTTAAGACGTACAGTCGCCTTGTAATAACTCCCTTTTTCTAATGACATTTTTAAAGATTGTCCTTTGAAGGCCTCACACAAGTTCAACGTTTTGACCTGTATTGATTTTGAACAGTTTTGAAAATATGTTTATTTTGAAGAAGAACTGACAACGTGTCAACACCGATATTAAGCGTAAGGCATTTTACTTTAGGAAACTTTCATCTAAAAATAATTTTGACCACACATTAAGCATAATAAAACACACACACAAAAACGTGTTATTAAAGAAGACAAGTTCTAAATGAGATGATAAATGTGAAGAAGGAAGTCCAGTGCATTTGTTGCATAATGTTAACTTTCTTTAAGAATGTATCGTACTCATTCCTCGTACAGCAAGATTAGCTGAGTAATAACGATATATACGAGTTAATGTTTTTGATTCATTCCGCAGGTTGTTTGTACACTTTTATCGTATGAGTAGCGAGGGTTTTACTCACCGTCTCTGTGTCCCAGATGAGATAGGAAGAGAAGTGAAACCCCGACAGCTACCGGTTAGTCGAGTTGTTTTTAAACCTCTCTGACTGGAACTGAGGCGCCGCACAGGTGAAAGCAAAGATCTGCGCTAGCTACGTTACCAATAACTGCCTCACACCTATTGACATTATATAAAGAGCACACCTGTTTCAAAGTAAATGGAACACTGACCTCGCTCTTTGACATTACTACGTCCCAATGCGAACACTTATACTGCAACCTTAAAGTACATACTCATTTACAGAAGAAAATGTACATACTTTTAAGTGTGTAAGACGAGAGTGGGCACGATCACTAAAACGTCAAGCGAGGGAAGTAGTTGTGCCACGTCATTACGCACAAATCCTTATTTCCCATTCTTTCAAATAAATAATTCTAATATAAATAAAACACGCTATATTGATATTATTTTATTCATGTGCGTCTTCTTTTAAAATGAGTCGTATTACAGAGAGTGCTTGTTTGTTTTGGTCCAGGAGAAAAATCCCTTTTGTATTTGTGTATCCTAGTATTGTAGGAAGTCAGCGACCCCAATGGACATTTTCTCTTGATTTTAGTTTCACTCAATCAGGCCATTTCAATTTTAATAAACATAAATGGGGACTACTCATCTAAGGAAAACACAAACTTAATTAATGTTATCACTGACAATATACTGTGCTGGTTAAATAAATACCCAGCTGCATCTCTTATCCTTGGTGGGGATTTCCATATAGCTTTAAATAATGTCTTCGATAGGTTTCACTCTAGAGTTACCTCGACAACTTCAATTATGAGCAATTTCATGCTTCGTTTTAATGTTGTTCATCTTTGGAGAGAAATAAACCCACAGCAGAGACTCTTCATGTGGAGCAGCATGGATAGGTCTAAACAATCTCAATTTATAGCAAATAGCTATAAATCAGTCAGCATCCATGCTTACTCCGCTTACTGACCGTACTGCTATCTCTCTTGTTGTTGTCTGTCTTTCTGCAGTCTCTAACTCTAGCTCATCTCCCTCATACTGGAAGTTAAATAATTCTTTACTCGCATTTGAAGATATTAGAATCAACATAAAATTATTAATAGACCACCACTTAAATAAAGCCTTAGCACTACATTCATACTGTTGCCAATGGGAACTTTTAAAGTTTGAAATGGGAAAGTATCTCAGAAAGTTTGGTAGTGATTTAGCTAAATGCAAGCAAGCTGAAGAAAAGTTTGTTATTTCTAAAATCACTATGCTTTCTCTTAAATCCCCAGAGCAGTTAACAGATTAAGAGAAGCTTGAGTATTCAGCCCTCCGATCTAAATTAGATGGAATGTATATATACAGAGAGCGTATTTCAGATCAAGACAAAAATGGGTGGAAGAAGTAGAAAGTACAGTGGACGAGAGGTGCAAACCACATTTGCATGTGGGAAAACACTTTTACAATTTACAAAACAAATTAACATTTTAGAAAACACAATCACAAATTCCGAAAGACTTTTACAAGTTCAGAAAACACATTTACATTTCAGAATCCTCCTGGAAAGTGAGGATACTGTCGAGAACCGACAACTAGGCTTTGATTAGACGAGCTCAGTAGGACAATACTGAAGAGATGCCTTCCACTGTTGACAGCTTCCCTTATGAAGTGATACTTAATATCAATATGCTTACACCGTTGCCTGTTAACAGGATTTTTAGCAACTGGAATAGCACCTTGATTGTCTTCATACACCCTTGTCTCCTCATAAGTATAACAATCTAACCCTTAGAAGCTTCTTTGTATCAGCAATCTTCCTAGCATTTTCAGTGTAGTCAAGTCTTAACTCACACAGTCTTTCTAGGCTGACATGCTACCATTCCAAATATTTCAAAAATTTTGTGCACATATATTTTCTGAGACATGAAAACTTTGTTTGTGCTCAAAATCTACTCCCAGGAAATATTTCAGTCGTCACAGATCTTTCACTTTTAATTTTTCAGTTAGCATCATTTTAACACTTTTCAGTGCAATTTCACAACTCGATGCAATGATCAAATCATCTACCCATATGATCAGGATTACCTTCTCACCATGGTTTTCTTTTGTGAACACAAAGTAATCAAAAGGACTTTGAACAAAACTATTCTGACTCAAACATGCATGTAACATAGCATTTCCATTTTGTACATGATTGTTTCAGGCCATAAAGGGACTTGTTTAGTCTGCATACAAGTTTTTCACCTGTTTCTGACTTTGACTCAGCCTTCTGGCTGTTCAACGAAGAGTTCACAGTCGATTGGTGTATGTAAGTATACAATCTTGACATCCATTTGAGGGAGAATCAGTTTTTCCTGAGCTGCCTTCTGCAAAATCACTCTCACGCTAGTCACATCAGCGGTGGGTGAGAAAATTTCATTATAGTTTATTCCAGATTTTTGACTGTAGCCTTTAGCAACAAATCGTGCCTTACATTTTTCAGATCCATCAGCTTCACTTTTGAGGTTAAAAACCCATCTACCCCTCACTGCATGTTTTCCTGGCAGCAGCTTTGTAAGGTAGAATGTTTCGTTCTCTTTTAACGATTGCATCTCTTCATCCATTGCTTTAATCCACTGCGTTGATTTTAGTGAAGTAATGGCATCCTTGTATGTTTGAGGAATGTCACTTACTGTTCTGTAACATAAATAATATAATCTTCTAGCTACCGTAAATTGAGTCCTCAAAAAAGACCGGAAGCAAGTGATTTATTAGCATGCGCCGAATCAACTTTGTCAGCGGTATGTTATGGATTCCTCCTTAAATGCAACTTTGACATTTAGAAAATCCCCATCAAGCTCTCCATCTTCCAAATGCAAACTTTTTTATGCTGATTACTGGTGTACAAACACAACTATTCTACACATAGGTGTGGTGTGTGATATGGAATAATAAAGATATTAAGCATAAGAACAAAAACATTTTTTATTGGTTTAAAAATAATATTTTATTAGTAACTCAGTTACTTGGTTCTGATGGGCTCTTACTATCATATAAAGAGTTTCTAGACAAAAGAAAACTTCCAATTACTCCAACGGACTATGCAATAGTCTTTGATGCAATACCCTCTGGTCTTCTGCGCTTGTTGCGGGTGACTGATGTTGTTGATTCAGCCTTTGATTATAGTCTGAGGATAGACAAAGTCAACAGTCTTGAGAAAAAATGTAGCAACAAATTCCTATGAAGACACATTTGTAGACCCATCAAAATTTCCCCAGCTAATAGTTTCTGGTACTCACTTTTCTAAGAAATTGGGAGAAGGCTTTTATGATCTCCACGAGATGTTAAAATAAAATAAAATGAAATAAAATTTGTGAGGTTTCATTTTAAATTATTCATCGTATATATTTAGTAAAAATGGTGTTAAAAAGATTTTAAAATGACATTGAGATAAAATGTGTACGCTGTATTATTTTTGATGGAAGTACTTACCATCTTTTTGTTAAATGTATTTATACTAAACTATATTGGAAAAATTTCATAATCTTTTTAAGGACATATCTGGTATAACCATTACTTTGGAAGATAAAGACATTATCTTTTTCTATGACAAACGTTTAGAGAAAACATTATATTTTTTTTCTTAATTTGTTCATTCTGTATGGGAAATATCATATTCATGTGTGTAAATGGGCAAAATGTAAACCCAATGTAGTACAATTAAAATAGGATTTTCATATTATTTAAAATCTTTAGTGGAAGGAATGCTAAAGCAAAACATACATTGCAATATGTTAAAGCCTTGTCATAATTTTACTTATAGCACTTTATTTATCTTTTTTTTATTTAGCGCAATAGGAAGTGTCTAAACTGTAATCAACTGGCCACTATGGAGGATTAGTCAGAAGTGAGCAAGTTCTCGTTCAACTTTGGAGCTGGAAAAAAACACGTTTACACCCTTGGTGCGGTATTGTTTTTTTTTTTGTTGTTGTTGTTTTTTTAGATTGATAGTTTTGAACTACTCTTTAGTTCTTCTCTACTCTTGAGCTTCATGAACACTCTGAGGGGGGTGAATTATTTTTACATCTGTTTTTAAAGATATATATGAATATATAAATGTAAACTTTCAGGTAATCAGACATCTGTGCTACCCCTATGACTCGCCTCTCTAGACCCATATTTTGTTATCCTGCAAAGGCGATGGTTGGTTACGACCATTTTTAGCTTATTTCACTAATCATATTAAACGTTGGGCATGCTACAACCATGTTATATACATTCAATGTCTTGTATGTAGACGATGTAGTACTGCGCATACTTAAGATGGAGGAGGGACATCGTTGCATATATAAATAAGTGTTTACTAATGTATTAACATGTGGCTGACATGTAATTTCCAGAGGATTGTCTTTAAAAACATTTAGTTTCACAAGTCACGTCATTCTTCACCCACTACAGAAGGTGGCGGTATGCACCTTAAAGTTGCTCTCATTATTGTCTCAATAATTAATAATTATTTGGAGAAGTGCTTTTGGAATTACTTTTGGAATTTTAATGTACTCGCTCTGAGGGCAGATTTGCATGCTCTAAAATACCTCCATGTCAATTTAATATGTGATGCTGTCTTTAGAAATTTAGGTTGCCGTCAATCGTAGCATGCTCTTTCCCAGCAGGAGCACACCAACAAACACCATAGAAGTAGATAGCGTCTGCTTCTTCTGGGAACAACCATCACTACCAGATGAAGGGAGCTAGGAGGAAGGAGCTGTACTTCTGGAAAATGGCGGATAGTAGTGACGGCATGGAAAGAGATGAAGATGGACGAACATCTAATAAAAAAAAAAAACGGGAGGGATCCAAGTTGGCTTCCTAAGCAGATGTCTATTATAGAGAGTGTACCATCTTTTAACAAATAAAGTTGCTGTAGGCCTAATAATGGTACTTCAAGTTATGCCTTAGCTAAGCTGCAAATAGTACTGACTCTATAGCGACACGATGGGGGAAAAATCGTGACCCATTCAGAGGCCTCTGAGGCAGGTGCTCGTGCTAGCTTTAGCTCTGCTGCTAGCGTCACGAGTGATCATAATTATGTGACCCACATCAATGAAGATTCTCTTTGCTTGGAAGAGGAAGAGATTATACAAGGTTTAATCATGGAATTATAAACACCTGCTAAATACTCAGAGTTTGTTAATGACCTTTGATGAGTTTTTATTTCATTTTAATTTCCCAAAAGAGTATGTGTCCGTGATTGGTGCAATTTCCACATCCAATGTGGTCTCTTTGTGTAGGAATAGTGATTATTCTGATTTGGAGCCTCAAATTCATCCTGTTGATACTTTATTTGGCAAAATCTGTTTTTCTTTTCTAAAGTCTAGTAATAAAGCCATTAGAGTACTATTTCAAAACTAATTTATCAGCAAACCCAGTTCAATCTCATACTGGTCAAGGTTCTCTAGGAATATATTTTGGGAAAAGTATATTGTGAATCTCTTGTTGATTCTGTGCAAATTTCACATTCATCGATGCAACTTCACTCATGGTAAACCTTGTTTTCAGGGAGCTCTGAAGGAAATGGACATTTATAGTGAGAGGATCAAAGACTCTACAAACTAAAAAGCAATTAAAACCGTATCCCTTTGCAGTACCTTTAAGTTATTTTTATTTGACTGTACTTTAGCTTATATGATGTTGTATGTGTCTGAAAGCCTACTTAATATTTTTTTAAATTATTACACTATTTTATGTGTTGCCCCCCTTGCATTTGGTTTAATTTTTTCTCGAATTAATTATTATTGTTGTTGTTGTATCTTGAAGTTAACTGTCATATGTTACTGTTGTATAAAGCAATAAAAAATTAGAGAAAAAAAATAATCCGATGAAAATGGATAAATAAGCCAAGATTAAAAATACATGGAAAGGCAGTATGTTAGTGACTGGGATGAAAGTGGACAGTAAAGGGAGGAAGGAAATAGTAGAAGAGAAGGTTTTTGGATGAGACGATACAAAACAAACGTAATTGACAACATGTGGAAAAAAAGGACACAATCACAATCCACGTTAATTGAAAACTCAGACAACGAGGCAATAAAAAACTAAAACTTAGGTAAAATACAAAGTTTTCATAAAACTGCATGACGAAGGAGGAAGTTTTCCAAAATGGAACCCAATCAAGTTGACAAAGTGCATCAACAAACTAGCTGGAGAAGTCAAAGAAATGAGAATACTGAGAGATGGACAGATGATTATACTCTGTAAAGACAAAAAACAACAAGACAAGGCAAGCAAATTACAAACAATTGAACAAAGTAACATGCTCCATACCGAGAGACAAGAGATATGCAAGGAATAAAAATTTCAGGAATCGCAACAGGAGTAATAACAGATGAATTCAAAAACAACATAAAAGGAGCAAAACTAAACGAAGCAAAACTACAAAAAACCTACAGAAATGGGGAAAGGTTTGAGTCTGTCAGTTATGCTGCAAGAGCAAGAGTCACTACCAGACAAAGTTTTTATTGGGTACTTCAGCTACCAAGTCAAACCCTAAATACCACCACCTCTTAGATGTTACAAGGGTCCAAAGTTTGGGCACACAGCTGCAAAATTCAATAGAAAATTTATTTCAGCAAATGCAAAATGCAAATGTGCAAGATGTAGTGTAAACCATGAGTGCGGTAAATGCAGTGAAAACACAGAAATGAAATGTTGCAATTGTGGTGGAAACCACAGCGCAGCTTACAGAGGCTGTGAAGGAAATCAAAGAGCTGGAAAAAGTGCAACAATTGAAAATCGTCCAGGGAATCACATATATGCAGAGTCAGTAAAACATGTGGATCAAAAATCTGGAAAGGAAAAGAAAACCCCAAACCAACCACAACAAGCTGACAGCGAAGATACAATAAAAGTAAAAAAGAAAGACTTTTTAGCAGATCTCAATTATGTTTTAGTGTAGTTTGTTTGCAGTTGTAACTTAAAGTGGTAGAGCCATAGTAATTAAGCAGCCGTTGTGGCAAATTAGCTGTTTTTGGAGATACTGAAACTTCAATGAAATGTTAGATATCAATCTGAATAGTTTCTGGTACTCACTTTTTTTTTTTTACTTGATAGTCACTTGTGCCTTACCGTCAGATAAGTTGGCACCATGCTGATATGCGGTGTTTGTGAATATAAAAGCATTTCAGTGCCTGGATATCTGAAACACTGCAGAACTCACAGACATGCTAATGATGTGCTTTTCTCGTGCGGCCATAAAGACTGAGGAAGAAAGTTTTCTTCATTTAACAACCTTTCTGTTCATATGTCTCAAACACATCCGGACAGGAGGGTCAAGCAGACCTGGAACAGGAATATATCTGTATAATTAAGTGTTCTGTGAACCTTTGCAGTACAGAATTGCCATCTGTTAAAGGGCTAGTGTCTCATTTGAGTAGCCACAATGAAGATAGGCTGACTGTAACTTGTCCGTTTGATGGATGTCCCAAGACATTCAATATAAAGACATCGTTTTCATCTCACATTTCCAGGAATCATAAGAGATGCGATCTATGCGATCCATCTCTACAGAATCTTGCAGGTTGAGAAGCACATGTTTCTTATAGTGTATCTGAAGAAATTGATGTACTTGCAGACAAAACAATAAAGAAGTGCAAGAGTCCTACACAGATAATTTAGCTCTGTTTTACTTGGGTTTGGAGGCAAAGCATTTAGTGCCAGCCTCCACAATTAATGAGGTAGCAAATGAAATGAGAATTATTCAGGATATTCAACAGGAATATATAATAGATGTGCTTTTTCGAGATCTTGAACAACATGGTGTTGCTGCAGAGACGTTAAGAAGTCTTGAGACAAGTGCATATGAACAAGGCCCTATATGCTAATGGCAAGCTAACTACTCACTACAGACGGCTGCAATATTACAAAAACCATAAAAACTACGTTGAGCCTATTGAAGTGTCACTGGGTTACAATAGTAAAGGCCATAAGAGCTACTACCATTATATTCTTGTACTGAAAAGCCTCAGTGCTCTCCTAAGAGGGCGGTGGAGTTCAGTACTGCTTTAACAGTCATATTGAAGGGGGCACACTCTTTGATTTCAATGACGGGCATGTCATTAGTTCTAATGCCATGTTTGCCTCAGACCAAAACACGCTAATGTTGATGATTCTTCAAGACGCTTTTGATATTGCTAATCCTCTTGGATCTGCCAAGCAAAAGCATACATTTTTAGGTGTGTGTTACACACTTGGAAACTTTCAGCCACACAATCATTCAACTGTTGAGCAAGTACAGTTGGTGTTACTTTGTTCGGAGAAAGAATGTAAATATTTTGGAACGGAAAAAGTCTTTGGTAAGCTTGTTTCAGACCTGTGTGAGCTAAAGAGAAAAGGCATGTCTTTTGAGGGAAAAATATATAGGGGTACTGTGGCATGCATTATGGGAGATAATTTGGGCTCCCATATGATTGGAGGGTTTACAGAAAACTTCAGCACTGCTGAGTATTTCTGCCTGTATTGTCTAATGGCAAAAGCAAACTTCATCACTAACCCTCTTGCAGTTGCTACTTAGAGAGATCCTGCTTCTTATAAGGAGTCTGTGGATTTTTAGAGCAACACACTGACGTGACCATGCATCATGGCATTAAAGGCAACAGTGGTTTCAACAAACTGTCTAACTTCCACGTGTATCAGCCTGGATTACCTACCTTCCTGCCTAGCACATTATATGTTTGAGGGTGTTGTGGATTATGATTTAGCAATCTGCTTGCAATATTTAATTAAAACAAAACTGTGGTTCACTTACAGTTCACTAAATGACAGAATCAGATAATTTCCTGCTAACAGCAGCAGCAAGCCAAATGCTGTATTAGATAAAGGAACAAAGCTTGGAGGCCATGTAGCCCAAAACAGGTGGCTTCTGATGTTCTTGCCTCTTCTTGTGCATGACAGAATTGCAGATGCTGACAATGTTGTTTGGCAGCTTGTGCTACATCTTAGGGAGTAGAATTTGTTTGTGCACCTACAATTTCAGAGTCTCAGATTGGTTACATGAAAGTGCTCATTGAAGAGTATTTAGAAAAGAGGCAACAAATGTTTCTCCATGTAAGCCTCAGACCAAAACACCACTACCTGTGTCATTATGCTGACTTGACTTGGTCCACTCATACATACTTTGAAAGTAACCATAGCTATTTCAAACAATGCATTAGGTCAAGTAAAAACTTTAAAAATATCACAAAGTCCCTAGCTCATAGACATCAGTTGTTTCAAGCATACCAGTGCCATGGGATTTTATTTAGTCCACAGGTTGAAGTTGCAGAGTTGACTAGCTTTTTTCCAGAGCTGTATGGCAGTGACATAAGAGAAGCAGTTGCTGACTTTGGACTTTCTACTTTCAACTCTGTTGTCACAGACATAGTCCAAGTAAGATGAACTTCATACACAAATGGAATGCATGTTCTACTGAGATACTCAAAAAGACAGCTTCAATTAAGGCAAATAGCAAGTATTTTTATCAAAAGTCAGAATACTGTGCTACTTTTGCTGGGGGAAAAAACTGCCAGTTGGGTGCCTGAGCTTGGTGTTATCCTTGGTGGATAAACATTGTTCCAATAAGCTTGTCTGTAAAGGTCTTGACGAGCTCTGTAATTACACATCCCTTTCTTTAAACCACAGAGGTGCGAGGGTGTTTCTCCCACTCAAACATATGCCACTATGGAGCTTGTAAAAGACATACTTGTGGGGTTTGCAGTGACGGCTCCATTGTACTACAGGAAATTTCTTGTGTGTGTGCGCATACACACACACATGGCAATAAAGCTGATTCTGATACAATCCTGCGTTTCCCAACCGAAAATGTAAACGAACAAACAGCAAATCCATACAACATTAACGAAAATAGAAAACTGCAAATAAAGAAAACACACTGCTAATGGAAATTGCACTGCAAATTAAAACCATAGCAAACAGCATGGATCTACTAAGAGTTTATTTTTATAAACTGGTGTTGTTGTAGGTGATCTAAAAGGTGAGGGTATTTTTCACAAAGACCAAGGAACCGTGCAGGAGGTTGAAATAAGCAAAACACCTATATCACAGAGACCATCAATGAAAATAAACTCTTATCAAGGGTTCTCCTCTTTCCTCTTCTTTCCACTCCTCACTGCTTCAATCAGGTCACCTTCTCAGCACAGGGGCGTCACAAGTGTATGATAGAATGAAAACAGCTAGCAACGCCACTGGAGGCGAGTGTTGTGAAGTTTGTGTTCGGAGTGCACTCACAAGTTGATCTAGCACAATCGTTTGACATTTTTTTAATCAATTTATTTTTTTCCTCCTCCAACCCTTAGTGTCAATTACTCAAAAATGTGTTTTGTTAAGTGTAATCGCCGTCCGCAATAAAGTTTTATTTTATTGTTAAAAACAATTTCAGAGTTTTCCTGGAAATAAATCCTTAGCTAGGGTCAAAGGCTGAGAAGAAAACAAAATAATTTGCATTTCTCCAAGACTACCGAAGTTTCTAAATGAACTGAATGACTTTGAAAATCCATGGAAATTATGAACTGAATACTTTTTTGGCTCAAAATGGGACAATAAGAGGTAATGAGCTCAAACATTTTTTTGCAAAGCATATTGAAATGACTGTGAAGAGAAAACTTATTTTGCATACTGATGAATTCTTTAATTTCTTTGTCTTTAAAAACAAAATTTCCTTTGTAGAAAACAATTTTTTTAAATATTTTGTACGTTATTATATTAATGAACAATTTAGTCAGTTACATAGCTGCTGACTTGTTTAATGATGCATGCAATTAAAGTCTGACAATTGTTGTGTATGTGCTTCTAAATGCAGCTTTTCATGCATATTGTTCAATACTTTTTCATATTTGATGTTTTCATGATATTCACATTTGGAACACATTAAAACAAGTTATAGAAATAATATTCCTGGGAATAATATTTGATGAGATACTAACCTGGCAAAATTATATAGAATATGTTGAAAAATAAATGTAAACAGATAAATGATATATTAAGAAACTTAGCAGGAAAAAACGGGAAGGAAGCAAAAATGGAATTATTAAAATGTGTAAAAGCATAATGTAACCCCAATTAGAATATGTTTGCTTAGCATATATGTCTGCTGCAGAAACTAATTTAAATAAACTAGAAGTAGAAGCTGTGGAGCCATTATGTCATCCCCAATAGCAGCGATATAAATAGAAACAGGAAAGATGCCTTTAAGGTTAAGAATAATAAAATTAATGATGAACTACTGGGTAAACATACAAGGTCAAGATAAAAATCAAAGTTTAAAAAAATATACTAAAAACTGTTGGGAATATAATCAAAAGAAATTTCGGCAAACTAATTAATAACCAATTTAGGTTGGTTAGGAATAGCAAACAAAATGGGACTAGATAAATATGAGTATAGTGTCATATACATAAAAGACCACCATGACTGTCACAATCCTCATAAGAGATAAGGGTAGTAGCAGAACCCAAATGCACGACAGCCAGAGGTTCGGTCAGTTGCTTTATTATAAAACAGAAAGTAACAACACAAAATAACCCACGAGGGGGAAAACCTCCAATAACTAAAGTAACGTAAACAGATAAGACTATGAGAAGACTAAAACAGAACAACGACTACAGCAAGATTGAATACTTTTAACAGACCGAAAGGTGTGACAGATATTAATGCAGCAACACTGAACAAAAGAAGAAGGGATCTTATAAAGAGAGACAATTAACCTAAACGAGAACAGACACAGGTGACTTAATTCAACTGAACCGGGATAATTAGACACAGGTGGAAAACAATCAAGACAGGAGTGAATTTACAAACTGCAAAGAAATAAACAGAAACAAAACTCTATAATGATGAAAAACAAGAAGACTAGATACGAATAAAAACCAAAAGGGGAAAACCCATACACAACCCTGACAGTATGCCCCCCCAAAAAAGGATGCCACCTGGCATTCTTCAAAACATAAAACTCAATCAATGAAAATGGAGGTAGAAACACCCAGAAACCTAAACCAAACATAATACCGAACATATTTTAACACAACACAGAAAAACAGAAAAGCGAGTCCATCAAGAACCAAGCCAGAGGTAGGAAAACTAGCCCCCCGGAAGTCTGACAGGGTTCCAGAATAAGCCCAGAGAGATGGACAACTCTCTCTGAGGTGGTCCAGGCCTAACACACAGTCCAAGGGGGGGCCGGAGGAAGCAGCCATGAAATCCTCAATGGTCCTGGGATGAGGCCAGATACCACTGCAACAGTGTCAACCAGAGCTGAGGAAGTATATGCAGGTCAATAACCTCAAAGAATAGCTGAAGGGTGGCAGGTAGTTGACAGGAGAGCCCACAAGCAAACAGCCGGGCAGAGCTGGAAATGGGTGCTGGGCATGAACCAGCAGAGCTGGACAAGGGCCAGCAGCACTCGCGTGGTGCCGGCAGGCACAGGCAAAGAGCGGGCACCGGCAGAGCTGGGTAGCGGTGCTCGGGTGGTGCCAGCAGGCACAGGCGCAGAGCGGGCACCGGCAGAGCTGGGTAGCGGTGCTCGGCTGGCGCCAGCAGAGCTGTGCAGCGGCGCTCGGGTGGCGCCAGCAGAGCTGGGGAGCGATGCTCGGGTGGCGCCGGCAGGCGAAGAGCGGGCGTCGGCCTAGCTGGGCAGCGGCGCTCGGGTGGCGCCGGCTGTCACAGGCGAAGAGCGGACGCCGGCAGAGCTGGGCAGCGGCGCTCGGGTGACGCCGGCAGGCACAGGCGAAGAGCGGGCGCCGGCAGAGCTGGGCAGCGGCGCTCGGGTGGCCCCGGCAGGCACAGGCGAAGAGCGGGGCGCCGGCAGAGCTGGGCAGCGGCGCTCGGGTGGCGCCGGCAGGCACAGGCGAAGAGCAGGCGCCGGCAGAGCTGGGCCGCGGCGCTCGGGTGGCGCCGGCAGGCACAGGCGAAGAGCAGGCGCCGGCAGAACTGGGCAGCGGCGCTCGGGTGGCGCCGGCAGGCACAGGCGAAGAGCAGGCGCCGGCAGACACGGTACCTGGGTTGGCGCCGGCAGACACGGTACCTGGGTTGGCGCCGGCAGACACGGTACCTGGGTTGGCGCCGGCAGACACGGTACCTGGGTTGGCGCCGGCAGACACGGTACCTGGGTTGGCGCCGGCAGACACGGTACCTGGGTTGGCGCCGGCAGACACGGTACCTGGGTTGGCGCCGGCAGACACGGTACCTGGGTTGGCGCCGGCAGACCCTTGTACAACTTCGGCAAACTCAGGCGCTGGGGCGGCGCAGGCAAACTCAGGCGCTGGGGCGGCGCAGGCAAACTCAGGCGCTGGGGCGGCGCAGGCAAACTCAGGCGCTGGGGCGGCGCAGGCAAACTCAGGCGCTGGGGCGGCGCAGGCAAACTCAGGCGCTGGGGCGGCGCAGGCAAACTCAGGCGCTGGGGCGGCGCAGGCAAACTCAGGCGCTGGGGCGGCGCAGGCAAACTCAGGCGCTGGGGCGGCGCAGGCAAACTCAGGCGCTGGGGCGGCGCAGGCAAACTCAGGCGCTGGGGCGGCGCAGGCAAACTCAGGCGCTGGGGCGGCGCAGGCAAACTCAGGCGCTGGGGCGGCGCAGGCAAACTCAGGCGCTGGGGCGGCGCAGGCAAACTCAGGCGAGGCAACAATACAAGCAGGACGGCATAACAAGAGCCCCCATCATTAATGACAGGAGCATGGCACACTTCAATCACGACTTTCCCTTCAGCCTCAGGGATTAGTGTTTCCGGGGCAACACTGGCATGGCCTCCACTACTCTTCAGAGCAGTAGACTCGGTCGCAATGACCGGAAAAGAGAGAGTTGAGGAGTTTGAACCACTCCTCCTCTTCTTCTTCTTCTTCTTTCTCTTCTTCTTTGATGGAGGTGGTGGTTGTGGCAAACCCTTGGAGGTGTCTAGAAAAGCCCTCTCAGGGCATGAGGTAGACAGACTCTGGACAGGAAGCTTTGCACAGGGTATGTGGGGAGTGCGGTTCTCCACCTTGGAGGGATCTGAGGCAAAAATGGGCTCAAAGACTTCAGGGCTGAGTATTGGAAGCCCATACCACTCTGGAAGGGAACCCTCTCCTTCGGACCTCCGGACTGCCTCTCTGGCTGCCCTTCTCCTCTTTTTCTGACCACGAGTCAGGGACGTGCCCTCCCCTGGTCTAGAAATAGAATAAAGGGGTCCAATGGGTAAGTCCCCTTTGTTGAAGTGGCAAGGCATGACCCCAGGAAAAGGGTCTGAGGCTAGTTCCCCCTTCAGGTCAGCAACAAGATCCACCACTTCCCAGAAGGACCAGCCTTTGATGTTCCCCAGTTCCTCTGATCTCACAGGATCATCAAGGCCCTCCAAAAACACCTGGATCATGTCTTCATCCTCCAATTCATAAATCTCAAAAAATTCCTCCACACTCCTAGCAAGGTCAAGGACACCACCAGCCTGCTGTTTAGGCACTTCCTGGAATCTCAGGTATTCCAACCCCTCTGGCATGACCTGTGCCATTGAGGCCACTGAGAACCTTGGCTGAATCGAGGACCTCCTTCGTTCTCCTCGCTGGCTGTCGGCTGAGTTCTTGTTTGGTTGCTGCATTCTGTCACAATCCTCATAAGAGATAAGGGTAGTAGCAGAACCCAAATGCACGACAGCCAGAGGTTCGGTCAGTTGCTTTATTATAAAACAGAAAGTAACAACACAAAATAACCCACGAGGGGGAAAACCTCCAATAACTAAAGTAACGTAAACAGATAAGACTATGAGAAGACTAAAACAGAACAACGACTACAGCAAGATTGAATACTTTTAACAGACCGAAAGGTGTGACAGATATTAATGCAGCAACACTGAACAAAAGAAGAAGGGATCTTATAAAGAGAGACAATTAACCTAAACGAGAACAGACACAGGTGACTTAATTCAACTGAACCGGGATAATTAGACACAGGTGGAAAACAATCAAGACAGGAGTGAATTTACAAACTGCAAAGAAATAAACAGAAACAAAACTCTATAATGATGAAAAACAAGAAGACTAGATACGAATAAAAACCAAAAGGGGAAAACCCATACACAACCCTGACAATGACATACACAAATAATTAGAATTAACTTAAATGTTATTGAACAAAGAGCATTGAAAATAAAAGTCAAAAAGCTTCTTACACACTAAACTAAATTGATGAACATTATAAAAATAAAATACTAATTTTTTGATGGATCAAAAGACCCCAAACCTGAGAAAACAGGAGTAAGCGGTGGTAATTCCAAAAGATAAAATTTAAATGAAAGAAAGAACGACGGACAATCTTAGTGTTTTTACAACAGAATTAGTAGCAATTAAAACAGCACTCACCTGGATCAACAAAAATATAAATGTAAAAAATACTCTCATCTGTTCAGATAAGTCATCTGCTCTGCTAAGTATAAAAACAAGAAAATCAGAGGGAAGACAAGACAAGACATAGTTAATGAAATAACAAATAAACTAGAAGAAATGGAAAGGAAAGATTTAAAAGTAAAAACTGTTATGGATTCCTGCACATGTGGGTATAGAGGGAAGCGAAGAGGCAGATGCAGCAGCCAAGCAAGCAGTTAAAACAGAAAACGTAACAGCAAATATTCCGCTAAGTAAGAATGAGGCAAATAGAATAATAAATACAAGTATAATTGAAATGTGGCAAGAACAATGGAATGAAGGTGAAACTGGAAGAGAGCTTTATAAAATACAGGAAAAGTCAGAAGAGAGACAATTTATTATAAGAAACAGAAAATAAGAGAGAGTAATAACAAGTTTAAGAATAGGACATAGGACTCACCAGATTAAATCACCATCAATTCAAAATAGGAAATCTTCCAACCCGGAAAATGTGAAAAATGTAGGGCGCAGCAATCTATTGAACACGTTATTATTTGATCCAAAACTTATAGAGAGGAGAGAAAAAGTCTAATTAAAGAAGTTTAAAAAAAGGAAAATAGAACCATTTACACTTTCGACATTATTAAAAAAATGCAAAAACCTACAAAAATATTTTTTGTAAAAAAACAAAAAATGATTACCGAATATAAGCGTGTGCATATATGTGTATTCATATACATTTATAAGTCTGTGTGTTTAGACACGTACATTTAGTATAGGTTAAAATATCTGTCGCTAGTTTCTTTCCGTTAGAATAATTGTCCAAACTACAACCCAGATGGTGGCGGTAATGCACCAAAAGAAAGGATGCAAACTGCCAGAAAACATCTAAAGAAGAAGAAGCTTCCGCTGCTTGAAGGTGACAGACATGGCGGCGGCTGCTGTGGTTCGGGGGATCGGTGCAAATCTTTCCAAAAATCTTCGTGAGGTCCGACTGCATCTCTGTCAGGTATCGCAAGCAAGCCAAGGAGCCAGGTGCGGTACACAAGGATTGTAACGTTAATTCGTTTAATTCATCTTACTGTATTTAGGAGAATAATCATCTATCTTGTTTGGAAAGAGCCATTTCCGTAAACATTCATATTTACGTTCATGCATGCATGCGTGTATTATTTATGGTGTCTTTATTATCTTCAATCTATGCATTCTTTTTGTTATTAATATGTGCGTATCTGAATTGGTTCCTTTTTTGCTTGTTGTTTCAGGGATTTTATTGAGCAGCATTATGTTACATTGAAGAAGGCAAACCCTAACTTTCCCATTCTGATCAGAGAGTGCTCAGGAGTCCAGTCTGTGCTGTGGGCTAGATATGGTACGATCACATGGAAATGCTATATTTATATAATTGTTCATCACAGGAACGTTGTTTTAGACAATAACATTAATCAAAACTGTGCAATGAATTGAGAAATTAATGTTATTAAAAATAACTATTTAAAAAACTATTTTTAATAGCTATTAAAAAAGTGTGACGGGTGCCAAAATTTACTGGAAATTGAAATTAGATTTTAGAAAATACAGGGCAAAACTATGTAAAAAAATATTTGTAAGTGGCTGCAGGATGACTGGCTATGAAATCATGTCCTGTTGGGCTCTGGCCATGTGGATGTTGCAGGTAACAAGAGATTAGACAATGCTGCAAAGTAGTCCCAGATATGTCCTTTCATTAAAGAATGGGAACATAAATCAAAGAACAAACTTTACAATTTGTACCCATGAAACCAAATCCGAACTGCGATTCACATGAATCCTCGGATGCTTCTCTGAGGGGTGCATTTCACAAGTTAGTGTTAAAATTGGATGAAGTGATGCTCCTTGCCATTTGTTGGTGGTCATATGTAGGGATGAGCTGTTCATGAAATGAACTAATCTGACTCGTTAGTAATAAACTCTTTTCACAGAATAAATTGTTTTCGTTGGTGTGTGTGTGGATTGTTCTGCTAATAATCAGAAGACAACGGTGAGCATTTTATTTTGCTCAGATAAGTGTATTTTGCTCTATTTTGGGGTAGTAACGTTTTGCAGTTAGATACAAAAAATTCTGATATGAATGATACAAATGATTCTTTCAAATTAATCTTTCTTTTAAAAGAACGAATCAAATGAACGAAGCACCAAGTTGAACAAAACATTCCATCTCTGCTCAGACGTGAACATCCACATGCCAGCTGTTTTAAAATCTTTGAGGGCTTCATTGAACAACTCTTGATGGTCGGACACCAGCAATACAAGCATCTGGATGTTTATAATCTCCTCTTTTGCGATCTCTTCCTCGCCTGTACATCCTATAGATCTTGGCTTCTGTTTTCTGTCATGAGATTGAAGCAAAAGTGAGAAGCATAAAATCTCTCTTCTCTTTTTTTTTCTTGTGAAAATGCTTTGCAAGGCTGGGCCTATATAAATAATTTAAATAGCTTTTAATCTCATCTCTGCTTTTTCTATCTGGACGGAAATCTGTTTTAGGCCATACCCCTCTTTTATTTATAAAAGTGACCCAAGTGTGCTATATAAATGATCCTGCCTGTCCTTATCTTGTGCAATCAACCACCTATTAATGAGCTTGAGAGACTGCATGGACAACTTTAAACAAAATATTGTCAAAAACACAATATGTAACTGTTTTTCACATAATCACATGATTCATTTTTTCTCCTTGTGCCTCAGGTTTTGGTAAAGAATGCAGTGTTTCATTGGACAATATGAGTGTGGATCAAGTGGCAAACACACTGGAGACCTTAGCCAATGCAACAGCCTGAATTATTCTCCTGACATACAACACTGTAAATTTTGCTGTGCCCCAACCTGAAAATAAATGGATATTACAGAAACATAATTTTTGATCATTCTTTTCATTTTATAAAATGAATATGGAAAAAATTCTTAGAAGATGGTATGGTAGGAAAGGCATAATTGTATGCAAACTCATGTGTATGCAAACAATGTAAGGCATTGAACGAATAGTGATATTGAGCTAAACTGTTTAACAAATACTCTATTCTGTAGCACTTAAGCTGTTGCAATCATTGTATAAACATATCAGAAAAACTTTTTTTTACTTTTAATTTAGATTGTAAAGACATCACACAGCAATATTCTTTATAAACGTTTTATTTTCTTCTGTTGTGGAATAATGGGGTAAAATGGCTTTGACTGTTTTTTCATTTAAGAATTATTTATTTTGTGGTCAGAACAGGACCGACGTATGATTAAATTGGTACAATGTTCTAACTGACCAGTTGTGACCAACTGAATTTGAGCTGTGAAATACCATAAAATGTGTTTGGTCATTACTTTATGTGGCTGAGGCACCATCTCGCAGTACGGCAGCAAGCCAGCAGATGGCATTTATATGAGCTCATTGGTGTAATTTTCATTCATTCATCTTCATGTCGGCTTTTTTTTCCGCCACAGCGGAATGAACTGCCAACTGTCTGGCATATGTTTTACGCAGCGGATGCCCTTTTAGCCGCAACCCATCACTGGGAAACATTCACACACACTCATTCACACTTTAACACTATGGACAATCGTTCTTACTCAATTCACTTATACTGTATGTCTTTGGACTTGTGGGGAAACCGGAGCACCCGGAGAAAACCCACGCGATCACAGGGAGAACATGCAAACTCCACACAGAAATGCCAACCGACCCAGACGAGGCTCAAACCAGCGACCTTCTTGCTGTGAGATGATCGTGCTACCCACTGCGTCACCGTGACGCATAATTTTTTTAAAATGATGAATAAAATTGTGACAAAAAATTATTTTCAGGAAAAGAAAAAATTAAGTTATAGTTATCACTGTAATGCTACAATAGGATATTGCACTATTGAAAATGCAAGGAAAAAAAGTCATTTGAATTTTTTTTTTACAAAATTTGCATTGGTCAGTAGTATAAATTAACACAGATACAACATATTTTAACATAACAAAAACAAATAGTCACCATGTTTTACACATTTTTCTAAAAATGAATGCTGAAATTTTTATCTTCAAACAACGCCCTGATGGGACAAAGAGAAATTCCTCCAGATGAAGATTTATTTGTTCAATGTCAACTGGAAAAAACTAAACACAGACAATGGGTTTTTATCAACGCCAACATAAAAGTTTTGCAGGTATATGTGTTTCATGTCATTAAATCAACACATATGGCGTTTTAAAACAACTATGTAATGCTAAATAAAATTAAACATTAATAAAAACTTTGAGAACAGAATGAAGGAAACTAACATGAAAGGTAAGCTCTGCGATTTTAAACATTAATCACGTCTTTAGATCAATTGTAATTTCACGGTTTGTGTCAAGAAATGAACTTCTAAAAAAGTATTTTATAGTGTATTTTATATTACTTTATATATAAAATATAAATATGTATAATATTTTATAGCTTTTTCGATAGTGCAAAAATAACCAGAGCATCTGTAGTTTGAAGTGTGCATGTCACAGTTCAATCGCCGGTGACAGCTCCATTTTAAGAGGGTTAATATATTGATATCTTAGGAGTGTTTTGGTGTTTTTCTAAAAGTACAGAACATGTTTGTGTAACAGTGAAGTTTTTTTTGTGCCATTAGCTGCTAAAGTCACCTAACATTATATAAACCCAGTGGTAGGTACAATTTTTCAGTCCTCCATCCATATTCTTGTCAACTTTGTTCCTTTCGGGGTCGCCACAGCTTTCCAGCCACAACCCATCTCGCAACACAACCCAGCCGAGACTCGAACCACCGACCTTCTTGCTGTGAGATGGCCGTACTACCTACTGTGGTTTCACCAGAGTGATGAGCCACTGTGACGCCCATTTTTCAGTCATTCACTTTTTTTGTGGAACATTATCGTATCCTTATTTAACGAACTTATGAAGTATTATTTCATAAAATAATACATCCTTTTCTCTTCCTAACAGATCTGCTGCTAGAAAGCTAACGTTACACGAGGTGAGCATTGGAATGAATTCACTCCTCATTAAGATGTTTTAGCATAAAGTCTGGTGAGGATGCCAGAGTCTACTTGAATAATACTGTGTTCATACTTTGGGGGTGTTTTGGTGTTTTTTCTAAAAGTACAAAATTAAAAAGCTGCTAAAAAGGCTAACATTAGCTCATTATCTTTTGTTATATAAACTTCCTCATAAATCAAAATAACGTAGCTAGTCATTCACTCTTTTTATGGAACATTATCGTCTTCTTATTTAATGTAATTACAAAGTATTATTTCATTGAAATTGTCCCTTTCTCTACCCAATAGGTCAACTGAGCTACAAACACCTGGAAACAAGTGAAGGATACATTTCCCTTGAATCATTGACAGTTGTTTAACGAATTTTACAGGAGTTTTGTAATAATAAGATATAATTTGAATCTTAATTTGTTTTAATTGCTTTTTGTTGTGCTAAGTAGGAGTAAACACATTAATTTAATCACTGTGCATTTTATTTAGTGTTGTTCAAACTGTAATATTTGATGTTAATTAATTGATATAAAAAAAATTAAGTTAACCCTTTTCACAAGTTACTTCTCTTAGAAATCTATATCTTCAGATATTCTATCAGTTAACTGATAAAGATCCACCAGACTGAAACAAAAACATCAGTTGGAAGCTTTCTAAGTTATTAAATTGTTTTTGTAATGTCAGGTTAATGTTATTTTATAATTTTTCTTCAACATTTTTACAAGATTGCAATTGTATATTATTTTATTATTTAGGATTTATATAATTGTAAGTCTTTTATGACTTTTAAGATTCTTGTAGATTTACAAGAAATAATCTGTAAATTTATGGTTAAAGACAGTATTTAAAAACGTTATGAGACTTTTTTTAATTATATAATTTTACAGTGATATAAAGTAATTATACAGTTAGAACTGTTTTGAAACAGAAAAGCCCTGTAAAAAAATGGTATGTTCTAATAATGTGAAATAAAATATTTTGACTGTAAATTTGCGTTAATAATAAAAAAATGGCCTTTACTGTATTTTACAGATATGTGACCCTAAAGTAAAAATAACAGTAAATGCTTGTAATTTTTTAACAGTATATTTTTGTAAAAAAAAAAATTTTTTTTACAGTGTACCTGCAATCAGCTACTGAGAAAAATGATTTGTCAGACTGTTCTCTTAAGGTCCACTTAAAGTCCTGTGAGATAGTGGTTCCCAGGAACCTGAATGGTGTCATGAGTAGCACTGTGGCACCAGTGGAGTTATTCAGGTTCCTGGGAACCACCATCTTACAGGACTTTAAGTGGAGCACACACATCGACTTCATTGTGAAAAAGGCCCAGCAAAGGCTGTACTACTTGCGCGGCTGAAGAAGTTCAACCTACCACAGATGCTGCTGACCTAGTTTTACTCAGCGGTCATTGGGTCTGTTCTGTGCACCTCCATCACTGTTTGGTTTGGACATCCAGAGACTCCAGAGGACAGTTTAGACTGCTGAAAAAAATCCTGAACCCATAACCCCCCAACACTGTTTAAATATTGCACTAAGCAACAGGACTCTGATGTGGAGTCTTTTCACATTTCCAGTCGCTCTATATTCTGTTGTTCTGCTGCACTTAACTTTTACTTTACGCTTTGGTCTGCACATTTCTTAAGCGCACTGATAGTTACAGTCTTATTACTTTATATTTTTACTACCTCTTTACTATATTCTATTTGCTTGTAACTTAGCAATGTACTTATAGAACCTGTTTTACTGTATTTTGCAATGTTAGTGTACCAACATTGTAGATTATCTTTTTGTTCCTTCTCAGAGAGCAAACATACACTCAGAAACCTCTCTTCATCCACTACACCTGCTCCTCATCACCCAATCATCTTTGAGTAACCCACTATAAAAAGGACTATAGATCCTTACAGCCATTTCTCACTTGTTGATGTCATACCCCTGTTACTTCGGATATTGGCAACAACATCTCTCCAGAGACAACAAGACTCATGGATAGCTATGGATGGCTTCTGGTTTCTTAATTACCTGTTGAGTCTTCTGGATCAATGAGAGGTTTGGATCATGCACGAACATTCACAAACATTCACTAATAAAATACTTGTTGGCTCCCGGTTTACCTTCATTTTCCATCCCTTGTCAACTTCACCGCTTATGCTCACCTGGTTGGCATCTCATCCTTCCTACTCTGCTGTTTGTTCTCGAACACCTCTGCTCTTCTTCACTGAAGTGCTCTAAACAAAGCGGTCCCTCAGCTTCTACCAGCATCACAAGACCACGTCTACTCATCAGATCTCTGAACAGGTTGCAGGTAGTGAACACCTTCCACTGTGTCTTCGCTACCACCTACAGGCATAGTTGAGAGAGATATCTTCAGTATCTTCACTTGCAGTTAGATTTGAGAATAGGATCCTTGGGTACCATTCTGAGCGACACCTATACTCCCGGCCATCCGTAAACCTCCATGAGTAATGCTGTTGGGTTCACTACTCGCTTTCCTTGAGATCTCTCTGTTCCATATGCCGAGGCATGCACCTACCTGCATGGCTTTGTTGAATACTTACCTTGACTCCTTCATTGCATTGCTATCTGGACTCCCACATAGCATATTCACCTTATTGGACTTTACCCTGGACTTCCCTGCATGCCTAGAACCTACTTACCCTGCTTACCTGTGCTCCACCTGGGATACTGGCCACACAGAGCACATCACCCACCAAAATATAGTGCTCCTTACTCTGAGGTTCCTAACAACAATATCTACAATGAGTATCACACACGCACACACACACACATATGCATGCACACACACACACGCACGCACACACACATACAGATACACATGCATACACACAGCCTCCATATAAATTTCACAGCCACATTTTTTTCCTCAACGATTACACTAGACTAATAAAAATTATGTTTAGTGACCATGAATATGTTTTACGACCAACGTTTTCTTCTGTTAGATTGTGTTTATTTTCCCACATTTTTAAAGTACATTATGTATTACTTGGTTATGTAAACCTAAAGCATAATAAGAAATTGCTTTTAAAAAAGAAACAACAAAAAAAGTCCGATTAAATTGAGTATATCTAACAACATGGAAAACATTTTTGGTTGTTTCTTCTTGGCCAAATTAAACGCCAGTAAAAAAAAATAGATTTTTATATTTAACATAACACTTATTTGTCCAGTATGTTAATTGTTCGTTTAAAAACGAGAAAAAATATCATTATACTTTTTTCTACGTAAAGAAAACGAGTCCCGACCCTTGTGTTGTCTTATTGTACCTCAGATTCCGAGACCTAACATGCTTAAACGGTAGCCTTTGACATGTTTATAAGCCATTCATTATAATTGACGCCTCATATTCGTCCCCTCGCGAGGAACAGGACCGTGTCCGTGGGAGGGCAATAACCATAATCATTATCATAAACATGACGTCAACGCAGTAACCTTTAGTATTCGCTTCACTTCACAGCAGCTTCACCTAGAGTTCAGCCAGGTGAGGACCGACAGGTAACCGGGAAGGAAGCCTGGGTCATCGAAGTAGTTTTCAGGCACCGTTGTGCACCGGAGTCCCGTGGCGGAACGGAATCATGTACGTGAGTTACCTGTTAGACAAGGACACCGGCATGTACCCGAACTCTGTGCGCCACCCCAGTTTAAACCTCAACCCGCAGAACTTCGTACCCACGCCCCCACAGTACGCGGACTTCACTGGATACCACCATGTACCAGGGCTCGGAAACGACCCGCACCACGGACAGGCTGGAGCCTGGAACCCCGCGTATCCTCCCCTGCGGGAGGAATGGACGCCGTACGTACCCGGGGCAGCGGCGGGAGCGAGCACGGGTCAGCTGGGCTTCAACGAGTTTTCCTCGGCGCCGGCTCCCGGTCTCCTTCAGTCCGGCATGAACTCATCAGTAGCACCGCTGTCACCGAACTCTCAAAGGCGGAACCCGTACGACTGGATGCGCCGGAGCGCGCCCCCCGCCAGCGCAGGTGCGCAATTTCTCCTGCAACTCGGGTCGGAAATACACATCGGGTGGCTGTTTAACCTTTATAAATCATAACGGTCTAAGCACAATAACTCAATCTTGTGGCTGACTATTTTAATACCAATTAAGAAAACTTTACTGTCCCGAGTTGTATGTAAAAAAGTAAAAAGCCAAATAAACAAAAAATCATCCTACCAAATTCTCACATTTTAAACATAATTTCTATAATACAAAATAATTTGGCAAAGATTCCCAAATCCTGCCAACATTATCCTTAAACATGTAAAACACTGAATAAATAACAATTAAAACCTATCGGGAACCCAACAATAGAGTTAAAGGGCTTCGCAATAATGAAAAAAAGCAAAATATATTATTTAATACTTTAGTTTGATTGTTTTAATAGTATCCTATGCATCTAATACAGATGAACACCACTGAAATAATAGAAATTAATACACTTTAATAATTAAACCTTCTTTATTTTTTTATAAACAATTAGATTAATTAGATGTGTCTGGAAAGGTATAAAAGACGACATTAGGCTTTTAAACAGCTTAAAAATCAATTAATTTCTCATTATGTTCTAGAGAAAAAAATGTGCAAATTAAATTGTAACTTGAATGGAATATGTTTTTGTTTGTGCATGCCACTCTGATTTTGAGATAACCATATAATTAAATGTCTGAGATAAAGTGACATTTTGAAGTAGCTAAGGTTTTGAGAGTAATTTATGTATTTTAGGCGACATAACTTTCATAGTATATCACTGACATTTGTAAAGCTAAAAATATTTCAAGACATTTGCAAACTATTATTAATTTGTTATTTTGCTTGGTAATGGTAACGTGACTGCATTCTGTTTATTTAATTCTATTCTGCTGCCATATAAACAAATGCTATTTTTTAACAGCAGTTTAATTTACTTTACAGAGAAAAAAAAACGTTTTAAATAATTTGTTTTACACATTCGACCCAAATAGGGCCACATAAGTTCATCAGAGGAATCCTGTTGAATTTGTAACTTTACTTTTACAAAGGGCAATATTTCATCAATAAATGTAACACATTACACCAACTGTCATCCACTGTAAAAAAATATTTTGTTATCTACAAAAAAATATGGTAACAATACTACACAAATAAATATTAAGCCGTTTTTAGTGTTTGATTGTTTTTAGCAGAATCACATTGAATATTTCAAGTAAAAAAGAATCCCAAAATATTTGTCCAGAAAATAATATTTTATTTTATTTTTTTTTTTACCAGAATCTACTTAAATAGAGCATGTAAAAATCAGCCAGGCACTTAAATTAAATGTGATTTCACCAATAATGATATTAATTAGTTTAGATAGTCACCACAAATTTTACGTTAATGTACTAGGGTATATTATTTGAATCTGTGTTATTATACAGGTATCAAGATAGCAAGCGCTGTATAACAATACATAACCATAAAGGCTTCTGAGAGTTCTCAAACCAGCCAAGACTTTTACTTCGTCCATAATGATAATGAAGTCCTTAAGGTTAGTAAAAACTAGCAGACAGCAATTTTGTATTATGCGCACCTTTAATGACCTGCAAAACAACAATGGTAACTATATGAGTTCACACAAAATCATTTCAGAAACAGACATCATCATCATATTTCTTTTTCAGGAATAGATGAACTCTCGCCCCATAGTTCCACTAAACTTTTAAAACAGACAATCTCTTCTTAAATTCATAATATATAAATAAGGCAAATATGTAACAAACTTGCTACATCATGATAAATTTCATCGGTAAACACACATTCCTTCAAGTATTTCCTCCGCAGATCTTCATATCAGACTTGTATTGCGAATAGATGTTTAATTTTTTTTAATTAACTGATGTATACCACGATTCATGTGCTTTCTCTTTTAGCCTCTGATTAAAAATAGTGGACAATGTTCTTTACGTCCCCACACTCTGCACCTCCCAGGCTCTAGAGAAACCATAAAAACATAACAATTTTTTTATTTGAGCGACCCAAGTTTTTCAGCCTACTTCATCTAATTGAAAAAAATTTTTTATTACATTTTCTTGGGTATCACTGACATGGCATAGATTTTATCTAAAACATAAAACATCTTTTCATGTAAATGGTGAACAATAACCAAGTCATCCAGGACAGCTACATTGCTTACATTTGAGCTCACACTTAAAAAAAAGATGCATGAACATTCTCAATGCACTCCACTTTCTCATAACCCCATATTTCAGCTCCGTAAAAAAAGTATTGGTGCCACCATGCAGTCAAATAAGAACAAAGATTGGTTGTAGCTAATTCTATATGTAAGCACAAAACTTAAAAAAGAAAAAAAATGCTTTCCTGCCCTAGTTTTCTTGTGGGCTTGTTTTACATCATATCGACTTTGCCATAAACCACACACCGATATTTGTAAAAATTGACCACCTCTACTTCTACATAATGACATTTTTCAGACTTATTTATACAGCCTCCTCTATTAAATACCATTAATTTTGTTTTAATATTGTATTTGTATAAACACAATAATTGTAAGGCACTATATATATATATATATATATATATATATATATATATATATATATATATATATATATATATATATATATATATTGAATGCATTATTATTATCATCATTATTATTTTGGGCTCTGCCTCCAGTGTCTCCCTGGCAAGCTGAAATTGTGCTTGTGAGTAACACCATGTCCACTATGCTGCTCTACCTAACTTACTGCGTGCTTTCACAGTGAGAATAATTTGATCAATCATTGCCATTTCTCAAGGTGTATCCAATCTATTTGTGAGCACACTTTGTCCTGGAAAGACAAATTTTTGCAAATGTGAAGGCAAAACATCTGCTCCCGGTACCTGATCTAAAAAAAAGGTGCAGGTGACCTCAGACAGGAATGTACAGTAGCCTAAGTTAAGAAAGTGTTCCTGGGAACAGATTAGCAGTCTGAACACAAATCATGGACCTGGTTATTTTGTACAACAGATTTTGGCTTACCCCATTTACAAAGGAAAAAAATCAGTTTCACACAAGCTTTGGTTGAACAAAACTGTCTGCATGAAAAAGTCTGAAATGCTTCTAAAACGCTGTAAAGAGTGAGTCAAGTGTATTCCTGTACACTACTGTCATCCATTAGCCCCCCTGTAACTAAAATAAGCATTGTTATACTGTTCAGACAAGGTTGATGAAAAAGCATCATCCTAACTGGTGTTTAGAATAGTTAGGCTGAAACGTTGCTCCGTGGACATATGGACAAATGGCATAAAAAATAACCGGGGTACGTGTGGAGACGGCTTCAGTGTGAAAATATGTGAGGTACATTGGAGCCTGGTATGACAAGTAGAACTTTTTATCAAAAGAGCAATTGTTTCTAGCTTATTTGATTAAGATGGTGTAGGTAAGGCTGCAGTTATCGATTATTTAGATAATCAATCATTTTAGCTCTTTAATCGCTTAGTTCAGTGGCTGCAGATATTGAAGATAAATGAAGTTTATCATGAAGTTATGAAGTTATCATCAAAACTTCCCAGGTTAACTAAAATGACTAAAAGACCAAAATCATTCAGCACCATACATCGATTAATACAGAAGAATGTAGAAGGAATTTCTGACGGGGTAGGGAAAACCAACAGACAAGTCCATAATTTTTTGCTGCGGCAGTAAAAAAAATTACGAGATAGGAAAATTAGATAGAACACAGGCCAATTTATATGGAGCCAAAACGACCTCAAAAAGATTTTACTTGTACATTTCAGTTCATAAATTAATAGCTTGATTCAAAACAATGTTTGTACATTTCCAAGTGAAAACATAAATAAAACACGTGTGCCTGAATTAAATTGAAAACAGGTTCACAGATTTGATTTTATTAAGTTTGTCAGCTGCTTCTCAATGAAATATTTACACGTTGCTTTTTGTGGATTTGCAGTCTCACTTACGAGTATGCATTCTTCAAAACATCAAAATCAATAACCTCATTGGATGGAGGTAGGAAATCCCAGAAATGGCAATAAAGACAAATCATAGGGGTGGGTGGTGGGACCCAATAATACTTAACATATACTAACATAACACAGAAAAATTGAAATGAGAATTCTTCATGAACCAAGCCAGAGGTAGGTAAACTAGCCCCCCAGGAGTCTGACAGAGATGGATAATTTTCTCTGAGGTGATCTAGGCCTAACACACAGTCCAAGGTGGTGCGGGAGGATATTAAGTGTGACAATGAGCCAGCAATAAATGCAACAATGGTACTGACCTCTACATTTACCAATGTAAATGTCTCCAAGGACACTGAATGTTCTAAGTTCTTCTTGTCTGATCCCGTTTGTGAAGCAGTTCCTGGAGAACTCTGCAAGGGCAGGCAGAACCGCATGTCTGGTGGTTTGCACATGCATGAAAACTAATGGATTTTGACGATCCTGAGCCAGGTCACTTGCCTAATTTAGTCACTTTGAGAAAGCCAAACAAGAAAGAAACAACTTAGTAGTGCTAGATAGAGATGCCATTTGCTCTTTAGTGATGCTGAAGCACAGTGCACCTCACAGTGTGTTCGCGGACACTCGTCCTGCTCTGTGACGTAATTACTAACGTGACACAAACAAGGGCGAATTTGACAAAGACTGTCATGAAAACGTAAATAATTTTAATCAGTTTAATATCTGATTTTATCCTAAAAGATGTGGACCGCAGCATAATAAAGTACTGATAAAAACATGAGAAAGGTTTGGAGTTGGACCAATGAAGCTTTCAGCTGATCCCACTTTACAACGAGTGACGGTGAGAGTCTTAAACTCTTTCAAACATAATACTGCTTTTGTTATAAAACTCACCTGTTCTTATTATACAGTAAACGCTGTGTTATTTGTGTTACAGGCCATTTCTGAAGATCCTTCATAGATGGAGACCAAACACGTGTAACGTCATTTGCAGCTTGAATAAATCATGAATGCTTTTGTGTCAACTGTGCTTGTTTTTGTTCATTTTTGTCTTTGCTTCTTTTTTTTTTCACTTTTTACACTTCAACTCTGAAACTATGGTAATCTGGCTGTACGTTAGATGATGCATTAAGTTTTCCAAATGGCAAAATAGTGATTAACGCATTATATGAAAAACTCCACAAACCCTGTTTGCACTCTCAGTGTATAACAGGCTTTAAACAGCCTTCGAATGTTAAATTCATTTAAAGCTGCAGTTTGGCTGGGCTAATGCTAGTTTTATATGTAAATGAGTGGTTATATTGCATTAGGTTTGATAGTTTATAAAGACATTATAAATGTCTATATATGACTATGATTATATGATTATAAAGACATGTTCAGATGTCAACAACAAAAACACACAATTCGATATTGTTTTATTAATAAATAAAATGAAAGATAACACAAAATATTTGTTTTAATGCATGTCTTCACCTGGTTTCGATTCCAGTAGATGAAATGCTTATCTTGTTGCATTCTTCTTTCCTGGAAAATAAAGAACATGCAGAAGGGTTACAGGTGTGTAAACATCACAGGATAAATCAGTCTATAAATCCTGTTAATAAATAATTAATTTATTTATTTTAATAAATAATTAATTGTTTGGTTGTATTTACCAGTGTTTAATTTGAGCATCCTTAACGACAGCTATACTGGTATTATTTAATTGTCTAATCCATCATAAATTATATTTTGAAGATACATTAAAACATTTTACGTTTTAGTGATAGTTCATGAAGTTACCTGTGAGCTCAGTTTTCATTCAGATAGAAGTTTGGGGTGGTTTTCCAGCGACCATGTTACATGAGTCTGTGAGTAAATATTTTAACCATTACTTTAGAACAAACAAATAACTGCAGTGACTCCAGAAAATGAAACAAACTTTTGTGATTCATAGAACATCACATACTGTTGCGATCAGTTTAAAATAACACGAGACGTTCATTAAATTTCTCATTCCCTTCAGAGGGCTTCAGGTGTTCACAGACCACTTGTCACGGCCAAACTAACCCCTCGAAGTGGGTGGAGGGGTCTGTCAGCGCACATTTCATGACGCAGGAGCGCAGATTCTTTTTGCCCAAACAGTGATTTTGGAACGCTTCGCACATCATGCTTACTCTGGGCAATCAGCAAAAATGGGGTAGGTTACAGTTTTAGTCGGTTTTGGAACCAGCTCAAAGTAGGTACTGAAAATGGCATCGGTTCCATGGCCAGGACAGTAAAAAAGCACAAAATACCGTGCTAAACCGTACAGAACTGTACCGTGCCGTGTAATGGTAAAGCATCATATGTGTTTTTCGATGCAACTGGCTCAAGAAACTGGAGAGACCACATGGGAAATTTGAGCACATCTTCCTTTATTAGGGTGTTCTGACAGGTTATAACAGCTCCTATGTCCCTATAATACAAATGTTGTCAGAAAGACATGTACTTGCACAATGGATGGCTGACTGGATTCGTGCCAGTCCCGAAAGAGGTACTGAGTTATTTCTCACTGGCCCTTCTTGGTGAACAGGTTAAAGCATTCCTACCTCGCCCAGACCTAAAGTCTTACCAAACTCCCCAATCTGCCAATGAAATATGCCCATCTTTCCAGATGAAGAGAAACTGGATGAAGAGGACTTAAAACTTTGTTTAAATACAGACAGATCTCAGACAGTGTCGAACAGCAATTTGTGAGGAGAGCAGGTCACAAGCCATGGCTGATCCGAATAACGGGCATTATATTCCTGAATTTATTCCTCACATTGTGAGACTTTTGAGCTATTTACCACTCTGGACTGGAATAATGGTACCTCTCTTCCAAAGCACCCGTCTCACAGTCTCTGTTGAAGCCGAGTTCAAGAGCATAAAGCATGGGCTTTTCAAGCATAAAAAACTACCCATCCTTATGGACCGTTTCATTGCTCACCATTTTAGTGTCATTGACGGAAACATGCGGATTTGTTCCGCAAAAGAATAAGAAGAGGATTCCGCAGTCAGGAATGTGGTTTTCAGCACACTGAAATCAAGAGTGTCTGTACTGAACAGGCTTTATGTTGTGCATAACATAATATTTCAAAATCTTGTGGAAGAAGAATCGGACATAGATTCAGAGCTGCTGAATAGAACAGAGCTGTTATGGAAAATCGTCTGCAGACATTTGCTATTTGTCACCTTTACACTACTTTGGAGAGTTCTGTAAACCTTCTAAAATCTTGCTGTTTCAGGCCATTCATGGTTCAGTATTAACATATGTGACATACACTCACCTAAAGGATTTTTAGGAACACTATAATAATACGGTGTTGGACCCCCTTTCACATTCAGAACTGCCTTAATTGTACCTGCCACTGATTCAACAAGGTGCTGAAAGCATTCTTTAGAAATGTTGGCTCATATTGATAGGATAGCATCTTGCAGTTGATGGGAATTTGGTGTATGCACATCCAGGGCACAAAGCTCTCGTTCCACCACATCCCAAAGATGATTGGGTTGGGATCTGGTGACTGTGGGGGCCATTTTAGTACAGTGAACTCATAATCATGTCCAAGAAACCAATTCGAAATGATTTGAGCTTTGAGACATGGTACTTCCTGCTGTAAGTAGCCATCAGAGGATGGGTACATGGTGGTAATAAAGGGATGGACATGGTCCAAAACCAAATCTGTTTTCAAAATTAATTGTTTAACAAGCGTTTCGCTCCATATTTATTTAGTTATTTTTATTTTGAGAAGTTTTACAGTTCAAAGAACAAACAATTATTTAATGTTGAAATTTTTGTAATCAAATATCATTCAACTCTATTTGTGGTTTTTGCTTTTTTTTAAGTTTACTTCTATACACAAATAATGCCCTGATTTATGGTTTTATATAGTTATAAGTAAAACAATAAAAAAATACATTTAGATCTTTCCACTTAATCAATAAAAAATAATTGCCCAACTAATCGATTACCAAAATAATCATTAGTTGCAGACCAACTTTACTTTATTTTTACAGATATATTTAGTGCAATAAATGGGCTAGTGTTATGTATGTTCTAGTTAAGCACATAAAGTTAATGTTCAAATGTTTTAATGTCTCTTTATTAAATCAAACTTTTCATAAGTGTGTATGCAAAAGGGGTGAATACATCTTCTTGTCTTAATAATAAGCAATCGGCAAACCCGGACACAGACTATGGGAACACCCTGCAAAACCCACAACCTAGGTCCTTCCGCATCGGCAGACGGCCAGGCAAGCCGGGCACATCAGTAGTCTGCCACCGAGCGGGCCCTCCTTTTCTTCCTCCTCCCTGGGCTTAAGTATAGACTTATTTTTAATGGGCAATTAGGCAAAATTCTCTCATACCGACTCATACCAGAGGAGGGAGCGTCAGTTCCAGAGCTGAAGGGAGACACCTGGAGGCCATACTCGCCACTTCGAAGGCTGGACTTCCGGCAGTTTAACTTACGTAAGGTTTCATTGAGGGACCTATGGAAAACGCGCCTTGAACCACTGGGGAAAGGTCTTTTCGAGGGAAGATAGCATAAATGGAACTAGCTAGAGCAAAAGATTTCGAGAGTTAGCCTTTCAAAGTACCTCTTACCAGCGCCAAGAAGGTCGCGACACCCCTGATAGAGTGGGCTTTCAACTGCAGGGGGCAATGGACATTGGATGCTGTGTATGGGGTAGAGATGGCCTCCACTAGCCAGTGGGCCAACCTCTGTTGTTCCCTATCATCTGCTGTCCTCCAAGCATAGAAAGAGCTGATTAGAACTTCTAAGGTTCCAGGTCCTTTCTACATAGATCCTCAGTGCTCGAACTGGGCAAAATGGGACCAGGGGCTGGTGCTGCCTCCTCTCTGGGCAGAGCTTGGAGGTTCACTACCTGAGTTTTGAAGGGGATGGTAGGAACCATGGGCACATATCCAGGTTTGGGCATATCCAGGTAACATGAGTATCACTAGGTCCGAACTTTAAACAGGTCTCATCGACAGAGAGTGCCTGCAGATCCCCAACCCTCTTAATCGAGGCTAACGCGACCATGAGCACTGTTTTAATTGACAGAAATGTAAGATCTATTGATTCAAGCTGCTTGAATGGAGGACAATGGAAAGGTCCCAGGAGGGGACTAAGGATGGCCTAGAGGGTCTAACCCTTCTGGCCCCTCTGAGGAATCTGACCGTTAACTCGTGTCTTCAGACAGTCCTCGATCCAGACTCTCTTGAAGGAAGGTTAGCACGAGTTCATTGAGGCAGCTACTCGGGTCTACTTGGCTAGAGTGTCACCAGTCGACGAACTGACGCCACTTGCCAGCATAACATGCCCTAGTAGAGGGAGCACTGTGGTTTTCTCTGGCGTCGAGCCATGTCTCTTCCTGCGCGGCGTCATTAATTCTCCAAGACAATCCGCCTGGTTCCTGATCGTAGAGACCCGCTACGTAAAGTCTTCTACTATGCTGAAGAGGCCATCTGGGACCTCAGGTACAAAGATGAAACGCTTCCGATCTTGTGGGAGCATCTCAGCCTGGATCAACCAAAGATGGCAGCTGCGGACTACTAACATAGACATTGTGTGGCCAAACGAGCTAGCTGCAACTGCGAGCTAGCTGCCCTCAGATTCTCTGTAAGACCTGGGACAAAACTCCTCTCCTGAATATCTTTCAGGGCCTTGGCTGGGAACACCTGAAAGGCTGCCATGGCATGCACGGCAGCGGCAGCTTGACTCGCAGCAGCGTAAGCCCTCGAAAGTTAGGTCCAACGACAGGCATAGCGATAGGGATTGAGGCCTCAGCTTTTCACGTCAGGTGGCAGGGTTACCCTGGCATAAATGCACCGCCAGCTCCTGTGCTATCTGGGGAATCACTTCGTACCCCCTAGCTGGAGGAGCCACCTGCTACAAAGCCTCCAATGGTGGCCTGAAATTATGCCAAACTCGTCTAAAGTGTGCTGCCGGACAGAACTTTGTAATGCACAGTCTGTTCCCTCAATCGCTGCCTCAGCATGTCCACGCCCAAGACAACTGAGGCAATGAGGTTGCTATGGCTTTGTTACACATCTGGAAACAACAGAGTTATTTGGCTTTAAAGTTGCACAAATCGGAGCCAAAGAAACGTGCACATAAATTATATAGCTGAACTGAATAAATTTGACTTGAATTGTTAACTTTTTGCTGCGACTTGATTAGATGGCAAACACTGATTAAATAATACTTAGGACATTAAATCTACATTTACAAATATATTTTAATAACAAGAAATGACACAAAAACTGTCTGTAATGAACTGAATTAAACATGGAATTTTTGAGTAAAAACACAAAATAGCATTTATTTGTAAAACATACTTCACTTTTTACAGTGTAGGTGATAGGCCAACTTCAACAGAGGTACGTGCTTGGGTTGAAAAAAAGCTAGCAGTTTGGGTTTTTTGCTTTCGCAGTTCCGTTTCTGCTTGTGATTATGAAAAGTACATACTCCATTAAAGGCATGAATTTGCCACCATAGGCTTTCCTCTTAAATTTTTTTTTTTGGGATGCGAACTCTGCCTAGCAGTGTGACCTTATGTTCTGTTTGCACTTTCCATGTTCTTTAAGCTGGAATGATTTCACACTCGGAAATGCTTCTACCATTTTCGCTGGGAATCTTGCTCGTAACCCTTGTTCTGATGCTTTTCTGATTCATCTTTAAATGCGTTTGAGAACAGACAAGATAGAAGATATGTGTTTACAGTTTGCCAGAATACCCAAGATGTAGATTCTACAAACCGGAAGTGGTGCAAAATGAAGCTTTCAATAAATTTTTTTTTTTTGTAATTGAATAATTCCAATTTTTCAATTAATTGTTCTACATGTAGCATTGTTTAAAAATAGCATTTGCACTTGCAGCTCTAGGAGAACATCGGTTCAGCACTGGCAGCTCTGTGGATACTAGTGTGGCGGCTGGTTGTTTCTGGAGGTAGATTAGTCACTGACAGGCTAGGCTGCCTCCCATGTGAGTTCTGTCCCAAGTCTGAGTTTTGAAAAGTACTCTGGGGAGTATCCACTGCAAACACCCTCTCTGGGGGAAAGTGTCCAGGTATTTCTCATCGGCTGATTGACATAGCCATTTAGATCCGAGGCGTTTATAAGGCCAAACCTGTAATTGTGTCCATGCTTCTGTTTGAGCTTAGTTCCCTTTTGAGGAAAAGTGCAGTTAAGCCATTCCGTCCACCTTGTATTGAAGACGGTTATTATAGTACATATTTAAACTCCTGCGGCTGGAAGGGCATCCGTCGCATAAAACATGTGCCAGAGGAGTTGGCAGTTCATTTAGCTGTGGCGACCCCGAAAGGGAAGAAAGCCGACATGAAAATGGATGGATGGATATTTAAACTCCACAAACTTAATGGCAGATTACACCCAATCCTTGACCAGCACCCTTAAACCCGTACTGGTACAAGTCTCTTATTAAGATATTTTTTAATGGTTAAAATTACACTAAGTCGTTTTTTTCTTCTCCTGGATCTGTTTTTTTTTTAACTGTGCATGGTCTATTTTTTTAGGAGAATGTATTTGACAATAAATAATAAAAACATTTTCTATGGGCAAGTTTCGTGCTCCTCCGTGACTGCCGAACCTTTTTCGGTCATCAATGCATTCAGGTGCTTTCTATCTATACTTGCACTAGGATCGGCTTCCCCATGGATCTGGAGCTTAAGGCCAAATGTTAAAGTGTACATCCGATGCTCATTTCTCACAAGTTTATGTGATTCTTTGGGCTATTTACATATTAAGGTTACATTTATCAATAAAAAATATGTAAACACAGGTCAGTTGTTTTTTATATCAACCTACACTCATTTGGTAAAAGTTTTGGCTGTTTTTGGCATCCTACACTCAGCCTATTGTGATAAATCCTACATTTAGCCTATTGTGATTGCCCTGTTTGTTTTATAGGACTACTGGCCTTACATCATGTATGGAATGGTTCATATATCTTGTGTAATCAAAAATTTGAGCTTGTTTTCAGTCCATTTTACATTTGTTGTTATTACTTTAAAAAGCCTACATGGATTCTGATATGGGGTGAGGATTTTCACACATAGTTTTAGTGATAATGAGCAGTTGGTCATATATGGAGTGACCCATACCCAGAATTTTAACTCAGCATGTAACCCATCGCAGTATACACACACACAACAGTGAACAAACACACCATAAACACACACCCGGAGCAGTGGGCAGCCATGGCTGCGGCGCCCAGGGAGAAGTTTGGAAACTGGTGCCTTGCTCAAGGGCAACTCTGTTGTGGTTGTTCAAGATGGAGAGCAAGTGTTTCATCACTAATACAACCTTCAACTTTGTGGATTGAACTGGCAACCTTTCGATCACAAGCCCATCTCCTTACCCACCAGACCACAACTGCCCCTAGTCATAAGCCACATATACCCAACAGTAAACATTTATAAGTCACATTGTCTCTTGAAATTCGACTCAAACCTCTTTGGTTTAATGTTTTTTATGGAACAGTTAATATAATCTTATTTACCTACATTATGAGGCATACACCGGACAGTTATTTGTATAAGAACAGAGCTATCAGCATCTTTAACAGTAAATATTAGAGGAAGTAGCTTATATTGTATATTACAAAGATTCTCTCTAACTGGACGCAAACAAAAAAAAGAGATTGTTTTATTACTATTTTTTTTTTTAACTAAGATTAAAATAAAAAATACAACTAAAATGTTTGCCCTGAACACCCAATTAAATACAAAATTTGAATCTAGTGCAGGGATGTCCAAAGTCAGTCCTGGAGGGCCGGAGCCCTGCAAATTTTTGGTTCAACCATTATGAAACACACCTGTGGCAATAATTATGGTCCCCTGATTGGCTGAAGTAGAGTAGTATGCATACTACAGCAGGGTTGCAACTAAAATGTGTAGGACAGTGGTCCTCCAGGACCGACTTTGGACACCCCTGGTCTAGTGTGATCTTTGGGGCCTCTTACCACAATGGATGGTGTTTAATTGTAAGCCGGCTGCAACTCAAAGCTGAGTTGCATTAGGTCCTCACTTAACCCAAAAGTTTTGGCAAGTCATCCTCATTCCATTACAGTGTTAGCTATTTTTGATAATCGAATGAATTTTAACTGAAATTTAAGTGTAAAGGTCTGGTTAACAGAAACTTATTTTATGACATTTTATTTTTAGGTGGTAAAACAAGAACAAAAGACAAGTACCGTGTGGTGTACACAGATCATCAGCGTCTGGAGCTGGAGAAAGAGTTTCATTACAGCCGCTATATTACCATCAGGAGGAAAGCAGAACTGGCAACAGCCCTCAGTCTGTCAGAGAGACAGGTAATCATACATGTATAGCTTAATAGATCCAAATGGCCTACAGACTCATGCTCAAACGTTTGATCCTTCCCATCAATTGCTTAAAGGAGTCAAATTGGGCTAAAAAAGGTTTGGAATTCTATACTTGTCGTTAAGTATTCATATTTGCTTCTGCAGGTGAAAATCTGGTTCCAAAACCGTAGAGCGAAAGAGAGAAAGATCAACAAGAAAAAACTCCAGCAGCCTCAGGCGTCTTCAACAACCACCGCAACACCTCCAGCTCCCCCTCTGCCTGGCAGTGTTTCAATGGTCAGCAGCAGCAGTGGAGGTACTACTGGAACCGGCATTGTCTCCCCATCCATGCCGATGGCCATCAAAGAGGAATACTGAGTAGGAGTCAACGTCTTTTTGACAACTATGCTTGCAAGTTGCCTTTACCAACATATTTAAAGAATATTATGAGCGATTGCTAAAGATGTCACAAATAATAAATAAATCTTAACTACTCCCAGAAATAATGTTTCTAAAAACACCACATTTGGTAGTTTTAAGTTTGTAAAAAGTTCTGCATACTGTTTGACGTTGGTGAAAACATGCAGCAAGAAGGAAATACAAATTGGAGCATGCAATAAGAGTCTTTTTGGATAATTTGTGTCTCTTTGATCCACTGAAATCCGGAAGCAGGACAGGTTACAAAATCCTCTACAGCTGATTATAACTTTATCAAACAATATTTTGCAAACAATTTTTTGTACTCTTTGAAGCAACCACTCTAATAACCCCTCTAAATTCCCACTGAGTTTGAGCTTGGTATGAGAGTTTTTCACAATGTTTTCTTTATTCTTATGTCACAGCTGGTGCTCCTAAGACCCAGTATAAATAGTGTTAAAAGTTTTTTTTTCTGTGTTTTTTCTAATATGGACTAAAACTTCAGCTTAAGAGAGAGTCTTTAAATGATGGTCTTGTGGGTACATCAGACACACGATTGAAAAATTGCTTAAGCACTCTTGGATTTACTGTTTTTTATGTTTCATGTGATCAGATGTATATCTTTTGATTTGCTTTAGATATTTTTTACATTTAATTTGCTGCTGTGATTTAATCTGTGTGATGTATATTTTATTAAGGGAACAGTACACTACATTGCTGTAATGCTATTTTTTTCTTTGAAGCTCTTGAAAAAAATAGAATATAATTTTTTTATGAAGATTTTCAAATGAATACAGCAACAGTTTGGGTATGAAAATAATCTGGATTTCCTTCATCAGATAATCTTACATAGCAAAAACAAATGTCCCCAACCCCCATTCCATCCCAAACATCTCAGGGATGCCACTACAACTGTCAACTTCATGATGACCAAAAACTGTTCAACTGTTATCATGAGCATGAATTAAAACTCTTTTTGGGAAACAACATTGACTGAATTGTTAGTTAAAAATGAAGACTTGGCAACTATTACATATAACAATAAATCAGAATTTTAGCAAACACAAATATAAAATGCAATTATTAATATCACTTTTTGATGATTTATGTCAACTGTTGCTTTCTGGTTGTTAGAAATGTTAACATGGCTTACACCAAATGTATAAAATGTTCTTTCTTTTTAAGCCATTTGTTTAAATAAAAGATATCTAGACTCACAAAGAACAACTTTCATTATCTTCCTGCTGATGCTAAATTCCATGCACACGCTGTAAATTATTGCTCCCCTTAGAGTTGGCCTATTTATGTGGCCTGGTAGGTGCCTACTCTCTTCAGTAGTTACAAACTGATCCATTTTATCAATTTTTAAAATAGACAACAGTATTAATCACTACTCTTTACTTTTTTGTTCACTATGATGAAGTGCTCTGTGGAAGGAATGTCCAAACATAGGATTGGATTTTTAACGGGAAATTTTTTTTTTTTTGTAGAAAAAGTTTGCACTTTGACACGCTTGAGACGTGAGACGGCCAAATTTCAGCTATTCAGTCAGTATAGTGATGAAGTTGGCAGTGATCAATGATCAAGTAAAAATTGATTAAACTTTTATTTGTAAATCTATGATCATATATTCAAATACATTATGACAAATCCATGGGTGACAACACAGTTCTTACATTTATAGTGTTTATTCAGGGATCACAAACTACCCTCCTGAATGTCAGGAGCCCTGCACGTTGTAGTTGTTAACTTGCTCTACCATGCATACAACTGAGTTTCATGATGACTGAACCAAAATTGTGCAGTGCTCTGGACCTCCAGGATTGGATTTGATGGTCCTGGAGCTATAGGGGATTTTGATCAAAATAAAGTTACCAAATACTTTAATAATGACAATCGGAAAAGGATGCTTAGACTATGCTGTGAAACTGTGTGTGCAGTTTAATCATGGTTTATCATCTCCTGTATCAAGTAGTAAGTCAAGGACAAATTCAAGCCATGGAATAGGGAATGTGGAATGAGGCAACTAGAAAATGTTTTGAGGGGGTCACATATAGGCAATGCGCATATCGGGGACAATTTTTCATTAATGTAATAAGCATAAAGAAACTGCGTTAGGCACAACAAACACCTTGAAGAGATATTATATAAGTAATGACTTTACTGGGTCTGCTGGCTGCTGTCTTGACTTACTCCTTATTTCATGTATAAATTCTTTTTTTAAAGCATGCTGCTAGGATCATCATCAGAACCCCTCACTCTGATCACATCACTCCTTACTTAAGCATCTTAAACTCCTTTTCATTTTCAATGCACTTAGTAATGCACCTTCCTAGATCGCTGACCTGCTTATTGTCCACTATCCACCTCACATGTTATGTTTTTGTCACATCTTTTATGCATTTTAGGTATTCTTTGTGTTTTATCCTGTCACAAATTGCTTTATATGTTTAAGGTGTGAGTTTCTAGAAAGGTGCCAAACAAATAAAATGTTTCATAATTTTTATTATTATTTTATGACCAATATCAGACATCATCATCATTATCATCATCCCACTCATTAGTAAAAGGTGTTTTAAATTCAGTAAATCTTTTTGCTTTATTTTTAAAGAGAAGTGATTTTGATCACTTTTAAATCTCTCAATTTAAAAGATTATTTAGATTTACTTTCAGCAGTCTGATTCTACAGTCGCAAGTCAAGCCAAGTGCAGTTGTGTAGCACAGTTTCATACACTTTAGCCAGCCAAAGTACTTTATAGAAGCATAAAAGCTTACATAAAGACAAACAAGTCAAAGACAAAAATATATTAAAAATACAGAACACAAGACATTTAGTAATAAGTTGTTAACACATACCAACCGTGCCTAGTAGTCAAGATAGTTTCTGCTGTACTGTAGCATTCCTGTAGGGTTAAAAACTCAAATCTGTTAATTAATTAAGGGAGAATGTACAGTTTCAAAATGTTTCCAAAAAAGAAACATCTATGGTTACTTGCCTAACCTCCAATCTCCACCTAATGCAGCCTAACTTCCTGTTCTAGCTTGGAGCCGAACCTCACCACATGCTAGGGATGAGCGAAGGACAAAACATAAGCTGTTTTTGTGCATTAATAATCACTTTCCAAGTGGATTACAAGATCTGGCGATTACAGCAGCCAGCGACAATCTCCTGCTTCACCAGTGTTGGAGTCGCGGAACACCTCAGGTTTCCATGTGGTCTTCGCTGCTTTACAAACATCAAACAAGTTTTTATTCATAAGTGTGAACGCCTAGTCTGTCTGCTGACAGACATGTTCCAGACATGTTCGACCATGCAAATCATCTGGATGTAATGGATTGATTGCCATGGGTTCTGTCTCGACTGTTTAGGGCGTAGGGTTACACATCTGAGGCAGAACTCGAAGGCTTTGACAGTGTTGATTGCACAGTTCTGGACAATAAAGGGTACACCATCACGTACGCTGCTATAAAGCGGAAGCGAATGCAGAGTAACATCCTGTGATGCTTGGAGCCGGACTCACTCCGGCTGGCAAGGGGACATATGTCTCCGTTCCCTATTCGGGGAATGGGGGCTACACAACTAACCATGGACATTCTGCTTTAGTCGGTCACTCGACATATGTGAAGGAAAACTATGGGAACACCATCTAAAACAGCACAACCTAGGTCCTTCAACATCAGCTGAAGTCCAGGCAAGCCGGGAACATCAAAAGTCCGGTACCAAGGTCATTAAATAAACCTCCCTTATCGACTCATATGAGAGGAGTGAGTGCAACAATCCCTGAGCTTGAAGGAAGATGCACAGAGGCCATACTTACCATCTCGAAAGCTGGGTTTAGAACTTCCGGCAATTCAATACACATGTAGTTTTCATGAGGGACAGACGGAATTTACACCTTGAGGCAATTAAGGCATTGTTTTTAGATGGAAGTATAGATAGAACTAACCAGAGCAACAGTTTACAAGAGTAAGCCTTCCGGGGACCTCACGTGCCTGGGGTTATAAGACATGCAACCGGTAGTCCCTCATAGAGGGCACACGCATGGTCAGTACATAGGACTACTCCAGTTAATCTACTAAACCCGTTGGGTTGAGAGGAGCCAAAAAGCTGGAGAAGACACCTGTGTCTCCAGGGGTACAAAGCCACACGGATCACTAGGGAATGGCAAAAGCCAAGCTGGACCCCTCTCTATACAGTTCAGCTGAACCACCCACCATGGCTGAAGACTGGTTTAATGTGCAGATTATTACATTAGCCAGTGGGCCAACAGCTCTTTGGAAACAGACTTCCCTTAGTATGTTGCCTTCAACCAGATGATGATAGACAAAATCACGGTGAGATACTCTCTTGGTGAAGGTTGGCATGTGTTCAAAGGAGCAGCTGTTTGGGTTTACTTGGCAAGAGTGACACGGGAGAGTGTCACACATGTAAACAAAGAGGCTTACCTGTTTGATGTTTGTAAAGCAGAGAAGACCACATAAAAACCTGGGGTGTTCAACGACTCCAACATCTGGTGCAGTAGCAGAATTTCGCTGGTTGCTGAATTCGCCAGATCTCATGATCCACTTAGAAAATTATTATTAAAGCACAAAAGTTTTGTTCTTCAATCGTCAATAGTCTGTGGTGATGTTCAGCTCCAAGATAGACTATGAAGTTATGGTGCATTTTTAGCTGAATATGTGATGACGTAACCATTGTTGTCATACACTGCTGGCCTTTTATAAGTATGTTGAGAAAGTTGGCCATCCCTAGCGATGACATACGCTGAGTGACTGACTGAAGGGGAATTTGCTTTATTCTAATGAGGAAACAGAGTGAACTATTGTCGTGGATAAGTGAATCAAATAATTATTGAACTACTTAAGTCAGAAAAAAATCCATTGATCCTAGTTCTTCCTTGGTCTTTACCAGCTATCCTGCAAAAGTTCCTAGCAGGGTATCATTTAGACTTAAACTCTCAACCTTGATCTTAAACAGCCCCAAAGTCTGTCCTATTCAATAAAACTTAACAGTGCCAATAATTCAAAAATAATAATTTCAAATGTTAAAATCATTTCAAACATCTTCTTTTTGGTGGTTTTGAAATATGAGTTCAGAGGAGTGTTTGAGCGAGATGTGATGCTGTTTGTTCAGTGTAACAGCATGGCTGGGCTCCAGTAGTGAAGCCATGAGTTATTTCACTATCAGACACTTTCTGGACTTTCTTATCAAAGGACTTCTCAGCTTGTCAGACATAATGCTAAACCATCTCTCTCTAACCTCATGATGAGTTTTATGAGAGGGTTTAACCAAGGCAGGGTGCGGCGTTCAAAGGCCACGGAGAAGCTTGGTCAAACAACTGTCATCTGCCCACCACACAGATACAGAGAGGGGGTGGTTAGGTGTGTATCAGACATATAATCATATTAATGGATATATGCAAATAAATAAAATGTTAAAAAGTCACCCTTTGGATTTTATGTTCAAAGCTACATTTGTTTGCAGTCAGTTTTTTTTGTCTTGTCAACTTTGACAACGGAAAACATGACAACATGTCCGTTTTCCAGACAACGGATCTGTAACGTCTTGTGTGTACACCTTTAGTAATGAACTCAAAGATATTGACCAAGCAAAAGGAGAGAAATGTGAGTTTTTATATGTAACCTCTTAATTAGTAAGGTATGCTTATAATACATATGCATAATACATGCTTATAATACATGTAAGGTTTACCTGCCTTTTCCTGTTTTATTAGTTTAGGTGGTCAGTGATAAGACCAGAAAATTCTTAATGTAAGCCTCTCTTTCAAATCCTCTATCTGATAATAAATGTGATGTCAAAGGAATGCTAAATTATATTGATGATCAAAGGTTAAAAATCTAAACAGTGAATCTTGGAAGTAATCATTAAAAAGGAGATTAAGTAAATGAGAAATGTCATTGTGATTTTTTACTGACCCAGATCTGAGAATAATCTCTGTTCACTTTAAACTGATAAAAAAGAGTTTTATAACGCTTTCAGATCAGTGTAGTTAGCTTGTACTGTGCTATTTTCTTTATCGTTGCTCTATTTCTCGTAAACGAGGAACTGTATAAACAGGTCTCCTGATAGTTCTCGCTCCAGTCATAAAGTTTATTAGAGGGGGTCATAAACATATTCTCACCAAGGCAACAAAAAAAGGTTGACTCTTTCCCCTTACAGAGAAATCTGTGTAAAGCATCGGGGGGTGAATGGAATTGAACAGCACAAGTGAAATTTTTGCCAATGCTTTGAAAACAATGTATTTAAAAAGCTAATTAAAACAAGCCAACAGTCAACCAAAACGTTTAGGAAATGTATGTATAAAATTTATTTTTTGTTTAGCTGGAAAAAACTTGTGCATTAATTTTGATTTATAAAATGTGCTATGTGTCTGTTAACTTACAAATTAACTCAAAAGTGACATTTTTTGTTCTCTGATATTTAGATAAATCTTAAATAGAGATCCTCATTTCTAGATTGGATAAGAGAATTATGATAAATATATTTTAAGAAATAATAAATATCGAAGGCTTAGACTGTGTTGATTTCAGTGTTCTTTAAATATTGTATTATTTAAATATAAATGATTGTATTATTAAAAAATATATATATAAATAATTTGTAGCTTATTGGAAATAAAAAACAATAAAGTAGTAACTTCTTGATTTTCTGATTTCTCACAACATAAGTTACAATTTGATGACTTAACTAAACAGAACATGAACAGTTTGGAATTATCATGTGTGTAAGAATGTACATTGTAATAAAGTGGTGTTAATTTTAACAAATGAAATTTTACAAAAATATGCATACACTTTTATAAATGTACTGTAAAAACCGATATTTGCATGGATGTAATAATTTTAAATAATTTTATAGAGTGCACATTTACTTCTTTAGTAGATATTACTAGAATTAACAGTTGTCTACTTGGCAGACTAGAAATTTGTGTACTTTAGGGTATTCATTTTCAAGTTATTTCTTTCTTTCCAGCAGTTAAAATATAATAGTTCCATTTTGAAAACCCTCTTACAATTATTAGTTTTATTGAATTTACTTAAAGAGGATGGTTATTTTAAAATGATGATGAACTCAGATATGTAAATATTATCTAAAAAGAGCAAGCACAAACAGTTACATAACAATAACGTTCACCGTAATTTCTTAAATGCTTTTACAGTCTATGCGCTATAATTCACAGTAGACCATGTAAAAGGGATTACACCTTTACGCCTGCCCTTAGAAACACTAAGCAAACTCATTACATATATATTTATATAGATGGGTTGCATATATTTATTACACCATCAGCAGCTTTACAAGGCTGTCATATCATAAAAAAAACAATTACAGTATTATACCCTAATAATTTCTACATTGGTCAGAATAATTTTGCATAAACACTGAAGCAGTAAAGCAATGAAGACATAAGCCCTCTAAATATATGGCTTTAAGTGCCGTTAACAGCTTCTTATTCGACTCCCAGAGGAACCATGCTGACAGCATCATTGAAAAATACATACAGCAGCCTTTTATATGCAGTCAATGTATGTTAGTAAATGTAATCTATATATGTATGAACATTTATTTTTACTTATAATGAGGACTACTATTGTTTTATCCATTAAATCTAAAAACTTTAAACTGAAGACATTAAGTCTAATCTTTATCCAGTACTTGTTTGACACCGGTAAGTCTGTCCTTTGTTCCAATTCTGCTTATTATTTCAATATTTCAATTTTTGGAACTCTGGAGTCTGGGACTGAAGGGGGTCCAGTTCTGGGAACGCAGGATCTCTACTTTAAGGGCAGCTGTGGTCTGGTGGATAAGGAGATGGACTTGTGATCGGAAGGTTGCCGGTTTGATCACCAGATCCACTGAGTTGAAGTTGGTGTGAGTGATGAAACATTTGCTCTCCATCTTGACCACTGCTGTGGTTTCCCAACTGCTTCCTGGGCCCCACAGCCATGACAGCCCACTGCTCCAGGTGTGTGTTCATGATGTTTTTGTTGTGCAGTGTGTGTACGCCGGGATGGGTTGCATGCAGAGCACAACTTCCGGGTATGGGTCACTCCATATCTGGCCAACTGCTCACTTTCACTTCACGCTGTTATTCTGTAGCCAGGACTTGCAGCTTGTGAAGTTATGCTTGGTTCCAGCTGTGAACAATTATGATGCAGAAAAAATAAAGTTCACTAAACATAAAGTATCTGATCCCATGCTTTTTGACTAGAATACTTGCTGATAGAAGGATATAGAGGTCCTGCATCATGTTGAGTGGTCTCTGGAGGATATTTTATGGGGAAAGTATGTGAGATTGAAGGATTTATCTATGAAGCTACTTCTCTAGTTTTCATTTTTTTTTACAGTTGGTGTTCAATCATAAATTCTATGGTATTTTCATTTATAAATGCTCTCCGCCTTTCTTTAAGTTGCATCACTGTCCTCTGGAGTCTCTTGATTGCCTTCACCTTCAGGCTCAACCTTTGCCTTTGTTGATAATCATTGGGAGCGTTTCAACATGACCGTTTGTCACATCTGTGTGAAAGTCAGGAATAGTTCATGTTTGGCAATCCAAGATAGTGCTGAAGCTGCTTCCTGAGGCAAGGAGCATCAATAATTAACCTCAAACTGATGCACCACACAAACAAAAAAGACAATGTAAATCTAAATCTTAATGAAACACTCATTAAAATAAAATATAAATGAATGAAACATTGTAAATGAATGATAATATATATATTACACATTTAAATATATTATTACGCAACAGTTCTGGAAAAGAATATTGGAAAAAAAAATTGTATTATGTTGTTTTTAATCTTATAGTATTTCTGAAATTCTCAAATATTGCTTCCTTCATATTTCTATATATATTTGCTTTGAAGCAAACAAGAAAATAATCGATCTTACATGAGGGAATTTATGGCTACTCCTCCACGAACTCTTGAAGTCTATTCCACAAACGGAAATCAATATTACTGAAAGAATTATGCATTTGGTAATTGTCAATTTAGATGTGTTAAGACACGCCAAACCTTGAAAGTACACAGTAAAATAAGGAGAGTTACAATGACACTGTTCCAAGTCTATTTGGTCTTTCTCCATGTAGACTTTATTTAAAAATGAACCTCTTAACTTAAAAATGCATTCATGCATTTGGCACTCAGCTAAGCAATCCTATTTTTCCAACATGGACAGCCATCAATCCTAGCACGTACACACTTCATTTAATTCTATATCCTTTGGTGACCCTCTCTTCAGTTTTTAGTAAAAATACATTTCTTAGTAGTATTGTTTTACACATTATTTTTAAAAAATCTACATAAAACGAAGAATGCAAAGGATGAATTAACATGATGCACATTATAAAATAGTTTTTTGTATTTTTCTATTCTAGATATTTTCATTTTAATTTGCGCAAAACACATAGCACATTAATTTAGTTGACTCTTGATGTGTATTCATATCTAACCTATTTGCATAAACTTTAAAATGATTGGTATACTATTGTTAAATACACGGTTTTGAAACTTTAAAATAATAGCCATTTCTAAATTTTTTCATTGCACAAAATAAACTATTTATGTGGTTCAAATAAACCACTTTTGAGGCATTTATAGAATAATTAATTTATTTTATTATTGGTATTTTAAAGTAAAAGGGTCCTATTAATAAGATATAAAATATTTGTTCTGTGTAGTTTTCAAACCTCAATTTTCTTATTTACATCCACTCACATTTCCTGTTACTTTCTTCTTCAGAGCTGGCCATGAAGCAAGTTCATTCACTATGTAAAAGGAGGACAAGATGACTCAAATGTTAGACAATTAAAGAAATATGCAGTAAGCTGTATTATTTCTGAATGAAAATGTGCCTAATGTTTAGCATCGCTAAAAATAGATACAAACCACCTAAGTCCATGCTACAAACACAAGCACCTTTGAGAGAAGGTTCTTTCTTTTCAAGAAAGAATTTTAATCTTTCTTATAAAGTTGTTATGACCCTTATTCACTGTTTTGCTGCCATAACTTTCCAAATGTCCAAGCAGCTAACAGACAGGAAATGCAGAATTGACTTTACCACTGGCTACAAATCGATGGTTTAAGTACAGGAACAGTGCCACCCAGTGTACACTTTTTGTAGCAATTTTCCATGACAATTTGACTTTAAGGAAATGTCAATCCAACAATGTTATTCATTCAATTTATATTCCATTATCAAAAAATTGGTGGAATCAAATATGTTTTGGCCTCTAAAAAAATCTAGTCACTGTTATAAAATTTAAAAAAAGCTCAGATATATTACATCTTCAAACTAAGAAGAAATTGTAGCAAATCAATACAGCAAAGAACAAATAAATTAAAAGAAAAAAATCTTGTGAATAAACCAATTGGAAGGCAGTTTTTTTAGTACCGTTGTTAGTTTTAAATATCTTGTCTTGGGCAATTTATCTAAACTCAATGCAAGGCCCTCACCCAACAGTGAATTTGCATATTGTTTCCTACAGGCATCTTCTAAACACAATTACAGCATATGTAGACAGTCTCTAAAGTATATTTATGTTATGAAGCATGCAAAAATGTAGTTTTACTTGGAAACTTAAACAACAAAATACTGTTTTTTATTTCTTCCATTTCGATGCATTTAGGTTTTTGTCGAAAGTAAAAGTTTTCAACTGCTTCCTAAATGTTGAGATTTGAATTGTTTTTTACATAAAAAAGTGTAGAGAAATAAATATGGTCATTATGTTGGCTTAGGAAAGCCAACGAAATGATCTTCGATTTAAACATATTGTGGCAAGAGGGTGTTTAGCAGCTCACTGTTATCTTTGGTTACGTTTTTTTTGGAAATGGAACAAATCACCAAAATCATCAACCACATAAAGTTATTTCAAACCAACTAAGCCACCCCAGGAATTTTACTTGGAAAATACAAGCTAAACAAGTGTCAGGATCTGCCTAGTTTTATTCCTCCCTTTCCCCGCCCTTCTCATTTTCTAGTTAGAGCTCTCAGTTAGTGTAGTTTCCCTCGTTATGTTTGATTGGTTTCCCTTCATAACCTTCCTTCAGTTTTCGTTTGGTGTCGGTTCATTATACCCCTTATCGGTGTGTGAGTTGTGTTTGTATTTGCTCTTGTGCTGCATTTTTGTATTTCTGTTCAGCCAAGTTTTCAGTTGTATGTTATTCGCTGGTTTGTTCCCCCTCGTGGGTTTTGCTTTGGTTGCCCTGCCTCTGTTATGCATGTCGTAAATAAATTACTACTTAAAGAGAAAGACTGTCATGAATTTGGGGTTCGCATTTTTAAATAATTTTTAAATAAAGGTGTCTTTTTTTTAACTGCATTTATGTGTTTGAAATGCGTTATTGTTCTTAATTGTTATTAAGGTTATGTCTATTCGCATAGGCACAAGTGTGTGTTACATTTCCAATCCTATTTAACTAAAATGAAAATTAATTACATTTTATTTAATGTGTTACGTTAGCTTATTATGATAAATATGTCAACTTTAAATTGTAATGTTACTTTGATTATTGTGTAGCCTAAACACATATTTTATGTCCTTTAAACTTGTATATGCAGTTGTTTGTTAGATGTCTAAATGATGTCTAGGTTATATTTGGTCTACATCTTTTAAACTTTCACTGACAGCCCAGTGAAATTTAGCCAAATTTAGCCTAGAAGTCTAGGCTATGAATAAACGTTTATTAAACCTCCTTTGAACCAAAAAAATGCTAGCTGGGCAGTACTTAACATATTGCGCTAAACCTGATGCAACAGTTTAACTTTGTACAGTCAGAATTTAAATTAAACTATTTTTCGCTGCAGGCGTCACGGTGGCGCAGTGGGTAGCTAGGTCGTCTCACAGCAAGAAGGTCGCTGGTTCTAGGCTCGGCTGGGGCAGGTGGCATTTCTGTGTGGAGTTTGCATGTTCTCCCTATGATCACGTGGGTTTTCTAAAATTAATATTTAAATAGTAGTAAAATCTGAAATTAAATAAATTTGAACATTAATCCCTGCTCGTAAAAATAACTTTGATTGAATTCAGTAAAATCAGGATTAGAAATACAGTTGCTTGTAGAAATAAGTTATCAAAATAACACAGTAATCCAAACCCCAAACTCAACAAATTAATTAATGAAAACCAGGATTTAAATCAAATCTGAAACTATACATCTATAGTATACTATACAAACTGAATCTAGAAACTCAAAAATGTAATAATGCAGGCCTAGTTTTGTCAAAACAGTAAAATTTTATTACTATTTAATTGAGAACTCCCAAAAACTTTTAAACATGTTAAAGAAACATGACATAGAACGTCAACTTTAACAGTGGTCTAATTTGACATTAACTATTTATCTATGGTCTAATTATCCATTAATATGGATATATTTATTCATATATCCATATTCCAGATATGTACACAACTAACAACTCTTCTTGAGACAGGATTAAAACAATTTATTGATTAGAGTTTATCCTTTAAAAACAAAAGCAACTTTAAAAGTTGGAGTAATATTCAGTCATATTTATATTGTTCTTGTAGTCATTTTTATTGTCCCGCCCCATCTTATGCTGCCTACACACCAAGCGCAGGTGATGCGGTAAGAGCGGCTGATTTCAATGTAAAGTCTATGTAAAGACGTGATAAGGCACCTCGCGGCGCGAAGGGTCCGAACTACGCGGCGCGGGGAACCGAATGCCGCGAGAGACGAGGTGCGAGAGACGCGGCGCGAGAGACGCGGCGCGGCACAACGGACTGATCGCGGGAGTAGGAATATTTTCTACTCATCCGAAAGTTCGTTTGCGCGACAACAATCAGGGGCTTCCTCTTGTAGAGACGTCGAGCAGGAACATTCACATTTACAACAACAATGGAGGAGAAAATTATTATCTCAGTGTGTGGGCACCCCTAACTCTATGTTTCGACGTCCTATTATTACATTTTTTATTAATCATATTGAGCATGTATTTATATTGCTAACTTAGATAATGCTAAATTGACTAGTGGATTCATTTATCAGAGGAAGTGTGCAGGAAGAAATGGAAAGGGTTGAGGGACACTTATTTAAGAGAAAGTAGTTGGAGAAAAGGAGTGGGTCAGCAGCAGAGCCAGGAAAAAGGTGGAAGGATGCTGGTCCTGTCTTTCCTTGACCCCCTCGTCTCCCCTCTTGAAGCCCCTCCCCCGGAATGCCCACGCTTGGGTCCGCACTGTTCGCTTAAGCGAAGGGCGCAGAACTCCTCACGCGAGTGCACCCCGGGTTTGAAAGCGGTCAGATAGGCGCGAGAGAGGGGTTCTGTCCGCGTGTTTATATCGCTTTTAGCGAGGGCAGGAATGAGTCGCGCCTGCAGGTTAAGATTGAGAGTAAGCAAGGGAGGGAGATTTGAGAGTGAATGAGCACGTAAGCCCCTCCCATCGCTCGGGACAGAGTGTTTTGCTCTCAGGTGCAGTGACACGCATGCGCAGGTTGAAAAATAGCTCTGTTTCTTTGCGCGCGCGGATCTGTTTCTGTTTGCGCAAATTTTATCATTATGGGCGCGTGATTATCAAAAATACGCGCTAGATTAACGGCACGGATTTGCCATAGCCCTGCCCCTGTTATTCATCCATCCATCTATTTTCATGTCGGCTTTTGCCCTTTCGGGGTCACCACAGCGGAATGAACCGCTAACTCGTCTGGCACATGTTTTATGCGGCGGATGCCGCAACCCATCGCTGGGAAACATTCACACACACTTTAACACTATGGACAATCGTTCTTACTCAATTCACTTATACCGCATGTCTTTGGACTTGTGGGGAAACCGGAGCACCCGGAGTAAACCCACACGATCACGGGGAGAACATGCAAACTACACACAGAAATGCCAACCGACCACGAGGCTCAAACCAGCGACCTTCTTGCTGTGAGACGACCGTGCTACCCACTGCACCACCTGTTATTCATTTCGTAAATAAATTACTACGTAAAGAGAAAGACTGTCATGCAGTTGAGGTCCGGATTCCTCTTTTGGCCACTGGCGCTTAACAACAAGGCTCGCAAGTATGTAACTCTTTAAAACAGAGGTCTCAAACTTGATTCCTGGAGGGCAGCAACCATGCATAGTTTTGATCCAACCTTAACTGAACACACCTGAATCCATGATCCATGATAAAGCTCCTTTGCCTCTGAGTTTGGTTGAAGCTACTGGTTTGTCTCCTGAAACTGGTTGGAACAAAAACTGGTTGGGAATGCGGCCCTCCAGGAATTGAGTTTGAGACCCCTTCTTTAAAATATAAAAGGCAGAACACGATTGTCAGAATATCAAAAATATATACTTTTATTTGACATTTGCACTTGGCAGGTTCATAATACAATATTGAACTGTTTGCAGCAGACCCTGATCAGACCAGGAGGAACACAGAAATACAAATCATTTTACCACACTTCCTGGGTGCACACTGGTACCGCTCCGCTAGCAGGGCCTCAGCTCCTGGTCAATACGCACATACAAAAATGGGAATAAAAGACCCAACAGCAAATGGCAAGGCATCCAGCATTAAATAGCAGAACCATCTAAACAAGGACTCATATACACAATATAAGAAAGCAAAATGCAAATAATTCACTGGCGCCCTCACTCACAACGTACTCTAAGGTATACACCCAAAGATAAACTAAGTATTGCTATTGGCAAAAAAAAAAACAGGGGCCTGTACCATTAACATGGCTTAAGAAACTCAGGATTACGGGATAGGTTTTGACTTGACAAAACGTAATCGTTTCAATCAGGCTTAATCGGTACCATGAAGCAGCTCATCAACTTTGTTGGGCACGTGGGATTTGACGCTTCTTGTTTGCTACAAAGAATCAGAGAATCGGCTCATTAGTGAACAACACGTCACTATAATTTTCATTTAGAAATACTGCCAGAACAAATGAAATTCTTCAGTTTTGCCTCGCCATGTCATCCTGTTGCGATGGGGAATACGCATTTGAATTAAATAGACGATGTGTCATCCTAGCTCAGCTCGATTTGCTAAGATTGATACTGAATGCTTAAAAAAAGCATTTTCTTTCCCGCTCAGTGGCCAATGTATTTGGGTGTCATATGCAATTCAATCGTAATGCCGGCACAACTGTCTCCTGCACTTGTCGAATCCATTCTCAATGCCCTAGAGAAAATCAGGCTAGGCCAGAAAATGACAGGTGCATTCACGGTGATACTTAATTTGTTTTCACTTGTGGCTAAATGTTATGATATTTCATCCAAGGTCAATTCCCCAAGACACATAAGGGTTAAACACCAGGGGCTTCGTACCCTTTCTATGTGGTCAGACTCCAGTTTTTGACTTTAAGTCTGTGTTCTTGTCTCAAGATGCAATGACAGACACTGGCCTCATGAGTTGGGGTCCGACCTTAAATGGCTGTTCAGCCCAAGGGATCTGGACCGGGCATCTTCTCAAATGGCATCTTAATTCTCTAAAAATGATGGCTCTTTTTCTGGCCCTGAAATACTTCCTCAGCAGCTGAGAGTCTACCATGTCCTTGTGCGAGTGGACAATACTGCAGAGAGCTCTTGCATTACTAGCCAGGGCAGACTGTGCTCTTGCCACTTGTACAAGGAAAGCACCAGATGCTACATGTCTAGAGAATCTGTGACACATGGGGAATGGAAAGTCACTCCAATATAGTCAGTCAAATCTGGGAGAGATTTATATAGCACAGGTGGAGCTCTTTGCCTCGCTTTAGTCAGCACAATGTCCTCTTTACTACTCTCTGATTTCCATAGCTCTCCTAAAGCTGTATGCAATGGCCCTTTCGCTGCCCAGACTATGTCTTTTTGCATTTCCTCTGATAGCCCTGCTTCAGGGAGTCTTAATGGAGGTGCGTTAACAAGCGTTGCACCTCTTACTGAAAGCGCCTGTCGGCCAACCTGTGTTGTTCTCAGATCTAATAATTCTCCTTAACTGTTCACCATGGCTGATTCCAGGGATCTTCAGTCTCAGTTGTATGGGAGAGTATTTCATCCCTGGCTCTTGAGCTCTGGAACCTTCACATCTGGTCCATGAGAGGGGACCAATTAAGAGGTCTATACTAAGAACCATACTAAGAACTATACTAAGTGTTAGGGCTCCCTCCACTTGAAAACCTTATGCCCTCAAATCAAGTGTATTGACAGTTTGTGCATGACAAAATCTGTCGACTCAGTCCACTACCAAGTTGTTTCAGTCCTGGAGTTCTGGTCCCTGGGGTTATGCCCTAGTACTGTTAGAATGTATGTGGCCACCATTTTGGCTCGCCTTATTCTGACTGTTCCTGTAGGAGAGCACCATTTAGTTGTTCGCTTATTCATGGAGCTAAGCGGTTGAGGTTAATCACTAGAGCGACAGTCCCATCCTGGAACTTGGCTATAGTGTTTGAGGGTCTGCTTGATACCACTTTCCAGCTACTAGAGCCAGCATTTGGCAGAATTTTAGACCCTTAATATGTTTTTTTTTCTTATGGCCTTTACTTCTCTGAAGAGAATTGTGGATTTGCAGGCTTTGTCAGTCTCGGCATCCTGCCTAGACTTTGTCCCTAGGCTAATCAATGGTATCCTGAATACTCACCCGTATTATTCTCAATCATGCATCCAGTTGTCTTGAAGCATTCTGTATTCCGCATTTACAGCTTCAGAGCAACAGTGGAGTAACCACTGTTGCCAACTCCTCAGTAAGAATAGTCACAAAAGTCACTGGATGACGTCATCACATGATTTGCATAATACCACGCGCTGCTGTATTTGCGTAATCAACGCGGTTGAAGTAGTCGCCATGAAGTGCAGAGGATACAAATAGATCTCAGAGTATTGTGTGCTGACAGACTCTAAGCGTGTACTTTTCCTTGCTTTCAATCCGTGTTCTGTCTCAACCTCTTTGCTTAAGAGATGCTTTAGTGCTGAGATTAAAGGAATAACGTCCGATTAAAGGAATAACGTCCGACAACGATGCATCAGAATGCAAAATGCACTTTTGGTTCATTTCCGGCAGAAAAGTTTTTTTCAAAGCAAACTTAAACGTGTTGCAGGTACACATGTTTCATGTTATTAAATGAACACAAATGGTGTCTAAATGGCCTTTAAACAGCTTACAAAGAAGAATAACCTTGCGCCTGCCGGGACATTGATTGCTATTTACAGTAAATGGCATTGACAGGGGAGCAGGCCGGGGTGGGGGCAAAGACAGTGAGTGACAGAAAGGCACAACACAGACATTGCAGCCGCATTCCTCCAATCAAAGAGCCCATCCGCCATAACGAAAAAAGTTGTGAAAAGTCATCACGAACCGCAGTCTGAGAAATCTCTTTATTTGAGCTGCTTGACATGGATTAATCACAGACGCAGAGTGCCCGCCTCCACACCCCGGGTGCAGTTCTGAGTGGGGAGAAGACGTTGTAAGAAATGTCAACCGTGTGGAACCATTTCAAATTGAATAAAGACGACAATACAAAGGCGGACTGCAAGTTCAATGTCCAGAGGAGGCTCAAAAGGTAGCGCATTTAACATAAGTAAGATCCGTACTCGACAATAAGTACAAACACACGCTTCTAAAATGTCCAAAGACAATCCACGTGCTGTGAAAATACCACAGGCAATTATCGAGTACATTGCATTAAGTGAGCGACTCTCGGAGGTAGAAAATGTGGGGTTCCTGCGACTCCTCGATGTCCTGGAGCCCAGAGAAGATGTCCCAAGCCTCCGCTACATGACTGATACGGAGCTGCCTAAACTTCACAACTCCATTATTTGACAATTGGTCACTAATTAGCCTAACCTACCAGAGTCACGCCACAATGAGCCATAATACGTGCAAAATAATTCCGCGGCTCGAACACCAGCTAGGCTTAATTTAAAAGAATGAAGATTTAAGCCCTTATTTTTTAATAATTATTTACTCTGTAATATGTTGCACACAACATGCTTATCATTGTGAATTAATGGTCTTAAAAATGAAGGGAAACCAATGAAACATAACGAAGGAAACTACAGGTGTACTAACTGAAAACTAGAAAATGAGAAGGGCGGGGAAAGGGAGGAACAAAACTAGACCATGTGCAAAAACAAATCAAAGATGGCCACCGTCAGTCACATGACCCGAGCCATGTGACTGGATGTGACAAAACAAAATGAGAGAGATAACTGAAAACAAGGTAAAACCAAAAAAAGTAAATAAATGGTCTTAATTCCAAACTAGTCCCTTGTTGTTGTTGTTGTTGTTTTTTGATTATATGACGAAAGCTGTTACTGGTAAATTTAATTCATATTTTATTAAATATCGGTATCACACACACACACAACACAACACTTCAGTCCTTGAAGACAAAAATACTTGAGGACGTGTCCGGTTCATGCCTAATTATAACCTACTTATTCACATATGCTTCACAAAACCTCAAACAATGAATGTTTTTAATAGCCATGTCACACAGCATCGATAGTAGCTTTTCAATGGGAACAACTGATTGCATTAATATATATAATGGCAACAGATGAAAACAATAACTCAATGCTGCTAAACAGGTGGAAAATGGGAAAACAATTACATAACAAGCACCACCCAACTTCAGATACTGGAAAGGGAAGCAAACAATACATTCTAATTGAAGTGATTTAGACAATAAACTTGAACTGATGGTTAATGTCCAAAATGTATTCTGGTGGCCAATGGATAAAACATACTTAGAAAAGAGGTTATTAGACGTCTGTTGGATATATGAATTCCAACATACTGTTAGACACAAGCATCTTCAGATAAATAAGAAATACATGCTGATAATCTGATTGATATGATTAGGGATTTAGACATCAATATGAACAGAGATTTATTTTAATATATGTACATGTTAGACGATTTACAATTGGAAAAAGACACAGTATGTAAACTGATGTGAAGTAACATTGTGATTCTTACTGAAGGTGTGTGTGGGTGTGTTTTACTGTCTGCTCTGCTTCATGTGTGTGAGCATGTGAGGAGAGCAGGAGGAGGATGTGGTTGTCATGGAAACCAGTGCTGTGTATGGAGGACCGTAGTCAGTCACAGGCAGCCTCAGAAAGATCTGTCCTTTTTTTCTCTTCCTCTCATTGCGTTTTTACTTTGCGGTCTTGAAAAAAGATCAACTATTTGATCGCTCCTGCTTACGTTTGTGTTACTTCTTCTTGAGTTCGATTCCTTGAGCAGGATGGCAACCATCACCTGCACACGCTTCACAGAGGAATACCAGCTCTTTGAAGAACTGGGGAAGTAAGTTCTCAGTGATTTGTCTCTTGAAATGAATGTATAGGAATGTTTTAGCTGAACGCTGCTTTTTTTTACTTGGGTACATTTATGTAATTTGATGTATAAACATATAAAGTACTAAGCTATTTGAAAACCTTATCATTATTTATTAATCTGATACTTATGTTCTGTCTTATTGAAAACTAGAGCATTTGGATTAATGTCTATTATAAAGCAAATTAGCTTTATAATAGTTATCATAGTAGTGTGTTGCAGTAATTGCTGCTTTTTATTTTTTAATTGTTTCTTTTTATAATTCAGAAAATTAATTGCGAAAGGATGTGTACTATTTCTTTAGCCCCATTTGTGTTTTAGTAGAAAAAAGTTAAATAGGAAGCAATAGTTGGAACAATCACCATTTTATCATGCATTTATTCATCGTATTCCTGTTTCTGAATCACACTGGATGAATAGGGGAGTAAACCATACCAATACATAGCCAAAGATACTGTAACTGATTATAGAACTATAAATATTTGTTTTGTCACCTTTAAAATAATAATGTTATGTAATGTTCCCTTCTACTATTTTTGTTGTCAGTATTGCAAGTTCTGTAGAGCTCATTATAAACATGTTTTCAATATACACAACATTAACTGACTTTGTGATGTTTTTTAAACCAAATCATTTGAAATCTTGTTGGTATCTTGTGCCAAATGGGATAATTGTAAATGACAGTTGTTTTTCTTTTTGGAGCTAAATTTATGCTAATAACACCAAAAGATGCGTCTTGATTGCAATGACAAATTTGAAAAGATATCAACATCTACAGATAGATTTGAGTAATAATATTGATTTTTGCAAATATTATTTTACTGTTTTACTTTTATTAATTGAATAAATAAGTTACAAGTATTTTGATTTATCAAAGTACAATTGGGTCTGGGTGTTTGATCAGAGTCTTTTTTACATGTTTGAATAAAGCTTTATTCAAAGGTTGCTCTGTTTACTCTAGAAGAAATATAACCTAGGCAAGGCCAGTTTATTTGTACAGCACAATTCGTACACAGAGTAATTCAAAATGCTTTACAAAGGAAACAAATAATAAAAAGCAAGCACATTTAATAAAGTCAAGCATATGAAAGCATTTCAATTAAAAATTGAAAATAAAGACATAGATTAAGCTATTGAAATGCAGAAATAAAATAGTTGTTCGGACGTTGGTGCTCAGTCGACAAAATCGCAACTAAACAGGGGCCTGTACCATGAAGCTGGACTAACTGGTTAGCCAGCTAAGTTTAGGATTAGTTTGCACCAATCCTAGATTTTGGGTACCATGAAAGGATCTAGGATTTAATCAGTCTTTGTCACCCTGGTTACTTACACCACATGGCTAACCTGCTCCGAAGCAGGCTGTGTTCTGGATTAGAGATTGCAAGCTTGCATTCATCCAGTAAGTGGTTGTAAAAGGAACTTTTAAGTGATGTAACACTAGAGTTAGTAATAATGGGTTCGGTTCACATTTTCTTCACAATCCTGCCCATATTTATATGCATATTAAATATGGCTAAATCCCTAAGCATTGCCTGGCACGTATTTGCACGAAAGACAAATGTTCTCCACGGAAGAAACAGCTTATACTTGCGAGCTTCTTCGCACATACAAAATGTGACATGTAGAAGTGGCACCCTTACCGCAGATGGTGTGTTAGATGGTTAACCTGGCCAGACCTTAATTTTATCTGCTGCCATGGTTGTTTTGCGTTTGGGTTATAGCTTCCAAAAAAAAGATAAACAATACTATAGAAGTTTTAAATGTAAACATACATTTGAAGAAAAATAAGCGTTTCATTTATATTGTAATACAATCATAAACACGTTAACAAATAAACATTTTGGAATTAACCCAGCAAAAAATATGCTATTATTATCAAACCCATCAATTTTACATTAAACATTTGATTCTTTGACATAGTTTTCACGAAGTCAGCAACTTACTGCCAACAATCTCATCTGGCTTTGGCCAAACTTCTCATTGTATTTTCTAACTGTAATCAAAGCCTGACTCGACTGACATGGTACCGATTAAGCCTGATTGAAACGATCGGGTTTTGTCAAGTCAAAACCTATCTGGTAATTCTGAGTTTGTTAAGCCATGTTCATGGTGCAGGCCACAGCTCTTAACATCCAGCCAGCGCTTCAGAGCCCCAAACACCAGGACATCCGGCAACAAATACAGCTTCTTCCCTCAGACCTTTCAGCTCCTGAACCCATAACTTTCCTCACCAACACTTCCAAATATTTCCATTAATATTGTACTATGCAATGGGACTCAGATGTGGACTCTTGGCACATCTTCAGTCGCTCCATGATTTTTGTTGCTACACTTTATTTTTACATTACCTTACTCTTTTGTCTACACATCACTTCCAAAGCACATTTCTTAAGCACCTTGGACTTCTCATTTAGTTATAGTTCTCTTACTATATATTTTTTCACTACCTCCAGACGTCATTTATTTTTTTCTATTTATTTTTTACTTTAGCTATTTACTTATATAGCCTTTGCTTACTGTTCAATGTTATTTGAATAATTTAATGTAGAATGTCATTTGATGTACCAACACTAGTACCCCTGTACCACAGCAAATTGTGTGTGTGTGTGTGTGTGTGTGTACATGCACGCTTGGAAAAAAATTCTTTCTGAGTCTGATTCTTTCACTTCAAAACAACTGGGCTTTTTCTTCTGACCTCTAGAATCAACAAGGCATTAACTCTAACCTAACTGCTACTCACAGGATATTCTGATTTTCATATCATTCTCTGCAAACACTAGAGATGATTGTTTGTGAAAATCCCAGTAGGTCTACAGTTTCTGAAATCATGTTCTGGAAAAGCGTTCTCATGTAGAGCCCCGAAGCTCTGGAATAAACTCCTGGATGTTGTCCGGAGCTCAGCTACGCTCACAGAGTTCAAAACTAAATTAAAAACAAATCTGTTTAATCTAGCTTTCAAATAATTATCTTTGGTAATTGTCTAAATAGATCTGGTGTCTAATACACTATATACATACAAACTGTTGAAAAAACAATGTGGTTCAATGTGCCTCTCTAACTTATCCTCATCATTTATCTCTCATCCTGCAGCTGATGCTGATCACCTGTTTGTTGTCTGTGTTACAGTTTTCTAACCGTTGTGTCTCCATTTGTTAGTTTCTGTTTTGTCTTTTTTTGTTTTATTTTTTCAGGTGCTATCCAGCTCGTCGATGGATCTTAAGTTTTTATATTCTTTATGCTCGGGAGGTGACTAGCACCTGCCTGAGTCAGCGAGAGTCCCCTCACAGAGGGAACTCCTATTTACTCTACCTGATCCTCACAAGGACTTTGTGAAGCTGCTTTTAAAGCAATTACTAAAGAAGCACTATATAAAAACTGATTGATTGAAGTCTACATGCTCAAATGCATTGAGTTGCTGCCATGTGATTGGCTGATTAGAAATCTGAGTTGGAGAGCAGGTGGGCAGGTAATATATAATTGCATACGCACACACACAATAAACCATTTATTGCTGCAGTGATAAAAATCTACTTCATCAAATAAAAAAGATATTGGTCAGACAGAAGACCAAATTTGATACTATAATTTAAATATTAGTTGTGATCGCTCATTCATTTGACAAAATGGGACAGCCTTTGCTCAGTGTTGTGTTGTAAGCAGCTTTAAAATGCGCCCTCCGAAGGATCCAGAACCTGGAATGACACATAGTTAATGTGATTGTGACGTCAGTACTTGTGCCAGGAGGGGAGCAGGACCGGGGCGGCGAAGAAAGTTTGTGACAGAAAGGCAGGCACAGCACAGACATTACAGCAGTGGTTCCTCTATCTTAAGAGCCCATCAGCCAGAAAGAAAAAAAGTTGCCAGGAACAGCAGGAATAATCGCTAGATTTGTTACTAGGATAAAAAAAAAATAGAAGTCACTTGACTGGCTGAAAAGTTGGCAACTCTGCCCATAGACTCTCTCTGCCAATGTCTTGACGCGATTAAAACTGGATGCAAAACAACTTTCTTCAATTAAACATGGACAAAACTGAAGTCATAGCATTCAGATGCAAAAGCAAGGTTGTTAAGGTTAACACGCATCTCACTGCCAAGGGGCCTAATAACTACAAATTAGGTCAGGAATTCTAGACTCTGATCTTAGTTTCAATAGCCACGTCAAAGCAACGACCAAATCAGTTCATTGCCATCTTAGAAACATTGCAAGAATCAGACGCTTTGTTTTTTCAGATGCTTTGTTTTTCTCTTGTGCAGACAAGATTTAGATAAACTGATTCCTGCTTTCATCTTCTGCAGGCTGGACTACTGTAACGCTCTTCTCATGGGTCTTCCCAAAAAGACCACTAAACAGCAACAGCTTATTCAGAATGTAGAGGCTCGAATACCAAAACTAGAAATTCAGAACACATTTCTCCAGTTCTTAAGTCTCTACACTGGCTGTCGTTCTCCTTCAGAAATTATTTTAAAGTTCTGCTGCTAGTAAATAAGTCCAATCATAACTTATTACCTAAATACCTAACGGACATGCTCGGTGCATATGCACCAAACAGGGAATTGAGATCAGATAATTTAGATCTACCCCAGGTTAATTCCACACAGGGTAAATACTCCTTTAGTTACCATGGGACCCAGGAAACGGTGGTTGCCTGGGTGAGCAGCATCCAGAGTGATTTAAAAGCCCTATTTCTAATTCTGGAGTTGTACATTTCTTAAAGGGAGGGTAGGGGAAATCCATTGATCTTTTCAGCAGTTCGAACAGTTCTCTGGAGTCTCCGTATGTCTGATTTAGGTGCTGAGCTAAACCTAACAGTGATGGAAGTACACAGAACAGACAAGAGGACTGCTGAGTAGAACTGAGTCAGCAGCAGCATCTGTGGGAGGTTGAACCTCTTCAGCTGGTGCAGGAAGTACAGCCTTTGCTGGGCCTTATTCACAATAAAGTAAACGTGGATTCTCCACTTAAGGGCATGTGAGATAGCGGTTCAGAGGAAACTACATAAGTCCCTAGTTTGTACAGATGTTGCAGGACCTAGTGCAGCCCCATGTTGACCACAAATCATTTGGATCAGCAGGTAAACTGCTGAGGGTACTGTTATGTCCTTCAGGCAAACACCAGTCTCTCGAATGACTTAATGATCACAGATGTCAGGGCCATTGGTCCGTAGTCATTGAGTACTGTGTTTTTGGCTTCTTGGGGATAAGGATGATGGTAGAGTGCTTGAAGCATGCAGGAACTTCACACAGCTTTAATGATCTACTGAAGATGGTTGTGTAGATGGGTGCCAGCTGGTCAGCACAGGTTGACCTCTGTGATCTGAAGTGCAGGGGTGGAGGGGGCTTCAGTCGTTGATGTTTGTTCTGGTGGATCCGAGTCATCAGAGCAGGTGGGGGATGTCAGGCTGTGGGTTTCAAATCTGCTGTATAACTCATTTCGCACCTTCACCAAAGATTGATTGCCCATGGAGGAGGGGGAGGTGTCCTCTAGTTGGTGGTGGGCTTCAGGCCTCTCCAGGCCTGTCCTTTTAGCTGCTCTGACCTCCTTATTCAGTGTGTACCTGGCCTGATTGTACAGAACCTCCACTCCTGAAGGTCATGACAAGGCATGGCAAAGATGTTTGAGTTTTCCAGAGAACCATGGTTTGTTGTTGAATGTTAAAAAAAGGTCTGGGTGGGAATTTGCATGTCCTCAAAGAAACTGACGTATGATGAGACAGAGTCGGTGAATTTGTCCAGGTCTGACGCAGCATCCAATCCGTGGAGTCGAAGGTAACTGCCTTCGAAAAAAAGGCAACATCAACTCAAATAACCACTTGTTATAATCGATGTATGCAGAAAATGTTGTTGTGTTCTTGGCAGTTTAGCATTTTTGGACTCAGTCGAGACCAATGATCAAGTCTAAGACCAAATACAAGCAAGTCCAACACGATTCCAAGTTCAAACACAGTTGAGTACAAGACCAAGTCCATAGAAAAATGGACTCAAGTCCAAATCCAGACACAGACTGTAAAAGGAAATAAAGTATGTATAAATAATGAATAAAGAAAAACCAAAAACAACAAGTGAGTCCAGGTAGGTACACTCTTAGGCAGATGGAACAAAGTGATAAAGGAAAGTGAGTAGTGAACCTAAAAGCAGTACTCACGAATGGCCAAAAGTATAGCGGTTGCTCGTGTCCAAGGATTTTAGTACCAAATCCAACCAGAAGTTAATATTTGCTAAGATATTACTTGCTATGTTTCCCTCCGATACTTCTCACTTAGCTTTCGCCTGTAAGAGGTAGCAATGTCACGTAAGTTTAGGAGCAGTGGAAGGTGTAATTCACAACCTGCAACTTGCTCGGAGATCTGGTGGGTGGATGTGGTCTTTTTATAATGCTGAAAAAACCAGAGTGAGAGGAGCATTTTGTGAAACTCAGCCCAATATGGGACTTGCTTGATTTTTTTATGATAGGACCCATTGATGAGGAGCCACAATTTTGCCAGGGAAGCCTCCAACTGCTGAATTTTTGTAAAAGGCTGGCTATATAGGATAGAGCCATACAAGACTCCCAGCTCCCTCTCCAAGCCAGCAAGGGCTTCAGGCCTCTTCAGAAGGTCAAAGTTTTCTCACTGTCCAACATCAGAGCCTCCACCAGGGCAGTCCCTGGGTATTGTTGGGTTAATTTAAGTAATATATCATCAGTGTGATTAGTGAATTGTTTCTCCAGCATGATACTAGTGTCTCTATAGATATTTTGTTGTAAGTGTTTTTCAGTTCTGGGATCAAAGAGACCCCTCCATTTAGAAACCTGATGAAAATTGGTAATTACAACTCTAGTATCCATGTTGGTTTGCTCCAGGGTCTCTGCTAGGGCAGCCTGCAAGACTGCTTCCTTGTCCAGACCTGAGCAAGTCTCTAGGTTCCATGTTGAGCAGTCTTGACATTACATGTCCATTCGATTTGTGTTCATTTCAATCAAAAAATGTTGTGACTGATATGCAGTTAGGGTCTGTCTTTTTCCATTGGCCAGCATGGCCTGACATTGGGTATAGAATTGGGTATGTAACTCCAGTTCCTTGAAGGCCAACTATAGCTGTATCAGAAGACATTTCTGTGAAAAAAAAACCTTTGTGTTATTACATCATAAATCAGTCCAACAAGCTGTTGGGATGAATTTTCAGCAGAAAAAGAAAAGTCCCATTTTCCATTACTGTTTCAACATTAATGTTGTAAAAATCCAAATAACTTTACAGATCTTCATTGTAAAGGGTTTAAAAAATGTTCTCCATGCAGGTTCATTCATTCATCTTCATGTCGGCTTTCTTCCCTTTCGGGGTTGCCACAGCGGAATGAACCGCCAACTCTGTTTTATGCCAACATATGTTTTACGCAGCGGATGCCCTTCCAGCCGCAACCCATCGCTGGGAAACATGCAGGTTCAATTAACCATAATTAATTGATTAACATGCACTTGTGGAATGGTCATTAAGACCTTAACAGCTCACAGAAAGTAGGCATTGAAGGTCACAAAACACAGGACACTAAAGAGACTTGTCTACCGGCTGTGAAAAACAGCCAAAGAAAGATGCCCAGGGTCCCTGCTCACCTGCGTTAGGCATGCTGCAGGGAGGCATGAGGACTGCTGATGTGGCTAGGGCAATAAATTGCCATGTCCGCACTGTGAGACGCCTAAGACTACAGGGAGAAAGGAAGGACAGCTAATCATACAGTGAAAGACCACGTGTAACAACACCTGCACAGGATCGGTACATCCAAACATCACACCTGCATGACAGTTACAGGATGGCTACAACAACTTGCAGAGTCACACCAGGAACACACAATCCCTCCATCAGTGATCAGACTGTCCACAATAGGTTGAGAGAGGCTGGACTGAGGGCTTGTAGGCCTGTTGTAAGGCAGACCCTTACCAGACATCACAAGCAACAACGCTGCCTATGGGCATAAACCCACCTTCGCTGGACCAGACAGGAGTGGCAGAAAGTGCTCTTCACTGATGAGTCACGGTTTTGTCTCACCAGGGATGTTGATGTGGGGGGTCCGTCATGGTCTGGGGTGGTCATGGCCTGGGGTGGTACCATGGTCATGGTCTGGGGTGGTATATCCCATCACCATCAGTACAGAGAAGACATCCTCCTCCCTCATGTGGTACACTTTATACATGCTCATCCGGATATGATCCTCCAGCATGACAATGCCACCAGCCATACTGCTCGTTTTGCGCATGGGTTTCTGCATGACAGCAATGTCAGTGATCTGCCATGGCCAGAGAAGAGCCCAGGTGTCAATTCCATAGAGCACCTGGGACCTGTTGTATCGCAGATTGAGGGCTAGGGCCATTCCCTAGTGCCTTGGTGGAAGAGTGGGGTAACATTTCACAGCAAGAACTGACAAATCTGGTCCAGTCCAAGAAGAGGAGATACACTAAAGTACTTCAAGCAGCTGGTGGCCACACCAGATACTGACTGGTACTTTTGATTTTGTGCCTCCCTTCATTCAGGGCCACATTATTCTAAATTATTTCTGTTAGTCACATGTCTCTGAAACATTTTTTATTACTATCTTATTGTGTTGACTCTTTTAGTGTTCATACAAATATTTTCACATTAAGTTTATGAAAGTAAAAACGATTGAAAGTCAGAGGACGTTTCTTCTTTTGTTGAGTTTATATGATGCAGTTGATAACATTACAAACTTGCGAAAGAATTCCAAAGACACATCTATGACTAACAGACTGAAGCAAGCCTGCAAAAGTGCTATTTAGAACCAGCCATTTAGACATTTAGAGGGGTCATGAAAAGAGGTCTTTTCTGTGTAAAGCAACAGTTGTTCTAAATTTAGTTGGTTTTAAATATAACTTTTGAAGGTTGTTTGTAAATATCACCTTAATAGACTTGTGCAAAATAGCATCATAAAAGGTTTTCCTTCGATCAGAAGTAAACAACTAGATTTGGTGTTATGTAGCACTGTTTGTTTTTGAGTTTTTACCACTTGTGGAAGGTAACATCAAGTTCACCTCAATTACACCTTTGATCACATTCTGCTTGTCAGATGGATTAAACCTTCTGTACCACACCTCTTCTGCCCACTAAAAATGGATGACATTCCCATGTTCCTACTTCTGTTCCACTCCCACCATGGGAAAAACGAGTGTCAAAATTAGATCTTTGCAGGTGCTCAAATATAAAAAAGGGACACATCAAATGCTTTTTGCCATTCATAAAAGTATTTATGTAAATGTTTTGGAAATCAAGCTTTAGCTCAAATATACCTTATAAGTTATATTTTAACATTAATTAAATACATTTTAAATATATTTTGACATATTTAACACCTAATATTTTGACATTGTAGTTTAAAATCTATAAGCTTTTCAAGTTGTGTAACTGAAATTTTTTTAAGCATTTGTTATGTTCATGATGGTATTATAACCTTCTCAAGAGGTTGACAAGATATAAATACAAAAACATCCATGCAAAAATGTTTATGATGTATGGACGTGCATGGAGAATTTACAATTTATAGTAAGCTTGGCATCAGGTGGTGATTACAATGATTAAATACAGTCAAAGAAATGCATTCATCTATTTTAAATCTAACACAGGAGGATGTCTTGTCATTGGTGTAAACCTATTTAAAGTAATCAAGATAATGCTGATTGTGATCATAAACAATAGTTGTGAGTGTAATGCATTCTTCTGCACTGCTCTATGTATGCCTGCTAACAGTGTTCTGAAATGTTGAAGCAGAAATGTTAAAAAAGCCCTGCCAGCATCCCTCAATCCATCCACCCACTCTGTACTAGAGCATTTTCTCCTCAGTGAGTGCTCTGTATATGGTTTTCTTGATTTGAGAGTATGTAACACCTCTACAGAGATGGGTCTCCAACTCCATCTGGCCTTGTGCCCACTGCTGTACTCCTACTCACACATACACAAACTCTCTCTCTCACACATACACACACACACATATACGTGTCCCTTTTGTGGGCAGCCAAACTGCTTACATAATTGCTCTTGTGGGTGGCAATTCAATTCAGACACTGAAATATTGCATAATCCAATATATTCCTGCCTGACTAGCAGGTATTTCTACACCTTTTTCATGAAGCTTACAGTTACAGTCTCCTGATTGTTTAATGAGGGCACATATGATTTGATTCTCTTTTGGTTTTCAGGGGAGCCTTCTCAGTGGTGCGGAAGTGTGTGAAGGTCTTGTCAGGGCAGGAATATGCTGCCAAAATAATCAACACAAAGAAGCTGTCGACTCGGGGTAGGTGCACGTCTTTGGCAAATGATCTGAAAGTTTCAGCTCATACTGGTCTATTTGTATGGCTCAGCATGAAATAGTGAAACATAGAATTTAAAAATTTGAATCAAGTCATTTAAGTAGACAGATAGAAAGACAGATTGATAGATCTATAGCTAGATAGATCTAGACATCTAAAACATAAATGAGCATACAATGATCAAATCAACAAATAAATAAAAAGAGAAGCCTGTGTTATAAATCTCTTGTATATCTTTAAATAACAAATGTCCACCTTAAGAACGCTTCATGAAAAACTACTGCCGGCGAAGACTTGGTGTTCCAGACCTGTGACGTTTAGAGGTGGTTTGAAATTAAACGAAAGTTTTCATAGAAGTCACTTTAGTGAACATATATCTGAAAAGAGCTGGTGAGTTTACATTTATTTATTATATTTAAATGAGCTGAAACTTAGTGTAAGCTATAATAGAGGTAAAATGGTTGGCGATTTATGTTTCACATCTACTTTCTGCTGAGAAAAAAATAAGTTAACGTTATGAGTCAATTACTCATGAAGAAAACATGATCTACTTTCATCTATATGGTTTCATTCAATATCGCATTTATAGAGTTGTGAAAAGTTCAAATTTTGAAGTTGTTTAAAGTTTTCATCAGTCTGAAAATATTTAAGCAATGAAACATTTTGATACTTTTGATGCTCCATCCATCCATTTCTTGTTGGCTTTCTTCCCTTTTGGGGTCACCACAGCAGAATGAACCGCCAACTCTTCTGGCATATGTTTTATGTGGTGGATGCCCTTCAAGCCACAACTCATTGCTGGGAAACATCCACTTACACTCATTTACACTTAAACACTATGGACAATTGTTTTTACCCAATTCACTTATACCGCATGTCTTTGGACTTGTGGGGGAAACCAGAGCACCCGGAGTAAACCCATGCGATCATGGGGAGAACATTCAAACTCCACACAAATATACCAACTGACCCAGCCGAGACTCGAACCAGCCACCTTCTTACTGTGAGACGACTATGCTACCCACTGCGCCACCGTGATGCCCCACTTTTGATGCAGTTTGTTTTAAGTCTAAAGGTGTTTTCGTTTCAATAATGTTTTCTTTACTAGTAGTCCAGTGAGTGTGGCTTAATTAATGTATGCAAATTTTGTGTCACGTTTCATTCCACTCTCTACTAAGGTTAAGATAAAACAACTGGTCGATTTTATTAAGATCTTTAACCTTAACATTTTGGTGGAAAGTGGTAACAAATTTAGTAACAAGTCACACTCCTCTATCTTTATAAGTTTAAGACAACACAGCTGCTACTCCTGCATGTTGCTTTGTTTGCAAGATATTTGACTTTGAAGTTGTTGTGAAAAGTGGGCATGCCTAATTAAATTATGCAAATTTGGTATCAAATTACATTCCACTCTCTACTAAGAGTAAGACGAAATAACCTCTGCACCTGTGTCATTTTGTTTTCAAAATCTTTGACTTTGAGATTTCAGTGAAAGTGGGCGTATCCTAATTATTTATGCACATTTGGTTTCAAGTTACATCCCACTATGTACTAAGGTTAAGACTGAACAACTGTTGCACCAGTATGTCGCTTTGTTTTCGAGATATTTCACTTCAAAATTTGAGTGAAAACTGAGCTTGGCCTAAATAATTTATTCAAATTTGGTGTCTTTTAAAAATACTGAGATAGTGTGGGACCCATTTTTGTGAGATTAGTCCGCTCCTAGAGCATAGTGGTCAAATACTATTTCACCTAGCTCAGCATGGTAAGGCTCAGACTGATAAATCCCTTAAGTGTGGTGAGTGGTGAGTTTTTCTACGACATTCTCAGTCTGAGCAACAGAGACAAAGTTTGACCCCATGTTAAGTCAATGGGAAAAATTCCCAGAATTTCTAGTGATTACCCAGAATCCTTTAGTGGTACCAGTATTGAGAGGTATAGCAAACATTCTAGCATGCCAATCGAAGTAACATCACAAAACCCCTGTGTCTCTATATTGTTAAGTGTTAGAGATAGTGTGGGTCAATTTTTCCATTCATTCTTACTGACAATGTTAACCCTTTTACACCGGAGCTGACATGATACTTCAAACTACCGTAGCTCTGGTTATTTTCGCACCATTGAAAAAATCTCCACAGATTCTGAAAGCTGTGAAACGGTTCTTTCAAATGATATTACAATTATTATGTTAATGACAACATTTCTTGTGTTCTAGGGGAAGTTTGTGGAGCGTAGTAGAGTGGGGACTGATGAGTGATGGTTTACTTGTGAATGAATTTAGCAATACTTTAGCGGTGTTTTAGAGGGGATTTTATTTGAAATATTATATTTTTTTGTATATAATAGTATAGGCATTGTTTTCGTTGTAGATTGTACTGTTTTTTTATACTGTGTTTGCATCTGTGATTCTGCCACATTTGCGGCAATGCGCGTCTTTTCTTCTTATCTTCTTCTGACGTTTTTTTCCCACACTTGGTGTTAGATTTCAGTGCCAAAACATTTGTAAATAGTGGAGAAAGATGTCAAGACGATCTTGACATCAAAGATGCTTTTGTTCGTTTGTAAGGACAGCCTCTGGGAGATTTGTAGAAGAGGATAAACAGCACAGCAGGCAGTGGGTATGTCACAATCTCAACCAGAGTAAGTGATAAAGTTTTTAAACACAGGGTTATTCACAGCTTTATAACAATAATGTTTTTCAATTTATACTGTATTTTCCAATTTTTTATGTAAAAACACAAGTTTTTTGGGGGGCAAATCTTATCTAATCTGAGAGGATGGATTGTTTTAGTACTGCTTATGAATTCTACAACATATTGCTTCATTCATTATTTTTATTTCATCTAATCATTATTTTTTTATTTTCTATTTTGCAAAAAAAAAAAATTGGACAAATTTTTATCTAATCTTATGTAATTTCTTTATATTTATAGAGAATCTTCTGATGTAGGGGAATCCTCCTGAGGGGTTGAGATGATGTCTGTGGCAGACGCCGACGCATTAGGGACACAAACAAAATACCTATACATATGTAAATAAAACAACTTGTGAAATGGACATTAAAAGCCCTATTTAAACAAAACTGTAAAATAGTTTTTAAAACAAAACTGTAAAATCTCAAAAGTCTTTTTCTCTTTTTTTTACTTTTCTGAGCCTTTATAACATAATAATAACAGATATTTGCTAGATTTTGAAAGTTTTATTTAATCTGAAAAATGAAAACTTATCAAAAAAGCTAAAATTATCATGAAAACAACATGTTCTGAAACAATTATTAAAAACAAAATGTTATAATAAAAGGGATAAAAGGGTTAAGTCAATTGCAGGAATTTGATAAGAAACCATGTCTTATAAACAGGAGGATTACAAAGAAATGATATATGCTGTCAAAATAATTATTTCATCATCAGAACCAGAAGGCTTCAACTTTTAAAATAGGTCAAATTTAAACAGGCAAAAAAAAAGAAAAGACAGAGATTGGCGGCAAGATAAAAATAGGTTTTGTTTGTGTTTTTCATAAGAGTTTCTGAAAAACATGTATTGGCAGTGAATGAGAGGTTTAGTGGTTTTAGGTTTCTAGTTGAAAAACTGTAAGCCATATCAAAATATAAACAACATTGTGTGAAAGAGGACAAACATCTCTAGAATGTTGATATGTTGTTTTTCTCTAGAGCTTAAAATTCAATTAAATAGAGCTGGATAGATTTCTTTGGTTAATCTCTTAGAGTGCGTACACTCTAACCTCGCCATTCACTTGCATTGGGGCTAAAATACTTTTTTTTTAATTAAAAACTAATTACTTTTTCACTCTATAAAGACAAAGCAACTCAAGTTGGACCAGTTGAAAGGTTTCTAGAAAGTTTGGTGTCTGTAGCTTTACCGGTTTAGGCTGCATTAATATCTAAAGTAATGGCAAGTGGAAGAAGAAGAATAACAACAACTAGATTTTAAAGTTCGTTACCCAAATTTGATGTTGTCTTGAGTATGTTTAAGAAAACATTATTTTGAAAAAGCTGGTAAGTTTAATTGAGGGTTATATTAAAATCCCTTTTGGATATGTTCACGTTCAAAAACAACCCCTGCATCTGTATGTGCGTTGTTTCCAAGATATTTGACTTTGAAATTTACATAGAAATGGCCTTTGTTTGTGTTTGTGTGTGTGCGTGCGGGTGTGTTATATAATATGTATAGCAAATATACATTAATCTACATAATTTACATAAAATGTAAGTTTAATGTATTAAAATGAAGTGACATTTTAACGAATACACAGGCTTTATATTTAGATTTTTGCTTTTTGTCATCTCTGCATAAACACACACTTTATTATAACATTCAGTGTTATACATAAACATGAATATAAGCATTACAATAGCAGTGCCTTTACTTTCAAGTAAATACAGAATGTAAATACAGATGAACTGTCATGGTGTATTAGTCCATAACACGTCTGACAGCTGCTCCGACAGTGTGTACTAGTAGTTTGACTTTGCAGAAACTCCAAAATTGATTCTTGCAGCTCTAGAAAGCCCACAATAGTTTGTAGCTGTCATTTGTTTTGAGCGAACGCGTGTATTAGGCTATTGTTATGAGTACAAACAAGACCATATGCGCACACGCAGAGTTTACATCCAAACTAATTTTTACTTGCTCAAAATGTTTTTCTACACAAGAAGAACATTTAATTCACATAGTGCAGCTCACATGCATGCAAATTTCCTTTTTATGCCGCTAATAAACCCTATATTTTTCTACCTTGACACTTTTCCGCTCTCACTCCACTCCTATAAATTCAACTTCTGTGAATTTATCTGCACTCGTTTTGAACTTAGTCTCATATTTTGAAAACTATTGGATATATATAAAAATAAAAACAACAGACACTGAAAGAGGACTAAAATTTCTACCACTTCAATGTATTTTAGTTTATAAAGCTGAAAGATACAGGCACAAGAACAAAAAATAGGCAATGTTTTTTTTTTTTTTTTTTCAAAATCTTGTGATGAAAATGTGTGATTACATTACCACTCTAACCTCGCGACAGGATAACATGGTGGAAAAATGTTTTATTAATATTATTTTACTTTTAGAGTCTAAAAGGCATAGCAGACCATTTGGGGTGTTTCTGGAATATTTGGTGTCTGTAGCTTAAGCGATTTGGACCGTATAATGTTTAAAGAAACGGCAAGCAGAAGAAGAATTACTAGAATGTACGTTTCCTGAAGAAAACGTGAAAGATGCTTGCTGTGGCAATTCGCCCTTGCTAGGCCAAGTCTTTAGCACAAGCCTTCACAAAACATAGTGAATTTTTCTGTCTTCACATTTACTGTACATAAAAGCTACTCACAAATGCAAGCTCTCGCTCTGTTTTTACTGAATTACTAATTTCCTTTACTTCCTTTACATGTATTATTTTTTGTCCACACTTATATTATAAGTGAGAGAGAGAATGAAAAAAGAGAGAGAATGAAAGTGAGCAAGAGAATGACAAAGAGAGCGATATAGTGTTTTGTGGTGTGTATCATTGCTGAGAGCAGGGTTAGACTTATTTTATGAAAATAAAATAAGAATTAAGTATGAACATTTTTGTTAACTATATGTGTGTTGTCTTTTTTTATTGTGGTTGTTTCTTAAAGACTATATGTTCCCCTTCCAACATTTAAATTTGATTAAGAGATTAAGCTGTTTGTTCAGGCTTTCCTGTTAAATAATCCCTAATTGACTGAGAAGCAAAAGTTGTAAATAATTTTCACGTTTAACAGCATGGTCATAAGAAATGTCCCCGACATGACCCATATTTTGGCTGAGGATTGGATCAACTTTTCGACTTAGATTTATGTCTGGCACTGAAATGGTTAATGACATGCTCTCTAAGATTCACATAAATGTAATTCTGACTGCAACCTGTCAGTTCCTCACCAGACATTAACCTCACCTCACTGGTTCAGAGAAATAGCTTAAACATATTTGAGAAGGTTTGTATCTGTAAAGCTGTTGAATAGTTGAATTAAGACCTATCCCATGCAAATGAAAACAAATTACATTAATGATATATTAGCATATGTCTACTGTAGGTGAGAACATCAAAATATAAGTACGTATGTCTATATATCTAGAATAACATTTGATTTTCTTTTTCTATTGTTTCTTTAATCTTTTAAAAATGTAATTACAGTGAAAATGTATCTAAAAAAAATATTATGAAAAAGCAGCCATTTCCTTCTGTCAAAACAAAACATGATTCTTTCAACAACCTTGGCTTGTTTAGTTCTCTTTTGTAATAATCACTAAATGTGATGTCCTTGTGTTCCAAGGGGTTGTTCTGTGAGTGAAAAGTGCATGTGTTGTATTTTTGACAAATAGCTCCATGCTCACTCACGTGTGACATTCAATAACCATGACTGGATCACCTTGTGAAAGCTAAAAGGCAAAAGCAAAATCAGAGATGAATAACTACTTGTTCCAACATGGCTGTAAGAGCCATACCTGTGTTTTTTATTTTTTGGTTGATTTAAGTTTGGTATATTTTGGTCTGTTAATTGATGACTATAAATGGAGGAAACTTTCCTCGCCAAAGGTGTGTTTCTGGAGGGAAGGTTACACAGTTTTGACCGCTATTGTACAATACCTCTACCTGGAGTGGCGCCGATGAATAATAAAGGATCTAAATTCTTACGTCTGAGTGTTTAATGCGCGTCGACTTCACCTTCCAGTCTCACCTAGCTGCCTAAAGATTAGCTTGGCGGCTATACAATGGCCGATACTTGTATAATACTTTAAAAGAGTTATTACATTCAAACATTCAGCCAATCAGATGTCTTTGCTATGCCCATGTCCCACCTCTCTGTACCCATTTTTGGTTACCAGGAAGTGATGCAGTTCCATGTTGGTGAAGGCTGGCTATGTATATTTTTATACTGCTCTCCTGTGTCCCCACAATCTGTACCACCGTGCATGCTCACAACTCACGTGCTTCCGGTTTTGGCAACGGGTTAAAGCGGCAGTGCTGTGCTTATGGTCGCTCCACAGTCTGTAAAAGTGGACAGAATGCCATTGACTTTGATACTTTAAATGGTGTTTTAATACTCAAGTGGTTGCAGACTTTTATTAACCAACTCTAATCTCTCTTCAAAAATATTTCAGAATTTTGACGTTATAACATTTTTGTTAGTGTGTGATTTCGAAATTAACAACCTGCCAACTTAATTATCTAAATTTCACCAAATTTCAGGAAATTGATATATAAACATAACTTTTCTCCACACAACATTCCAATTTAAAGCAATACATTTATTAGGATGATCAAAAGCTTGTTACTTTACACCCAAACTTTTCCTCGCCTTTCTCAATTGTATATTAGTGACCCCCTATTTAATGAGAAAAAGTGTAATAATAGTATTCTAATGTCAGTTATATATCAGAAATGTTTATCCTCTCATTTAAAACAAGATTATATTATGAAAGACCTGCTTTTAACAATTAAGAAAAAAAAATTATGTAAAATTTCGTCTAGCTTCAAAAGTTCAACAAATGCATTTCAAGACCTTAAATAACAAATATCTATATATCTATATAATTTAACATTGGTGATAATAATAGTACCTTCTGTTCTTCAGAGAGCGTCTTTTTTCCCCCTGTAATCCCTCTTCTAACTTTTGGTTTCATAACTGGTTGTTGTATAAAATTTGGTGTTTAATAGGAGGACAAAAAGTTGGAATTCCTTTAGAATATTTTAATATTATTTGGTCCTTTTTATGCATAAATGCAAGTGGTTAAAAATATCCCCATGCCTAAATGCTTTCTTGAGAGTAGGGCTGCAACAACTAATCAATAATAATAGATAATGAAATTGTCAACGAATGCCGTTATCGATTAGTTGACCTGATCACTTGACACCATGGAGGTACGTGACATCAATATGCACAGATTAAACATGGATACACAGCAGCTAGCACAATGGAGGAAGCGTCGTCTTCAAGAAAAAGCGTGCACCCAAAATCTTCCAAAGTGAAATAATTTCTCATTAAACGCTCCTTAGAAGATGGTGAGTTGCATACTATACCAGGCAGAGTTTTCATGGCATGAAAGTACAACAGTGATGCACAAGCACCTTAAACAGGCACTTCTTCGGCCGTCACCTATAGCGCCAAATCCATGCATTTTTAATAATTACGATATTAAGATTTGTACGTCACAGCACCTCCTACCTGCTTGTACCTCACAGGACCTCAGATGCTCGTAGATGGACAACAATACATTTCTGTGATCTCTAAAAGGATTATTTCTGCTCAAACAGATTTGTAGCTTGGTGACTATGTAACATAGATAACAAAGAGCTGTCACACCAAGATTTGAAAATCCTACAGAGAGCGAGTGCAGAACAAAGCCGCGGCCATTAAATTTGCTATAACCAGAAGGACCTGCACTGCTCTAGACAGAAAGCAGAAGTAATTGTGCAAGTAGCTCATTCACTTCAGTTTTTCACTTGCAACTCGCTACCATTACGCTGCACAATTGCCTCATGACAAATAGTAATTAGTTAAATGGTGCTACTTTAAATTAGCTTTAATTAAAATGTGCGAATAACAGTAGAATATTACATTTAGTAATTGTTGTGGTTTTCAGTGAATGCAAGTAACAGTTCATTTGAAAATTATTATTTCTTTTAATTTTAATAAAGCTTTTTGTCATTTCTAGGGTTTTTATACACAGTCCACAACAAAGTTAACTTAAATCTGTTTTCAAAACGAATTGTTGAAGAAGTGTTTTGCTCTTTATTTGTTTATTTATATTGTGAGAAGCTTTACAGTTCAAGAACAAACATGTTGGGGCCACCACAGTGGATTGGCTGCCACTAGACAAATGCTGTCACATTGGGTGAGAGATGCTATTTCCCTAGTCTGAGGCGTGTGTGGACACATTAGAGTTAAGACACCTCTGGCCAGAGCCTAGTCAAAGGAGCTGTTAAACAGCAGATTTACTAACAGCAGGGAGGGTCCTTTAAAAAAATTAACCAATGGGCCAAACACCTACGATAGATAATTTTGTCGGACACCTACTCCCACAGCAATGATATCCACCAGTGGTTTTTTTTGACAGCTGCAGGTGTTGCGTACCACCAAGATTTTTTCAAGTACAACTAGTGGTACGCGTACCACAGTAGAGAACCACTGGTTTAAAGAGTTAAATGACTAGCAGAGAGGAGCCAAGGATTGTTGGCGTGGCAGCATGTAAGCAGTTCACATAATAACAAAAAACAGGAAAACTAGGGTGACAAGGAAGTTACATGAAGGATTGGGTGGTAATAATTTAAATATGAAAATTCTCTGGCATATAAATAAGCAAAAGGTCTGGCATATAAATAATCAAAAGTTGATGTTTTAGCTTGGCGTTATGAAAAGGAGAAGCTTAATGAGTAAATCATTAAACTAGCCCTAATCTTCAGATCAGTGTTTCTGCATATGTAACTTTCAAAGATGTTCCCCTACAAGCTGTGATTATTGTCTCATTCTTTGTACTGTGAAAGGATTTTTCCTCCTGGAAGTCGATTCAGGGAAGGCTGAAAGTCAAATAGAGCAGTAGGAGGCAGTGATATACCCTTAAGACACCACACTCCTCCCACACCATGTTGCCAAGCACACAATATTGCTGGTTTGAAAGAGCCCCTACTGTAAATTCATGACTGTTTAAACAATGCAGATCATGAGAATATACCTTTTCCATGAAAGGCAGCAGACATCTATTTTCTCTTAACTTATTCTACAGTTACTAATAAGGGCACATCATCTAAGATTTTCTGTTATTCTTATGCCCAAGCTTAAGTTTACCAAAACAATGCAAAACTATTAAATTGTTGATGCTTCAGAGATGGAGATGTTTTATATTACATTTAGATGGGCCATTTAATAATTCTATGTGATATGGTTGAAAATTAATTAATTTACAGTACATTTACATTTAGCAGACGTTTATTGACCAATTTGGGACTTGGCATAATATGGCGATATGTAATTTTCTACAACGGTAACTTACAGTAGAGATTTCTCTGTTAATCAACAAAACATAGAAGTGATAGGAGAAAGAAATAATCAGAAGATTATCAAAATGATAAAAGAACTCAGACAGGGACATAGTCAACCTTGTTCTCTTTTGATTCTGATTAGGAGGTTAAATCAAGTTATTTAACACTACACTTTTTTCGGGACCGAATGATTTTCAAGAATGCTCTGCAAAGGTCAGCCTGGCAATAGCTCATCAGCATAGAACAGGCCAAATGAAGGTAGGTAAAATAATAAATTCACGAATAGGGAACGGAGACGACAATGGGACCTCTGCTAGAAGCAATCTACTCTCTCCATACTCCGTACAGTTGTGGCTGGGGCACATAAGTCGAGGAACGGGGGTTATGAAAGTAACCATTAAGTTCCCCATCAGTGACAACTATGGGAACACCCTGCAAAATGCCACAACCTAGGTCTTTCCGCATCGGCCGATGCCCAGGCAAGCCATGCACATCAGTAGTGCGGCACCGAGTGGGCCCTTCTCCGCCCTGGCCTTAAGTATAGTCAGGGAACAAATTCTATGATACCAGAGGAGGGACCATCAATCCCAGAGCTGATGGGAGACGCACGGTGGCCGTACCCGCCACCTCAAAGGCTAGACTTAGAACTTCTAGTAGTTTAATACACGTATGGTTTCATTGAGGGACTTACAGAAAAATGCGCCTTGAACCACTGGGATTAGCCTTTCAGGGAACTGCTCGGCCCTCCCTTGCCCAGGGTCATAAAAGATTCAGCCGGTAGTCCCTCATCAGCACACACATGGACAGTACGTAGGAATACTCCACTTACTCTACTACGGCTGTTGGGGTGAGAGGAGCCAAAAAGATGAAGGCTAACTCAAGGGCAAAATCGTATCACTAAGAATGGTGATTGCCGCAATCCAAGCTGGACACCCCTTTGTACAGTTCAGACCGCGCAGCCACCACCTAGCACGGCTGAAGAGATGGATTCATAGCTCAGGTATAGTACCTAGTGAAGGTGTTGGGTGTTGGGACCAGGCAGAGCTTGGAGGTTCACTACCTGCGTTTTGAAGGGGATAGTTGGAACTTTGGGAACATCCAGGCCTGGGCTTAAGAATAACATGAGTATCATCAGATCCAAACTTTAAGCAGGTCTCATTGACAGAGAGTGCCTACAGATCCCCCACCCTCTTAATTGAAGCTTATGCCACCAGGATCGCTGTTTTAATTAACAGAAATTTAAACTCTACTGATTCAAGCTGCCTGAATGGAGGACTTTAAAGTCCTGTAAGGACAACGAAAATATCCCATGAGGGATCTAAGGACGACCTAGAGGGTCTAACCCTTCTGAAGAATCTGACTGTTAACTCATGTCTTCCCAACGTGTTGCCTTCATCCGGAAGGTGATAGGCAGAAATCGCGGCGATGTAAACCTTCAGGGTGGATGGAACAGTCCTCAATCCGGACCCTCTTGCAGGAAGATTAGCACAAGTTCAACGGGGCAGCTTCTCTGGTCTGAGAGTGACACCAGTCAATGAACCAACCCCACTTGCCGGCATACAAGCTCTGACAAGACACAGTTTTGGGACCATAGATGTGGCATAAACGGGGGTTCTCTGCACCTAAGGTACCAGGCATGGAGTTCCAGAGGTGTGGGCACAGGTGATTGTGCCCACATCCCTGGACAGTAGGTCAGACCTCAGAGGAACTGGCCAGGGAGGGACTGTCATGAGGGAGCAGAGTTCTATGAACCAAGGTTGATTAGGCCAATAAGTAGCCACCGTTAGGACCTCTGCCTCGTCTTACCTGGTCTTGCATAGGAGGGGTGCAAGGAGACTCACTGGGGAAAACCTTCGAGGCCAACTGAAGGGGTCATTGCCGAGGGAGTATACACAATTGAAGTACGCATCCTTCAGATCACTTGTGGCGAACCAATCCTTTGGAGGAACTAAATGGAAACTAAATGGCGTCTGAAGACATCATCCTAACGAAGTCTCAGGAGACAAGCCTTCCGAAGACACAGGTTGAGGATTGCATGCAACCCCCTTTTGCGTTAGGAAACTAGAAAGCATGGGCTGTAACCCTCTTTCCATGTCGACAGGAGGGACTAGCTCAATTGCACCCTGTGTAAGGGAAATTGATCTCCTCGCGCAGGCTCAGGGCTTCTGAGACAGAGGACATAAGATCCTGCAGTCGACAGCCGTGCCGGAAAGTGTGTATGAACCAACCAAGCTTCCTAACTTTGCTAATGGCGCCCATACATACTTTGCCGATAATTCCCAAGCTGCTTGGGCTGAGAACTAGCGGACTTAGTGGTGGGGTCCGCAGGGAGCCTAGGTGGAGACTTACCTGGACATTCAGACTCGAACTCGGAGCAGCAACCGGTTCCAGCCGAGGAGGTTTCACTTGAAGCTGACTACAACAAGAAAGCCATACGGGCTGCACTGCATTAGACCACACGCCCTGGAATGTTTCTCTGAAACGGGAGCTGTATTCAGCAGCGCACATAACCCAGGAAGTAAAAAAAAACAGATCTGTCCTGTGGGCCCGCTGCCTGATGGTGTGGCACCCCCTGCCTCTAAAGAAGGCGGGCAATCCACAATCTCTTCAGAGAAAGATAATTGTATGAATGAAAACAGGCGAAGGCAAACGTGAAGCTCCTTGTTTCCTTTTAATGTGGAAATATACAAGATAAATGTACAGTGATCACTGATTTCCAGCAGAGCTCTTCAAATATCGGTTGGTGTAAAAAATTGTTTTACTATGCAACCTAAATAACACAGTCATTAAGACAATCCAGGATGACCAATTCTGTGAACTTTGCTCTGATGTGCTGAATGGACTGATCAATGGTTCCTAAAATCGCACAAGGATACATAAAGTGATTTGTTCGAGACGGTACTACGTTTGGTATATTGGAAAAAATATACACAAGGTAGCCAATCAGAATCAAGTGTTCAGACAGACTGTGGTATACAAATTAGTAATTAAATATTTCTTAATGCTTAAGTAATGATCAGTAGTGTGTAGTTATAATAGAGTGTAAATTAGTATATAAAGTTTAGTCAACAATAATCCTTTTTAATGTATGTGACTAATGCCAATGAAGGTGAGCTTAAAACAGGTCTTATTTAAGTTTCGTGGTGCCAATTTTTTTCTAAAGTAAATTAGTTGGGAAAAAGAAACGGATGTCTTATTCATATGACTCATGAGTAGTTTGATAATTAATACATATGTTAACTCAACATGAATTAATCACAAAATTGAAGATGATTAATTTTATCTTGTTTTAACATGTTACAAAATATCAAAATGAATGTTTAAAAAAAAACTCATTGAATTAACATCTGAATAATGAATGAATTACTTAGGCCCATTAAAGAGTTTATGAATTCAGTCAAGAATAAATTGTAAATGCACATCAGACAAACGTTATTTGGTCAATATTTCATATATCTCTGAGTGTAATCTTCTCTCACAATAACTTCTTTAATACAACCATTCATTATCCCCTCACATTTGACTAGGCTTTCGGATTCAATGTGATTTTGAAGAAAAAAGGATGTTGGATCAATATCTGCTGAAACGTTGATTAAATGGCAGAACTGTCATAATACAGAGGAAGAAAAATGTACCTGCCATGCAATATGTTTGTATAGCTACTTACACTTCTTACATGAACACATGTGCTTTAAGTTTAAAAGAACTTAAAGAAACACTCCCCCATGAACATTCTATGAAATAGGGTCCAGAGAGAACATGAACAAGCATCAGACAACTGGCAGAAAGTAAATTTGATTTTGACTTCATAACAACCAGGAAATTGTAGGTCAATGTGGTCTAATATTGGAAGCGGGTGTATTATTTAAGGTTTGCCTTTTCACTCAAATGAGGTTAAATGGAAATGGGTCCCTGGGGTGCTGGTTTTCTACTACTATTTTCTTCCTGCTGCTGTTCCACAATTTCTGGGCAATACAGTAACAGTATATATGTCAAATATCATAAACAAAGCTTAGATAAACATGCAACAACTATTTCACAGCTAAGTGTATTTCGTTAAACATCAACATGCAGTCTTTTTAAAAATGGTCCTTAAGAGTCAAGAAAAGGACCTTCTTGTAAACGTCTCCTCGTGCTCCGTTTCTTTCCCCAAATCCCTTAAAACCACAATTGTTAAGCCACTACTGAAAAAAGCAAACTTATATATTACTGTACTGAGCAACTACAGAAAAGATTGTGGCAAAACAACTGAACGAATCCCTGACATCCAGTTAATTCCAGAAAATTTACTGTCCAGGTTCTACTCAATCTGAGCGCTGACTTCGACACAGTTGACCACAAATTCCTTCTCGATGGACTAGACTGGCTGCGGGTTTCCTTCAGAACAGATTTTAAACTCACTAGATCTCCAACTAATCCACACAGAATAATCCAAATGTTCTCAGTGGTTATCTCCAGTGGTTGTCTCCAGAGTAGGCTCCAGCAAAAAACGCTTTGTGTGGGACGGCGTGATTATGTGATCATGAGCACGTTCGCTCATTGGCAAAAGTATGGAGAGCGTAGAGCATTTTTAGCTCCCCTAGTCGCCTGAGCTTCCCATAGTCGTCACTGACATGAGTCGTAGTGACCGACTGATTGGGAACATAAGCAACATGTTTTTCAGCAAAGACCTCAAATATAAATTTTTGCCAAAACAAAACAAAAATATTTCACTTAAGTTAATAAAATTAAGATTCGAAACATGTATCTGAAGCTTCATTCAAAACCACCAAGTAATGTGGCCTTGGTTAAAAAAAGTTTTAAACATTTTGAAATTCTTCTCACATACCTTTAACCAAACGAAGCGCCAAACCTTTCAAAACACTTTTGTCTTGAGCATGAAGCTTTACCACATTTATCAAGTTTTCGTCTTGGCAGGAATGTTTGATTGGTCAGGAATGCAGGATCCAATTTCACATCTGTCTCAACCCAGCTTCCAACTTTTTCACCAGCACAGATAAAGCATCTTGGGATTCATGGCTTTTCCTGAAAGTTATTTTGACCTAAGTTGTTATGATTAGATAATAAAATATGTTATATATATTGACATATTACTAATTTATTGGCATATGTAATTGAACACAATTGAGTTTCAGTCCTTTTTACTTGATCAAATTATGCATAATTTGAACTCATAGCTCTAAAATAATTATAAAAATAATATAACTATAACATTTGTAATGATGAGTCATGATTAAATTATTCACAAAGGGTGTTTAGGTTTAACTATTTTAATCAAGTCTATTTTGGAGACATGAGGAAACCTGGTGTTAACAATAAATCATACGGTAATAAAACAAATCTGTAATTTCATTTTTATTAAATGCACCAAATACCAGAGCAGTGGGTTTTGGCAATCCATGAAGTGAAAGGAAATGATGGGGGATGGCGTTCTTTTATACTGGAGAAACTGATGCTGTTTCAGGTGAGGAACCTGTTAATTGAGAGCATTTTCTCAGTGTTTGAGAAGAGACACAGAGAAGGATAAGACACCAGGTTTTTTTTTTATGGAAAAGTTCAATACTGTATTTTGATGTCATTTATTATTGATGTTGAAAAATGATCAAATTAATATTCATACATTTTGTACATAGCATCACGGTGGTGCAGTGGGTAGCACGGTCGTCTCACAGCAAGAAGGTCGCTGGTTCGAGCCTCGGCTGGCATTTCTGTGTGGAGTTTGCATGTTCTCCCCGTGATCGCGTGGGTTTTCTCCGGGTGCTCCAGTTTCCCCACAAGTCCAAAGACATACAGTATAAGTGAATTGAGTAAGAACGATTGTCCATAGTGTTAAAGTGTGAATGTTTCCCAGCGATGGGTTGCGGCTGGAAGGGCATCCGCCGCGTAAAACATATGCCAGAGAGTTGGTGGTTCATTCCGCTGTGGCGACCCCGAAAGGGAAAAAGCCGACATGAAGATGAATGAATGAATGACATTTTGTACATAATATAATACAAAAAATATTGTTTTTCAGATCACCAGAAGTTGGATCGTGAGGCAAGGATTTGCAGACTGCTCAAACACCCCAATATTGGTGAGTTCAATGCTTTCGCTTAAATCAGTAGCTTATTACGCAATAAAAATAAAAATGACTCCTGAAGGTAACAGCATGCTTTTATGAATTAATCCCTATTTTAACCCTTTTTTTTAACATTCTTTCTTCCAATCCCAACCATCCTTATCCTTTCTCCAGTAAGGCTACATGACAGCATTTCGGAGGAAGGACATCATTACCTCATCTTTGACTTGTAAGTGTCTCTGATCAACCATTGCAGAGAAAAGAAGACCTATTACACCAAAAATTACAGTAAATCTGCACATTTTTAAGAATTTAGAAAAATTTTTTGTTTGGTTGTTTGCTTACATTGATTGATTAAAGGGTAAAACACAACCTCATAAACCTCTTATAATATTATAATATTATTATTTTAGTGACAGCATATTTAACCTAAATATATATGAACAATAGTAAAAGTTTCCTATAAAACTTTCCATTTGACACTTTTGTCTGGTTTAGGGTGACAGGTGGTGAGCTGTTCGAAGACATTGTTGCCAGGGAATATTACAGCGAAGCAGATGCAAGGTGGGTGGGCTACCAGCTTAAAACAAATGATCAGCAATTAAATCAAATTTGCAATCAAAATAAGACACACTAACATAACACTTTCCAAATTAGGCATCGAAGCTTTGAGGTATGCCACAAAACAATTGTGTTAAAGCATTAAAGGCCGCTACACATCTTTCCGAACAGAGATTTACACGAATCCTTGGATGGATGCATTTCACAAGCTAGTGTTAAAAGTGGATGCAGTGATGCTCCTTGCCATTGGTTGACGCTCATGTGTAGTGATGTATCGTTGCTAAAAAGAACGAATCTGACTCGTTAGTAATAAACTCTTTTCACGGAGTGATTCATTTTCTTTGGAGCGTGCGGATTACTGAAAATAATCAGAAGACACTGGTAAGCATGTTTATCTACTCAGATAAGTGTATTTTGCCCTTTTTTGGAGGTCTTTGTTGTAACAGTTGGCAATTAGATCAGATTTTCCCAATATGCATGAACCACCACGTTGAACGAAACTTTCCATCACTGCTCAAAGGAGAGAATCCACTTGCCAACTGTTTTAAAATCTTTGAGCACTTTATGTTACAACTCTTGATGCTCAGACACCAGCAATACAAGCTTCTGAATATATATAATCTCCTCTTTTGCGATCTCTTACTCGGGGTGTTCATCTCGATGTTCTTTGGTGTGATTTCCTGTTGTGAGATTGAAGCAAATGTGAGTGCCATCCAGTGGCCCTTTCATCTTCCACTCACTTCATAAAACCAGCCGGCAGAGCTGAACTTCTGGGTTCTCCCAAACTTGCACATCATATGTTACATCATATATTTTAGAAATAAAAGCTCTAGATGCAAAAAAATAAAAATCAACAAGCACCATTGAGAGAGTTGATACTTGTATTTCTGAGTCTATCCATTGGATTTTTGTCCATTTAGCCACTGTATCCAGCAGATTCTGGAGGCTGTACTTCATTGTCATCAAATGGGGGTCGTTCACAGGGACCTGAAGGTATTTTAATTTTTGACCTAAAATTTCATTTCTTTATTCTGAATATAGGGCAAACCCAAAATTGTTTTTTTCTTGAAATTCTTCAAGAAACTACTGGTGACATCACCAACTCCCAATCAGATGGAATGAATATAGACAATTCTATTAGACTTAAAACAGAGTCATGGAAAATGTCTAAGGCTATTTGCATAACCCACGTTTCCCAAATAGGGGCCAGATATGTATACTGAGTAGTGTTGACTATGGGAGCACCTTGGAGCAGACTAATCATCTCCATGTGCACTTGAAGGAGCCAATGATGACCACAATTTTTGCATGTGCAGAGTATAAATTGAAGTTGAATGCATACCTCTGTCTGGATGCTTCTGGAGCTGACACTTACCCCTTAGGCAATCCAGAGACTTACTATTGACCTCTATCAACTTAAGCACAATGCATCCCCTAGCTTCAAAGTGTCTCGGTTCTCTCAACAAAAATCCTCAGTGATCTGACTGGCCAATAACAACCAAGAGCTTGGAGTTTCACTGCCTGAGTTTTAAAGGAGATGGGAGGAGCCTTTGGCACATACCCAGGTCTGGCCTTAAGGACAATATGAGAATCACGTGGCCCAAACTGTAAGCAGATCTCTTCGACAGAGAGTGCCTACAGCTCCCCTACCATCTTGGTTGAGGCAAGTGCAACCAAAGGCACTGTCTTCAAGGACAAAAACTTCACCTCCACTGATTCAAGAGGTTCAAAAGAGGACCTCACAGTCCTCTAAGGACTATAGACAGGTCCTAAGAGGATACTAGAGAGGGCCTAGAGGATCTTACCTGTCTGGTTACCCTGAGGAAGCTAACCATTAATTTGTAATGGCCCAAGGTCTTGCCAACTATCAACTGGTTATAGGTAGAAATTGCAGCTACAAAACCCTTCAGGGTGGACGTGGCAGCTTCTTGGGTCTTTCTGGTGGGGGTGACACCAGTCAACAAACTGACCCCACTTTCTTTTATAACAAGCCTAGGAGAGGGAGAATGAACAAGACACAGTGTCTGAACCACAGAACGTGTCATTAACTGGGGGTCTGCCACCCCTCCAGGGGATTGGGCATGTCTGCACACATCCCTGGGTAAATTGGCCAGGGAAGGTTTATCATAAGGGTGCAGAGAACCAAGATCTGCTGGGCCAATAAGGGGCTACTACTACAACCTCTACCTGGATCTGCAGGGTACACTGCCCATAACTCTTGGAGATTTATATGCCAGTGTGCTTCTGTCCAGGTTCATCCCTAGTACACAATTGGTGTTTATCCCTAGACAATGCCAGCATGGAGAAACCAAATATTGCCACAGAAACTCTTGGTGAACCAGGATTCTACCCCTTCTCATCTGATTGGTACTGAAGCTGCCTCGACCACTTTCATGAAGGTGTGAGGGGACAGAGACAATCTGAAGGAGAGGACACAGTATTGGAATGCTCGACCTTCGAAACAGAACTAGAGAAACACTCTGGTGAAGGACAATACTTGGTTGAAAATACGCATTCCTTCAGTTCTACTGTCGAAAACCAACTCTGAGGATGAATTTAGAACACTACATTTCTATGTTATTTTCTCACTCAGGACCGGGGCTCTTGTACTTGATACAGGAGTAAATAAAACCCTGTTGAACCTGGGCGGCTTGATTGCAAACTGGATTGCATAGGCAAGCCGCATTGTCTGTCTGAGCCTGGGGGAAACCATAGGATGCTTCCTGAAACTTCACTAGTAGGTTTAGCACCGACTTGCAGATAGTTCCCAGAGCAGGGCCATCTAAAGGTGGACTAAGGTGTGGGGCTCAGAGGGAGCCGGGATCGATACTCACCAGACCAAGTTGAGCAGAAGTTGGAGACTGATGGCCATTCGAGCTGCATTGCAGGACCGAATGCTGTCTCCTTTTGAGAACTTTATTCTTTTACGCAATGCAAGCCCTTAGGCCTTACACATAACCCAGTTAACTTGAGAAGGTTTGCAGCCAGGTGATGGTAGTGGCGGCCACTGCCTCCGAAGAGGGAAGAACTGGTAGTGAAGCCCCTGCAGCAGGGAGATCCCTAGGTTGTCGCTCCAAGGGCTACTCAACAGTCTGTACTTCTTTGTCGACACCTACAGGCCTGTCTCGTCCACTCCTGTAAGAGGGGCTGGCGTTCATGAGAGAAGGACTGAGCAGGAACTCTTCAGTGTTGAGCAGGCAGTTGGGCCCAGACCCTCCACCCGTTTCCTATCAGGTCAGATGAGAAACTAAGCTGGCTGCAGGGAATACTCTGCCTTTGCACGAGTTTGAATGGGTTTTTGGGCATAGGCACACTACAATACTCTGCTCAACCTGAGGGATGACGCTTTCTCACAGCAGCTTAAATAACAGCAGGTACACTGCTTCACAGCTTTTTCAGCAGGTACAGCTTGTAGTCATTCTCAGTATGTATGCAGTATACAGAATGTTCGGCTCCAGAAGCTTTTAGTATGCGGAATGTTCTGCTCCAGAAGCTTTCAGACAGAGGTGTGTAATCGCCTTGAATTTACTAGATGTATCTGCGCCTTTACAACACATCTAAGGTTGTCTTGGTTTTTCTCTTGTCATTTTCAGTTTTCACAATGTCCTCCATGTGTCACATAACACATTCTAATTCTGTGAATGTTTCATGTGTTTAGCCAGAAAACTTGCTTCTGGCTTCAAAATCCAAAGGTGCAGCAGTGAAGTTAGCAGACTTTGGACTCGCCATTGAAGTGGAGGGTGAACAACAGGCTTGGTTTGGTAAGGGTTCAATTAAAACGCCCCAAACATTTTCAAACAATGGCAAAAGTATATGAATATTTTGCAAAATAGTTTAAAAAAGGTCATAGTTGCTTTTTCCATTTTTCTTTCAGATGATGCATCTGAATTTAGATTTAAAGTCTCTACTCACCTATCCAAATTGAGATTCACAATGTTGAGATGGCTTTTCTACAGGGTAGATTTTGCAATTTTCCAACCTCTTCTGTTTAACCTTTATGCCGTGACGCTCCTTGCCCTATATGATGCTCAGGGATAGTGATGTGTCGTTCATGAAAAGAAAGAATATTCAAAAGATGACTCGTTTTAAGGGGGGGTGGGGGTGTAATTCTCAACCCGAAAACCAAGCTACAAGTAATTAAATGAAGAAGAAATAAACAGATTACTTAATAACAACACAAATCAATATCGAAATTAAACATTAATGTGAAGCTGTTTGCTGATGAGCCTGATTGAATAACCCCGCCTCTTTTAAATCCGCGGCAATCTGCCATGCACCAACCAGGAACGACGCCAACCCAAAAACCTAAAGTTCCAGCAGATTGCAAACACAAAACATGAATCAAACACAATACCAAACAGTCAAGGCATGTAACATCCCCACACACAAAAATAAAAATTATCCAGAGATGATTTTTACTCAAATTCATCATCCTGGAGAAGAACTGCACCAGCTCCACTAGCTCTAGCATTCTACATCAAGTTTGAAAGGTCATAAGTAGTTGGGAGCAGACAGCACTGGAGAACTACTCAAGAGAGATTTAACGGACTCGAAGGACTGTTGACACACTGAAGACCACACAAAAACATGGCACAGCAAAATCCAAAATACCCTGTACGTTTTGGGCTACAGGACGTACTTGGCCTTGACCAACCTGCTTTCCTAGATAGTGGATAGTGGCCTTGGCAACTCGCAATTTGCCAAGTTCAGTGTGAGGGAAGCATCAAGCAGATGAGAAAAGACTGTAGTCAAAGTCTCAATGTGGTCTCTCCAGGTGGTAGAGTAGATAACCACATCAACGAGATAAGCCGCATCGAGATACAGTTAAGTATACCAGACAGCATAGTGTTCATTAGTTGCTGAAAAGTAGCTGGAGGATTTCTAAGCCCGAATGCCATAACTTTGAACTGTAAGATGTTGTCAGGGGGGACAAAAACGGAAATCTCAACAGCCTGATCCATTAAGGGAACTTGCCAGTACCCTTTTAAGAGATCGAGCTTGGTGACAAACTTGGCTGTTCCTACATCATCCACACAGTCTTCCATTAATGGCAATGGAAAAGAGTCGGGCTTAGTAACAGTGTTAACCTTACGGAAATCAGTACAAAATCTGTGCTTGCCATCAGATTGTTGTATTGTATAATTAATTAACAAATTAATTATTTAAAGCATGCCCGCATGGTTTTTGTTTGACCAATTACAAAAACATAACATAAAATAAAACTTACACAGACATTACGACCTGTCAATCACTTTGTCTGTGGGACTCTGGTATGAACTAATAGTGATCTGTGTCGTTATAATGGCGTTGATGATTTTGGTTGGTAAAAAAGGAGTACATTCACCTATATGTTAATACTTTTGCTTTAGACCGAATGAAAGAGGACAGCCACGAGACACGGCTGAAGTGGTTTGGGGAGCAGATCGAAGGGTAATATCAGTAACGCCACCGTTAGGATGAGATGCAAAGCAGCCTTGCTTGACCCAAGTTACAGACGGGCGCACATGAAACCACTCAAGCTATAAGCCTAAGCGCCACAAAAACTGGTTGCTGAAATGGCGAGTCCTTCACTTGGCAACGTGAGAGTGAGATAAAAGCCAGAGAAACGCCGATGCCGACTATCTGCCATCGGCAATGGACAATTTTCTCATTAATCTACAAAACGCTCATGAAATTAACACTTCTACTCTCCCTCTTTTTTGGTGCTCTCTGGAACTTTCTCCACAAAAAGAGTTGATGGAGTAAAATTTGAGCTAAATATAACAATAAAAGTCTGTTCTTTAAGAGTTGTTGAATATTTAAAAAAAGTTTTCTCTGTTGGGTTCAAATAATGTTTAAATATTACAAGTACAACAACATTGATTTTTGTTATCTTTTTACTACAACAGGGTTTGCTGGCACTCCTGGTTACCTGTCCCCTGAAGTCTTACGGAAAGACCCCTATGGAAAAGCTGTAGACCTGTGGGCATGCGGTTGGTATTTTATAAAACAAGTCCCCTGAAAACTGCAAAAGTACCTGTTGCTAACAAGCAAAATAGTGAAACACCCAATCATTCAGTAAGATTGATAACAATGTATGAAAGTAGCTTAATACCAAAACAAGTAAGTTACATTTCATTTGGTTTCTGTCATGTTTGCTGACCAGATATGAGCATCATTAGGACTCTCGGATCTTGTGCTCTTCATAACAATGTTTTTTTTTTTTTTTATGCGAAATAAAAACATCTAATGCCTTGCCACAAATCACGAATTCTGATCTTCATGACAACTCTGAAGTGGTGAATAGGGATGAATATTATGTTAAAATTATATTTAGATTTGTTTTATATTCAGAGTTGTATTGTATATTTAAGGGTAGGGCTACTCAAGTGATAGTCTGTTAGCAGCGCAGATTTCTTATCCTCATCATTTTTGATCAACCAAATCATGTTTTTTTGCCCATTTTTGACTCTCCGGTGGTGATCAAAAAGTCGTTTTACAAAACAACATGGTCGAAAATCGAGTGTTTTTGTGTGTAAGTGACATGTCAAACTCACCTGTCATGCTGGTCACCAGGAGGCTAACAGCTGACACCCGGAGCTGCGTCTCCATCTGCGAGCCTTTACTCCTCTTTGATTTTCCCTACTCGGATGAGTAGCGGTTTTGTTTTCCTCTTAAATAAATCCTGACGCATCACTTCTCTGCATTTTGGTGCTCTTTTCCGAAGCATCATAGGATTATTGTAATGCTTTGTTTACCGGCTGCTCAGCCACCGCACTGCATAAATTACAGGTGGTCCAGAATGCAGCAGCTAGAGTTCTCACAAGAACAAAGCTTGATCACGTTACACCGGTTCTGTGCTCTCTTCATTGAACTCCTGTAAAATTTGACTACAAGGTACTGCTCCTTGCCTTTAAGGTGCTGAATGGCTTGGCTCCGTCCTACCTGAGCAGTCTCCTATCACGATATATTCTGGCTCGCTCTCTTCGATCACAAGAAGCAGGACTACTGATTATTCCGAAGATTAGTAAATTCACCAGAGGAGGAAGAGCGTTGTCATATAGAGCCCTGAAGCTCTGGAAGAAATCATTCCTATTATTTATCACTCATCCTGCAGCTGATGCTGATGACCTATTTGTTGTCTGTTACATTTTTCTAAACATTGTTTTTCATTGTTAGTTTCTGTTTTGTCTTTCTTTTTTTTCTTTCTTTTCAGGTGCTGTCTGGTGAGCTTTTCGTCGATGTATCTTAAGTTTGTATACTCTTTCTGCTGGGGAGGTGACTAGCACCTGCCTCAGTCAATGAGGTTCTCAGGACCTCACAGAGGGAATTTCTGTTTTAGCCTCCCTGACCCACATTAGGACTTTATGAAGCTGCTTTGAAAGCAACTGCTAAATAAGCGCTATATAAAAACTTGATTGATTGCTTGATTGGGAACAAAAACTGACAATCACAAGGTGACTGTAGAACCTCTAAGGTAATTACAACTAAAATTCAGGTGAAAAACACACCGGTTGCACTTATTAAGGTTCTTTTGGCTCTACAGTAGAAAACATTTTAGAGCAGGGTTGCAACACAAATGTGCAGGGCGTCAGACCACCAGGACCATGTTTGTGTCTGTCCTGTGATTGGAGTCTATACTATTTGCTTGGCCAGCACAATTTAACACCTTAACTTAAAAGCACAAATATATTTTGGGTTAAATAACCCTCCTTCTAAAAGCGGTTTTATTTGCCCAACATATTTTAATACCTTAAATTAGAGAAAGGATCAATCTCAAGAGTATATACTCTATAGAAAGGTGGTTATCAAATAGGAAATTACACAAAACCTGATTGTTATTATACGGTGAGAAAATGAACGAGGAACTACTTATGAAGAGAACAACAGATTCAATTTGGACTAAAATGAGAAAATAATTCATTTTCTAGTAATAAAGATCTCCATTCTTCTCACACACCTTCTACATTTCCTTTCAGGTGTGATTCTCTACATCCTTCTTGTTGGATATCCACCTTTTTGGGATGAAGACCAACATAGACTCTATCAGCAAATCAAAGCTGGTGCCTATGATGTCAGTTTAAGCAGCGGTCACTTAAAGTAGTCTATCGAGTTAAAGTTAGAAGTGCTGCTGTCTATCTAATTTATGCTTGCATCATTTTGTTGCACCCACAGTTTCCTTCACCTGAGTGGGACACAGTCACTCCAGAAGCAAAAGACCTTATTAATAAGATGCTGACAATTAACCCATCCAAACGCATCACTGCTGCGGAGGCGCTCAAGCACCCATGGATCTCGGTGAGTTCACCGTTTAAATCGGCTTTTGTCATATGTTGATTCAAAACTTACAAAAGACACTTAAGGCTATGACAACCACATGCTCTTCGACTGGTTTAAATTAAATTATTATTAGTTACTTCTTGAGTGCAGACCTAACATTGTCAAACAGTAATCTGATGTTTCATCTTTTTGACATCATCTTTCAGCACCGCTCCACTGTTGCCTCGTGCATGCATAGACAGGAGACTGTGGAATGTTTGAAGAAGTTCAATGCTAGAAGAAAGCTCAAGGTTAGTACAAAATATATCTTTTTGTCCAAAATTCATGACATTTAATTAAAATCTTTATTACTTGAGCGTACAATTCGTAAAGATTTACAAATGTTTGTGTTTGTGTGGGGGGCGCATATGCACATGCATAGAAAAAAATAACAAGCAAATTGCTAATACACATTCATAAATCCCAAGAATAAAAAAAAACACTACCGAAAATAGTACCGAAAGATCTGCTTCTTTACACTGAGCCAAATTTCTCTGTGGACGCATATTTGAATACTGGCTACACGTACTCTGAGCCTCTTTTGCCAGACACCTCTGGGTGACCTTTTAAATTTGTCCCCCAAACTTACATCCTTCAGCCTTCCATCTAAAAGTGCAATTATATCAGTAACCAAAAGTTCAAAATCTTGAACTTGTTTACTCTATCCATTTCCTACAGTCCTGCTAAAATCTAAATTAGCACCTTTATCTTCTTTAATCACCTCAATTATGCACACCTCATTAACTACTGGGGTGGTTCCTTCTGCCTTTAAAATGGCAATCATAACTGTTATTAAAAAAAAATTGGTACTGATCCTTTAATCTATCTAAAGTTCTAGAAATAATTGTGGGCTCTCAAGTACAACATCCTAGCAACAAATAACTTATTTCAGAAATGTGGAAACAGTGCTGTTGAAGATATGAAACGATCTTCTCCTTGCATCTGACTCTGGCCATCTCGCTTTGCTAGTTCTTCTTGACCTCTCTGCAGCCTTTGGCACAGTCAACCATCAAATTCTGCTTCAGCGTCTTAAATGAGTGCACGGTAGAGGACACGGTATTAAGCTGGTTTAAATGCTATCTATCAGGTCGTTCACAGTCTGTGGCTATAACAATTCTCAATCTCACCCCACCAGGTTACCTCCTTTGTCCCTCAAGGTTCAGTTCTTGGTTCTCTTTTGTTCCTCACTTACCTCATTCCTATTGTCAATATCTTAAGGAAATTTGGTTTATTTTTTGCTTGCTCATCTTTTAACCTGGACTGGTTGCCCATAGCAACCTCCTCCATACCTCCATAGTTCAAACTCCTGCTACTAACATAAAAAGCACTTCATAACTCAGCACCTTTCAACCTTTTAGAACTGATCACTGTACAAACCCCCTCTTATTCTCTCCGTTCCTCAACATCCTTGTCTAGAGTTCTTCCAAGACCTCCCAAGTCACCTTTTGGTTCTCGTGCATTATCGGTCCAATCGCTCTAGAATAAGTTGCCAGCAGGAATAAGTTGCCACCATAAATAAGAAACATCTCAGATTTCGAGAATTTTAAATCTGGTCTTTTTAAAAAACATTTTTGTTCAAACAGGCTTGTTCTCTTTAATGTTTGTTTTTTGACCTGTTTTTGTCTCTGTTGCTGTTTTATGTGATTTAAACTTTTAGACCATGACTGTCTATGTAAGGCACCTATCAAATAAAATGTGTTATTATTATTATTAAATACACAGCTAAAACTCATTATCAATGTATAAAAGCAGAGTTGACTCATTAGTTTGGTTGGTTAAATGATGGATGGCTGATGATTGAATATGCTCCTATTTTGACTGCCAATGTGGTCTCTTTTGGAGTCAACTTTTTGTCTGTGGACAAAACACCAACAGGACAAGCTTTTCACAATCCATACTCTTCTGTCAACTTTTTTCTGCCTTATTACCTATCATGAGTCGTCGCGTGTATCGAGCACCATCCAGTGGATTTTTTCTGTCTTGATAGTACTTTGAATATGTGATCAAAAGAGCCAGCTTTTATTGGTGGATCATGAATTCATACCCTTCCAATCCTCTCTCTCTCTCTCTCTCTCCTTCTCTCTCTCTCTCTCTCTCTCTCTCTCTCTCTCTCTCTCTCTCTCTCTCTCTCTCCACTCCATAACAAGCCGGCAAACAAGTTTATTCAACACAATACCTTTAAATACTAAACAAAAATCAAAACTATTACTAAGACTAAATCTATTGTTATAAAATTTTTAAAACACAATCCAGTTTCCTTCATTATTCCTGACAAATTGCCACACTACTGCATCCTGGAGTCCAAAAAAGACTTGTGCACAGCTACATTCTGAGCCATAGATAGACTTACGGCACTAGAGATAGTCAGCTAACTCTGTTATATTCTTGCATCTCTGTGTCTATAAAGACTGTGCAATTGGATTGTTTTCTTTATTTGAATAAATTAAATTTAGATTTCATGGCTGGGCTGGTAGCTGATGAACGGAGTTCAAATGTGTTCAAAAAGTATATCTATTCAAATGTGATTAGTTATTAGAGAGGGTAACTAGCACAACAACATTACATAATATAATATTATAAGTGTTGCCAGAAAACAAATAAAACTCATATGACACCCAACTATCTATGTTTTGTGGAACTTTATTTAACAAATAAAGAAGAAATGGCTTTAAAAAACAATTACAGTTTCCAAAGAATAACAAAAATGTATAAAAGTAACCTTCCCAAATTATCTCTTGCGGGAAGAGAAACTTCTTTTCTCACCACCTGGTGTCAGTATTGTCTTACCAATACCTATTTCCCACAAAACATATCTCTGTTTCTTACAATAAACAGTTTGGTGTCAGTTTTCCAAATAATCTAATTTCTAATGTAAAAAAATCACTCTTATATCTAAATAAATTCACATTAACCTTAACGTTCACTTCACTCCTAATAACCCTAGAATAACATGGTAGTGGTTCTCCCTAAATTACATAAAAAACAAAGATAAGCATTTTCCCTACTTCACAATATTGCATCATTCATCAATGTACAATAAACACAATTCGTGTTGAAACACACATCAAAATTAAACTTGACTAGATTCACTTCTCTTTGAGTTTAGATCTCCAAAGCTCTGGAACAAACTCCCGGATGTTGTCCGGAGCTCAGCTATGCTCACAGAGTTCAAAACTAAATTAAAAACATATGTTTTTAAGCTAGTATTCGAATAAGTAGCTCCTAGTATTTGTCCAAACGGATATAGTGTCTGCTCTCTCAAAGACACAAAATGTTGAAAAAACATTTGCCTATCTAACCTATTCCCATCATTTATAACTGATCATTTTGTTGTCTGTTTTTTTTAACCATTATTTTTCGATTGATAGTCTCTGTGTTGTCTTTTTTTGTTTTGTTTTGGGGGGGGGGGGGGGTTCAGGTGCTGTCCGGGAGTTGACTAGCACCTGCCTCAGTCAGCGAGGCTCCCAGGGACCTCTCTGAGGGAATTCCTATTTACTCTACCTGATTCTCACTAGGACTTTGTGAAGCTGCTTTGAAAGTGATATATAAAAACTTGGTTGATTGAATGATTGATTTACACTCGTATGGTGGCGAGTTTAGGTCGGTCCTCTCATTCCCTCATGCAAATCTCTACTGTCTCTTTACTTATTATGCGTCGTTATGTACAGAACCTAATTACGTCACACTCACTCTTAAAGAGACAGTATTTCAATTTTTACCACCCGGCTACATAATTGTTTTACATAAACTGTATATTCCCCTACCTAGTCTGTAACTGCCACCGTATGCCAAAGTGTTTGTAACAAAACATAATAAATGACAAATAAATGGGCTTGACAACATAATCTATGTTGCTTTTAATCTGGATTCAGGATTCAGAAATCTGGATTTAGAGCGCATCACAGCACAGAGACTGCACTGATTAAAATTTCAAACGATCTATTACTTGATTGGGATCAAGGGAATATCTCTCTTGTAGTTCTGCTAGATCTCAGTGCAGCCTTCGATACGATAGATCACAGGATTCTCCTCGAGAGACTAGAGAACTAGAGAACGATTCAGGCATCCAGGGCCAGGCTCTAAGATGGTTTAACTCTTACCTCTCTGACCGGAGTCAGTTTGTTCATGTAAATGGAGACTCATCGGACACAATAGCAATAGAGTATGGAGTTCCTCAAGGATCCATTTTGGGACCCATCCTATTCTCAATATACATGCTGCCCCTTGGCAAAATTATTAGAAGACATGGGGTTAGTTTCCATTGCTATGCAGACGACACCCAGCTCTATATATCAGCAAAACCTAACGACCCTTTAAAACTAAATAAGATCTCAGAATGTGTGACTGATATCAATGATTGGATGGATGAAAAATGTCATAATGCTAAATCCCGATAAAACAGAAATTTTACTTGTTGGCTCTAAAAAATAATTACGGAATCTCTCAGTTTTAAATATGGAGCTGGGGGGACACACTTTTCCACTACAGTTAAATAACAAATATATTATAGATAGTGAACTGACATTTAAAAACCATATCTCTTATGTTACTAAGACTGCCTTCTTTCACCTCAGAAATATTGCTAAATTGCGGAACATGCTGTCTATCGTAGATGCAGAAAAATTAGTGCATGCTTTCATGACCTCCAGAATGGATTATTGTAACACTCTGTTAGCGGGCTGTTATACAAGAATAAAGAAACATGATCATATTACACCAGTTTTGTGCTCTCTTCATTGGCTTCCTGTGCAATATTGCATTGACTACAAGATACTGCTCCTTGCCTTTAAGGCGCTGAATGGGTTGGCTCCGGCCTACCTGAGCAGTCTCCTATCACGATATATTCCAGCTCGCTCTCTCCAATCACAAGAAGCAGGACTATTGATTTTACCAAAGGTTAGTAAATCCACAAGAGGTGGAAGAGCGTTCTCGTTTAGAGCCCCGAAGCTCTGGCATAAACTCCCAGGTGTTCTCCGGACCTAAGCTACGTTCACAGAATTTAAAATTAAATTTAAAACATATCTGTTTAATCTAGCATTCGAATAATTGGCTCTTGGTATTTGTTTAAACAGATCTGGTGTCTGAGCACAATATACATACAAACTGTTGAAAAAACAATGTGGTTCAATGTTCCTCGCTGACCTATCCTCAACATTTATCTCTCAACCTGCAGCTGATGCTAATCACCTGTTTGGTGTCTGTGTTACAGTTTTCTAACCGTTGTTAGTTTCTGGTTCGTCTTTGTTTGTTTTGTTTTTTTTCAGGTGCTGTGCGGCGAACTGTTCGTTGATGGTTCTTAAGTTTGTATGTTCTTTATGCTCGGGAGGTGACTAGCCCCTGCCTCAGTCAGCAAGAGTCCACTTACAGAGGGAACGCTTATTTATTGTACCTGATTCTCACAAGGACTTTGTGAAGATGCTTTGAAAGCAATTGCTAAAGAAGCGCTATATAAAAACTTGATTGATTGATTGATTTGAACTCTTAACGTCTTGCATTACTACAACTACAATAGGACTGTACCAATTTAAATGTAATGATTTACTACTAAATTGAATAATTTTGTAATGTAATTTGGCTAAAAATAAAATGTGTATTTTTCATTTGCCATATCTACTTTTTTATTTATTTAAATATATTTTGTGTTTTGTCTTTAGGGTGCGATCTTAACAACAATGCTGGCCACCAGAAACTTCTCAGGTAAGTAAGATTCTATCTCAGCCTTAACGCTGAAGTCTTTGTAATAAGTCTATAAAATTAAACTATGGAAAAAATTATTATTCATGAAGCATATTTTGATTGAACATTAAACAATTCTAGTCTCTCCAAAGTTCAATAATGTACAAATGTGTAAAGTGTACAAGAGATAACTTAAAGGACATTTATTATGAAACTCAACCTATGGAAGTTGCTTAGACAAAAAGTGAGCATCAACAGTGTGAACACGCTCATGTTGGAATGTTTTAAATTCTACTCTTAATAATTTTAATGGAATTGTATGTTCACTTTTCTTTAGTTTCTTTCTGCCCATTTTTGACTGATTTTAGTGATCCTGTGTCAAGAAGGAAGTAGCTAATTTACCCAAATTCTGAGTACACATGTGCAGCCTCTTACAGGTTGCACAATGGAAGGAGGCAGTGTTGCATCGGTCATATTTATACTAATCCATTTGTACGCAGCTATTATTAAGCCAAAAAAAGTCTAATCTTAAAGAACCAATGAAAAACCTGGTACGTTATTTGAGCAAAAAAATCTAGTTCCGGCTACATGAGCTATGCCATAGTAACATTTTGTCAAGATGTTATAAACATGGAGATTAAAGACAGCGATAATGAAATTAAGAAATAACCGAGGATGAGAGCCTATGGTCACACCTAAGGAGCTATTCACCTACAGAGGGAAAATGGGGACAGCGTGCTGATGGAGTTTAAACACTGTGCGCCATCTGCTGTGATTTTAACTTACAGAAATTCCACATCTATTCTAAAAAAAACATATTAAGGTAAGAATATAACTTACAACTTTGTTTTTGTTATATTTTTGTTATGTTCTTTTACATATTTCTTTCACATGAAGACATATAAATTCAGTTCAGTTAAAAGCGTGTAGTAAAATCTGTTTTATTCCCGGGATCTTGTCTGATTCAGCAGTTATGGATAACGCAACAAATACCACCAGCGAAAAAGTAATTAGTACTCAGAGAAGTTTTTATGAAGCGTAATTTGTACTTTTACTTAAGTACTTTTTAAAGACCAGTACTTTTACTTGTATTTGAATACATTTTCAGCAATTTAACAGTATTTGTGTACACATTTCCGTAACTCTTTCCACCACAGCACATTTCTGAATAAAACTTAATTCCCCCTTTTTTGTGAGGGGGATGTGTGAATGGTTGAGCTCTATGATCCATCAGTTGAGCTCTATGAGGCTTTATTGAGCTAATTTAATAACAAAATAGCATCAATTAATCGTGCAAGTCATGCTTTGGATAACATTTCACATTTGTCTCACCACATTTATATCCTTTAGTCTTCTATCTCAAATTGCAATTTTATCAGTAATCAAATGCTCTAAATCTTCAACATGTTTACTCGATCTATTTCCTACAGTACAGCTAAAAATCTAATTTAGCAACTTTAGCTTCATTAATCACCCCAATTATGCACACCTTGTGGGGTGGTTCCTTCAACCTTTAAAAAAGCAATTATAACTCAGAGTAAAAAAAACCTGGGCTCTGACCCTTTTGATTTTTGATAATCTGTGCCCGATCTCCAAACTTTTCTATAAAAATGTTAATGAAAGAATGTTGGCCTCCCAACTACAACACTTCCTTGCAACAAATAACCTATTTGAGAAATTTCAATCAAGTTTTCATCTTTTCCACAATGTGGAAACAGCGCTGGTGAAGATATCCAATGATCTTCTCCTTGTATCTGACTCTGGCCATCTCTCTTTGCTAGTTCTTCTTGGCTTCTATGCAGCCTTTGATACCAACAACTACCAAATTCTGATGCACCTTCTTAAATCTCTGGCCATAGAGGTCATGGTAATAAGCTGGTTTAAATATTTAAATCTGTCTGGTCATTCACAGTTTGTTCCTTTGTCCCACAAGGATTAGTGCTAGGTCCTCTTCTGTTAAACACTTATCTCTTTCCGCTTGGCAATATCTTCAGGACATCTTTTAATTGTTATGCAGATGACACACAGTTGTATATTTCTAGCCCTTCTCAAACGTGTCCTGTCATTCCTGTTTTTTTTTTTACTCTGCAGTGGTTGCCCATAGCAACCCGTATTTGGTTCAGACTCCTGCTACTAATGTTAAAACATTTTTGTTCAGACAGTCTCTTTAGTGCTTGTGATGTTTGACCTGTTTTTATCTCTTTTGCAATTTGGTGACCTTGTATAGCACCTATCAAATAAATTGTTTTGTTATTATTATTATTTGCACACAAGACTAAATATGTCAATTGACTGAGTTCCCTTTCGGGGTGTCACAGTGATGCATGATCACTTCACAGCAAGAAGGTCTGCACAGAGTTTGCATGTTCTCCCTCATGTGGGTTTACTCTGTGTGCTCCGGTTTCCCCCACAAGTGCAAAGACATGCAGTACATGTGAATTGGGTAAGCACAATTGTCCATAGTGTGTGAGTGTTAATGAGTGTGTGTGATATTGACGGTTTGGGTGCCGGGTTAGTACCCCAGGCCCATAAAAACCTAAAAAAAATAAATAAATAAATTGATGCCCAATGCTCTCTGATGCCCGGAAAGGACATTACAGAGAGAGAGAGAGAATTCCCTTTCAGTTGCTCACTTCGACATATGCCGATGTATTGACACTGGAAACCCTGCCTCGGTTGTTCATTCCATAAACTACCGAATAGGCAGTGCCAAAAACAAATTCAAAACTCCCTCTTTACAGTTCCTGCCTGGCCAGTTCCCCTGCAGCCAGACCTTCTGACCCAGGTAAACTGTAGTAGTCAATTGCATTATGTTGGAGGAAAGACTACATCCAGCTCTTGTGGTGGTGTGTACGGCCTCCACACACCTCTTCTGAGTCGATCAGGCTTCCGATGCATCACATCATGATTGCATCCACCCTTGTAGTTATTGGATACGAATTCATTTCAAATGGGGAGCACCTCATTTTGTGGCATTATTATATGATGTGGGGTGGTCGGTCCACTCTGAGGTAGGGTTCCCAATATCGACATGTCAACATACATCTCCCTTCCCTATTTGGGGAAAGGGGGTAATGAAATTAACATAGAAACAACTAATTATAAGTGATAACTTATTTATTAGCTATTTATTAATGGTTAATTAATGATAAGTTATGTGTCATTTTTATAAAGAGCTACCAGGTTCTGCACTGGAAACCCCTACTGTATTATAGCGAAAATATTGCTAGCATTTTTTTTGCAATTTTAGCTGCCAATAGGTGGAGTAGGTATCAATTCATTTGAATTGTCTGATAACAGCATAGAATGTAGTGGACGAAGTCTGCAGCTGCTCCTCTCTAATCTGAATATGCTAAATATAAACTGGCACAAATTTACAACATTAAATGTTAATCATTCTCTAAGTGCTTGCTAATTCCTGTGATTAGTGATAAGTGATTTTAAAGTTCAGGTACTGAATTCTTGGTTTTTGATTTTTCAACTTCAACAGCCAAAGCATTCAAACAGAGAGAGACACACTTTTGATCAATCATAACTCCAGCTCTATTTTTATCAGTGCTCTGCACCTTCTTGTCCAGCAGATACATCAGATCATATCTATGCAGTGGAAACAATGTGGCCCGGGTCAGAAAAGCATTATTAGATTTGACTACCTCAATTTTCTCTGAGCAACTCAGTTCACTGTAGACAAGAATGAAAAGGAAAATCAAGATTTCAGACTTCACACATCAAAAATGCCAGATTGAACATTAGACATAATCATTCAACTTTATTGGCATGTTGGAATTACTTTAAAAACGAATGCCAAGTGATTCAGAGTGTGATACTGGATATTTTTTGTGGATCTTCAAAAAAAAATACTAATAAAAATGTGATTATTACAATCAAAACTAAATACAAATAACTAGTGGATGAAACACTTGTCACACTGGTAATTTCAATGTCAATTTCAGCCAATCCTTTCAAAAAGTAAATTGCTAAATTTTACACAACTTCATTTAAAGTTCACTCTGAGCACTGGATGCTCTAAAATTTAGACAAAAAGAAACTTGAACAAATCAAGGGAACAGCTTTTATATATTAAGATGTGTTTAAAATATGCATGTCATAATAGCTCACCACTGACTAGATTTTTTTTCAGGTATCAATACCAATTTTGTATTGTACAGCACAACATTAAAAATAAAATCAATAGTTCCTCATAATATAAAAATTACAGAGATAAACAGCCCTGTGGTTTCTGTCAAGAAGTTTTCATTTTTTGTGTGCGAGTACATGTGTGGGAAACCATACTCGATTCCTGGAGTCGAAAGGAACAGCAAGATGCCCCTCACAATGCTCTTAAGATGCCCCTTACAGTGCTCATTTAGGTTTCCATCCCCTTTCTCATCACCTCTCTCTCTCTCTGTCTCTCTCTGTTTCTCTTCATCTCTCTTTCAGGAGGAAAAAGTGGCACTAGCAAGAAGAATGATGGCACCAAGGTAGGAAATCAGGTTTGTTCAATTTATTTTCCCATGTTATCTCTATGAAGTGCTATTTGTACCCTAAGTGTCTTCCATTTTGTATTAAATTAGATTTAGTGTTTTATCTTTTTGTGACAATTATTTATTTTATTTTATTATTATTTTTGTTTAATTAGTTGTCATTTTCATGTTTGTATATAATTGGTTGTGGTTTTGCATTCATTTAGTTGTGGTTTTGTGTTCACTTTGTATGTTTTATTTGTATTTGTTTTTTATGTTATAATCACTTCATGTTTTCATGTTCCTTCATGTTATGCTTCTCAGACATCTTGTTTTACAGTATGTGAATATTATTTGATGTTATGACAGTAACGAGATGAAAATAAAAAATAATTATCTGGTATTTTGGTCACTCGCAGAAGGATTCAGCTGATTACATAGAAGTTAATAGATACTAACTAGACTATCATGTGCTTGTCCAGTCTTTGGTATGTAACACTGTCTCTCCGTCTGTCAGACTCATGCATCTTCTGTGGACATCTACTCATTATTTTCTTAAGGTAATTACAAAGTTAGCAAACACAACCCAGCTCTTGGACTTTGAGCTCATCTCACCTAGGGTTTTTTTCTTTTGGACAGTCACCCTTGCGTGTTGTGCAGTTGATATATAATGATTTAGATCTCACAATAATAGAAATATCATGCAAAGTGTAGTTGATTATAATCAAACGCAGTTATGATCCATTTTAGCACATTGTAATAAGAAAAGAATCTGAAATTCTAAAACTTCCTGGTTTGAGTTTACAGCTACAGTTTGCTTTTCTACCCATGGTCATGTGGCGATATTCAGGTTCTTCTTCTACAGTTCACATAATGTGGTTGGGGTGCAGAAAAGAATATAACTGCAGACCAAACTATGTGATCAAACTTACAATCTATTTGCATGGGCAGTGGTTACGTCTAACACTATTAATGTGACCATCATAGATCTAAAAGACACAGTAACATTATGAAACAAATGTTTGCATTGACAGGAATCTTCAGAGAGCAACAACACCACTATTGAGGATGAAGACACCAGAGGTGGGTTCTGGTTATTTATTTGTCTGTTTATCTACTATCTGATTTCCACAGCTAATTTTAGACTTGTTGGCTCATAATGAATATTTTTATTTTTTATAAAAAAATTAATAATATTTTGCTAAATAGATAATATTTTACCTCACATTTAAGGGTATAATTGAGCTCTCTTTGTGCTTTTCAGTGAGGAAGCAAGAAATCATCAAAGTCACAGAACAGCTCATCGAAGCAATCAGCAATGGAGACTTTGATAATTACATGTAAGTTTTCCAATTATAGTTTCCTTCAAAACATGGCTGGCCTCTTGATAAAAAGGTGTACATGTCTGCATTTTAACAGAGCTGTTGGTACAACTCAATTTCTCTCTCTCTCTTTCTCTCTCTCTATATACACACATATATGTATATATTGATCAGTAATATTAGAAACCATGGGAACCGCAACCCCCAGGCACCAGATTCTGGAAGTCAAAGTTCAGAGCCTCAAATCATCAACTTGCAGTTTAGACACTCTTCCAACAGCCTTTTTCAAAACCGTTTTTAAGTATCTAGTTAATGCCTCTCTCCTTTCAGGTACTTTTGCAAAGACTCTAAAAACTACAGTAGTAAAACCACTCCTGAAAACGAGAAACCTTTTTTATTGTCCATCATTAGCTGTCATCTGTCAGCTTACTGCATAACTTCATTTCTTATAATCCTTATGATGCATTCTAAAGTCAACAGTTCGTTGGTTTCTCCTTCACGTTCTCTCTTCATTACAGCTCCATGCACAGCTCATGTCATGTACATGACATTGTTCACTACCTCTTTTGTCCAGCAGGCAATCTCACAGACGTCTATAGCTGACATTTGCCCTACTTATTTCAACTTTCCCTTAGTCCTCCTCAAAGGCAGCTCAAGAATACCTCTCTTGCAGACAACTCCAATAAATCTTCATTTAGTACTATAATAATGTTTTTAAATTAGACATGAGAATGAAGTTATGAAATGTAAACAGTTGAACAAAAGTCTATAAAGTGTAGTGTACTTAAGTGCAAAATGCAAGGAAATTCCAAATTAAAATTTTATTTGTCACATACATCTACATACATAGTATGACATGCTGTGAAAAGTTTTTTACAACTGTCCAACAAAAAAAGTATAATTAGTATATAAAAATAGAAAAGTAAGAGAATATTTACAATAAAATATATATAAAGATAGAAAACAAATTAGAAAAGTAAAATGGAATAAGATAGAATAAAATAAAATAGAAAATAAGAAATAAGACATAAAAGTTAGATATGACAGCAAAAAAAGAATAGGAATATAAAAATACAATATACCAATATGTGCAATGTCAGTGTTAAAGTGACAGAGTATAAAAGTGTCATTGTACTGTGGAGTGTATGAAACTAAGTCAGTCAGTGTTTCCTTTTTAGGACCAGCCTAGGTAGCATACTATGTAGTGTGGGAATAAGTCCAAAAAGTCCAGGTGCTAGGTGTACTGGCGGGGAGAAGCTCCTGCTCATCCTCTCTGTGTTTGCCTTCAGGAGACAGAAATGTTTCCCTGACCTCAACAGAGAAGAGTCCACTGTTGGGATGGCTTAGGTCCTTCAGTATCTTCCTGGCTTTGGTCCAGGACTGCTTGCTGTAGGTCAGGCAGGTCGATACAGATGGTACACTCAGCTGATCGCACCACCCTCTGTAGAGCTTTCCTGTCCTGTTTTGCGCTGTTCCCAAACCTGACAGTGATACTTCCTGTCAGGATGCTCTTAATGGTGCATGTGTAGTATGAATCTAGCACCTTCGAGTCCTTCAGACGTCTGAGGTGATAAAGACGCTTCTGGGCCTGGGTTAGCATAACAGGACCATGTCAGATCCTGCATAATGTAAACACCTAGGCACCTTAAACTGTCCACTCTCTCCACTGGGGTCCCGTTGATTGTCAGGGGCTGGTAATTCCTCTTCTGCTTTCTACTAAAGTCCACTATCAGCTTCTTAGTCTTGCTGATGTTTAGGACAAGATTGTTGACCTGGCACCATGTTTCCAGGTTTTTAATCTCCTATAAGTAGGCCATCTCATTGTTGTTGAAGATCAGGTCCACCACCACTGTATCGTCTGCAAACTTTACCATGTTGGTGGAGGTGGTAGTGGCCACACATTCAAATGTGTACAGTGAGTAAAGCAGGGGACTCAGAACACAACCCTGGGGGGCTCCAGTGCTGAGGGTGAGACATGGTTGCCTACCCATACTGTCTGATATCTGTCTTGCAGGAAGGCCGAGATCCATCAACACAGGAATGGGCTAAGGCACAGTATCTCCAGCTTACTTATAAGGATGGAGAGGAATATGGTGTTAAATGCTGAACTGTAGTCAACAAACAGCATTTTGACATAATTCCCCTTCCTGTTGTCCAAATGGCTCAGGGCGGCATGATGTAGGTAGGCAATGGCATCATCTGTAGATCTGTTTGGATGGTACACAAACTGTAGTGGGACCAGGGTGTCAGGGAGAGCAGAGGTGATGAAGTCCCTGATGAGTCTCTCAAAGCACTTCATCCCTACTGATGTGGGTGCTACAGGGCGGTGGACTGTTTGAAGAACGAGGTGATTGTAGACAGCTCCAGGGAGAGATTGAAGATCTCTGTGATCACCGGTGCTAGCTGGTCAACGCAGGCCTTCAAAACCCAACCTGTGATGCCATCTGGTCCTGGTGCCTTCCTGGTGTTCACTCTCCGGAACGCCCTCCTCACGTCATGCTCTGTGATGGTGAACACATTGTCTACACTGGCTCTCTCAGCATGCATGCTGTTAACACGGCTGGCGCCGCTAGCATGGTTAGCTGCAGCCTCAAAGTGAGAAAAAAGTTTTTAGCTCAGTTGTCAGTGAAGTGTCTGCGTTTCCCGATCTGGAGGGTGCTGTTTTATAGTCCGTGATGGTTCTAAGTCTCCGCCACAGGCTCCTAGACTCGCCATGTTGGAAATGTGACTTTAGTTTTCTCCCGTAGTGCTGTTTCGCCTCCTTCGCCGTACGCTGTAGGACGCAGCCTTGTAGTCGTCCATGTTCACGGTGATGAGCATGGGTGTAAAAATTGGTTGTATGAGTGCATGGATGTCTAAAAGGTGGTGGCCAGGGTGACATTTTTCAGGTGGCCCAGCCCCAGTCTTTCAAAGGACTTTATGACCACAGATGTCAGGGCCACTGGTCTTAGTCCAGTAATCTGTTGAAGATAAGAGAAAAGATGGGAGCCAGTTGGTCAGCACATGTTCTGATGCATGCTGGAGAGACCCCATTAGGACCTAATTAGGCTTCCTGAAGAGCTGACAAACATCACCCTCGCTGATCTGTAGAGCAAGAGCGGGAGAATGGTCTGTGCTGAAGGTGTGTGCTGAAGGTGTTAATGGCTGCTGAGGGAGACAAATTGAGGGTGTCTCAAATCTGCAGTAAATCAGGTTTTGCAGCTTTTTTTACAGTACGTTCTTTTGGCAGCTCTGATTTTCTTGTTCAATGTATTCCTGGCCTGTTTGCGCGGTCTCGATTTCTTTAGGAAGCACTCTTGGCTTGACAAAACTGTTTTTCAGAGAACCATGCTTTGTCGTTGTTGTAAGTCAAAAATTTCTGGGTGGGGATGTACATTCCCTCTTGTGAACTTCTTTTTCTTCTGAAGTCCGTGGTGTGAAGTGTTGTTTTCTTTAACAACTATAATGAAATTATTTCATTGGTGAACCTTTTTCTTGTGATGATAACGAGACGTTGACAAGCTAAATGTCTTTGTTTTGACTAAAACTTGATGTGACATTTGCGCGTAGTCCTTAACGAAAACAAGAGTGAATGAAAATGTCATTGAGTGTACGTTGCACGTTAAAAATGTTTACATGCTTTAATCTGTCATTTAAAATATAGTGTTCACCACCGCTTGTTATCCTTTTTCTGCTCAGCCCTCCTCCTGCCGCACTCACACTGAGCAGAGCCTGAGGGTTCGGCCCTCACAGTGACATGTGTGAGAATTTTTGTTCTTTGAGAATTAGCGAGATGCATTCATAACAAGCTTAAAGTTTTGCACAAACACATAGCTAACTTCATTAACTAATGTCTTACTAATGTCTAACTAATATTAGCTTACTAGCTTATTAATATTGACTGCCTGAAACACAGACGCAAACACAGTAGTTTATTTAGGACAGTTTTCTGTTCCTCTGTTGTATAAATGAAGAGCAGAACTGATTTGTGTTCTTAACAGCAGAACCACATGTTCCCATTGTTCTGTTAAAACATCTCTAGAGCTCATGTTTTGGGCATACATATGTTTATTGTTATACAGCTTATTAAAAAATAGTTTTATCAAATAAATATGCATCTACATTGACTAAAACAAGACTAAAATTTTTAGTTTTTTTACTTTCATTGAAAAAAAAGTGGCTAAAACTATTACATTTTGAAATGACTAAAATGTTACTAAAACTATAACCATTTTAGCCAAAAAAAAAGCTAAGACTGAAAGTTAGCTGGCTGCCAAAAAAAACCCACTGTAGGCCATATTAATGGGTTGTCTTGGGCCCTGGTCAGGACAGGCTCAAATTTCTGACATGCATCAGCCAAACCTCATTTATAAAACATCCTGTCTTATGATAGTGTTTAGTGTCTGGGACTGTTGCATAACTTTGAATGAAAGGGATTGAGAGTGCTCATCATGTTCATTGAAGGATTTTTATTTTGCTGTATTTGTGTGTTTATGCAGGAAGATGTGTGATCCCAGTGTTACAGCATTTGAGCCAGAAGCCTTAGGGAACCTAGTGGAGGGCCTGGATTTTCACCGCTTCTATTTTGAAAACTGTGAGATCAAGCTTTTACATTGGATAAATTATAATTTAAACCTTATTTTCCATTATTCACTTACAGCCAGCTTTGATATAGTTTGATCTAAATCCGCCAACAACTTGTATCCTTTCCATATATAGCCCAACTAAGGTAACCTGGAAATTTACTTTAATTATTGTCTGTTTCAGTGTGGTCAAAAAACAATAAACCAGTCCACACAACCATTCTGAACCCTCACATCCACCTGATAGGTGAAGAGGCTGCCTGCATTGCCTACATCCGTATCACACAATACCTTGACACCAATGGCCTTCCTCACACTGCCCAGTCAGAAGAGACCCGAATCTGGCATCGCAAGGATGGCAAATGGCAAATAGTGCACTTTCATCGTTCAGGCGCTCCCACCGCCATCACCAAATAAGTCAGGTAAAAAAAGAGCCATTTCATAAATTTCAATTTTTACACTGAGAGATTATATATATTGTCAGATAGTTTAGAAATTACACAGTAATGTTGCAGCTGGTAAAAAAATGCAGTGTTTATTTAATACAGCAATAAAACAGGACAAGATGCTAATTTGAGAAAATAAATAAATAAGTGTTCTATGATGAATGAAGTATTAAGGGATGTCCTTGCTTTAGTTAGGGTAATTGTAGAGAAGGCATTGAGGGAGGCCATGAGATACCATGTTGTAGTTGATGGGGATGGTGGAGGAGGTGTTAAAGCTGACCTCAGATGAAAATGTTAGCCTTCCAGTTGTTTGGACAGAAATAGGGTTTATTGATGTTTGGGTAAATCCCTTTAAAAATGAAAAATGAAATGAAATCCTTCCAAAGATTCAAGTTCTGTGAGGCCCTTTGTCAGGTGGAAGAATCCTTGTGTATCCTTTTGAATCCTTGTGTTTGGAGATAGCAGTTACAACTCTCCCCAAGAGGAGTCATAAAGAGGGGTTGTAAATAACAGGGGGGATGTGAGATGATAAAATCTTATCCAAAAACACTGGAAGTTCCCAAAAGCTCCTATATTTTTAGAAGGGATCAAAAGGCAAATAATCTGTGATGATTCAACTTGGTGTAGAGAACTACATTAAACCCTTCCTGATTTTTGTCCAGCGAGAATAAAAATATAACTACAGGTAGTTATGTCAAACATTGTGGATTATGTCAAAATATTGACTTAAATATGAGCTAGGTACCAAATTGCTCATGGTTCTTGAGTGGCCATGCTTTATTATAAGGTCATAGTGGAGGAGTTGTTGAGGTAGGCTTTATTTAAGGTAATGCTTCATTTAAAGTGAAAATGTGCAGGGCTGTCGGCCTCCAGAACCAGTTGACATAGATGCATATTATGCTCAATGAAACATTCAGCTGCAGCGATAAGAATGCTTCTAACACAATATGCATACTGACCCTTTTCCTTTTTCTCTTTTAGCTGAAAACCTCAGAGTTGCAGGATCACTTGCTTGAGGATGTAGAAGAAGTGACTTCTCATCTTTCCCTCTGCTCTTATTCTAATAACACATTCACTTAGTTCTTGTTTTCTTTAACGAATAAACTAAAATGGAGCCACTTTTTGTCGCAGCACTGCTGTGTGGTACATTAGGATATTGCACATTTTGGATGTTTACAAACCATAGTTTTGACAATAAGTGCTACATCTGCAAACTTCTTGGATGGTTCATTCAATAGTTTGGAAAAAAACAGAACCTTTTTTACAATAAAAAAATATAGTGTTGGGAGAAAAAGATTCTGGTGCATAGAATCTTTGCTTGGCATATTGAGAATAAAACAAGAGGTGGATTGCTCTTCTATAAGTATCCACATAGTTGTTGATTTGATGTTGTAAAATGTAAAGCAAGCTGTCAAATACTCAAATAGTACATCAACAGGTTGCTAAAAACACTAAAGACAATTGTAACTATAACCCTGGTGACAAAACTGTGAATGGATGAAAGAAAACTGTTTAAAAACACAAGACAAATAAAGCTGTGAAAAGCATAATTCATATATAACTAATGGGATAAAAACCAAACAATGAGAGAATGAAAAAAAAAACTGTTACTGAAAATCTAACTAAAATGAACATGTTCAATTCAAATTTGCACAGCACAATGAAGGCAGCATGTACTTGATGTGACAGTGAGTTTTAAGTAAGGAACTTTCTATTTTTCGTGATTTGCTTGTAAAGATAAGACTGATTTGCCAGATCACTAACTAGCACAATAATTAAAAATGTATACTAGACAATGCTAACTTAAGTTAGAACTGATAAATACAATAGTTTTGGGAGCCAGCGCCAGTGGTGAAGTTGTTTATATTTGTTCTTTCTCAAATGTATTTATAGATAAGGGATTTTCTTCTTAAAGCATTTTCCTTTGGGATTATTTAATCAGTGCACAATCAGTTTTTTTCTTCAGCTAAGGTAAAATCAAATTAAGCACACACTTAAATATTTTCCCAAATATTTTTCTTCTGAACAATAAACACAATAATTTGACGAATGTTAGGAATTTGGCTTCATGCCAAGAATCTCTGAAATGTTTTAACATAGCTAGGAGATTTCTCATAAGTTAGTCACTCCGACTTATGTCGGTACCGACTATGGGAAGCTCAGCTGGGAGCACTCAACTCTCTTCACAGTTTTTTCAAAATGTCAATCAGTGAACGTGCTGATAGTCATGTCACCACGCTGACGTGTATAATGCGGATGCAAGAGTGATCACTCTTCCTGTTTATTGCTGGAGCCCACTCTTGACAGTGACTCACACTGAGAGATACCAACAGAAACAAGTTGGATTATTTCCTTGTGTGGATTTTGGAGAGTTCTGGTGAGTATATGGCAACAAGCGTAGTTCTTTGGTTACATTCAACAGGCCGGAGCTGCTGCACACTCCAGATTTCCTTTCTCTCGCTGCCTTCCATCTACAAGTAAGACTTCTTTCTTATTATTAGAGCACTTGTTTGCTGGTCGACTGTTTGTACCGTGTTCCAAACATATTGTGAACGTGCAAGTATGTTGGATGCGGTGGATTGATCATATTGATGGATAGCCATGATCATTGCTTCAATTTTCTTGGGCGTTGACATGCTGAGACAGCGATTGAGGGATCAGACTGTGTTGATTGCATAGTTCTGTCTGGCAATGCACTTAGGATGAGGCTGCTTACATCTTCTGAAGAGTCCTGTACGCCTGATGATATGATCTCCACTGCTGCATTGGAGAGAAATGCCTCATCTCCCGAAGGAGACGGCACATCGCTCTACCCTTTCTGGGATGACGGCAGATTGTGCTGCAGAGGAGATGGCTGAGTTGCTTACCAGGGCTGCCAGAGAAAATAGGTTGCAAGAGGCTCCGCCCCTCACACCCGAAATCTGCAGGCTGCAAGAGTGGTTTGTAAGGTCGCGCCGGGATGATACCCCGCAGTCACTTCCAATCCTGTTCTTCCCGGAAGTGCATCGGGAACTGACCCAAACTTGGAAGGCATCTCTTAAAGCGAGGTTGGTTAGTCTCCCCTCTCACGCTCCCCTTGATAGCGTGCTAACTAGGGGGTATGAATCAATCCCCCAGGTAGAGCAGGTGCTGATGGTGCACTTATGCTCAGGTAACCCTGCCGCCTGGCGTCAACAGCTGAGGCCTCCATCCCATCAGCTAAGCTTGTCGTTGGATCTGACTTAGAGGGCATACGCCTCTGCGGGTCAAGCTGATACTGCCCTGCATGCGATGGCAACATTTCAGGTGTTCCAGGCCAAGGCCTGAAAGATATGCAGGAAAGAAGTTGTCTTATGGAGGACTTGAGAGTGGCTACTGACTTTGTGCTCAAGGCGATGAAAGTTGCGGCTAGCTCACTTGGCCACACAATGCCTACGTTAGTAGTCCAGGGCTGCCATCTTTGGTTGACCCAGGCTGAGATGCTCCAACATTCATGATGCCCCGTAGGAAGAGACTGCAGGCACTCTCAGTCGATGAGACCTGCTTACAGTTCAGGCTTGGTATTATTAGTCCAGGTCTGGATATATGCCCAAGGTTCCTACCATTCTCTTCAAAAACTCAGGTGGTGAACCTCCAAACTCTGGCATTGGGACCCCTAGTCCCAATGCCCAGTCTGACCCCTGAGGTTCTATGTAGAATGACCCTGAACCTTAGACGTTCTGATTAGCTCTTTGTATGCTTGGAGGACAGTAGACAATAGGAAAGGCTGTCTCCAAACAGAGGTTGGCCCACTGGCTAGTGGAGGCCATCTCTAGCGCATAACAGCGCTCGACGTCCTTTGCCCCCTGCAGTTGACAGCCCTTTGGAGATATCTCCAGCTTCTTGCCTCTCACCCCAACAGGCGTAGTAGAGTAAGTGGAGTTTTTCTACTTACTGTCCACGTGTGTGCCTTCTATGAGGGATTAACGGCGGACTTATTTATGACCCCTGGCACGGGAGGGCCGAGCAGCTCCTCGAAAGGTTAACTTTCAAAAACTTTTGCTCTAGCTAGTTTCATCTATGTCATCTGACCTCTAAAAGACCTTTCCAGAGTGGGACAAGATGCATTTTTCCGTAGGTCTCTCATTGAAGTCCAGCCTTCGAGGTGGCGAGAACGGCCTTTGACGCTCCCTTCTCTGATATGAGTCGGTAAGAGAGAATTATTGCCAGATTACCCTTTAAAAATTATGTCTATACTTAAGGCCAGGGTGGAGGAGGGCCCGCTCTGTGCCGGAGTACTGATGTGCCCGGCATGCGGCACGATGCGGAAGGACCTAGGTTGTAGCGGAGACTTATGTCCCCCAGCCACAACTGTAAGATAGAGAGTAAGTCTGGTTGCCTAGGGGGTGAGTACGGATCCAGCATCAGAACAGAAAAAGTGATCACGCTTGCATCCGCTTTATACGTGTCAGCTGATTGGCATTTTGTAAAGAGTATGGAGAGAGTAGAGCGCTCCTAGCGGAGATTCCCATAGTCATTACAGATGTAAGTCTCCGTTCCCATTACGAAAGTAACCACTATGTTCTTAGATAGTGTATTCATAAGGAGCACCTTTTTTAACATTTCATGAAACCTTTCCCTTTAAAGTGAGGATTATAACTCCAAAACAGGAGCAAGTTTGATTTGCCAGGAGTTTTGGGAAAGCACACAGCAAAATAATAAAGAAATGCATTCTGTTTAGTGATTTCACTTTGAAATAACCAAGCAAACAAGTAGAATTGTATAAGTGGTTGATTTTGGTGTTAAGTTGTTGCCAATATCCAATTTAGAAAGATCAGTTTTCTGATAATACCCGATTCTGTTTCTGTTGTAAATAAAGATTGAATTGATAGAAGTTTTCCTCTTATATTAAAAGATAAAAAATATTAATACAAATTAAGAGAAAAAATACATTTAAATCATATTTTGAGTAAAACTTTAGGTAACAGGAAATTCTGAAAACATTATCAATTCAAAACAATAATTAAGTGTTTAGTGTTCTTTTTACTTCAACTTTACAATCAAAATATTATTCCGCTTCTTAAAATTTGGTGTCAGCCCCCTCAGTAATGGTAACGATTTGACCTAAAAAGTTTAACTTTATTATTAATCTTGTATAAGCTAAACTATTGAAGTTGTTAAATATTGCTTCTTGATTCTTATTACTTCTTTCACAATTCAAGATTGTTAGTGTGATGAGTACATGCATGAGTTCATGGTTTTTAATAATTAGCTCAAAAATAGTCATGCACATCTAACCATAGCTGTAAAAATGCAATTCGTCTGCATATCTTTGTGTAAAACTATATAATTGAACAGTGTTAAATTGCTTTTCTCTTTATAATCAAACTAGTGGAGGTTAGTTGTGGCTTGTCTTTCATAATAAAACATTTGATTTCAATAACCATTACTGAACCAAAGTTTCACTACTTTTTCCATCATTAATCTTCATGTACAACTGCATATGTTACACTAAACTGCATGCCCATCTATTTTAGTTTAATGGTAACACAGTTTACAGTCAAAGGCTTCTTAATCATTTACAATATTTATGAAATGCATAAAAACAACTTTTGACAAATTTTCAACAATATGCTTTGTTTTGTTGAGGCATGCTGTTTTATTGGTCACTAGGTGGATGGTATAAAAAAAGGTTTTTGTGTGTGTAAAATGTTCTATTCAGTTTGGTACGATGTGATTAAGCTTTTAAATAAAATCACTTTCAAAATTTCTTGAGTTTCTGTTGTCTCTGGTCATGAAAGTGTTTTTATTTGTTCAGGTCATTAAAAGAGAAAATAAAAATGAAAACTTTAAAAAGGCACAAAAAAGTGTAATTAAAAAATGTAATTAAACGCAGAATATGGCAAATCCCAAATCGGCTTTGCAAATCACAACTTTAAAAGTGCCACATTATGCCCTATTATATTATTTATAATGTAAGTCTATAGACTATTATTGAACCCTTAATAACCTTTATAAGGTGGTGTTTATTGTAAACGATGTCTTTGGGGAAGAAAGGTGAAGTTGAGTTAGTCATCCAGTAACCAGAGGATTCGATCATTACTTTATATTTCTGTTAAGGCCCCAGTCAAGCCACTTCAAACACATTGCTCTGCGTAGATCTGTGTGACTGGTAGGGTGTGTTTGGTGGTGATCAGGAGTTCGTAGGTGTGGAATCTTAGCCAAGGCCTGTCAGACTGCCGCAGGGCAGCTGAAGGCTACCAAGGTAGCTTTTAACCACCAGAGTGTGAATGTGGAGTGAATGAATAATGCTCTGATCATTGTGAAGCATCTTTGAGCTCTAGAAAAGTGCTATATAAATTCAGAGCATCATTGAGTCATCTGAAATAGTTGTGCTTTGCAAAAAGAGCCATGCACATTCTATTCCTCCTACGGTCATGCTTCCACCACACCCCCTGCTGGGAATTGCTTGTTGGCACACAGAGAATCCTCCAAAATTCCTGACCAAGTAATGAGTACATAACTAACCATAGTTATTTGACTTTTTTGTATTAAAACAATTTTATTGGTCAGATGAAATAAGAAAAAAAAAAATTTGAGATAGGAATTTTGGGTTTTCATGAGATGTATGCCAAAACCATAAATATTAAAACAATAAAAGTATTAAACTACTTCACTTGTGTGTAATGAATCTGAGCTATATGAAAGTCTATCAGTACGTTTCAGAAAATAATGAACTTTATCACAGTATGCAATTTTTTTTTTAAAAGGACCTGTAAATGAAGCATCAGTGCAGTCTATGAACTTCTCAAATACAAAACTGACTAGAAAAAAATACATCTTTGATGTATAAGAATATTTTAAAGTGCACATTAAGGTGTTTATTTGACAATACTTGGAAGCATCGGTAGTCATTACTACGCGCCTGGCTGGTCCTCCCAGGTTTACGCCAGCATGGAGGAGCCGGGTATCTTTCCAAGTTACAGATAGAGGTGGCAACAGGGTGTCACATTCACCTTCATTTTCCTTAATGCCATGCTCGTGACGGAACCTGGTGCTTGAGCTGAGCTGGAGTGGTCTCATATGGGTAACCTAAGCAAAATAAATGCAGCTACAGAAGCCATATGACACAGGAAATCTTCAAAGGGACCACCAATATATATATATTGGTGGTCACAGGGAATGGCTTAATCTACACTTAACCGGACCCAAGCATCACCCTGTGTGACATCAACATGTGCAATATACTCACTTTATTTCACTTTACATGGACAATAACCTTATAGGTGAAAAAACTATGATTGCTGTGCAATTGCAATTTTAACATTATACATTGTCTAGCTCTTAAACAGAACTGCCACCCCACCTACCTCCCCCCTCTCTTCTTTGCACTATTACTAAAGATATTTCTATTGTACTTGACACTTTATAGTATTTTTCCTTACTAAATGTTGCACTGACTAGTGAGATGCTCTTAATCTCATTGTACATGTTTATAATGCAAATTGTATATGTGTATAGTGACAATAAAGGCATTCTATTCTATTCTATATATATATATATATATATATATATATATATATATATATATATATATATATATATATATATATATATATATATATATATATGTTTTCTTTGTTTTCTAGTCCATGGCAAATGCACCATAACTTCTCTTTTTTTTCTTGCTCTGCTTTTGTTTAGATTTAGATTTAGAGTTTTTCCTTTAGTTTGATTGTTTTATGTTTTTTGAAAATCTGTCAGAGTGGAATCTGTTTTTTGGCTCATGTGAAGGAACCACTGAAAAACTCCCAGTGCAGTAGCAGGACACTGGTTTGATGAACCCTTGTTAGGATAGCGAATAGCTTTCACTTTAAACAGTGCAGGGTTGTTCAATTCAGACACAAAAACTGAATGCATTTTAAAGCAGTTATTCTTCCAGCACAGAAGTAACACCAAGAATAGCAATTGCGCTCTGTTACCTGGCTGCTCAGCTGCCACATGAATTAGTTAGTCCTGTAAAATATCACATCGGTTTGGCTCCTCCTTACCTGAGCAGTCTTACAATTACAATATATTATGGCTCACTCTCTTCGATCACAAGAAGCAGCACTACTGATCATCCTGAAGATTAGTAAATCCATTAGAGGTAAAAGAAAGTTCTCATATAGAAAACTATAGCTGGACTAACTGTAATTTATGTGGCAGCCGGCTAACAGAGTGTTACAATAATCTATTTTGGAGCTCATAAAAGCATGAAATATTTTTTCTGAATCTACAATAGACACCATGTTCTGTAATTTAGTAATGTTCCTGAGGTGAAAGAAGGTGGTCTTAGTAACATAAGAGATTTGGTTCTTAAAAGTCAGTTCACTATCTATAATAACGCCAAGATTTTTAACTGTAGTGGAGAAATTAACAGTGTGTCCCCCCAGCTCCATATTTAAAGCTGAGAGATTCTGTAAGTACTTATTGGAGCCAATAAATAACATTCCCAATCAAGTAATAGATCATTTGAAATTTTAACCAGTACAGTCTCTGTGCTGTGATGTGCTCTGAATCCAGATTGAAGATCTTCATAACAGTTGTTCTTCTGTAAGAAGGAGCTGAGCTGTGCTATTACAACTTTCTCTAATATTTTTGACAAGAACAGAAGGTTAGAGATTGCCCTATAGTTGCATAACTCAGTAGGATCCAGGTGCGTTTTCTTGATTAGTGGTTTAATTACTGCATTTTTTTTTTTGCTGTTTAGGAACATAACCTAGCGAAAGAGATGAGTTTATAATATCCAGAAATAGTTCTTGAGCTATTTGTAGCAATTCTTTCAGTAATTCTGTTGGTACAGGATTGAGAGCGCATGTCTTTGATTTAGATGCTGTGATTATTTTAAGCAGCAATTTTGCAGAGTGAGGCAATTACATAGAGTTTTAGTTTGGCTGCTTAGATTGAAAATGAGTTTTAGGGATTTTGCATCTAATAGATATAATTTTATTTGGCAAATAATTCATAAAATCTTTGCTGCCAATTTTATTGCTGCATTTGAATCTGTCAAGGTTTAGTAGATTAGCCATGATTTCAAATAGAAGGTGTGGGTTATTTTGTTATAGTAGTTAGTTCTTGCAGTTTTTAATGCTAGTCTATATTTAGACTTGCTCTCTTTCCAAGCAATTTTAAATACTAATTTTTTATCATTTACACTCATTGTTTCTGGTTTTTCCTTTTAACATCTTTGTATTATCATCAGACCACTGAGTGGCCTATCTTTGATTTTTTTTTTTAATTTAAGCAGCGATACAGTGTCCAGGGTGCTAGAGAGAATATTATTCACAATGGAGGTGATTTTTTCAAGTTCATTTTAATCTGCAGTTTTTAATCTCAACTAGAAAGGTGAGTAATATCTGGTAGGTTTCTTATTAAATTCTTTTGGTTTACATTTCTCCCTAGTTGGTAGCGTTGAATGCTATTGCTAATGCTTACAGAATGCATAGCACAATATATAAGATAGTGGTCTGAGAGGTTCTCAATTTGAGGCGATATAACAATTTCACTGAGGTCAATACCATGAGATAGAACCAAATCTAGGGTGTGATTTAGACGGTGAGTTGCTCCAGCCACATTTTGCTTAAACCCACAGGAATTTAGGAGGTCTGTATGGGCAATACCCAACAAGTCTTTTTTGTCATTGATATGAATTTTAAAGTCTCCAAAAATCTGTTGTGCGAGGTTCATGATTGTAACAGTAATTTCTGGGTGTCGCTTCATTTAATTCAAAATAGTCATCTAGAGAAGGCCAGGTATAACAATAAGAAAGAATATTGTCAATCAACTAATTATAGCTAAATTCTACAATAGCGTTTCAAATAGATCACATAGCTCCAATGTTAATTTGTCTGTTATGATTTACAACATTACAATAGTTTTTTGATCTTGGTGAAAATCCCTGTCAGGAATCCCTGGATTTTATTTCATTTAAAGCATGAGTTTGTCACCATATCATTGTTTATATGATTGAAAATATATCTAATGTTATTTGTGTAATACCAGGGATATTGTTTAGTTAAGTCACACATATACAATCTTGAGCTTATTTATTGAATCATCAGAATGGCATATAAATCACAACACAAGCCACATGTTACAGGGCTCATTGAGTGGAACACTCAGAGCAGCACCAAAAATATTCATTCTTTGTTAAACATGAAAACTATTAATTAACAGACAGGTGCTGATTGGCTTTTTAGATTCTTGTATTTTTATAGCATTTTTTTCATGCAGTTTAGTTAGTAAAATAGGATATAAAATCCCATTAACCATTCTAGATGAAGACCTGTCATGCTCATTTGCTCTGTCTCTTTTTGGCCTCCTGCACTACGCTACTGATTTGAGAGACTTGCAGCAGAAGCGCCTGATGGTTCTCCAGTAGAAGGCTCTGTAGTCGAGCCAAATTCTGCAGGTGCACCAGCTGCTGTCCCCCCTGCTCCTTTGAAGCCCGCTGGACCTTCAAAACCTCTGCCTGAAGACTAGAAACCTCTTTCTGCTCCTGCACTAGCTGATTCAGATTCTTCACCGCCTCTGCCTGCAGATTAGAAACCTCCTTGTGCTCCTGGGCCAGCTGTTTCAGGATCTTCAGCACCTCGCCTTGAAGACCAGATGATTCTTTCTGCTGCTCTGTAAGCTGGTTCAGAGTTTTGAGCATCTCGGCATGCCATCGGCGGTTCTCCTGCTGCTCCTGAGTGAGCTGAGCCAGAGACTCCTTCAGTTCCTCCAGTCCACAGCAAACTGGAGCTGATGAAGGGGATGCCGTGCTGATTTCAGGGCCCAATACACCTTCAGGTATTTCATATGGGTTGTCTAGCTCTTCATTTGCTAAAAGGAGCACACATGGTAACAATTTAAAATAGAGGTCCATTAGATTACAGAATAGCTCCAAACAAAGGAAAATATGGATTATGCTCTAACCTTTGTGCTTTTAGAGATTAATCCATTGAATACTACTAAAGATATATACCATTTTGAACCATTTTGACTCTCCCTCTGACAACACCTGTTCCACCTCCCCAGTCTTTGAAAAAGCTATAAGATCTCTTGTATTTTTAAGATTGTGGAAAGTAAGGAAACAATCCCGGATTAACAATTTTCAACCCAAAAACAACCCTCTGATAACATCACTGCTGACCAAAATACCATCTGTAAATTTGTGTCAGGAAAAAACTCCTCTGTGCAAGTAAAAAAACGTAAGCACTAGTGTAAAAGAAAACTGTTTGACTGAAATACCAGCAGAAGTCTTTCAACAGACTCCATTTCTTCATTAGAGCGAAAGGGAGATATAGTGTTGTAAGTTCCAGAAGTGTGTTCCAATAATCAAAAATAATCTGAAGGGTACAAACCCTCTAGTATAGGGATCACTAAATAAGGTCCTGGAGGTCCGAGCCCTGCAAAGTTTTGTTAAAAACCTGCACTAGCCTGCATCGGCGATTCACCCAAATCATGACTTTGACAGTTCACACTGCATACGTGTAACTCACATGTACAAGCAATGATATGTAGCTGATTTCTACCATTTTACTGCGGTTTCTCAAAATCTGTTTGCTTTTCCTCTAAATCAAGGCAGTAGTGATCTTCATCCATGTAAGATGCGAGATCTGTAGTGCTGTCCTCCTTTTTAGATATTCTCAGGTATAATCGTGTTTGAATTTAACTATAGGCTGATCATCCTCTGTTCATTCCATAATTCTGCCAATACCACTGAGCAGGAGAAAATGTATTTTACTTACATTACATTATTCAACACCATTTTTATTACTTCTTCAACTTAAAAATTTGTTCAGATTAGAGTAAAATATTTTTTTATTTTATGCAGCTTACCTTGACAGTGGACATGCGCACACGCGGTCACACAAAACAGACAAGAGAGGAGCTACCGTGAATGAGTATGAGGGTCGTGCATGACAGGTGTTCACGTGAAAGAAACGTTAATCTCGTAGCAGCAAACATATTACGAGCACCGTAAGTGTTCTTTAACGTTTTCAAGCCAACATAATAATTAAAAGGTACACGGGCCCACCATAAAGAAAGGTACGTTAAGATCATACAGTCAACTTAAGATGAACCTCGTAACTATTGCTTTCATCACTCATGTTTTATAAAAATACTGTTTTTAAAGGTATAAGTTAGTGCAAGAATGTGTTGGTAAAAGTCTTACATGCCCCTTCAGATTCTGTCCCATGGAATTTCTTCAATAATAACAACAAGTTAATAGTAGACGTTAGGTATTATTAGTTCAGTTCAAAGACCTTTTTGAATGTATTTGATTATAAATTCAAGATCAAATCAAAAGACAAGCTTGTCTTCAACACATTAAAGACACAACATTGTCTCGAGTTAACATTAAACAAATTTAGTATGTGTCTTGACTCTGGAAAAACGTTAACATTAGTTCAAATTAAAATCATGGCAATTAAACATTATGAATAAATTTTGTTAGAACTGTCACAACAAAGTAGAAATGCACATCAAATGTAGCTGTCACAAACTGATGATAAATCAATATTTCAAAATGTATTTGTATAAAAAAAATAGTAAAAAAAAAATCGCTTAAGATTTTGGTGCTACATTTTAAATAATTCAAATATTTAAGCAGTTTATCAGTACTTTATTATTTGATATGTTTTAGTTAGGTGGTGATTTATCTGACTAAAGATGCACCTTTACAGCATCAGCAAATTATGGCAATAGAAGACCATGGCACGTTATGAATTGTGAATTAGTTGATCAGGTTTAGGTTGTCTAGTTTAGATGCTCTATTCTATTTGGAACTATCTCATTATATTATACAAAATATAACATTATAATATTTACTAGTAATTAACACTTAATGCTTTTATGTACCTTTCTCAATTTAATTATTAAATGACTTGTGTCATGAACACCAATTAGAAAAGCATGCTGTAGTGGACGAACAGTTAATCTCCTATTATGCATCAGTAGGGAAAGGGTATTGCAGCTTGATTTAGACTCTGACTTGACTTGGACTCAAATAGCATTGGAGTTGTTTTAAACTTGCCAATGGCGGACTTGTCTCCAGCCCCACATATACCCCATGAAGCCAATTTGCAATACCCGTCATTTCAACATCATTTTGCGACATGCAGTCTTAGGGCAACAGTGGTGCAAAATGCAAATCCAGACGATCCAGTCTTTATTGAACCATTTTTTAACATGGGAAGGTTTTGCTTGACACATTAAACCTATAGCCTTTTATAACCATAAACATCAAAATAACACACGCACACCCTTGTGATGTTATGAAACACACTCATTTATAAGGCTGAAAAATGTTCAAAAACCGATTTACTTCCGGATTAAAACATGGAGCGCATGTCCAAATCACATCTTAACTGCATATACTCTTACATTACTCCAAAAAACTCAAAATAGTTTAGAAAGGTGTTGCTTCATTATATGTTAAAACAAAAAGTGAATTCATCTCGATGCCTGGCTCGTGCAGACTTACAGAAGCAGACTGTTGAAGTTTTGTGCCACAAGAGTTCTCACTATCTTGAGATTTACAAACTTAGGACAAATATAATTCCAGTTTAAATAATAAATTATATAATAGTAAATAATTTAAGATAATAATCAATTTATAATTCCCTCTTAAACCCCCCCCAGCAAAAAAAATACATATTTAAATGAGATAATATGCAGTTTAAAGTCACCTAAAGGGTAAAGCAACAGCAATTTATACAGCCCCAGACACTCAATTTTAAAAACAAGTATTTCTAAGTTGATTTGAACCTCCATGGACCTTCCGGCTCAGACCAGACCTGGCCATGCTCTCCACATTGAAGTCGGATCATCATGTGCGGGGTAACTAATTATCATAAAACATTAGATAACATCAATACACACCTGCATTTTTAAGGTTGGAGCATCCATCCAGGACTCTTTTTGGACGTGACCTCCAAGTTGCGATTGGACCAAATTCAAACTAATTTGGGTTTTGTCCAGATCTGGTCGTCCTCTCCACGTTGATGTCCGACCAATGTTTGTTGGGAAACCCCAAATATTACTGACATCAGTTCTGAAGTGTACATTGACTTTTTTTTTGTGATTTTAAGCTTTTGTTTTGTTTTTGTTTTGTTTAACAGAAACAGTGGTGACAGGATCCATCCCAAGTTTTTAAAAAGGTGTGCATGATCCTGAAAGGGGTACCCAGTCCATGACAGGCTGCAACAATCCACTTATTGGACTCAACACAATCAATATATTATGCAAGAGTGTGTGACAAGATGAAGTCTCCCATGAAGTCTTGTAAATGCGCAAAATGTATGTTTATCACAAGGACGAAAAAGAGGAATTTGCAAGACTTTGGGGTCAGTGTTTTTGCAACAATTTATGGTATTTTCACAACTTTAAAGAAGGGGCCCAAACTATATTTTTAACTTTCGAAAGGGGAAATATGAGGTGCCATGCAGTGTCTTGATGTGAAGGGGGAAATGTCTGAAAGCTTTTGACCGGGTCTTTCAGGAAACACATTGCACCAGAGACCTTTACACAGCCACATACTAGAGATTTGTTTCCCATTCCCACTCTCACTTCTGCTTTGTCTCGTACAGGGCAGGCACACGCAGAGCTATGCAGAACTGTTGCAAACCACAAACACACACCTGTCTTTCTTTATCATACATGGACATGATTCATGCAATGTGTTCAACCAAGTCTTACAGCAGCTAATGTTTAGGGAATTGAAACAGTTCAGCTACAAAATCCAGTTTAAAGAGCATTAATGAACCCTTAATTGCTTCCAAATATTTTTCTTGTCACAAATAAATATGTTTTGGAGATGGGGTAATTATGATTTTGAAAATCAATACTTCTAGTTTTATTCCTTGTTCACATAAGAAAATGTGTTCATTGTCAGGTTTTGATTTGCTTTTGAATCTTTTTCCTTTTTTTTAGGAAAATATGTTATAAAATACATTGTTGTTGTTTATATTTGTATACATGCCTGAACTTTTTTATTAGTAATTATGTGTTTGTATTTTAATTGATTTTTACATTGTAAATTATTTTGGAAACTGAAAAAAGTTCAGAAAATACTTAGGTTACAATTTAAAATGTTTATACAGTTTGTCTTATTTGCCAAATCATAATTAAATACAAATATGATAACTCTTTCTCTGTATAATATCTGCATTGATATATAAGTTATGTAAAAATTTTATTTGAAGTGAAAAAAAATATGTTCATTTTGACTCTAATATAGTGACCTATTTTCTTTTTTATTGTGAAATTTGAGAAAACATTTTTGAAATTTTAATTGAATTTTACCAAATACCTTTATTACTAAAAATGCTGTAAAACCACCACAGTTCTATTGTTAAAAAATAACAATGTAAAAAAAAAACTTTTTATGAACTTAAACAGAATTACACACCTGCCAAAATGTCCAACCTTAGGTTTGCTATACCAATGTGTTAACTAACCACAAATATTTCAAGTCACCCTATCCCCCAAGCATTTTATTTGCATTTCAATTCAAAGCAGAAGAAATGTGTACACATTATCTGAAAATATGTAGATTATAGAAAATTGTCTGACCTTTGGCCACACAGGGCAGCAGTGCGATGATGAGAGTGATGCAGAACATCTTCGTCATTACTGTTAAGTGAAACTGTGCCTGTTTAACTGAAATGCAGCAGAAATAACTTGTTAAAGTGTGATGACACGCATGTTCACTTCCTCTGCAGACCTCTCCACACTAAGCCTATCTTGAAAGACTGCCTTTTTAACAAACAATTATTTCTGTCCATAAGATGTCAGATACATTTAAATAAGCATTATTCTGTATTTATTTTGCTGTTTACATGGAATTTTTTTTTAATTATTCAATTATAACTGATAGCGTAAACGCAAGAAAATGTGAAAAAGTTAAACAATAACCCATGATATCGATAAATCTGAATCAACCTCATCAAATTTAATTATAATTGTTCAGGTTTATAAGATGTTTTGTAATACACTGCACCAGAAGTTGAGGAATAGTGCCAGAATAAACCAATAATAAAAAAAAACATTTGATACAATTTTGATTGTTTTCATGTTTGCAATAGCACAGAACGGAGCTGATCGGTGTCACACAGTCACCCCATCTCCCATCTCTCATTTATTAAATGACCAGTTTTAACAGAATCTGTTTTTCTTGGTTGAAGCAATGAATTATGGTGTATTGCTGGAACAAGTCTTAATTTTTTTGTAGTACCTGATTGATGAATACCTGTATTTGGCTCAAATTTTCTTGTTAAGAAAAGATTATTTTCTAGAGGGTCTTCTGAAATGAGTACAATCTACTCTCAGCTGGAAAGCTAAAATTCAAACAGTAAATACTAAATACTTTTTTTTTTTCAGATTATACTCATGTTGTCTACAACACATACATCAACGCTACTACCGACAGGCTTCTAAAACTTGAAATATGAACATAAGTATTGGACCTGTGTCTGACTCAGCTCTGAAAAAGAGAGCTAGAGCAGATGTGTGACTCATATGCTTCAGGATATTGAGAAAGAAATATGTTTAGTTGATCCCATTCCTGCAGAAAGTTGTCAATCCCCTATTGAGGAAACACTTGTAGAGGAGAATGAAGCATGTGGAGATGTAGGACAAGATCTTCCTAATACTGATATTTGTGGCAGAGACATTTCTGACCTCTGATAGATATTCAAGTGAAATGTCTGATTTTTAGACTAGAGAAAGTCTAACCAATAAACTATCAAATTGGGGACTTACCTTTGGCATATCGCATATTGCACTCACTGCCCTCTTGACAATTTTGTGTTTTTATCACCCTGAACTTCCTAAGGATGCCTGGACTTTTCTAAAAACACAAACTATGCATACTGTCAGAGTACTCTGCAATGGTCTGCATCACTACTTTGGAATACTTTCCACCCTAGGAACGATTTTGTCTAGATGGAAGGTCAAACTGGAAAATGTCTCCTGCTTGAAACTTCAAATCAACATTGATGGATTGCCCATTTTTAAGAGTGCAAATGTATAATTGTGGCCAATTTTGGCCTTACATATTACTGTGCCAATGCGAGAGCCTGTAGTAATTGGGCTTTATTCAGGTTCTAAGAAACCAGACTCCAGTGTAATTTTTGTAAAAGAGTTTGTCTCTGAACTTGCAAAGTTAGAACGTGGCTTTGATTTTGAAGACAGATGGTTCACTTTGATGCTTGACTGAGTTATATGTGAAAGGCCTGGTCTTTTGTAAAAAAAAATTGTCTTTTAATGGCTATCGCGGATGTGACAAGTGTACACAGAAAGGTGTTTTCATAAACAACAGCATCACCTATCCAGTTCTATATAGTGATTTGAGGACAAATGAGGCATTTTCAAAGGGAATGAATGAAGCTCATCACCATGGTCCACATACCTTTGTTGGGGTTTGTGTTGGCATGGTCACCCCAGTTTCCGCTTGATTATATGCATCTTGTTTGTTTAGGGGGAATGAGACGTCTGATACAGTTCTGGATAAAGGGTCCACTTCATATGCTCTTACCATTGTGTATAACATCCCTGGTTTGGTTCACCTATCACAAGCAGCCTGGACTCATTCTCCACGTTTCCATATGAGAGCTATCTAAATAAGCTCAAAAAGTTTGTTAGAAAGCCATCCTATCCACTTGCTTAGATAGTTAGAAGAATTTCTGAAATTTCCTCACAGGATAGCCCAACTGAACATCGCTCAGCATTTCGGAAGGAACATTTGCAAGGTCCTATTCCAACTGGTTCCATAGTTATCAGACAATATTCTGAAATGAAGTCAGAGAAATTCACCATCAAGACAGTGTCCAGCAGCAACAACACATTATTTGTATATATATTTTTTTATTGGAAACAGTGTCTGCAGAATTTCCAATATTATTGAATGAAGAGATAATGTGTATTTGGCATAAAAAAGATTTCTAGGTAAAGTGTCATTTTTTAAATATCCATGTGACTCTGGTTTGCTGAGCATTTTTAATTTTTGTCAGCTACACCATGAAACTCACTTTTCAAAGTGTCTGATATCTCAGCAAAATGTTTGCTCCTGCCTCATGGGGACAATTTTTTTTTGCCATTCCTCTTTGTCACTTGCAAATTTAAGTTCAGAACAATGTAAATGTATATATGTAAATATCGTAATGGTTACTTTCCCGAATAGGGAACGCAGACTTAAGTCTGTGACGACTATGGGAAGCTCAGCTAGGGGCGCTCTACTCTCTCCATGCTGTTTTCAAAATGCCAATCAGCGAACACCCTGATGGTGATGTGATCACGCCGTCCAGCATAAACCAGACGCAAGCGTGATGCTCTTCCTGTTGTGAAGCTGGAGCCATACTCCCCCTAGGCAACCAGACTCCGTTCCCTATTTGGGGAACAGGGCTTACGAAAGTAACCATTAGGTTCCCCATCAGTCGGTCACTATGACTTATGTTAGCCTTTCGGGGAACTGCTTGGCCCTCCTGTGACCGGGGTCGTAAAAGATTCAGCTGGTAGTCCCTCACAGAGGGCACACACGTGGAGAGAAAGGAGGAATCATAACCTAAGCAATATTAATAAATAGATAGACATTACACTACATACTAATATGGACTCATCACACTGTTCCTCATCAAATTGCAAAGATCAGGAGTCATTGGATCTCAGCATTTTCAAATCCGATTTACCAGATATTGAGCTTCAAATCAGCCTCTTACATCCCAAAGATTCAAAAGATGTGTGGCAATCTCCACTCATAACAATTCTAAACTTACTTCACCGTCTGTGCCCAGAAGTACACATGCTGTTGCAGTAAACACATGCCAGTACTATACCATCGCAGTCCCGCTTTCTTGTTTTGGAAAAAGTAGAGGAGAAGGCGTACTCGTCCAAAGGGGGCCTTTTCTCCTCCAACCAACATTTCAGACAACAGTTTTATTGCCAATCGAAGGCACTGAACAATGAACCTATAATCAGTTAACAATTGTACAGAAATCTTCTTAAAATATAACAAAACAACAACAATATAAAAATAACTTTAAATAAGGTTGCAAAGCTTCGTAAATTATTTTAAAATCTGGTAGAACAAATAAGAAAAGGAAACTGAAATTAAAAGTCCAGACAAGTCCCCAAATAATATGAAGCAACAGCAGTTTGACATAGGGATCAAGAATAGGAGGCTACATTTTTTGTCATGTTAAATTTATCAATGAGCTGGTTCTCAGTGTCATGATCTGTCAAGTATCTGTTTTGTAGATCCTTGTCGCTACTGGACAGATCATTGACAGTCCTTCTCTCATTTTTGGTTTTACCTTGTTTTCAGTTATCACTTTGTTTTTCTTCGTTTTCCTTTGCCACCTCCAGCCACATGGATCATGTCATGTGACTGATGGTGGCCGTCTTTGATTTGTTTTGTCTGTTTGAGGCACATTTTCTTGTTGTTTTCCTTCCTCTTCCTACCTACCTCTTTCAGCTAATACACCTGGAGTTTCCCTCATTGTTTGATTGGTTTCTTTTTATAAACTTCCCTCAGTTTTCTATTCACTGTCTGTGCATTGTTCCTGTTGTCCTGTTCCTGTTTGTAGTTGCTTTCGTGCTGTTATTTAGTCTTTCTGTCTTATCCAGTCTTTAGTTTGTATATTGATCTGATCAATGTCTTCCCTCTCGTCGGTTTGGCTTTGCTCGCCTTACCTTCCTTGGGTTTGTTATTTGTTTCTTTAATAAACTTTTTGCAATTGGGGTCCCCATTTCTCTCTTGGCCTTTGCACACTGACACAATGCCACATACTACAGGGGGGAGGTTTGTATTTATTAATATTTTAACATAAAAAACTTACCAGTACCTTGATGTGTTTCATCAAATTAGATGTAGAATTCTTGAAGGCTGATACAGCAGTTCAGTTTGCCTGGACAGGCAAAGTTTGCACGCCATGATGACACAGTTGACGTTCTTTTCCTTCCAATGAAATTTATCTTTCAGATTGGGTGCTGAACTTCTGAATTTTTGGTGGCACATGATAACTCTTCCTTGAGTCCCATGTCCTTCTCCATGCTTAAGCAAACACTGGCGCTAGAGACAGGCATGTTGACATCAGGTGTTTTAATGCACGATTTTGATTGGACGGTGTAGTTGCCAATCATATAGATAAATGTAAACAAATACAAAAGTAATGACGGTAGGTTGAAGAAAAATAGCACAGTAAAAGTACCATTACTGCACTAAAAATATACTCAAGTAACAGTATAAAACTACTTTTTAAAACTACTCACTTAATTATAATTTCTGAAAAAACTACTCAATTACAGTAGCTTGACTATTTGTAAATCATTGTTTCACACCCCTACAAGCAAGGCACCTCCAAGCGTATACCTTCAATGTTATTACACTGTTAGATAGAACTTATGGAAGAAAAAATTTAATAACGCACCACAAACAGAGAAATCTCGCAAATGCAAGAGAACTCACCCAGCATTGTTGTTGTTTATCTTTTTTTCTGCATTTTGCATGCCAAGTTGGTGCATTATCGCTACTTTCTGGTGCCGATGTGAACAACTTTAAATGGGTAAATAATTTATTAATTTATTTTTTATTAAAGTAATTTCCTATTCGTCATATAGTATTTTCATTTTAATTATATATGCTCTGTGTTTTAATTCACCAACATCATCTTCTTCTTCTTCTTCCGTTTTGTTTATTGGCAGTTGGCAAACCTTACTATGCCTATGGTATGGTGCATTACTGCCACCTACTAGAAATGTAGTTTAGATCAGGATATGAAGAAAGGAAATTCTATTTCTTTTTTAATAACATATTACTTTTATATTGTGAAAATATTTTTTGTTATATAAAGAAAAATTAGTATTCCCTTATAGATCCTGACATGTCTTAATAGGTTTGTTGCTGTGAACTGTTGTAGGATCCGAACGCACATCCGTCGTAACTGGGTCAACCTAGCCGTAAAGCTTTCACTAGTGAATATGGATTCGCTTTTCCTAAGTTATTTTGAACTTGTTGCTCAGGGATCGTAAAACTTATCTACATGCTTGAGACCATGCTGTTTAGGCTTATAAATTGGACCAGGTAAACGACTGTTGTGGATGTAATAGAATATTTAATAATTGTAATTAATTATTCAATAAGATTGAGTTTGTATGTGCCTATGTTTTCTTGCGATGGTCAAGGGGAGGAAAATGGGAGTGATGTAGAGTGGCAGGACATCTTAAGGAATTACCTCTTCCGTTCTCAATCTCTCTCCGGTTGTCTCTCCTCTCAGGTAGCCTCTGTCATTCTCTTTTTCTCCCTCTCTTTTTTTCTCTCTCTCCCTTTCCCTTTCTGACCAAATTCCAAAATCTTAAATTGAAAAAGAAACTTGGTTGAAGTGAAATATATTTCTATATATGTTATAGCGCATGCGAACAAGAGGAAGTGTGATTAAATCTGTGAATGTGTTTGACTGGAAAGCATGAGTGTGACATCTGCGGTCGAATGTAATGGAAAGTGCTTTTCCAATAACACTGGGAACATTTTTTTTAATTTAAGCAATAAGCATAAAATGTAATGTTTAGTTACTAAAATGCAATGTAATTATAAACCTATTAAATAACAGAGTAAATTTGTAGAGGAAAATTATTACAAAATAATGAATAAAATATTTCAACTAGAGTTTAACACTTAAAAGAAAAAAGAACAGAAGTCCTAAAAGGGAGATGAAAGAATTAAACTTCCTGCTTTAGTAGTGAATGAAATTCAGTGTAAAACAAAATCAAACAAGATATAGAAGAGAAAATCTTTCCAATGTAAACATTACATTCATAATAGTTATATTGTGACCTGTAACTTGACTCTTGGAAATGACTTTTCTTTTTTGGATAAGTTAAGTTGACATGGTTGGTGTGTTTAATTGAAAATTGGGATTTTCTTCCCTATGAGGGTTGTTTTAGATAGAGAGGAAATTTTGTTTGTAAACAATGCACCCTCACTTGAAAGGAAAACTTTAAGATTGATTTGGGGATTATTTGTGTCTGAAACTAAATCAAAGCAGAGTTTGATTTACCAACTCAAGATATAATCTGAATAAGAACTAACTTATTTTTTTGTTTATTTTGAATGAGATCCTGGTAAATCCTGAGCTCGAAGCATGATGATGCCATTCTGAGAGTGGAGGTGATGGAGCTCTTCAAGTACCTAGAATCATCGTGGCCATGTTCAGATCTGCCCTATGGACTGCACAGACAACTTCCAGCCTTGTCCATGTATGCAAACATCGTAAGCATGCGAACGGATCATCTGATACAAGTATCCCTCTAATTTTCTCCCCACCCACATGAACATATCCTTCCCAAAGACTTTTTTATCCTGTAAAACGGTGGTTCACCCAAAGAAAGGGTAGCACACAGCCCTGTAATGTTCTTTAAAATCCTTGATCGTGACTGGCAGGTAAGGGAGTTCTCCGTCAACCAGTATTTCATGTTCATTTTCACTCATGTCTGTCAATCAGTATTTCACAATCATTAATAAATGCAATTTAGTTAACAAAACAATTAATAAAAGATGCCTTAGAGTCTATGGATTTGTGTTGATTTATTAGTTTTTATTTATCTTCACACCCAGACACATCGTTGAGAAACAAAGAACACAGAAAAGAGGCAACACCACCAAGTTCTTTGACTGACAAATGACAAGAACATAACACTTAACAGTGTTTTTGTACCAAAAAAGACAAACAAACATACTTTACTTTAGTCTTTAAAATGATGTACAATTTGAATACATTTTGCAACCAATAGCTAACAATCAGCTACCCTAGCTATGTTCCAAAGATCTTCTTTCTGTTTGTTGACACATATCATGTTTCACTTCTTTAAACTCCAGAGTGTATCTAAAGTAAGCTAATGCATGAGTCTCTCGGGTTCAACTAGTCAACAGAGACTGAGTGTGACTTCTCAAAAGTTTTTTCGGGAAGTGTTTTGGAATGATAAAACTCTTAGAAGGTGAAGAAGGGTTTTGTTTTTGTAGTGTTTCCAGCGCTGAATGAGCTTTCAGAGTAGTTAGAAGCTGCTTTCATGGCCTGTGAGGATGTAAATATTGCTCAAGGCAGATGGATCATCTGTAGGAGTACTCTGCAGAATAATATCCCTGCAGTAAAATGATAGTATCAGTGTGAGACTTCATTTTGGGGGGATAATGCAAAAACAACTCCTAACTGTTAAAAACTTGAAGTACGTTGGCGTATGGAATGTTTTGTTCCGGTCCAGAGTTTAAACATAGGACAATGAATAGAATCTACACAATAACATTTTTTTATGACAAAGTGAAAAGGATCATGGAAGAGCGCTCTAATGAGGGGTATAAATTGAGGAAAAATCCTTCAAAATTAAAACTATAGGCTAGGTTAAACTTAAGTAGCTAATAGCTGCTAAACCAGGATTTAGAACAGAGGTCCCCAACCTTTTTTGTGCCACGGTTCGGTTTAATGTCAGACGATATTTTCAGGACCTGTCCTTTGAGGTGTGGGGGACAAATATAACAAAATAATATAAAACGACCTTCATGTAAACTGTGATATTTTTAAAACATAATATTAAACGTGAATCCACTCTACCTGTTTGCTACTACTACGTCCTCTGAACATCACAACAACATGTGGCGAAGCAGTTTTGAGGGCTTCATTGCCCTCATTATGCAGAGTGGGCTTGGTGCGTGGGAATCTCCTAACAAAATAAATTAGTATTTTAAGTAGGACTCTTGATATTGTCTATTTAATGCAGCTTTGTTTTTCTTGGAAGTTGTAGGCTCTTCCTTTGTCTCCTTGCCCTTTTCTCATTCGCAAAGAAACTTTCCAAAGACATTTGTTTTTTTTACTTATTTTGCGAGCACCTGGGTTTCATTTCAGCGTAGGCTATGTAGTGATGTAGACGGATGGAATCGGGTTATTTATTTTTTTTAATAAAACATCTCTCAGATTCTGAAATAAATTAAACTGAAGTTATTTTTTCTTTCTGTGCAGCCCGGTACCAAATGACTCACGGACTGGTACCTGCCCATGGGCCAGCGGTTGGGGACCTCTGATTTAGAATAGCAAACCATTAGCGTCTCTGCTTGTAGCTTAAACGTAGTTATTCTATTTTTAATACAGGGTTGACAGTAAACTTTTCAAAAAATTTTATTGGGTTCTACCCAACAGGAATGATAATCATTGCTCTCAGTTCACCATGGGTTGCGGTAGTAGTAAAAATATACACATTATAGATAGCTAGAATGTCTATAATAAATGAAGCCTGAATTAACTTCAATACAGAATATTAATTTGTACCACAAGACACTTTTAATTTCCTTTTTGAGAGTTGAAAACATTAAGTACTTTTAATGATAAAATACCAAATGGTCTGTTACATGATTTGTGATTTCACTAAAAATGGTAAACAAAAAATAAATTTCTCTTCTCTTATAATATCTTTGAAATGAAGCTTTGGTACCATATATATAACATTTTACATGTTTTATACATTAACTTTATATAATATAAACAGTCACGCATAGGTTTCTGGCAAAGTCAAATGAAGATCAAAACTGGCATTGCCAGTACTTGAAAACAGTCTATGGAGCAGGGACCTGGCTGAAGTGAAGGCACCTGTTTGGCTGAAGGTTAAAATTTTACATATCTTAAATAAACCAATTTAAAAATAAATCATAAATCAACCACCCACAGAGTGTTCATGAACATCAAAACTAGCAATCTGAATCAACAAACCTAATGGAAACATGTTTTTTTTTCAGCCCTAAAGGTTGTCAGTTTTAACACTGGAGTGAATGAGAACTTGCTCCCTTTTGGAGTCAGTCTCAAGCGGCCACTCGGGGAACTGCAGTTCAGTCACTTCCTATCAAGCTTCAAAAGGGAAAGCAGGAGGTTGCCCCATGGATTTATAGTGTTGGGTTCATTATCGTCATTAATTATTTTTGCCACTAGAGAGAGCAAAGGCCTGTTTTGGTCGTATTTAAAGGTTGCATTGATTATGAACAAGTTGGACAATTCGAGGATTTAGATTTTTGCCATCTGGAATTGGGCGGGAGTGTTGAGGTAGAAAAATATGGGGTTATTTATCATCATAATTCTGAGCGCAAAAAGTTCATTTTATCAAAACATTTCGTTTTGTGAATGAAATGTTCTTCTCATGTAGAAAAATGTTTTTTGAGTGAGCAAAAACCAAGTTTGAGTGTAAAATCTGTGCTCAACGATCTTATTTGATCTCACAACAATACCCAATGCCACAATTTCATCGAATCAAATAGGAGTCTGGTTTACAGGCACTCGCCAGTAAAACACTTGCCAGTAAAAGGTATCCAGAGACCTTAGTGCCACTCTAACAACAGTTGTAAAGGTCATAAACTTCAATAAAGCTCGTCCTACAAACCAGAGATAATTTGTGCAACGGTACGAGCATGAATCACACCAAACTCTTCTGCTACACTCGGATCGCTGCTGGTTAAGAGCTTGAGCGATTTCTAGAACTGTGACATACCATTTTGGAATTTCTGTAAAGTCAAAACTACCAGGACACACAAGAGCTGTGGTCAGATGTGTTCTGGATTAAAACAGCATGACAGTACATCTGCACTTACTTGAAAGTAAAGGTACAGCTATTTAATGCTTATATTCATGTTTATTATAACATTCAGTGTTAAGGTCAAAACACATCTATTCAAATATTTGGTGCAAAGTTATGTGCGTAAACACACCTCGAACAGAAAAGCATGGGCACCGACGGCACATCACAACTCTGTCCGAGTGATTGGAGTAAACGAACAAGTGTTCATCTCTGCATTAACAGATCGGGTTTTTGCAAAAGAACAACCAATGAAAGCTGGCTGTTTTGATGACAGGAATGGGACGTGAAAGAGCCGCTGAATGGCGCTTGATACACACTCCCGCTTCAATCTCATGACAGAAAACATTACCAAAGAACTATGAGATGAACAGCAGAGGATGAGACCGGGAAATATGAGATTATAAACATCCATAAGTTTGTATTGCTGGAGTCCAGAGTCGGGTGTGTGGCGGTTGAACCTTGATGGGAAGTTTGGTGCTTTTTTCTTTTTAATCTTGTTCCCTGAAAAGAATGATTCATTTGAACGTTTCGTTCGAACAATTCATTTGTTTCGTTCTTATCAGGGAAAAAAAATTGTATCTAATCAACCTTCGGTTCAGTAAACCTTTATGACAAAGACAGAAAAATAGAGCAAAACACACTAATAAACATACTTATCGATGTATTATGATTGTTATAAGGGTTATCCGCTCTCACCAAAGAAAACGATTTACTTTGTGAAAAGAGTTATTACTAAAGAGTCAGATCCCAATACCCATGAGCGCCAACCAATGGCAAGGAGCGTCACTGCTTCCATTTTTTACCAGCTTGCGAAATGCACCCTGTTGAAAAGCTATCCGAAGATTTGTGCGATTCTCAGTTTGGATAGATTTGTAGCAGCCTTTGTAAGTTCATACACAGATGACAAAAAGCAAAAGATAAAATATAAATGGATGTGTATTCAGCGTATTCATAAAAATTTCATTGGCTTAATTTTATTAAATTGGATTAAATGTAAATGTAATAAACCGAGTCTATATTTACTCATCATATTGTATAGTAAAAATACACACACATGTATATACGTATGCTAACCAAGCAAATTCTGTTCTCGGTTTGAATGCCCAGTTACACTTCTACATTATGAACGAGTTTCCGTTATCATGTCTAACCCTCCAAGGCCAACTTTGTCTGTCTTTTACACTGTAAAAAATCCAACTAATTAAAGTTTGTTGACTCATTTTCTATATCAATTCAGTCAATAATTTTTTTGTTGGCTAAGTTTTTGTTTGAGAGTTGTTAACTTTTCTAATTGAGTTCAATGGTTCAGTGGCTGTTGTTGACTGGATTAAAACATATGTTCAGTCAATTGTTGTGTCAGAGTGATGTGTTGAGTCTAAAAAAAGTTTGTTGAGTCAATTTTGGGTAGACTACAACTGTGTATGAGTTGTAAATGAATAATATTAAGTTTTATCATTTTTAAACCATTCAGCTATGTACATTGCAGTGGCTTGCACCACTACGTATTTTCAGTCAAAAAAACAAGGTGTAAAAAAAGGTGTAATAGTGTATCTTACCTAGATGTTCCTAATACTTGAAAAACTTGACTCCTGTCTGTGATTTCTTGGGTCACCTGTGAAAAAAATCTGAATATTTTACTTTGTTTTTACAAGTATTAGTAATCCCCACCCCATTCTACAATTACCTCATTGGTTTTCAAACTTCTTCCTTTCAAACCATGTTTCCAGAAGGCAAGAACACTGTCTTGTAAACACACTGAAAGAAAATCATAGGATCAGGTGCAAAAAGAGATACGATGGTTGCAGTTGAGCAGGACTCACCCAGGGTTTGAATGGAAAAGTCAAACACTAGTTCAGGGGTCTTCTGGTGGCTTGAACTACTCTGTAGATTCACGATCTTCACTTTATCTGAAACAAATTATTATGCATTAGAGAGAATGGGTGGGTGTTTGTGTCAAGATTGGATGTTTGTTTTATGGCCCTAGTTGATGTGTCCAGTTCACAACCTTTAGGGACCTTTCCATCCCATACTCCTTTTCACCCCTGCCATCATGTGATGTCACTTTAGGGATGTGTTATTTTACTCGAATATAATGCAGTTCTATTTGAATTACAATAGACAAATCTCACAACACCTCAAAACTCTGATAGACAAAATGCAGGTCAACGGTTTTGAGTTGAAATGAGACCTTCAGTCAAACTCTGTTGTAGAGTATGCAGGTCAACGATTCCGAACTTTGAATGCCATCAGTCAAAGTCAGATATATATATATATATATATATATATATATATATATATATATATATATATATATATATATATATATATATATATATATATATATATATATATATATATATATATATATATATATATATATTTATATATGTATAAATATAGTACGGGCTGGTGAGGTCATGGAGAGGTCACTAAAGGTTATGAACTGGACAAATCAACTAGGTTCATAAAACAAACATCCAATCTTGACACAAACACCCACACATTCTCTCTGGCATTGACAGTGAGTGACAGAAAGGCACAGCAGAGACATTGCAGCAGTATTCCTCCTTCCAAAGAGCACTTCAGCCAGAACAAAAAAAGTCATTAAATAGCAGGAATAGCCAGGAATAGCAGAAAAAGTCGTTAGATTTGTTGTGAGTTGCTTGGATCCAAAAAAAGTAGCTAGACGGTCTGAAAAGTAATTAAATCCAGCAACAAAGCTGGCAACAGTGCCATCAAATGATAAGTTTGTGCCTCAAATAAATCATGTGACTGAAAACAACCCTTTGCTTGAGTCTCTTATTTAGAACTTGAATTTCTCGGGTAAACAAGCGCTTGGTATTTACTGCTGCTAAAAGACCAATCATCTTTATCTTCAGTACTGAAGTTCCTGCCTGTTGGTTTTGATCACATGTTGACAGCTGTCCTTCTTCGTTTTTGACATTATCCCAAGCTGTGAGCCCCAATTTGGGATTTTCTGCAAACTGTGGTGTAAGAACTTCTAGGGATGGAATCACCCTCGGTTCGCCAACTATTGTCAAGCTGAATCTTGTACGCCATTTAGTTTCTTTTGATTAAATAAATGAAATAATTGTTGTGAAATGAAATTGTATTGCATTGTATAAAAATGTATAAATGTTATATTGTTTTTTTTAATTGTAATGGAATTATTTATTTGTGTATATGCTAATTTGTTAATAATAAATCTTCACCTTTATATCGTTAATATGATTTTGAATATGATCTTTATCGTTATTATTGAAACAATTTTCTAACTGATATAACATTTCTGAATCAGAAATGTAAAACATTTAATAACTCAGCATGTTGGGTTAAAAATGTAACCCAATGTGCTTGGTTAAAGTAATCCAGCGCTGGGTCAAATATGGACCAACCTATTTGGTTATTTTAGCCCAGCACTGGGTCAAAAAATGACTCAACCCAGTGCTGGGTTAAAATAATCCAATGCTAGATTGGTCCAAATTTGACCCAGCACTGGATTATCAAAATAACACAATTTGGGTTATTTGAACCCAGCCTTTTTTTTGTTGTTGAGTGCAGAGAACCAGCTGATAATGGAGGATCAGAACTTTGAGCAGAGAAAAGACTTATGCATTAAAAGCAACAACAAAATTTCTTCTACATTGGTTGGGTACAGTTTTAGTTTATGAGTAATATTGTGTTTTGTAATATATAAAAAAGTGATTAGTTGAAATAAATGTAATTCATTGCAATTACTGATTGTCAAGTTTTTTATTTAAAATGTTTTTTTTTCTTTAAAAATGAGATTTTGAGAAACTTAAAGGAGACTTCTAACCAAGTGTTTCCAAGCAATTGAAATGCTTGGAATTTAAGGCAGATTCAACTTATTAAACCTAACCAAACAATACAAATTAAAAGGTTGAAGGTATAGAGAATTAACTAAATACCATAAAACTATTCTATGTGAACTGAAATCAACACAAAATGTTGCTTTTCTATATATTTAGATGTTAAATACTGCTGCTTTCACAAACAACATTTTTCTGAGTGGGGTTTGTGTGTTTAGTTCGACTTATCTGAAGTTATTTATTAAAAAATGAATCAATATGTATTTTTAATGTTTGAATGTAGCACATTTTGAGATTTTAGTGAAAAAGACTTTTGGCACAATAATTAAAGTTGCTTCAACCTCTAGATCGTTGTCTATATTTGTATAGAGGTATTGAATTGTCTTCCAAATTGCATATGGCTCTATATATGTACTGTTACTTCAGTCTATGTTTTAAAAAATAACATAAAATCTTACAAAAAGACATTAAAAACAAGTTCTCTTTTTAATCTAAAATAAGGAGACATTACATGAAGATTGCTTACTTTCCAGTGTGACGAGAACGGTGTCCCGATCAAGTTGAGTAACCTGCTTGATCTCCAGAAACTCACCCCCTACAAAATCAAAACTCCAGTTAAACGACACTTTACAAAAAAATGTGTTTTCAAAGTTTAACTGCATAAATCACACCTTAAACGTAAGTTGCGGTTAAATAATTTGGACAACAGCGTCTTGAATCTAAGAAATTCTAAGAAAATCTAAGAAAAATAAACAAATAATAGCTTTAAAATCAAAGTTTTGACTTAGACAGTAGCAATTTTGAGATAATGTGAAAATGTGGAGATATAAAGTAATTTATACAAACATTTATACAAACATGGCTAAAATCAAACTCACCAGCTTTTCAATGCTTGTGAATTAGCATAATTATGTTTAGCCACTGACTTTAATACAGAAACTTTTTAATCAATTATCTCTGAAACGAAGCAACCTATAAGTGTGGGGGTTGTTGTATAATTTGCATGGTGAAATAGACATCACCCACATCTTTACAGAAACTTCAAAGTCAAATATCTCTCAAACGTTTAATGTTTAGCCTATTTTGCTTGCTTGCCATATTGCTACGCCCAATTTTCTACATAACCACGAAAGTCAAATATCTCTGAAACAAAGAAACCTGCAGGTGCGGTGGTTGTTTTATCTTGACCCTAGTGGAGAATGGATCTTAACATGATGTTATGAAGTTAAAAATGTTAAGCCACAGTCACCTTTCTATGTAAACATAAAAGTCATATATCTTATCAATGAAAAGACACACAGGTGGAGGGGTTGTTTGATCTTGAACTTAATCAGAAGGTTTGATGCAGAATCAAATCTCACCAGATTTTTGACCATTCAAGTGTAGTCAAACTTCAATGCTACTTGTATAATAAGAATCAATCATTTATGCTAAGGGTGCTATCTCAGTATTTGGAGAACAGCACTTCCGAATGCATTTTATGAACTATAAGAACCATCAAGTAAGCGTTTATTGGTTTTGTGTTAATATTTGGGAGGTTAAAGACCCTTATCTGTATTGTTACATTATACTTTCTGTGCAATATTTTGGAGTGCTCTGAAAGGAATCCTAAATGTATCATCATTAGTACTATTGCAAGGTAAGTAATTTTGGGTGTATACCTGGTGTGTTTGGAGGTGTGTCATCCAAGTGGATAATTTCAAAGTGTATTTGTCCAAGTGCATCACATTGTTGGGGCTGGCTATGCACTCCTATGCAGACACATGGCAGCTCTTTAGTTTCTTCTACAAGCATTTCAAAAATGGGTAGACGTTCTGGCAGAGTCAGAGCAATGTTCTGTAAGAGAGGGAGAGAGAGAGAGAGAGAGAGTCAGTAGAGATATTTTTAAAACAACGTTTATCTTATCTCCAGTTTCTCACCTTCAGCTGCATAAATTTCTGCACAGGTTCATACCACATTAGAAGAACAAGACCAGTTGGCACAGCAGCACACAGGAATACACTGTCGGTGTAGGGGTTTCTAACTGTTGACAGAGTAAAGAAGTTTATGACATGCCCTTAATGCAACGAATATCCCTCCTATCTTAAGTGATTCTCACCAACACTGCATTTTCTACAGCCCTTGGTGTCTGGAATCTTTACTGACATGGCGTACTTCCTGGATAAAGAGTTGAATAGGAAGTAACCACATTTCAGGTTTGATCAATTAGATATATCATTGGAAATGGTATTTTCTACCCAGCATGAACCAGATATTTAGAATTTGGTTGGCTGATACCTTGCATTCATCTTTGAACTCAAGCGGTGGGCATTAATCACAAGATGCCCCTGTCTACGTTGCATATTTCTGCGGTTCTCAAAAAGTGCTGGAAGGCTATGAGAAATCAACTGTGATGACTTTCCTGTATAGAGAATTCAAATCAGAAATCTACAGAGGATATTAACAAATTGTGGGGCAGAGAGGAGATCTAGCCTCGATTGTATACATACCTGAGATGGACATGAGAACATCGTTCATTACATACACCCAACTGCATCTTGGTTCTAACAACTGAAATAAAAACAATTTGAAAACTTACTGAGTAATAGGTTTATAATTGAAATCAGTGTATTTATGTTAACTTTACATTAAAAAGTATAACTCACTGATTATACTAGGAACATAATTTAGAAACTGGCTACCTTTTCCATAGTGTCTTCATGGAGCTCGTTAAGATTGAGGGTGTAGATGCCTTCTTCAGCTCCCAGCATCAGGTATTGATCTACATGAAAAGGACACCAAAAGTGATCTAAATTTTGTTTTACAAGTGTAAACATTTTGTGTTAACAGCTCTCTATTCGACAATTCAAATGACTTTTAACTCAAAAAATGTAAAAACCTTATATTCACATAATTGGACAACCACTAACAATAAAAAAGCCAATACATTTAACATTGCACATGCCTTTAGAATGAAAGAATCTAGTAAAATGTTTGGGAAGAGGAGAAGAAGAATATTATGAAGAAGAAAGTGCACCAGTAAAATAAGAGGCAGTAGAAAATTAAATTAATTAAATGAAGCAGTATTAGCAAAGGAAACTGTTAAAAAAGATAAAGCAGTGGGAAGAGAAAAAGAGGAAAATGTAGAAGTTAAAAAAACAGAAGCAAGACAAATAGAAATACAAGAATCAGACAAAGAAGAGGCTGTAAAATAAGAAGAATCAGCAGGAGGAGAAGAAGCTGTTGAAAAGTAAGCAGAAAGATAAGGAGGGAAAGAAGAAGCGGAAGTATAAACGCCCTAAGAAGAAGCAGTCAAAGAAGAAGCAGTAAGAGAAGAAGAAAAAACAAAATACATAGAAATACAAGAAGCAGGCAAGGAGATGAACCTGTAGAAGAAGAAGCCGAAGAAGGATCAAGAGAAAAAGATAAAGCAATAAGAAAAAGCAGTTGTGATTACTCAATAAGATGAATTAATATATTTAAGATATTAACACCTATCATTAATAAGTTGAGAGAGAGAGAGAGAGAGAGAGAGAGAGAGAGATGGGAGGTGGCTAGCTAGCCTTTAACATCTGGGGCAAACCAGACGTTCAGCCTCTTCCTCTTTTCTCATCTCCCAGGTGCACTTCCCTTTGTCTTTCCAGCCGTTCTATGGGCAATGCATGTGCGGAGCGCATGACTGGATTCAACATGCAAAATGTAATGCATTACTTTTATTAGGGTTCACTAGTAAATGCTGCGACTGTGTTGGTATTCAAGTCCCTTGGGTTTTATTTCCACAGTATAAGAAAAATACGAGGAAGAGGAAATTGTACTAGTAGAATAAGAGGAAGTGGAAAATGAAATTAATTAGATGAAGAAGCCTTCAAGGTGGAAGTATTATCAGAAGAAGTCACTAAAGATTATAAAGAAGCAGAAGTAAAGAAGAAGAAAAAATGGAAGAAGGAGTTCAGAATCAGAATCAGGCTCTGCCCACACATACCTGGTTATAAAAAAAAAAAAATCTTACCCCGTTTACAAAAAAAAAAATCACGTCCACATGAGCACGTGTTGAAAAAACTGCGCCCACACGAAACGGGGTAAAACCTTGCAGAGGGCAGTTATATCGACCAATATATCAACTGGTGCTTTTTGGTTTTGTACACACTGCTGCGGTTTGACATGTCTGTTTTGTTATGAAATTATGAAATATGTTGTGTGCTTGTGTAGTCCTGTACACCTCAGAAGATATGCTTTCGCTGGAGTGTAAACCTTTACCTGTCTCCATTAACCATTTGGAGCTGCTGCATCAGTTAAAGAGCTCATATTACTCCTTCAAACTGTCAAACTCCAAACCCTGTCCACACGGAAACGGATCAGTACCGTTTAAAAAAAAATCACTTTGGCAATCGTTAAAAAAAAAGATGAGGTTATAAGCGTGTGGACAGGACCTCGGAATCAGCTTTATTGCCAAGTGTGTGTGTGTGCGTGCGTGCGTGTGCGCGTGTGTGGGTGTGTGTGCGTGCGTGTGTGTGTGCATGTGCAGGTGTGTGTGAATGCACAAGGAACTTTCTATGGTACAATGTAGCTGTTAATGCAAACAGCATAAGTACAATATAAACAACATAAGTACAGTAAAGTGCAAAACAACGAACAATCAATTAACATACAACTATGAGTTAGAATATTGTGAAGGACTGATTAGATGTAAACATTTGAACGAAAGTCTATAAAGTTTAGTGTGCTTAAGTGCAAAATACAAGGTGAAGAAGAAGAAGAAGCATGATAAATAGAAACACAAGACATTGACAAAGAAGAATAAGTCTTATAAAACATATCTATAACGATTTATTTAAAAAAATTTGAAAAATATGAATGATCTCAACTTTAAACTGTACCTCTGGTCTTTGGTAGTACCCATGTAGCAGCGCAGTGGGTCTTTAATGGGCAGCCATTAAACACTTTGGAGAAGCAGGCTCCCATCTGGGAGAAAAAATATGCTGTATCTTAAAAACATCAATTTGAGAATTCAATTTCAATCCCTAACCCTCTGATTAGCAACTTAACACAAGGGACATCACAATACCAGTTCTATTCACTCTCCAAAAAAAGTTTTACCCGAGAGTCTTTAAAAAAAAAATTTTCATCAACAACACATCACTACCCTTGCAAGGAGCATCACTGCATCAACATTCATCAGCATTGAAGTGAAGGTAGTGAAAAAGCCCCTGCGGTAAAGCCATCCTAACATTTGTGTGAATTTGTGTGAAAACAGCAGCCAAAAGTGACCCAAATCTGCCTTTTTTTTTTGGACAGCTCAATTCTTATTCTTTTCAAATCTGACCCAGGACGCTTCATATGTGATCCTGATTCTGATACATATGCGATTTTTGTCATGTAACATCTGAACATCCAGGTTGCTTTTTTCCGACTTTTGGATCATCGTGCTCAACTTAAACATGATTTCTCACAGATACGAGTAGCTGGAGAAGACTTTCTTGTGCTGAAATAGTTACAGGAAGAGCCCAAGGAAACATTTGAAGCTTAATGAAGCTGCTGTTGTTATCCGAGCATTTTAATTTCACCCAAAAATCTGAAGTGAGCATTAATAGATGCAGTCTGAACATTGACTCTCTTCCACTGTTTAAAATAAGACTCGCCTACTCACTGAAACTGTATTCACTAATTTAATGTTTTTAGTATTTTTTTTTATCTCTTTGTTTTATCTTGTTTGTAGAATATTGTTTGTACAGTGACATTTTGTTTGTACAGTTTGAAAAGCTTTCTGAAGGGCCTTTTTAAATAAAATGTATTTTTTATAGCAGTGGAAAACAAGCAAAGAGATGTTTAACTGTAAAAAATTGCTTCATTATAATTTTTATTAACCACTCATTATTAATGTTGAATTACTTAATGTGTCTGCTGAACTGTTTCAACAGTATTTTCTGTATGTACAATGGTAGTATATGTCAATGAGGGATATAGGTATTGTTAAGACTTTCAAAATCCTTTGGTAGATAGATGGTGGAAATGTCATTAAATGTAACTATTAGAAGTGCTTGGCATGAACATCATTGAGTAAATTACGCTCTATACTCACATGCACTTGTGGTGTAGGTGGTAGTCCATGAACCCCAGCTTTCTGTAATGAGCAAGAAACACCGAAAAAAGGTCTGTTTAGAGTGAAATACAGCATTATCAGAGTACTATCTCTCTGCATTTCTATACTCACTGAATCGTCTGGTTTCCTCCTGAGGGTGCTCCACTCAGGAGAGAGTGGAGGGTCAGGTGGGAGTGGGTCTTGTCTTGTACCTCCAGGTTCTGGAGTGACAGAACTTTCTGGTATCAAACCTGTTTGAAAAATCAAAGCTAGGCATTTTTATTTTGAAGGGAAGATATGTATGCACATTGTTAATTCAAAGTGGTTTAGAGTAAAATAAAACGGCCCTGAGATATGAATGGAAGATATAATGTGTCAGAGACAAAAAAACAACATTAAAATTATTTAAAAATAACATTCAGAATAATGTGACCAGAAGAATGTGACCCTATTATCAGCATTTACCCCTTTGAATCAGGCTTAGACTTTCTAATAATTTCAGTTTTTTTAGTTCTATTCTAGTGTTGTAGTAAAGAGAAGTTAACGTTCTACATTGTACCATTTGGAGCTTTGAGCAAATGCTGCTCTTTAAAGAGCTCATATAAGACCTTCAAACTTCGCCTGAACTAGAATTTGCGTGGTTATCCTGTCCACACGATAACATTTCCAAAAAAAAAAGACCCGTCAAATTAACTTGGTTACAGTGAAAATGCTGCTCCAGTTACGTGTGGACGCACCCTGTAACTGCGTTAAAAAAGCGCGGTTAGTACGTGTGGACAGGGCATAAGATTTCTGCAATAAGAATTACAACTTGTCAAAATGAAATTGACTGACTGAAAGTGTGTTAAATTTTAAAGCGGCTCGCCATACTCCTGAGGTCATGTTTTGCTTCATGCAACCAAACGCTGTTTGATTTGGACTTTAATAGGACATTGCTGTCTTATGTTGTGTTGATAGTACTCTGTTCAACTTTGTGATGAATGTTAAGATGTATTGGTAGTTATTTCCCTCAAAATAATGTGATAAATTGCATATTCTTGTTGTTATTTTCCTCATAATACACTTGATTAAGCACACGTCCTTCTTTCAACCCAGTCTCCTGTTCTTAAACATTGTTCACTCAGCAAACACTAACATGTTCAGTCTCATGCAGAACTGCGAGAAAATAAGTCAATATATGAATTATATGGGAGTCATTTTTCAATGAACAATCCAGTAAAATTAAAACCATACTAAAAGACAAACAAAGTGTTTTTTGAGGTTAGAATTATGTCAACCTGTTGTTGGAGACTCCCAAAACCAAATAATTTTCAACCCAATAGTTCTGCTTTCTGCAGTTATTTGTTGGTTAGAGGTAAATCATCTTTAATTGTTTGTACTAAAGCAACATTAAATTGCTAAAAACAGCTGGTCTGTTCATTAGTGTGCATTGCCTAATTGTATTAACAGAGAAACATTCACCTTCAGTAGGAGTTGAACAGAGGGAACCCAAACTAGTGGAAAGGCTGAAGAAGGAATTGCCTTTGAAGAAGGAGGAGCTTGGTAGATGCAAAATGTCTGAGAGTATTGGGCCAATAGGTAAATCTGATTCAGTAATCCGGTTGGGCTCATAGTCCCTCAGAGGTATGGAGCCATCAGGGGATGAAAGAGAAGCTTTTTTTTCTGGAAAGCAGTGGGTTATTGATTGGGGATAAGCCTCCACTCTTTTCACAGTGCCATATTTGTCCTCTTCATCAGTTGAGTGCTACATGATAAACAAGCACATGCTTTGTTTAGCTTGTTTTACCATTGGAGCTGTCGTTTAGTTAAAAAAAAATTCTTACTTCAGACGATGGACCCCTTTTTATTGTCAAACTCCTGGAAAATAAGAAAAATATAACTGTTTTTCAAATATCTGTAGTTTGAAATGAAATGTACGAGGTGACACATACAATATATGATATGGCTGCAAGCAACAATGAACGGCTCAAGGCAGCAAAGGGCATTAACTGTAAAACTCTCAAGAGTCTACCAAGTGTGATCCGAATCACATAAATGATAAAATGTGATTAAAATGTAATCATGTAAATGTCTCCACACACGTAAAATAATTGAAATTCACACAAATATTAGGATGGCTTCTCTGCAGGAAGCTTTTGCTAGCTTCACACCTCTGCTGTTTAACTATTGTTATTGTTAAATTGTACTGTTTTTTTTACACCGTGTTTACAACCGCGATTCTGCTGCATTCGCGGCAACGTACATCTTTTCTTCATATTTTCCTCACTTTCTTACGCCTTTTTTTGGCACACTTGGCAAAACCTTTGTAAATAGTGGAGAAAACTGTAGAGACAATCTTGACATAAAAAAAGTTACTTTTGTTCATGAGTTTTCGTTCAAAGACCGTGAGGAGAGCCTCTGGGAGATTTGTGGAAGAGAATGAACAGCAGCAGGCAGCGGGTGTGTCTGTCAGGATAATAACCGGGAACATGCTCATCATGAGCAAGCGAGGACCACCAAAAACATTGGCAGATAACCTCCAAAGTTCACCAGGGTGACAGGATATTTTGGAAAAGTGCGCGCAGTGGAGTACCCGGCCGCGGAGAGGCTTGCGAACAAAAAGGCGATTCGGAGAGCAACGGGAAGTAAGCTTGCTGGAAACCCCTTTAAGTGACTCCTTGACAGTGCGCTCTATTCCACAAGAGAGAGATCCAATGATCCTCTCCTAGGGAATGATGAGAGAAGTACCTTTAGGCTTGGAGGCAGTGCAAAATTGGCGAGCGAGCACATGGGGTTTAGTGTTGCGTGACCCGGGACGATATGTGATACTAAAATCAAAACATGTGAAAAAAGACACCTTCGAGACTGTCTGTCATTCATAGTCTTAAAAGAACGAAGAAACTCAAGGTTACGGTGCTAACTCTCCACTCTACTAATGGCAACCGAATGGCGAGGAGCTTGAGGAGGAGGTTGAGGTGGTGTGAGAAAAAGTCTGTGGCATAGGTATGTGGTTGCAGAGAAAGGTGATCTCACACTGCTTCAAGAAGGTCTGACGTTGATCGGGTTCACCGGAGTAGATCGGTGGGTTGTTTACCCATGGTTCGGGTGAGATGTCTGCTCCAGAGCGAGAGGCACGAAGAGAACTAAGAGCAGTGTTGAGTTCGTTCACTGGTGAAACGAGCGACTCAATTATTCGCTTGGAATCCATGATTTCAGTAGAGTGTCAGCTAAGAAGCACGCCTTGATGCTGAATCGCATCCTGCATGGCATTTCCTGCTGCTGGGTCCATGACAGACTGGCGTATTCTGTCAGGAGAATAACAGAGAACCCAATTGCAGTGAAAAAACCTTTTAACTACAGAAGCAACATCTTCTGGGTATATGGAAAGAAAGAGCTAAAACTGGAACAACTAAATGAGGAGACAAAATACATGTAGCAACATGAATTAATACGCCAGTAAAGAAAGGAGAAAGGAAGAGGAAATAATTAGTGTGGCTAATGAGGGAAACAAAGAGTAGCTGAGAGCCAGAGAAAATGAGGAGAGGGGAAACAGATTTGACAGTGTCACCATCTCAACCAAAGTAAGTGATATAGTTTTTATATACAGGGTTTATTCAAAGCTATATTCCATTATATACTGTTTCTAATTGACATTATGTAATATTGCTTTATTACTTATGCTCATGAATTCAACAACATATTGGTTCATTCAGTATTTTTTGACAAATCTTATCTAATCTGATGTAATGTCTATTTATAGAGATTCCTCTGATGAAGGGATATCCTCATAAGGGGGGGGGTGATGTCTGTGGCAGAGGCCGAAGCATCAGGGACACCAAAAAAAATCCTGTACATATGTAAATAAAACAACTTGTGAAATGGACACTGAAAGCCATATTCAAACAAAAAATTTTCAGTTGATGTAAAATAGTTTGAGGTTCATTTTTCTAATCTCAAAAGTCTTGTTGAACTGCATTTATAGTTGCTTAAAAAGAGAAACTTGATGAAAATTCAAATCTGTTTTTTAACTTTTCTTGTTATTACACACTTTTCTGAGCCTTTATAGCATAATAATAACAGATATCTGCCAGATTTTGAAAGTGTTATTTAATATGAAAAGGAAAACTGGAAAAAATAATCATAAAAACAACCCTTTCTGACACAATGATTAATAACAAGACAATAAATACCAGGCAAACTGTTATAATTACAGTATAATTATAGGAGTAAAGGGTTAATGTTGATCCAGTGACATGGGTCCTTGTTGTGACAGTTTTAGATCAGATTTTTTTCCGATATATAAATGAATGGTTCAAATTATTATTTTTTTTTACAACATTCTCACACCTGGCCATTTTATTATCTTTAACTTTGATGGTCTCCTCTTTCACGATTTCTTCTTCGGCTATTTAATCATGTAATTTTTCATCTCAGTTTCCTGTCGCGAGGTCAACACAAGAATGATTATCGAGCGCCACCCAGCTGCTCTTTTATATCCCAGCTTTCATTGGTTGACTGCTGCAGTTTGGTTTGTGAAAAATCAAGCTAAACTTTTGTCCATTTGCGTCCATCATTCTGTCATATGTCTGACCTCGCCATATGTCTGACACCCATTGTTTTGGGCCGAAACACGCTTGCTCATGAATCTTTGGACCAAAAATTCGGCTGGCTGTACGATGACCTTAAGTCAAGAATATGGCTTAATTTCTGTTTGCTGTATCTTGGTCATTCTATCGATCGAAATATAAAATGTCTACCCCTTCATCATCTTGACTTGGAAACATGAACATGATAAAAGAAGCTCACTTATATATGAGGCATATTAAAACTTTTGCATCAATGTTATTTGGCATAATGAGCTCTAATGAATTTTGTTGACTGTCTGTGTAACAGTTTGAGTATAGAGGGCATTAAAATCATGCTTATATTCTAATGCAGTTTGTGTCGCATAACATAAACCATTACAAATAGCAATAGAAATATAAGCAATAGAAGAGCCTGTGCAAAACATAATAACATAATAATAGTCAACACAAAGATCTGTTCACCTTTCCATTAAGGCCTCTTGAACACTCTCTAACAGACTCCTGGGAAAAAAACAGTGTAACATTGATTAAACAGTTAAATTATATAGATTTTTAAGTAGTGTATAAGCACATTCAACTCAACAAAAGAGAAGTCTAACATACTGCGAGTCCTTGTCTGTGGTGATAGAACCCCAATCATCGTAACTGCCCTGAAGGAAAAGCAGAAAACCAGCTATTTTAACATTGATGTAAATGTGTTTAATGTGATTGCAGCATTAAAAAGGTCATAAACATCTATACCAATTCTCAAAAAACATTGCCATTTTTATTGCATTATTTGTTATAAAGCCGTTTTCAGATCATGAGCGATGAAAATTCTGGAGTTTTACATTTATAAAGCTAATAACCCAGTACGCCAAAGCTTTCTCTGTGATTGTAGATTCAACCCCACACCTTTTAATTAAAAGTACAAATGTTACTAATAGAAGTAGATGTTTTGGCCGTTGTAAATCATCTTTGTTCACTCTTAAAAGCTAGAATGAGTGTGCCTGTGAATACTAGAGTTAGCCATGCTAGGCTTTTTTTTTAGCTTCGTTCACTCCATATAATGGCTCGACAGACACATTTAAATTTAGACAAAAAAAGCTTCATATTTTTATTCACAGAATAATGATCTAGACTTTTAATGTATAGTTTATTTAGCTAGTTTGAGAAAATATGACTTTAACGGTCTTGAGGAGGAATAAAAACTTATTCTGCTTGAATTAAGACATTTTGTGAATTAGTGGTTGATTTTGACACTGATCTTAAACCAGACTAAGCACATTCTTACTTCAAGAGTATCAAAGACATCTAATTTTAAGCAATGAATATTAAATACAGATAAAATGGCTATATTGGAATGAGAAAAAGTATTTTACGCAGTTAAAATTTTCCTACATGAAGTAAAAAATCTGCCAATGAGACAAGGAATTCTAACAAGCTAAGTCTGTTTTCACTATACATGCTTCTAAAAGTAAAAAAAAAGTTATTTCTGTTTTTAAGATCCTATGTTTTTAAATGATTCATGACAAACATGATTGTTGCAAAGTAGTTTTTTAATTAAATTAGAATTAGCTGCCACGTATTGAGCACAAATGTGCTTTATTTAGGATTTAGGTCCTAGAATAGACACCATAGTAAAACAAATGTTGTTAATTCAATGCTAACATAACATTACATTTAATGAAGAAAATATTTGGATATGTATATTTTAGAAATACTATTCTACATTTTATTTATAGGGCATTTTTGTTACTTTATAGAATACTTGTCAAATAACATTTTTTTACTCCATTGACAGATTTATTTATTTATTTTTTCAGTTTGACATTTCAGACTTCCTGAATCTTTGCTGTAAATTAATATGTTATTCGCTCTGGGATTGAATGCAGTGTTTAATTTTGAATGCAATTGTACAGTTTTTTTTACATCTTGAGTTAGTCCATTCGACTACACTACAGACTTGCTAGGGAATAAGCCAATTAGCAGGGGCTGATGTTAGCCACTAATGGAGGAGAGTGAATATCCATCAGTAATTTGTGCCCTGAGTTTATTTATTGTCACATATGCACATTTCATGACCCGTTTGAAGAGATAGCTCCAAACAAAGAATATTAAACAAAAGCAGATGAAAAACATTTTGAACTAAAATATTATTTTCCAAAAGTTCTCACAAGATCTGGATAGGGATCAGTCTCCTTCCTCATGGGAAGTCCAAACTTGACATGATCAACTGGAAAACAAATTGCAGTTGTCATAGTTTCCAGCAAGCCCCAAAAACAGCCCAGCACAAATACAGCTTCTTCCCTGAGGCTATTCAGCTCCTGTACCCTTAACTTCCTCAACACCCAAATATTTCTATTAAATATTGTACAAAGCAACAGGACTCTGATGTGGACTTTTTGCACATTTCCAGTTGCTCCACATTCTTTTGTTCTGTTTCTGCAATTTATTTTTACTTTACGCTTTGGTCTGCACATTACCTCCAAACACATTTCTTAAGCGCTTAGGACTTCTTATATAGTTATAGCTCTATTACTTTATAATTTTACCACCTTCACTCACCATACACTTTATTCTATTTATTTTTTACTTTTCCTATTTTCAATGTGATTGTGAAATTTTATGTGAAGTGTCATTTAATGTACACTAGAGAGTACCCCTGTACCACAACAAATGCCTTGTGTGTGTGCACATGCACACTTGGCAATAAAGATTTTTCTTATTCTGATAAAGTTAGGCTCCAGACATCCGAAAATGCACTTCTCTGGAATTGTCAAACTGTGTTTCCCGCTCATCCTAGAAAGGGCAAAGGGTACTTAATCTGATTGTTCAGTAGGTGGGTCTTGGGAGGGGGTAAGGAAAAAAGCAGTGTTAAGGAAAACAAGTCGATTTTAAATCCCAAAAAAGTTATAAAGGTTTGCTCAAAAATCTGTGAACTAAGAACTAATCTGAATACAACTTGAGGCATACACATTTGATGAGGTAACAACACTTCATCATGCCAGGAATGTCATAAAATGTACTTTTTTTATCACATGGAACCTTTAATGAACGCGATGAATGTTTTTAATGTGGAAAAGTCACCCATATAGCATTTTTCCACATTTGAAACATTCACGTCTTCACCTATCTCTCTACCAGAAATCTACTGCTGTTTTAGTTCAAGCTCTCGTCACCTCATGCTTAGACTTCTGCAATGCACCACTGTTTAACCTTCCTGCTAAATCTCTCCATAAACTACAACTCGTTCAAAATGCCGCCACCAGATTGATGACACCAACACCGTACGCACAATACTCCAGTCTTGCAACACATACACTGGTAACCTATAAAATATCTAATTCATTTCAAAGTGCTCTGACTAACATACAAATCTCTGCATAAACTAGATCTGTCTAATCTCTCTGAACTCATTTCTACTCATACAACCGTCCGGTCGCTTAGATCTGCAGCTTCACAGTCTCTTGTACCAAACCTTCGAGATCACCACTGGGTTTTCGTGCTTTTAGTTCCGCTGCCCCCCTCCTTTAGAATAACGCCTCCGGTTGTACTGATATTGATCATTTTAAAGTTAGTCTTAAAACTTTCCTTTTTAGACAGGCCTACAGTGTGTAGTTTTATGTCCTTTGACATTTTACTGCCTTGGTTTAATTACTGTTAATGTTTAATTTTTCTTCATTGTTGTTTAATTACTATGTTAACTAGTACAATGACCTTGAGTACCTGGAAAAGCACCTTCAAATAAAATGTATTATTATTATTAACTACATGTTTGGTTGTTTAATTCTACCTTTAACAAATTTAATGACGTATTAATTTATTTATTCCTCAATTTGAAGTCATTAATGGCTAATTTAATTAATTAATGAAAGGAATGTTTATTTAATTAATAGTAGCAATTTTTACATACTGTTTAAGCACCAATGCATTTTGATAATGACTCAACCATCTTACATTTAAAAAGTGTACTTCAATGTCTCTGTGAAGCCTTTCGAGACATACACATATATTACACATACACATATATTATTCATAGTTCTAAAAAGCAGTTTTCTCAAACAGATGCAGTAACACATGACAAACATTACTTAAAGGTGCCATGTCAGGATAATGTGACTTTTCTGACATCTTGAAGTGTTGTTCCCTCATCAAAATCATGCCTCAAGTAGCATTTCATTCATGTTTGAGTAATCCTTAATTCCTTTTTTCTTAGCCAAAAGGCTCGCTTTTCTTATACCCACCTTTTTCCTTATCCCCGCCCAAGCCACACCCACTTGTCAATCATATAAGTCGCTAGTACAGTCCCTCTCTATGACGAACAGGAAATGTGGTTTGACCCAGAAGTCTGACAGCAGCAGACCGGCGCTGGACAAACAATGCCAGAGAAGTGCGTTTTCGGATGTCCAGAGCCTAACCTTATGTTTGGATTACCAAACAAACGGCTCGATTTCGTGTTTGCCATCAGAGAAAACTTTTTTGTTTGTGAGCAGCACTTCACATTCACATGGTTCATCAACAAAAACGGTTTGATAAAGGATTAATGACGAGGCTGACTCTTATACCGGGTGCAACTGTGTTCATTGATTTGGAGGTATACACAGAGTTGTTGTTTATTTAATTGTACTAGCTTTAAATACATTAATTAAATATACAATTTTAACTCTTCATACATCAAGCGAAGCGCACACTACATGGCTTTTATAATCCTATAAGGAAATATGGTTTAAGCACACACAAGAGACTCTTTGCATTTTATCTTCCCTAAAATCCTAATCATGCACACTACAACAGTCAGTCGTGTGGAACACACACTACAGGGATGTTACTAACGTTACACGATATTGTGCAAAGCTAAAAAATAAAGATCGCAACCAGATCTTGTATTGACATTTTAGTACACCTATAACAAAATAAATAATTCATAAAATGGTACGCAGACATTAGAAACATACAGTGTAACAGGGCCTATCTGTTTTATTTGTAAACACACTGCAGAGGAGCCTTTTTCCTCCGGTTTCTGTTTTATTCTGTGGACTTAAACTCTGTGTCAGACTCAGGTTCACACATATAAGGTGATGTTAAACAGTCGTTGCCTGTCGATTATAATGTTTTAAAACAATAACACATGTTTAAAGTGTTGCTAGTTGTGTCTGTTTTTGGTGAAACCGACTAAGTTGACGGCTAATGACTAAGTTGACAACGCTGGTTAGTAGTGGCATGCCGAAAGCTCGTCTGTGGGAGGGACTGGCGTTTTGCTGGGCCAAAAATACGAGGTAATTCACAAACGTTGTTTATGAAAAATATTGCATTTGAATGTTATTAACAGTGTATAGAGGACTCAAATATATTCTAATTGCTATTACAAAGGCATAACATGAGACGTTCAATACTTGATAGTCGCTGTGTATGTGACTCACGTTGCTCCTCGAAAAGAGTCTTTTGAGTAGGACTTTTTGCTAAAGAACGAATCTTATCAGGAAGGATGCTGCATGTCTGTAAGCAAACAAAACATACATATAAGATGATAAACTGCAGACAAACAGAACTTAATTTTTACATATTAAATGCTAACAATCTGTTTTTAAATCATTCATTCATCTTCATGTCGGCTTTCTTCCCTTTCAGGGTCGTCACAGCGGAATGAACCGCCAACTCTCTGGCATATGTTTTACGCGGCGGATGCCCTTCCAGCCGCAACCCATCGCTGGGAAATGTTTTTAAATCAAAACTTTAAAAATGTATATATAGTGAAAAAGTATAAAGGAACTAATATAGCTTTCTATAATATTAAAGTCCACCTTTTTGTTCAGTACATTCTATTAAGAATTTTTTTTCAACATCAAGCCAACGAATTCCTCTTGAAATTAGGATCTTCAATGTAAATGTTTAAATTTTTTATTACTGTTTTAAGCTAGGTGGAAGTTTGGAGACCTCATCTCTTGGAGTGTAATTAGGTTTATTTCTTTATTTCTCTTGGAGTGTATTTAGGCTCAATTCTTGACTTTCAGAATTCAATGTAGTACCCTTTGTCAAAGCTGCAAATAATTTTTTATCACAATTGTGCCTGGTCAGTTTTGGTTTTCGAAATTTCTTATTTGGTGCTGTTTATATATTTGTTTTGTTTAGTAGTCCAATTGGTATGAAGCTGATAATGGTCAAATTGGTATGCAGCTATTTGAAAATTCAGTTAAATCAGAAACCATTATTGTTTTAAAACAAGTTAGTCAGCCAGAAAAATCGCTAAAGTTTTAAATGAGTCCTCAAGAGGAGTTACAAGCATTATCAAACCCTATAATTCAACTGGCAAGATGACTAACTCAAGTATGAGTTCAAGCATGTTCAAATGTCCAACAAAATATGAATATAAGCTTTTATAATAGCTTTCTGAAACTAAATCATTTTCCAATTTTGAAAGAAAATGTATTCAATACCTCCAGATCACTTTCATCCAGTGTATGTGTCTGCTGCAGATGAGGGTTGTTGACTGTGTCCAGCAGTTCTATCAGAAGATTACGTGTCAGGAGCTGCATGACAAATGCATGCTGGAGAGAGAGGGATATATTAATTGATATCACTCTAATGAGAACCTGTGTCGCCAACACAGAAATAGTACAAACTGCTCAAAGTTAAGCCTAAGAATACCTCCAGGAGTTTTTCAGCAGTTGGCCTTTTCCGAGGGTTCTTGGTGAGAGCCGTTTTGATAAAATTGTGAAATTCTGTGGACCTAATGATTCACACAAATTTGATTTCAATGAAGTACAAAACTGGATGGCTTGCTATGTATGGTGTAAACCAAAGCTAATTCAAATAATAACACATTAAAATTACCATTTGTTCTTCTCTCTTAATCTTGGAGGCTGGAAACTGCTCTTGGACATCAACATCAGAGCTCTGAGAGCAAGAAGAAAAAATAGCATTTGTTTTTTTGTTTGTGTGTGTGCGTGCGTGCGTGTGCATGTGTGTGTGTATGTGTGCGCGCGCGTGTGTGTGTGTTAGTATGTACCAAAGTATTAGAATATTGAGGGGAAATCCATTTACTTCAATCATTTGGTTCAAAAAGAGAAAATAATGCTCTGTGTCTTCAATTGTGTACATAGAAAGTGAAATAGTAAAAGATTTTTTAATGATTATGAATTAAAGATGAATCCAGTGTATCACAAAACTGAAATATCATGACTGAGTTCAACATTACAGGTTACCTAATGTTAATGAATGCAAAATGATTGGAAGGTACCCTCTGCCAGACCATGATTCCAAATGGAGAAAAAGTCAATCCTCAAGAGGCAGTTTTGTAATACATTAACAGCGCTAAGTTGGAAAGAAAAATGTGGCTAAAAAGGTCCACAGGTTACATTAATGATGAAAAATTTTACATTTTCAACTTGTTGAATACTGCTATATTAACCATATTTTACACAAAAATAGTGCATAAAAAATGTCAAACGACCCGTTTCAGTCTCAAATAACATATTCAGAAATTGATCAATCACCGATAAATGAACAGCTAAACAACTATGACTTTCAAACACTGGGCAAACTCAAAACTAGTTCGCTAAACAAAACCTACATTGACGTAAGATGTAAGGTTCCCGCATGTTTTTAAAGATATTGTGAAATAAAAGATATTGCAGGTTTAGATATTGACATAAACCAAATGAGTTTTGTAAATCAGCCACTTCCTCGTTGACAAAGCATTACTACAAGCGCCATGAAAGACTTTAAAATAAGACAAGAAAAAAACTCAGAGCTTGATAAGTGTCAGAGTTCTGTTTTGGTGTACTCTTTTAGGCTTTTATCCTTGTTTAGTCTTCTTGTTTTCTATCATTATAGAGATTAGCTTCTGTTTATTTCATTGCCGTTTGTATACGCACTCCTGTCTCATTAACTGTCTTGATTGATTTCCACCTGCATCTAGTTTTTCCTGGTTCAGTTGAGTTAAGTCACCTGTTTTAGTTTTCGTTTAGGTTAATTGTCTTTCCTTTATAATACTCCTTCTTCCCATATTGTGTTGCAGCATTGAAAATATCACCTTTTGTCTCCTTGAATTTAGTAAGTCCTATAGTAGTCATTTGTTCCATTTTAATCCTTAATTATATACTTCTCTTGCTTGGGTTTCCCCCCTCATGGGCAATTTTATGTTTTTTTTCTGTATTAATAATAAAGAGACTGATTAAGACCTCTGGCTGTCAAGCAGGTGGGTTTTGTTACTGCTCTTCTCTTGTGAGAATCTAGGAACTTGGCTAGGAGCGCTCAACTCTCTTCAAACTCTTGGTAAAACGCCAATCAGCGGCCGCGCTGATGGTCATGTGATACCACCCAACGCACAAAGCAGATGCAAGCGTGACACTCTTCCTGTCTGCTCATTGGTGCCATACTTTCAGACACAAGCGACTGGTGAAAGAGTTCACATCAGTGTTGGATTATATTTCACTTTTTGTGGCTCAGGAGATCTGGTGTTTACAGCAACCAGCGTGATCCTCTGGCTGTTCACAGTATGCCTGAGTTGCTGACAGTCCCAGACTCTCAACTTTCACTGCCCTTCATCAAACTATGTAAGACTCGTCTTTAGTGCTAGTAGAGCACTTGCGGGCAATTACAGGCTGGAAGAAAGGCTTGGGGAAAGATCTTGGAGCATTGTGTTTTATAAAGAAGGTAAAGGGGAATGTATTGCGAATAGCGTCCTTTTACTTTCTTTCAACAAAGAGGACGTTCATGAAGCAAACGGGGAGCTTCATCAAATTCATTCAGCCAGAATGCAATGAGGAGTATATGAGGAGTATGCCGGAAAGCTCTGATGGGTGAAGGAGCAGGCTTATCAGATTCACTTGGTACAGCCAATACCTCCCGCAGTGTAAACTTAAAAATTGAAGGAAAATTTACTGGTGAGAAACTAGTAATGAGTAATTTAGGGGAAAATTCTAACATTAAAATACCTGTAGAGAAATTAGTTGAAAATTTTTTGAATTTTTTGGAGTAAATTCAATGATTGTTAATTTCATTACCAGAATATGGGGTGAAAAGCAAATATCATCTTTTTCAGAGATGTTGAGGGTGATGCGACATCAGAAGGTATAACCATGAATTTATGGATATTAGTGTTACACAGATAACGGTAATGGTTATGTTCTCTAGATTTATACATTCACCGATGTCGAATGTGTTGTGGTCTTTAAATTCTAAGAGGTAGAAATAACTGTAGTGTTAAATAGATTACTGATTTGATTTATAGAATGTTATCCTTAGCTAATCATACTGAAGTGGTGTTACAACTTATCGAGTACTGAAATGTAATCAATGAGAGCAATTTGACTTTGGATATTTTTACTGCAAAAAGGGGGGAATAACTGAAATATTTGGTTAATTATTAGCATGTAAGTAAAATATTTGGGTAATAATTAGCATTTAAAATAATTAGATAGCATTAGATAAAAATAATTGGGTAATTATTTAGTAGTTATTGACTGTTGCTGTTTCAAAATCAAAGTGTAATAAATGTTTCAAATAATAAAAGGAAAATTTTATAGTTAAAAAATGAGGAATATTTTGTTTCAAAAGGAACTCTGGGGCTTTTAATTTTGCATGTTCTTATTTTTATTTATGAATGTTCTTGATAATTGTACAAATGAGAAAAAAACACAACATGCAGCAAATAGAGAAGAGACAGTTAGAGTTATGTTGGGTCTTTTATTCCTGGCTAAAATCAAAAGAAGCAAGGAGATGTTTGGCCTACATATAACCCCAGAATAGAATTCGAAGGTTGGACTCTCAGCAGTATTGAGAGATTTTCTCACTAGTATTTACTGGTTAAGAAATTTAGCTTGCTGTCAAACGTTTGACTTTCTGGTGCAGTTCTGAGAAAAAGAGAGGGTGATTCAGGAATGTTTAGTTATTGTTGTTGGTTATGAATGTGTGTTTGTTATTTGCAAGTTATCTTATCATGTGGATAACTCTACTGTTCCTCTCAACGATCTCCATCCTCCCGCAGACGCTTCACACAATGACGGCACAAGATACACTAGTATAATACATCTGTTCAGACTGTCAAACTCCCTTTCACCACTTGCGGTAAGATCAATCTTCTCTTTGGATTATAGAACATTAAATCTCTGTCAAACAAAGTGCCACTGATAATGAAGCTTATTGAAGATCAGTAGATTGATATTTTATGTGTTACTTAAACTTGGCAAAAGACTGATTATCATTTTTATATTAACCAGGCGGTTCCTGCTAGCTATTGCGCTATTTCTAAAGCTTGAGCCTCTGGGTGTGGTAGTGGGCTTGCAATCATTTTAAAACAACACTTTAGATACTCTATTTCTCAAGTGGATTAATACTCCTCATTTGAGTCATTAATACTGTTATTTAATAGTCCAACCCCTGTCATATTGGCTGTGATTTACAGGCAACCAAAAGCTAATCCATCCTTTTAAAATGATTTTAGTCAGTTTCATGCCTCGCTGTGTGTGTTAACACCTAAAGTGATCATTATGAATGACTTTACCTTTTGTATGGACAACTCGGACACTCCTGCTACTGTAGAGCTCTTAGCTAACCTGAAAACCTTTGGTTTTTCTCAACATGTGGAGGGTCCAACCCATAACAAGGCCCATACTCTTGACCTGTTGTCTTGTGCTGAAGTTTCTTCCACAGTCTGCACTTCTGAAGATGTAGCACTTTTTAACCATTATTTAATATCATTCATTGCTCCTCTCCAGCTAACCAGACAAAAAAACAAGCAGGTTGATGGTGTACCGTAACATCAAATCCATCAATCACACTCAGTTCTATGACATGATTGCATCTATCCCCCTGCGCGTTGATCCACTATCCACTGATGAACGTGTGTCAAACTATAACCTGTCTCTGAATTCAGTACTTTTTTTATTGTACACCCTTGAAAAAGAGACGGGTCTCATTCAAAATCTCTGTACCATGGTATAATTCTGACCTCAGGAACCTTTAAGCTAAAGGCTGTCAAATGGAACGTTTATACCACAGGACTGGTCTTTGTGTTCATAGAGACATTTATTCATGATACATGTGTGCCTATCGAAAGGATCTGTCTGCAGCTAAAGCTGATTATTATGCTGGTCTTATATCTGCTGATCAACCCTCATCTAAAACTCTCTTTTCTGTATTAAATTCACTGCTTGGGCCTTTACAACCACTGGGCAACCAGAGCTCTCAAACTCTCTCTGTGATGATTTTATGAATTATTTTAATGGTAAGATCAAGAATCTACACTGTACATTAACTGCTAACTGTTTAATTGATGTTTTAGCTGCCCTCAGCTTTGTAATGGAGGTACTGTGAATCATGCCATCACTATGTCCTCTTTTATGACTACCATTTTGAGTAAATCTAAAGCATCCACCTCCCCCTCGACCCCCTGCCAACCCCCCTGGTTAATTCTGCACTTTCGCTTTTACATGAGATCTTTAAACTGGTTCTGTACATGTCTCTCTGAAGACAGCAACTATTACACAAATTTTAAAGAAACCTGGCACTGACCACACTGATTTTAATAAACCGATTTCAAATCTCCCATTTTTAGCCAAAACTTTGGAGAAAATTGTGGCTGGACAACTACAGAATCATCTAACCTACAATAACCTTTTTGAGAAATCCATGGCTTAATTACTGCTGCTGATAATAGCCAACTTACCATCCTTGTGCTTTTAGATCTCACCGCTGCATTCAACACTGTTGCTCATCACATACTGTTAATGAGGCTACAGTAGATTGGCATCACAGGTTTAGCTTTAGATTGGTTTTAAATCATACCTCCAACACAGCAGTTTGTGCAGTTGAAAAGCTTCATATCCAAACACTCCTGGTGTCCCCCAGGGTTCTGTGCTAGTCGACTAAGCAGTGCTCCTGATTGCATTAGCCTCGATTAGAGTGTGAGGGATCTGCAGGCACTCTCCGTCGACGAGACCTGCTTTCAACTTGAGTCTGGTGTCACATGTTATTATTAGCCCAGGTCTGGATATGTGCCCAAGGTTCCTACCATCCCCTTCAAAATCTCAGGTAGTGAACCTCCAAGCTTTGCCCCGAGAGGAGGCAACATCAACCCCTGGTCCCAATAGCCCAGTCTGAGCACTGAGGATCTATGTAGAAAGGACCTGGAACCTTTCTGATCAGCTCTTTGTATGCTGGGATTTGTCCATTAACAACTAAGCCTATACTTAAGGTCAGGGCTATCCAATTTTTCACATTTTTGAGACAGAATGTAAAGTTTGTTAAGACAGCAGAATTGTGTTTTATTGGCTGGTAGATTTGGGAGTAATAGAGGTGAAATGACAACCCAAGGTGTCTGATGATGGGAGCCAAGGTGAAGCAAGTATATGGAGAATAACAATGGGGTGAGAATTGAGCCTTGGGGAACCCGAGATGAAACCATCTACATCTAATAAGTTCAGGCCAATATCCAAGCAGTTAAGCAACATTGAACAGTGTCAAATAACTTTTAGTACCACACTATTTAGATAAATGGACTTTCCCGCAATATTCTTTGGCACATACCTTTAGGTGAGGTGGTGGGTATGCAAACCTCATAGGATGTAAGTCGAACATAGGGGGTTGAAGCTCTGCTAGTTCAATGGCTGTGATGCCCACCGCCCAGATGTCACACAGCTGGTTATACCCACCTTTCCTTTCCACTGCTGCAACCTCTGGAGCCATCCTGCAAATATACAGTATTATTTAATTCAGAAAAAAGTGAAAAGCTTTGATTAAAAAATAAATATGATTTAGTATGCAGGTGAAACTGGATATTTTTATGAAAAGAGCTAAAACATAAGTTTTTAACCATTGGAACGGGTTGGTATTGTGTTTACAGTTTATTAAACATTGAAACTTTAGTGATTACTACAGACTGACCAATTTGATTTATGAATGTTGCAGGAGAAAAAAATTAAGCACCCAGAGTAAAAAAAAATAAAAATAAATATGTTTACAAAGTATTTCCAGTGCATTTGACATTCAAACAAGCAACATTTCTACCATTATGATGTAGTTTAAAATGTAGGGAACATATATAATCCTGGCTGGCGATGGAAAAAACATAATTTGTAAAAATGTAGTGTTACTGCAGAAATTCTAGCTCTAGAAGCCAACTATTAAGGTTAAATAGTTAGCTCTGAGTTTAGCAGTTAGCATGTTTACAGCAGAGACCATGTCAGCCAAATATATTGACGTAAATGTCTCTAATTGCAAAAAAGAACTTGCATTGAGTATAAAAAAAGTAACAAGGTAAATCTTAACAATGTTCTACTCTTTTGAGCATGTGATAACTGCAAAACTCAGCCCAACTATAACGACTGGCTGAAAAACTAAGTCAAAACAGTTTTCGACTATGACAAAGTACTGCTGCCCCACTACTGACTAGTGACTAACATCACAGTAAATGGCTTTATAATACATAAATTTGAATCGGCAATGTATGATTACTTGTCTCTATAAAGTCATTTATAGTGATTATATAAATAAGACTTATTAATCAAGTAACTATAAACATAACGTTCAAATGATCAAATTCTTAATACCCTCTTTATAACATTTAAATAAAATAAATAGTACAATAATTTTAAGGTTGGTGCCATCACTGCTCTAAATTCTTCTATAAATTGATAAAACAGTAATGTTAAACAATACATACAATGCAAAAATTTTATTGACTGTGTCTTTGGAATGTTTTGCTGGTCTTGCATTGCAGCTGCATATTAACCAGTCTAGTAAAATGTTAGAAACTTGATCATATTGTTTCTTGGAAACTGACCAGTATGGTGTCCCAATAAAAGATTTCCTTTTAGCAACAGACGTGTTTATCTCAGCTGCCACTCCGAAATCCGCTGGGAGACAGAGAAAAAGCCACATTTAACAGATTAAGAGAGAATTAGTTAATATATCCACGTGTGTATTAAAGTGTGTGATATAGGATAAACCCAGACTGACCCAGTTTGACATCTCCTCGCTCGGTCAAAAGAATGTTGGCTCCCTGTAGTAACCATGAACAGTTTAGTATTATACAACACAATACAGACTTAAATACAAATGTTCTAATTTAATGTCAGATGGACGATGGACGACTACAAGGCTGCATGGACAACGACAAGGGTGCGTCCTACAGCGTGCGCAGAGCGGTGAAGGAGGCGAAGCAGCGCTTTGGGAGGAAACTAGAGTCGCAATTCCAACACAGCGACTCTAGGAGCCTGTGGCGTGGACTTGGAACCATCACGGACTATAAAACAGCACCCTCCAGATCCCGAAACGCAGACGCTTCACTAGCAAATGAGCTGAACATTTTTTTGGTTGCTTTGAGGCTGCAGCTAATCAAGCTAGCGGCGCTAGCCGTGCTAACACCAGTGTAGACAATGTGTTCAACATCACGGAGCATGACGCGAGGAGGGTATTAAGGAGAGTGAACATCAAGAGGGCAGCAGGACCAGATGGCATCACAGGTCGTGTTTTGCAGGCCTGTGCTGACTAGCTAGCACTGGTGTTCATAGAGATCTTCAATCTCTCCCTGGAGCAGTCCACAATCCCCTCATGCTTCAAACAGTCTACCATTGTTCCTGTGCCGAAGAAACCCCAATCAGCCTGCCTCAATGATTACCGCCCTGTAGCCCTCACATCAGTAGTGATGAAGTGCTTTGAGAAACTCGTCAGAGACATCACCTCTTCTCTCCCTGACACCCTGGACCCACTACAGTTCGCGTATCGTCCTAACAGATCTACAGAGAATGCCATCGCACACCTTCATCATACCGCCCTGAGCCATCTGGACAACCGGAAGGGGAATTATGTCAAAATGCTGTTTGTTGACTACAGTTCAACATTTAACACCATAATTCCCTCCATCCTCACAAGTAAGTTGGAGATCCTAGGCCTTAGCCCATTCCTGTGTCGATGGATCTCGGACTTCCTGCAAGACAGATCTCAGACAGTACGGGTAGGCAACCATGTCTCTCCCTCACTCATCCTCAGCACTGGAGTTGTGTTCTGAGCCTCCTGCTTTACTCACTGTACACCTTTGACTGTGTGGCCACTACCAGCTCCACCAACATCGTAAAGTTTGCAAATACAGTGGTGGTGGGCCTGATCTCCAACAACAATAAGACGGCCTACCTATAGGTGATTAAAAACCTGGAAAATGGTGCCAGGTCAACAATCTCCTCCTAAACGTCAGCAAGACTAAGGAGTTATAGTGGACTTTAGCACAAAGCAGGAGAGGAATTACCAGCCCCTGACAATCAATGGGACCCTAATGGAGAGAGTGGACAGTTTCCGGTACCTAGGTGTTTACATTACGCAGGATCTGACATGGTCCTGTCATGTTAACACCCTGGCCCATCAGCGTCTTTACCACCTCAGACGACTGAAGGACTTTAAATTGCCCTCGAAGGTGCTAAAGTCATTCTACACCTGCACCATTGAGAGCATCCTGACAGGAAGTATCACTGCCTGGTTTGGAAACAGCACAAAACAGGACAGGAAAGCTCTCCAGAGGGTGGTGCGATCAGCTGAGTGTACCATCTGTATCGAGGTCCCTGACCTGGACTCCATCTATAGCAAGCAGTGCTGGACCAAAGCCAGGAAGATACTGAAGGACCTCAGCCATCCCAACAATGGACTCTTCTCTCTGTTGAGGTCAGGGAAACGTTTCCGTTCCCTGAAGGCAAACACAGAGAGGATGAGGAGGAGCTTCTTCTCCCAGGCCATTCGGACCCTCAACCAGTACACCTAGCACCTGGACTTCTGGACTTATCTTCATACACTCCACAGCACATTGACACTTTTACACTTGTCACTTTAACACTGAACACTGACATTGCTGCTTATTCTAAATATTTTTCTTACTTTTCTAGTCTATATAATATTTATACTTTTAGTTGGACAGTCAAAAAAACATTTCACTGCATGTCATACTATGTATGTATATGTATGTGACAAATAAAATTTGAACTTGAACTTTATCAGCAAAGGTGAATTTCAACATGTTAAATTACTTTTATGTCTCTATGCATTTTTCCAGCCTTGTGGAGGTGGTGTAGACCCTGTAAAGAAACAGAAAACATCATTGATATTTAGTAATAATAATAATATATTTTAATTGAGGTGCCTTTCTTGTTACCCAAATCACCTTATCAGGAAGCACATAGTAACATAACAGTAAAAAAACATCAGAAATAAAACAATATTAATAAACCAAGTAGATCTAAAAAAACGCTTTGAGACTAATTTGTAAATGGTCAAGATCAGGAATTTTCTGCATAGAAGGCGGCAGCGGAGCTAAAAGCATGAGATGCCAATGATGACCTAGATTAGGGACCTCAAACTCAATTCTTGAGGGCCGTAGACCTGAAAAGTTTTGCGCCAACCTTAACTAAACACACCTGATTTCACTGATTAAGCTTCTCTGGGTTTGTTAGAAACAGCTGGTTTTTCTCTTGAAACAGGGTTGGAACAAAATAATTCCAGGAATAGAGTTTGAGACCCCTGGTCCAGAGGGTTTGTGTACAACAAGAGACTGTGAAGCTGCAGAGAACAATTAAATAATTCAACATTTTATGTGAAACCAATGCAGGTGTAGCATCACGGTGGCGCAGTGGGTAGAACGGTCGTCTCACAGCAAAGAGGTCGCTGGTTCGAGCCTCGGCTGGATCGGATGGCATTTCTGTATAGAGTTTGCATGTTCTCCCCGTGATCCCGTGGGTTTTCTCCTGGTGCTCCGGTTTCCCCACAAGTCCAAAGACATGCAGTATAAGTGAATTGAGTAAGAACGATTGTCCATAGTGTTAAAGTGTGTGTGAATGCGATGGGTTGCGGCTGGAAGGGCATCCGCCGCGTAAAACATATGCCAGAGAGTTGGCGGTTCATTCCGCTGTGGCAACCCAGAAAGGGAAGAAAGCCGACATGAAGATGAATGAATGAATGAATGCAGGTGTAGCAAGACTGGAGTGATGTGCTCAACTTACGGTGTTCGTGTGATCAATCTTGTGGCAGCATTTTGAATAAGTTTAAGCAGGATGTTATGAGAGCATGAACTATAACACCAGTAGATTACTGATTACTGAAAAAGAGACGAATGGGGGCAGTGAATATTTCTAATGTGGAAAAAATGCTGTTTGGCCTAATGGTGTGGACTTGTTCAATATGTGCGCTCACCCTGATCAAAACAATAACAACTTTATGGTACACCCCTAGTGTTGTAACAAAGCAAATTTTAAGTGAGTTCCTGTGGTCATCTCATCATGGTAAAAGCAATTTATCTGCTTTTTGATGTGAACAAAGCATCAAACCATTGTTTTTGAGTTTTAGATCAGAGAGGAGAGAGAAGAGCTTCTCACAACTTCAGTCACTTGAATGAAAAGAAAAGTGATACAATGATCCACTGCGTTCTGAGAGACAATATGTAGAGTCAATTTTGCTGAACAGCTGCACAGGTTTGTAAAGGCCTTAGATATGATAAATAAGTGATATGCCATAAATCAGATGAGTGCATGCTCACCTGAAGTGTCTCTCTGCTCACATAAGCTATCTGTCTCTCTTTCAGTGGACCAGTAACTGCAGAAACACAGTAGAATCATTAAAAGAACATATTCCAGGACACTTGTAATGACATTTAAAAAACAGAAACAACAAGAAGAAATTTTAACAGAATAAGTTATTTAAAGAAAAAATACTTCTACCATGGTAAATGTCTTGCAAGGATCCTCCTCCGCAGAATTCCATGCAGATCCAGAGCTTTTTATTTCTATAGAAAATGAGGAAGCTTGTTAGTTTGTCTCTGTGCTATGGAGACTGCACTGTTAGAGTCTGTGGAACTCACCTGAGGTAGCTGCCAAAATAGGCAACAATATTTTTGTGAGTGCAATCTTTCATCATGGTGATCTCATTTTGAATACTTGAGATATCATCTCCTGACAGAAAATAAGAGGTCTTTAAACATGCATCTGCATATAACCAGGCAACTGTGAAGGGCCACCAGCATGAGACAGACAGGTGTGCCCAGGAAAATTACTAAATGATACTGAATACATGCATTGTTTTGCTAGATTTTGTTTCCAGGTGTAAAATATTGTTTTCATGGGACTGTCAGGAGAATGAGTAGGACCCAGAAGCAAAGGTGAATCTTACATACTAGATCGTCTTTATTAAAAGACAACTAAGGCAATCAAACAGAAAAACAGGCACAAGGCCCAAAACTGAACAAAAGTAGCAAAATGTAACAAGAACAGAAAAGGCTCCCACCAGGATCCAGTTCTTGAGCAGGAAGATCCAGTACTCACAGAACAGTCTGTAATAATATGAGCAGGCAGGCTAAATACTTGACAGAGCACACTTCATATATCCAACAGACAGACTAGAACTGCACAACAGCATGCCAAACAAAAAAACTCGCACAGAGCTGTAGCTGAGAGTGCTTTAAATAGCAGCAGGAGAAAATGAGGAGCAGGTGAGCCTATTCAGACTGGCTCAGTGGCAAGATCATACTTAGGATCGCCTGAAAACTAGAGTTAAAGGGACACAAAAAGGAAAACATTTACAGGGGAAATTCTCTTTTAAACAATGTATGAAGATTTTCGCCAACTTATACATGTGTTAATGATTATAGGTATTCCACTAAAACAAAATTATTACGATGTTGTGGCGCATGTGGCGTTTAAACACTCCCAATCTTGTCTTTCAAGTCAATTCGAATTTTAAAGGGGACCTATAATGCAAACTTGAATTTCTGATAGATCTTCCATGTTTGAAGGTTGTTTCCTCATCAAATACACACCTGGAGTTGTATTTGTGCATATTTTAGAAATCCTATTTTATTTTTCTTTCGCTCAAAATGGCTCAAGGAAGTTAGCTACATCATTGGTATTTATCCCTACTCACTGACCAATCAGATTAACCACAAAAGCAGCCTATCTCCATGAACAACAGACACACTGCCCAAGATATTAGAAAATAAATCTAAGCACAGCAGATCCATCTTGCTGACTTTACAACAGATTGTTTTGAAAGTGACCAAGACCTTTAAAATAATTTTAAATTTAATGTTTAAACAATGTTTTGCCTGTCATGAGTGCTGATGCAGATCCCAAAGCGGTAAGTACTGTTATCTACTGTAAAAGGCTAGGCATACTCATTCATTCATTCATCTTCATGTCGGCTTTATTCACTTTCGGGGTCGCCACAGCGGAATGAACCGCCAACTCACTGGCATATGTTTTACGCAGCGAATGCCCTTCCCTGCCGCAACCCATCGCTGGGAAACATTCACACACACATTCACTCTTTAACACTATGGGCAATCGTTCTTTTTCAATTCACTTATTCCGCATGGCATGTCTTTGGACTTGTGGGGAAACCGGAGCACCCGGAGAAAACCCCCGCGATCACGGGGAGAACATGCAAACTCCACACAGAAATGCCAACCGACCCAGACGAGCCTAGAACCAGCGACCTTCTTGCTGTGAGACGACCGTGCTACCCACTGCGCCACCGTGACGCCGCTAGGCATACTTTCCCATTTAAATCTGATATCCATGTCTGTCAGTTTTTGGAGTGGTGGAAGTATGCTTTTGGGAGGAATAGGGCTTAATGGAGCAATTTGCAAAGACTGGGAAAATTTGTTATCTTTAAAAACATTGTTTACAATAAATGTTTACATTTCAGTGCTCCAATATCTATTCTATGCCTTTAAAACCAAAGACCAAAATATTTATTTCGATAATTAATTAATATAATTTTAGCGTTAATTTCCCAGCCTTAATTATTACTCCCTGTAGCACATATAAACAAACAGAGTGTATACATAATTATTAAAATGCATCAGTGATAATTTATTTGCAAATAGTTTATGACCTACCGGGATCCAATTTAACCACTTTTACAGCTGTGATGACTGAAGACTTAATACAGCGGGCCTAAAAAGACAATGAAAAACAAGCAAAGAAACCTGTTACATTATGTACAGAAATGCAATGAGCTTCTTAAAGTGACATGAATCAATTCAACTTACAGCATATAGTAGTACACACATTTTAAGGCTGTTCTGGATAATATATGTACTGTCAAAAATGCATAAATGCACAATAAATATTTTACTCCAGTCGGTTTCGGATTTGCATTTAAACCGAAAGTTATGCCTTTCTTAAAACAGTCACAGTTCTCAATATAAGTCTGAACAATGAAGCTGACTGTCTGTAGCCGTGGCAACCAGCAGCCAATAATGGCTGAGAAGACACTGGAAAGGTAAGTAGAAATGAAAAACCAGTGCTCGTTTCCTGTTTTCTTTCCTGCTAAACCAAATCACATCCTGTTGTAGTCTCACTGTTTCTGTAGGTATACTATGTGAGTGTTCAAGATCAATCTGCCAAATCAGCATGTTTGATAAAAGTGTTCACCGAGTCGAGATGTCACTTCTATGATATATTACGATAAACTTCTCAGCTGTAGACAGAACTAGTTTGGTAGATAAATCCAGCATTTACATTGTTGTTCATTGGGAAATTGTGCATGTTTTGATGGCAAACAAACAAATCACATTTTGAAATGGGCTATAACTATACACATCTGGAGAGTAGTTTGAATAAGGACAATCCACATTTTTACAGTTAAGCACAGTCTCAATGACTTACCAATAATTGTTAACTCCAGTAGATCCAGACTTAACCCAGAAAAGCACCTTAACAAAGCTTAAAGTAGTATATGTCACAATAACGGTAACTGTGATCCAAGATCTGGTAAAGGTAAGTTAGTCCACTGTCTCTGCGCTCTCATGATCGTCGTTTCACTAAAGAGAATATATTATTATTATACCTTGAAGACGTCTCCATAGGTGCCACTGCCGATGCGGCGGAGCAGCTCGTAGTCATCAAGTGGGTTTGTTGGAGAGACGTCTGTGGAGTCCATCACTGCGGGGCATTCGCTTCGTGTTCTCACGGTAGATGCTGAAAGAGCCAGTGACTGTGACACTCATGCAAAGGCACAATATATGGGGTTATTTGTGCAGCATTATTTACAGACCAAGCGGCAACTTCCTTCTTTCTACAAATCAGGCAGTGACGTGCAGTCAGGTGCAATAATGTATTATTTGTTTCTCTTTTCCAAAGTCAGTGTTTGACGCAGGACCGATTTTTGATGCATATCACTTGAATTGACATTCATGACAACTCTGGCGGAGTACATTTTCACCATTTATTTGTTTAGAGTATTTTAAGATGTACAGTTACAAATATGAGGGCAGAGCTACTGAAGTGAGAACTGAGGTTTCGTTCTAGTCAATTCTGCCCCACCAACTCATATCTTTTTGCACATTTTTGACTCTTACCAAGAATAAAATGAGACCTCACATATACTAAGCTATTTTGAAAAACAAAGGCTTGTTTATACACACGCTGTCTGTGCACTGGTAAAGGGATTTCGGTTGCGTTCTGCTAAAATCTATTGGTAACATCATGCGCATTATGTCCATGTCGAATCCCAGCAAACATTTCGACGTCGAAAAGTAGTTGAAAAGTCGTCTTCTCAGGAAGTCTAGTCTAGGTTGAAATGTAGTGCTTAAATGAACGTCTTATAGTCGTCTTTTAGCCATTGAAAAGCAAAACAATGAATAAATGGTAAAAACCAGTACAGATTCAGTCCGGTCTGATTCGACCGTGTTTTCAACATGTTAATCAGTTGTAAATCTTAAAATAGGAACATCATAATATTTTTATTTATATCAAACATTTATTAACCTCACAAAAATAAGTTATCAATGCAGCTTTTAACTAATTTAAAATATTTACCAACAAGTTATCAAACAATCTTGTAAACTTTACTTTCTTTGTTAATGTGTGTTGAGATGGCCCCACTTCTTCACTGCACCTAAGGAGAAAAAATATACACACAATTCAGTTTTCTATTGACCATCATGTTTTATACTTGTTTTCGCGTGCTAACTTGTTAGCTGCTAATGCTAATTATTCAACACTTCACATGTGTAATTTTTTCAGTGGGTTTATTATCCGGTAATTGTAAAAAAAAAAAAAAAAAATTTCAGAACTTGTCCATGTTAACATCAAGCCTTACCAAAGAGGAATGTAGTGGTTGGTGTCTTAAATGGCGACAATCAGGACCGGCTACTCTTCCGTCTGCTTGTTGTGTTACCGCAAAACTTTAACTGTGTTTTAGAGGTGATTTCATTTTAAATATTATATTTTATTGTATATAATAGTGTTACAGTGTTTGCATCCGTGATTCTACTGCATTCGCAGTAAAGTGCGTATTTTCATAATATTTTCCTCGCCTTCTTCCGCAATTTTTTTTTGCACCCTTGGTGTTAGATTTCAGTGACAAAACATTTGTAAATAGTGGAGAAAGATGTCAAGACGATCTTGACATCAAAGTTGCTTTTTTTGTGAGTTTTCGTAGAAAGATTGTGAGGAGGAGAGCCTCTAGGGAATTTGTGAAAAAGAATGAACAGTAGCAGGGTGTGTCACCATCGCAACCACAGTAAGTGGTACAGTTTTTATACACAGGGTTTATTCACAGCTTTATAACAATAATGTTTTCCAATAAAGTGTAATTTTCCTAGTTGCCATTATATTTTTGTGTAAAAACACAAGTTTTTTTTTGACAAATCTAATGTAATGTCTTTATATTTATAGAAATTCCTCTGATGAAGGGATATCCTCATAAGGGATGGAGATGTGTCTGTGGCACTGGGCCGACGCATCAGGGACACCCAAAAAAACTCCTGTACGTCTAATAATAACACATGTTTGCTAGATTTTGAAAGCTTTATTTCATTTGAAAAGAAAAATCTGCAAAAAAAATTATACAAAGAACATTTTTTGACAAAAAGACAAGACAAGAATACCAGGTGAACTGTTATAATTACACTATCATTATGGGGTTAAAGGGTTAAAATACTAAATTACCAAGTCTTTTGGCACTAATACTGTGCAGGTAAATCATATAACGTTACTTTGAGGTTGTTTAAAAGTAATGCTCCCTTGCGAATTCTGCCCCTCAGTATGGAAGGCGTTCACTTTAAAATCTAAACCTTAAAAATGTATTTATCGTTAATGTCTGCAGCTGGATGTTTTATCCCAAAATTGTTTGGTTTTATCCCAGAAAATCACAATTTAAATGATATTTATGCAATAATTACAGCACAAGGTTATGGTGCGCTCTGCTGATATACAGTAATCTAAAGAATCTGAAGAAACCAAATATCTGAGATGAGTATCTAAAGGTAGGTCAGAGTTTATATAAACACATCATCTCTCATAACAATATTTAAACTCTTGAAAGATCTCATGATTATACTGAGAGCACCTGAAAGCAGAGCAATTTCACAAAAAAATAAAACAAATGTTCACATGTTCCTAGCTTACAGAGAAAGAGGGAGAGGCTTAGAGAGGGAGACAGACAGAGAAAGAGAGAGAAAAATAGGAGGGAGAGAGAAAGAAAGAGGAAGGAGAGAGAGAGAGAGAGAGAGAGAAAGGAGGGAGAGAGAAAAAGAGGAGGGAGGGAGCGAGAGAGAATAAAAAAGCAGATATTTTGTCATCAAACTTGATACTTTTGCTCTTTATGAGCAATAATATTTCCTCTTATTTGAACTGTACTTAACTATAGCTGAACAGAAAGGCCAATACGCTGTGGCCAGGAGTTGATAATACTCCTATAAGAGTTTATATATACTAATATAAGAGGTTGATCATACTTTCTTGAATGAGTGCTTGAAAATTTATTTGTTGCCTCCGTTTGTGAAATCCGCTTTAACCAATTTTTCTGCAATTATTTTTTTTCCTCTAGGCAAGGGGGATGTTTATTTACGACATCACACTGCCACATCCGGGTGCCAAACGTAGAAAAGTAGATGTATTATTATTATGTCAAAAACATTTTGAAGAAATATGATAACCAGTAATGTGGCGAAATGTAAGCTACACATGACTTTTAATCGACAGGTTTTATTCTACATTTCCCTGGATGGATAACCCCATGCTAGACCCTGAACGTACTGTGTGGTATAAGACTAAACATCCCCATAGATGTCGTTTGTCTAGACTAGAGGAAGCGATTGATTGGTTGGCGAGGCTACTAATATAAGAGAAAGGTCAAACCTTGACCTTCCGCTAAGTGGTGATGGAATCAAACAACAAAACGCAAGACTGCCCCAAACATTATCCACTCCTTGCTTTGTGTTAATCTTTGGCTGCACTTAAGTAGCCATAACCTAATCATATAGGACATTTAAAAGCAATAAAGCACTTAATGTAAGTACTTTAAACAGAAAGACTTAACCTTTCTTGTTGCAAAAGTCTAAATTAGATACATTTTTACATTTTATTAGTATAGAGTGATGTAACACACAATGCTAGTCAGCATACTTAATAAAATATAAATAAATGTTGGTTACGGAACAGTGCCCTCTGGTGTCGAATCGTGGTTGTCAGATCCACGCATGCGTAGTGTGCGTCAAACGACGTGCGTAATGGCTGCCCGATAGAGTAAAGTGATATTAGAAGCGCAATTTTTTCAACTTCGACCATAACAAACAGATAAGTTCGAGACGGTAGGCCTAAAAATGGTTTATATGTACCCTGAGGCTCACCCCAAGACGAAATCAAAAAGCGTGAAGTAATCAAACAATCAAGTAAGTGATTTAACGTTTTCCCATCGAAGCGTTTGTATGCGAATAACGAATGCAACTGTGAGATTAAGCTAATTAAACAAGTAAACTTGACGTTTTTTATGAATTTAAGTTAATATGTGGTAGTTCATCTGAGGTTACTGGAGTTCAGGCACGTTAAAAGTACTTGAGTTCATATGAAAACTATTAAAACATCTACACATTTACTTTAAATGTTTCTTGAGAAAGTATTATAAAGCGTTACGTGTACTGACCTCGTATTCTGGCGTATTCATGATCGGTAACAACAGGAGATGTGATTTCTTCACAATAACGTTTTTTAACTACCATGATTAGATAGATTGAAAGTGCTTTTGAAAAAACAAAAATAGATCAGCCTTCTTAAAACAGTTGATCGTTATTTTTGTTAACAACAAATATTCTGACGCTTAATTCATGTTTTTTGTCTGGCTACTTATGTGACATACTGTAACTATTTGAACTCTTGGGATACTATTTAGTTTTAATTACTTCCTATGCTTTTAGTGCAAGTTTATTATTAGTAACTAATGAACCAGTTTACTTGTAAGTTTCAGAAGAAAATTGTTTTTTAAATGTTAATAATATAGAATTTTGGATAAAGCACTGTATGTTGCCTTGCTTGTGTAGGGATTTTTTTGTTGTTGTGTAATGTATTTTGGTGAAATCAATTCAGTATTTTTTGTGACATGTGAAATACATAAACAACTTCATTTTTTTAGCAGAGATTCGCTTCTGAGCCCTGTACTTACCGACTGTGCATCAGTTCTTTGTAATTTGAAGTAAAAGCGTTATCTGTGGAATAATACTTATTTTGACCTGTTTGAAGTTGATATAGATTTTTAAAACATCCTGTGTAAAAGAAGTCATTTTACTATTCATTAATATAAACAATTATGCGTTTGAGCGATTCATGTTGTTTTCAAAAGCTGTTATTAAGCTGTTTTCTTGCCTTCCGTATTTCACAAAAGACCAGTCTTGTGTTGGATATTAAAATATTTACATCTGATAGGCCATATTTGTCAAAACAAACTGTATTCTTACAAGGCCAACACCCAACAAACAAACCATTAGCATTCAAACAAGCCTTAAAAGAGAAGATCGTGCGTTTCGTCCATATCTCGGGAAATATAGATTTTGTGACGCTCCAATTGATGGCACCAGGGAGCTACGTAAAGTCTCTGACCGTATGGCGTTATTACAGAGCTATAGGACCTCCTATGCTCGCTTTTGTGTGTAATATATTGTCCTTCTTCTATGCTACTAATTTTAGGATGCTTGTCGAATGTCTGTGAAGAGCACCCTCGAGGTGTGCTTTTATGTAACATCACCACCCTGTCACACATCAACAAATGATCAAGTTTCATTGGTTGAACGTGAAGCTTCACTTCGTGAAAGCTTCGTGTCTATGGGAACCCCCTCAAACATGAACATGTTTCATTGGGCCACTGTGGAGTTTTGACTCATGCTTGACCAGTCCTATATAGCTTTGCTGAACTTTTTCTGATTTCATTTCAGAACTGTGCGGCCACATCTACATGGAGACAGTTGTGCCAAAATTCACCCACTACCCCACATGCAAACCCATAATATTGCAATATGTGTTAATCACATGCCATGATGTTCCCTTTGTTTAATGCTGAAACTGTACAGAGGGAGTAACTGCAGTGTTATACTACAATGCACACACAAGGGCAACCTCCTCCATTCATCTTGAAGCTCGATAGTGACTGAACTGCAGTACCTCAAGTGGCTGACTCCAACAAGGGAGCAATTTTTCATTCACTCCAATGCTAAAACTGTTAAAACTAAAAAACTAAAAAAGCTCCATAGGTTTGTGGATTCAGATTGCTTGTTTTGATCTTCATGAACACTTTATATTAATTATAAATTAGTTTGTTTAAGATATATAAAATTGAAGCCTTCAGCTAATGAGATGCCTTCACTATGGCCATGACCGCTTCTTTTCGAGTACTGGCTATACCCATTTTGAGCTTCATTTCACTTTACAGAAACCTAATGGTGACATCCCGAACACTCTGTTCATGTTGTATACAGACAATGTGCACACCTAAAGCCTGATTTACACTTCTGTGTCAACTCGACGAATTTCCCTTTGACGCAGACCTCAGGCTTACCCTTATGCGATGCTCAACGTGCCTTTCTTAAAAATTGTAACTTCGCATCAAGGTTTCGCAGACCTACGGAGACCACGAGCTCTGTGATTGGGTGAAGCAGAGCAGTCCTCTCTCTTTCTGGGCTTGCGCTACATGTTAAAGGCTGGATTATGAAATAAAAATTTGGCACACTTGCTCATTGGACATGGCTAAAACAAGCCCACTCTGATATACAGAGTCAGTGGAAACAGTGCAGGATACCTTGTTGTTACTAAAATCAGGTGTAAGAGCAGCATCATGAAATAGTTTGGAAGTCTTTTATGTGACCTTGTCCAGTGTTCACAATTTTGTTTTGTTTATTCACGTCAACTCAGTAGCGTATTTATAAATAAAATCGTTCTTGATTAAACTACCAATGCAAGATTGTCTGTTTGTCCAGAATTGGTTTTAATACCAATTGGTATAAAGCACTTTTGCATTTTCATCAAGACAATAAAGTGGTTTTGGGGATGAGATTTATTGAGGATATTAATATTAGCCAACTGTCTTAATTCACGTTTCTCTCAGTTAAGGTCGAGGCCTGTCACTGCCCTGCTGGTCATGGCAATGAAGACCCATCTGGAGGCGGTACTGAATGTGGGTCTGCGGATCCCCAGCATCATGCTATTGGAGGTGCTGTACCGATGGGACGTCAGCTCTTTCTTCCAGAAGATTCAGAGGAGTAGCCTCAATAATAACCCCGTCTTCCAGTACAAATACATAGCATTGTATCTGCATTATGTCGGTAGGTGCAATTCATTTTACTTGGTGGGTAGTTGGGTTTTAGTTTGTTTGCTCATAGAATTCAAGAAGAGATATTAGATTCGATGTGATTGTTTATTTTTTGGGGATGGGAAAATATTTAATTTATATGTTATTTGTGTAGATAAAAATATATTCTTAGGTGATTGTAAGGATTTGGAATATTTTGTTACGGATTGACAAGAATGAAAGATTAAAGGATGTGAATGAATCTGTGTATGAATACATGATTAGGATTTTTCATTTTTTGATTCTGTTATTCAAAATGAGAAATGCAAGAACGAATTATGAGCTTGCAGCATTTTTTGGTTCTAACTTTCACGTTGAAAATTAGTGTGGAAGAAAAATACATAAATGGTGATTTAAGCTATGGCTATTATAGTATATTTCGTTTCATTCCATGCTGGCCATACTCACGCCTCGGCTTCTGAGACCTTTGTGACAATGGTCAAAGAGTGCAAGAAGATGTTGTGTTCATCACATTCTTCAAAGAAAAAGAGACATGATGAACACAGAACATGAGAAAATGACTCAATTACTTGAGTTAGAAGCTTTTTTGCTGAGTGTCATTACAGGCATTTATTGAATGTTATATTGTGACATAAGTTGTTATATTTAGAGAATAAAAATAACTATATAACTATAACATTACGGCACATTTGATTAAGTGTTTTTCCCATCACTATTATATAAAACTACCGGTGACACTGAGCATTCTCAAAAGGTTAGAAGACTAGAAAACAAAAATTGCCGCAAGCTTGTAATTTGTTTTTGCATTTTTCGTGTTCATCACACAAGCAAAAATGTAAAAAACTTAGTTTTTTCTTTTTTTTTTTAAATTGAAAATCAAATTAACAAATGATACACTGATTTTAATGACTGGAGTAAATCCATTTTAATCTGCAAGGGTGCTTTAACATTAATAAATTATTGCATTTGATTTAAACGCCAACAGATCATTGGCATTTTGCTTATCGGCTCTATGCAGTGTTTATAAGATGATGCATAGCTTATGGTGACACGGTTAACTACATTTTGATTTAATCATTTACTTGAATAAATATCAAGCTAATTTCTAACTGGAGCTAGATTTCACTTCTATAGATTAATTCTTGTAAAGTAAGGACCTAAAGTTAAGTAAGAAGATGACAAATACTTGATTTTGATTTATACTTGAAAATGATTTTTCTTATGTACAATGTCATCAACACCACAATAATATCAACACAATTATCTTTGATAATATCAATGAAAGATTAAAACACCACATGAAAATTTGCCTGAAATGAATAGGTGAGCTGCCTTGTTGCAAGTGCAACAACAACCGAAACTTGAATGTACAATGTGATTTAGCTAAATATAAAATTCACAATGTTAAGAAAATAAAAAGGAAAGTGTTTCATTTTAACACTAGAAAAATGTGTTTTTAATATGGAAATAAAAGAAAAGTAAATCTCAGAGCAGAGAAGAGAACGGAAATGCAATAATGAAGTTGTGGTATCATTTATGGTATGGGGGAGGAGCATAGGTGACTTATGGGTTCTCTTATAAATTAAGTTGTTTAAAATAACGGTTAATATACGCTAGCTATATATACTGTAGATAACGTTTGATAAACTTCGCTTATTTTCGTATGGTATTTTTCCTTAAATTTGGTTATGTGATTGACAGCAACACTGAACCAAAAAGAAAGAGGAGAATTTATTCTGTTAACGGTCATACTCTATCAAATTGTCCTCAAACACTTGCTAATACTTTGAATATGAGTCGTTCTGCTTTAAACTGTACTAACTGACATCAGGGTTACCAGAAGTGGCCAGGAACAGAGGTTTTTTCGTTTTGTTTTTTAGAGTAAAGACATAGCTGTCCTATTAAAATATAATTCTGTTAGCTTACGGTAGCTAATTCTATTGAGTTGTATTCTAATAGTTACATCTCGTAAATGAGAATAATGAGTGTAATAATGGCAGCACCCAAAGAATGAAAACAAGAGCTGCTTCTTACTATTTTGTCTTCTGCATTACTTTGCATGAAGAGATTTCTAGTTTTACTGTAATTATTAAGAAAATAATGAGATAGCTTTGTTTCTTGTCAAATTATTAAAAATCTAAATTATAGTCTAAAAGTCTCCACTTGAGTACAGATTTAAACACATTTTATTGTTTCAAGTTATTAGATTACTAAATGAGACTACTTGTTCCTCAGGTTACATCCTCAGTCTGGTGCTGTTGACTTTACCCCGGCAGCGCTTGGTGCAGCTCTACCTTTATGTTCTCACAGCTCTTCTTCTCTTTGCTGGACACCAGCTCTCAAGGTTTTTGCTAGCATGATTAAACATGACTCTTTAAATCTCTTTATATGGTTAAACAGAAGGGTCTCAGTGCATTTAGACAAAAGTATTTTTGTGAGCCTCAATATTTATACAGATACTGTTTTGCAGGGACTATGTCCATGGGGAGCTGGATTCAGGTTTTGAGGGACCTCTCTACCTAGAGCCCCTGTCCATGAACCGCTTCACTACTGCTCTCATAGGTATTTGTTCCTGAAAGATGTTTTACAATAAAACAATTTACTTTTTAATGGTGAAATAAGTGAAAGAACTTTGGTTCACACACTGTTGAAAGAGACCCGAGTAATGCTTTTACAATGGTCTCAGAGGATGAAACCAGATATCTATGTGCTCCAGATAATGAGTCAAAAAAGCTTTTAGTAATTGTTACGCCTTTAAGGGTCAGATGTCATGTGACTCAAAGTGGAGTACATTGAGGTGCCAAGTTGCTGGTTTGAGTTTGGAATAATGAAAGAAATACAAGGTGAACAGTGAAAGTACGATTTATTATTCAGCCCACAGTAGTAAAATATTTACAGAACTTAAGTACTATTCAGACCAAACTGGTCAATCCCAAAGGGGGGGGGGGGGGGGGGGGGAGGATAATAAATTGATGACTTAAATAGAATCACAAAAAAAAACAAAAGGAAACCTACTCAAGCTAATTAATACAATCCAACCACCTACCTAATGACTAAACAGTTTTGCTACTGTGAGTGAAGAGATGCGCTCTAACTAAATTTCACACGCCTACACACACACACAAGCACACGCTGCAAACGCACGAATCTGGCTCCCGCTCTCACAACCGAAGACTTTTGGTCTTTCGAAACACGCGCGCAAACACACTTGATCGCTGCACTCGCTTCAGTACGCCTTTCACCTGTTCACGCAATCACCCACACGCGCACACAGCACGTGAACACAAACACTCTACCTCCCCACTAAGCATGTGACATGGCACTGGGCAAAGGCTACTCAACTTTCGTTGCCAAGGAGGAGTTTTAGTGGGATGATGAAGGTAGAGAGTTCAGATGCGCTGAGCAGCGATGAGATGTGATGGGATGTGATCTGCCAACATGAAGGTCTTTTGACAGCTGCTCGAGAGCTTGACTACAGAGACTTATAGCACTTTTTTAGCAGTTGCTTTCAAAGCAGCTTCACAAAGACCTAGTGAGCATCAGGTAGAGTACATAAGAGTTCCCTCTGTAAGGTCCCTGAAAGCCTCGCTGACTGAGGCAGGTCAGCATAAAGAATATACAAATTTAAGATCCATCGATGAACAGTTCACCGGACAGCACCTGAAAACAAACAAACAACAAAAAAACAAACAAAGACAAAACAAACTAACAAAAAACAACGGTAAAATTTAACAGACAACAAACAGGTGATCAGCATCAGCTGCAGAATGAAAATAACAAATGAAAAGAGCACAGAACAGGTGTATTTCTTTGTTCTTGTGATAACTCTAGCTGCTTAATTTTTTTAGTGTGGCAGCTGAGCAGCCGGCTAACAGAGTGTTACAATAATCTATTCTGAGATCATGAAAGCCTGAACTAATTTTTCATGCATCTACAATAGACATCATTTTACGTATTTTAGCAATGTTCCTGAGGTGAAAGAAGGTGGTCTTAGCAACATAAGAGATATGGTTCTTAAATGTTATTTCACTTTCTATATTAACCACAATTTTTTTAACTGTAGTGGAGAAATAAACAGTGTGTCCCCCTAGCTCCATATTTAAGACGAGAGATTTTGTAATTGCTTTCTAGAGCAATAAGTAATATTTCTGTTTTATAAGGATTTAGCATTAGGAAATTTTTATTCATTCAATCATCCAGATTGAATGTCTTCATAAAAAATGCTGTTCTGTAAGAAGTAGCTGAGCTGTGCTATTACAACTTTCTCTAATATTTTTTAAAAGAACAAAAGGTTAGAGATTGGCCCATAGTTGGATAACTCAGTAGGATCCAGGTGCGTTTTCTTGATTAATGGTTTAATTACTGTATTTTTTAGCTGTTTAGGAACGTAACCTAGCGATAGAGATGAGTTTATAATATCCAGAAATGGTTCTTGAGCTATTTGTAGCCATTCTTTCAAGAGCACGTGTCGTTGATTTAGATGCTGTGATTATTTTAAGCAGCTCTTTCAGGTGAATATTTGAAAAATTTTGCAGCAAGTACTTATTGGCTCTTGGTGTAAGAGACCTGATGTTTGAGTCCAAATTTTAGAAAGTATGTTTGTGAGTTGCATAATTTGTAGTCTAATTTTATATTTATCAGGTTATTGGTGTTAACCAAATTGGTGTTTTTAGTTTTTTTATGTTTAAGTGGTGTGGACACTGTTTCGATTGCAAATGTGAGGTTTTGACAGTTGTTAGGTAGATTTCTGAGGCGTTTTTCTAAGGTGTTATAGTTGTAACTATTTAGTCAGATGCTAATAAGGGCCCGAGTTATGTTATCTGACCGAAGTTTAGAGCCTAATTTGCTTGGATAGAGGCTGTCAGGACGGAAGAGATTAGCGGGTTCCCAGAAGGGATTACAGTTGTAACAAACAGTAACTGGTCTTCTCGGCAGAAGGTGGTGAGAAAATGTATCGGTTCCCCTTTGATAAGTTGGCACAGGGCCAGAGACGATAAATTGGGTCGCGGGTGACAGGCGGCGAGCGGTGCGGATCAGTTTACTGTAATCCACTTTTAGTACCTCTGGCTGACGACGAGACGTATCATTAGAGCCAATGTGCAGGAATACAGCCTTGATGTTGCTATCAGGCTTTAGGATTGCAGGTAAACATGTGACTAAGTCAAGAACCCTAGCACCGGGGTGCAGTGCGTACGTGCTTTGTTCGTACTGGCAGGGAGGAGTGAATGCCCCCTGGAGATGGGTACGCCTTTTCCTCTTCTGTTCACAAAACTAGAAATCGTTACCGAAATGGTCCAGTGCTGGCCTGCAGTATACTGTAGCACCATGTGTCCTTTTGGACACAGACGGTGAAATATGATTAGAATTGTCATTAGCGGAGATTGCCACACGTTCTTTGAGCTTGGATCTTTTGGCCGTCTCGGATGTCCGAGAGAAAATACGGAAGCAGAACGAAAGAGGAACCGAAAGGGTTAATTCCTTAAGATTCACCCCGGTATAAGTCCCTCCCCTCTATGTCACTCCCATTTCTCCTGCCTTGGACCATCCCAAGAAAACACAGACACATACAAATTCAATCTTATGGAAAATGTAATCATTGTAATTAATTAACCAATAACATTCCCCCCTGTTGTCACAAGACAACAAGGTTTTACAATTTTAATCATTGAATAATAACCTTAAGAAAATAAAATATTCTTATCTAAATTTATTCTATCAAACAGTTCTATCTGTAAGACAAAATAATTCGGCAATAAATGTTATTATACTACTCATTCAAATGTTTCTTAGTAATTTCTCTATCAAGAAACATAGTTTCTTCATATTATTAAAGAAAACGTGCAAAAATATGATAACCATCAAATTACTAATACACATTTATAACCCACACAATAACTAGAGATTCCTGAATCACCCTGTCTTTTCACAGCACAAGAAAGTCAAACGTTTGACAGCAAGCTGATTTCCTTTATCCAGTAAACTACTGAGAAAATCTCTCTATACTGCCAAATATTGAATTTTTTAATTCTATTCTGAGGCTATTTGTAGGACAAACGTCTCCTTGCTTCTTTTGATTTTAGCCAGGAGTAAAAGATCGAACATACCTTTGACTGTCCCTTCTCTGTTTGCTGCATGGTTTTTTTTTTTTCAATTATATTATATATTCATTACAATGATTATATATTCCATTACAAGCCATTCACCATTCAATCTTGTCAGGCGAGTATCAGATTCTGATTGTCATCTTGGCCTCGGAGCCCTTTCTCTGACTGATCGTCTAGTGGGATTATTCTACCTAACCTTGCTTGTGTTACTAGGGATAATTCATGAGTGTGCATCCCGAAACGTTCGCAGGCAGTTATGTTTAAAAAAAAGATTGAGGTCATGTCACTGTACAAGCAAACTTGATTATGATTATTTTCATCAGCAGGATAACAATGTGTGTGGTTTCTTTTAAGTTTTTCTTACAAACACACCTCTCAATAAAATGCAAAACATTCATTATTGTCAAGTGACATTTCATGCTTGTGTAGTGCATGCACACTGTGACCTTGAGTTGACACACACAAACAAAATTTACTCATTTGTAAATAATTAAACCCTTGCATGGTTGTTAAAATACTTTGTATTGATTGGTTATATTCCATCTCAGCCTAATTGATTCAACTGTATTTACCTTGCAAACACAGGAAAATCCTGCTCTTTGTAACAAAAGCAGCTTGTAACAAAAGAGATCTCTTATTGTGATCTATTTCTGTTCATTTAATCTCTCCATTTTGTGTTTGTTCAAGAACTCTATCTTTGCCCTCAGGTCAAGTTGTGGTGTGTACACTTTGTTCCTGCGTCATGCAGACCAAACAGATCTGGCTGTTTTCTGCACATCTGCTCCCCTTAGTGGCTAGGCTGTGCCTCGTGCCTCTGGAGACGATTGTTTTCATCAACCGCTTTGCTATGATCTTTACGGGTCTGGAGGTGCTCATATTCATAGCCTCCAATTTACTGGTGCCATACAACCTGGCCAAAACTGCCTACAAAGAGCTGGTGCAGGTAACACCTGATCTAAATTTTGTTTAACTTTTTTTAATTCTAATGATTCAATTAATTATTTATATCATACATTTTATTTATTATTCTGAGGTTAGGTTAAGTAAGTGGAGTCTGTCCTAAGTAGGTCAGAAGACTGTTGTGATCTGTCTTGAAACTTTTTAAATGAAACATTTGGTAGCTGGGTATTGCAATCAATTAAATGTCTTTTAATTCATGCATTAACACAAGTTTATTATAACACAATAAAAAAAATGATCACTGTTAATCTATTTTCAAAGCTAGGCACTGGGTGTTAGTGAAGTGTCGGTCACAAACGAAACGGTTCCTTTGAGCCAGCTCTTAGTTTGAACGTTGTCTTGTTTTGTCTGTCTTTCTCTTTCTCTCTTCATGACTGATTTAACTCTGAATCATTTGTTTAGCGAGTCATTGATTCATTCTGAGGAAAACAAAACTTAGCGGGATAGCTAAGAATTTGAGGCTAAAAATAACTTCACGAAGCATTTATCTTCTTTCAACATTAAAACTTTCCTGTTCCAGTGTGTTAAGGATGTTTAGTTTTTTTGCATGTATAATTTTTGTGTTTGTTAGATTTATAAAAATTAAGTAAGTTATAGCTTAAAGATACACACTTAACGTTAGCTTTAACTGGATTTAAATTCCAGTATGTAGCTTGTATATCAAGCAGAGGTGTTATTGCTTTATTTATGTTTAGAAAGGTTTTGTGTGTGTACATTGTTTAGTATTGATTAGCAATAGAGAAAAACTTGCTTTAAATTTAATAAAATAAATAACACATTAGCTAAGTGCATACAATGCAAGACCATATAACAAGGTAATCCTTTGTTAAAGCTTTAACATACTTAATGGTATTTATGATTAATTAAATCTCTTATTTTTCATTAATTACTTATTATAGTATATCGTGGGCATTGTTCTAAAAGCCTGACACAACATAAAATATTTTTGCCTATAAAAAAATTCAAATACAATTTCTAACGCTACATTATTAAAACAAATCAGCACATAAAAATGTAGATTCCTTTTTATTTATATCCATACTATGTTGGGAACAATGGATATAAAATGTAAACACTTAAATGAATGGTAAATTCATCAATATCCACATATTAAAAAAAAGCAAACTTAAAGTTTCTTATTTATATATTAGGGCTGCAACATCTAATCGATAATAATCGAAAATTACATTTGTTGTCAATGGATGCCATTATCAATCTGATCACACCAAGATGCACAGATAAAACATAGATACACAGCCGCCGGCGCAATGGTGGAATCATTTCACTTATTAGAAGACGGTGAGCTGCATGCTATGCCGGCCGAGCTTTCATGACATGGAAGCACAATGTGATGCATGAGCACCTTAAACGAAAGCACGCTGGTATTTCGGATGCCGAAACATCAGTAGGGTAAGTAAAAACTATTGCTTCATCGTGTGATATTTGTATTGTTAAGTGCATTTTTTTAAACCGTTTGCTAACTTCGGGACATAACAGCAAATCTGTGGCTTAAATGGATTTTTTCAATGGATGAAAATGTGTATTTTTGATAATCATGCTCACGTGATACTAAGTTTTTGCGCAACCAGAAACAGATCTACAGGTCCCAAAAAATCAAACCGTGAGCTTATTCTCAACCCGTTTGCTTTATATTGGCAGCAATACATGTCTATCTAAAATATCGATATCTAAAAGGCATTATTTTTGCTCAAACAAGCTTGTCAAAGCTTGTTGACTGTTATACAGATAACGAAGAGCTGTAACACCAAATTTTGGAAATTCCTGCAGAGCCAGTGCAGAACGAAGGCCATTGCTTTTACTAGAACCAGAAGAACATGCGCTTTTCTAGACAGAACACAGAAGTAGTTGTGCAAGTTCAGTTCACAATTCACAGAAGCTCAAATTCATCTTCGGTAGTTCACTTGCAACTCGCTAGCATTACTCGGCGCTTTCGCCTCATGGAAAATTTAAATTAAACAGTGCGAATAACAGTAGAATATTACATTTAATAACTATTGTGGGTTTCAGTGAATGCAAGAAACAGTTCATTTGTACACCAATGAAAATTATTATTTCCTTTCATTTAAATGTTTTTATTTATAGTCCACAACAAAGGTAACTTGTTAACTACCAAATCTGTTTTCAAAATTAATTGTTTAACAAGTGCTTTGCTCTTTATTTATTCATTTATTTATTTATATTGTGAGAAGTTTCACAGTTTAAGAACAAACTTTTCATTTAAGGTTTAGCATTTCAGAATTAATATCATTCAACTCTACTTGTGTTTTTTGCCTTTTTAAAAGTTTACTTCTATGCATAAATTATACCCTGAATTTTGGTTTTATATAGCTGTAAGTAAAACGTCAAATAAAAAAATGCATTTAGTTTTATCCAATTAATCGAGAAAAAAAAATCAGACAAATAATTGATTATCAAAATAATCGTTAGTTGCAGCCCTAATATATATATATAGGGTCTGAGAAACTCTCTTAAGTTGAACTCTGAGAAACTTCTCCAGTTCTTAAGTCTCTACACTGGCTGCCGGTCTCCTTCAGAATTGATTTTAAAGTTCTGTTGCTTGTATATAAGTCCAAACATAACGTAGCACCTAAATATCTAACAGACATGATCAGTGAATACACACCAAACAGAGAGCTGAGATCCCTCAGATAAAAAAAAATTGATTTACTCCAGGTAATTCCATACAGGGTATATACTCCTTTAGTTTCCTTGCGGCCCACAGATGGAACCAGCTTCCAGAGGAAATCAATGGTGCCAACACTTTAGTCACATTTAAATCCAGGCTAAAGACTCACCTAATAAGTTGTGCTTTTGTTGACTGAGCACCAACGTACAAACAACTATTTTATCTCTGCACTTCACTATATTAATGTTAGTTTAGCGGCTAAAGCTAATGTAGTGTCATTACTTTCCCAGTATGAGTAGAAAACTTTAATCAGAAACTCACCTCTTCACTGATTCTCCCTAGAGCAAGATCTGTATGAGTCTGTAAATGAGTCTGTGTGCCATATATTTTTAATGAATCTACGCTATTCAGATATAAAAAATGAAGAAAGTATTGTTTTCATCTCTAGATATATGGATTTGCACCAAGTTTAACCAACATGATTTTTCTGTTGTTTCGTAGGTGGTGGAAGTGTATGGTTTGCTGGCTCTTGGCATGTCTCTGTGGAATCAGCTGGTTCTGCCTGTTCTCTTTATGTCCTTCTGGCTGGTGCTGTTTGCACTGCAGATTTACACCTACTTCAGCACTCGGGACCAGCCACCTTCTCGAGAGAGGCTACTCTTCCTGTTTCTCACTAGGTTAGAACACTGTACCATACTGCTTCAAATGTTAATTGTTGATTGATATTTGGGGATAAAAAACTACATTGAAATGCTAGTATTTTGGGTAAAAAGTGGAGTGGTGTGCACCACCCCCCAAAAAAATCTTTTGAGAAACACAGACAAATTTCCTTACAGAAGAATTGTGGAAGGCATTGAATGTAAGAACATGTTTAACAGCCAGGGGTCTCAAACTCAGTTAATCTAGGGGGCGCTAGAGGCAGAATCTGGGTGAGGCTGGGGCTGGATCATGTTTTTCACTATAAAAACATTATGTAATAATTATATTGTTATCAAATCTCATTATTTTTTTACACAAACAAGATGAACAAATAAATAAACCATTGAAGAATGATTAAGAAAATAAATCAGTTATAAATCAATAAAATAATAATAAAAATAGTAATAATTATGGAAGAAATACTGATTTTCCCACTTTTCTTGAAATGCTCTGTGCTCCACTTGTCCATCCTTTGCTCCAATTGTTATCACCAACCTTTCTCTTCTCTTTTACATGCTTTGAAAAAGATATATTTGGGGCTGTGCTATATATATATATATGCTATATATATATATATATATATACACACACACACATACACTAACAGAACATATTGTAGCTAATTGTTTCACTCAGCAATGATGTGTACTTTCTGATTGAAGATACTATTTCAAACTATACATTTTCTAATGGTATGATATCTACTTAAAAGTTAAGAGTGTAAACAGTTTTAACAGTACTAATACATATTTGTTTTTATCCCTGCACACCACCAAATTAATGCAAAAAATTATCATTAGTTTTTGGGGGTTTTTATTATGCATTTACATGAATTATTTCTTTTTTAAATAAAGCTAGTTATCTCTCTCTTTATGTAAATTATTGGCGTGTAAACATTGTATTTGTTGTGTATTTTTTTGTCTTTAGCCCCATTTTCAGCTGCTCTCTCAATAAGCATGAGAACTTTCAAGAGTTTTAATATTAGGTCATGAATGTGAGGCTGTGTTTGTACGAACGACCAAACTTCAGTTATTTATCTCAGATATTTTAATCTTTGATTGTCTGTTGAATCAGCAGTCAAGTTATTAGTATGCAAAATTACACTAGATGTGAGATTACACATGGAACAGCCTGTTTTCAGAGACCGTTAAACACATTTAACGAAAGGCTGGTGTGACAGAGATTTATAAACTTGGTCAGGGAGGGGCTTTTGATTTCATTGGACTAGCCTAGTGTCTGTTTAGAAAATCAACCAAATGAGCAACAAATTAGCAAGTCATTTTTGGTACATTTGGTATCAGAAAAAAACAGCAAAAACTCCACTCTGTTTCTGATTATGCACTTTATGGTGTTAAATTTGCTACACCTGCTCACCATTAACATTTGAGAGCTCTGTTGCAAGGTTTTTTGATAGGTGAAGCTATTCACTAAATGATCACAAGAAGATGTGATTGAGATTTAACAGGCTGTTGTGACTAAAAGCTAGTTTACACTTATAACAGAGCAGATTTGAATAAATATAAACATAGAACATTGGTTGTTGTCAGATGACGTGGTCTTAGTATTACTATATTTTCATCCACAACTATCATATTAAATGAAATATTCAAAAACAAATATATTTTTGACCAGTTGTGTGTAGACAAATGCCTTATATAACTGTAATAAGTTAGAGCAGGGGTTTAGGAGTCAGATCCTGTAAGACTGCAGTCCCTGATGTTTTTTTTATTCACACTAGCAGTGTCAAACAAGCCAAAGGCAGCTAAATTTGGGGAATCAGGTGTGTTCAGTTAAGCTGAGAGTGAAGTATGCAGGGAATTAATGTTGAGACCTCTGGATAAGAAATGATGGATATGTGTTTAAGGGTGAACCTAATAAAATTGTATATATTGGCAGCTAGCTGGATCATCTGTTTGTGTTTTTTTTCTACAGTATCGCTGAGTGCTGTAGTACTCCCTATTCGCTGTTGGGCCTCGTATTCACCGTGTCCTTCGTGGCACTGGGTGTCCTCACCCTCTGCAAATTTTACCTGCAGGGTTACCGAGCTTTTATGAATGATAACGCAATGCACAGGTTAGAAAATATCCAATCATATTGATCTACAGCACTTTAAGAGTTCTTACCTTTCTTTCTTTACTCGGTTGCTATTCAGGGGCATGACCGAAGGCATCACTTTACTGATCTTGGCTGTTCAGACCGGACTCATTGAGCTGCAGGTCATTCACAGAGCATTCCTCCTCAGCATCATTCTCTTCATCATTGTGGCTTCCATTCTGCAGTCTATGCTAGAGATTGCAGACCCCATAGTGTTGGCACTTGGAGCCTCCAGAGACAAGTAAAAAAAATTGCTATGAAATAATGATCAAGATAGCTGAGTAATGAGTGCTAGCTGCATTTCTTCCCTTAGTTGGGTTTTATTGATTAATTTCCCCCTGAACTTCCAGGAGTCTCTGGAAGCACTTTCGCGCTGTGAGTTTGTGTCTGTTCCTGCTGATCTTCCCTGCTTACATGGCTTACATGATCTGCCAGTTCTTCCGCATGGACTTCTGGCTGCTCATAATCATCTCCTCCAGCATCCTGACATCACTGCAGGTACTCTCACCTATAACAGTATGTATGTATATGTGTGTATATATATATATATATATATATATATATATATATATATATATATATATATATATATATATATATATATATATATACACACACAAATGTGGAAGAAACACTGTCACTCTTGTTCATTTTGATCTATATGTTAAACAGAAAAGTGTTTCAAAGTCTATGTGTCTGTATTTAACTGTGACTATGTGATCATTTTAAGCATACTCAACAAGGAAGAAATTTTATAATTGTGTTGTAATTTTGGAAACTGTATTAAAACAGAGGGCCACTTTAGAAGTGTGCATGAAGTATGTAAATGGCCCATTTTGGTTAAATTTCACTTATGAATGAAGGTTTTGGGGAGTTTTTTTTAATCTCATTATTGTCTAACAAAATTCTCTTTCCAGACTTGCAACTGAAGCATATTTAATTTAGAACTGGTCAACGGAACACTCAAACTCACAGACAAAGAACACAACCTTCACATTTTAAATTCCCGATCTTTAAAACAGCTTGTTTATTTTGGTTTTGATTTATCTACAGTTTGCGTTTTAATTTTGAATAAATGTATCTTTCTCTTTTAGCACATTAACTGATTGACTTTAATCGCAAATTATTCTAACTTTTTTTATTCTGATAAATATTAATTAGGCTCTGAAGCACTTTACAGTTCAGTTGATTTACTATTAGACTGTTAAATGTCTCTAATAAACAAACTCTATGTCTATGCAATGTCTCAGAACAAATATATCAAGTTAATCAAGACTTATGCTTATATTTTCTTTTCTATATCCAATTTAAAAGGCTAATAATGGATATTGTAATGAGTAAATTATGGATGTTTTGAGAAGTGAATTATGGATGGAGGAGATTTTCTAAATCATTCTATCAAGATCATTGTAAAAAAAGGCATTAGATTTTACCTCCAAGATTACTGCATGAAAAGGGAGCTCAAGAGCTATTCCTTCAATGGCCAATTTCAGAGACGAAAAGGGCTAGGATTTGAGTCTGCTATATGGCTTTGAAAGTTTCTTCAGACCAGTCTCCTCTTAGAGAGGATTGACTTAACCAGGAATACTCATCAGATAGCACCAGTCAAAGCTGTTGGGAGTTTTAGAGATTTAAGACATAAATGATTGGCTTTCTCAGAGAAAAGGTGAGACTCATCATGAGACAAAGCTGGTGAGATTTAGGTGTAAACTTAGGGCTAGTCCCATGGGCTTTTGATACTCAAATACACTCATGCAGATTCAGTAAACACTGTGGGGCCCATATTACTCTGACACCCTGAACTAGTTTTTGTCTCTTTGATTTGTAATTTCAATCAGCTCGTTTTGCATGTGAAAAGATAGCAGTACGTGTTGGTTCCTATGCTTCGTTCAGTCTTCTCAAACAGATCATTTAAAGGCATAATTCAGTTTCTTACAGGACCAAGTTCAGTTTATGTCCTTTAACATGTGTTGGAGAGATATAGTATTGTTGCAGTCCAAAACTAGTGAGACAAGATAAAAACTCTTTAGTCTGTAGACAGTCCACCTTGTCAACATGAATATTAAAATTCCCAACCACAATAACATTTGGAGACATGAGTCAAAGTGAACTTAGCAAAGTAGCAAAAGTTAGCAAGGTAGCAAATTCCTCATTTAAAAAGAATAATTTTTTTGGTTGTCTGTACATCGTAGCAAGAATTGTGGGTGTCTGGGCCTTAATCTGCAAAACTAATGATTCAAATGAACTAAAACGTTCAATAACAATGTGTTAGACATTCCATTTTTCTTTCCTTCACACGTCGCTGCCCGGGGTTTGCAAGGGTTTGCAATAACCCTCAGGTGTCGCGAGATTTTTTGCCACGTCTCAGTAACACACAAAAATCTGAAGTCTAAATAATTTTCAATAAGTATGTCAGCAATAAATGGGTCTTAAAACAGAAAGATTAATTGTGCCAGATTCAATGGAGAGGGCAGGGTGAGCATTGCTAAGTTACTGTGGTCAACAGTCTGAGATGGACACAAATCCGATGACCACACTGAAGGAATGTTAATATCAGTCTTAGAGAGCCTTGTAAAGCGTCACTTGGATGCACAATGAATATTTCGGCGCAGAGGAAAAAACACAAAGTCTGGGAAGGCCAGAAGACTGGGAGGAGGGCCAATCTAGTGCCCATGAAGCAGTTTAAACTCGTCCATAGAGTATTGAAACAGTGAAGTTGATGGGACAAGGAACAGAAAGAGCAGCAGCCACAATAGTCATCCTTTAATCCGATGTGCGAGCCTCCATACAGCACTGATAATCGCAGGGGGGAATCAATGAGCAGACACCAGCCAGGCGGATCCGATGAGCAGAGGTGCGAGCCTCCAAACCACGCTGACAGCAGCCGAACAGATTCGATGAGCAGAGGTGCGAGCCTCCAAGCAATGCAGACAGCAGCCAGATGGATTCAATGAGCAGAGGTGCGATCCTCCAAGCCACACAGACAGCAGCCGGGCGGATTCGATGAGGAGAGGTGTGAGCCTACGGGCCACACAGATAGCAGCCGGGCGGATCCGATGTGTAGAGGTGCGAGCCTCCAGGCCATAAAGACAGCAACCAGGCGTATTCCATAAGCAGAAGTGCAAGCCTCCAAGCCACGCAGACAGCAGCCGGGCAGATCCGATGTGCAGAGGTGCGAGCCTCTGGGCCATATAGACAGCAGCCGAATGGATTCGATGAGCAGAGGTGCGAGCCTCCAAGCCAAGCAGACAACAGCCGGGTGGATACGATGTGCAGAGGTGTGAGCTTCCAAGCCACAAAGACAGCAGCCGGGCAGTTTCCATGAGCAGAGATGCGAGCCTCCAAGCCACGCGAACAAAAGCCGGGCGGATTCCATAAGCAGAGGTGCGAGCCTCCAAGCCGCGCAGACAGCAGCCAGGCGGATTCGATGAGGAGAGGTGCGAGTCCGGACCACGCAGACAGCAGCCAGGCGGATTCGATGTGTAGAGGTGCGAGCCTCCAGGCCATGCAGACAGCAGCCGGGCGGATTCGATGAGGAGAGGTGTGACTCCAGACCACGCAGACACCAGCCGGGCAGATTCCATGAGCAGAGGTGGAAGCCTCCAAGCCAAGCAGACTGCAGCCGGGCGGATTCGATGTGCAGAGGTGTGAGCTTCCAAGCCACATAGACAGCAGCCGGGCAGATTCCATGAGCAGAGATGCGAGCCTCCAAGCCACGCGAACAGAAGCCGGGCAGATTCCATAAGCAGAGGTGCGAGCCTCCAAGCTGCGCAGACAGCAGCCGGGCGGATTCGATGAGGAGAGGTGCGAGTCCGGACCACGCAGACAGCAGCCAGGCGGATTCGATGTGTAGAGGTGCGAGCCTCCGGGCCATGCAGACAGCAGCCGGGCGGATTCGATGAGGAGAGGTGTGACTCCAGACCACGCAGACACCAGCCGGGCAGATTCCATGAGCAGAGGTGGAAGCCTCCAAGCCAAGCAGACTGCAGCCGGGCGGATTCGATGTGCAGAGGTGTGAGCTTCCAAGCCACATAGACAGCAGCCGGGCAGATTCCATGAGCAGAGATGCGAGCCTCCAAGCCACGCGAACAGAAGCCGGGTGGATTCCATAAGCAGAGGTGCGAGCCTCCAAGCTGCGCAGACAGCAGCCGGGCGGATTCGATGAGGAAAGGTGCGAGTCCGGACCACGCAGACAGCAGCCAGGCGGATTCGATGTGTAGAGGTGCGAGCCTCCGGGCCATGCAGACAGCAGCCGGGCGGATTCGATGAGGAAAGGTGTGAGTCCCGACCACGCAGACAGCAGCTGCACGGATCCGATTTACAGAGATGCGAGCCTCCAGGTTATGCAGACAGCAGCCGGGCGGATCCAATGAGCAGAGGTGTGGACCTCCAAGCCACGCAGACAGCTGCCGGCTGGATTCGATGTGCAGAGGTGCAAGCCTCCGGGTCACACAGATAGCAGCCGGGCAGATCCACCTGAGGAGCGGGTGATAACATCCAGGCATCGCTGACACCCACTAGGCAAGGCAAGTTGCAATATTCTGGGCAACAATGTCAGCAACGGAGTGGATTAGGAATAAGAGTCCAAATTTTGACATCCAATATAGCCAGGCTAAAACTACAAAGACAGGGTAGCTTGGAGAAGAACAGTTTTCAACTTCATGCTGCAGCGGCAACCAGAGTATGCCTGCGTTCTCAACCAGAAGTCATGCAAAATCATGCAAAATTGTTACAATAATAACAATTTTACTAATTAAAAAATAAAATATTAAAATCAAAGTTATAACAATGGTTTTATAATATGACTTTAGTAATGTTACTGTAATGTTAGTATAATGCTAGCAAATGTTGTTTAATAAATAAAATATGTATGTTCTCCATAAACTTCAGTACGATTGTAAGGATAAAAATAATAAAAGTGCTAAAACATAACAATGTTTGTGTTTACGCATCTATGGTAGGTATATTTCATGGGGTAGCAAAGTCTGATGGCTAAACAGACCAGAAAAAGTGTAGAAAAATATCAATCAACACTCTCCTTTTTTTCTTAAGAACAAAAAAGTACGCGCATACTGGTACTTCAATTTTAATTATTTTGAATTTAGATACCCTATTCATAAAAAAATGTCTGATTTTTATGTTCATTCCAGGCTTCTGGAACTGATGTGTTTTTATGTAAAGGTCATCATTCTTTTACGAATAATAGCTAAGCTTTTTTTAGTGGTATCCAATCTTTGACATTTGAATCTTGGCGAGTAGTGCCTTGTAAATGTTGACATTTTTTTTTAGCAATCAGGTTTTTTCAGCACCCTCACCGGTGTGACCTACCAAGTACTCAAGAGCCTTTTTAAACTTGCATGCTTGAAAATGAGATGATTGATATAGCTATAGCTTGAAGATCAATCAACATTGAGCAATGTCTTCTGTATTTAATATGAATTTTACAATCAGGTGCTTGGGACTCTCCTGATCTACATCCTCTTCATGGTTGAAGAGATACGCAAAGCTCCGGTTGAGAACATGGATGAGGTCATCTATTATGTGAATGGGACCTATCGGCTCCTGGAGTTTGTGGTTGCAGTCTGTGTGGTGGCTTACGGGGTCTCTGAGACCCTGTTTGGTGAATGGACTGTTATGGGCTCAACTATCATCCTGGTTCACTCCTATTATAATGTGTGGCTGAGAGCCCAGCTGGGCTGGCAAAGCTTTCTGCTGCGCAGAGATGCTGTTCAAAAGATCCAAAGCATGCCCACGGCTTCCACGGTACAACTGCAGGAACATAATGACATCTGCTCCATCTGTTATCAGGTAAAGACTGACACCTGTTATTTATCAAAATAATTTCTATTGTCTGTTTTAAAATGTTATTAGCTTAGAAACTGACAACTAATGTGATTTATTATTTTGGTTACAATATATGTTTGGTAATTAAAGGGATATAAATACATTTAATTAACAAAGTTGCTTTGGCAAAGAATTTTTTCATATACATTGGCGGTTCAAAGGTTTTACAGAAGAATAAAAAAAATCTGAGATAAGAAAGATAAACCAATCATAAACAAAGAAAGCATGAGGAAAAAAAAGTAGATAGAGGACAAAACATAAATAAATACTTTAATATTTGTGAAGACGACTCTTCACAAAGCATTCTCTTTAGCAGCACAGTTACCCATTGGTACCCCTCTGTTTTTAACATGCTGCGTCTTTTTACAGCTTTGATAAGTTGTATATGAACAACTACTATAATATAATATAACTGCTATATTTTGCAATATTTTGTCCATGTAGCAAGTTTCTGCATCCAAACACTTCTTATTGATGTGTTACATGACACGTCGCATTACATTATGCCGCAGAGCAATCAGAATTTCTGATTACAGAAACTCTGCTCGACTCTGGCAGAGTGATCTGTATCGTTATAATGGTGTGGCGTTTTAAGAGTAAAAAAAGATATTCACCTATCTGGCAATAGTTTTACTTTAAACCAAATGAAAGAGGACAACCTTGAGCCACACGCATAAGCCCATCATACGGCGTCAAGGCATCACAATGTCTATCTGCCATCGGCAATGGACGATGGCATCGTCTATCGACCCAACCATAACAAATACTTATGGCTAATGTTTGTGCTATTTTAACAGCTTATGAAATAATTTTTAATAACAATTTATCTGAAACTATTCAAAACAAGCCGGGTAGCCCCTGTTCCTCCGTCTGCCATGCTTTTAAAATGTCCCCTGCTGGATTTTACTTGTTGATGCTATGGATTTGCCACAATACTCATTTTTATACCGAACCATTCGGGACGTTGTCCTTGATTCCATACATGGATGTGGACCACGTTTTTTTGGTTCCTTATTTGAACTCTCATGTGTAATATTATTTCAACAAGCCTGGTAAACTACTTGTTTATGGATGGGAACATGCACACTTCAGAAAAACTCCTTTCTGCGTGCAAATATCCAATCAATTAAGGGCTCCTTTGTTTAAGTATCAAATAAGCAAGCACTAAAGCCAATGGAGGAGAGAGTCAGCGATATGAGGAGAAACCCTCAACTTTTAAATCTTTATGTACTTTTTTTGGATTTGCTGTCAAACATGACAAAGATGGAAAAAGAACAATAAACGAAAATGTAATGCTTACATCTGCTACATAAAATGCAAATAAAATAGTTGTTGTTACTACACACACACACACACACACACACACGCGTGCACACTCCCACACACAAAACAGACAAGAGATGGAGAAAAGAGTATTAGCTTACCTGCAAGGTTTTGTCCATATGCAACTTGTTGTTCCATTAGTTCGTGAGCCAATGTACTGTGCTTTAGGTGCCCAACAATCTCTTGACGTTTAGTTACAACACTTTGAAAATCGCTGCTGTGAATTGAAACTTGACAGTTTGTGGCAGTATGTGGGCCGTGCAGGAGAGGTGTTCACTTGGAAGTAATGTTAGTCTCCTGGTAGCAAACATATTACGAAGACAGTCAGTGTGCTTTAACTTGTCCTCGCTTTTTCCATTCTCTCACCACATCGAGACAATGATCCACACATGCCTACACGTACTGCCATTCCTCGGTTTGAGACACCTTTAGAGTGAATGAATGCAATTTCAACAAAGAGCGCTGTGCTGCCTCAGTAGTTGTCATTGCTCATGGAAGCCCAGCGGTCCCCTGTGAGCGTGTTGTGTGTGGCGTGCTGTAATGTATTCATTCTCTGTGCCTGCTCATCGTCATACAAAGTGCATACATCTCATTCATACTTCGTTTAAAACATGTCTGCCACAACAGAAAACAGAAAAAACTGCAACCGCGTTACTTTTTTTTTACGTGTTATACATTTCAAATTAATCGCATGAGTTAACACATTCATTTTGACAACACCAGTATTAAGAAAATTCACCACTTCAAAATTCTAATGGTTCGTTCTTTAATTCTAGGATATGAAGTCAGCCGTCATCACTCCTTGCAGCCACTTTTTTCATGCTACTTGTCTGAAGAAATGGCTATATGTGCAAGAGACATGTCCTTTATGCCATTGCCAACTCAAAAACCATTTACAACCAACTCCAGCTGCTACTCTGCCAGGCAATCAGGATACAGAAGGGGCGGTGCAGGAGCAGGATGAACCTCAAGCCAGCCTGAAAGCTGAAGAAGACACACAGGCAGAAAACACTCCCTCCCTGAAAATGTCTGGTGAAGATAAACTCGACGTGGACTTGCCTTCGGGGAGCAAAGCCAAAGGAAGTGTTTCAGAGGGCAGTTTGGGAAATTTTGAATGAAGTGATTGTTGCGGCTCATGCATTGCATCAGATATCTAATCTGCTGGAGAATTATTAGGTTTTAGAAGTCAGTAGACTTGTATCGTGTAGCATACTTTATTAGCTTTGATGGGTAAAGTGACCGTTCAAAGTGACATGATGCCATTTGATCATGTGCATGTTGTTAAAAATCAAATCTTGACTCTACATCAAAGACAAAAAGGGGATTGTTAAGCGTGCCCCAAAGCCATACTGTTTGTTTCCCCACAGGGAAGTGAATACAAATGAGTTTTTCCTTGCTAAAAAAAAGAGTAGCAAGCTGAAGGTCATGCAAATGTAACATTTCCTGATGATGACTGAATTAATTTTAATACATTTCACCTTTCTTTCATCGAAAAGCATTTCGTTTGCTTTACCTGCTGACCAGAATAGTGTTGGCTTGTTTATGTTCCTGAATTCAAACCAAGAGTGCATAAATTCAAAGAAACTGTACAAACGGACCAGTGGTGGTCATCATGGAGCCGGATCGTTTTCAGTATCCAGTTCTAGATAGTGATTATGCATGCTTTGTTTCATGTGCCCTTTTACAGATTGCTTTAAAGCTAGAACAATTTTGAACCATATTCTCTGACCACAAAAAATTTGACAGAGCCATTTCATGGTCAGATTACATTTTACATTTTGTTGCTTTAAAATATTTTTTTTCTTACATGGAACTGTCATAAAACATATTGGAATATTTCAACTCTCAAGCTATTTTCCACAGGCTGTAGACCTAATTAACAAGTAGACAATCAGTTACATCTATTTTTCTTTTTATGTTTTTTTTTTTCTAATATCATGCCAATACTTATTTGCTTTTGATCCAGACATTTCAGAATGCCATGCAACTTGCTTCGTACTTAACAATAAGTGCTTTTAAAATCAGTTTATGTGATTCGTCTTGAGCACACTCCAGAAATGTGATGTCTTTTGTTTGCACTAATGTCATTACCGGTGAATAATTCATATTTTGTGCTTTCGAGCAAAAAATTAAACTAAGAGCAGATGAGGTCGAGCTGTGTGTAAATGTGTATATCTTTTTTTATTGTGTTACTGATGCCGCTGCAGTGTTAAAGAAGGAAACACAATGAAGTTTCATCAGGATCATGTGAACACTGTCAAAGGTGTGATGGATCCTGAGGATGCTGATTGTTTTTAGATATCTCCCTTGTGATCAAGGGATGTTTTAGAATGTAATGTTTGTGTGTATGAATACAGCTGATGTATGAGCAAACACAAACGGTGATGGAAATATCTGTCTTCTATTTTTGCATAATTTTCTTGAAATAAAATATCTCAGAGTTTGGAACATTTATGTGGGTTATTGTCTTATTAATATTTGTTTTCTAATAGGGACCTTGGATGTAGATCCTATGTTTTTGAGATCTTTAACCCATTTTTAAATAAAAAATGTTCAGATTCCTCCATTTGTGACATCAGAAGCCATTGATGTAGCCACTCATCATCACTTGTCTCCTCTGATCTATCTCTTTGACAAAAGCTATTACCTGCAAGTCTTGCAATGCTGTGTACACTGTAAATTCATTTTGTTCACTTTACATAAAAAAAATTTGAGTTTCTCTCCAAGTCTGCTTTAAATAAATAAGCCAATCAGTTTACTAAGTTTAATAATTAACTACAGGTACATTGAATTGATTATATTTGAGTACAATTACTGATAAACATCGTTATATATTCATGCCTAAGGACACGTAATAAAGATTTTGAGTAAATTTACCTAAGTTTTACTAGTACTCTCAAATATTTATTAAAATATCTTAACGATACATAACTATTTTAAGTGAAAACTCAACATCTGAGTAAAATACAGTTTAGCTGTTTACATGTTCAGGTTTAACGCAGATTATTTGAGTTTTTAGTAAAGATTTTATAAGAAAAAGGTGAAGAGTACTAGGACTCGTTTCTTTAGTGATGAAATAAGGCTCTAATAGAGGTTTTTCTAGTTCATTCTGGAAAACTGTCTTTAAAAACCCCAGCGCTCATAAAAAATACTAGATGAGGTAGTTTTTGTTGCCGGTGTATTCAGTTCTAACCAATTTAAGTAAAACTGAAGATTTTTTGTGATCGAAATTAGCTTATTAACATTTAATTTCATGTTATGGAGTTAAATAAGTACTCAGCTTTGTGAAATGTTCAAAAATTGCTCTTCATTGATTCAATAAATACATCTTCTTACTGTGTACGCTCATGTTCATAGTAAATCAATGTGGTACATTTTCTTTCTCCATGATTATATAATTTTGTTTTTCTAAATTGATGAATGAAGAAAACTTCACAACACTGTAAAATGATAACTATTCTGAACTATCTTGTAAAAATACTGTTTTTACAAGTATATTAGCTCCTGAACTCCAAACTGAATGTCAGAATGGGAAAGAAAGGTGATTTAAGCAATTTTGAGTGTGGCATGGTGGTTGGTGCCAGACGAGCCGGTCTGAGTATTTCACAAGCTGTCAAGACCACGTTTGCTGGGAACTTGTTAGCTGCTAATGCTAGTTATTCAACACTTCACACGTCTGACTGTTAGTCAGTTTATTGTTAATTGTAAAAAAAAAGAAAAAGAAAACATGTGCATGTTAAAAGTAACATCTAGCCTTACAAAAGAGGAATACAGTGTTGCCAATTTAGCAACTTTGTCACTAGATTTAGGAACTTTTTTGTGTCCTAGAGACAAGTGACAAATTTAGCGACGTTTATTGTTCTGGCTGACGGGCTATTTAAATGGAGGAACGCGTCTGCCTTTCTGTCTCACTGTCTTTGCTCCTGACGCAAGGTTCTTCTTCGAATGGTGTTTAAAGGCAAGTTCTGGAGATCACGTAACTAGTGCAATGCAGCCTGAGGTCATCAGGAAGTGGTTCATCCCAGCTTAGCTTGTCATTACACATCCTTTGGAAGATCCTTTTCCCAACCAGAATGAAAGGAGCAACGAATCCAATTCCTCGTCTAGTGAATGGATTTTCCTTCACTACTACTCTAAACTCAAACTCATCCGAAGACACACACCAATGAAGTCCGAGGGCCCTTTCTATCTCTTCATATCAAAGTCAGTTGAACATTCTTCCTTTGGAGTTGTAGTGATCACCTTCTTGCTGCTTGTGACAAATTTGTGTAAATGAAGCTTCCCTGTGTTGCACAAATCTCTGGCTTCTTTCACCAGCAGGATTGCTTTCTCTTCAGTGTCAACACTAATTAAGCAATCATCAACGTAAAAATTGTGTCGTATAAACTGTGGCTTGATTTAACTTTCCTCCACCTTGGAAGGCTAGATGTTTCAGCCCAAATTTTGCACATCCAGGCAACGATGAGGCTCCGAACAAGTGGACTTTCATGCAAAAAAGGAGGAGCTTCCATATTACCTTCAGCATCACCTTGTGCTATAATATCAGACATGAAAGATATATAGTCCTTGTAAAACATTTCTCCACCCCTTGTTGTTTGGCAAGCTTGGTCAGCTCTTATAATGATAATAATAATAATAATGCCTTCAATTTATATAGCACTTTTCAAGACACTCAAAGACGCTTTACAATTATCAGAGCATTATTCATTCACTCCACGTTCACTCTCTGGTGGTGATAAGCTACCATGGTAGCCCTCAGGCAGTCTGACTGGACGTGGCTGCCATTCTGCGCCTACGGCCTCCTGCCGTAGTCACACACATCCATACTGGGCAATGTGGGTGAAGTGGCTTGCCCAGGGCCACAACGGCAGAATGGCCCTAGCGGGGATCGAACCACCAACCTTCCAGTTACAGAACGACCAACTCCACCACTGCGCCATCTTTCCGCCCACACTTCTCACATCAAGTGCTTCAGCTGTGTTGTGCAGAATGAAAGTTGTGTTACTTTGTGAATCATACACTAAGATCTCCTTTGTTGGCTCTGCTAAAGTTGACACAAATTAGAACAATGGGTCAGGTGTAAGTGGTGTTCTTTTCATGAACCACTCTGTTTGAAGTCAGAGGTTTTGACACCTGATCCCTATCTTCACAATGTTGAGAAACCATTGACTGGTCTTGACTGATTTAAATTTTGTTGTGAGATTTTACTAGTCCACTCTTGATGAAGGCATGTTGGACGAAACCTCTCACATTTTCCACACAAACATCTAGCTTTGCAGTTTTTGGAGTTATGACCAATTTTGAGACACCCAAAACTCAACTTTTCAGACTGAACAAATTTCAATCTTTCCTTAATTGGCCATCATGTGTGATCATGTCAACTATTTTTTTTATAAAATACATACATGATACTGCTCACATACTTTATTTTTTCACTAGATTATGTCATGAAAGCTCTTGTGCTTGTATTGCGTTTCTTTTGAAACTTGGAATGATCCTGATCAGTTTGCCTGAATTTTTCCTTCTCTCCAGGTTTAATTGCTTGCAGTAAGGTTATCGGGTTGCAGGCAATTCTAGTTTCCCTTTTGAGTGTCTAAAGTCAGGAAATAATTTGTTCTGATCTAGAAACTTTGTGACAGCCATATTATATCCTGAACTTAACCATTCAGGCAATTTTGCAGCTATCCTTTAATTTTCCACAAACAAGTCCACAAACTCCTGGAGGTTACTGCTATCCTTGGTAGCAATCTTCTGCCATGACTGTATCTTGTCTCGGTAGGACTTACCAACTACAAAAGAATTGCCAAACCTGTCTTCAAGTGTTTTCCAAGCATTAAAGAAAGCGGCTTCAGTTCCAACCGAGAAAATTCCATCAATGGCCTTCTGACCACTTACATATTTGCGTAGAAAGAAAAGCTTTTCTTGAGGAAGCAGGTTTTTACAACCAATTATTGTCTGGAAAGACAATTTACAATCATTATTCTTCAAAGGGTCTCCCATAAAAATAGCAAGTTCAGGGATTCCTGTAATCCTGTTGGCTGCAGCCAGAGTATTTACAAGATCATTTGATGCTTGATTGGAAGCAGGTAATATCTGATATGTAGCTGTCTGAGTTTGAGTAACTGGAAACTGCAATGGAGCACAAGATGGTTGCTTTGAAGGAGTAGCTTCACTTTACACAAGCATGTTTGGTTTGAGAGGGGGTAGAATATGCAGTTTTTTCTTCATCTTTTAAACTTTCAGCGTAAACTTGCAGCTTAGCTTGTGCAGCATTGAATCTTTTTAACTTTTCCAATCTTGCAAACCTTTCTTTTCTCCTGCAATCTAATTTTACAAATAGGGATGCACCGATACCATTTTTTGCCAAACAACTACAAGTACTTGCATTTCAGTACTCGCCAATACCGATACTTAATAAAAACATGATTTAAATTTACAGGTAACAGCTTTAGTCAAATAATTAAAAAAACAAACAAACAAGGGACTAGTTTGGAATTAAGACTATTTATTTACAATGAAAAGCATGTTGTTTGCAACATATTACAGAATAAATCATTATAAAAACATCTTCATTCTTAAATCGTAATTTTTATCAATTAAACTTGGCTGGTGTTGGGGCTGCGGAATTGCCATGTAATTTGGCTCGTTGTGGCATAAAACTCTGGGAGGTTTGGCTAATTAGCAACACGAGGCAAACACTGCTTGTCCAAATATCTGAGGGGAAACTAAACGCAAAGGTTTGCAGCAGGCTGTGGATATAATTATGTTTTTTCACCGAGTCATGTAGTTTAGGCAGCTCCGTGTCAGTCATGTAGCGGTGGCTTGGGACATCATATCTGGGCTCCAGAACATTTTAGGTGCTTAATTAAATTACTTGTGTTAAATGCGCTACCTTTTGAGCCTCCTGTGGACAATTTTTTCCAGGAATCACAAGTGGTTTGACTTCATGACTTGGCAGCTTTGATTCTGCAAGATGTCCTCCCACACGCAGTAGACCGTTGTCATCAATAATTGGATTGAGCTTTTGAAGAGAACTGTTACATGGGAGGGCTTGTTTTACAATGACACACTTAATCTCTGCTGCATACACCTCATGCTAGACGCATTTGATGATTGTTTGTTCTGCATCAGTCAAGGATTCATCTGTGAGGCTAATTTTGCAGAGTTGCCATCCTCTACAACGACTGTTATTTTGCGATCCACTGAAACCTTGGGAGATGTGACGAAGGTAGGAAACGGCTTTGACAGGAGATGACCACTTGGAATAACATTCAAACTGTGAAGAATTTAAATTACTTCCCTTTACTGTGGTTGTTAACACATTCACTTTCTGGTGGATCTCAACATTAGATTCTGGGCTGACGAGTTCATATGGTCCTACCTATTTCAGTAGGGATGCTCTCCAGTTTTGGAAGAAATGCTGGACCATGCAAACATGAGGTACTTTCAAGGTTTTCTGCTGTTACAGATCGTGAGCCATGATCTACTGGGTTTTGCTCTGTTGGGATGTATCTCCATTGATCACGTATGGAAGACTGCTTAATTCTCTGCACACGATTAATAACATGAACATGGAATCTTCGCTGCTGGTTTTTGATGTACCCTAGCACTACTTTGCTGTCGGTGAAGAAGGTAACCTTGTCTAAGTGCAAGTAGAATTCTTCTATGAGAAGCTATGAAATCTCCACAGCAAGAACAGCACCACACAGCTCCATTCTGGGAACAGTAAGCTCTATATGCCCATCTTCATGTGTAACCCTTTGGTAAGCTACTGCAGCTATCGCTTTCACCGAAGCATCTGAGAACACAGACAGCTCAATGAACGTTGCTTCTGAAATTGAGAATGAAACATAAGTGTGGGGAATGTTAAGCAGTTTTAGATCCTGCAGTGAACTTCGCCATATTTTCCACTCTTCATACATCTCCAAAGGCAAGGGACTATCCGAGTCGAGGTTGCTGCTGGAAAAAAACTCGAAGAAGAAGGCTGCCTTTGCTTGTGGCTGGCGCGAGGAAGCCAAGGGGGCCAAAAAGACTGTTTACTATTGAGAGTACTCCACATCGATTAAAGGGCTTGTGCATAGGACATATACTATTCACATTCTATAGGACATAGAATGTGAATGTGTCTGATGTTGTTTTCCAACTCACCCCTAAGATGCGCTAAACAGGAACATCATCAGTAGAGAACTCAAGATATTTAATCTTCTCAGCTCTATCTTTTGGTGGAAAGGCCTCCATAACTGCCATCATGTGGAGACGAGGAGTCTCATTAGCCTATGGCGAGATCTGCAAAAATCTGTTTTGGTGCACTACCACCACCTAGTGGTGATCAGTATTATAACAACTTGGGATCAGTATTCAAATGAAATCTTTAACGAAATTAATTATGTGTAGACTGCCAGTTTAAAAAGATGTCTGTTTTTTTTTTTTTTTACATAAATGTACATATTAATTAAGCATAGCACATTGGTGTTTTTCATACTGAGACTTGCATTCTATCAGAATATACAAAGTAAAAAAAAAACGGCCAAAATTAATTCAATTGCCATTCCTAGAAACTCCCCAGCAAACACTTTAGACGGCGAAAAGCCGTTGCACGACGTCCAGTTCTTTTCACGACGTCCAGTCTTGGGCGAAATGTAGTGCTTAAATGAAAATTTTTGCCGTTTTTTCCGGACAAGCAGGGACGTGCAGGTTCAACCACTTCTGGATGTGTGCACACTTTTTGATAACTTAAGACTATTTTCTAGTGTTAATAACTTATGTGTTTAAATATACACATCAAGTATGCTGTTTCTGATAATGCAGAACAATAAATATATAATAAAAACCTGTCAAGATTCAGTCCGGTCTGACCGTGTTTTCAACATGTTAATCATTTGTAAATCTTAAAACAAGAGCATCAAACATTTATTAACACCACAACAGTAAGTAATCAATGCAGCTTTTAACAAACGTATTTTTAAAACGTAATTTGTTGGATAATATATATCCAACAAATTATCAAACAAGCTTATTAACTTTCATTTCTTTGCCAATGTGTGTTGAAAATGTCCCCCACCTTATCACCGCATCTGAGGAGAATATATGTATATGTATTGATACTCACGATTTACACGCGTTTTGGCAAGCTAACTTGTTAGCTGCTAATGCTAGTTATGCAACGCTTCACACGTGTGATTGTTAGTCAGTTTCCCAACAAACATGGTCACGGCGTCGACGTTGAGAGGACGGCTTAACATGATCGATACAGGACGGTCTACTAAGAGATCAGCGCTCCAAGTGGACAACGTGCAGCGAACGTCTAAAAAGAGTCCTGGTTGGATGACATAAATTTAAACATGCTATATTAGCAAACGCCTTAAAACCGCAAAAACATTGTATTAATATCAGATTGTGAATAAACTATGAATGCAGCGGTAGCAACTGTAATATTTTATTGTACGTATAATGCCTTTACTTCAAATCTACTTGCTCTTACTAACAATAGGGTAATATGTAAAAAAAAAAAAAAAAAAAAAAAAAAAAAAGACAGCAAGAGAAAAGAATGTTTTAATAAAAACCTGCGTAGTAAACATAGCTTTCTTGTGTGTCTATAGTGGACATCGTCTGGGTCAGGTGGCTCTTTAGCCTGGATTCCAGGGCTGAAAATGTGTCCCCCTTCAGATCCGGTATATTCTTAATGTTCAGGTTATATAGTGTTTAGCATTGCTAAAATGAACAACTTTATAAATATAATATTGAACTGCTCTTAACTATAGCTGAACAGGAGGGTCTACACGCTGTGGCTATACTGTACTCATGTATTTTGAAGCTTATTATGGTGGTACTTGGCGCGACAATTTTTTTCTGAGGTGCTACTTGGTGAACAATGTTTGAGTACCACTGGTCTATAAGGATAAAATTCTTATTATAAATCATTTAAAGGGTATAATATGGCACCTTTAGGGTTGGTGCTTGAGTTCATGAATGCCATCACAAAGATTTTTTTCTTTGGATCTTTGAAAAAGTTTACTTTTAGTAAATTAACTTTAAACATAAGTCCAGGGGTAAACTCCCACCTGTAGCTTACAAACTTCTTTCTCAATCCTAACCATCATCTTAACTAAATGAACGCTGAACTAGTTGCAGGGTTTCTGCAGGTTTCACAAGGTCAAATTTAAGACTTAAAGACCATTAAAAATTCAATTTAAAGACATACATCATACCATCAACAACATACAACCCCATTTTTTTGGCAACCTTAACAATCATTTGTACAATTTAGTTTTCTCGATCTCTGGCGACCCCCACAACAGCAAAATTGACGTCAAATGAGCTTCACATGGACATTAGAAAATTTAAGACGTCTGAAAAATTACTGAAGACTTAAACATCCAAATTTAAGTATCCCAATTTTAGGCCTTAAAAAGTTGTAAATTATTCAATCTAAGACTTTTTAAGGCCTAAAATTTGGATGTTTAAATTTGAGACCTTAACAGTCCAGAGAAACAAAATAATTGAGTTGTCATGTTTTTTAAACAATGAAGCACACAAATGAATATTTTTCAATATTCGGAATTCTTCCCATACCATCGAAATGGTTGAATCATGGTTATAATAAAATACGGACATTCCCAAAACGGAAAAGACACACTTGATCAGTTGAGATCTAAAAATGCCATGTTTATTTCAAATCACAGTGTCACCTTTACAAAAAAAAATTATTTATGGTGCAAAATAAGCGCTTTTCACAGCTTACCAATTGATCTGGTTGAAGCTGGTCATTTCCTAGATCCTCCACATAAATGAATTATTACATTTTACAGTAGCATTAATAAACCCGGACATGACAAACAACACATCGAAAGCTCTTAAGGAAATAAAGAACCATTTATTTCCTCACAGACTGAGGAAAGCCAGGAGCAGAAAAATGAAAAGCCAGCACACAGAAACACTTCACCTTAAATAGTTCTAAAAGAGAAGAAACTGCCAACACCTTTCAAAAGGGTGGAGATATTTCATCTTGCTTAAGCGCTAATGGCAAGCTTAAACAGAGGCACCTGCACAGTTCAGGTGCTGAAGCACACTGGGCTTTTCTATGAAATCTTAAGTGTGTAGCAGCCTTTGACAACAACCTCTGATCAGACTGAATCAAGCTAACTGGCAGTGAATAAAACATCCACCACCCCAACCTCAAAAACTTTAATCATCTTCCTCATCATCATCATCTTCATCTTCTTCCTCCTCATCATCATCGTCGTCATCATCATTGTCATCATCATCCCTGGGCTTGGGTTTAGGTTTGGCAGATGATGCAGCAGCAGCGCTTCCATTTTTCCGGTAGCTTGCGAGGTCCTGAGTGAGGGAAACTCATGTTAACCTTCATTTATGAGACTTTTAAGACTGTCAATAGAAGATTTATTTCTTTTAGGGCTTAAGCCTTATTTATACTTATGAGGCAACTCGACAAATTGTACTCTACGTACTGACGCAGACCTCGGATTGACCCCTCTGCGAAGCTCGACGTGCGCCTCTCAAAAATTGTAACTTCGTGTCAAGGCTTCGAAGACCTACGGAGACCACAAGCTCTGTGACTCCGCAAATTAATGTGATTTGATTATGATAATGTGACGTGATTGTGTGTTAAATCAGTTCATTTCTGATCGTTTCAGTCAAATCATATCAAGACAGCCACAAAGAAGAAATATTTATTAGTGCTATTGTGTCACTTTCCTTAGAAAAATTGGATTTGGGTCACTTTGATGGCAGTCTCAACGTAGCCCAAGACTCTGTGGGAACCATGGATACAGGTCACATTTGGGCCAAAAAAAAAATTATCTAACTTGTGGGCTGTGAACTGAAATTGATGATACATGTTCAGTTATTTGAACAAGTCGACCTTTGCCACTCCATGTTAATTTGAGAAGCAGTTAAATGTGAAATTTTGTAATAAATAAATAATTATATATGTAGCCTGTTAAGTATCTGTCTATTAGATAGAAATATCAAGTTTTTCTTTTTTCTCTACCTTCTGATACTTGTCCTTCAGTGTGTTGGCCTTGGACAGGAAGGGCTGCTTCTCAGATTCAGACAGGTTGTTCCACATGGCTCCGAGTTTTTTGGCTATTTCTCCAATCCCAAGGCTGGGGTTCTGAGCTTTGATTCTAGGCCTTTGCTCCGAACAAAAGAGAAAAAATCCAGACCTACACAGAGGAAAAGCAATCAATAAAGGACAAAGTGTCACAAAAATAAATATTGAAGGCCTTAAACACATACGGAGGCCGTCTTGGAGCATTGGGGTCCTTCTTCTGCTTCCGACTCTTGGATCCTGGATTGTAGTGCATCATCTCCTGATTGTAACGGGCTTTGTCCTGTTTAGCCATGTCTTCAAATTTAGTCTTTTCTATTGGTGACATGATCTTGAAGATGTATATTAAACCTGGTTATTAATCCTGTTTTTGTTTAAATTTTTTGCAAACTTCAAATAAGAAACCACTTACCTTCCACCGCTCAGAGCATTTCTTGGAAAAGTCAGAGAAGCTCACACTGACACCAGGGTTCTTTTTGTTGTGCTCTTCACGGCAGGTCTTCACAAAATAAGCATAAGCAGACATCTTCCCCTTAGGCTTTCCTGGATCACCCTTTGCCATTTTGATCAGGTCACTCAAATACTGCCACACCTAGAATTACGCTGATCTAGAAAACAAACATGCACAAGTCAGTAAACCTTCATTAAAACATTCAATAACTGTCCTGCATTTAAAAACTACATTTAATCCTAAAAATATATTGATTTGTTAATTTTATAATGCATCTAATTATACATATAGACCACCCTTTCATCAATATTTCACATTTACAATGACACATTAAATCATCAGTATCATGAAACCATTTGTTTTGAAGTTAAAATTTCAGCCATAAAAAATGCCTATTTCCACACCAGACACAAATAAAGTGAAAGTGACCAATAAACGAAAATTTCACTTAGAATTTTAAAGAGAAAAAATTTAATTGTCGAAATTAATTTAGCAAAAAATCATTTTTACAACATTATAGTAATAAATAAATGAATACAAAGTGTCAATTTTATATCATGTCTCTAAATAAAACGACGTATGCCCCCAAAATATCAAATTAACCGAATTCCACCTATTTGGTCTTTATTAGAAATTATACAATATTCCTTAAAACAGATAAATAAAATTCCATTGTCTTAATATTTCATAATAAATGATTATAAATGAACTCCCTTATTTCTTAGGGATTCATTTTTTTTGTAAGTTTTATTAAGAAAGTAAGTTATATCGTTATTAATATGCATGAGCCAATCCTTCACCGTAGTAGTATTTGAAAGCGCCCAAGCGGCGCATAGCCGCGTGTAACAAAGGCAGAGTAAAACCAGCCATAACTGGCACCAGCAGACAACAGCTCAACGATCTCCTTAACCGGCAAACAAACAGACCTGTACTTTCCCCTTACCCACTATTTCTTTTACACTGGGTAAAAACGACGACTGTTCGTCATACGTTGAAAATTAGCACAATTAAAATTCAGAATAAAATCTAACAACGCCAGCCATTTTAAAAGCATGTTAGTCGCCCGACTTTGATTACATTAACTATAATTATAGAAACAAAAACAAAATGGCAGAGGAAACCTTAAATGCATCAATTAAATAACAAACTTTTTATTCAAAGCCTCAAAGTAGACTAGTTTAATTCTAAAAAATGTATATATAAAACAAAATCGTTAAAAATTTACAAGAACACTTCTGTTAAAAAAAAAAGAGTCGCACCATACCTACAAATTTAAAATGTTACGTTTGATACGTAAGTTACGTTACCTTAAGATGATGTTTGGCTCGTCGTGTTTTCTCAGGCAGCCACACTAACGGCCTCGCTCACGCTTCCTCTCTGTGAAGGACACACACGCGCGCGCGCACACACACAGCCTCGCGCTAGCTCACTACGAGAGCTTTCTGATTGGTCATCCTGGAACCATTTGAAACAACATCCTTTGCTACCGATTGGCTCACAAGCTCGTACATATTCATCGTCTTTCCCCAGTCATTGGAACGCAGCAAAGTTATTCGAAAATAAAGGCGGGAATTGATGTCAAAACAAAAAACAAAGGCAGTTTGACGTCTGTGACTGGCTGACCGCACGTGTGAACACGAAGAAACAACAGGTCTGTGTTAAATAGATTTTGGTCAAATTCATACATTTTAGTTTCGTAATTACAAAGGTAACTTATACTTGTCATATCCTCATGAAAATCCCACACTTCTATCTGATGAATAAATTACCAAATTAAAAGCAATTTGAATCAGGATTTACTCATATTTTTGTTCTTAACAGTAACATTTTAAATGCTATGACGCGGGATATGCATAAGTGTTCATAGACCTGGTGGGAACCAATTATATGCTTCAGAATTTGTATTTTGTGACAGATAATTATTACTAGCTTTACTAGATTTAATTACTACTAACATTCTCTTTTTGCCAGTAAAATCTCATTTCATGTAGTAATTCCATGACCAGCTTGGATTTGGAGGAGACTGGAATTATTTAATCAGGAAATCACTTCACCAAATATCTGGTTTCCTCTGTGAACCTGTTACGTTTTAAAGATGGTCCAGGGTAACGTTGAAAAATGTAAAGATATGGAAGTTGAAATGAATATGAACACAACCACATTTGCACTATGATTCACATTTATTTAGGTGACACCATCACCGTAATGCAGATAAATCTATATACATAAACACAACAACAAAGTCTCTATTTACAATATGTACAAAACAACAAAAACGGGGGGAAGAGGGAAAACTAGAGATACCAAAGTCTCCCTACTGTGCAATCTAACTAAATGAAATAAACACTCTTATATGAATAAAGTTATAGTTAATTAACTAAAGAGTTACATAATAAACCACAAAAAGGCTTCCAGATTGACGGAAAAGTAAATAACTATTCTAGCTGTGTTCTAATACAAGACGTGGCACGCTTCTAAACTGATGTACTAGAAAGAGGTAACCCCCTAACACATTAAACCCCAAAATATGTCACGTGACGTGCTAAACTGTTCTCTGCTCCTGGGTATCATAAGGGAAATAGTCAGAAGGACTATGTGACACACAAAAACAGGGTGTGAAGTCAAACAAGAAACTAATATAAGCAGAAACGTCTCACGAAAAAATCAAGCCAGACCAAAAAGCCTCCCGAACCAACTGCTTGTATGTTGAGTTAGAAGATTTGTCGAACGTTGATTCGCCGATGAGTTGATGACGTCATCGCGCCGCAGACATGCGAATCAATCGGTGGCGAGTGGGCGGTGCTTCCACATCGGACTTGAATGAACACAAGACGCAGCAAAAAACAAAACAAACACACGTGGAGTAACGAAATAACGATACGTCACGAACCAATACAAAACTACGTCACTCCGAAACGTAACAGAACCAGTCAGAAAGTTTACGTCTCCTGTGCGACTACAATTCATTACAGGAACTTTCTCAAGCACGGTTGTTTGTGCCTTGGCTTATTCAGAAGTAGTTATTTTTCAGCAAGCTAAGCGCACTCGAGAAGCTTCCACGACGTCATGCTCATGCTGTATTTGCTTTTTAACAGCACGGAATTACAAAATGAGGATGAAACGCCTCAAACAGTCACAAACAACTTCACCTCTGTATTGTTTTGTTGTTATATGTATAATAATTAGTGCTGTCAAAATTTCGCGTGAACGAATACGGTTATTTTGACATGTATAACGCGCTAAAAAACAATTAACCAATTAACGTGGTTGCAGTTTTTCTGTTTCCTGCTGTGGCAGTATTAAACCGAGTATGAATAAGACCATATGTTCTTTGTATGATGATGAGAAGGCACAGGACTGAACACAGCATGCGACACACATCGCGCTCACGAGGAGCTCTAGGCTTCTGTGAGTAATGATACTTCTCACAACGCATGTGATGCTTAGATTTAGGTTTATTGCACTGCACTGCTTAGGTTTATTGATCAGTTGATACAATTCTATTATGAGAAGCTGAGATAGACTTTGACGGTGTAACAAATTGCATATTGTCTCTCCCCTAATGTAAGTCGCTTTGGACAAAAGCGTCTGCCAAATGCATAAATGTAAATGTAAAAGTAAATGCAATGCTTACTGCAACTGCTTACGGAATGAAGCGGATAGCGCACCAAACTCTTTGCCGCACACAGCGGTGCGCTGCTGTCACGCGAGCGGGGAAGAGCTCGAGCGCTTTCACCAACCGAGAGATAGAGTTTTGGATTTTCTGCAAAGATAAAACTACCGGTTCACACAGTCTGAGCAGCTGTTGGATATTTTCTGGATTAAAACGGCATGAAAGTACATCTGTACTTGCAATCTGTACTTACTCACATGTATGTTCAAGCTTATATTTATTATAATATTCAGTGTTATAAAAATGTATGTTCATGCACAGACGACAAAAATACAGTTAACTTAATTTTAATACATTTGATTCAACGTAAATGCAATAAACGGATTAATTTTTATTTACTATACATATTATATATTGAATAAGAAATGTTGTTGAACAAGGCAATGTAAATGAAGTACATTTTCTCCTGCTCAGGGCTATTGCAAAACGATCCGGCATAGAGTTAACAATTAAGGTGTTGAGAGTCCTGGAAGAAGAGTCTAAAGAGGTCTCAAACTAACAGCCACAAAAGAGGAGAAGCAAAACGATAATTTAGAGGATATTGATGGTTTGTAACAGTTAGGTTGTTTACATGACAAAGTCTGTGATACAAATAAAACATTCATGTTTTGAATTTATATAGTTTCTTTGTCTTCAGTTTACATTAACTAACATTTGACATTTATAGACTTAAAAAGTTCCAGTCTTATAATCGCTATAAAAAAAATTGGTGTGATTTATTAGTTAATTGATCGACAGGCCTAATAATAATAATAAAATAACACTATTAAACTGTTATTGACTGCGGGACCATTTTAGAGTGCACTTGCACTGGTTTTGAAACCTCTTTTTAAAAGTAATAGCTCTGTTCTCTGGCCAGAGTATAATGGTATTCAGTTTTCAGTACTAGTTTAATATTTCAATTTTCGATAGTTCAGCATTTCAATTTCAAAGTGAATAATCCTCTCAAACTCGAATACATTTAAGGCATTGTTTTGAAGCTTTTGAAATCTAGCCACACAGTGACATCTAGGGGTCATTTGCCCCAACTGCTCTAATTTACCTTTCCACGTACATTAAACACTAAACACTTTATGTCATTTCTACACAATCTTGAGTAAAATGTATCTATTCGCAATTTTGTGTATACGTAAAAATAAAACTACAGATTTGTTTTACCACTATGTGCTGCTTTTTTATTATGTTACCTACGAGTTTTTCATGTTTCCCAAATAGACTTGAGAAAATGTGTAATTTATACGCTCTTTGTAAACAGTTATATTATGATAATTATAATCATTTAGTCATAAATATAAAAAAGATTAATAAAAAACATTTGAATATTATTTGTTCCACAATTGACAGATTTCAAGAAGCATATTAAGGCTATAATTCCTCCCACTGTAGAGAAAAAAAAAGGCATAACTTCTCACCAGGTGTTGATGCCTTTGAATCTATAAATCAGTAATGTGTCAATATATGTAAAATGTGTGTTTTATATAAATATTTAGCAGCAGAGTTATTCTATAAAAACAATTAAAATAGCAAAATAACCCTCAAGCCTCATTGAACGTCAGCGAATCCTTGACTATATTGTTACATACCAATGTATCTTACAGTTAAAGGTGTCAAAGCAATAACTTTTAACGCATGACATGAAATCTTTTCAATTAAATACCAGAAAACCAGAATTAAAAACCAGTTTTACACCTTAAATACCAAAAGATTCTCAAAAACAGAAGAACCGTTTTAAAATAGTTTTATTGTACAAAATTGAGTGATTAACAATTATTAATATAAATAATAAAAATATAAGCTTTTAAGAAAGTGGAAATCCATTATATTAATTGGTATAAGAGTTCAAATGGATACATATACTTATGATCAAATTGTGTTACTAAGTATATGTGCAGTATAAGTATTATGATAAGTACATAGAATTATATACATTTCAATGACAGCTGAGGAAGAAAAACAGTATTTTTAGAGCCTTTGGAATATTAACAATTACAATACATTTATGTGGTCAAATTCAGAAAAACCTATAACAATTTCTATGTAGAAATCTTTAAATATTTGTGCATTGCTTGCAAAGTTCTTACAAACCCTTTAAGGAGCACCAACGACTGTACTGTGACATTATTTAAGCAGTGTGGCAATACAGTGTTGCATATTAACACTGAAATTCAAATGTTCTGCCAGAGATTCCAAAAATGGTTAGAGACAAAAAGAGGACTCAGACTGTAGTTTGCAAGGGCATCCCATCATGCTCTGGGGAGGAAGAGAGGGAATGAGAGGAAGCAGCCATTTGTTTTAACTCATCGACTCTCTTTTTCAGCTCAGACTTCAGAATCAACAGCTCCTTTAGACTCTGATGAACAGGAACCTGTTGTGTGTACAAGAAAAACATGTACACATGAGTACTGGAAAGTAAACATGAACAATACATGAGGAATAACTTTAAAATGTTAATAATACGAATAAACAATTTAAAATTTAAAATCGTACACACAGAAGAACTCAGTTTTCTGTTTTAGTTACTTTCCAGTTCCAGTTAGGTAAGTGGGCGGGTCTTAGAAAGACCAGAGTTTTGTTTAGATTTTTTCTTTTGTTTGATGCATTCTCCTTTAATTCACTTCTTATCCATCGGTAAAACAAGACCCAGTCCTGGAAGACTGATTTTGTTTCTTTCGTGAAAAATAAAATTCACTTTGTTGTTTACGTTTGCCTCAGTTCATTTGAGTTTACCAATTGCTCCACTCAATGTGCATCCTACATTTTTAGCTGTGTAACAGTCTGCCATTAAACAACTGTATTAGTGTAGACTATAGTTTAGTGCAACCAAACATTTGAGCTCCCCACTCAGAACTGGTTTGACATTCTCAGGGATACACTCTGGTAGTTGGGAGTTCCATCATTCATCATAAGCCACCCTGGTTCAACAAGGTTCTAATGACCTCGGTCTCACCCACAGAGGCCCCGGTCAGACGCCACTCCCTTGAATGTGATCGATTCCTTTCTATGCAAAAGTGCGATCGAACCAGTCCCTCCTGCTGACAAGTAAAGAGGGTTTTACAGTCCATACTTTCTAGTTTCCAAAGCACAGGCAGGTTGCATCCAATCCTCTACTTGCATCGACTGAACGCTCATCTTCTGAGACATCCTTTCAGGATGACATATCTTTGATGTTTGGTCCACTCAGTCCGTCCAGGGGATTGGTTCGTTACAACAGATCTGAAGGATGTGTATTGTCATGTGAGTAGACCCCTTTTCCGGTTTGGCCTCGAAGGTCTAGTGTATCAGTACTGTGTCCTCCGATTCGGCTTGTCTCTGTCCCCTCGCACCTTCACAAAGGTGATTTAGTACCGTTAATACGGGTTCGAATCCTGGCTTACTTGGACGACTGGCTGATACTGGCACAGACATCGTCCCAATTGATTGGCCAAAGAGACAGCCATCATGGGCTTCGGATCAACTCAGAAAAGAGCCGTCTAACCCCTGGCCAGCGCATATCTTTTCTGGGTATGGAGCTAAACTCGTTGATCACGAGAGCGCGCCCTGTGCCTGCTGAAGGCAGCAGGCAGAGTCGGCACAAGATTAGTGTTCCCTCTGAAGAACTTCCACATGGCGTCCAGTGCGACTGAAGGTGAATGTGACACCTCATTGCAGGCAGCTAATTATAATATATAATATAATATAATATTTAAAATTCAAAATTTAAGCTAGAATTTCTAGTTAAGACCACATATTCTACTTTAGGAACTAAAATTAAGCACAAACTTTCTTAATTTAAGGTCATATTTATTTTAATACTACATTTTCTAATTTAGTCTTAAATAAAAGAGAAAACATCCTAGTTTTAAGACAGATTGTCTAATTTTAAGACCACTAGTGACTAAATACACACACAATAGATGTTTACAAATAGAACGAATCATCTTCAATCAAGTGCCTTCCTTCCTGACATAAAATATCAAATTGCATAAATACCCATCAGGATTCAAAAGTAGCCAATCAACAGAGACTGCTTTACTGTTTGTGACCGAAGCACTGTGAGGTGCAGAAGATTAACCCCAGATCACCCGTCTTAATCCTACGCAATCTTTCCACAGCCTTTGACTGTCAACCACCAAACCCTTCTCTCCAATTTCTCAGAGAAGAGCATCACAGGCTTCACATCTGCTTAGTTTGAGTCTCATCTCACTAGAAGATCTTCAGAGTGGGGTGGAGAGGTGAGGTATCCAGCACTCGCCTGCTGCTTATTGGGGTTCCTCAAGGTTAACTCCTTGGTCCTCTTCTCTTTTCCATCTACACCACTTTCCTGGAGCTTATCCTCCACAAACACGAAATCTCATACAATTTCTACACTGATGGCACTCAACTTTACTTGCCCCCACCCAAAATGATTAATCATTAATTACAGCATAGCTGGAAGCTTGAAGACATCTCTGCATGAATGAAGAATAATCACCTTCAGCTTAATGTCAAAAACAAGGCTTCTAGTAGCCTCTGCCAATCCCTCTATGCAGCACAATCTCAATATTCTGCAAGGGCTCTCGTCCACAACTCATGCTCATGTGTTTGTAGACGTGTGAAGTGCTACTTAATTTCTGTAATTATGAGAAAGCAAGCAAAGCTGGTGTCACAACGGTTTCCTCTGTCATCGTTTTCTCTGGCTCTCAGCTGCTCCTCGTTCTCTTCATTAGCCACACTATTTATTTCCTTCTCCTTTCCCTTTTCACTGGCGTATTCGTTTATGTTGCTATATTGTGTCTGCTCTCAGTCCAGCCTAAGTTGGATCTTTCTTTCCAGCCATCCAGAAGACGGTGCTTCTTGAGTTCTTAGTTAATAAAAGGTTTTCTCACTGCAATTGTCTCATCTTTTATTCTCCTGACAGCTGGATAGAATAATTTTTGTGTGCTGATACACAACAAAATACTGTTCAAAAATAGCGTTCTCACTTTAATGCAATTCTCGTGTATGTTTATGTCAAGTTTTCTTTTTTTAATGGCCACCCTTTTGTAAATAATGTTTCCACAAGAATTCCACCTTTTCAGATTAAATATGTATTATTTGTCAACGTACCATATAATGTTTTGACTTATTAATGTTATAAACACACATATATATTGGTTCGTAATTTCTCAAATCCTATTGATCATTTTCAAAAACATTACCTTCATGAGATTTCAAGCTGATAACAATACCTCCAACCCTGCCTCTGTGAAATACATACTTCAATTAAAATTTTTAGAGTTAAAAAAAAGGAGCAGCCAGAATAAGGCAACACAATGATGGTTGCCAAAAAAAATTATATTTCAATTCTTTCTTATAATAAGAAACTTATAATAAGTAATTTTTTTAATTACTTGACTAACTTGTTTAACTAAGTGCATCGTAATCGTTTATAAATTGCCACAGGATATCTTTTTTTTTCTCCTTTGGTTTTAAAGAGAAATCCGTATTTAGGCGATTCATTGATAATGTCTTTATGAATATGCTGTGCTCAAGCATAAACTCTCGGTTAACAAGCGGAGGTGGATCGAACTGACCCTTATCATGGGTTTTTGAACACTCATACCTGGAGTAAGCAATATTTGTTTTATTTTAGAGGTTTATGTGAAAAGAAGTGTTGATTGAGACTGTTCTTTCTTTTAGTTTGACGTTAGTTTGATTTTGTTAAGTTTTGACTTTTGTTTATTGTCTTTGGCGTTTGGAATTTCCTCTTTGACAAATGTTCACAACTTATTAATAATTTTATTTTACACAGTAAGATGTGATACTCTTCATTAACTACTGTTACATTTTTTGAAACAAGAGTTATTGAATAAAACTTTACTCCCTGCAATTTTAAATTAAGTTAAGCATTTAGACAGATTTTTTGTTTTGTTTAAGCTATGCTTTTTTCTTGTTCAAACTCCAAGACTGTGTTTTGAGTGTTGATTCATTCACCTGCTTAACTTTATGAAGTCGCTCCTCATATTTTGACTCCAGCGCTCGTGAGATTTATTCATTTTTAGTCCCAACCATAAAAACAATCAGCGCAACAAAAATGTATACGTACGTCACAAATACAGTTACGCCTATTATGATAGTGACATACAATAGGCTCCTCGTTCTCATGTATTAAACTAGCCATGCACAAGAAACAAAGGAGAGAAACAAGGGTGGACACATCTACCAAATGAAAAAAACAACACAAAAAAACAAGACAAGTATCCCCAAAACTCAGCAAAATGACAATATGTTATTACAAAATGACATTAATTCACCATTTTGGATCTTCGATATTCAAATTTTTCAGAACAGTCAAAAAAATCCTCTAACCTGTGGCCTCATGTGAGGGTTCCAGCGGACATAATAACCCAGCCAAAGCTCTAGATGTCTGAGACTGGCAACTGGATATAACACATGGTTCTCATAGTTGACATACAGTGGGTTGGTGAGCTCTTCCACCTGGCTGTTCACATATGACCACAGAGACACCGTCTTGCTGTAAACATCCTGCAAACACAATGAGGTGTTGATATATGGAAGGAAATCATTTACAGCTGGTAGTCATGGTCTCAAGCATTCTACACAGCTTATCTAACACCTAGCCTTTACAGTGTAGCTTGACTGCAAAGAAATACAATTATGATTTGGTACTGAAAGAACTGTTACATGGTGTTAGTTAGTTTTTAATTTATAAATTCCTGTGCATGCTGGCATAAAATGGATTTGTTCAGACGATTGTGTGATTGACGTAACTTATTTCAAAATTGTAAGATATACAATTGTAAAATAAATGTAAAATAAATGGCATACATCTATCAAACTTGGTGAGCAAATGACCACAACATAAGCGCACCTGACAGCCAACATCTTCAAGCTTTACAAACACGGTTCATTATATTGCTTCACAAATAAATCATCCTAAGTTGTGTTAGTATCTGATGTTTCAAGTGAGCCACACCTCTTAAAATGTAAAAATTGTGGTTAAAAATATGTTATTAACAACCCCCCCAAAAAAAAAACAAACAAATTTGCAGTGTATTTTTGTGCAAGTTTGCCCAGCAGTAGAGAAGTAGTCGCAGACCTGCACAGGTTTGCCTCAACCTTCATAGAACACACCTGATCGCACTGATTCCCCTGCTCATAGCTAGATTCAAGGAAATACTGTGTCTCTTGAAAAATGTTTAGAACAAGCACCAGTAGTAGCTGCGGCCCCTCCAGGATTCATGATAATCAAATAAAAGGCAAACGTTATATGCAACTTTGGGGTACACTTTACATTTATTTCAAGATCTGTAGGAGCTTTCAATATGCCCGTTTGCTACACAACCCTATTTTATTAGCAATTTATATCTTCAAGTACGATGGAGATAACTTGTGCAAGTAAGAGACTTTAGGCGCTTACCTTATTGACTCGTTCCTGCTCAGTGTTGTAGAGGAACGTCCCAAACAGACAGCTGTACAAGTGATCGAGAACAGTGATGAGAAACAGCTCGTTGAACTCAAATGCAGAAGGAAACTAGGGAGAGAACATAGAAATACTTTATAAAACATGAAATAATGTCGACACATATTCATTGCAATTCCCACCACTTTCCTCACCTGTCGGGTCATTTGCCAGACACAATCTATAAACTGTACAAAAAGAGGTGAGCGCTCCGAGTTAGCATGATTGCCATCTCCATGTCCCACACGCTAAAAGAAAAGTCATTGAATATTTATTAAACACCAATCATTAAAATAATCCCTGCGTTTTTATCAAATCAATAACAAATATGAACTTGTTTATGTGGAAAACTTTGCTTTTATGGTTTATCCCAAAATTGTACGACAATAGTAAAAACATAAAAAAAAGAAGAAAATACACTGACTGAGGCGAATCGGTGTCCAAAGCTCAGCCACTCTTTCTCCAGCAGCAGCTGGAAGCCCCTGAGTGAGCGGTAGTGTGAATCTAGCATAAGCATGGCCAGAGAGGTGAGCTGAGACGTGCGGTCCCAGCCATCACTGCAGTGAACCACCACAGAGGTCTTCCCCGACTCGATTCGATCTGCTATACGAACTGCTCCAGCAAGCAACAGCTGGACAAAAATATAAAGTGTTGCTAAGTAGTTTGTTTTTGTTAGGTGTTATCAGTATCTATGGAATTTATTTTGTGGCATTAAAACAAATGCAATTTCAGCTAAACCGAACAAAAATACTTTGGCAAAACATGAAAAAAAAAAAAACTAAATGAAAACTAAAATTTTCCACTATCAGAAAAAATTACTGTTTAATTTTTTTTCAGTTTTTTTTTACTTTTTTGACTGCGATCTGGAAATTTGTGTTTTAATTTTCTAAGTTTTTGTTTGTGATTTTGAAATTTACGTTCAAATTTCAAGAATTGCCCCACCGGTGAACGTAATGAACGAGCACACTAATGTTGCTTATGAATCCATATGTTACAAAAACTGATCTTATTTTTAAAAGAAGTGTTTTTCCTTGTTTTTTTAAATGTAAAATTTAATATAAAGTAATTTAGAACAAGACGCTCATCTAGCAAAATAAAAAACAAATTGGTTTTACTTTAAGCTGGAATGGTCGAGTTTGTAATATGTGTTTTTAGATTCACTTGAAACTAAAAGTTTATTTAGCTTAACAACAAACCAAAAGATAGATTTCAACAAAAAATGTATACCACACAACACTCAAAGAATTTTATGAAAAGCTTTTTTGGAACAACAACAACCTCGTTTATTAGGTTAATCGGTGGGGCAATTCTTCACGAGGAACCGACTTTCACGCAACACCAGTTAGTGTCTCCCTAAAGTCATGTAAAAAATGTGGTTTAGTATGCAAGAAATTTTCTATGAAATATGTTTTAAATACTTTCTGCTCTTGGCTCTCGATTACTTCCCCTTTTCAAAGCAAATGCAGGTGGAAAAACAACTCCACCAATACGTATACTTCTGGTTCAATGGGCTGCCAATCAAAATCTCACAACCCAATGAGTCCCAACCACTGTAAGCCCAGTCCCTATGAGAGATTTGTGCCAGATAGACAAACGTACACTTCAGAATCACAAACGAAAACTTAGAAAACGAAAACTTCAGTAGTGCTATCAAAACATAGATTAGCAAAACTGAGAAAGTGAAACCAACAAATACTTCAGCTTTTTTTTAAATAATGTACATTTTTCAGATATTTAGTTTAATTTTTTGGTTTTCAGTTAGTCACACAAAAAATTCCATAAGTATCAATCTTTTTATTTGAGGCCAAGCAGTAAAGTGACATCAATAGGTTTTATTTTTCTTTCACAGATCTTAGCTTGGCTCCGCATTACATACATGTTCAATGTGGTCTTTTAGGAATCTGAATTTTATTAGGTTAAGATAAATACTTGAATAACAACTCCTCTTCCGAAAAACTGATTTGCCGTTTTTTATCATCGGTTGTAAAATTGTATTAGATTAAGAAATACAGCACGGGTGTCAAACTGAATCCCTGTACATTTTCACTCCATTCGTGATTTAACAGATAGACCTTTAGCTTTCAATCAAGCCTTAATTGGGCTGATCAGGTGTTTAATCAAGGTTGCAGGGTAACAGTGCAGGGTGTTAGCCCTCCAGGGATTCAGTTTGACACGAGTGACATACAGTGATCCATATTCTCACCCTAATGTATTCTAGCCAGTGTGTCGAGTCAACATTCGAGAACCAGCGATGTTGGTCAATAGCTGGATACACCACCTCCTTGAGCTTCCTTAAGGATTCTCTCATCACGTGTATATTGGGGATCTCCAGAAAGTTCAACTCTACGTTGATGTAGAAGCTCTCATTCTCATAGCCTCCATCTTTGGCCTAAAGAAAGAGGGGGTTCACTCCATAAAATTGCAACAAAAGGTGCATTGTCTTTGTAAATGGTTTTATCATGTTATTTTCTGTTTTTCATTTGACTCCAACCAACATCACTGAATCATATTGAACAAAGCCTAAACATTTTACTTTTAGTGAAAAAAGATAGAGGTGCATAGAGTATAAGTATGATTACCTTTGACTATATTTACTTTACTTTTATTTATTTCAGAATAAAATGTCAGACAAAAAGTCCACTGGGATTAAAAAAGTCTTAATTTTATTCTTGTTTTCACAAGCAAAGCTATATTCTCTATCACCGTGTCCAAACACTACCTGTTGATTTAGATACATGATGAAATCGACTGGAAGACCAATCAGAAACAAGAGTTGTCAGGCATTCTAGCAATTCTGATTGGTTTAGCACCTTGACATACTTTTTTAACCTATGGAAACACACGCTCACGCCAACAGCAGAAGAGAAACATGCAGAATTGGCTCAGCTACTGAGTTTATTTAAAGTGGAAAACCGTGTAATTTTACCACAGCAGTTCAAATACAGTTCTTTCCCATCATGAAGAAGCAAGAAACTGCTTTATAGTGCTCATTGAAACCTTTAATCTTTTACACCTTCCACCTTTTTATTTATTATTCTCAGGTTAGCTTAAGTAAGTCGAATCTGCCCTAAATTCTAAACTTTAAATGCTTAGAGCTTGGTCAGAAATTTGCGGTCAGTTCTTTCTCTTAAGCTTTTACATGAAAAAAATCTTTAACATTTTTAAATCAAAAACTCGAAAGTCAGTAGTTGCAATCAATTAAATTTCTTTTAATTAATCACTTTTTAAATATATTACAAAACATAATAATAATAATAATAATAATAATAATTAAAGCTGCAAGCAGTGATGGGAGGGGTCTCGCAGGATGTGTCCGCCGGACCAAAGGCACCGCCTCCCGGCCTTTCGACTTTTTTCACTCGTTGTCGTCGAGAGCTCGAAACAAGGTGAAAAGTCGGTATTATAAGATTATCATAACATTAACATATTAATCTGTTCAGAATCACAAGATTTTCACGCTTCATTTTTTTCATGTTTGTTGGGTGAAGTATGTGGGAGATACAGCCACAAATATACACAGGCAGTAGGTGGCGCTAAAAGCGTATTGTCACTTAAGCATAGAAACTTGGTCAGAAGGGTAGGCTCGTAATTCCATAATTATTTCATGCTTTTTGGATAAAGTATGTGAGTGCTACAGTAAGAAATCCATTTAGCCCTACAAGTTTAAAAAAGGTGAAGTTTGTTAAGGTGCCACACCAAGACCATGTAAAAAACATCTAAGTTTTTGATAACTTTCGGTCCCAAATGCCTTAAGAGTCAGCAGACCAAAATTCAGCTTGAATTAATCACTTTTTAAATACATTACAAAACATAATAATAGGCGTCACGGTGGCGCAGTGGGTAGCACGGTCGTCTCACAGCAAGAAGGTCGCTGGTTCTAGGCTCGGCTGGGGCAGGTGGCATTTCTGTGTGGAGTTTGCATGTTCTCCCCGTGATCGCGTGGGTTTTCTCCGGGTGCTCCGGTTTCCCCACAAGTCCAAAGACATGCGTTAAAAGTGAAATGATAAAAAAACAATTGCCCATAGTGTTAAAGAGTGAATGTGTGTGTGAATGTTTCCCAGCGATGGGTTGCGGCAGGGAAGGGCATCCGCTGCGTAAAACATATGCCAGTGAGTTGGCAGTTCATTCCGCTGTGGCGACCCCGAAAGGGAATAAAGCCGACATGAAGATGAATGAACATAATAATAATAATAATAATAATAATAATGTAAAATAGTACTTTTCATCGTCTTAAGTTTTAAGTCTTTCGTTCCCTTCTCATCAATCATCAGCTGTCCTCTGGCTCTAGAGACGGCCGCCGTACTCTAGGATGTCTGTCTGCTCAGTGCATCTTTTATACTCGTTATGATGCATTCCAAACTCAACAGTTCACTTGTTCCTCACTCATCCTTTCTCTTCATGTCCAATGAGTGTGATGATCATGATAATACGCATTTTTGTCCACCAAGCAAGCTCACAGATGTCCAGAGCTAACATTTGCCTTACTTATTTCACCTATCCCTTACATCTGCTCTTTTGGATGCAGAATGCAGCTCAAGAATACGTCTCTTGCGAGACAATATAGCACATCTTCATTTAGTACCATAATTCAAGTAATTTCTTTAAATTAGGCATGAAAATGAAGTTATAAAAGGAAGGAGAATTGCAAACTTGAAGTTATACAGCAAAACAAAAAAAATCAGGAGAAGATTGTCAGTTCTTGTTTAGAGAAAGTAAAGTTGAAAGTGGGAAAATAATTACTTTAATAAAAAAAAGCTTTGTGAGTTTTGTGAGTTCTCATGAACTCATTTTCTAAATAAAATTATAAATGTGAAAATAATAACAGGTAATAAATAGATTAAAAAAATAGTTAATTACTTAATGTCTGATATTTGTGCTATATATACACCAATAAATTCCCCTCATCAGAAAAGAATAAATAAGAACAATCTGGCCCTGATATTTATTACATTGAATTTTTTTTAAAAATAAATGGCTCATGTTTAGAAAATGTTTAGAGTAAGCCCTGTTTTCAGAAAATAGTTGAAAATGATGAGGGTTGAACAACTTTCACTTCAGAGAAAAAACCTGCTTTAACAGAAACAACGATGTTATACTTTCATGATAAAATTGTGATATATTTGTTTGCCCAGCCCTGCATTCGAGCATCTCTTTTTGAGCATCTTGGTAATGTTTATGTTTACTACTTATGCTTTTGCTTCATATTATTAAGATCATAAGTAACTAAGTACTTTTTGCCCCATCTAAAACCTTCACTGAAGTAAATAAAAGCAAAGAAAAATATTCGTAGAAGTACCTCTACTTTTACTCTGTGCACCTCAACTTTTAAATGTATACTGATTCAATAGACCACAAAGCACAAGCCTTAAACCACAAAGCTACAACCACTATTTTATGGTATTTGAGCCTGTATATGGAATTATTGGCAATTACTTTTACAATGATATCCTTCATTCCTGAGACATATTTCAAGATGGTGTCTTACTTTGTTTGTGACTGCAGCCGTGCTTTGGCGAGCGTCAAAAATGCAGAGTTTGTGAGACTGGGCGTTAGCATCAAGTATTGTCTGCAAATATCTCTCATCCTCTTTGCAGCGTCGATCGGATGGGCCCACCTGAGGCTGACCACAACGCACTATAGCAGCCTGACTCTCGGGATGAATCCAGGAAAGCACCTGGTGCATATATAAGGAAGAAAAAGCACTTTTTTAAGTAAAGCAAGTATCATACTGTAAAATTTATTTTTAACTTACAGGAAAACGACGTTTAGCCCTAAAGGCTGCCACTCTTTTGAGTTCATCTTCAGTGATGTTTGAAGGCATGACTAGCAGAGCAGGATAAGTTTCGCACATCTCATAACTGCTGTTCACTTTGCTGATGATCCAGCTCTCATTTGGAAGACCCTGTCCTCATCAAAGACAAAAGTACATTAATATATTATAGCAACATGGCTCCTCAGACTTAAATGTCCATTTCATACAATGACGAGTGATTAATGTTTCTGACCTGTCTCTTATACTCAGCGACTGGATCATAGATCCTCCAACCATCGATTGGAAATCGCTCTCTGTATTTAAAGGCAAAGAGAGGCTGAGGGCAAAAAGTAAAAGCTAAGTCTGAGGGGAGCATCCGATCTTGTTCAGAGACAACAATAATTTTGTGGAATTTATTGAATGACAATGCCAACTAAATGTCCAAACTAAAATTCAGTTTAAACAAGCATATCTAAGATTCTTATTGCAATAAAAGGTTTGCGTTTTTACCAAAATATATTTCCAGAATGTCATACCAGATTGTGTGAGAGGGGGAAAGCACATTTTGACAGTATTTCGAACAGCAAGTTGCTCTGGCCTTCCTTTTTGTAAGCAAACCTGGGGTTTCTCAAGTCCTGTACAAAAGAAAGAAGAGGCAGAGTTTTAAAGTAAAAAAAGGGGAAAAAAACAGGAAGGCGTTGAAGATTTCAATAACCTTGCAGACTATCTCGAGTCCTTGAGTGTTATCACCATGACTGTGAACAGCAACAGACTCCAGCCTGGTTATGGCTCCGAGATTTACAGCCAGTACAAATGGAGAATCCTAATGCCAACGGAGAAAGATTTATGAAGCTAAACAAACAAGTAAAAATTTTGTAGCCACACTTTTAAATGAAAAGAAAAATCCTCAAAGTCTTAACGAAAAAAAGACTTCATGTTCTTCATAGAATATATTTCGTTACCATCAATGAGGTCATGACCTGAAATGTTTAAACTCTTGTATAGTATCAGGGTCCAAATATAAGAGATATAAATGTTTTAAATAAAAAAAAATGGTCGTTATAATAAAACCGCATTTAATATGTGTATAAACAGACCATATCAAAAGGGAGTGACAGTCTTATGCTTGGCAAGATGATGAGCTTGAGCATCCTCTCCCGTCTTCTCCATGGATACGCAGACATTTTAGCGGACTCAGCCAATAAGTTAGCGTTAGTCACTACCAGGGTAGGGTAAAAAAAAATAGTATTTTTCTGCAGTTTTACAAAAGCCTAATGTTGATGACAGAATAAAACAAACTATTTGATAACTCCATGGGGTAGAAATAGGATTAATATATACTGCTAACTAACCACGTTTCCAAATAATTATATGAGGTAGGTTTAGATGATCTTAAAATGACAGAGAAATTTTTGAGTGTCTTTAAATGAATAAAAAACAAGCAATCAGTATCCAAGTAAGCTTACCCGGGTCAAGCTCTTGAAGTAAAGCTTGTAGTCAGTGATGGTCAAAGTGCCCCTCACAACGCCAGAGAAAGGGCAGATATACATGATATCTTTGACTGGAAAATAATAAAACAAAAATGCATAGAATATCCAAAGATGTAGGACTCGTTTAATCCTATTGCATATGTTTTTTACCAATAGATTTGATTGTTTCTCCTGGAATTTTAGGGGCCTCTTCAATCTGGGCCTGTTTATTTCCTTCTCTCAACATCTGTATACATGGACACAAACATGTTGACTAAATGAATATCATGCTCAAGATTGCACTTCCATGAAAATGTATACATTTAATTGATTAAAAAGGTAGTATCGTTAAATATTTAGTTTTCTCCCTAACTTAACATTTTTAAATTGCCAAAAATAAACATTTTTTCTGAAGATATTTCTTGTTAACAGCCTTTTCCACTTTCATGCAACATGAACATTATGTATCAATACAAATACTTACACATCTTACTATTAATAAGAAGGCAGCTCATCATATGGGATGTTAAAATGAAAGATGATTTTGAATGGAATCCTAATAGCGATGGATTAGTAAATGATTGAAAGTATGACTCATGCAAAGACAAATTAAGGGAGATAAATTTACATTGCATCACTTTGCCGTTTTTGTGAGGTGCATTTGTTAAGAAACCAATTTCATCTAATCATCTGGTGTCTGTACCATGAAGCTGGATTAACTGGTTAGCCAGCTAAGATTAGGAATAGTTTGCACCAATCCTGGATTTCATGAACTATTTAAGGATCTTGGCTATAACTCATCTTTGTCACCCTTTTTTACTTACCCCACACTCCTAACCTGCTCCAGAGCAGGCTAAGCTCTGGATCAGTGATCGCTCGCTTACGTTTGTCCAACTAGCGGTTATAAAAGAAGTTTAAGTGATGTCATACACCAGCATCTGTAACAATAATGCTGATTTTCTTTTGAGTATTTGTACGGACAGACTAAATCCCTGAGCCTTTCTCAACATCTTCGTCTTCGCAGATACAAAATGTGACACCCAGAAGTCCCGTTGTACTACAGATAGTGTGTTACGCCTGCTATAACCTGTTCCAGACCTTAATTTATATTTGCTTCCACAATCGTTTTGCGTTGGGGTTGCATCTTCCAAAAAAGAAAAACAATTATATAAACCTTTTAAATTCAAGCTTACATTTAGTATGTATAGAAATAAGGATTTAATTTATTTTAATACAGCCATAAACACATTAACATGACATAGAAAAATTACAACGATAAACAATATGCCATCATTAACATACGCATTTCATGCATGATACTCAATTTTACATTAACACAGAAAGTGCTTCTTTGACATCGTATGCATGAAATCAGCAACTTTCTGCCAAATAAAAGGATTTCGTTCTTTCCATGTTCATTGTGATTGGTTATTCGATGCTTCGTCAGTTTTTTACGTGCATGTGCCTGTGAACTAATCTTAGTTTCAGGATAAAAGTCTGACTCGACAAAGAAAGTTGATGAAATGCTTCATGGTACCGATTAAGCCTGATTGAAGTCAAGTCAAAACCTATCCGGTAATACAGAGTTCGTTCAGCCACGTTCATGGTACAGACCCCTGATAGCTGGTCTTCTAAAGTTTGAAAGCAACAGGACTGATTCTGAGTAGGAGTACAAGGAGTGTTTAATACCTTTTCTACACATAAGATTCCACAATTTTTTTTTTTTTAGGCTGCATGATTATTCTCCTTGTTCCAGCTCAATATGTACATGTACTGCTGAGAGTTGTAGAAACTCTCAAAACGACAAAGAAACTGTTTGAAAACTGCTGCAAAAGCTACTTTTTAAAACAAATATTTAAAATTTAATAATAACGTTAAAACAACTCCAAATACTAAGTAAATCACGACTTTATTCAAGTCATTTAGTAATGTAAAACGAGTCCCTGTATAATGCTTCTAACACTCTGTGTATTTTTAAAACTTTTATGGAGCTGGAGCTTTTTAGATATCTGCTGGAAGGGACAGAGGCTCTTGGATCGTCTCCTCCTCGAATGACAGAATGGTTTGGCAGCTTCACAAATGAATCAGAGAATTCAGGCATTCTTTTCCATTCCAGCAGTTGGACAATGAATCTAGTGTGAGTTTTAACAGGCTTGACATCCATCAACACAAAAGATCTATGGAGATCTGTGTAGACTTATGCTAATGGAGTTCCAAAATGATGGGTGAGAACATTTCATACCAACATATGAGGTGTGCTTGTGGACACCATTTACAGATAGAACCAAGCTTGGAAACATATTTTCCACTTACCATATTTTTCCATTTAAGGATTCAAAAATACAATTATATTATGTTTTAAAGATGCTCTTTTAAATATGTCTGAACAGTGTTTTGACGCAACAGGTGATGTTTCAAACGCAAGCTAGATTCCTTTTATAGGTGATAACTGATTGGTAAAAGCAAAGAATGTGACTGTGCATGAGATTTTTTTCTCTCAACTTTGAAATTGTAATTAAAAGCTATGTAGAGCTTCAAATGGAATTAAAAAAAAATGCAGAATGGAAAAATGGTGAAAGCAAAACAGCTTGTTCCACAAACTGCTGCATTACAGTAATTCAGTGTTGAAATGTTCAAAAATATACAGATTTCCAAAGACCTGTTTAAAATTATATAGTGTGATTGTGGTTTTGAGTGCTTTCCCCCCACATTTTGTACCTGGTACCTATATTAACCGGGTTCAAAAAGTGAGTGGAGTCAAGCAATTGTTCACAAACTTGCCATTTACCAAAGATGACTGAAGCTTATGTTAGCTGTTGCGAACCTTTCCAAGCAGAATGGACTTTTCAATACAGTGTACTTAAGATTTCAGACTGGTCAAAATTGATTTCATTATCAGAATGAGCGGAGGTACACAATGCCTTGTTTTTGGAAGTGTTTTTATCACTTTCAATAATACCCTAAAGGTTTATTTAGCTTTGTGAATAGCCATCTGATGTCCCATTAAAAGTGTTCACACAACCATAACTTGCTGACTGCAGAAGAAACCTTATTTTGAGTAAAGTCATTTTGGAGCTGGTTGTTGATACTGCATCAATTAAATTGGAAACAATTGATTTCTCCAGTTTTTCATGCACGTCTACAGAGTTCCATATTTCACTCTTGCTTTAAACTAAACAGTTTTTAGAAGGGACTTAGGGCATCAAAGTTGGCATAAACTATATAAAAATGTATGTGAGAGTGGCTTCAATTGAGATTTTTTAAGTAATTTTTAAGGCCTCATAAATTTGACTTTTCATTCAAGAGTAGAAAGAGGACCTTTAGGGCATTATGGGGCTTCAGAGCTGATAAAAGACCAAAAAAAATCTATTGCTGTAATTTATTTTTTTTGCATTATTCGATCAAAGTTGCAATTTGATTAGTTTTTAACATGATGAAGAATCAGAGTGCACTTATTGTCACCACTATCTAGATGGTGCCATTCAAACAACCAAAAAGCTTCACTGCAGAAAGCAAGCATTACATTTTCTAATTTTGTAATGTAAACATTCAGAAAAGTTAAACATGATGTTCCTGCAGCTAAAGCAAGGAACACAACTAAAATGTAAAAAACAAAATAAATAACCTAATTTGCACTTTAAAATGAAATGTAAATTTTCATGTTCAGGAGTCCTGAAAGGTTAGTAAAAGGTTAGCAAAAAGTGCATAAATAGGTGTCCTATAACTTATATTTTTCCTTTACTTGTCTTATACAGCACACAGTGTTATTCTCCATCCAAATCACACATTCGCAGCTTAAGCATCTAGCCCCTAAATCATTAATGAAACTGGAAGGGAACAACCATGTGGATGTGAATCAATCGCAGCAAAGTCAATTGAGCCACCTGACTGGTTAACAAGCTTCAACATATTTGCTTCAAATGTAAACATGCATCACGACTGATGACTTGGATAAAATACAATGTTTCTTTTATTTAAAAGAGATAGCAAAAGACAGGAGCAGACAGAAAGACTGACAGTCGTTAGATGGTTTACGATGTCATGAACAATATCAGGAAAGGAGATGTGGTCAAAACACGTTAGAAACATGTTCATGTTGGTTGTGTGAATAAACAACAGGGACAAGAGTAGGCCAGGAAGTAATTCAATTAGCAAGGGACAGAAAGAGTAAACTAGGAAAATGGTTTCATGTTTGGTTCCATTAAGCTGTAATAAAATGTTTTGATGGAAAGTGTTGTGTCAGAGTGACACACAGAAAGAGACTTGCTGAAGAGGGGGCTGTGTGTTGTGGGTCACTGTCCAAGAGAAATCCTTTAGTCTCCACATCACAGTCCTGTACCAAAGAAATGGCACAACATTCACGGAAAAACAGAGGAAAGAAACAGTAAAAAAGTGGCTGTAATGAACTGTAATAATGAGCTGTAATGGCCTGATTGAACTGATTGACTTTCAATAAAAACATGTTTTTGTAATAAAAATGTGATGTAACAAACAAAATCCTGAGCCATTAAACTGCATCTCAATCTGTTTCCAGTGGCAAAAAAAAATAACATACTGTTGTTTCTGCAAATGTGATAATGTCTACTTTTGCTTTTAATCTATGAATTTCCCTTAGCACAAGATGCCCTGACCCCATTGAGAAGCCTGTCGCACCTCTTTGAAAATTTGTAGTGTTTTTTTGTTTTTTTTTTATCAAAAGATGAATGGATTTAGCGGAAATGGGTGGATATTCTATGCACCCCAGAACACGGCAGAAGCCAGCCTGGGACTGGGTGAAAGCATGTGAATGGAGGAAAAGGAAGTACACCACTCGTCTGGCAAAGCACAACCATTTGAGGTGATTCATAAACATTGTTTATGATTAATGCTGCCTTTTGAAGGTTATTAAGGGTGCAATAATAGTCTAGAGGGGTCAAATATGTATTATAAATTATTTAAAAGGGCGATACATCACTTTTAAGTAAACATATATCTGAATATATAATCATCAACATTTTGTGCTAAAAGGATATATATAATATCTCGTCTTCTCCCGTTTATCCGGGGCCGGGTCGCGGGGGCAGCAGTCTAAGCAGGGATGCCCAGACTTCCCTCTACACAGACACTTCTTCCAACTCCCCAGGAGGGATCCCGAGGCGTTTCCAGGCCAGCTGGGAGACATAGTCCCTCCAGCGCGTCCTGGGTCTTCCCAATTAATATAATTATATATAATATATTAATTATTATTCAATATCATATTTTTTCAAGCTCTGGGAGACACAAATAACACACATTTTTCTTTCTCTGATATGAGTTTAGTGACATCGCCTGTGTGGCATACTGTGACTTTTTCCCCTTCTGAAAAAACAACTTAAAATCATGAATCTTCACTGCAAATTTGGTGTAATTTCTTCATCAGCATAAGAAATTAATCTAAATTAAATATATCTTTAAAATGTTTGATATCTTGACGATTTTTTTATTTTATTACATTTTGAGTTTGGTATATCACAAACAATTACTGTACAGAAAGCTGGTGGTGCTTTATAGCAAGCCAAATGGGAACAAGGTAAAAAAAAATAATGCATTTGATCCCAAACAAAGGCAAGCTCTCTTGTGACTTCAAAAGCTTGTATGAAGACATACATCTTTAAGAACAACTTCTAATGCCTTTTGAAACCAAGTATAAGCCCATACACTTTTTAAAATAAAATATCTGGTGTGAGAAATTATGAGCCACTAGGGATTTAGAAGCTGAGCGGCAAAAGAACACATCTTGTATAAGAATGTATCAACAAAGGAATGGGTGGAGATGTTTTGCTGCAATAATAACAAGTTTTTGAGTTTGTGTGCCTCAACAGGTTTCCCGATATTGCTTTCAGGAGTACACGACCTATCTGAACATAAATAATTAAAATAACAAAAGAACGCAAGTATCAACCACCACAACAGCATAAAATACAAGAAATAATAACCTTAATACGACAAAATGTCTTTCAAGTGCAGACACCAGGATACCTTATGCTCTCTGGAAGTCATCTCTGAGCTGGTGGGTCCAGAGTTCTGACTTGACATTGTAGCAGCAATGAGTTGTTTGCACCACTCAACATGAGCCCCTGTTGGACTAGAATATCGCTTTGTAAGTTACAGGTTCTTATAAACAGATATGTGGTGACTGCAAAGCTGCTGTTGTGTCTATTACTGCTGAAGCCCTAGCATTAGCCGAGTGAAAAGCTAAAAGTACTAGCATACATCAACTCATTTGTTGACAGAACTATTAAGAGGAAATAAGTTACGTTAAACTAATGAGTTGTGTCTATTACTGCTGAAGCCCTAGCATTAGCCGAGTGAAAAGCTAAAAGTACTAGCATACATCAACTCATTTGTTGACAGAACTATTAAGAGGAAATAAGTTACGTTAAACTAATGGAAAACTAGCCTCCTGGCAAGACTAAAACATATTCACGAGACTTTTAAGACGTTTATCCCAGTGAAGAGTGGTATGCACTAACCTTTCTGAAGTTTCAGCCCGTGACTGTGCAGAGTTTGGTCTCTTATCCATTCTCTACCGTAAACTTAACTGACAGAAGTGTACATGATACGCTGCATTAACAGCCCTCATAAGTGTCTGGAAATGCAAACAACGCTTCCTGGTTTGTTATTGGTCGACAGAAGCGAATTCTCAGTGACGTAACGTTATCCTACTATGCTGAAGGCTTACGCCTCTTCCCCATCAAACCTGATCACGAAGTTGAAAGATGGCGTCTTGCATAGACGCGATTTCACAAAGCTCTTGTCATTCAGGTTTATTAAATTACAATCCTCAATAATTCAAATCAACACAATTCAAATTCTGATTTGTTTGGCAGAACTCTAGCCAAATATGCTCCATATGTCTTTAGGAAGAAAATTTAGATTTAAAAGTCATAATACGTCCATAGGAGAATAAACGGAACATTTTGGAGATGCCAACTTTATGATAATATATTTTTTTCACTTCTGAAAAAAAAACCCGAACGAACAGAACCTTGCACACCACGTGGGATTTGACTGAGCACCTGAAAGGTGAGAGTTACAAGGTCAAAACATGGACGGAGCAGAAATACGAACTCTTCACAGGCTGGGCATTGACTATGCAACGAATCTCGCTGTCTCTTTACCCACGCAAACACCACGGTACATTTACATAACGTGAAACACTTTTACAAATTACAAAACAAATTAACATTTTAGAAAACACATTTACAAGTTGCAGCCCACTTTCACATTTCAGAAAACACATTTACATTTTAGAACACATTTTGTTTTCAAATAATTATTCAACATTATAATGATGTAGACTAGCAACACAACACGTTTGAGACATTTTATTTTTTTAATCCCAGTAACTGAGCAGATTGTGAAATACTCAAATACTTGTCTGGCACCAACAACCATGCCAAGCTCAAAATTTTATATTTATATATATATATATATATATATATATATATATATATATATATATATATATATATATATATATATATATATATATATATATATATATATGCATAAACGTTTTTAAAAATGTTCAGTAAAAGCTGACTTTTGAAAGAAATGTAATTATCCCTAATCTCCAATTAGGAATGAACCATTAAAACATAAATTTTTCATATTATTCTTTCCAAATACAGCAATCAACATTTTAATAAAACTTACATATTTTAGTTTTACAAGATACACAAGTGTCTGGTGATTTAAAAAAAAAGACAGACAGAGGCTAGTGTTCACTATCAGAATCCCCAAGTCACAAACTCTAACCCTGAGAACACGTCGCCCATTCCTCAGATATACCTGTTAATTACCCTTTTTGCTAAAACTAATGCTTTTTTACTGAACCAAACTTTGCCAAACTATTGAAATAAAACACCATTTTATATACATCCCAAAAAGTGATGTCACAACTCTTTACCCGATGGGAGTGGTGGAAAGAAGTATGGCTGGTGGGGTCATGGAGAGGTCACATTCCTTTATGTGCACGCTCTTGACCACAGTAATAGTTCATGTTCTCTTCCAGCAAGAGCTTGTGTTCTTAACGGTTCGAAGTTAAGGGCAAGTATAAATTAACTTCTTTAAATGTAAGGGGCTTAAGAAATGTAACAAAAAGAAAGGCAGTTTTTTTATTTTGCTAAAGTTACAATGCCGATTTTGTCTTTCTACAAGAGACACAATCCACTGATGACATAAAATTCAATGTGGTGATAAAATTTTCTTCAGCCATGGGTCTAATAATTCAGCTGGTGTTCATATCATGACCCATACATTTAAAGGTTATGGTGTTAATTTCAAGGCCTCCTCCGTTAGTAGGTGGAGGATATTAACAGTTAAATTAGAAAATGATACATTTATTCTTTGCAACATTTATGGTTTCAATTCACATACATTTAATAGTGTTCCTTTTAATGACATTTCTCTCATGTGAAGGAAATTCCTAACGCCAAGTTAATAATTGTTGGGATTTCAGTGAGGTTCCAGACATATTCATGGATAGATTTCCACAAAAGAAAATCAGCAACAAAAACTAAAAAGTAGTTTACTTGACTTCTTTTGTCAAAACTTAACTCTGATTGATCCGTGGCATTTCTATAATAGCAGTAAAAAAAAAAAAGAATATTCTTGGAGTAATGTTTCAAATCTCTAGTCAAGAATTGATTTAATCTTGATCTCTTCTTATCTGATTCAATATGTTCTTAACACCTCTCATCACTATGCTCCTTTTAATGACCACCTATTGGTTGAATTGTCCTTAAAATAATTCAAATAATTTATGTGGCTACTGGAAACTAAATAACACTATTTAAGAAGATGTAATTTTCATTAAAAAAAATTAAGTTTATTGCAAGTGAGTTATTTCAGTCAGAAAATTCAAACTTTATTTTGATTTGGGAACTATTTAAATTTGAGGCAGTAAAGAAATTAAAAAGGAAAGAGAACACAAAAAACACTCAAGTACAAGAAGGTGAACTTTATTCTTTACAAATTAAACTTGATGTTTACACTAATAAGGTGAATGTTCACTCTAGAGAAAAATGGATTGAAAGTGAGAGAAACACAGCTTACTTTGCTCTTGAGAAAAGAAACTTCTCCAATGTTTGCGTTAAGAATAAATAATACACTTTGTAATGATTCTACATTAATCTCCAATTAAGTAACCTTGTTTTATGCATAATTATACCAGTCTGAGTTTAAAAGCTTTATGAGTAGTATTAAAGTTATATTCCAAGTATAAATACTGACTTTAATAATTTCAGAATCACAGATGCTTTTAGAGAAGAACTCCAGTCTGCACTCAGAAATATGAAAAAATTAAAAAAGTCCAGAGGCAGAAAGACTTTCTGTTGAATTTTATCAACATTTTTTTTTACATTCTAGAGAGGCCTCTTTTACTTACACTTAAAGAATGTATTAAAATCAAAGAATTGACCACAACAATGAGGCAAGGCCTGATATCCCTGATCCTTAAACCTGAAAAAGACACATTAGATATTGATAACAAGACACCGAATACTCTTTTACATATAGAGTACAAATTGATTGCACTTGTGTATGCAAAAAGATTAAAATCAGGCCTTCATCAAATTATTCAAGAGACTCAATCAGGTTTTATGAAGAACAGACACATCAGTAAAACATTCGATATTTGATCTCCTAGATCAGTGTTTCTCTATTATTTTCTGTAGCGTCCCCCTAGGAAGGCTTTGACTTTAAATGTGTTATAAGTACACTTCTGCATAACACCGTATCCTTATTAATGCATAAGAGAAAAAAAGAAAGAAATATGGACTAACTTACAACAAAGAATAGCTTTATAAACTGTAGTAGAAAAGATTTAAGGTGCATCTGAAATGTAAAAAAAACATTAAATCCTTAATAAAACTATAAACATTGTTTGACTGACCATGATTGCTGCCAATATTCGGCATGTTTTCACTGAAAAAAATCAATCGGGTTATCAGCGTGATTGGGGGGTGTAATGTCTTTAAGTGACGCCTTATTTGGCTTCATGCTGTCCGCTGCCAAAATTTTTAGACTCAGTAAGCACAGACGATACAACATTTTAAAAGTTTATGAAAGCATCAGGTCTAAAATTTAATCTTAATAAATGTGAAATTCTGCCTGTACACACTTGCAGTGATCCTTTCTATGAAAATATATTGGTTAAACATCTTGGTCTCACTATTTCTGAAACCAAATCATCTTGTGATCATTTACATTTTAGGTCAAGAATTAAAAAAATATTTTAACAACAGGTTACAAACGGATCTCACTGTTTTTGGAAGAGTCCTACTATCTAAAGCTGAGGGACTTTCTAGATTCGCTCTGTCTATGGATGTAAGTGATGAAATATCTGAAGAGAAAACTAAATGCTTTACAGATTTTGTTAGGAAAAATAAACCCCCCAAATTAGAACACGACGTTCTTTCAGGAAAAATGATTGAAGGTAGTTTAGAGATGATAGATTTTTTGACATTAATAAAACATTTAAACTTATTTGGTTGAAAAATTTGTTAAAACATTTCAACTCAATGTGTTGTTTATTCCCGGTACTTTTTTCAAAAGCTTGGCAGGCTGGAGTGTCTTTTAAAATGTATATATATATATATATATATATATATATATATACACATACATACATACACATACATACATACACAAACATATATTCCTTGCTAACAGGGGTCAGATCCCATATTGTGCCTAGCCATTAACTTGAAACAAATGAATAATTTGCAAACCGTGTCAATTTCTTTGTCTTGAGACTGGTTGTTTATACACAAACCAGACAAATTTACTTTGTATTTAATTATTTTTATTTGTGCAGCTACAAGTGATTATTTTGACATAGCAAAAATTACAGACAATGGTTACCTCAGGCTTGAACTTGTGGAATGGTGTTAATTAGATTATTGACGTTAACAAACATTTGTAAAAACAAACAAGAAGGAGACTTTAATTACATTTAGAATCAAATAATCTTTTAAAATGCTTAAATTATTAGGGTAGGGATCAACACAGGCTGTTGGGGTGAAATGTTAATTTTATCCTTGACTCAGTCCTGCCTGATACTCAAAGTGATCAACCCTGAAGAATCCACAAAAAAAACAGTCTGTGAAAATGATACCGAACATAGAGAACAAAAATGTCTTGGATTAACCAAGATTTAGACAAACTGTGAGTGTGGCAAATGGGTGGGGTGGGTTGGTGCAGTGATATAATTGACAGGGGGGTGAGAGGAAGAGGGGCAGTAGGTGGTGTGGTGGACGCGGGGATGAGGGCCAGTACCGGGAGTCCAGGGAGTAAGGTAGTGGTAAGTTGTGGAAAGAGGAGACATGTAGGGGTCATAGTTGGAGTGAAGGGCTGGCTGACCACATTGCTCCTGCACCACAGGGTAGAACACCGTACCTGGAACAACCATAGAAGGGCTTTCCATAGTAAGAGGAGTACCTAAAGAAAAGGGCTGAGGTATACATTTACAAGGTATTTTAGAGACTAACTTAGAAAGCAAAGGCATAAAGAGTAGCTAACCATTGCTGGAAAGGTCTCCTTGTGGGTGAGGGCACATGCGAACAGAATCCAGGTAGGCTTGGGGAACTGTGTGGTCAGCAGACAAAACAGTGCCCTGGAAGGACTGGAACTGAACATCTGCAGTTTGATGTGGATAAACTTGTGGCAAGTGCATAGAGTGCCAGTAGCTCTGCTGATGCCACTGGATAAAACAAAAAACAAAACAAAATATTTTTTTTCCACTTCACAACACAGCTCAATAAAGCATGGGTACAGACCTTTTTCAAAAATGTGAAGATATATTTCTTCATCTTCACCAGTGTACTACTGATTAAGTTTATGAATTTGTGGAAGAGAACTTTAATGAAGGATAACAAAATGAAAAAGTAGTACAAAAACAGCTCATGACTACCAACTTCCAAACAACCTTAAAGTAAGATTCGACTGGCCACAGAGTACAGAAAAAAATAGTTACCAATTATAACTTGTTGGCTGGGAAATCATATAAAAGTAATTTTAATGCAGAACTTCAGAATTGGGTTACTTTGACAGCTGAACAATAATTATGATTGCATGAGAAAACCAACATACTGCTATATCTTTATGTTGGCTTGAGTAATCAAGTCACTAATACTCATCAGCTGCGGGAGCTGTTGCTATGGAGACCAGTCTTCTGCTGACACACACAGGGTCCGAATAACCCCATCTTTACAGGCTAGATTATAGGGACTGATGCAGTGGGAAGGTTAAATGATGCATGCTCATATTATAAGACTTCAGTTACGCCCATGCGCACCCCAGAAAACTGAAATTTGGTTTATAATAAAATTATATTTGATTTATAATGATTAATTCACATGAATGACAAAGCCTTGCTGATCATTAATTGTTAGGAATCCCCCCCTTGTGAAATTGGTTTACCATAGGCTTTTTCCCTGCATAAACTACAAAGCCAAATATCTCAAACACAAAGACCGTAGTCCGAATATTGTTCTTTATGCTCCTGGATAAAGGACTATCTGATTGTCATTTCAATCTCAGTGCTGAGTAGATCACAATATAGCATCTTGTGAATTTAATGGGAACTGTGAAGCTGAAAATCAAGACAAAGAAGCTATGTTAATCAAATATTTCTATATCTTTGCGAGTATAATTAATTGTATTTCGTTAAAATACTTCCATGTAACGTGACTATTACAGAAGTTTAGCTAGAGGATTAAATGGATGAAAGAAAATTAATTGTTTGATCATCTATGTTTTATATTGTTAGGCATGTTTGGTCTTTATTTATTTCCTGGGTCAAGCCTGATTCAAACAAGTGGTATTTCATGCTCTGAAACTATTTAACTTTTGAGACCATTTATTAACCTCAGCATGATGTTTAATCAGCCCTTCTCCCGCCCAGAACCATCTGGAACAGTCAAAGGTGCTTTGTTACATGCTTCCTGCGTGCACATATAAACACTATGTTCTGTTCACAGCTCTCTCTGTTCGCAGAAGTTGGGTGTATAGTTCCTCAAGACGTTGAGGTCTTTTTCTTTCTTGTCTCCATGTGTGCGTCAAGCAGGAATGAACTCTAATATAGGGCCATAGGCCACCACTCTTAAATGCAAAGCTTGAAGATGAACCTACACGCATTGTAGGACTCAGATCGTATGGTCATCAAAAATTATATAATCCTGATCTGAGCACAAACGCCCGCTCTGATGCAAACAAGGCCAGATGCCTGGCTTACTTCTTTATGAAACCTTCTGATCTTTTCATGAGACTTTATCTAGCATCATCTCAACACTGCAAGGAACACCACAAACAAGCACTATTTACTTCTGACACCACACAGTTCAGAATTGACTCAAGTCTCGATGAGTTTTACTCTTACAGACACACTAAAGCCTAGTTAGAGGTTGAGATGTTAGTCATCAACTGAAACGCTGTTGTTCCTTTTGCATTTGAGTGAAAATGTACTTGAGTCCGTTTTAGTTAATTAAGTGTTTCATGTCTGTTAGTAAATAAGCTGTCTCACAAATACAAATCTTTGCTGACAACGAAATTAGATCTTGTTCCCTAGCTTATATTAAAGTCAATATTATGATATAAATTGTTTGACATAGCAACTTGGGCTATACTTTGATTCTCGCTGGACACGAATCAAAGGGTTCAAGGTAGTGAATCTAAACCAAGCTAAATCATTACGAGTGATTTTCTTCCTTCCAGAATTGTTATAATATGTGGGAAACAACATTCCCCAAATTTAGCCCCAGGTTCCTACACAACATACAGATGTGATCGTTGTTTCATCTGAACCCTTGAGGCATAAATCAATTAAGCCACTCCCATTTTCCCCACAGTAACTTTAGTGAGTGAAAGCAATCATCAAGAAGAAAAATATAGGTGTAGACAACTAATCATTTATTACACAACCTGTGTTGAATATGAACAACTTTAATGCAGACAAACGCTTTTGTACTTGGTTAAGTGTAAGTGTAAGTTTAATTTTCTGTCACTGGTGGATGATTTTCTTTATCTTATACAAATATTAAAAAAAATTAATCCTTTCAAAGATCTTGTGTATTTTTATAATATTTAAACAGGAAAAATACTTTCATGAAACTAAGAATATTTGAGGTTGAGTCTAGAAAATTCTATATTAGTAATTATTGGGGATCCCACATCCCGAAAAAGCTTGATATTATAGTAAGAGTATAGATCTCAAGTTTTGGTTTAGGGGTAACTTATTAAATTGAAATATGGATTTTTTTTAATCAGATCAAATCTATTAATGCTGGATATCAAATCAATACAATTTGCTAGAGCTCAAATACAAGTAAGACAATTGGTGAAATTAATACAACTTTAAAGTTTGTTTTCTTTAAAGTTAACAATCACTTCAAAGAAAAAAAAAATACTTAAAAGAGATAGTTCAAATCTGTATTTTCATAAAATAAGTCAGTAGCACTTTATAACAACTACACACTATTGACACTGTATTAAATATTAATAAATAGTCAACAAATAGTTTATATATTTTTAGTACTATATTGTTACACATGTAAAAGCAGTTTAAGAATTTAATTTTAAAGGCTTTATTCATGGTTTAAGAACACCCCTATAACTTGCTTAATGGTAAATTCATGCCTTATTGAGGGTAAGTTAGTAATTTTATTAATTACACTGTGCTTTTTAAAACTAGTTAGTTATAATTTGCAAGTGATTCGTAAGATCATTTACACCATGTTAATAAATTATAGAATAATAAGATGTATAAATCTGCTTTAAAATAGTTCATTAGACATATAGTAACTGTTAAGTGTGATAATAAATGCTTTATAAACACAGTCCTGCTGTAACTTGAGTCGTTCAGGTAGTTATAAAGCATTTACTAGCTACTAGTTCATTATTTTCGTGAGCTCTTCTAAAGTGAGGACTTTAAAAGTTTGATGAAGCTTTATAAAATTGTGAAAAGTTCACAGCTTAAAGGTTTTTAAAGACTAGCTCTCACGCCAACAGAAAGTTTGCTATTCAAACTTTAAAGTCTTGTTTAAACATATGATTCTTCTGACTAAAATTTATGACTGCTACTTTTCTGATCTACTTCAAGCTACTGAATTAAAAAAAAATTCAAACTGTTTCAATTGGTCTGACTTCGGTTGCTACATACCCTCAAACTGCTTCTACTAAAGGATGCTGTGAAATCACTGAAAAACTTAACATGGGGTCAAACTGTCAAGCTATAGCTCACACAGAATCGAGAATAAACTGGTTGGATTATATAACTGATATCATGAAGGGGGACATTCTATGGCCATAGCAACCAGACGGTTTACTCTAGCAACTATCTTCACAGAACTCTATCTCTTGCTAATAAAAAACCCTATTTCAATTGTACAAGACTATTTACACTGATTTAAAACGCTTTAAAACTTTGAACCTTTCCCAACTGACTTCAAAATCACTTTAAAAGATTTGTTTTGTAAACCCAACAAAATCTGCAATCTTTTACTTTTTCCTAATCATGAGTGCCCAAATGGTCTGGTTCTATCATTGGCGATTTCACTGAAACAAGTAAAAGAGAGATTTCTTTGAAATTAATCATTGTAGAATCAGTTTTTCTGTGACTGTGGCTGTTTGAATTAAAATTTTACATCAAGAGAGACACAGAAATATCATTAGGGTTAACATCATTCCACCTCAATAAGATTAGGAAAGTGTCAGGTAACAGGTGAAACATTTCTCAAACGAGGGTCCTTTAGCCCACTTAATCACCTTCCTTCCATATTAGTGATAATAGATAAAATGGAGTCAAAAATTCAAATTAGAGCCTGTTTTTTAAACTTAAAATGAAGGCCTTTTTTGTAAAACTGTGTAAAGATTCTTGCTCATCTGGTGATCTAAAAATCACATGATCAGTTCTTTATTTTGAAGCTTGTAAGCTTAACTTTTTCTTAAAAACCTTGACCCAGTCACTTGTTGCTCATCACCGAAGAGCGTGTGGCCATGTTGTGATTTATTCGGTTTGGTTCATTTATAGACCTTAGGAGTCAAAATACCTCATTTACCTGGACTCCCAAATTGTAGTAGTACTGGAGGATTTTGTAATCTGATAAAAAAAAAAGCATGAAAACAATCAATAACTTACAAGGAAAAAAAAAGAGGACTTAATTTCAAAACATTTACATTTCTCTCATACCTCTCGGAAGGTCACTACCATTAGGGTCATAAGAGTATTGTGGAGGAGGTGACATGGCAATGGGCTCGCCCAACTCATTTACAAACCATGGGACTGCTTCAAGGGACAAAAAGACAGTGAAAGACAATTAAAAATGTTCCTTGATTAACATATTTAGCACATAATTACAGCAAATCAAAGATTACCAGGTCTTCCAATATAATTCTGAGGTAGTATCTGTCCTGTTGTCAGAATGCTATTGGGCTGCAGGGAGTTTGGGGGTGTCTGGGCTCCCCCCGTGGATGAAGAAGAAGAGTTTGAAGTGAAGATTGCAGCCGGAGCAGAGTTGATTTGCTGAGAAGAGGAGAGGACGGATGACTTCACGACCACCTAAAAATGATTGTAGTTAGGTCCTGGCAGAGCATTAAATAAGCCATAAGCAGTATATGAAGCTAAACGCCTACCTGCTGTGAGTAACTGTAGGTGGCAACTCCATCCTGTGGTGAACCAGCACGAGAACCCCCATCTTGAATAGTCTAGAAAATACAGAAATAATACCCGAATAAGTATAATATGTATATTTATAATACTTAGAACTGTTCAAGATCAAAAAGAGAAAATATAGATGCCAGATAAGGAAATTGAGGAGTTATACCAGATTAGTAGTAGACTCTGCAGCTGCATCATACGCTGATGGATTTTGATAACCTGCCTCTGAAAACAGGAATACGGAGCTGAATTTAACTTCAGGTACATGCAACGTAAAGTGCTGAAAGACGTTTTTAGGAACTGACCTGCAGCAGAGTAGATGTACTCTTCAGAGTAATCACCTAGACAGCAAACAGTTCAACCATTACAAAAGTAGAATACTTTGTACATTTTTAATTATTTAATTCTAGCTTTAAACCACACCCTTTCACTAAATTATGCTCCAAGCTCTTTTTTTACTAGAAGTTCTATATCTACCTTGATTTGATTTCAAATACACTCACCTAAAGGATTATTAGGAACACCATACTAATAGAAATGTAGGCCCATCTTGAAAGGATATCATCTTGCAGTTCCTGGAGATTGGTGGGATGCACATCCAGGGCACGAAGCTCCCATTCCACCACATACCAAAGATGCTCCATTAGGTTGAGATTGCGTGACTTTTGGCCCTTTTTATACAGTAAACTCATTGTCATGTTTGACAATTTGAGCTTTGTGACATGGCGCATTATCCTGCTGGAAGTAGCCATCAGAGGATGGGTCCATAGTGGTCATAAAGGGATGGACATGGTTTGAAACAATGCTCATGTAGGCCGTGGCATTGAAACGATGCTCAATTGGCACTAAGGGGCCTAAAGTGTGCCAAGAAAACATCCCCCACACCATTACACCACCACCAGCCTGCACAGTGGTAACAAGGCATGACGGATCCATGTTCTCATTCTGTTTACGCCAAATTCTGACTACCATTTGAATGTCTCAACAGAAATCGAGACTCATCTGAGCAGGCAACATTTTTCCCCATCTTCAACTGTCAATTTTGGTGAGCTTGAGCAAATTGTAGCCTCTTTTTCCTATTTGTAGTAGAGGTGAGTGGTACCCGGTGGCGTCTTGTGCTGTTGTAGCCCATCTGCCTCAAGGTTGTGCATGTTGTGGCTTCACAAATGCTTTGTTGCATACCTCGGTTGTAACAAGTAATAATTTCAGTCAAAGTCACTCTTCTATCAGCTTGAATCAGTCAGCCCATTCTCCTCTGACCTCTAGCATCCACAAGACATTTTCACCCACAAGACTACCGCATATGGGATGTTTTTGCCTGTAAACCCTAGAAATGGTTGTGCGTGAAAACCCCAGTAACTGAAGAGATTATGAAGAACTCAGACCTGTCCGTCTGGCACCAACGACCATGCCACACTCAAAATTGCTTAAATCACCTTTCTTTCCCATTCTGACATTCAGGAGATTGTCTTGTCCAGGACCACACACCTAAATGCATTGAAGCAACTGTCATGTGATTGGTGGATTAGATAATTGCATTAATGAGAAATTGGACAGGTATTCTAATAATCATTTAAGTGAGTGTATAATGTTGTTTGATTAAAAGCAGACAACTGACTTGACATCATTGTAAAAAAAAAAGTATATTATTTTAGTAACAATTGAGAAAGTAAATGACAAAACATTAGTCTTAAGTGAAAAAAAGTGTAAGATGTAGATTTCATCTACAGTACCTTGATCACCAGAAGTACTTTGTTCATCCGGGTCCTCCTCTGATGAGGTCATGGTCTGTTTGCCTGGGATTGGACTGGGAACTCTTTGCACCCAGTAAGTAGGTGGCCCTTGAACCATTGGGTTTGACACTGCCTGACCCTTCACATACATAAGTAAACAAAATGGTGAGCATGTTCTTGCATTTGAGCAAACATGGTTATCACAGGGCTCTTTTAAAAGAATAATTACTTGTATAGTCAATGTAAAAGGTTCAGTGTAGCAGAACTTACTGGTATGGGTGAGAAGCCACTTTCATCAGTCTCTTCAATCTCATAGAAAGTGATGCTGCCCTCCATGTCTTGGGTGCCCTCTTCTGGCTCAGGGACACAGCTTAGACATTCTTTATTCAGAGCATGCAGATGTCTTCGACTCCTCCTGAACACACAAATGTACTCCAATACAAGAGATTGAATTAAATTGTCTTGCCAAATTACGCTGAAAGATGAGGCCAAATATATTGGAAACTTCAAATGCATTTAACATGGCAACTGGTAATATTAAAAACAAACATCTCAAGTAGCTTTAATTAAATGTTTTGATTACTCAAGACTATTAAAGGATAAAATAATTGCTGATAATATGCATGACACGCTCGTATTTATTTCCCTCCTAATTCTAGGTGAGTTTTCTTATAGAATTTAAAATTTTCATAGTCAAACATCGTTCATGAATTTGGGGTTTTCCAAGGCATTGAATCAAGCATCCTCAAAGTTTAAGGGCACTGTTCTTTGCTGCTTTACTAACTGACCGGAAAGTTTAACCATTGCAGAACTGAGTTGGAAAACAAAATGAAAAAAAAAAATTTGTTTTTGAATTTCCTGGGCCAAAATTGTTTCTGGCTTACCAAAAGATGAACTTGTTTATCAAAAATGAGAGGATTTTGTTAGCAAGGAGCAAAGCCCAGGAGGGGGAAGCATGGTCGTCTGAGGAAAAGCAAGGTCATGACTTGTTTAGTGGAGCACAACCATCTGAGGTGATTCAAAGGCTTTGTTTATGATAACTACGTCCTTCTGGAGGTTTTTAACAGTGCAGTGATCGTTTTGAGGAGTCAAATATTTATTATAAATGTATTTAAACCTTATTATAAATGATTCAAGGGTCACAATTAGGCACCTTTCAAAAAACTTATGGCATAAAATAGTTTTATATCCGTGGATTAATGATTTCCTACCGAGATCTGAATGAGTAGTTATCAAAACTCTGGTAGCAGCGCTTGTTGGGACTGGGATAATAGGCCATATCAGGTCCAATAAAATGATGCTTGTTCATGTATCTGTTAAAAAAAAACCTTTAGACAAATATCAAGGTCATAATTTACAATAAACATGGTAATAAAATAAGATGCCATCTTGCCTGGGTGGTCCATATCCACGTGGTTGTCTTGGAGGAGGGTGGGGTCGATAGTGCTCATAGACCAGACCTGGAGGTGGCGGCACAGGACCATGAACCCCTGGGGAACGAACAGGATGAATGTTTCCAGGCCCAGACTGCAAACGGGGAGGTAAGCCAGGTTGACGACGACTGAAAGGCACAGTCATCAACATCTTACCACGTGGCTTCTTGAAGTATCGTCGACGTCCTCGCAGCTCTGGGTCTTTCAATGAAAAAAAAAGTTCATTTTTTGAATTTCATTCAAATTATAAAGTACATTTTTGTATTGCATTAACTATTAATATATTCCATAAGTCCTTTCAATCTCCAACAGGGATGACCAAATTCTGAAAGTCTAGAGTCCTTCACATTTTTCTGTTCAACCATCATAGAACGCACCCGCTTCACTAATTAAGGTGTGCAGGCTAGAGAAGGATCTCAACTAAATTGTGCTCGGTTCTTATTTGGTGATCCATAATCTACACCATTCACCATACAATCATGAAACTTTAGTCAGGCTTCCCAAATTCATATTATTTAATGCAGCTTTGTTAGAAAACATTATTTGAGCTGTTTTCAACAGACCCAATTGATTTAAGATTTTGTAAAATTTCAAAACAATTGACATTACTACCATTAAACCCTCTTTTGATGTTTAATACATATCTATGCAATGAAGTGAAGCATACCTAGATCTCCATGGTACTGCTCTGGGTGGTTGTAAGAGTTGCCCTTCCTCGTTGGTGTTATGTTCCAAGCAGGAACAGGATTCACAGGCTTCAGATTAGTCAAAGGAACAAGGTGCCTTCAAGAGCAAGAAACAAGGTAAGGAATCATTTAGAGAATCCTCAGCCCTGAGAGAGAAATGCTTACTTTTCTCCAAGTTCCTCAATGAACACAGTCACAGCGGTGGAATGAGTCCCTACTTCTTGAATGAAAGCATTGTAATACTTCCCTTTTGGATCCAAACGGACCTGGAAACAACAACTCAAATTGTTTCATAATCAAAAACATAATAGGAAGACCTACTCATTTTGGAAATATCTTCAAATGTCCAGAAAAACAAAAATTGAAAACCAGCCTACCTGACACTTGTCTCCTAAAAAGTACTGTCTGCCAGCAAACACCATGTAATCAGTCTTCTGCATCTCTAAAATGAACATATACAAGATCCACTATATTAGCTCATGACAGATGAATAAATGACTCAAAATTGAGCGATTTTGGACAATCAAATCTAAAATACATTATTTTTTTCTCAACTTTAATAGTTAGACAGAACGGCCAGAAAGTTAGCAAGTTTAACCAGTTTCGTTACATTAGTACACTGAAAAAAAAAAGGTATTTGATGCAAAGTATAATTTTGAAATACTATAATTTTTTTTTACATTTTCACATGTCGAGTTGGGGTGGGCGATACAAGTTAAAATTCATATCATAAAATTTTCCACTGTCCAGATGGTATCAGTATTATACCACAATATGAAGGTGAAAAATTGGACAGCACATTTTAGTAGACCTTAGCATTAGGGGTTAAATTTGAAATTTGAATTTGAGATTAGACAGAGAACTGAAAACTTTTTGCCACTGTTAAATTCAAAGGGTGCAACATGAGGTAGACCTGTATGAATTAAATTAAACTAGGGGTAGGCATAGATTATGATTTTGTAATGTAGATTAATTCCACACTGATATTTACATTAAACTAGATTAAATTGCCTTATTTGAATTCTGCTAAATGCATTCAGAATGTGTGTTACCCAAAATAACAACTAAAAGTAGGTCTTTGAGAATGACTTTCTCCAGCCAGGTGGCACTTTAGACCAGGGGCTCATCTCCTATTTCCTACATTCATCACAAACTGCTTAGGAAAAGCTGTTCCATCGTGAATGATGAAAAAAATATTATATTCCCTTTTGTGGATCAAGATCTGATGTTTACACAACCAGCCTAATCCTATGGCCGTTCACTCTCCACTGTTGCACCAGAGAGAGTCGCTGCATCTCCCGAATGAGAAAGTACATCGTTCTTCCCCTCTGGGACACATCTGGTTGTGCTGCGGAGGAGATAACAGTTACTTACCCGGGCTGCCGGAGAGGTTTTCACGGCCTGCTAAGTTCACAGGCCTGCTTGGAACTATCGGCGAAGTATGTATGGCGCCATTAGTGGAGTTAGGAAACTTGGTGGGAGCTTCCCATTATGTCCCTTGGCTCATACACACTTTCTGTTGACTGCAGTTGTGGTCAAGCCGCCCAGGTTACATGGGGTCTTATATCCTCTCTCACCCACAGAGGCCCCGTGCCTGCGCGAGGAGATTGATTCCTCTTACTCAGTGTGCAATTGTACCAGTCCCTCCTGCCGACATGGAAAGAGGGTTACAGCCCATACTGTCTAGTTCCCAAGCACACTGGCGGAATGCGTCCAATCCTCAAGCTGCGTCTTCAGAAGGCTTGTCTCCTGAGACTTCCTCAGGATGATGTCTCCAGACAGATGGTTCATTTAGTTCGTCCAGAGAATTGATTTGGCAAAAGTGATCTGAAGGATGCGTTTTTCATTTGATTATACGCCTTCAACACAGACCCTGTGGTTGGCCTAAAATGTTGAATGCATGAGTGCTGCGTCCTCCCTGGGCTTGACTCTGTCCCCTCGCACCTTCTCAAAGGTGTTTGAGGGGGCTTAGTCCCGTTATACGGGAAAGAGTTTGAATCCTGAAGTACTGGACTAGTCAAGGTCTCAGTTGATTTGTCACAGAGAAAGGGGCTTATGTCACCTCCGCCACTGGACTTTGGATCGACCCAGAAATGAAAGTGAACGTGGCACCTTGTTGCATTCTCCATCTTTGGAAGCACATTTGGTTCCTCTGAGCCCTGAAGAGCTCACCATTTATTATATATATATATATATATATATATATATATATATATATATATATATATATATATATATATATATATATATATATATTATATAGCCAAGACAACAGCGAAGGTTATTTCATGGCTACATGTTGTATTTGGTATGAAAAAAAAAAAGTCTAAAACTTATTTAAAAATATATATTTTCTCAACTATTAAAACAAGTATGGTAAGTCAGTTTTGAAAATAAAATGTAATACCAGGCACGTAGTAGTGAACATCGATGCTTCAAAGACCAGGGTGGAGTACTGTATCCCGGAAACACAATCGCAGGGTTGGACCGAGAAGCATGCTTCATGGAGCATAAATCCCCTAGAGCTTGGCCGTGTCCCTAGCGGTAAAGCACTTCAGAAGAATGCTGCAGGGATATCACGTATTTGTCAGGACGGACAACATGGCGGTGGTGGTGTATGTCAATCGACAAGGAAGGATACACTCATCCCGTTGTCAGCTCTCGCTCGCAGACCGCTCTTCTGAAGTCAGCACTGGGGGCTGCCCCTAGTCGCAGTCCATACTCCCGGCAGGTTGAACCTATCAGCAGATAAACTGACTTGGTAGATACCCCAGTCAGAAGAAACATGACACCATCTCCTGCCAGTCCAGCAAATCACTGGACAGACCACGGATCACCCACACCCAGACCTCTGAAACTCAGTTTTGGGACAACAGATATGGCATAACAGTGTCTTGTCAGAGCTTGTATGCCGGCAAGTGGGGTTGGTTCATCGATTGTTGTCACTCGCCAAGTAGGCCCGAGCAGCTGCCCTGTTGAACTGGTGTTAACCTTCCTCCAAGAGAGTCTATATCGAGGACTGTCTCCATCCACCCTGAAGGTTTACACCGCCGTGATTTCTGCCTATTACCTTCCGGTTGAAGGCAACATGCTGAGACCACAACCGTTAACGGTCAGATTCCTCAGAGGGGCCAGAAGGCATAGACCGTCTAGGCCGTCCTTAGTTCCCTCCTGGGACCTTTTAATTGTCCTTAGAGTACTTCAAGGTCTTGCATTCGAGTGGCTTGATTCAGTAGAGCTTAAATTTCTGTCAATTAAGACAGTACTCCTGATTGCATTAGCTTCAATTAAGAGGGTGGGGTTTTATAGTTATAAACACACAAAAACTAAGAATTACATTCCAAAACATTTATTGCTGGTTGTTTTTGGGAACCATAAAACATTCAGAAATAAACTCGTCTAAACACCTAATTAATTGAGCATTTGTAATTGACACATCAAGCAGACTCCATGAAATGTATGACTGCGTAACGGTATCCACGGTATTGCAAAACCCATATCATGGCACAACAATACCGATGTGAAAAATTAAATCATTATAATTAATAGCAGTAATATAGATTTTAATGTTTCCTATAAGATTGAGTTTATCTATAGGCGTGAGATTGTGTGCTGGAGAGAGAGTGATCGAAATGCCGTGAAAGGGCGGGATATGTTGATGGAGTAGGACCTTCCCAAAAGCCCTCTTCTGTTTCTGCTTTACCATCTTCTCGATATCTCTATCCACTCTGCGCATGCGTTAAGTGCCGCATAAACCCTTCATGTCTCCAAGGTACAAATTTATCATAATTGGATTTGATTAAATAAAAATGTCACTGTGTTCTTTACTTTAAGTCTCGAGTAATTATTTCCTTAACACCAGTATTCACTTTTCAAACCAGTATAGCGCATTACCTCAATTAGAAAACATTAATTAAATTCAATAAACAAAAAAATACAGATGTATTGTCTTACAAAAATAGTCATGGAACAATTTTTGCTAAATTCTGCTTCTGCAGCTAGACACACTTAAATTTTTTTTTTTTTTAACTATCAGTCTAAGCTTGTTACACAGTTAACATACACAGTGTAACATTAATACTACAAGTAGTTTGAATGAGAAAACTATAACCACAGTAACTTTTAAATGTAAAAAAAAAAACTGACCTTTGCGACTATCTTGCCACACATCAAACTCCACGTTGCGATACAGCTCTGGCTCTAAGGCCTTTAGCACCTTGTATGGCAGAGCCAGTTTGTTGAATCCCTCAGCGGTCTGAAATTGAGATTAAAGTAAAATTACAGATAAAAACGTTAGTCTTGGGTAAATATTTCCACCATCTAACAAACCTTTTGCTCTTCGGGTACTCCTCTGGGTTTGTCTTCAAAATGGCACTGGCCCCTCAACTCCCAATCCTCTCTAACAACACATTTATTTGAATTACATTATAAAAACGCAAAGTTTACAAACTAAAAAAGGCAACCTTCACCTTACTGACCTACTTAATTTTTTTAGGTACTTTTTTTTTTTGTTTGAGAAAAAAAAAACTTATATTGCTGTCAACATTAACGTGTTCCATCCATCCATTAACGTGTTCCATCCATCCATTATCTTGTCAGATTTGTCCCTTTCTGGCTTGCCACAGCGGAATGAACCGCCAACTATTCTGGCATGTTTTATGCAGCGGATGCCCTTCCAGCCGCAATCCATTGCGGGGAAACATTCAGACACACATTCACATTATAGACAATGGTTTTTCCCCACTTGACTTATGAAAGTGAAAGTGACCAGCTGGCCATATATGGAGTGACCCATACCTGAAATTTGCGCTCTGCATTTAACCAATCCAGTGTACACACACACCAGTGAACAAACACACTGTGAACACACACCTGGAGCAGTAGGCCATGGTTGCGGCGCCCGGGGAGCAGTCAGGGAACTGGTGCCTTGCTCAAGGGCACCACAGCTGTGGTCGTTGAAGATGGGAGAGCAAGTGATTCATCATTCACACCAACTTACACTCGGTGGATCTGGGGATCGAACAAGTGACCTTCAGATCACACGTCAATCTCCTTATCCACCGGACCACAACTGCCCCATGTATGAATTTACAAAACCCCACGTCGACACCTCTAAGGCGTGAAGTACGCATCTTCAGCCTGAGCTTGAAAGGTGTCTGAATTGGGTGGTTTGAGGCTCATACTTCTGCGTTTCATCACAACAAAACAATGACACAGACCAACATCAGGGAATGGATGATTGTAGACATTTGCAAATAAAGCTATCCGTGTTTTTTAATTGTTGTAGCTTCAACACGATACACTCAGTAACAGAAGAAACAGACTGAAGATCTTTAGAGTATGGAAGAGCTGAACCTTACATAAATGTGAAGCAATTTGTAAAGTTGTATCCAATCACCAAAAGAGATGAACAAAATGCAAAATAAAAAGGGGTCATTTACAACTCATGTTTAAGATTATTTACGATACATTGTTTAAAATGATTCATGTAATGAGATAAATTAGTTAATTTTTAGGGTCAAGTTAGTGAGGTCAATCAATTAAAAAGTAAAAATTTTAGATATTAACTGTCCTTTCATTCTTCAAATACAATGGATTAACTTAACAATCGAAAGAAAAGCTTTCAAAGGACAGTGCATTACCTCACTTTGTGACAAACAGGTAAAGATATTGAAGCAAAGTAACGTTTTTAAATGAGGAAATGAGAGAAGACCTCTGAAGACGGTCATCTGGGGTATCGTAACCAGCATCCTCACTGCAGATAGAGAGGCTGTTTCGATAACGTCGGCCACCAACTCTGAACCCTTCAAGGGAAACCTGCAACTCTTCTGCATCAACTCCCAAAACTTGAGTATACAAAAGTTCATACAACAAGGCTGAAAAAACAACAAATGAAATAGACTTACTTCAAATCACAATAAGACAATTTTCAAAAAATCCAAACATTTACATTTAATCCTCAATAAAAAAAAGCTTCTTACAATCAAGGGTGAAACAGCTAACAATTTGTTAGTTTATATAGAGAAGGAACCATCTCAAGTAGCTCTCAAAGTAGTTCTATTAAAGCTATGTGTAAAAGTTTCAGCAAAACAAAAAATCATATTTGTATGTTTATGAACAAGAAGCTGTTTTTGTTTATTCAATAAACGATTAAGCTTTTCTGAGGAAAACACAGCCAGTAACAATAAACAAAACTTTTTAATGAAGTATTTGTTCTCAATCTCAGATTTTATCCCTTCCCATTTAACAAGAAGGGGGCCCTAAAAGGCCACAAAACCGCTTTGGCTAAGCAAGATATTATGAAAAACTCAAATTTACAGCCAATTTTAGAGATCTTAACTGGAACTGCAAGCATGTAAAATATATGTTAACCCCACTGTGCTATTAGATAAACTCTCCAACTGGAAATGTCCTGATCAAAAACTACACTAGTCTACTTAAATAACTAACAAGAAGCTTTTTCCCCGGGTTATCGTAACTCTTTTCGGGCTGTGGCTGATGTTATTTACTAGGTAGCATGAATCTTGTGTGTCTACATGGTTGAATGCTATACTTCCCCTCCCCAGACTTTATAAATGAAAAACTTACACTGACAAAATGCAGCCTCAACTGGATAACTCTTTGGATAAACAATGTCATAATGGCCATTGTTTGAGCAGCACAGCAAAATCTGTTGAAAAATTAGATATTGCAACAATTCATAATAAAAAAAAACAAAACAAAAAACGCTTTAAAGAACAGTTTAAAATGTAAGACATCTCTAATTACAGGAAATGTTATATTTTAGCATGTTCTTTTTTATATAAATAAAAACCCAGCTCCTAAATACCGAATAGTGTCTAATCTAAAGTAACAAGGTTTTGATAAACCTAACCATTTATGAAAGCAACTTGCGTCTATCTTAGATGTATCTAATGTGCAATTACCAAACCACATAATTATATTTTACTCAAACTAAATTACATAAATTCAAGAACTTAATTAAAATATAGAAGTCAATCGCAGTTCAATTATCTGTATTGATCACACCATGGGCCTGTACCATGAAGCCTGATTAACTGGCTAGCCAGATAAGTTTAGGATTACCAATTCTGCACCAGTTTTTGGGTAATTATGAAAGGATCTAGGATTGAATAACTTTATGCCACAAGGCTAACCTGCTCCGGAGCAGGTTATGTTCTGGATTAGAGATCTAAAGCTTAAATTCATCCATAACACCAGCATCATGGGCTTCACCTTTTCTTCCCAATCCTGTAAATTATGATATAGAATTACACCATATAGAACTGACTAATATGAGAGCAGGATACTAAGCCTCAACGCACAGCATCAGGGCTGGAACTGACCAAAAGGAGAGTAGAACTGCAGGTGGTGAGTTGAATGTAGTCACATGACACCATGTGTTGTCGTCTACCACCTGAATTTCAAACGTCTCGTGTGCGCTTTTCGTATCTTAGAACAAAATACCCTTTGAGTGGCCTTTCATTTCACACACCCAAGGCTTTAAATGACCCATGTGTCAAAAATATGCACATTTTAGAATACATGTAATGTATGGTGAAAGTTTATTTACAGTCCATCAGAAAGCAGTATTAGGCTATGAAGCATGAATGCAGTTTGAGATCAATAAGATACCATTCATAGACTGAGTTAGGAACACATTTTAGTGTTAGAAATGACAAAAAAAAAATTATGCAAGTGTATTTTAGGATGAAAAATTAACCACAGAGTAAATGAAATTGTTTACATTTGTTTATTGCATTCTTTTCAATGCTTGTAATTTAATTAATTAATTAATTTACATTTTAATTTGTTCATTGAAATGCCATGATTTGTTTTAATTTAACATAATATGAAAGTTCTGTTCAGTCATGGTATATTTTGTTTTGAACTTTATATTTTTTTTTATAAAAATAATTTTCAATGCTTGTAATTTGTTTATTTAATTAATTGCACACACGTTTCTTACAATGCTATGCTTTTTGTAATAACAATATATAATAATAAAGGTCTGTTCAGTGATGGCATATTTTGTTTCATGTATAAAAAGGTGTTTTAATCAGCTGTATTAATAAAAGTAGTTTGTTCAATTCATGTTTTTGTGTTTTACTTTGGTACCTAGAATTGTGGCTTTTCACTGGTATCAGCACCAAATACTGAAATTTTGGTACCGTGACAACCCTTGTACCAACTAAGCCTGATTGAAACACTTAGTTTTAATGGATTGGTTTTGACTTGACCAAACCTAAGTTGGTTCAGCCACATTCATGGTACAGGCCCCTTGTTTCAGCAGTTTGGTGACTACTTTGTCAAATTGACAAGACAACTATGAATGAGAATGAAATAATTTGGGAAAATGAAACACCAAAATGAACCATGAATTTATACGGATAATTTACCTTGGGCAAATCATCTTCCTCTGCGATCTCAGTCGGTGGTTTACCCGGATACCTGTAAATTACAAAGCACCGCCTGCGCCAAAGATGATTCACACAACATTGATGCCAAAAAACATAATGCTGTCAACCAAACTACATTTAAATAAAACATACAAGTGACTGAGCTGTTCTTAACAGCAAGTATTTTGATGTCCATAAGTTGCTTACAGGTGACGTATCAGGTAAACTTGACTTTACAGATATTTCTTGCATATATGTAAATACATTTTTTCTCAATTTACACCATGCCTCAAGTCATATTCAGATTAATTCATTCACGTTTGTGTGATCCTGATTTCTTTTCCTGGAAGCTCAAAACAGCTCGATAGGTTTAGTCATGCAAATTGACCAAAGCACTAACCGCTAATGCATTTCAATTTAGAATGCAAGTGCTGACTGACCTGGAAGTGAAACCATAGCAGAACCGTTTCAGATAAACAATCTGTTTGAACAATTTGGTCCAAACATGTGTTTTTGTTTAACAAAAGATACATATATCCAACTGAAATTGATGCAAAACCCTGCAGGGGGCATAGTGTAAGCAGTGGGAGGAACATTGGGTACATGGTTCCATTTACGCAGCACAGCCATGTGAGGTTATTCAAATACATTGTTTAAAAAGTACATTTTGAAGGTCATCAAGGGTGCAGTATATAAGGGTGAAACATTTAATTTAGATTATTTCAAAAGGCTTGATATGGCACCTTTAATGAACCTTTTAAAGTTCAATTTATAATAATTAAAAGTTAAATACTCCTAAGCTTCATGAAAAAAGTAAATTACCCTATAGATCTTTAAATTCTGATTATTCAAGGTTTATTATTCACTGAAACTCAGTGCCAATAAGGAACTGGTACCTCTAGAACCAGTGTGGACCACTGATTATGATGACAGCAGCAGCCTTTTCACAAATTATTAGTAGGCTAATGTAACGTTAATCGCAAAATAAAAATTATTGCTAACAAATGGTGATATTTCTGCAGAACTGGTAAAAGTTGAAGTGGTTACATTGTTGTAGTTGGTTAGGTTTTAGTTTTAAAAAAATAACATTTTAATATATTGTTCAATTTTAAGCAATATGTTTTGTTCAATAAAAAATACTGTTAATGTAGAATGCGATTCACAATAAGAAATCAGGTTGAGGTCATCAAAAGAGCATGACATTACAAATCTATCAATTTCACTACACTACTTAAAAGCAGTCGGACCATCAAGTCTTTTCTTCACTTAAAAATAATATTTAAAAAGAGAAAGCCATGGCAATCTTACCTGTACAGCAAAGACAGTGCTTTTATGATCACTTGTCCAACAGTTTCCTGTGAAATTAATGATCTTGTGAAGTAATTTTCTAAACCATTAATTACCAAGTCGAGTTTCATAATGTTCACGTAAAAATAACGAATCCTGTCTAACAACATCTAAATATTGTTGTTGATTCAAGATACAATTACTAAACAAACGTGTAAAAAGAAAATACAAACCTTGGGATCTTCCAACCGTTCCAAATACTTCTCAAAAGACCCTTCAACAAACTGAAAAAAATGGAAACGTCAAAAATGTATTGATAATAATATCAGTTAACAGTGGTACAGTAAAACTTAGATATGTTTTAAGTTGATATCAGTACTTACAGGTTCGAAGTTACATCTGTTTGCTCTTATGAACTTGACACACTCTTTTCTAATCCTTTGATGGTAGTTCTGGGAGTAATAAAGCTTAATACAAAAACACCACAACGCGTTACCTTTAAGCAATAGCAATGTAACGTTAGCAGGCTAACGAAAAACACATGTAATGCTGACGACGGGTTACAGTACATATCAATTCCTCAAGTATTCGTAAAACAAACAGTTGAGAGGCTAACTTAAACATTAAAATGTAGGCAAGACTTAAAAGTTACTCTTTTACTTTTACCTGCTCAGAAACGGCGCGAAACAAACAAGACGCGTCTCTCGCCATCATTTTCCGGTAAAGCCCGATACTGGCCAAATACTCGTCCATGCTAACAAAATACTTCTTTAACGCTTTTTGCATCTTTAAGAAAAGACAAATAAAACAAAATATACAAATTTACAGTGCTTCACGGTTTTCCGACTAACTTACAAGCGACAAAACTGAAGATCGAAAGCTTCCTTTCAGACTTCGCGCTGACGCAGGTGCGTCAAGTTAAGCCTGATTGCAGCGCTTCACCTGCCTTTGGTAACGCTGTCGAATTAACACTAATAAACTACATTCTGAAGTGGCTCGGATTTTGGAACAGCTGATGTTTCAGCTAAAAGCCATTGAGAAACTTATATGATAACACTATTTAAATCGTTAAAATTAGTGAGATGAAGCATTGAACCAATTGGGGCAATTGGTTCGAGAAAGGGTTCATTTCTTGAAGCTTCACGTCGACACGGAACCAAGTGTATAATCAGAATATGAATCACATCACTTGTGACATAGTGAATTTTTGAGACTGCTATGTGTCCTGGAAATGACTTTGAATTACATAAAAGAAAATAATGAATAAAAAAAACTTATAAAATTATCACATAAGTATAAATAAAAATGCTCTTTGTGTACATTTTCTCCAATGCTTATATAATAATTTCGCAGGTTGTGCAATGTTTTTCTGAAAATTATTTTCAGAAAAACATTGCACAACCTGCGAAATTATTATATAAGCATTGGAGAAAATGTACACAAAGAGCATTCTCAGTCGGAGGACAGTGAAAGAGCTTGTGGAACTAGGAAAAAAAGGACAGTTTATGCCTGTATATCTCTGGCATTGATGTACAGGAAAGGACTATTTGTTTTAGTATTATTTATTTATATATTCTGCTTTCCTTACCCTCCTGAATGTCTTTCTTTCCTAAACTCTTTAAACTATCTCCAAATAAAATAAACGCTATGCAAACTCAACTGACTCTTTCAAACACCCTCAGTTTGAACGGACTCTCAGTCCATGATAACGTGGATAGAATATTCGTAACGTCAACCATTGGGATCCGGTAAAATCAATTGAAGCTCAAAATGGGCGGATCCAATACTCGGAAAAACGCCTCCTCAGAGTCGGGCGTGGCCGTAGTGAAGGCGTCTGATTGGCCGAAGCTTTCATTTTTATATATTTTAAACAAACAAATTTAAAATCAGAGAGAATAGCATATTTAGAAAATAGCCAATATTGAAAGTCATCCTAGAAAGCATTAGTATACATACACTCATAAAATATATGCTCTGTAGTCTCACAAAATGAACAATTCTTTGGATCAAACTCAAAACGATGATGAAAGTCTTTGAGTGTCTAGAAAAGCACTGTATAAATTGAAGTTTAAATTGTGCCATTTAAACAGTTAATGTAGCAATAGCTTTGGGGTCACCGTCTTCATAATCCTGAACCATAGTTTATATGTATATAATGTACCTTCCCTTTCCAAATGAACCCAAAATTGGCTTGGTTAATATTTTAAGTTTTACTTGAAAAGTAAGACTTTTGCACTTGTTTTTTTCCCTGAAAATAGCTTTCTTGGTTTTCTTATTTTAAGATGTTTTTCAAGATGCTTTATTGTATTTATATTTTACTGGGAATTAGGACACTTTCACTTTTAATTGAACACCTCTGTTCCAGAGGTTTAAAAACGAAAAAACAAAACCACACGTTCTGTTACATGTTGGAGTGCAATTTTCATGTTTAACTCACTTTTTTAACAGATTTCAAATTCAGAAAATTCTCAATATTGAATTAATGGGAATATAATCCTTTTGTTAATCATTACATTCAATAACTTTGTGCGATTGTAGTCATATGATCTGGAAATGTGCTAATTTTATAATTAGAGTTGAGAATCATGTAATAATCATTAACTAAAAATTAGATTTTGATTAATGATTATATTTCAAGCAATTATTTTATGTTTAAGCTTTAAGCTATCTAATAAAGAAAGCACAACTCAGTGTTTTCAGGGCCCTCCTACAGTCTCTCTAATACTCTAAGTATTATACTCATTTGAATGATTTATAAGTAGTAATCATGTATTAATCAATAGAGATGACTGGGAGTTTTCATTTGCATTAAGGCTCTGTGCTGCTGAACTTTATGTGGGCCTCTGTGTCCAGCTTATAGAAGAAGAGGAGTTGGGCTGGCTATGTGTGTTGTGTTTGCTCTAGGACTTGAAGGTCTTGAAGCACTCAAGGGAGGAGATAAGGAGGACCCGAGGGAGACATGAAAATGGAGGAAGGAGAATCATTGTGTATGAGCCAGAACATCTTCTCAAATGGTGAGATACTCCCTCTTTGTTTCTATGGAAAAAACCCCACTCTACATTTATCTTAGAAAGAGGAGCTTCTTCCACACCATTTAAGGAGCTCATAGAATATTAATGAATATGATATCAATTGGCTGAAAATCCCCAGGAACAGTGTATTTTCTCAGGATGTTGTTTTTCTCCTTCTCAGGGATTGGAGAAGAAGTTGGTGAGAGTAGGAGCACTCGCCTGATAACAGGACCCCTTTTAAGATGCTAGACATTAGGCATCATGCTTTGATTCTTGTGTTTTGTCTCGAGTAGCTCACTTCGGAGCTACGAGAACATGGTTCATTCATCGGTGTAAAATAAAATCTTTATATAAATTTGGTTCCTATCTGAGGCTCTATCATTTAACTGGATGAAGAGGACATAGGTCCGACAAATTTTACTTTGCAGTGCTTCATTTCTCATCTAAGTTCTATAATTTGTCTGTGATTTACTTTGTGTGTTTGAGTTTCTCTTCTAAGAAAGTGAAAAGACGGGGTGAACTTATTGGTCTCAGTCTGTAATTTGTCTAGGCTGTCTCACACATTCAAACATTTGAGTCTCTTCTCATATGCTATGTTCCTTGATCACAAACACATACCCTTTTCCATCTCTATATTTTTCAAACATTCCATTTGCTTTTCTCACATCACAAATCTGGCTATGTGTGCATACTTTTCGAGCAATTTTGTTGTTCGGCCTTACTGGGGCATACGGAAATAGAAGGCAAGCTATAAAAAGCACTCAGAGGATTAAAATCTCTGTCAATAGAACCCAAAAGAAACATGTATAGCAAAGATCCTATTGGTAAATAAATGGAAAAATTATTTGGGAAATTGGGATAGACAATCACCTCTAATCACACTAATCGTTGCCCTCTCACTACTAGCGATTATAGGATGCTGACTTGTACCCTGGATTCGTGGTCTTGTACAAAAAGCTATCAAAAATGGCATGACTACAATAATGTATCAAAATTCAGTCATCCTAAATTTAGGAAGCGATCTTGCTGAAGCTGAGGAAGAGTTTGGTCCACTGATTTGGGATTAAGTGGACACAAGCATGTAATAATTTCTCAGATAGGATTGTCTGTCTTACATGTGCATGAATGTGTTTGAAAGGACTAATGGAGAAAAGAGTGATTCTCACTCCACTGTCAGATAATAATTTGTTTTTGTTATTGAAAGGGGGGTTGATGTGATCAATGATGAGGGAACTCCATTGAGATGAGAATGCTCGGAGAAAAACATCCACTGTCTCTTAACGCCACCAGGTTCTACGAATGAAGGCTTCTTCTCAGCTAAACCTTCAAACAACCTCTGAATGATATCCTTTGGGACCTGTAGAAACAGTATACTTCGAATATAGTTCACTCTTGTTTGATCTGTATATTTAGCAGCTGATTGATTTTTATGTGGCTTATGTTAGCGTGGGCATATTTTGTCTAATTCTTTGTTTTTGATTTTTCAGAAAAGTGTATTTTTAAACCTTTGTGTCTTTTCATCCTAGTATCCTAGATTTAATTTCATTTTGACTAAGCGACATAGGTTACATTCATTCTAATACTTCTTGGCCAGCATATGAGTTCACGCCTCGTATAAATCACATAACATAAAACCTATTGCTTGAGTCTCTTATATGGAACTTTAAGTTCTTGCATAAACCTGCACTTGGCATTTACTGCTGCTAAAAGATCTTGAGAACAGTAACTCGAAGCTCTTGCCTTAATTTTCTGATTGGTTTAGTTCAGATGTTGACAGCTGTTCATCTTCTTGTGTTTTAGACATTCATTATCTTAAGCTGTGTGTTCCAGTCAGGAACTTTAGCAGACTGGTGTATGGACTTCCAGGGATGGAATCACCCTCACTATTCTCCTGCACATAGTCAAGATGAATGCATCCCATTAAATTGGATCTTATAAGCAATTTAGTTTCTTTTGATTAAACAAATTAAATAATTGCTGTGAAAATGACATTTTATTATGTTGTATCATAATGTGGGGCGTTACGGTGGTGCAGTGGGTAGCAAGGTCGTCTCACAGCAAGAAGGTCACTGGTTCTAGCCTCGGCTGGATCAGTTGGCATTTCTGTGTGGAATTTGCATGTTCTCCCCTTGGTCACATGCGTGGGTTTACTCCGGATGCACTGGTTTCCCCCAAAAGTCCAAAGACATGTGGTACAGGGGAATTGAGTAAGCGCATGTGTGTGTGTGCGTGTGTGTGTGTTTTCCAGCTGGAAATTACACCACACATCTGTTAGTTTGAAAGTGTTGCAAAGTTCTAACATGACAGAGTTCTGGTGTTGTGCATGGATTTTTGATAGGTATCTATCCAACCTTTCATTCATTACCATATTAAAATCACCTCCAAAACAAAACTCTTGAGTTGGATAATGTGGGATTTTTATTATTGTTTAATCAATGCTTATTAATGTTCTGCCATATAATCAACTGCTAACAGAACTTCTTTACAGCTTAATCAAAATAAACATTCCTTTTCAGTCTTACTCCACTCATTATGGGATATTTGATTTGATGGGTGGGGGTTTGTGGGATTCTTGTTAGTATGCTAGTAAATGATAATTGTATAAGGGATCATTGATTTAGTGGGAGGGGGTTTAAGGGTTTTACATTAGTAGGCCAGTAATGATAATTATATTGTATTTGAAATAATAGGTATTTTGATGTGTGTATTAGAATAGTCAGAAGTAGTTAGATATAATAGAGAATCAAGCCAAAACTGAAGTCTCCCCAGTGAAAACCTGCATGCAGAACTCACTGTTAGTCTTCAAGGACATTCAGATATCATTGTGCAAACCAAGTGTGAATAGCGGTTTGTGGGAATAAGGGCTGGAAAGTTCCTGGTATGAATAGATAGGAGAGGATCTGAAAGTTCTGTTGAAGGTTAGGGTGGGAGCGTTTCGAGCCACATTTCTGTTCTCGGAAATTGAAACAGGAAGTAACAACTATGTAAAGGTGTCTTCTCTTGGCACGTTGCAGAGAACACCCAGCTGTATGATCTTCATTGTATCAGAATATTAAATGTCTGTTATTTGATTTTCAAACTGAAGTCCTGATCATTTGAACATGCAAGGATCCTCCAAGATCTACAATATCTTTGGCAAATTACTTGCAGTATATTTTTTATTTAATCATATAGATGCTTGTTTTGGCTCTTATTGTTGCACATCCTAATTTTGCCTGAGGTCATCATTCTGAAGGACGTCCTCAGGACAACATTTTCTCCAGCCAATCAAATTAGCGACCGTGACGTCATCGGCATGAGTCGACAGTGCAAATTCAAACTGAGCCAGTCAAACCAAGGGCTCTGCAGAAGAAGCAGCAGTTTTGAGGAGAGTAACATATTTAAAGTAAGTTTATAGGTATTAATATCTGATGTTTTAACATAACTATACATAGTGTTTAGCAGTACACAACACAGATCAGTATGCAGCTGACATACTGGTGAACTTGCATTTAATCTAATATCTCCTGTACAAGCTATTTAATGTACTGCAGTTAGAAGATTATATTACGGCAGCTTGATTTTTAATTGATTTTTAATTGACAAAGTATGTTGTTAATCAGTATATGTTTAGTATATCAGTTTTAATCATTCATTCATTCATTCATCTTCATGTCGGCTTTATTCCCTTTCGGGGTCGCCACAGCGGAATGAACCGCCAACTCACTGGCATATGTTTTACGCAGCGGATGCCCTTCCCTGCCGCAACCCATCGCTGGGAAACATTCACACACACATTCACTCTTTAACACTATGGGCAATCGTTCTTGTTCAATTCACTTATTCCGCATGTCTTTGGACTTGTGGGGAAACCGGAGCACCCGGGGAAAACCCACGCGATCACGGGGAGAACATGCAAACTCCACACAGAAATGCCACCTGCCCCAGCCGAGCCTAGAACCAGCGACCTTCTTGCTGTGAGATGACCGTGCTACCCACTGCGCCACCGCGACGCTTATTTTGATGCATGTTTTAATTTATTTAATTATAACCAACAGCTGCTAGGGTAACAGTAACAGATGTTTTATATATATTAAAAATGTATTGAAATAAAATCTTGAATAAAAATATGTTAATTGATGTTTTTAGCTCGTTCTAGCTCGATAGTAGAAGTAGGTCCAGGAGCTTGTGCGGCGAAGACAGTGAGTGACAGACAGGCAGGTACTGCACCCCATCGGTTACCGGAACCCTGCATATTTTTTTAGTATCTTGAGTGTTTACACTTTATTTCTGCAAATCAAGGTCAAAAGGACCATTGGTGTCCAACGTTAGACCTGCGAGCCATATCCCTGCATATATTAGTGGCATCCTAATCTAGTATGTTTAGTAATCGGGCTTCAGACAAGCAAAGACACAATAAGTGTTATACTAAAGTGTTATAAAAAAGTTATATACTAATCTGTGCAGAGGTGTGGCTCTGAGTACCGACCAAACACCCCTGTCACTATTGAAACTACATTGAGTTGTTGGACAAGGAGAGGGTTAGACCAGAGACGGGTAAAGAGGGCTGCAGTTCAGCGCAATTTATGTTCAACACACCTGATTCCACTTATTATCTCCACTGGGCTTGAGTAAAGCTACCTTGATAGGCAGTTGAAGCAAAAACCAGCAGGGCGTGTGGTTCCCCACACTTGGAGTAAGCAAAAGTGGTGTCAAACTTAACTCATGTATGGCAGAGGTGGCAGGGAGGCATGCAGTCCAGCACGATGTAGCATCAACTTTCAACACATCTCTGCCTTTCAACACATCTTTGTCAACGTTAACGGTCTGTTTGACATTTTACTGTTAAAATAGAAATTTAAAGGGAATCTTAAAATTTTTGGGAAATAAATTAACTATACTACTAAAATTAAAATAATGCAGGAACATGTCATTGTTGGTTTTTCTTTTTAGAGTAATGGACATTGGACTTTCATAGCATGTTCCTTAATCTCAATTAAAAAGATGTCTTACTTGAATTTTACTGTCATTTCACTTTGTGCCATGTCTCACTATTTTGCACCATGGCTTTGTGTAATGGAACCCATCACATAAGGAGGGAAATGTATGTATTTATGTATGTATTGTAATGTATAAGAAAAGATGCAACTCTGAAGGACATTTTTGCAACATAGCTGTTGACTCTTTTATTTGAGAGAAATTAGCTCTTTTTTTTACTAGCATTAGTCTTTCAAATGTAACCAAAGGCATGGGTGGATTTTAATTTAACAAATGTTAAAACGTTGTGTTGACTTGACATCTTTGCAGGGAGTCTTTTTTTACTACCTAAAATATGAAAATAACATTCAGAAGTGAATATATTTAGCTTAGTGTGTGTCAGGAATACAAATTAATTGAGATTTGTCTGAGAGTCTGGTAATTTAAATGCGCCATTTTTATTGCGTCCACAAGATGACGGCAAAGTGTGCATTTTGCGATGAGCTTATAACAATTTGTGTAGTTATTAGATTGCGTGGATATTTGGTTATTTCGTTTTTCTGGGCGGACTTAAGCTCTAATTCTAGAATCAACATGCATTTTATTTAGGAAATCATCAGCATTCTTCACTAAATTGTCATCATTTTTATCTTGATTTCTTCCAGCTGCTAGTATTGTTCTTGTATTTAGACAAAAAAAATTTATTTAATGTTTTTGTTCCTATTATTTTATTATATATGCATGCATCTACACAGTATATTTATTTTCCTTTGTTTGATTTGAAACCAGACATCATATTTTCTGATTAAAATCCTTTTTTCTGATTAGAATTCTTTTTTTATTATTAATACATTTTTTTTTCAATTCCAGAACTATTGAAGCGGTTAGAATACCAACATGCATAACTTATTTAGGATACATGTATAAATACAAATAAAATATTAATAAAATAAGTACTATTCAAAGAAAATAAAAGTAAATTAAATGAGTCACCCACACATTTTACAGTTAATCTCATCAGTCTTTTACAGATAATAGTTTCTTACAAACTTAAGATTTCTTAGAAACTTAGGACACACATCCCCAAATAAATGTTTTAATTTTAGAGACATAATTAGTAAATCAGTTTAATTTACAACTGATCAAAAAGACACTGATGCTGCGTCTCAATCCAAACACGTATATGCCCCTTTGGAGTAGATTCTCATTTTCAGAAGATAATGTTCATAATTTTTAAGGTGTGAGATGAGAGTGTTCAGGATCTGGGACGCACTAAAACGTCACGTGACGGAAGTAGTTGTTCCACATCATAGAATTTAGCTCCTTTTTTCCCATTCCTTCATTAAAACATTAAATATAACACTCCCTATATTGGTATTGTTTGTTTATGTGCTTCTTATTTAAAAATGAGTAACAATACAGACATATACAGAGTTGTCATTTTTAAACTTAAGAAACGCATTACATATCAAATCTGTTGGTTGTTCAGTTATATGCAAGTATGTGGAGAAAATAGTGTTTGAAATTGATTATTGAAGCACATATCTCTTTCTCAGTAGTTTATATAAGATGTCAAGAATACACTTGTAGTAGATTATTTTCTGTATAGCCAATCTGTAGTCAATCTGTTACCCTCTATTTATGTAAAAATGCTGATTTTAAATGTGATTAAAATTGCATTACTGCATTATTAAAATGGTAAACGCAGCATTTTTTTTTTATTGTATAGTAGTTTTAAACAGTTTAATAATTTTGTGAAGCATTGTGAAAACAGTTTTTTAAATGTAATTTTGCTTCACATCTTTTAAAAATCTGAATTTTACAAGAATAAGTTTTGAAATAGTACTAAATCTGGATTTTTAATAGTAAATCTATTTATTAAATGTGACTAATATCAGACATAAAATAATCCTCTCACAAATGACTAATGTCAGGAGATTATTATTTTGTAGGAGTGTCTAAATTAATAGCTTATTTTCAACAAACTAATTAAATTATGTTGAAGGATTAGAAATTGATTTATAGATTAGATTTAACCTCAATTCTAAATAAATAAATAAAAACGTAATAGAAAAATCCTTCATTATAGAATGCACCATATGCAGAATTAGCATTCTAAAGGTAAGCTAACATTACAAATAAGTGCTTTAATAATTATCCAAATAATCTATTCTAAAAAAAAGAATAACAAGAAAATTATATCATTTGATTAAGAAGATAAACTCTAAGGACTAAATTCATTTGTTCAGTTGAAATGAATCATAGCATCGTTTAGTACCGAATCAAGTGAGCTGAGAAGGTTTTGTTTAAAAGAATAGTGCATTACAATTACATGCCTCTTTGTATTTAATATAACATGTTATACATGAATGAAACCAGATTGAACCTCCTAATTCTTTCCCTGGACTCTGTCCCTTGCACCCCCTTCTCGTTTTCCAGCCCTGAATATTCCTTGTAATTATTCTAGTAATAGGCTAACTAGTATGTTTTCGAAGGTAGAGTAACTGCTGCACATTTTCCTAAAAGCTCTTGACACCATGATCTGATGTTGTCCCTTCCCCCTTCAACTAATGGATGATCAAACACTCCCTGTCTCAATCCTCATAATGAAAACACTGCATTCATTTTATTTTGCGATGTGGCATTGTTATTCAAAAGATGTTTTTAATCTTCAAATTGCTCCAGCTGCAGCCATTTCAAAAATATTTGGCAGAGTCCCGATCTCTCCTAGAAACAAGTATATGCTCCTTTTATTAAATGTTGGTTGCTTGTCAAAATTTGAATAAAGTATTCCTTTTGAAACTACTTTCAAAATATGTAAATAGCATCACATACACCATTTACCAATGTTGTCCATTGCAAGATGTATCTCCTTTCCAGTTTTTCATGTCAACTTGTCTTCAATCGTGTATTGTACTGTACTCTCTAGTAATGAGATGGGCCTGGGATATTCGGGAACCATATTCAGGGAATTTGATGGAGCAAAAACGACAAGATTAGTCCACTATTGATCAGTGTATATGCATGGCCATTTTCAGTATTACTTTGCAAGCTTAATAAATGAATCTGAGCTTAAAGCACTGAGCTATTTTGGCCTGCATAGGGTTTGAGTAGTGTCTTCAGATACTCCATCATTAGCTCTTTTTGATTTGATTTGAAATTTGTGTCTAATAAAACTGAAATCTGCTAAACTGCAGCGAAATATGCTCTGTAAAGTGACCAACTTGAAATTTACAGAACTTGTGGGGAAAAAAGGTCTCGAAAATAACATTGATTCAAATTGTTTAAACCTTTTGAAACCGTTATTTACCCATGGGAACCCAAGGTAGAATAGGTTCCCAGCACCCCCTTGCTGATTATGATTCGACTTGTTATGCCGCGAGTTGCTACCCATAATGGTGGATGAAGAGATCCTGGCAATCGAGGAATCTGTTAATCTGTGGCTGCCAAGTGACCAACACATTGTTCATTCATTCATTCATCTTCATGTCGGCTTTATTCCCTTTCGGGGTCGCCACAGCGGAATGAACCGCCAACTCACTGGCATATGTTTTACGCAGCGGATGCCCTTCCCTGCCGCAACCCATCGCTGGGAAACATTCACACACACATTCACACTTTAACACTATGGGCAATTGTTCTTATTCAATTCACTTATTCCGCATGTCTTTGGACTTGTGGGGAAACCGGAGCACCCGGAGAAAACCCACGCGATCACGGGGAGAACATGCAAACCAGCGACCTTCTTGCTGTGAGACGACCGTGCTACCCACTGCGCCACCGTGACGCCCAACACATTGTTTCGGCTTGGAATTCATCAAGACGGGAGGTTGAGATGGCCCATATCAATCAATTGGCTGGTCAGTTTGACTATAGAAGTGGTCATTCCACAATTAATGTCTGTTGGTCAATCAAGTAGAGTAGAGGTTCCCAAACTGTGGTTAGCATACCACTAGTGGTACTTAGACACCCCCCAGTGGTACGCGAATGTCCGTTAGAGGTATGTGCAGGTCAATTCTGTTTGTGTGTATTCCAGTCTTCACTGCTTAGTATAACAGTATATTTACCCATTAAGCTAGAAATACCAGTGTGCATGTGTGTGTGAAAGAATATATTATTGGAATAAAACATGTTAATCTTGTGTCTCTGGGGTGTGCAAAGTGTTGACTGTATATACCCGGTGCAAAGTGTGTGGAACTAGCTGAGAAGCTCCTGCGTACCACTCCAACGACTGCAAGAGCTAAAAGGGAGAAAAAATGTAATGAAACAAGAAGATTCATATCGTGTGAGCCTTCTAGATGCCAAAATGAGTAAGCCCCACAGTCTTCTGAAAAGTTATGTTTACATTTAGCCAAGAGACGGTGCACATTATATACAGCGAAAAAGCAGCAAGAGTGAAACTTATGGTGCTTTAAAACACTGTCATCGAGTGTTGACATGGAGCGTTGAAATGGCAAATGACATTAAAATATGTTGATTGAGCACATTATAAACATGTTTGAAATGAAAGAATGAAACAACAGATGTAAAAAGCAGCAGTTTCTCTCTGAGCGCATATGTATCAGATCATATGTGTCAGATACGTGTACTTATATGGACCTTACAATCTCGCACGCTCATTTCAGTCAGTCATTAAGAAAACATCCTGTAAATAAAGAAATATGTGATTCGTTGGTAAGAAGGAGAATGGGACATAAGTAACATCCGATGATAAGAAAAAGCGAAGATGTAACAAACTAATCTATAAGATCCAGGCGCTCGCTCACCATCAGCTGATGCAGGGGGAGCCTGACTGACATCTCAACTTTAGTTGCAACACAGTATTTTGAGTTATTCATAATCCTTTTACCTTCAACCTGATGATGAAGTTGTTCTCTTTATCTGTTAAAATATCTATTTTACTTTCAACTATGGTAATTTCAAAGAGTGTGAACCTGTGTTATAAAACACCAAAAACATTGTATTAACATCAGATTGTGTATAAACAATTAATGCAGCAGCAACTTTAATATTTTATTTTAAAATCTTTTATTTTATCTTTAATGCTTTTACCTCAACATTACTTGTTCTTACTAGGAGAAAATAAAATCTCTCCTGAGCAGAAGTACTATGTAAAATGTTTTACTAAAAATATGCATAGTAAACACAGCTTTCTTGTGTGTCTATAGTTACACATAAAAAAAACACCGTCTTGACATGTCAGACTACTCGAGTACAAACACGAGTACTCTTCCGACTTCATACAATGAGTTGCATAGTCCAGTGGAATTGTAGACTAAGAAGTAGACTAAGAAGTAATTTCACAAAATTTTAATACTTAACTGGTAAAGTTAATCCACTGGCCTAAACTCAACTCTTAACAAGCTGCAAGATCTCTCTAACAGGGCGTTCATACCAAGCGCTAAACACACGGACAGAACGCATTACCTGCGCCTATCTGACCGCTTGCAAAACCGGGGGAGCACTCGCGTGAGGACGTCCGCTCCGATAACGCCGTATGCTTCTGGAGGAGTAAGCATAGCCATAAGGAATAAAAGCCGAAAAGATGCTAAGTAGATGTGATCTAGGGATGCTTAATGATGGATCCTACACTTACCTACATCCAGGGCATGGCACTTTCTCTGCAATTAACCTCACTATTTGTTCACCACGACTAATGATAGATTTATCTTGGACAGTTTTGAAAGACCAATGCGGAAGCAATCATTTCCCCTTGATTATAACATCAACTATGACGGACATGGAACTTATTTCCAAAAACATTTTAAAGGTGAATGTATCAAAGATGGGTTAATGAAGCACAGCCGAGAAGTTGGAGACGATATGTATCTACATTGACCACAAATACATTGCCTAAGAAGATTTGGAGACTTATTAGAAGAATGGGAGACAGAGCACAAATGAGCCATCTAATAGACAATTGTGTATTAATAACATAGAAAAACTTAAAGCAAGAAACCTACAACATGACTTTTAATATAGATTAACAAATGTATGCCCAAAAAGAATGCCATAACTCTGTGCCTGGACCAGACCAAATCCATTGTGAGTTCTTAAAACATCTCCCAGAGAGTTACCCTCTTTGCTTAAATTCTTCAATGACATCTAGAAAAAAATTGTCCCACAAACCTGGCCAACTGTTATACCCATCCCTAAACTAGGTGAAGACCATACAGACCCCAGCAATTACAGGCCGTTAGCCCTAACAAGCTGTCTATGCAAAACTATGGAATGGGTCGTGAACTATAGGTTAGTCTGGTTAGTCAATAGGTTGAGCCTCAAGGTTCAATCCTTGCTCCTCTACTATTTAACCTGTACGTGCTTCCACTGGGCCAAATTATGAGAAGGAACCAGATATTATACCATAGTTATGCTGATGATACACAAATTTATCTAGCTATCTCCCCGAATGATTACAACCCAATAAACTCCCTCTGCCAATGTCTTGATGAGATTAAAAAGTGATTAAGAATCAGATGCTTTGTTTCCAGACAAGATTTAGAGAAACTGATTCATGCTTTCATCTCCAGCAGGCTAGACTACTGTAACAGCCTCTCGAATTCTAACCAAAACTAGAAAGTCAGAACACATTTCTCCAGTTCTTTCGTCTCTACACTGGTTGCTGGTCTCCTTCAGAATAGATTTTAAAGTTTTGCTGCTTGTATATAAGTCCAAACATAACTTTGCACCTAAATACCTAAAAGACATGATCAGTGAATACACACCAAACAGAGAACTTAGATCTCTCAGATCAAATAAATTAGATCTGCCCCGGGTACATTTCAAACAGGGTAAATCCTCTTTTAGTTACCATGCAGCCCACAGATGGAAGCAGCTTCCAGAGGAGATCAAGGGTGCCAACACTTTAGTCACATTTAAATACAGGTTAAAGACTCACCTGTTTAGTTGCGCTTTTGTCGAGTGAGCACCAAGGTCCGAACAACTATCTTACCTCTGCACTTCACCATCTTAATCTCTTTTATTCTATGTTTTAAAATTTTCAGTTTTTAATCGTTATGATTTTATATGTCTTTTTTATGTTTGATTTTATTAAATGTACTTTCTTTTTATTCTTTGTTTCAAATGTAAAGCACTTTGAATTACCCTGTGTATGAAAATAAACAAATAAACTTGCCTTGCCTTGTTTGGAAGCTGGAAACAGATAATCTTATAAAGTAATTTCCAGTGTAGTTTTAGAAAAGTCAGAAGTACCTTGGATCACCTAGTCAGAATGGACCACTTTGTTCGAGGAGGATTTATAAACAAGAAACAAACAGTAGCAGTTTTCTTTTACTTGGAGAAGGCATATGATACTACCTGGAAGTGCGGAATTCTAAAGGACTTGCACGCGATGGGCTTCAGGAGAAACTTGCCAATATTTATTTCAAACTTTTTTATCAAACAGAAAGTTCCAAGTCCAGATTGGGAGTATAAATTCCAACAGCTGCAAATAAGAGCAAGGAGTACCCCAAGGTAGTGTTTTACAGTGACATTCTTTATTGTGAAAGTAAACAACATTTCTAAAATCATCAGCAAGAATATTCTATGTAGTTTATATGTTGATGACATTTGTGTAGCGTTTAAAGGAAAGGAGACGAGAACAGTTGAAATGGGTAAGATACTCACTGGCAGATGTTTTAAGAACTCCAACTATGCATAAATAAGATTTACAACTTGGTCAATGGAAATTACATCACATTCTTTAAAACCAAGACAGTCTGCATCCACTTCTGTCCTATGCGATCCCTCCATCTTGACCTGCAGCTTCGACTTAATAAAGAGATCATCAAAGTAGTGAAGGAAGTCAAGTTTCTTGGATTACTATGGGACAACAAAATTTACTTAATTCTTCATATAAAAAGCTTAAGGAGTAAAAGCTTAAAAAGAATGAATATCATAAAAGTTCTATCCAGGATAAAATGGAGTGCTGCTTTTGATGTTCTGATAAGATTATACAGACTTTTAATAAGATCTCGAATAGATGGTGCTGCAAGGAAATCATATCTGAAACATAGCATTCAATAAAGGACATACATTTTGAATTTTTAACCAAGAGAAGTGATGAAATAAAAAAAATGGATTCCATAAGAAAGTCTCTGAACAGGGGCAGTTTGTGTTGAAATTTTTGCTTGTGTAGATAGAATTTGCCAGTTAAAATAAAGAAGTTCATCAATCTTTCAACAATTTTGTTGGGGATATCAAAATAACAAATGATATCTTTGAGATGGAGTCCAAAATTCAGATTAAACATTGAGAAGCAATATGATTCCCAATAACTCCAAACACTCGATAGTTTAAAAATAAGAAAAAATAAGCTAACAATATCTTCTAAGTAAGAAGATATTTAACAGTACTAACGCGTTAAATTGTTATAGGGGTAGATGTTGTGTAAAATTTCTAATTTGAGCTCTTTATTCATCAAACAATAATTATATGGTAACAACCAGGCTTTTTCCCAAGATATGTTACAAACTTCAGCATTCCAAAAATGTTTTTCCTCTAGCTATTAATGAGTTACGGGTCTGCAACATTCGCCTAATATATAGATTATTACAATTCTTACTTCAAAAGGATAATTTATCTAAACACAATTTGGACAGCTCTTTGTTATAAGATCCAAAGATAAGTGAGTTTATAATCAACTGCCTTCAACCACTAGGGGTCGCCCTAAAGACTGAATTGTATTCTTTGAAGGGGATAGGAAGTTCAAAGTTATTAATGAAAGACTCATAAGTCAGCAAATCACCATTTGATATTGAAAAATAATGCCTCTATTAACCCATTTGACAATAAAAATGTATTTGTTACACATTTTTATGTCCATGTTATTCCAAATAACAGCTTTGTGAGGTGAAAAAATCCAGAAGAGCATGTTGGTGATATTTAGCCAACTTTATAGGTAATTTACCTACCACATAATTAGATCTAAGGAGAAGGGAGAGTCCACCTTTTTATTTCATAAAACATATTTTTGAATGCACTTTACTTTTCCAAATTAAATTGAGAAAGATGGTGCCAATTTTTTTTAGAAGTGTGGTCATCGATGGTGACAAGGCTGGGTAAACAAGTCTATAATTGCTATCGAATTATGCCAGAAAGACTCTACCCAAAAGTGAAAGATCTGTTTGCAGCCGGCAATTAAAAAGGGTTTTTTGTTTTGGAAATCTGTGAAGTAAAGTTAAGAGATTGCCTATTGACTGTGTTTTAGTGATGTAGATACAGAAATATTTAACTTCCTTTTTAATTGGAATATATGCAAATTCAGGCTTTCACTTTTCAGACAAACACATAATTTCACCTTTAAGTGAACAAGTTAAGACTATGCCCTGAAGCATTAGAAAAGCTATTGATAAATTCTAAAGATGGAAGAATCAGTTTCCTGTCTTTTGAAAATAAAGTTACATCATCTGCCAGTTGTGAGATATGAATATCTTTTATTTTAAGGTATTAAGCCCTTTTACTTCAACTCTCTGAAGAATACGCAAGGACAAGATTTCAACAACAAACAAGAATAAGAAGGGACTCAGTGGGGAAAAACTTGACAAATACACCGACAAACAGCATAGAGTTAGAAGAAGTTGTTATACATTCTAAAATTATCAGAAAGAAAACACTTTTGGGTGCAAGCATCTGCTGGTCAGTCGAGGAAATTTTTTGATAATGTAATAAAAAAAAAAAAAACGAGTGTGAATTCATTTTTGTCATTTTGGGCTAAAATCTAAGAAGCCAAAGTATGTATTTCTCCAGACCAAGCCCAGTCAACAGCAGCCACTGAGGATATGAACTCTATTAGAAATTATTTGTTTAAAGCAGCAACTCAATAAAAATTGATTTATAAAATTTGATACTAAACTAAAAATAAATAATTGACTGAATTACTTGTCAAAAGATTTTTTAATTCATTGGAGTTTGATATAGTGAACCGGTATTTTAGTATTTGATGTAGATTTTTTTTATTGTGTATTTTCACTTACTAAAACAAAGAAATTCTCTAGATAGCGTTTGTCCCATTAAGAACCTGACATTTTCGCCCATCTTTGTTTAGTGCCTCTCCCGATTTAAGTAACCTTACTTACAGCGCTCTATTACTGCAATAAAATCCCCACTGAGTGTGCACTTGCTCACCTTGACATGCTGCTAAACTGCATTTGTGCTCCAGAAAGTAAGGATGTATCTTTTACCCATTAGGTGCTCGTGGGATTGCTTTTAATAGCACTGCTGTTTTGTTTTCACTAACAACAGACAGGTTTTGTGATGAGCTTTTGCAAACAATGTGCTTAACTGACTACAGAATCTGTAGCGTAATGTGGCATTGTACTAACACACTTGAAATCTGGCTTATGTGATACTGATACAGCTAAGCATTAGCTGGAGCAAGACCAAAACAGAAAAAAATGGCAAGAGATATGGCCCTGAAGCAGACGATTGACAGTGGGGGCCAAATGAATCCTCTCAGAATCACTACTTATACTCATCGCTCAAGCAATCCATTCCTGCCCAGACATTGCAGCAGTCTGTCCATCTTCACATGGTGCATTAGAAGATGGAATAAGCAGAGGAAACCATTCTGTCTCATTTGCCATGTTCTAAGCATCCCTGATGGTCTCTGTGTGCCCCAGATTAAAACAAAGGAAGGACAGATAATCACTTTTTTAGAATTTGATTTAGGAAAATCAAGATGCTTGTAAGTTGTAACTTTTATTTAAAGAGTTAATATATTGGGAACACAATAGAATGCTGTACTTCATTCATAGTTTTAAGTTGAATATTTATATGCATTTGAAATGTTTGCTCAACTAATTCAGTTGAAATGGATCAAGTTCTATGCAAATTTTAACAGTTGAATAATGTAGAAAATCATGTTAAAATAAAATGGATGAAATCTAACAAAAATAAATTATTTTAGTGCATCATGTGATTTCAATTGCTGTTTTTTTGCAACAAAAAAGTCAGCAGTATTCAAATTCTCAATTATTCGTATTACTATTTTCATAGTTTGTCTTGATTAACCAAAATTTAAGAAGAAAAGGGGAAGTTTTATTCATCACAACATTTAATTCCCTCCAAGTCATTTTTAAATCCCTAACAACTGATGCCACATGTTGTGCCAAGTGAGGAACAAGTGGAGTGGAGTGATTGTAGATAAAAGTGTGGTGATCATTTGGAAGCTGGTTCATCTGTGGGCTGCATGGTAACTAAAAGAGGATTTACCCTGTTTGGAATTTACCCGGGGTAGATCTAATTTATTTGATCTGAGGGATCTTGGTGTGTATGGTCTCTGTATGGTGTGTATTCACTGATCATGTCTGTTCAAATGAAATGTACAAATGAAATGTGTTTTGTTTGAAGAATAAATCTATAGAACAAGAAAAAAATGTAAACCATACACAGATGTCTTTGTGGTGTTTGAGCGTGAGAATCTTGTGTTTGATTGGCTAGCTTGGTGTCCAACGTGCATTTGTCTGCCGATTACTGCCATTACACTGCAAAATGAGTATACAGAATTCACACAGTGTGTTGTTTTATTGTATACTCTGTGCTCATAAGCATTAAAATAGAGGTAGATCTTAATGGGAATTGTCATTATACAGTATTCGTGCATGAGAAATCTAGAGTGTAGTGTGTAAAAATGGCAAAATGATTAAGACTCCCTGTAGTTATATTAATATGGGACCTTTATGAGAAAGTTCTAATACAGAGAGAGGGGTAAAATCTGGTAGTTTCTCAGCCAAATCAGGAGACATTACAGGTATGGATTAATATCACAACGATGTTTTGTGAAATTTTTTGTTGTTGAAAGGAAATAGTGAGACTAAATCGTCAAGCACTGATGAATGGCACCCTGTCAAGTGGCGGCATCCATAACATGGCATGATTAAGTCATCAAAATTCTTAACTCTGATGGGAGTGATTTTTTTGTTTGTTTGTCATGAAAGTCAACATCATATCAAAAACATCTTGTTAACAGGCATTAACCCTGTTTTTTCACCTGTAAGTCTTTTAACATGGATGCCAATGGAATCTGGTCACTTCTGTCCCCATCTTCGAGCGGGCATTGAAGATTGAAGTTCAGTCACTTCCACATCTTGGGAGACAGCAGGTGATTTTTTCACCTTCAAGCTATTTAATGTTGAAAACATGTCGATGCACCAAAGAAATTTATTAAAGTCCAAAAGGTCAAATTTGCTTTTCGCGTAAATGTTATTGAATTATGTTAATTGTATCTCCACATTGCCAGTGATTTATTTTAATTATTAGCTTGCTATAAATCTTTAAGTTTAGCTCTATCAATCAGGTTTTGCAATCTGTTTCTGTATTTGTTTAAAAAAAAAAAAAAACGTAATGGTTACATTCGTAACCCCCATTCCCTGAATAGGGAACAGAGACTTATGTCGGTGATGACTTTGGGAAGTTCGCGCTCTATTCTCTCCACACTATTTCAAAATGCCAATCAGCGAACGCGCTGATAGTCACGTGATCACGTTGTCCTGCATAAAGCGGATGCAAGCGTGACGCTCTTCCTGTTCATATGCGGAATAACCGCTACTGCGGAATCCAAATGCCCAGGAGCCTCTAGAGTTATCAGGACCACCAATTTGTGCTGACTCTGCGTTCTGCCTTGAGGAGGCTCAGGGCACAACCTCCAGGAAGGTGTGCTAACATGTTCAACGGGTTTAGCTACATACCCAGAAATCCAGGGGTCAGATGGCTTCTTCTGGGTTGAACTGAAGCCCAAGATGACGGCTGAGATGATGTAAGACACCTTATCTGTGACAAATAAACTGAGATCTCGACTAGGCCAGCATTAGGCAGTTGTCTAGTACAACCAGGATTCAAACCCTTTCATGTATAACGGGACTGTCGGAGGGAGTATACTCACGTGAAGTACACATCCTTTATATCACTATCTCTGGATTCTCCAAATCTCTGGATGAACTAAATGGACCATGAGCCTGGAGATATCATCCCGAAGAAGTCTCAGGAGACAAGTGTTGAAGACGCAAGTTGAGGATTAAGCGCAACCCGCCTGTGTGTTAGGGAACTAGAAAGTATGAGCTGTAACCCTCTTTTCATGTTGGCAAGAGGGACCAGCTCTTTTGCACCCTGCGTAAGGGGAATTGCAGGCCAGGGGCCTCTGTGGGTGAGATAGAGGACATAAGACCCTGTTGAACTGTGTATGAGCCAAGGGACATAATGGGAAGCTCCCACAAAGCTTCTTAACTTCACTAATGGCGCCATACATACTTCGTCGATAGTTCCCAAGAGGGGCTGTGAACTAGCGGATTTATTGATGGGGTCCGCCAGGAGCCTAGGTGGAGACGTACCTGGACGTTCAGGCTCGACCTTGGAGCAACAACCGATTTCAGCCAAGGAGGTCTCACTCGAAACTCTGACACGGAAGCTGGGAGCCATCCGCATCAAGCTGGTGGCGAAGCCCGCACTGCAGCTGGACTCCCTGGGTGGTCTGTCCTTGGGCCGCTTGCGATGGACTTCTTCCTCTGATGATGTTCAGGAGGCCCCTGCGGAGAGGACTGCTCCTCAGTCAACTCCTTGTAGCCGCTCTAAGTTGCTGTCTCAAATGCGGGGCTGATGATCTGAGAAGGACTGAGGAGGTCCATCGAGCTGATGGTGGGGGGGCCGACTTAGAAGGGGACCTGCCACATCTCCACCTATGCGGCATCATGAGTGCTCACAGACCCTCCACCTGCTTCCTGATCACAGAGAACTGCGACGTGAGGTTCTCTATGATGACACCGAAGGGGCCATTTGGGACCACAGCAACACTTAAGCCTGGGTCAACCAGGATGGCAGCTGTGGACTACCAGTGTATACATCGTGTGGCCAACAAGCTTGCCTCAACTTTTACAGCAGTAAGTGCTAAAGTGTGAACCCATAACCCACACGTTCAGTCTGGAGATGTCGGATGTGAGGGGCAGAGCCACCTGTAACCCAACCTTTCCGGCAGCCCAAGTACGCAAAACGGCGGGAATGGGTACTCATAGTCACAACACCTCCAGTGGCAGCCTGAAAGAACGCCAGCCTTGTTCATGTGACAGAACATTGCACTTCTACACAGTCTGATCCTACAACCACTGCATCAGTATGTTTACACACAAAACAACCGATACAGCTATCGAGCGATCCGTTAATGCAATCAATCTACCACACCCACAGATTTGTGTGGTCGATATGTTTGCTCTACTAACAAAGTGAAGTCTTAAAATGTTAATGGTTTTGTATCACACTCTTGGTCCTGCACAACTTTTCAGTTTGATGGTGTTTTTTTGGACTCAAGGGTTATCTTAGTTTTTTTTCTCCACACTTGGATTCAGTTTACTTTACCTTTTCTATCACTGTGAAGTAAGTTATTTAAAGAAAATTCATCCAGGGTTTGGATTCACTCAGCATCTCCTCTGAGTGCTGCCCCTGACGCATGTTTATACAGCTTTTATCCTGTCCCCGATTCTTTGCTGATCGGATACTTTTGTCACACTGGCTAGTGAATTTTTTAACAGATCTCATGGCTACTCTCGCTTTTACGATTGCCAGATTCATACGTTTACTGTCAGGGGCTGAAGAAGAGAGACTGGCTGTTACAAATGAGTTTTACAGTAAAACGAGAAAGTGAATGGCGAATAAAGACATAGACATAAAACTAAATTCAAGTTCATAAATATCTTGTTTTGTTAAACTATATTGTAATTTAATAAACCTTGAATATATGCCAATAAAACATGTTTTGAATTTCTTCATTTGAAGATGAATTTAAAACAACTTGATTTTTAAGGACATACTTATGTATAGATGTATTTTTAAACTTTACATTTTTCTGCAGATATCCAGTCGTTTGAAGTTTTCAAGATGAAGAAATTACAAACATTAATTTAAATTTTCTACAATTCAAACCACTAAATTCAGGATTGAAATTCAGTTGAAATAAGGCCCCGTTTCATCAAAAGGCAAGAGTAGATGATTACCACACAGTTGATAAAGCATAGGAGCATGCTTATAAGTTAATCATTCCAATTAGTCAGCCTCAGAGGTGCATGCACACTGTTATTCACACTTACATGCAGTCTGGAGCAGGAAAACGTCATGCACTACCTCGCATCCAATCTGGAGCAGAAATATATCATACACTACCCCACATGTAGTCTTTGGTGGAAAATTGTCAGGGAATTGCTTACAAAATAAAAGCACAATATTAAACAATGTCATAATGAACATAATAACTGTGACATAATGAGAAAAAAAAAACAATCTTTCAATATATCCGACTGTTTCATACGATCAACTTTCTCTAATTTACCATTACGAAAATGAACCGTGGTGTTTGTCAAGGAAATGTAATATATATCTTGGTTGACCAATGAGAGATGGGGGTGGGCTTTAGAAGATATAAAGAAGGATTGCTGACAAGGAAGAGCGAGAGACTTAGCAAGTAGACAGAGATTTGCTTTAAAGGATGGTGAGTGTTCTAGTAAATTATTCTCACTAAAAATGTATCTTGTATCTTCTGACTCTGCTGGTGTAGACTGTGCCTGCGCTTCTGTGATACTGCCGGTATTACACTGCGTCTGTGCATTTAAGACAGTGTGTCTGCAGCCAGACCTCTCTCCATGCTGCAACATGGTCAATTCGTGGTTACAGAGAAGAATAGAGCCTCCTGAGCTGCACACTTTGCAACAAAAATTAAACATTAAAATACTTTATCGGCTGTTCAATGATTATCTACTCTTCCCTGTTGATGACTCATGAACTACATTATGTCAAAATTAGAATTTTGTGGTTTGAATTTGAATATTGAAATTGATTTTGGGAATTTCTTTATCGTGAAATGTTTTTTTTTGTTTACAAAACTGCATATATTCAGTCTACAATTTTAGAAAAAAAAATGTTTAACAGTTTAAAATACATCTATGAATAGTTCTGCCTTTTATAAAATTAAAATTAAGTTTTCTTAAATTAAAAATTCTTAATATGCAAGTTGTGAAATTCAGATTCAAAATAAAAAGAAAAGAAATATATATAGATGTAGTAAATAAAAAACAGCAGTATGCACTTTCTGCTACAGTAACACCTTGTAATTTTATGTTGGAATACACAGCACCCCATAGGTTACTTAATGAATTAACTAATTACTGTGTTGAGTAGTTTAAATTTATGTCCTGTAAGCTCTGAGAACAGTATCAAGCTCTCTCTTAAAATATAGTGTATAACCACAGCTGGAGGCATCTTACAGTTTCAGCTGGATTTTTCAGAGGAGCATGGCATGAAAATTCTAAATGTATACTCTGCAAAATAAATATAATTTACTAAAATGGCAGTATATTTATACATTTATATCTTGCTAAAACAGCACTTTCTTTACAGTGTAAACAACAGTAACTTGGCACAATTTTAGAATTTTGGAAACCACCAAGTTGACCTACTGTAGAGGTCTTAATTTTTGAATAATGCTGAAGTCAGGTTAAATGAAGTAGTCAAGTGAGTAAAAGGAAGCCAGCACATTACATTGCCTAAAAAAACAATTGTGTGCAGTTTATCATGAGATGTTATAGCATCACAGTGTTCATAAGATGTTATCATATGGGGGCTGTGTATCACTGTAAATGAGCACTTCAGAAGGCAAAGGTTCTGCGGAAGTAACCGGGGCAAGTGGGATAATTAACTGCAATGACAAAAGGATCCAAGCGCTGAGCCATGGTCTAATGCGTGGCTGCTGCCGGGACAGGCATATGCCCCCAAAGCTCCAGTGCTGGCCCATTATTAATGAATGACCTTTGCTGATGTTAAAGGCTTTGGAAGCAAAATTAACGTCTGTGCTCATGTGTTTTCATCATATTCCCTCTTAATTTTTCTTCCTGGTGTGAGAGAATGTTAATCTATATTACATACACCTTAAATTATGCGAAGTAATCTTAGAAGTACATTTTAGTAAAGGCTTAGTTCACCAAAAATGTACATGTATGTGTATTTACAACCCACATAAATAAACATACAATAATGAAGCAGCAACATTTAAACAATGACAATAATCATGAGAATATATATATTAAAGAAATTGTAAAAAACTAAACAAATAATTCTTAAACGTAACCTTTTTGTTCTCTCTCTCTCTCTTTTCTCTGTCTTTTTCTGTCGTTGTTTCCTTTTTCTTCTATCTCTTTCTCGCTGTTTTTCTCTTTGTATCTGTTCTCTCCCCTTCCCTTTTACTTTTTCCTCTCTCACTTTCTCTTTAATTTTTTGCTCTTCCTATTATTATTATTCCTATATTATTATTCCTATCCTTATTATGCTCTGATCTTGTACTACTTTTAGTTACTGGAATTCTGTGTGATGGGTTTGTGAATTGTTTGAATTTGTGAATTTCCATGGTGATGGATTGTGATTGTTTTGGTAACAATAGTTGTTTTGCTTTTAAGCGATAGAGCATTCAGGAAGTGTAAAGCATTAAACACTTCTTCTTTTGCCTAGAACCTCTATTGCCAGCCAGACAAATCTCACTAACTACCTAACTTCAAAAAAAAGTAAGTAAAAAGTTAAACTCCAGTTTCTACACTGTCTTAAAGTGGATGCAAGCGTGACACTCTTCCTGTTTCTGAAACTGGAGCCATACTCACCCCCTAGGCAACCAGACTTACTCACAACTTTACGGTTGTGGCTGGGGGACATAAGTCTTCGTTCCATATTCGGAAAACCATTACGTTCCCCATCAGTTGGTCCCACCGACTTATGTCGGTGCCAACTGTTGAAACTGTTGTGAAACGCCACAACCTAGGTCCTTCCGCAACGGCCGACGGCCAGGCAAGGCGGACACATCAGTGGTCCAGCACCTAGCGAGCCCTCCTCCGCCTTGGCCTTAAGTATAGACTTAATTTTTATTGGGGAGCCAGGCAAGCGGTTGGAAAGGATGATCTAGACCTCCTCTCAGGACAACATAAAGTCCCAGGAGAGATTTAAGGAAAACCTAGAGGATCTACCCCTTCTGGCCCCCTCTGAGGAATCTGACCGTTAACTTGTGTCGTCTCACGGAGTTGCCTTCAACTGGAAGTGACAGGCAGAATTGCGACGATGTAACCTTTAGCATGGATGAAGACAGTCCTCGATCCAGACCTTAGAGAAGATTTAACACTAGTTCAATGGGGCAGCTGCTCGAGTCTGTTTGGTAAAAGTGACACCAGTTGACCAACCATCCCCAAGGTTGCCATGGCATGCAGGGCAGCGGCAGCTTCACCTGCAGCAGCGCAAGCTCTCAAAGTCAGGTCTAACGACAGCTTAGTCAATGAGATGGTGCCTCGGCTTATTACGCCAAGCGCAGGTTTATCTGGGCATAGTGCTTCGTCAGAGCCTACTCTACCTTGGGAATCGTGTCATATCCCCTAGCTACCATGCAATCAAGGGGAGAGAGAAAGGGGAGACTGACCAACCTCCTTTCTTACAGTAAGAGGTGCTTTTCAAGTTCTGGTCAGCTCCCGATGCACTTCTGGGAAAAACGAGATCGAGATTATCATCCCAGTGTGACCCCATAACCCACACGTCCAGCCTGTAGATTTCGGATGCGAGGGGCAGAGCCACCTGTAACCCAACCGCTCTGGCAGCCAGGTAAGCTCAATCCTCGCCTCCGCAGCACAACCTGGCGTGGTGCAATATACTGTCTCCTTCGGGAGATGCACCGGCTCTCTCCGATGCAGCATTGAGGATCGCATAAAAACTGGAGCTGGAAACGCGCATGCAGCCCAGCTTCGACGCTCTAAGCGATCACGCTGGTTGCTGTAATCACCAGATCTCTTTATTGTCATAGATATAGAGACTTTGTGTCTGAAACTTTGTGATCTGCTGAAAGGGATCACGAAGACAAATGCTTTTGATAACATGAGCCCGTAGTGTTTACTGCTACCTGACTTAGAATGTTTAATCCTGAGAATATTTCACCAGCTGCTGAATTTTAGAATGAGCTGCGAACATAAATAGCTTTTTCAAACTTTTTGAATTGAATTTAATTCATGTACGGAATTCTGTTATTATTGTTATTGTCTTAGGAACTTATATTGATGATTGTTTTACCTTTATTAACAGCTTTTAGCATATTTTAAAATTGAATCTAAAACCAATCTAGACAAGAAACAATAATCAAAACTGTTCAATAATCAAATTTTTCTCTTCGCATGCCCTGGCATCCTTGTCCTTGTGTGCATTTGCAGGTGTTTGTGTGAATTTTGGTGTGGGTGTGTCTCTGTGTCCTTTGCAGAGACAGACGGGTGCAACACATGCATTAACACTGTGCTCAAACGCTTTCTGACAGCTTTGGCATATGCCAAATGCTAATTAGAGTGGCAGTTCTCACCCACTTCTGTTTCCTCACCCTTCGTTGCTTTTTCCTGGATTAGTCTGACGAACCAGTGGAACCCCCTCCCCACCCCAAAAACCATGGCTAGTTTCTCTCAGTTTTTTTTACAGAGGTACAATTATTTAAATTTTAGAGCAGTCACTTAAGGACCTGATTTTTTTAAATTAACACCTTAATAAAGACAGACAATGTGTTTGAATTGTTCTAGTGGTTTCTGGTATCAAAAAGGGATAGTTGGTTTTGTCACACATTTCTGTTAGTTTCCTTGTGTACATTTTATCCTTTTGGAATTATAAGCTTTTATCTGACATTTCTCATTGTTTCTCATTTCTAATAATTTCCGACTTGTGTGTCCGTGTGTATGTGTGTGTGTGTGTGTGCGTGTGCATGTGTGTGTGAACTGAAGTGATGCGCATGTGCACTAGGGCACAACATCACTTATAATGCTCCAGCTGTGAGCAGCATAGTAACTGAAAGCAGACCCTCTCTGTTTGGGGAGAACCTACAACAAAAAAAAACTACAGCAACTCGCACGACTCCTCTGTAAAGCTCCTCAAGTTTGCAGATGACACCACCATCATTGATCTCATCCAGGAGGGTGAGGAGTCTGCATACAGACTGGAAGTGGAGCAACTGGCTCTCTGGTGTAGTCTGAACAACCTGGAACTCAACAACCTCAAAACAGAGGAGTTGATAGAAGATTTCAGGAGAAGCCCCCCCGCACACCCTCCTCATACCATACAGCACTGTGTCACAAGTGGAGTCATTCAGGTCCTGGGCACCATCACCTCTCTGGACCTGAAGTGGAGCACACACATCAACTCCATTGTGAGTAAGACCCAGCAGAGGTTGTACTTCCTGCGCCAGCTGAAGTAGTTTACACTCCCACTGATGCTACTGAGCCAGTTTTACTCAGCGGTCATCAAATCTTTTCTTTGCTCCTCTCATTGTCTGGTTTAGCTCCACCTTTAAAGCAGACATCTGTAGACTTCAGAGGACAGTTCGTATGGCAGACTTGTACACCACCAGAGTAGTGGAAAGCGAAATGAGAAAGATGGCTAACAAAATCATTCCTGACGCCACTCACCCCGGCCACCACCTTTTTGAACTCTTGCCCTCTTGTCACCGCTTCAGAGCCACTAACATCAGGACTGTACAGCACAAACAGAGCTTCTTTCCTCAAGCTATCAGACTACTGAACTCATACCTCTTAGCTCCCCGTCTGCACCTGGACTCTTGCACATTTTGTCACCTTGCATTTTGCTCTTGAGCACACTACACTTAATAGATTTTTGTTCAAATGTTTACATATAATCAGTCCAATTTTCTACCTCATAGCCTTGAGTTTTGTTAGTCATGTTGCTCTTTTCTACTGTACTTTTGTTGTTTGTGTTGTACTTAAGTTGCTGCACTGACTGCTCCACTGTACCACAGAAAACTCCTTGTGTGAGCACACACACACACACGCACGCACGCACACACCCACGCACGCACGCACACATGCACACTAAAAAGAAAGCTGATTCTGCTTTTCTCAATGCTCTGTTTGGTTTGTATACAGTAAACAGATCTGTTATGTATTTAGGAGCTATTTATGGTTTTTTACGAGCACCATCACTTTAATACCTATTCTTAATGTCAGTGGCAGCCAGTGTAGAGACCTGAGGACAAACGAGATGTGCTCTGTCTTTCTAGTTTTGGTTAGGATATGTACAGCCATATTCTGAACAAGCTGTAACTGCCTAGTGGTTTATTTATGAAGTCTAGTTAGGAGAATGTTATAGTAGTCCAGCCAGCTAGTGATAAAAGCATGTACTAGTTCTAGATCTAATCCTTGCAATGCTTCTGAGATGGCAATAAGAAGATTTAGTTATGGCTCTTAGGCGATGAAGCTCAAATCAGAATCACCCAGAGATTCTTATACTGAGTTTTAGTCTTAAAAACCTTAGAACTCAGGTGTCCGTTCAACTAACCTTCCCCAGGCATGTGTATTTGTGAGAAAACATGTAAAAAAAAAAAAGTTTAGCTTGATGGAATGAAATCTAGAGAAATGTAACATGAGCTACAAAAAAGACAAAAATTGGGTAAGTAGCAGATTCAGGAAAGTGGCTTGGGTCTGGGCTTGGGTTGGGTTTTTTCACAAAGAGTCAACAACATTACATTTGTTACTTTGATTTGCATTCTGAACATATGCTTATTTGCCTTGAGTGATTTATCTAGCACAAAAACTAAGCATCAAAAAACCTTTAATGTAGGTTAAAAGCTCAGTATCTTAAAATCCCCTGGAAAGCAGATGCAAGTAACAGTGAAAAACATTTATTTAAATTATTTTTAATATGTATTTTTTACTAGTTTTAAAATATTATGTCTTCACCTCCAAGAGCTTGTTTAACAAAGCCTGATTCGGTTTATTAATCTTTCAGAATCGAAATAACAGTGGCAAAGGTTTCACAATGCAGCCTTCTTTAAAATTGGACAGCCACAAATGTTGCACTTTCATGAGATTTATTTTTCTCTCTATTCATTTTACCATTAGATGTAGTTGTAGCCATGAGAACTTACTCTGTTGATGGCTCTGTTTGTAACCAAGAACAACATATTTTCCAGCAGTTCTGCTTCACTTACAGGGAAAACTAAAACAATCCATCAGTTGTCAGGATCACTGGAGCAACTGTGGGAGAACTAAATGGATCCTGGTTTTTGGTGTCTTTTTCGTGTTTCAGTGTCTTCCTGAAGCTGTGCTTGTGCCATCAAATACTGTAGAAACAGAACTTGCAGATCTGAATGAACATTAATCCATTGTAAAGGCTTCTGGGGCTAAAACAGAATTATGTTTGAAGGATCTTGGCAAAAACATTATGAGAAAATGTTTGACCTTTTGTTAATGCAGTATTGTGTAAGTAATTGGAGAACTGAGCAATCAGTGCTAACAGTTTTTTTTTTGCATTTATTCTTGTTTGGAAAGGGTTATAAATATCAACATTGTTATGCATTTAAATTCCAGACACACTGCAATGGTTGTTACATTTACGAGTTAACAAGAGAATGATTACAATCAAACCTCATTATTTTTCACTTACCCTTGTTGCTCTTGATAGCAACAGTACACTTATACAGATACAGCATGTAACCATCCATCAGAGATGAAATAGAGACATGGTTAGTAAATAAATCAGATTAGAAGAAAGTGTTTAAGATGCTACATATTTGACCAATCAAAAAACTTTTCACCATCAAATTATGTAAAAAACATTTTTTGACAATATTTCAAACAATTTACTTTTTGACCATCTAAGATCCAATTACACTGTCCAGCCGGATAACAAACATCAACTCTTTGATTTATTTAATGTGTGTTGGGGGCTCATTTTTATTCAATTAAGTAACTAAATATCCTGCCAATAGTGCAGTGAACGCTTTTTTTTTTTGTCGTACTACTTTACCAAGCTCAGTTTTTTAGAAAAGAAATTTCAAAGATGGCGAGCAGGGGTTTAGGCAATAAACATGTTTGAGAAAATAATTACAGAAATAACATGACCGTGGCATATTCACAATCTGTAAGCATTTATTAAGTGACATGGATATAATTGGATGATACTTCTAATCTCAAATTTGATCTTTTCTGATGTAACCCCCTTTGTCAATTAACAATTCAGCTCCATTATCAAATGGAGCTAAAATAAGACTTTGTTATGTTTCACTCTAAAATCCACAAAATACAACCTGTAAAGCCCTTGTTCTTTTTGACTGCCACTGATGTCCTCTGAATGCAATCCAATAGGAGCACTGCATAAACATTACATTTACATTTATGCATCTGGCAGACGCTTTTGTCTAAAGCATCTTACAGAAGGGAAGAGACAATATGTAATTTGTTACACCGTCAAAGTCTTTCTCAGCTTGCTCAGATCAGAAGTTGTATCAATAAACCATAGCAGGTTTTTTTTTTATAGTAGGTGTTCCCTGAAGAGAGGAGTTTTCAGTTTTTGAAAGCTGTTAGTGTTGCTGCTTTCCTGACTGGATCAGGGAGTTTGTTCCACCAGCCAGGGACAGTGAGAGAGACGGTTCTGCTGAGAGATTTTCTGCCTTTGTGGGAGGCCATGTAGAAGTGTATGAGCTTGTGAAGGTACACAGGGGCTGATTTAGAGATAGTTTTGTACATCAGCATCAGTGATTTGAATTTAACACAAGCTGTGATGGGGAACCAGTGAAGAGTGATGAAGAGGGGAGTAACATGAGCTTGCTTTGGTTCCTTGAAGAATCAATTCCAGATAAAATACTGATTCTTGGAGACTTTAATATCCATATCAATGACAAAAAAGACTCGTTGGGTATTGCCTTTTTCAGACCTCGTAAATTCATGTGGTTTAAGCAAAATGTTGTCGGAGCAACTCACCGTCTAAATCACACTCTAGATTTCTTGTCACAAAGCTATCATAAATATCACCAATTCATCCTAAAACATGCCATGCTTATCCATAATATCCTGTTTTTTCCTGTTTTTGATAATGGAACCTTGAAGCTGAAATTCCCTCACAGAACAAACAATGGCACTGGCAGCTCTAAATAATAAAACCAATTTAGTGAAAAACGGTTGCAGTGGACAGGACTCTGTACTGCTGACCAGCATTATCGTTTGCAGACATCTGAGGCTGCCCACTCTAAAACATTCCTATTTGCACCGAGGTGGAAAATAAATAAATAAATGTGTTAATATGTTGGAAAGGCTTGTTGGAGAGACTGCTGGTGCAGTTTGGTTTTTCTGTGATGATGCCATTTATCACATGCTGACAGCCCGTTTGTGAAGTGCTGTGCTACGCGGTCCACTTCAACTCACCGTCCCGCCATCTCAGCTCTTTCAAGAGAATGCATAAACAAGACATTGTGATGGAGAACAACTAGCTTTTCTTGTCCATTGATCTAGTAGATTCCTAAAAGCCAGATGTAGGAATTGTGTGTAGTAATTTAAAAGTTTTAGTGTACAGGCATTGTGCTTTGATGGCATGTAATAAAGACCCAGGACAGACCCTTGGGGTATGCAACATTTAAAATACGTAGACGTTTAAATGCATCATGAGGATCTTATGAGGTTTTCTTCCCTTGTTGAGGTGAACTATGAAAAAGGGCACATCACTTTGACCTTCAGTTTTTTTCAGGGTGGATTCGTATGTGCAGGTTTAAGAAAATAGCACAGGTGGTGATTTATGATTTTCAGTGCAGCGAGATGCAACTTGACATTTTCCTGCTGTGGCGTAGCCCAGTTCTGGCTCCATGCTTCATTACGTGAGCCTCCCCATGCGATTCCCGACCTAGTAAAAATAAGCCTGTTCACCTCAGCTGTGAGTGAAGGAGCATGTGTGGATCTGTCTCAGGGGTGGGTGGCTTCATTGTGCTTCACAATTCACTTTTCCCAAAATCTCCATATGGCCATGATGCTGCTGCTTCAGTCAACCCGAAACACACATCCATACGCAGACAGCTGAAAGCAACTTTCAAAGCCTTACCAGGTAAGATAAAGAAACCTGATAAATAAGTAAACAATAACATCTGTGAACACAAATGGCTGACATTTGGCGCCATGAAGATCATTTCTTATTCATTGGTGTTTTCATGTCCCATGGCCCACTTGCTCTGGTCATATGACTAATGCCTAAAATTAGGTAAAAACATATCTGTGCTCTAAAGTTAAGTATTTATGGATGTAGTTTATGTTGGTTTGTTTGTTATATTTACCTAGTTGATTCTATATTTCTATTTTAGTTTTTTAAATTAAGTATTATTTACATCATTGTTTTGTAAACCTCTCATTTACATGGAAAGGAATTCGTCATGGTTTACCATCTACTTTTAATGTGTTAATATGATTTTCACCTTTCTGTTTTCAGTATTGACCACTTTTATTTGTACTGGTCAGTAATGTGGACATGTGCTCACTGACACTCATTCTTTGAGATCACAAAAGGACACAAAGTTTGTAACTATTCCTCCATATCAAGTCTATTTTTTCCCCTCTTCTGTAGACAAGAATTAAGTCTTTTTTGGTAAATTTTTTCAAACATTTGTAATTTAAATTTTTTCCCCTTTATATAATCAATCAAATCTTTGTTTCTAGGTTTAACTGATTTTGACTAAAATCATCCATCAACAATTTACAGAATCTCAAAGCTAACTCTTTTCAGACCTTTATTCATAATACAAGTTAATAAATTCCCCAGAATTAAAGAACTTTCTTCTTAAATGTGTTTTTCTTCTACTCAACGCAGAAATGAGAGAGAAAAAAGCTCTTGCCAGGTGATTTCATGAGCTTTTTAAATTGCAGTGAGCCTTGAGATTTCATTTTAAAAAACACAACAGAGGCATAAGTAGGAAGTCTTTAGTGTACACTATTACATTGCAAAACTACTGTCTCTGCAGAAATTCGTTATTCTTAATTAGTATTTCGATAAAGATTAACTACCATTATTTGCCAGACAGGAAAATCTCCATGGTGCATTTCCACTAACAGTAGCAAACACGGCAATTTGTTGCAGTTGTTTGTAGTTATTACTTCAGTTGTTCAGAGGGCGGCGAGAGGAAAATGGAGTACAGCATTCTTAGATGCTACTTTGTCTGCACATGCTCACATCCAGACACCTATTATTCACTATTAGCTTTTAACAATGAAATTCACTACTGTTTGAAACATGTTTAATGTCGCCTGGAGGCAATACCCCATGATTCCACAGCAGACAAACACTTTAACTCCCCTTCATCTCTGTGTCCTGAACTGTTTACTCATTTTACAGTAACATACTCAGACCTATATTTGTTTTTTATTGAGTCATGCTGTGCTGGTGAGCATAGAGCATGTTTCCTTCAGGTTGTATGTATGCTCAAGCTGTGGAATGATAAGTGTTGGCTTTCTTGAAAATGAAAATCTTTTTTTGGGATCAAAATAGGGAATATTTTCATGTCAAAGTAAAAAAAAAATTATGTTAAGAATTGTAAAAATGTGACTCACAAAACCCCATTTCTCTACCTAAAAAGATATAGCAAACTGTATAACTGGCAATTTTGTTTACATTGAAGGTTATTCCTTGATAACTGTATGAGCCTCGGTGGTAGTTTTGATGGCTGTAGTTCATGAATGCTATAATGTAGGTAAACATTTGAATAACCAAATAAAATCTTTTTTTACCAACATTTTACCCATATTTGGACTACACTAAGCTAGTTTTACTGTTGAGGTAAATATTTGGAGACAAATTATTTAATTCTGAAAGACTTTTTCAGTAGACAGATAACGCAACAGTTTCAAGTGGGAGACAAGCAATCAAACTCCAAAGAAAAGGAAAAAAACACATTTCCGTTAAGAACCTCAAGGATGGTTGCTGGTTAGGCTAAAAGTCCTCATCCAGGGGTCTCCTAGTATTGGTGGTGAAACTGCAGTGTGGCTTGCTATGGTTTAGATCCACAGCTTATATGCAGAAGAACCTAATAGAGCGGAGGTGGAGTTTCTTTTTTATAGTTTTTACTGTGAAAATTGGCTGGTGTGAGTGTTGTGTTTAAGCAGACCCTTGAAACGAAGGGTCTTCCTTGTTCTCTGAACAGAGGAAAAACACTGATGAAAATATGGCTTCATTTGGATATACCCTGTTGGAGAAAACAGATCAACAACTGACAATCTAATCACAATCCTTAATTTGCACACTTTAATGATAATAATACAAATACTCAACTTATTATAGAAAACAACTATGATGTAATTAATTAACAATAACAATTTTATATTAATTAAATTAACCTAACACAACCAATATGCAATCCCAAGACACAAACATCAGTTGCACCTTTGTATTCATTTGTATCATGTTCATTTCATCACCGGCCGCTCTACTTACCAATCACAACAGAGAGCAGGATCAATTCAGACCCAAACCGGAGGAAAATTATTCAAACAAGGCTCTTAAAACTTTATCTCTAGACTTTCTCTAACTTTCTGTAAGTTCCCCTTCAAACATAACATATGTAAATGCACTCTCTTTATCCAATTCCAATCAGAAAATTCTGAAATTTTAGGAAACAATTTTTATAATGTAAATTCACTAGTCCAAAATGTGATTTTAAAACTGGCAAGCACAGTACCTGTTTCTATTAATGATTATTATAAATGATCAAATATACTTTTAAATTTGTAATAAAAATAGATTTTTACATTCATATTCTATAAATAACAATGAAAGTCAGGTGCATATGTTGAGTATCAAAACAAATTCAAGATTGGGACTTTTTTTTTGTAATTTAAAAGCTTTTAGTGGTCTAATCTGTTTGTTTATTAACCAAAAAATACAGAGAGCCTAGAGACAAACACCTGGCTCTAATGTCAAGCTTGTATGACTCTCCACATCCGCTCTCCCCTTTAATCCTTACAGTAGCTTCTTGTTATCCTTAATCAGATGCAATGTTTTTAATGGAGCATATGCAAATCATTCTGTTTTCATCCTAATTCCACTGTTCAAATAGTCCACCACTGCATTTGTGTTTCAAGCCCCCACCTCAGCCCCACCCCTAAAAGCATCAGTAATCATAAATGAAGTACTTTGCATCAAGCCAGTTTGGGAGGAGAGTGGCTAATCAGGACGAGATCAAACAACTCATCTTTAATTGAAGTGCAAAAATGGACCCGGTTCCTTTTTATTTTGCTGTTGTGTATAGAAAATTCGGTTAGGAGGTCTGCTTCTCTTCCCACAAATCCCACAAATCCACACAGACATGGCCAGCAGATAAAGAGTGACGGATGCTGAGGGAGCTTGTGGCGATAGATTCTATGGAACTAATTTAGCCAGATCTTTTGAGATCGACAGGTCAGAGGTCTTCTCTCAGGTTTGCTTATAGCTGAACGTAATGGGAATGGCGAACTTTAATGAATAAATATTACATACTATTCAAAGAATGCAAAAATTCATCAACATATTTTTCATGTCGCATTGTATTCTGGGTGGAATCTGAACAGAATGTCCCTGGTCTGTTAACATAGTGGAAGTTATTTTAGTTTGAAAAGGAAAAACAGAAAGGCTGAGTAAAGCAAAGGTTAACAACTTTAACTAATCCCTGAACCTAAGATGGGAAGAAAAACTTAAAGGCATCATCAAGTATTTTACTGTTTACTATTTAGCATGTTTATTGACATCTTATTAATTTTTTGAATACATTTTTTTTTATTTAATATAGTTTATTTTCAAGGTTTCCTCAGGGTTTTAAAAGTCTTAGGTCTTAAATAATTTTTCAGAAGTCTTATTTTTGATGTTCATCATTTTATATGTGTTTTGATGTTGCCAGAGATTGAGAAAATGCTCGTAAATGCTGAAAAATTATGTAACAGCAATGGCTACGGTTGCTAGAGTTTGAAAGCAATCCTCTAAAACATAAAAGTGGTATAATGCCATAGTTTAAGAGAAAAGGCTCATTTATACATACATTTTTAGAGTGATTATAAGGGTTATCAACGTTTGAGAAAATGCTCTTCAGCAGTCATAAATTATCTTAAAATGATTCAAGAGTTCACTTTGCTCAGAACTGCCCAGTATCGCAAGCGTGGTTGGCAAGAAATGGAGAAGCATACCAGGCGAATTATCCAAGTGTAAGTCCGGGACCGTTGTACAACCTGGGCCTGGAAAATACCCCCCTTTAGATTTCTAAATATTACCGCAGTTTAAACGAGGATTAGACCATCTTACGCAAAGTGAGAAGTGGAAAATCCATGGTGAGTGGTGAAGGGGTCGAAAGCTTGCATGATGTAGATGTTAGCTTTTTGATCGTGTCTTATATACTGGAGATGATATGGGTAGGTGGGACCATATGATTAGTCAATTATCAGCCAAGCTCCTCCCGAACTTATGTTAATCTAATGATTAACCTCATTTAGAATTTGGACGTTGCTGAAGTCAAAAAAGCCAATAGACATTCTGAAGAACAATTGGGCCAAACATTTTCTGTTTGAGGAGAAATCAATGTTTATTGTTTCATGTCATTGCAAAATTGTTAGTCTCCACAATGTAAAAAATTCAACTAACTAAAAGTTTACTAAGCATAAAAAAGTTTGTTGATGCAATTTCTTCTAAAAGCGTAATTCAGCCATTTAATGATTTTTAATTGGCTCAATATTTTTAAGGTGTTGACAATTAATATTTTCTTATTGAGTTCGTATGTATTGATTGTTCTTTAGTCAATGTTTTGTCAGAGTCAAATAAAAAGTGTTTGTTAAATTAATATTTGGCAAGACAAAATGGACTCAACGTAAAATTTATGTGTAAATAACAATTGTAGTTAACAATTGTCTTTTCTCATTTAAGTTTCAATTTATTCTTTATTCATTTACAAAAGTGATGCAAATGGGTAGTCTAAAGTAAACATCTAAAGAAACATTGAGGCTTTACATGACGTTCTGGAATAAAATAAGGTTCATAGGGTTCATAGGAGTTAAAATTGTGTATTTCATTAATGTACTTAAGCCTAGCACAAGTAAAAAATACTTACTGTGTGGATCTCCAAATCAATGAACACGAGCGAGTTGGAAAAGCACCTGGGGACAGAGCCAGCCTCGTCCTTAATCTTTTATCAAACTGTTCTTTGTTGATGAACCATGTGAAGTGCTGCTCACAAGCAGAAGTGATTTTTCCAAATTTTTTCCGATTGGCAGACACAAAATCGAGCCATTTCTGACAACTAAACTCAATCTTTGGTAATCAAAACAAAACGTTAGACTCCGGTCATCCAAAAATGCACTTCTCTGGCATTGTTTGTCCAGTGCTGTTCTGCTGCTCTCACACTTTCGGGTCAAAGCACAATTCCTGTTTGTCGTAGAGAGGGGCTGTACTAGCGATTCATATGATTGACAAGTGGGTGTGGCTTGGGCGGGGAAAAAAGGCAGGGATAATAAAAACGAGCCGTTTTCAGCTCAGAAAAAAGGAATAAAGGATTACTCAAACATGCATGAACTAAATTACGTTAATCATGCGATTAACATTTTAACACGTTTGGGAGGAGCTTGGCTGATAACTGACTAATCATATGATCCCACCTACTCATATTATCTCCAGTATATAACACACGACCAAAGAGCTAACCCCTTTGCTACTCACCATGCACGTTTCACTTCTCACTTTGTGTAAGATGGTCTACTCCTCGTTTAAACTGCGGTGATAGTTGGAAATCTAAGGGGGGTATTCTCCGGGCCCAGGTTGTTCAACGGTCCCGAACTTACAATTGGACAATTTGCCTAGTACGCTTCTCCATTTCTCGACAACCTCACGAAATTAGGCAGTTATGAGCAGAGTGAACTCTTGAATCTGAATACTAGTTGAGACATTTTTTGATGAGGGAACAACCTTTCAAGATCCCAGGAATGTCAGCAAAATAACGTTATCATGACATGGCCCCTCTAACCTGGCTGTCTTGCAGGTGGGTACTGTAATGGTTGTGATAAGTTCAAAAACAGGTTCTGAAAGCGCTCATACACAGCATACAACAAACAGCAGCTGGCTCATTATTAATCATTATCAGGTGTGGAACTTTGATTTTGGAAATTAAGTAAATTAAGTTTGGTGGGTAGTTTTCAGGGTGTGAGACTGAGAACACATTGGATAATTTTGCTTGCCTTGAAGTTTGGACAAAAACAATACAACCAGCCAAACTAACAGAAATGTACTGGTTACAAATCTCCCAAAAATCCAGAAAATGTCTATACTAAATAAAGGGGGTCAATGCAATTATTTTAGGTTCGACTATAATACTTTTTTTTTCTCTTTATCAAATATAGGAAATGACAACTGATTGATTAATCTATATACTCAACTTAAATAATAACAACAAAGACAACAAGAGAAACAGAACTGTTTACATGTAAATTTTATTACACAAAACATAAAACAAAAACTAAACAAAAACATCAAAATCTAGCAGATGTCCACAGGGGTGTTTAATATTCAATGTGGCATGTCAAGGCCGTGATAAGCGTCTTAGTTTAAAACAAGACTGAACATCATTTATAGCTGCCGATTTGTGATTGTGATTTCTATGGAGTTACTAGAAATATTAAAAAATAGATTTAAGAGGCAGCAGTTTATTTTCAATTGACAATTGATTTTTCATCATTGTATGTACAAGCATGCGCGCTCCGCTCCGGATGTGCATAAGGGTTCTTCTCATGACTTACAACGTATCCATGTCATAATAATGTCTGAATAGCAAACGTCTAAGCATTTTTACAAGATTTTATAAACAGGTAAAAAAAAGAATGAAAATAGGTGGAAGATGTTTACAGCAAAATCAAAATAACTTTTTTTTTTTTTACTTTTTAAGTGACATTGCAATAGTGGGACGAAAAAATATCTATAAACAATAGGGATTCTTTTGAAATGCGGATTCAAACACAGTGTAAAACATCAATTGAGAAAATAAAATAAACAGCAGAGTCATAACAGAGCAGGTAAATGACCACATGAGGAAAATATTTCTAAAAATACTAGACAAAATTACACCCAAAAAGAAAAAAATATTGACATTCTCTCTCTTGACCATACAAAAATTGTAGATGATGTTTATCATAGAAGCACACATTTTATTCGTGCTATTAAGATGACTGGTGCACAGAACCACTGGAGAATTGCAGACACAATTATAATAATACAAATAATAATATTAATATTCATAATAATAATAATAATAATAATAACAACAAAAACCTGAAGATTAGGGGAGGATTGTGTGCTTCTTGAAAGATAGTTATTTCATTGGGTGGTTAAAACCAGCAGGAAAAAAACAACCTTTCGTTGATTCTGGATGTGGAAGTAGTCAAAAACAAGAGAGAAACACATTTTGTACAAGTCAGCATGTGTCTGTGTGCTGTTGAAATGTCATCAGTGAGCAGTACTCCAGAATCCAACACACAGATGTCTCACGAGGAGCTCAAATACACTGCTCCTCCACACAGAGAACAGCCTAGACACACACGATTAGGTCCTGTACATGGGTTTCTTCAGCACCCACAGCGCTTTTCTCTCAGTGGAACACTCACCGCTCCCTCTCTGTCTCTGTGAGTCTCATCTGTGGATCAAAGTCGCTGAAGAGGGTTCAGTACATGATGGGGGTTTTGGAGAAGGGTCTGTTCTCTAATGATAAAGAAAAAGGTAGGTATTACTAAATATAAACAGATTTGTAATAAACTTTATCACAACATTAACACACTAATGTTAAAAAAGGCCTTGAACACCATCAAAATTATAAGACATCATTGTTAAAGTTTTTGTATAAAATTGCAACATTAACAGAACAACCAGTTTCCAAAATGGTGTCTCTCTTTCTGCCTCTGTTGCCCCCCTTTGCGTCTTTTTCTTCCCTCTCTCTCTGTGTTTTTTGTATTAAAGGTAATAAAGTCCCTCAAAAAGTCTGAGATTTTTGTTTTTGTTTTCATGTCCACATTAACTAGGCTTGCCCCAATCAATTGCGTTCAATCTCATAATTTGCAAACGATCATAATCATAGAAACAACTGCTATACCGATATCCATCCCGAGGCCTTAGAGGCATGACATGACTGATAAAACATATTTAAAGGCTCTCAAACTTAACGGAGAATTTATAAGAATATTTTGGCTATAACACCTTTATAAAGGATTTGTATAAGTGTTTGATATCTATGGGAATTTCTCATAGTCACACCTCCCTGTTCATAAACATAAGTAAAGCGTAAATACCAAATGCTTTATATAAACACGTTAAACATGATGTTATAAATAAACTGTATGAACAGCACACAGAGGCCTGCTGGAGCTGATGGCAGGGAGAGATACTAGAGGAGATAAATAGAAGGTGGATATTTCACTTGCTCTGAAATATGAGTAAGGAGTAATATCCTGAAGTGCAATTAATTGAGTCTAGTGGCAGACAGCAGACTAAATCTGCCATGATGAAGCTGTACCCTGGAGACACCCCAGCAAATAGTTCATACACTTAATCCCGAGAGCTGCCAGAGCCTCACACTCTCTGTTCGGTTAGAGACGGGACCAATAGTCAATGCTTCATGGTGATCCATTTACTTTTTTTTTTAATATGGTGTACTTATATATTCATTTTTTTAAATAGCTTTCAAAAAATGTTCCATTTTTATAAATTATTCTACAATCAATGACATATTGAATTGAAAATTGCATAACTCATCTACTTATTTCGATTTTTTTTAGAACTTTTGTAATCTAAAGGGTTGAAAATTGAGTACAAAGTTACTGTAAATACATTTATTTTTTTTGTTTTTTAAGTTATGTTTTATTCATTAAATTGGTCTTAATCCATAAAACTTCAAACCGGTTTACTTGAACAGGCCTTTATCTTAGAAGTTGATAAAGACAAAATGTGACATACGTCCAAAACATGGCACGACTTTGCATTGTTCCATCCTCATGTCATACAATTGATTACTCTTGTCTACACAATTGACTTCGACTCTGTTTACTTGACAAGCATGCGAGTTAGAACAGCTTATAGTGTAAGAGTAAAGTAAGATTAAACCTCTTAGTCTGTCTTTATTTCATCCTTGACTAGTTCGTTGTTGGACAATATTCATGTTGACATTTACCCAAATGAATTAAATTAATACATTCCTCTGATTTTATTTATTATGGTAAAATACTCCCAAAAATATTGGCCAGTGCTTGTGTAACCAGTGTGATGTTTTATCCTCTGCTAGCTTGGACTTTATTTGAAAAATCTGAGCATGCTTAATTTTTAAATTATCTTAAACTTTTTAAATAATATAACACTAAGAAAATTTACATGCTATACATAAATCCTTCCAATAGCTTCTTTAAATTATATTAATGCCAGTGAATTTAGATAATGGAAGATAACAGATTATTTTTAATACTTTCCATTTTTTTTCCCAGTTTTTCAGAGAAAGAGAAAGTGCTGCCAGTGATGGGGTCAACTTAATGCATCTTTGCCTCTTGTGCCCCACATGTTGATGATGGTAAAAAGATGGATGAGGAAATATGTGTGGTCCTCTTTTGGGACTCTCTCCTCTCCCAGTATACACTATTTTCACTGCTCTTCTCCATGTAACCGATCTCTTTTTATTCTCCAAAGAAAAAAAAAGCCACAACTCCCTCCTTGATGATTCACCATTATTACACCACAACATGAAGCCAGTTAGTTGGTATAGATATGAATGCTTCATTAAGTTAATTCAGACACACCCAAAAAGAATTTGAACAAACTTTAAAGACTTCTTCCCATTGAATAGTTTGCTGCAGTTTGGTTTTGTAAACAGAATAACCATGACCTTTCCCGTTCAGGATACATGTGATTGGATATACTTCACTTCAAGTTTTCATAATTATTTATATAGAGTAATGCGATGACAACACAAGTGTTGACTGGTACTTGACTGTGAGTGATTTGGGGCGAGTCAAGATTAACTGTCAGAGCAAACAGTTGACACCTCAACCCTGAAGTTATTTTAGCCAATCAGCAGCTTGAGTTTTTCCTTAGAAAAAAATTCTGGTAAAAGCAGCAAAGATAAGAACACGTCTTTTTAAAGCAAAAAAAAAAATCTCGCCAGAATTTATCAACAACTATTTTGCTCTCAAAACTTCCTCATTTATATGAAGCTCCATCAGTTTTTGCCTGGAATTGAGTCTGTACCAGATGAGTGTGTCAGAAAAATTAACCAGCACGTTGATACAGTTTAGCGTGTATATTTTGTGATTAAACATGTTTATTGTGATTAAAAAATATTTGTGTGCAAATACACGTGTGCTTAAACTCCTGTACATTTCAGAAGATAAAGTTTGAAAACATGACTGCTATTTGTTAAGTGTCTTATTGGTGGGATGGTGAGAATTGGCGATCTGTGTTTCGTTAAGGTCCAACAACCGTATAGGTGTGTATACGGCTTAACTGCTTCTTCATAATTACATTTTCACCTCCCTTTCTTACCCCCTCTCTTGCACACAAACCACTCCAAAATTCTCTTAATCGGCTTGTAAAATGATGTCACCTTCTCTTGTGTTCAGCAGTTTTTCTGTTTGCGCCACTTGTCTTGATTAATCAGAAAAGTCATGGGTCATCCTAACAGCCCAACACAGAGGTGGAACCCGAGAAAGCGTAAAAAAAAGCTTTTAGCACGACGAGTGGGATCCGGGCAAGGACAATCAAACTTAATGAAATCAGCTGTCACTGCTACGCTTGCAAAACTGTGAAGTCAAACTTGGGAGAGAAGCACAGGCTAATTACATTTTTGCTGGCAGTAATGGATAAATGTGGTGAGGCTGGAAGCTGGAGGAAAGGTGGAGGGTACGGCAGACCTCATGCATACTCTCCCCAGGTGGAGCCTTTGGCAGATTGGACACTGACTGCACACACAAACACTTTTCCTATCTCAGCTTAATGGAGCTTCTAGATGAAGCGGTGTGGAGATAAAGTGATGATCTGTGAATCAGGGATCATTATGAGCTTCCTGTACTAAACTAATCCTTCATCAGCAATAAGACTTTTTAAAATAAATCTAATTGTCTACATTTATAAGATTAGTTGTTTATTTTTAAAGTTTGATGATTGATTGGCAGTCTCCATATCAGAACCACGTTTGGGTTTCAACACATAAGTAGGAATAGTACATCAAGCCAATCCGTCTTTGATTAAATGTCAGCCACATTTTCCTAGAACATTTCCTATAACTTAATGTTATAACGTGTTATAACTTAATGTAATTCACTACTGGTTTCCAAGAGAAGCAGGTCTGACCCTGTTAATACCTAGATGGGACCCCTCAGGGAAAATTGGTTGCTTGTGGGAAGTGGCGCTAGTGAGGCCAGTAGGGAGTGCTCAGTTGATCAACTTGTAACCACTAGGGCCATTCTTGCTCTCTGGGCAAGCCAAATCACCCACATTGCCCAGTAAGGATGATTGTGACTGGTGGGGAGTGTTTGGTGGTGGTCAGGAGGGCGTAGACGCAGAATGGCAGCCACGTCCTGTCAGACTGCCCCAGGGCAGCTGAGAGCAACCAGGGTAGTTTATCACCACCAGAGTATAAATGTAGAGTGTATGAATAATGCTCTGAAAGTTGTAAAGCTGCTTTGAGCGTCTAGAAAAGTGCTGCATAAATTGAAGGCATTAATATTAAAGCTAAGCACCACTAAGCAAAACATCATAAAATAATTTACGTTCATCATTCTTGTTCTTATGTTATTGCTGGTAGCTACAGAGTGATTTTAACCAGTGTTTTTTTTTGGCCCTGTGATTATATTGTGGAATGTCACATAGGGCATAGTGTATAGCACATTGATGTATTTATAAAGAACTTTCAAAACTTAATGGAATTTCACTTCTCCTCCCTATAAAATCAACCTTTGCTTTTTCACAAATGTTGGAGCAAAAAAATGACAGACTTCCAGTGATGTTTTTCAGAGTGATTCTTGTCCAATGGCAGGCTCACTAATCCGTATTCTTTATGAGAGGAAGCTCTGGTTTCCTAGTTCTGCTTATGCACTGAAGGTCAGCGCTCTAACTGTAATCCCTGGTGTTGTGCTCACATTAAAGATGCCACAGGCCTGCACGTAATTACTAGCCAATGCCATTTTGCTGAAAACAAGCCTCCAGAGCTTAATAGATTGAGTTTGTGGAAAAAAAGCAAATGAAAAAAGAAGCATAGCATGCGCATTTCATCAGCTGTCATAGTATTCTCAATATTACAAACAAAAAGCACTAGAAGAATCTTTTGCACCAGAGCTCAACATTCAGTATACCAATGTCTCCCCTTTCAACGCATTGCATGACATCACTGTGATTGGTTCTTTACATGAGACTTAAGTTGCTTTACTTGCTGCTTGGGAGTGAGAGAGAGAACATCACCCCAACACACAACACCCCAGTCTACTCGTCATCTCATCTCTTTAAAAGATGCTGGAAATGTCTAAATTTAGAATTTATCTACAGTTCCCCAGCAAAGCTAGCTGCGTCAAAAGTGTCTTGAAAGGTCACACAGTCTGCATCAGATGTGTCAGTCCCCTGGTGATGACCAGAACTTTGAGCAGAGAAAAGTTCTCAAAAATACATCAATAAACAAGCGATTAATCAAAAGCCTGTATTTGCAATAATATCTTATGATTGAAAGACAAAATTTAACCATAAAGTAGGGTTCTAACACTGCTTTTAATTGCTTAATACTAATTTAACCTACTTAACATAGCCTCAGAATAATAAATACAAAGGTTGAAGGTGCAAATAAATAATTTAACATCATAAGACAACAGTATTAATGAACTCTAAACTAAAATAAATTATGCTGTTTTTGTAACATTTAGGATTTAATAACACCGAAATAAAGAATAAACAAAACATAAAATGTGCTCTTCCTTCAATTAATTTCTCAGCCTATTTATGCATAATCTAGTACAGAGGAGAGAAGCTTTTCTTTCCAATTTCTTCTCTAAAATAGAAATAATGCGGTTAAATTCATGCAGGAGATGCATACCTGTGTAGAGACTTTAACGAATTTGCACTTCTATAATAGTCCTAATCAACTTTCATTAGTAGGGGTGAGACCTTAGGAGATATGTATTATTACAAAGAACTCCTTATGTTATTTGTCGTTTCCTCACCATCACTAGAGATCTTCTAGAAAACCATCCTGCAATAGTGACAGGAAGTTAGTCAACTCTGATTGATTCAGTTCAAGATTGTTAACCTTAACTCTAACCCTCTTTTGTACATCAAATAGAGATTTTTTGCATGCATTTAACCTACTGAAAACCCACATATCTGTTTTTATGACAAATCAAGAGCTCTAAACTGTTCTTGAGTTGTAAGTTCCTAAGAGATTCACAAGATCTGACAACAGTATGCTTTCCTCTGTCTCCAGATGTCAGGCGGCAAAATAACAGTTGATGTATTTCTCAGTCTAGTCAAAGCTAGCTTGTCTTTGATCAGTGGGTTTTGTAGATCTGGCCCCATGTTGAAAGTTCTTTGAAACATGAGACGAGCCACAGATTTAGTTGTGTCTGATGCAAGCAGAGAAACCTCCGATCACCCAGCGATGACCTCTTACATTGTGAATGAACGCTGGTACCTCCTCAAGCCAAGATAAAAACAAAACATGCGGTATCTTTTTTTTCAAGAGCTTCAGAAGTGCTCTGTTACAGCGCCGCTGTCAAAACCAGAAGAAAAATGGACGTCTCTTTATTTGCAGACTGTGAAATTGGCTATATAGGAGGGGAAAAAGCCTTCAGCTCATTTTCACTGGAGCACTTTGCAGCCCATTTCCTCTGCATCTTCTGTAAACATATGTATTTATTCACCTTCGCCAGCCCCAGATTTCAATAAGATGTACGGCAGCAGCTCTTTAATTCGCCGTCAGACATGTTGATAATAGGGCCCATTTATCAAATTCAACCTTTGGCCAGATATGGAAGGGCTAGCTTGAGGAGATTGGGAAAGACAGATGGAACTGGGAGAAGAATGAAACTTTGAGCAGGAGAGCTGTAAATAGATAATAGATATCGGGGAAAAGAAGCGTGAAAGGCAAAAGGAAACAGGAGTTTGTAATCTCACTCCTGAAATAGTTGCAGCTCTTCAAAGAGACCCAATGAGACTGAAACCAGTTTCAGGAATTTACTCGATGAGCGGTGCTGCCTCAGGAGAGAAGGGGCCCCTGGACCATATGTACAGCACATGGCTGATGCTCATTTCTCAAAAGTATATAATCCAAGCTTTCCGTATTATGCCAAACTGTTGACAGTAGAATGTCAAGCATTTATTTCAGGTTTTGTTGGTTGTTGTAATCCAGTTTGTAGTTGCTACAGTATAACAGTATACAGTGGAAGTTCTTACCTTGTATAGCTGAGTTCTCCTGCTGGGTGCCATTGTGTTCAGAATTGACTTCTGGGATCACTGCCTCTACAACAAAACACATTTTCACAATTAGAGAGAGATTTTTGGTATACCAGTTTGTAATCATGCCAGCATAAGACTTTTTACGACTGTTAAGTATAAAATAGGACTAGGTGGTTAAATCTGGGAAAACATAAACGTACACAGGTGTTGCTTATTATATAGTCCTTCCATGGGTTACAGTTTGTAGATCTGTTTCAGACACTCAAACAGTACACTCTCCAGGAGAACGTTGGTAAAGTCAACACAGCACTATAGAAGATTTTACTAGACACTTATATTTTCTATTTTCTCTCAACTATATTTTTTGTTTCATTGCATCGATTAACAAATAGGGATTCAATAAGTAGCGATCCTTCAGATAAATGGCACAAAACAATGAGAATTTCTCTTAATGAATTCCCTTTAATCGGCACTGGCCTAATAATTCCCAAAGCACTGAAAACCTTGCAGATGTCTTGGAAACCTTTATCTTTTGTTCTTCCCCATTCACAATTATGTTAAGATATTCACAATTAAGCAAGCGTAATCAAAACAACAGCAATTGATAAGAAAATACTTGGCCTTGATAAGTGCGCATTTAGAGCATTTATGATAAACACCAGACGCAATTTCCTCTGCTGAGATTATTACGCTAATGCATCACTAATAGTCATGACCTAGACTGGAAAAGCAATATCAACACAGATTAAAACTTGTTATATATTGATGGTCAGAAAGATTTTTATGGCTGTAAAAAGCAAGCTGAGAAATTTCTGTCTGTCTACATTACATCATGTTTGCGCTTGTCAGGTTCCAAGAGCTACTGTAAGATGGTGTTCTGTTGTACTGAGAGACAAACTTTAACAGTATATTCACACAATGTCTGAAACGAAGTGTAAACATAATAGGACATATGCTTAAAAACAATAACAAAAGCAAACTCTTAATGCTATCAATAAACATACTTTACCTTGCTTACATGTATGTATTTTACACCATGTAATTCAATAGTTAGCCTGTTTAGCTGTTGGTTGTAGGAATAGAGGTTCAAACTCATCCTGTAACATCTTGAAGCATGCAAAGAGGGCTCTTTTTTCTGAAATGTTCCATAAAGGTTCCATGTTTATGACCACATACCTGTAAATACAACTAATCTGGACACTAAAAATAATATTCAATAAGATTCCATTATATATAATTTGTCATTGTGATACATATTTGCCATTCTGTTTAAAAATTTTAGCTTTCATGAAGTATTGTAAAAATATTTCCAGACACAGGGGGTTTTTCTACTACATATACATAAAAATAGAGACTTTTTAAAATGCCCTCCAACCGTATTAAATAATTAGTTATTTTATTGTGTATTTAAAAAGTTATTTAATCGTACATTTTAAGCAAGTTAATATAAAACCCCTTGATGTTTTGTTTATTAAACCAACACTTGGTTTAACCGCCTCAGATGAACAGTGGCTCGACATCTGAATTAGGTAAAATTTTATGGCAGCACTTCAAGAACACTGAAGTTGTGATCTGATTGGTTGAATTTATCTGAATTTCCGGGAGAAGTTTCCTTCAAACTACCAAGTTTCAAATTAAAAAACAAAACAAAAGGAGAACAGGGAGATCACAGGAATACAGGTTTTCAAATAAAATGTGGAAAAACTGCTGTGAATGCTGTCTGTATGTGGTGTGAAGTCCTGAAGGTGATTGAGAGCACAGGTGAAAGCGATGATGTGATTAGGGTAGAGAGGTCGCAGGTCATTTGGAATAACTGCATGTTGTGTGATTTTCCTCTTTGCATGTCTTGTGGCATGTCTTTGCATGTCTTTACTAACTTTATATTGATACGAGGGTAAGAGGTGAGGCTTTACAACATTTTCATTTTAAAATTAACATTATTTAGGGTTAAATAATAGGGTTGCAATAGTTTTAACTGAATTAGAATGAGCTACATACAGACAGTAAAATTGTTAAACTATAATTGATTTTTTTTTACTTGACAACAACAATAGTCTGCATTCTAAGTAAGAAAAACAAAGTGAAAGAAAAATTTTTTTTTTGGTAATATATCCTCCTCAATTCCAGGAAACATCCCACTACATCTCCGAATTAAAAATTGCTGTCTTTGTCAAATTGCTTTAACAATTATAACTTGGTCAAAGCTAAACTTTTTTTAAACTTTTCTTTCCTAGCAATTTAAAGTCATTTTATTTTCTAAAACATTGTTCTAATTAACAGCAATAAGCCTGATCTAGCAGTGTGTACAGGAGAGGAAGCTCACCGTTGAGACTCATGCGGAGACTCTCAGGAGACGTGGCTTGTTTGAGAGCCTGCTCCACCTGCTCTCTCCTCTTTGACTCAAACTCCAGAGCTTCCTGTAGTTTCCTTTTCGCCTTCTTTTCCTTCTTCAGACGCTTTTGAATGGTGGCTAAGGAAGAAAAGAAAGTGGTTTGATAAAAAATGAGGAGCAGAGGTTACTTCACTATGGTGTCTAAAAACAGAAGCACCTGCTTTTAATTCACAGAAAGGAGACTTGGAAGTGCTCATTAGAGCCAGCACAACAAAAACATATGCTGCACATGCAACAGCTGTCAAAAATCATATGTAAAAAAAAAAAGCACCGTTTGGAAACTCGTGTAAAAATGAATATAAATGTGCCCTACTTAGTGATGTTTTCTGAGGCACTTTTACCAAACGGGTTATTTGATCAGACTCAACTTGTAAGAGTTGTTGGAATCAGAAATCAACAAAGAATTCCCCCAATGAAGTTTTTTCTAGTAGTGTTATTGTTATTGTGAAAATTGTTATTGTTTTTACGCATTTGTGTTTGAAAGATAAACTATTTGATCAAAGTGAAGAAAATGCTTTCTTTTATTGAGGAAAATTTAGTTCCTATATTTTTCTGAAAGGGTAATTTTTTGGAAAATAATTAAATCAAGATTTATATTATCTATATTTTTTTCACACAATAAAATGTAATATATTTTCAGTCTTAATAGAGTTTTTTAAAAATTAACTAAACAAAAAAAAAGTCTTATAATGATTGAATGCCAAGCCTGTGTAAACAATAACATAAAAGTCCGTAACAAATCAAACAAACCAAAGCGTAGATGAAATACTGAAAAACTAACAACCTCATTTTACTAATTGAAAGTTGCCATAACAACCATGAAAATTGCACTTTTTAAGAAGTGACTATTATCAGACTTTATCTAAATAAAAGGTAAACTTTTCTGCCAGATAACTCTCATGTGACTGTGTTTAATCACACGAATGTGTAAGTGAGGCTTCTGGAATTTCAAAATTGTGTTTATTCATATTGTGTTTAATTTGCAAACGCGATTTATTGTTCAGCTCTACAGTTATCAAATCCCAACTGTGCAAACTTTACTGTGTCCCGTTGAGATTAGTGGCAACAGGAAGTGACTGTGTTCTGGTTGGGTTCATGTTGCATCCTGAACACACCTTACTCTTTTTTTTTTTTCAGTCACTGATATGTAATAGTTAACCAGGGAAAAAAATAAAGATGGTGCAGATAGGCATTTTGGTTTAAGCTCTTCATTTCAGGATACTGAAATCCTGAAATTTTACTATAATTATATGCCCCCAAAAAGTCTTAAAAAAACAACAGATTAATCTCACAATAGGGCTGCATGGTTAATCATATTTTTCTTGTTATATTGGTGACGCAGAATCAGTTGTAATTTTTCATAATACAGACCATAAAAAAATAAACAATGTGTGGTGTGCACAGATATAACAACTCAATAAGACTGTAATCTTTAGAAAGGCATTTGTGACAAATACACAAAATTAACAGCACATAAAGAGGTAGTGGAACAAACTCGGTGTGGGATCGCTGATATCTATGGATCAGTACAACTTTAAACTAGTGCATTAATTCAGTGTTTCTTTATAGTTGGAATAAGAGATACAATGCTCTGTGTTATGAGAGGTCTTCTTCTGAAAATCAGCTGCCTTGTTGCGATGAGGTAAACTGTGATGTTATCGACGCTATTGCTGCTAGAAAGACATTTTAATCTGAAACTATTCGAAGACGGTCGCATTTCTGAACATGGCGCAGATCTGAAGAACCCTCATGAGGTTTGTCTTAGCTGCTGTCCAGCTAAAACCACTTCCAAAACTATCAAATTTGGGATGTTTTTTGAAGCTGATATCAAAAATAACTTTTATAGTCAGTGAAAGTTGTCACTTCTTAGAGCCAGATAGAGCAGATTTGTTGTATTTTCTGTTCAAAGACGTTCTAAGGTTTAACGTTATAGTTGTATTTTGTTGTTTGTTTGCTTGTTTTGTTTTGATATAACTTGAATTGATAAACTTCCCTTATTTATTAGCCAGAGCTGTAAGAAAACAGGACTCTCAGTTCTAAAACATAACCTTTATTTACAGTGGAATAAAAAAAGACAATACAACTGCATAAAATAGTCATTCTTTCTTCTGATTTCATTATCCCCATATGCATCAAAGGATAAGGCCTTAAATTAAAAAGCTCAAAACAGCTGTACATGTGCACATCGCACTTCCGTAGCACACTGTTTTTGCACAACTTTTCAAATATCCGAATATGTGCAAACATATCATGTATGTTTCCACAGCAATTAACAGCCTGCGACGATGTCTGGCAGATGAGCTTATAACAAGCTCTTTGCATGTTTGCTTGACTGCAGTATTTAATGCATGTTTCTTTTTCCTTCACACACCTCCTAATGACTTGCCTTAAATTGACCAGATCTAGTATATAATCGTGAACATTAAAAAATTTGAAATGCTTTTACAGCCATGGTTAATAAATTATTGAGGTGTTTGTACATATTGTTAGAGCTGTTATCCAGCTGAATAATTGGCTTAATTTCTTTGTGCAAACGATGTGAGTTAAGCTGGCAAGAAACCCACCGGTGCAATTGACTTGTTGATTGCAGTGAAGAGATAGAGCTGGCAGTGCACTCTAAATGTTTTTCTGAGCAAAGGGCTTAATCTAGAGATTAATCTAGGTAAAAAAAATTTTTATCTATGCCACCTTATACATAATTATGTTATGTTGTATACATTTGTTAATGATACAGTTTTTAGAAAAACTAAGTTAATTTATTAAGTAAACCGATATTAGATTATATAGTAACTAATAACAAGATACTTATAACTTTTAAGTCAATTGACTTTATTTTATTATTAAATAGCCCTTTCAATTTTGAAAATCCCAAGGCTAAGGGGCGTGGTCAGCCATGAGTTATTAAGATTGAATTAAGAGAGGATTTACAGAGCATACACACCGTTCATTTTCTTACACTGCACTAACTTCACACATGATTAGAGAGGTCAAAGTCTATCTAAGTAGATTTCATCGACATTTTCTTTTAAACCAGGAAGTTTTTTAATAAATCTAACCGTGTTTGAAACAAATGAAATGGTTCAAGCTACAGATGGAGACCAATGTATACATGCTAAGATCTAAAAAAGGGTTCTAGGGTTTAGTGACTTTTTAAAAAAAATTTTACTTTAAGTGTTATGTTTAAAGATTTTGATTTGTGTGTACCCCGGCTGTGCAGTTCAGAGTTGAGTTGTCTCTCCAGACTCTCCCTCATCTCACGTTCCCTGTACAGCTCCATCTTTAACTCCTTGCGCTCTTGCTGCACCTGTTTTTCCTGCACTCGGGCGTTATCCACAGCCACCTTCAGCAGACCCTGAGCCGCCAACACAACGGGAAGACACAAAGGATTTTAATACAACAAATAATATTCACAGGTTGCATATTTTCAATGGAATTGCATTCATCAGAATGATAGGTTATATCTATGTAATATAAGTAACAACAAGTGGGTTTCAAAATTGATTAAAAAAAAAACTGTTTGGATTTTGGAGAATCAGTGTGTCCTTCAATTTCTTACAATTTCATTGTGGTTTTCAATTGAGACTGTATATAAAAATACATAAAAGAAAATATTTAAAAAGGTGAGGTAGTAGGAGATTTTCAAGTGGGGAAAACACACACCCCAAGAAACCCCCACACTAGATTTACCTGGATGTTAGTTAGTAATGTATCGACAGAAGAAAGACCGTCTGCAAAGAGGAAGGGGGCGGGAAAGCCAGGAGGAAGAGTTTGAGTGTTCAGGGGGATCTTCTCGAACCCTGGCTTCTGGATTGGCAAAGCTATCTGAGCCTCATCTGTCAAAACACAGAATAGAACAGATGTTGTTTTTGTAAGCCCTCAAGATTAGGTTTCTGCACATTGTGCACTAAAAGCTTTTAAAATAGTTAATAAATACTTTATTGATGAAAAACTGACATTGCTTAATATCAAATCAGCATCAATACACAAAATCAGTAAATAACATTAAACTTGTTACTTTTTATTATGTGTATAATGTAGTTATTATAGATATACTATATAGATATATTATATACAAAATTAAGAAAGAGAAAGCAAATATTTTTTTAAATTTCTGTCAACAACATGCTCAATAACATCCACTCATAACAGGAAGTAAGTCAAAGAAATAGACTGTTTAGGAAAACCATCAGAATCCCTCTTATTGTAATTAAATTGCTAGATTACGGTACGTGTACTGTTTGGGTTGTCTCATGATGGCCACCAGCAGTGTACCGTTTGGTTTAATTGGGTCCAGCTCTAAATCAAAACTCTAGAGCTCCCGTGCTCTGAACTGAAACAACGACCACCTGGCTATAAAACACTCAGAGATTAAAACTTTTATTCTTGTTTTTCACATACAAAAGCATTGTTGTCCATCTCCCACGTTCCCATGTCCAAACACTTCCTGTTGATGTAATTAAACGACGCAATCAAATGAAATTTTAGGTTATTAGTCAGTGTTATCTTTTTTTGTTGTGTATCCTGTCCTGTCCTGCACTGTCTTGTCTGTTTTAGCACTGTATTGTTCTGCACTGCTTGCACCAGGCTGCACACAATGTATTTTATGTTGTAAGTTAGTCCTTAGTTCTCTGTCGTGTTTTATGTGACTATATGTTGTTTTTTGTAGCAGCAGGGTTCTGGCGGAACATTGCTTTATTTCACTATGTACTGCATCAGCTTATGTGGTTGAAATGACAATAAAAGCTACTTGATTTCACTTGACTTGACTTGGAAGAAGAAGCCGTAAACAAAGCATCAGGAGAAGATTGCCAGCTCTTGTTTAGAGAAAGTAAATTTGAGCTGAAGGAAGAAAAATAATGACTTCAATAAACAAAGGCATAGTTCAGTATGTTTCAATGTTTGAGTTCAATGATTATTAGACACTCATTTTATAAATAAAATCCTAAATGTTGAAAATAATACTTGGACATAACTAAATAAAAACAGATAATTACTCAATGTCTGATATATGTACTATTTTTACAGGTTATAAATACCTATTATTATAAATTGAGTAACAATTTATCTGACTCGGTCTATAAATCAAATAAAAGAAGGAGATTCCCCTCATTAGAAAAGAACTGGCCGAAAGCTCGTATGTGGGAGGGACTGGTGTAAACGAGCCATAAACAACTGCTAATTAAAAGAATTTCTTTTACAAAAAATATTGGTTTTTCGTCATTAACAGTACAGTGCTAGTATAGAGGAGTCAAATATTGATTCTAAGTGCTATAAAAAGGGCATAACATGAGACCTTTAAGAAAGACTCAGAGTCTTCTCATTAATTTGTACCCAGTCAAGCCCTTTTTCTGTGATATTTTCAAACACTGAGGATTAAGGACGTCTGCTAAGATAGAGGGGTGAACTTCGTATACTTAAAGCTTTGCAATTAATAAATTTTTGATAACAATATAAATTTTGGTGCTAACAATCAAAAAATTATATATTCAAGAATAAGTGGCTACTTGTGCTAGTTGTTTGATTCATGTCGGCGCATGCCCATTAGCCCTCTCTGCTCTGATTCTAGAATTAAAAGAAGTTTATAGTTTTAAATACGTGGCAGCAGACAGATGCATATAGAATTCTGGTCGTTCAGCTCTAGGTTACCAAACACAAAAATGTGTAATTTGTGGAGATAAAGAAATTAACCTTAAATCCTTCTGGCTCATAATTTTTTTGTGTCACTCAAAGACTGAATGTCACACCAGTGGTGTGACTGATTAGCGCTAGCTGCTAATGTTACCAAGATCGTAAGAGAACCAAAGTTCTTTGGTTAATGAAATTAATAGCACAATAATACATATTTAGCCAGGACACAAATATAATTATACGATATGAAATAAGTGTAATCTTTATGTCTTATTTATTTAATCCATGTGTTGTAATCCACTTAAAAGTTCTGTATCATGTAAACTTGACTTTTTAGACATGGGCTAATATTGTTCCCTCATCAAAAACATGCTCAAGTCCTATTCAGAGTGATTCATGTATGTGTAATACTATTTTCTTTTTTGGGGAGCTCAAAATATCTCGATGCAACAGCCATAGCACTGCCCACAAACCAGTCAGATATAGAGGTAATGCCAAACGAAGAACATACCGACTGAAGTGTAAGAGTAGCAGAACCGTGCTGTTAAACAATGAAATATAATAGTGTTTTTGGATTGTTGTTGGGCCAAAGGTGTGTTTTGGCTCATCAAAAGTTGAATGTAATTGGTGGATTTTCTGTGTGCCAACTTCTAAAACCCAGCAGGAGGTATGACGGATACATGGCAGTGGGGAGAACAGGAGGTTCATGGCTTGTTCGGCTGAGCCCTACCATTTGAGGTGACTCAAAGACATTGTTTACAATAGATATTGCACTTTGAAGGGAATTAGTCTAGATATTCATAACATAATCAGATATTTGTAATTAGTTATTTAAAAGCGGCATGACATGGCACCTTTAAAATTTTTTTTAGGGGAAATAAAATTTTAAAAAAGCTTTTAAAAGATCGAAATGTATTTTTACTTGAAAGCCCATTATCTTTTTTCCTGTCATGTTTTGTTAACGTAGAGACATTAATAAAGTGGATATTAAATGGTTAGATAATTGAATTACAAAACGTAAATTATTTTGTCAGAACAAAATTTTCTAAAGACAAAGAATATTTGTTTAAAATAATGGAGCAACACTAGGTATAGTGCCCCTATAAAGTAATTCATAGTTAAATGTGTGAACACGTGAGTGACTTCAGGTTATTGACAGAGAGCGTTTGTCACCTGTAGAGGGAGTATGAGGTCAGACACGAGATACAGAAGGCATCCTTCTATCTGTTTTGAATTTCATTAACCATCATGTCAAAGTAACTACATCCATAATTTACATTATCCTTATAGACAGGCAAACCTTTTACTAGCTGACCCCACAAAATCCATACTTTCCCCACAAACCTATATACTATCACTACTTTTCAACATCACCAACCAACAAACTTCAGCCCAGGCCCTTTGCATTAGAAATAACAGATAGAACTAGGTCTGAGCGAGCAGTCATGATTCACCATGGCTAATCTGAACAAGGCCTCTCTGCACACCCTGACATAGACTATCCATGCAGAGGTCCTTTACGCAAGACAAATAGGACGGCTGGGGTGGGAATAGTGATGACAGCGTATCACAGGTCACATCGATTTCCCTGCCGCACTCTCTCTCGCGCCCCACCAGATAACCCTGCACTCCTTTCTGCCCATTGTTCATACTCCACCTGTCCCGCCAGCCATAAATTTTCCCACTTATTTCCTCCCCACTGCAAAGGGCATTAAAGGAAAAAGGAGCTGAGAAGAAAAAAAGAGGGGGGAGAATTTGCCCTCCTTCTCCTCCCCTTCCAGGTTGACAGTGTGTGATTAAGTTTTTGGTGCTGGCTGGAAGTGGCGAGCAGATGAAGGTCAGGCAGATAGAGTGTGAAGAGGAAAGAGTGCAAGGATGAGGGATAGGGTGAGAAAAGGGGTGAGCGGAAGGGGACGCTGGAGAGATAGGTGTGAGGAGAACTGTGAGATAAAGATGCGAGTGAAGACCAGAGAAATGTTTCTCAGAGTCACAAGAGTTATGACTTCGCATCAGTTCTTATGATGTGCTCAGAATTTATGCAGAAACCTAAAGGTAAATGGTATTGTTTGATATTTAGCTACTAATTTAACACATTTGTTTTGCCTTTCAAAAGTGTTTCAAACAAGATTATTATATACTCAAAAAACTACAATAAATGCAGGAAAAAAATTTTATTTACAAATGGCCAGATGAAATAAGTACTTGAGTGCATGTAAAACTTTTCATTTGAAGATTCATAAAATTGCTGCTATGACTACAATTTCAAAAACGTTCCCCAAACAAGAACCCTAAACCTTTATAAACCATTCCTTTTTTTCATTGATTTGTTTTAATAGATTTAGTTAAAGACAATGCAAAAGGGCTGTGAAATATGCATTCAATAAAAATGCATTCTTATTATGGAATTGACATGGAAATATTTAATTACTGGCCTGGTAAAATAATGTTTGCAAAATGAACCTACTAATGCTAAACACAGACCCTTCAGAAGCATATCTACGGATGGCCCTGTCACTCAGAGTTTTTAACACAAGAATAGATGTTTCATGATTGTACAACTGTAGGACAGGGATTAAAGCCTGGGATTTGAGTGTCTGTACACCTTGGGTAGTCAGCGTAAAGTTGATTGTCTGAGTCATATTTTTGGGTACATTATATGGGTCATACAATCAAAATAAATCATATTTTGAATTTGGGAAAGGATTTAAATACTGTGCCAGGGCTGTGAGGATATCTAAAATATTTATTAAAATGTATGTGTTTGGTGCACAAAATGAAGTCTGGATGTTTTAAAAAGTGTTCCTAGACATCTGTAAGGGATATTTACATTCTTTGTAGATAAATTTAGATGTAGTCTTTGAAAAAAAGAGCCACATCTATCACTATATCTGCCTAAGTTCCAATATGTGTTATTCTTGGAGCCTCCGACAAAGCTAATTTGAGAAAAGAACTCCCAAATTTCAAGCAGATTCTGTAATTGCTTTGTAGAGCCAATAAGTAATATTCCTGTTTTATCAGGATTTAGCATTGGGAAATATTCATTCATCCAATAATTGATATCAGCGACACATTCTGAGATCTTATTTAGCTTTGAAAGGTCGTTAGGTTTTGCTGAGATATAGAGCTGGGTGTCGTCTGCATAGCAATGGAAACTAACCCCATGTCTTCTAATAATTTTGCCAAGGGACAGCATGTAGATTGAGAATCCTTGAGAAACTCCATACTCTACTGCTATTGTGTCTGATGAGTCTCCATTTACATGAACAAACTGACTCCGGTCAGAGAGGTAAACCATCTTAGAGCCTAGCCCTGGATGCCTGCATTGTTCTCTTGTCTCTCGAGGAAAATCCTGTGATCTATCGTATCGAAGGCTGCACTGAGATCGAGCTTCAGAAAAAGTAAACTTCAGTAAAATTCAAGAGCTGAAAAGAGTTTAACAAATGACTTTTGTGAAGTAATAAGGTGTTTTAGCTCCACCTCTTACCAGTTCCATCCTCACACTTAGTGAATTTGTTGTGGAGGGACAGAAAAAGACAGAGATGCAGCTAATAGTCAGAAACATGCTTAAAAAGATGGCAAGAGGACAATCAGGAGAACATTCTGAAGCCATTCTCTGACCATGTGTTTTTTGTGTGCATCTGCCTAACTTATAAAAATGAAAATGAGATCAAATTAGATTTTCTTTAAATCACAGGTAGAGTAAAAACTGTTACTCCCTCTTTAAAAGTACTAGATGTTCTTGTTTTAAAAATACTTGTCGGGGGTTTGTAGGCATTTAGTAGGTACTGATCGATTTAATATCAGGTATCTTAGTTCTAGGAGCTTCTTTGCTTTATGATTTCAAACGTCATCCCTTGAGGTGAAGGTATGCATGCAGCAAGTATATAGCGGTTTCTTGGCTTCAGTAGGTGTAGTCAGTTTCCCAACACAGTCTAAAGTCATTCATGTGACTTGACTGATGTTTTACACTTGTGTTTCATTAAGTTAGAATTCCTTTTTTTTGTGGGTGAGCTTTCGGAATCAAGTCAAGTCTATATCAGCTGATCTCCTGCTGTATGCATTCCAAATTTGAACTGTCAACATCACAACTTCCTTTAATGAAGCTTCTGTTGATTCTGTTTGCAAACCATCTTCCAACTAATTTTTTAAAAATTAAATACAACACAACTCCTTTAGACCTTGCCTGAAGTTCTGTTGGGTTAACTTGTAACAAGTACACCTTTATGTACTGCAATTTTCCCTGTATTAGCTTTTCAGAGTGCTAAGAGCCACACGATAAATTTCATTTACAAGAACAATCTTAAAAGCTGTGTCTAAATCTTTGTTTACATTTATTTAATATTAATATATGTATGCATATTAGGTCAAATTATTACAATGTTTTAAACTGAAAATTGATTAACTGATTTGTTTTTTGTGCCATTAATGCTACCAATAGTTGAACTTCAAGTCAATTAAATCAATTGGAATCCTGTTCTATGTTACTCTCCAAAGTTAATGGTCTTTCAATCCATCAAATCAGGATGAGCTCCTTTTTATTTTGTCAAACCCTCAAATGAATGCTTGGGAGAAAACTACACATCCCAGGTCAATGCGGCAGTAGAAAGGAGGTTAATGGCTGCAGGCTCTTGAAAGAACTGCCCTCCTGCTGGCCCCTGCTCACCTAATTGGAGTCCCTTTTAAACGAAAGATTTATCTTGCTGTAGCTGCAGATAGTGTTCATGACAATTCATTTTATTCCATCCAAAAAAGAAGGTGGAACAGTCCAAAGCCCATGACATTTACAAAGTGCCCCCGTTCTGTCTCCTCTCACTATAATGCGAACATGTAATGCTGCGTGTGGCTCCAGCACAATGGGATCTGTTTATTTGTACATACTGTGTTTGTTTACCTGATGTAAATGTCTGTTTTGCTCTGTGTTTCAAGATAGTCTTAAATCTTTCTTTTACTACGACTGAGATGAAGCAGAAAACACACACAATGCGAAAACTACCTGACCTAGCAAATGAACAACATCCACATACTCAAAGCAACTAAACAACACTACTCGGGAGTACAAAGTGAACAAACAGATAAATAAATAAACTAACAAAAAGAAAGAAAGTGCTTTTTCTTTTAACAGACCTCTAGAATCAATTATTCATCTGTCAGAGCTTTTATTTGCTACTCACTAAAATAAAAACAATTTGAGGGTCCTGGAAAAGCTTTTCTTATCGGTCACAAAGAAACTAAAGTTCCACTAAGGTCTCCAGAGAGAAGCAAATATGTGAAAAAGAGAAAATTAAGCATCAAACTATAGATTTAAAATGTTTGTCAGTCAAACATTTGGAATATTTTAAGTTTTATTTCTCACAAAATGTTATTTTTACCATGAAAAAAATGTCCAATTATAGATAAAAGACATTTTTTTTTTCCAAAGTGATCACAAAAAAACGAGGAAGACCAAAACAAGTCTAGTCTGTCTGGCTGCAAAGATTTTTTTTAGCACTGGTGCTCATGGAAATATTGGTCTATTTATTAAAAAGTAGCATGTGAAGAATGAGTGAAGCAAGGATGCTCCATGAAATGTAAAACTTGAACACACTTAAAACGTGTTCTTCACTTTGGAGAAACAATCCAATAATTAGATTCACTAGAATTTAAAAAGTGTTGTGTGGCTCTCCAAATACAATGAGTGATCGACATTAACAAAAAACAAGCTTCAATTGATGCAAATACGAAACAAATACGCATGCAAAAACAACTAAAAGTTTAAGCAGGCATTAAGGTGCTCACCAAACGTTTTCCACACACTTCATGCCACTGGTTGGATATAACATATATTTTATCTGTCAATCACACGCATGCCTTTAAGAAATCTAAAAAATGAACCATTCATTATAAATTTATAAAAATTATTTGTTTTACGTAAATTGTTTGGTGTCAATGAAAGTGAATCTCAGAGGAAAAAAACTAAGGGGTTTAACTTTCAAAGTGTTAGTGTAAAGGTTACAAAAAAAACAGATTCCATTTATTCTATTGAAACAAACAAAAAAAATGTTCAATAGTTAAATATAGTAAGATATCTGCATTAAGATAAAGTAAGTAAGATAAAGGCATTAGTGCTCAGCAAACACCCAAGGAACTCTTAGAAAGAAGGTTTTTTCTTCTTTTCGTTGCTCTTTTAAAAACGTTTTTTTGCCTGACAATGTCATCGTTCCAAGAGATGCTGGATTCTGCCCCTCCTTTCTATATGGATGAACAGATGCCTGAGACGGGGACGAGACCAACAGCTCTCTCCGTTAGCGCCTTTAACCCCAGCGAGCTTTTCTTGCCCCCAGATATTAGTTCATTTTTATTTCCTACATGTGTTGCAGGGAACATCTCCTGAATATTCAAAAGGATCCAATTAGAGGATACAATTTAGTGTGCTGCCACGACAGTGTACATGATTGCAGCCGCTCACATGTACTAATATAGGTTTGTTTACAACCAGATTTACATACGAAGATCAAGGCACACCACTAATCACCATAATTGCCCGAGTAAATGTGAAAAGAGGGACTAAGGCTCATTATTTTAGGTTAATTTGAAATCAGAGGTCCTTTTTAGTGCTGTATTAAAAACAACATGAGAGAAGAACTTGTGACCGATGGATTTCTAAAGCAAAAAGTTGCTTGTTGTTTTACTTTTTAATTTTCCTGTATACTTGTTTCATGTTTGATGATGAAAACTATTGAGAATCAAGACTTTTTGGAAAATTGATTTGAGGAGACCTTCAAGGATTTGATTTATTTGTACCTTACAAAACATTTTTGCATTGTTGTGCTCATTCTGGCTTTATTAAACAGTCGATCACAGTGCAATATTTACTATGCAAAAATAGAACAAAACACACCACAGTTGCTCACTTGTTTTTCCGCCATGAGACCATGCACCTTATATATTCAGTCTCACAGGTAATTCATAAAACCCAGATATTCAGGAAAGAGATTAGAACCACAAGAAGGCAAAGATGAACATAGACACATTTATTAAGCACTCAACAAAAAAAGAAAGAAAGAAGTATGTATATAGATAGGAAGAAAAAAGTAAAACAAAATCAGTAGACCACTGAATATAATAGAGAAAAGAACTAAGGAGGTGCTTGAAAGGAATGACAAATAAGGAGTGAATTTTTAACACCATACTAATAAACAGAACCATATACAAACGAAACAAGAACACATTCAACATGATACCAGTAACCAAGCGAAAATCTAAAGTAACTGAACATAAGATAAACTGCAAAGCTGATGGAGATTGATCCTAAGATGCAGAGTTAAAAGATTTCCGGCAGGGAAGAGTAAAATAAGATCACAGATGTTAGCCTTTGAATGAAGAAGAGGCGCTAAAGTACGCTGGCATAAGACCACCAGAAAAAGGCTTGAGAGAGACCGATCATTACTCTGCCAGTTAGACATTTATTCCCAACAAGATGGCAGTGTTTGACAGGAGGCGTCAAGGGAGCCCTAAAGCATGGGGATCCGAATGTCTGGGTGGTATTAATAGCTCTGAGACTCAGCCCAATATGATTCGGCTCACACAGGACTATCCTAAAAGATGCAACAACAAAAGCATGTTGCACCAATTGAGAGCAAAGAGTGGCAGCAGCTCTCGTTCTACAAGAAAATAATTGCCAAGATAAGTTAAAGAGACCTATTATGAATTATTGAAAGTGATCTTTCATGTGGTTTGCGACACAGAGTTGAAATTCATAGTTAAGTTTTCATTTCAGTGTCTAGTTTATAAAGAACTAGCCGACTCAATGAAAGAATATTAATTCAAACAAATCTATTTCTTGAGGTTTAAGACAAAAGAATGCTGCCATGTTGATCAGATGTGACTAGCTTCCTCTCTATGCTGTGTGGATCAATACACAGACTCTGAATTGCTGTGAGGAGTTTTGAGTGGTTTTAAACACAGAGACTCGCTGCATGAATCATTTGGGAGTTGTTGGGAAAAAATATTTTCTTATTTTATGGATTTATAATTATCTAAGTGAACTTGTGTTAACCTGCTACTGGAGACTACAAAAAACAAACTTTGAAGCTTGTATTATCATAATAGAGGTGGTTCAAAGTAATTAATTAATAACCACAATTATTTTTAGTAATTATTACTATTATTTAGTAATTGATAGTTGCCAATATTGAGTTCATAGTAGCAAGTCAAAAAGGGCTTAATAATTGAACACTGTCTATGTGTACACATCCACCGTTTGAGTAAAAAATTAGGTAGGTAATTCAAAGTGCAGTATTTATTAAATTGATGTCTCTGTGTCAGTTGTTTCAGGCACCAATGATAGCAATTTAGCCAGAATATTTACATGTGAAAACGTAAAGGTGCCATGTCATGGTAACGTGACTTTTCTGACACATGCACACACGAACACACAAACCCTGAAATCCCAACTTCTCATAATATGCTCTATATAGATGTATAGATATTTATCAGCATTAATAGTGTTTTGTTTCATTCTGATAAAAGATCATTTTTTGGATTCAACATATGTTTAAAATAGTAAGAGATGACAAAGAAAAATTTGAAGCATTAAATGATTAAAACCAATAACAGCAAATGTAATCAAAACTTTAGGTTAAAGTCTCTAGCGTATCTCCTACTGAACTCAACCAAAGCAATTTAATGCAAAAGTCCCTCCTTCTCACCTCTTTATTCTGTTCTACAACTTCAAATAGTCATCAGGGGTTATGCTTCCGAAAACTTGTGTGCCATGGGGCCCCTGATTCACTAGAGTGCGGAATAACAAGCTACATTAAAACCAGCCCCTCGAAAGGAAATGCGCAAAGCACTTAATGAGCTCAAGTAAAGCAAAGGACCAATGTTCGTTAGTTAACCCCCATGATACATATGTACACGCACAGAAAAGATGAAAGCAGGACAATAAAAAAGCCAGCAGTAATAGGTTGAAGGAGGAAGTGAATGAGGGGGTATTAGTGGATATTACTTTTTAACAGCCATGTGCATTGGCTAGAGCGCGGAAGACGTCTGGCCTGCTTAGGAAGATAGAGGATGATGGGAAATAAAATCTAAAGAGTTTAAAGGATACTTAAAGAAAACACCTTGAAGCCTACAGACTTGCGATTTTTGGAATTTGAAAATAAGTATACTATTACAAACCAATGAGTTATTCTCTAGTAGGCCAAAGACTGTACGACAAATGCAATTTATTAAACACACACACACACACACACACACACACACACACACACACACACAAAAATGCATTCTTAAGCACAGTTTTGAGTAGACAGCCTCTCAGTGTTGCACATGCTAAAACCAGAAAAATACAATAAAAGAAAACAAGGTGAGATGTATCTTTGAATTAATTCTAAAATAATCTAATAAATTGGTCTTAAATAAAATATAAATTGAAAGATTTGGCTCAACATTTTAAAGGCATTAAAGTGACTCAGTAGGGAATGTTAGATAGTTTCCTGTTTTTTTTCCTCTGTGTCTGGAAAGAACGATTATAAACACAAATAATTCAAAAAGAGGACCTTCCCAAACTTATGGGCATTTGTATTTTAAAAGCTTTGTCTCTTCCGTGCATGTCCATCAACTACTGTTTGTACTGTTTTTCCTTGCACAACATGAAAACATAAAAATAAGTGAATTGGATACTTTAAATTGGATACACAATTTAGGTTAAACTTAAATTGTGCAACGCTTAAATATTATACTCTTTCTTTCTAATAGTAACCTATGGGGTTTTTATTGCATCTCAGTATTGAGCTCAAAGTGTTATTTTAAGAGTGTGAAAATAAATTTTGCATTTGTTGAATTGAGTGTGTAATTATGGTAAAGAAAAAGAGCAAAAAACAGAGATAGCAAAAACTAATTTGAACATAAAATTGTCTTTTTATTATCCAATCAGAAGTCTCCTCTCTGATTGGCTGAAATTGTGGCAGTTTGTAAGTGTGATTTGCTTCAAGCGAGTGTGTGAACGAGGACAACATTGCGAGCGCAAACGAGATTTTTGACGCACACGCAAAGACATATCTTATGTTAAAAATATTGTTTATGGTAAAAATTATTTTGCTGGCTCATGCTGTTAGTCATTTTTTCTTATTATTCAGATTGCATGTGTGCAAAAAGTATTTTGTGCTCTCAAAATAGGACTTTTCACACTTGTAACTGTGATTTAATAATGACCTGATACAGACCTGGCCCTTGTAGATATAAAAAGCATTTTTAAATTCCTAATTCCCAAAAAACTCTATGATTCCTAAATTAACCGTATATTGTAAGCTATATTTATCGTTTCCCCTTACAGCCATATTTGTGAAGCTGCTTTGACCCAACTGCAAAAAGAAGCTATGTAAATAAATTTTTTATTATTTTCAAACTTTTAAAAAACTCTTACTTTTTATTTTCTTTTTAATTTTTATCTTTTTCACTTTGTCACAATTCATGTTTTTATAGAAACCATTTGGAAACATGTTGCACACTTGTCCAGATTATGTTTACAGGTCAATAGGAGATGGGACATTTTAAATACATGAACAAATACAAACTTTTTTTCTCTAATTTGCAAATTGACGTGTTCTTTTCCAGTCATAGTTTAAATAGTTGTTCAATGAAGGCTATGGCCGTTTCATCCCACCAAATAAATCCTCACTTTTATCTAAAAGGGGAAAAGCATACTCCAACTGTAAAACAGTGTTAAAAAAAAAAAAAAATAAAATACACAAACTTATTTGACTTGGTTCTCAACTTTCCTAGAGACAACAGGAAAGGAAAATTTGAAAGAACAAATGCACCTATGCATAAACAAGAGAGTAAACAAACTAGGAAAAGAGGCCATGCTGCGTTTTTCTGACACTCGCACCTAATGTCTAATGAATATGTGTACAAAAAATGAGCCTTAATGAGTGGCTCTTCTCCCCCAATTAGCCTGTGAAGAAGAGTAGGTGGAATATTAAATGAGAAGAATACTAGGTCAACAGCATAGCCTGTAACCTGCCTGCAGGAGAAAAGGACCCTTAAAGACAGACATGGCTCATTTTTCAAAAATAGATTAGAAAGATAAAGGGGTCATCAAGTGTTATATTGTTTTGCTTTGTACTCTTCATTGATGTCCAACTATATGGAAATAACTTATTCTACTTAAAAAGCATTATTTTTCAACACTCTAATTTCGATCTTCACTGGTTTGTTGGAGCGAGAAAAAGAAACTTCATAAATCATCTTATGCCACTTTCAACATTTGGCAAAGCTGTTCACAGAGATTGTTCTGAGATTTAAAAAACAAACAAAAAAATTCTTGCTTCTGCTACTCCTCACACTGCCTCATTATTTCACCCAGACTTTGCACAGTTTATGAAGCCTTAGAATGTTTTCTTTCTTTCATTTGAAATAAACGACAACCACCTACTTGATCACTTTGTAGCTATCATCCATGAGCTTTGATGTGGAATCTTCTTTAAATAAGACTCAAGAAAATTTGATCTGTCTCACATAATTCTAAAAGGACAGTTATAGAGTTATAGAGAGTAAAGTTTTGTAAAAAAATGTGCCTATAGATATTTTTTTCAGCAAGACCTTCACAGACAGAAGTCTAGGGCCAATTGTTAAAGAGCCAAACTTATTCTACTGTTTTACACATGTACAGTAGTTATACCTACAATCTTGTTTACTGATAACTTAAGACTAACTGAAGCGCTTCAGAAAAAAGAAGAAAAGTTGAACATGGAAACATTAATAATAATCATCACAGTAAAAATGCAAGGTAAAAATCCATCATGCCAGTCTAAGTGTATTTGGCTGTTTGGCAGCACAACATTTTTTTTGACATTTTTTGAAAGTGAAAATTCATTCATCTTCATGTCGGTTTTATTCCCTTTCGGGGCCGCCAACTCTCTGGCATATGTTTTACGCAGCGGATGCCCTTCCAGCCGCAACCCATCGCTGGGAAACATTCACACACACATTCACTCTTTAACACTATGGGCAATCGTTCTTATTCAATTCACTTATTCCGCATGTCTTTGGACCGGAGCACCCGGTGAAAACCCACGCGATCACGGGGAGAACATGCAAACTCCACACAGAAATGCCACCTGCCCCAGCCGAGTCTAGAACCAGCAACCTTCTTGCTGTGAGACGACCGTGCTAACCACTGCGCCACCGTGACGCCTCTGAAAGTGAACATATAAAGTGAAAATATAAACTCCACTTTGACTAGCAAAAAATGTGGGACTAATTTACTTAATTAAAGAACGCAGCTAATTCACAAATTTTAACTATTTAGCTTGTTTACAAACATTTCAAAGTGAAAAATTTATATTTATTTATATTTACATTTATATTTTAAAAATTAAGTAATATTTATAATAACTTACACACAACAAACACACTTTTGAAAACATATTTCAGTCTGCTAGAATTTTGAGGTATCTTTAATTATTTAATTTTTCATTATTTTATTATTTTGTTTTTCCAACTCTTACACATTTAAAATACAGTTTAATAGTGCATTTTGATATTATTAACTTTTTTAGCACATGGTTTATGTCATATGTATCCAATTAAACATAAAATAAGTTATATGTTAACAGTATGCATAAAAAGCACTGAGTACCATCAAAAAATAAACAGTGTTTTACATTTTTAAATAAAAAAATACATTTTCCGGTTAAGTTTTTGACAGCTTTAATTTGTTTTGATTTTCCCTTTTTTTTTTTTTTTTTACAGTTTCTTAATGATTTAATTACAGCGTAAATTAACGGTCACTTTGTTTAACTTTAATAATAACTGTTTACTCTTATTGAAGTAGTTTGGCTTTTAGCAAGGTAAACAATTAATTCAAAGTAATTAAATAGCGACTAGCACAGTATCAAACTCTACGTGTAAATCTAAATCAAACGTTTCACACACAATGCACTAGAATGGCTGCTTCCTGATCAGCTGTATATTTAACTCCAGGCGGTGTATTGTTTCCCTTCATCAGCATTGTCTTTGTGTGCCTTGGAGCAACTTCACTTGGGATGTGATACTGACACAGCCCCGGTGACGGTGCGAGGCTGAGAGACAAAAAATCTGTTCCAATTCCACCCTCAGAACCAGAGCAGAACACAAGCACCTGTCCTCAGCCTTCATCTCTTTCTCTCTCTCTCTTCTCTTCCTCCTCTCTGTCCCCAAAAGAGAGAGAGAGAGGGAGGGAGAGAGAGAGAGAGAGAGAGAGGAGAGAGAGTGCGTACATCATTTATCACTTGTGTTTTCAGCCCAAAAAAAAGTGAGGTGACTTTCAACCGTGCTAACCTTGCCCCAAATTGCTAACAGTAACAGTTTACTTATTCTTTCCCGCATGCCATTGATTTTCCTCAAGTAATATTAGTTCCTTGTAGTTAACAAGACGAGAAACTCTGTTCTGAGAGCAGACCCTCCAGCCGGGGAGCTCTCAAGGGCCATTGAGGTCTTGCTTTAATTAAACCATCACAAACGCGCTTAGAACAGCAATCAACCTAATGATCAAAAAGGGTCTTCAAAGCCCATGGATGGTCCCCTTTGCACACATCTGAAGGAGGAGCTTGAGAATAAACAAACAAAAATGAAGATTAAAAACACAAGGCTCAAAAAGAAAAGAAAAAAATGCTGGCTGTTTGAGAGCCGATCTCTGGCTCGGAGCTGGTTTTATATTACACTTGTTGTGACTTACTCGCTGCCGTCTTATCTCAAAGGGGGAAACAATGGTACACATTTCTGTCAGAAATCATTACAGGCCATTTCAAATCATTTCCGTGCAGCTAATTTCATAATCGAGAAGGGAAACATTGATTGTAACCAGATGCTACCTATCTATTTGGTGGAAAACTGGACAAAGCAATTATGCAGCACAGCTCTCCTGCTCTCTCCCGCACAAAAAAACGTCCACTAAGTGCTTCTACAGCTAAAGCACTTCACTTCAGAGCAAGTCAAATACATTAGCATGTTATCACACAACACCTAAGTACTCTGGAGTGAATTGGAAGTGTTCAATGAAGTGATTTCTGAGAAACAACACACAACAAAAATGTGCTGGAACTGGAATACACCGTTCTAAATAAAACCATATCTGGGAATGGTATATTTTAAAACATTATATTTGATTTGCACACGTTTCTTCTACATTTTACATAACCACAGTCTGTGTTTATGACAACTGGGTCAGAAGCCAGACTGTAGGACTAAGAGGCAACCTTCTTAGCTAGTTACTGAATGTTCAATTCTTCATCTGGCTACTTGAGGTTGTCCTCTCCTTTACTTTCCATCTTAAAATTTCAACAAAAAACAAAAAAAAAACAACAAGAAAAAATACAGCAGAACATTGTTGTGATGCAAATAAATATTTATTCTTGTTAATTAATTAACTGTAGGAATGAGGGGGATAACTAAGCCTGATTTATACTTAAGTGTCAAGGCTAAAGAGAGACGCGAAGGTTCATGTGAGGCTCTGCAATTGAACATGCACTCCACAATGCGGAAATAATTCTGTTTAACCAAAGATGGGTGCCAGTGTAACAAGAATAACAAAATGAGTCAAAAATATGTGATTTCTTGTTTCTGAAAATTTCTGAAAGTTTTGAAATGAATAACTGTGCCTTTTAATCATGGAGCGCGCATCGCAGAAAGCACAGAAAGTCACACTAGATGGTTTTGCTCTTAACCTCACATTGAGCAAACCGCAGACCATGCTCAGTTCAAAGGCACCTTACATTTAGAAATGTTCAGGGTTCAGATACACTTCATTTTCTGTCTGGGCGTAACCAAAGAAGTAAACTTCCACATTAGTTGAGAATAAAAGCAAATGAAAGTTTTTAAAACATGATTTAAAACATGTTTAGACCATATGAACAGCAGCCTAGTACACTGCAGTAATCTCAACAATACTGGCCAAAAAAAAAGAAAAAAAAAAAAAGAAGAGAAATAGAAAGTCTTAAAAAGGTCCTGCTCCCTACCTGCATGGCTGTTCACTACAACTTCTTAAATGCTAGTAAGCAGTTGCAGTCTTTCTTGGTTCTGCTGTCTGGATTTCAACTGTTTATCCAATACTTTTGGACTCAGTTGGAGCCTAAAAAAAGCCTGTCATAACTGGAAATATAGGCTCCACAGACCATCTTTTTTAACAAATTAAAAAGTCACTACAGAATTAGAATTAGAATATTAGAATAAGAATATATCATACATATGAGTAAATACACATTAACAAAACAATTTACTTTTTTGATGTCATTTGTGGTTATATTATTTAAAAATCTAATAGGATTGAGAGTTTAAAAATGTGAGAAATGCCATATACTATGACACTAGACGACTCTTAAACAAATACAGGGTTTTTGAACAGTTCATATGGTCAAACTTACTTTTTAGGACCATTAAGAATCAGATTTAAGGCCTATGTCATGACATCAAAATTTTTTTAATTCCCTATTTAAATTTTTTTTAAATACCCTGCCGAAACCCTGAAATAGCTACATTATTTTAGACATATTTGTAGCCTATGTTATTATGTTGACATATAGATCAATATTTTTCATTGACTCATATAAGTACAACCCCCGCACATGTTCACACAAAATACTATCATAATTAGGTTTTTCACAGTAAAGGAAGGAAGCAAAGACCCTTCATTCAACTAGGCCCGAGTACCAGAAAGGAAGAACTGATGAGAGATCGTGTGATTTATGGAGATCTAGAGAGGGGGTTCACTCACTCAAGTTCCATTGAAACACAGTCCTCGTGGCCTCAGGCGTCACCATTCATCACCACGTCACTTTGTTTATCATCAGCGCAAAATGTATTTAACATTCAGCCGCTTCAGTGTTTCAGATGTTTAAAGTGAGATTTGGTTATTTAAAGATAAACCTTTTTTATACTGCTCGTTACAGATTTTTTTTAAACATCTAGTCAACCATTTTTAAACATTACGGTTTCCTCATTTTCTTTGCTTACAATTTATTAATGACTGAAAAAAAAACTTCCCAATAACTATATGAACTGTTCTATTTCTTTGTCTATATCCGGTTGATCAGTGAGCTGTACAATTAGAATGGGGTGAAAAAAATGTAAATGTAAATTTTTTTTCCCCAAATAGGGAACGGGGACTTATGTCGGTGCAAACTATGGGAACTCCGCAATGAGTGCTCTACTCAGTTCACACCAATCAGCGGCTGTGCTGATGGTCACGTGAGCATTCCCCACACGTAAAATGGGTGCAAGCGTGACACTCTACCTGTTTGTGAAGCTGGAGCCATACTCACCCCCTAGACAACCAGTCTTACTCACGACCTTACAGTTGTGGCTTGGGGACATAAGTCCCAGTTCCCTATTAGGGTAAAGTGGGTGACGATAGTAACCATTACGTTCCCATCAGTTGGTCACTCTGACTTATGTCACTGCTGACAATGGGAACACCCTGCAAAACACAAAGTCACAATCTAGGTCCTTCCACATCGGCCGATGACCAGGCAAGCCAGGCACATAAGTAATCCGGACCGAGCAGGCACTCCTCCGGCATGGCCTTAAATATAGACTTAATTTTTAATGGGCAGTCAAGCAATAAATTCTCTCCTATCGACTTATACCAAAAGAGGAAACATTAATCCCAGAGCTGAAGTGAGATGCACGGAGGCCGTACTCTCCTCCTCGAAAGCTGGCCTTAGAACTTCTTGCAGTTTAATACACATAGGGTTCATTGAGGGACTTACGAAAAAATCCGAAAGTGCCTTGAACCCCTTGGGGAAAGGTTGTTCAGAGGGAAGATATCATAGATGGAACTAGCTAGAGCAATAGTTTTCGAGAGTTAGCCTTTCGGGAAACTGCTCAGCCCTACAGTACCCGGGGTCATAAAAGATTCAGCCGGTAGTCCCTCATAGAGGGCACACACGTGGACAGTACATAGGAATACTCCGCTTACTCTATTAAGCCTTTTGGGGTGAGAGGAGCCAAAAGGCTGGGGGGATCTCCAGGGGCAAAAATAGAACATATATCACCAAGGAGTCACGTTGGACGCTGTGTATGCAGTAGAGATGGCGTCCACTAGCCAGTGGGCCAACTCTGTTTAGAGACAGCCTTCCCTATCGTCTGTTGTCCTAAAAGCATACAAAGAGCTGACCAGAACGTCAAAGGTCCCGGGTCCTTCTACCTTGATTCTCAGTGCTTGGACTGAGCAATTGGCACTAGGGGTTGGTTCAGCCTCCTCTCCGGGCAGTTTTTGAAGGAAATATCCCTGTTCCACAGGGAGCCTAGGTGGACACCTACCTGGACATTCAGCCTCGACCTCGGAGCAGCATCCGGTTCTAGCCAAGGTCTTACTCGAAGCTAACTCCTACACGGAGCCGGCTGCACTGCAACAGACAACACACCCTGGAATGTGTCTCTGAAATGAGAGCTGCATTCGGATCTGCAATGCAAGCCTCCTGGATGTACAGATAATCCAGCAAGTAAAAAATGTAATGAAACTGAGATTTGACCTGTGGGCCCACTGCCTGATGGTGGTGGCACAACCTCCCTCCAAGGGGGGTGGGCTGGTGGCGAAGCCCGCAAGGCAGCTGGACTCCCTTGGTGGCCTGTCCTAGGCAGGGGACAGCTCCTTCATCAACTCCTCATGTCTCTGGTGCAGGGCTGATTATGCGAGAAGGACGGAGGAGATGGATTGTTGGTTCACTGACTGGTGTCACTCTTGCCTGAGGACTGTCTCCATCCACAGTGGAGATTGCATTACCAAGCACACAGGAGTCGTCAGAAGATGCCAGCAGCGATTATTCCGATAACTCTCTGTGACGGATAGCAAATGCACTGGTGTAGCGGAAAGCATCTCCAGTGGCGGCCTGAAAGAACGACAGCCACGTTCAAATGCGTTATATGACTGTCTGATCCTACGACAGCTGCGTCAGTTTGTTTACATCCAAAACAACCGATACAGCTATCGAGATAAACGTCAAAGTGCTCAACTTTTTTAGCGACGACAATTGCTCTATTGTTACTGCAAAGAGGAGTCTTACTTGGTTTGATGAAAGGCAGTGAAAGATGAGAGTCTGGGACTGTGACTTACTGTGAACGGCCAGAGCATCGTGCTGGTTTCCATAAACACCAGATCTCTTGATCAACAAAAGGGAAATATAATCCAACGCTGATGTGAACTCTTTCACCTGTCGCTTCTGCTCTGAGAGGTATTGGCTCCAATCAGCAGACAGGAAGAGTGTCATGCTTGCACCCACTTTAGGAGTGGGGAGTGGTCATGTGACCATCAGCGCAGCCACTGATGTAAAAAATTTGAACAGTATCCTTAACCAAAGACATTTTGTGAACACACATTTTCTAGTGTCATATTTTTTTAATTATTTAATTTTTAATTTTAAACATGATAATAACAAAAATAATTTTATGTACTTGTTTCTTTCCAAAATAAGCATTGGCACAGATGTAATTATAATCATTTGAAGAAGTACATTCCAGTCCTTCACTGAGAATAAAAGTGACAAATGTTGTTTGAACCTAGATTTATGTATCAAAAGTTGATTAATGGTTTCAGTTTTTAGGCGAGGAAAAACTTGTGGCTCTTTTTTTTCCCATTTCTATAATTAAATTGAAAGCAAAACAGTCAACCTCAGGCTAACATCCTTTTGCTTGTTTTTGCATCCAAACATTACTTGTGTTAAAGAAAATGTCAAAGTCTCACATGAGCTTTTAAAATCTTTATGTATCCAGTACATGGGCTTATGAATAGACTGACTGACTTTCCAACCTCTTATTTTGAACTACAGTGTTAAAAGGGGTTCTAACTGCAATCGAGAAAACATGGCAGAAACAGAATCAAATATTTGTCAAGGACTATGGCCTGGCAGAATGTAGCTGGTGCAAAGAGCTGGTTTAGTGTTTTTGAAATTATGGAAATTTTGACTTTAGTTTAATGGTTCATAATTATGCATTAGTTAATTAAATCGTAACTTACAATTAGGAGATGGTTAAGAACTAACAAACTATTAGTTAAAGATACTTTGAGTTTCTAGTTACACATTATTTTAGCTTGGAAACTATATTTATTTAAGCATTTACTAGTGTTTAGCATATTCACTATTAAGAGTCTGTTAAAAGCTACACACTTAATTAAGGGTTACTTGGTCACATGAACACATACTTGACTAACACTGATTTTGAACATTTAAAAAGTCTTTCACTGAACAGTTGTGAAGAAATTTTCATGTCAGTAATGCTTTACATTTATAAATGGATAAACACTGCTCACAGTTTTGATACGTTTGTATTAATAATCACAATTGAGTGATTTTATATTTATAGAGGAACACACACCAAATATCAAATCACATCAAGTACTTTCTGCCATTCCTAATAGTATGACATTTTAGAAGTCAATCAATATGCTATTATATAGATATGATGACTAAAGTGAGCTTTGTGTGTAAGCTTTGTCTGATTAAAACCAAGACGCTGCTTATAAATATTGTCCTGCAGCTATATTCTATTTGAATCTAGGGGAATACACTTAATTTCTCATGACTTGGTTATCACAGTATATATTTTAATCAGACTGTGGTGTTATGTTCAGTCACATGATTATCCCCATTTTCATTGACACACATCTTCATTCAGCAGATTTTCTTTTAGATTCATCAATGGTTGGCTATTTCCACTGTTTAATGTTCTAATTATTACCCATTCAGAAAGGCTGACCTTTTTATCTGTCCAATAGTTTTTTTGAGGGAAGAGATAGTTGTGAATATATGTAATAAAGTACATAAATTTAGAATAAAGACACATTTAAGTTGTGTCTGTTTTTTTTTGGATGGTCAAGCCAAAGTTGGAATAGTACCACATAAAATACTTTAAAAAGCTAAAACCTCTGAAATTCATCTGAAAAACCTAACAAAACAAAACACTTCTATTGAAAAGCAAAGAAATTGAATACGCGCAAAACATAAACTAGATGAGCTATCTGCTCAATCATACTTACACACTTTTTGTAATAAGATGCTGAGAGGCTCGGTCTGTAGGCTTGATATATGCTGTATCTTCAAATACGTTTAGCGGACTTCATCACAGTTATACAAAAACAAAGCTGTTGAAATGAACACAAGCACACCAAAGATAAAATACCATAGCTCTATTGTGTCTGATTATGTGGTCAATGACCTCTTTTTTCCACCCTCTTCATTCCCTTCTTCACCCTGCAGTAAACACAGCATGCTGTGCTTTTAAAACCATGAGCGTTTGTGGAAAGCATGCACTTGTATGTGTGTTTGGGGTGTATTCTTTTCCAGACGCTTTAATAAAACATGGCTTGAGGCCAGGTGCAGATTGAATCCCTTTAAGAGAGCCTCGGGGCATCTTTGCATCGTCTCCTCCCAGCAGCTTCTGTGTGTTATGTGTGTTTGGAGATACCACCTGCTGTACCAACACACACGCTCTCCAGAAACACACTTGTGCACACACCACGATATCTGAGATCTATACACCTGCGTACCTTCGTGCCATAAAAACATTTTCTTATAATGATGAATTACACACTTAGCCACTCTAACAGCTCTCTCACATTTATCTACTCACACAAGCCATAAATATGAACTTCATACATGTTCAGTTAAGCTTCTAATTAAGTCATTAATTAAAAGAGAAATGTTGTGACGCTGAAATACTGCCAGTCTAAACCAGCAAGGTGTAAATTTCACTAACACGCTTTGGTCTGCATTACAATACACTCCCGCAGCATTAAACTTATTCAAGAGATATATATATATACATACATACATACATACATATATATTTACATATATATATATATATATATATATGTATTTATGTATATATATATGTATATATATATATATATATATATTATATAGATATATATCTGATAATAGATCTATATATAATATATATATATATATATATATATATATATATATATATTATATATATATATGTATGTATTTATGTATATATATATGTTATATATAGGGATATATATAATATATATATATGATATGTATATATATGTATATATATATATATATATATATATATATATATATATATATATATATATATATATATTTACATATATATATATATATATATATACACGTAAAAAACGCACTCTTAGAACAAGAAAAAAAAACTCAAATAAAGTTAAACTCTTCCTATATCAAGCAAAAAAATCTGCCAATGGGGTAAGCAAATTTGACTTGTCAAGATTTCTTAAAATTAGAAAAAAATTCTAGCTGATAAATGGACAAAAACTAGAATATTTCAACTTGTATCTAGTCTCTAGTGGTTTTAAAACTAGACAATCTGTCTTAAAATTAGGATGTTTTCTCTTTTATTTAAGACTAACTTAGAAAATGTAATATTAAAATAAGTATATATGACCTTGAATTAAGAAAGTTTGTGCTTAATTTTAGTTCTTAAAGTAGAGTATGGGTTCTTAAAACTAGAAATTCTAGCTCAAAAATTAAATTTTAAATAAATATTTTATATATTATCTAGGCCTATTGATGTATTCTTAGATAGTACAGTTCCGATAGGAGACAGGAAGAACACTTAGTAGAGCTCTGGGGAGAAGATCGCTGAAGGACCAGAGCTGGATTCGAACCCCATCCCCAGAGGTTTCAGCTCCACATGTCAGTGCTCTGACCGCTACGCTATCAGTGCTGACAACTTATTTCGTTTCTGATAAGCTATATAAAACTAAAAGAGAAAGCATCCTAGTTTTAAGACATATTGTCTAGTTTTAAGACCACTAGTGACTAGATACAAGTTGGAATATTCTAGTTTCAATGCGTTTTTACAGCTTGGAAAGACTTGTTTTGAGAGTTTTTGTATGTTTTTAAGATCCCAAAGTTTTTGCTAATTTAAAAAATTCTTGCCAACTCAAATTTGCTTACACCATTAGCAGATTCTTTTGCTTGATATAGGAAGAGTTTATCTATATTTGAGGTTTTTTTTCTTGTTTCAAGAGTGCTTTTTTGAAGTATAGAACTCTTCCATCAAAATTAGTTCAGAAATGGATGGGATATTAAGGTTTGGAGTATTGATGATTTATTTATGGTGTTGTAGATCCTTTTTCTTATTTTCTTTTCACAAACATTTGAGTCTTATTTCAAGAAATCAAATGTTCTTACCTTCACTTGATCTAGAGTAGAACTATATTTAAGATTTTTTTTCTTGTTCCAAGATGCATGTTTTTACCAATATTTAATATTGATTTCTTAAAATAAAATATCAATAAAATTATTGAAATAAGAATATGTTGAGTCAAAAATTCTTGTTTTAAGATCAGCGGCAAAATCGGCAACTTGTTTCACATAGTTTCTTAATTCAAGAAAATAAATGAGCAGAATATGATTTTTTTTCTCCTCAAGAAAATGTAAGTGTTATTTTCTCAAAATAAGCAAAGTAATCTATACCCAAAAGGTTTAAATTAGAAAATTCTTCCTAAAATAAGAAAATCAAGATTTTCAAGTCATTTTTTGCAGTATATATATATATATATATATATATATATATATATATATATATATATATATATATATAATATATCTATAAAGAGATATGTATGTATATATATATATATATATATATATATATATAATATATCTATAAAGAGATATGTATGTATATATATATACTATATATATATATATATATATATATATATATATATATATATATATATATATATATATATATATACATACATATCTCTTTATAGATATATTTATGTGATACAACAAATAATTATTTATTTATTTATTTTTCCGGGGAGTTATGCACTCTGTTTTTAGTCCTATTCACATCTGCACACTTTTTGGAGTTATTGATCCTTCAAACAGCAAATATTTAGACTGTGGAGTGCATTTTGGAGTTGCAAAGTCCTGTGCTGAACCTCAAACCCGTGGGGTGCATCAAGGCTCTATATTAGGTCCTATCCACTTTGTCTTGAATCAAATGTTCATAACTATCGCAAAATGATTTGATTATGCATGACATGACCAATCAGAGAGCAGCAGGTGAGTGTTTCCACACACCAACCAAAATGCCTACTTTAATAAATATATTTATAATGGATACATATACTCAGACATACAAAAAACATTATTGGTTTAATTTATTTTTCTTAATTATTTAATAAAGTGTTGGGATTATTGCCCAGTGGTTGTTTTGTTTTAGGTAGGGGTAGTTCTGCACTTCTATTCACATCTGCGTTCAGTTTGGAGTTACTGATCCTTCAAAAAGCATTTTTTTTTCTCTTTAAATTAGAGAACATTTTGGAGCTCCAAAGTCCTGTGCTGCACTTCTAACCAGTGGGGTGCCTCAAGGGTTTATATTAGGCCCTATTCAAATTAATAAATTTTTCATAAATATGGTGAAATGAATGCCAAGTGAATGACTAGTAAATGATTGCCAAAACGCATACTGAAATAAAACCAGAGAAATTCTTCAAAAGAACGATCAACATAATGGCATTTATTTATATATTTAACCTCAGTAACACTCATCAAAACAAGATTTTCATAGGCCTGTCATACAATTTCCGGAGTCCGATTTTCAAAAATATGCTGTAGGTGTTTGAATAAGCTCGACGTAACCAATCAGACACCAGATGATGAGTGTTTCCAACATTTCAAACATAAGCACAATGCCAGTTAATTATACATTTGACCTCCACAGTAAAGCTCATCTAAAAATATCCTTTCATACACCTGTGTCAACCAATTGCTATGAAAGAATTACGCCATCAATTAGTCCTGGATTCACCTGCTTGATCATGAATGTGCTAGGTACATATGAAGTGTCCTGTTGCATCCGAGATTGATTGGTTGTTGCGACCATTGGTTACATTCTAGTGTGCACCAATAGTGTTAGACTTACCTTTCTCTTTGAGGAGTTTTTTCATATTGATGCCTGTATCTCGTTCTGTTAGTTCTCCGTCAGCAGGGTTTAACACTGCACATGTTAAAAAAAAAAATGTTGCAATGGATCAATCTTCCACTGATCTACTCTATCGACTTATGTTTGTACAAAGCAAATGTTTGTTAAGGTAAACTAGCCGTTTTATGCTGGAGTGAATGAATGGACTCACTTAGGTGTTCAGGGCTCTGTGAGTGTGGGTTCGGGGAGCTTGACACACTGCTGCTGGGATGGGACGAGGCCTGAGACCCAGGACGAGGGGCTTCCTCTAGAGATGGAGTAGGAGATGGGCTGTCTTGGACACACTCCTAAAACAAACACAGACTTTCAACTTACTTAATCTTTGAGAACGAATCAAATAAGATAAAACATAATTATTATTTTACTCTGTATAATAGAAATAGCCAGAAACTTAGCATTGCAATTCATTTTCGACCAATGATTTCATTATTTATATAACTTTTCTGTGAGAATTGTCACTGAACTTTAGAACACAGAATCAAAACATCTTTTTTTGTTTCATCTATTTGCTGCGACCAATGTGTTCTTTAACATTATATGGGGAAAGTCTGGCTCTTTTTTTTTTTATAAAATGACCTAAAAGTGAAAAGTATCTCTGTCAAAAAAAAAAAAAGACTTTAGTGCCAGGGGTTATTGCCTTTGAGCATAGTCTGACAACATCAAAAGTATTTATATTAGATGTACTACTTCTGCACTAGGCTGTGTATAGCAGCCTTAATCAAGTCACTAGATTTTTAGGTTTTTGTATGTGGAGTTCATTGCGGTCATAAAGGTCCGGTGTGAGAATGTCTTGGAACGTTATTCTCAGTAAACAAAGTCAACTAAATCGGATCGTATTGTGTTTAAGTTGGACCTCATCAAGAAAGATCATATTTCCTCACTTGTTCCATCAATCACCATATTATCGTGGTCTATTGGGATGGCACTCAAAAAAGGGCTCCAAATTGGAGTGGGTATCGCATGGGCTTCCCCTGCTGTGCTGCGAGGTTATATTTTTGTGCTAGCTCAGCTCAGGGATTACATACAATTGGAAGGTAAACTGCAGACAAAGTGCAGCCTCATCAATTGACTATACACTTTAACCTAAACTAGAACATTTTACTTTTTATACATTTTTTTTTAAATGATGTTTTTCATTGAAACATAGCATATGAATACTATAGCATTTTTTTTATCAAAGCCCATTTCTTGCTTATGCGTGCCTCACAGCGAAATGTATTGTGTTCATACACGTTACATATTACATCACACATTGTGTGCAATGTGGTAGATTGGTTTTCATTACAAAAAAATTCTGAATTGAGCATAAAGAGCTGTACCTTACCATTAACAGCACCTTATTCAGTTATTCCTCCCCTAAGTGTTCTTGAAATCAAACTCTCTCTTTTATATACTAACAGGCTTTAGTATGCAGCTCTCCCCAAGGTGTCAAACCCCTTTTGGGAGAAAAATTGATTTTTTTCTGGCTAATAAAAGCATTTAAAGTGCCATAATAATGATTTTCTTTTTGGATTTGGCTGCTTTTGTCTGAACTTTGTGCATTACCTTGATGACGGACGCTCCTGCTCTGGACAGGGGGCTGTGCATCTGAGCAGCTGCAGCCATGTTGGCAATGGTGTTTAGGTGGTTCATCTGGTTCATCGCCATGGCAACGGATGCAGGCGGCAGACTGACAGGCAGCAGGGGGTGGGGCATCATCATAAATGGCAGGTCCAGCCCTGAAAGGGTGAGAGAGTGAGAGAAATGGTTTATTGTAAACTTTCTTCCAAAACTGACTGTGATGTATTTTAATCATGTTTTTAGTGATTTCCTACAGAGCAACTAAGCTACAAGAAAAATATTTAGTCTGCTAAAATATTTGGCAACTACCTGTTCAACTGTTCTCCAGACCAGCTCAGCAGAGTTTTTTAGTTCATTGAATCGGACCAGACTGTTTAGAAGTAGACGGTAGCAGAACAAACTTTTAATTAAAATTGGTATTTTTTTCTATTTCAAACATAATCTTTTTTTAGAGTATTGCAAAATTCTGGTGCAGCATAATACACCTGTGCTAGCAACAAAGCTTATAAGCTCTCTACACACCTATCTGATTATTCAGTCACAAATTTTGTGCAAGAAAGTTCGTCTTGAGGCAAGTTTCACATTGTCATCATGAAAAACCTATAATACACAATCAACTAAATGTTACGAACAGTGAATTTACCATCTACTAACAAAATACATAACAGCATTCACTAAAAAAAATGTAATGCATTATTAATAATTAAAATAGTTAACATTGTTGATCAACAACATTAACAAAAACTCAATTTTGCCACTTCTGTGCCACTTTTAATTTGCTAGCTTTAATTTGATCACACAATCACAAAAAAATTAATTCATGAAGAGCAAAACGACCACTTAAACCAACAGAAAAAGGAACTAAATCAGCAAATCATTATAATGGAGGATAGACTACCCACTGGTCGAATGAATGAGTGGAAGTGATAAATGAATGAGTGACTCACGGTTAGCCAGGATATGACTCTGCTGTATGGAAGAGAGATGAGACCCTGACAGGCCATGCTGAGCCGCGAGCCCGGCGTGAGTCAGACCATGTGGCCCTACGGAGGACGGGGGAGACTGGAGTTTCTCTTTATCCCAGGATGACTCACTGCCGCCTGGGGACAGACAGGAAGGACTAAGAAAGGGTTCTTTAACAAATTTAATTGTTAAAAGACTATTTAATAATAATAATAATAATTCATTAATTAGATTAGAAAACCATAGCCTAAAAAGCATAATGTCTGGATAAAAACTAAAAAAATGTCAGAATTCTCGGGAGCCAGGAAGAGTCCTTGAACATCAACCAACGTCAGAGTGGAGGGAAACATTCAGAGCAACACAGAGATATGTGGCAACAAGTATGGTTGGGTATCGAAACTCAGTTCCAATACAGAACCTCTAAAACCGGTTTGGACCAGACCAAAACAGATGGGGCGAGGCTGATAACTTTTATTCAATTCATCAGTCCAATTTCAAGGACATGGAGATAGTTCAATGAATGAGCGAGTCCCTCTCTCCCTCCACCCTCATCTCCACCTTTTCATCCGCACCTCTGAGAAGAGTGCAAATGCAGAAACAAATGCCCTGCATTCCCTGCATTACACTTGCTCTGATGGCATACAGCAGCAGGAGGTATACCTTTAGCTTGCTAAATTAAGCAATTCTAAATAAACTAAATGCCTAAAACTAAACAATCGAAAGTGTGGCTATATTACACATAAAAGGATTCTGACATCGCAAAGTGCTGAAAATGTTTTACAGCAGTTGTGTGTAAAGGAGGAAGCACTTCAAATTTAAAGAAACATTTGAGGGTGCACAGAGAAACTTTAAAGCAGTGGAATGCACTGTGTTCAACTGCTTGCTGACAGCAGGTGGCGCTATCAGTGTGGCTGACCCAAGCCTTAGTCATACTGATCTCAAAAAGGAGTCCACTGAGTATGATGAGAGAAGGAGCCTTTACACAGGTTATTAGTAGCTAATGTAATGTTAAATGCTAACAAATGGTGATATTTCTGCAAAAGAACTGCCAAATTGAAGTAGCTAAATTGCAGTTAAGTGGCTTTTGTTTTGTTGAGTTTTCTACTTACTTATGTATTCATATATACTTTAAACTGTTTATATATTGTTACATTTTAAGCATTCAATAATTGTGTGGCTTTGTAAAGTATCGGTTCAGGCACCGTTTTAGCACTGGTATCAAGAAAACCCCAAACAATATCCAATCCTACTAACAAGGTGACAGATGGGATAAAAACGTGAATCCACTGAAGCAATGACGGAGCACATGGGAACAATAACAATAGCATACAATCGGGGTAAATAGCCTGACAGAACCATAAAAAAAAACACAGACACTTATTAGAAAGTAATATCTCTAGGGCAAAGATCAATTACTCGCACCCAGACAAACATCGCATGCAACAAGAACTTAGCACGTGTGAAGGGGTGTCCAGCTTGGGTGTCCATTCCTTAGTGATCTATGCGTAATTTTTGCCCCTGGAGATACCCTCCAGCTTTTTGGCTCCTCTCACCCCAACAGGCGTAGTAGAGTAAGTGGAGTATTCCTATGTACTGTAGGTCCCTCATTGAAATAGTACGTGTATTAAGTCAAGCCTTCGAGGTGGCGAGTACAGCCTTCTGGGCATCTCCCTTTAGCTCAGGGATCGATGCTCTGTCCTCTGGTACGAGTCGGTATGAGACGGATTTATTGCCCGACTTAAAATTAAGTCTATACTTAAGGCTAGGGCAGATGAGTGCTCGCTCGGTGCTGGACTACTGATGTGCCCGTCGGCCGATGCGGAAGGACCAAGGTTGTGGCATTTTGCAGAGTTTTTCCATAGTCGACACCAACATAAGGCAGAGTGACCGACTGATGAGGAACGTAATGGTTACTTTCGTTACCCCCGTTGCCCTAATAGGGAACAAAGACTTATGTTCCCCAGCCACAACCGTAAGGTCGTGAGTAAGTCTGGTTGCATAAGGGGGTGAGTATGGCTCCAGGTTCACAAACAGAAAGACTGTGGAATGCATCCACTTTGTGCGTGGGGCATTGTGCACGTGACCTTCAGAGAAAGTTCTCTGCTCTCCTAATGGAGTTCCCATAGTCGGCACCGACATAAGTCTTCGTTTCCTATCCCTATAATGCATATGAAAGTGGAAAAGAACTTTAGAAAGTGCTGTGATCATTAAGTCTAAGTCTACTGATTGGCTCCACATCTCCAGACACTACTCTAAACAATCTCTTTCCAGGCTGTTAAAGAGTTAACACCTCTGTCTATCACAATTACCACATTAATTAATCACAGATCAAAATGCAGCAGAAAAACTAGCCGCAAAGTGCAATAAAACAATTTAAGTTGAATTAGTTGAGAGAGGAGGGAGAAAGACACTGGAGCAGAGCAGAGGAAATCATTGTCTAATTCTGCCTAATAAGCAACGGAGGTCCTACGAGTGATCCAGCAGATGGTGTTTTTGCAACAGATTGCAGTGAGTGATTCTTTTAATAATAATAGAAATTAAAATTTCTCTCCGTAGAACGCGGGGGCGCCGTTCTTCAGGGAACCATTTGAATGAGCCAGAGAAAAACAGACTGATAAAGTAATAGCTGTGCCGAAACACCTGAGGCCGAAGCGGAGTGTGTGTCTGTGTTTGAGACGAGGAGGGGTGATGAAACGATACGATGAGGGACAAACTTCAGTTTGTTTCCATAACAGCTGAGTTCAATCCATAATCAACATGGGTATTGTGTAATGAAGTCCTAATATGGTATAAACTGCTTTAAAATGAACTCCAACGCCAATTGTGTATGCCTCGTTAATGTGTAATGATGCATACACATCATTGTGATCAGGTCTACTTTATGCTCAATGTCAAATTAAAAAATGTAACAATACAATAAACTCAAATACTGTGTAAACTGTGTTTGTTCAAAAGGTTTGACATTTCCCCCCTTCTCAATGAAAAACATTTCATTATGCTATAAGATGAAGAGCAAAGATTTCTGAGTGATCAGAACGAGAGAGATGAAGAGGGTCATCGAGCAAAATTGTTTGCATTGCAGATTCTAAGACCTTTATTTTCTCTTTGTCTGATGTAATTAGTTTCTGAATGTAGCTGGTCGCACACTAAACATGTTTGAGGACCATTTAAAGGTTATTCTTCACGTTTTAAACTGAATGAGTTTAAATCACTTTTCTCTAATTGCGTAATTTCCAAAAAAGAACTGGAAAACAAAAACTCATTGGATAAATTCAATTCAATCAGAATTTCCATCCCAAATATATTTTTAGCTCCAACTATTATTACAATTTTTTTTTTATAAAAATGGGAAGTGGTGTAACAAAACTAATTTTCTTGATGAAAGTCAAAGCATAAACATAAAGTAACTACAGCCAAGAACAATTACAGTTTTTGTTGTTTTTGTTGTCATTTATTTCGTCATACTTTCTCCATTGCAAAAAGGAAATAATAAAAATGTGTTTGTCACTATTATGTCTTGCTCTTTTGAGAAACAATAAATTAAACAAACGAGATTTTCCAATGTGATTTAACACAAGACATTTTGTATTTTTCCAGCCGACTTAATACAAAAAAAAAGGAATTGTTAACGCTACATCTGAGCAGTGGAGGAGTTTCTTTGTTGCAGCTCAGAGTGTGAACACACAAAGATGTGGACATTACCCTCTCTTGTTTGCTTGGTTATTAAAATAACAAATCATTGTACTTTCACTGCGATTTAAATAATTAGTTTATTATTGTTCTTACAAGAACAAAATATATGATCACATTACATCGGTTCTGTCCTCTCTTCATTGTCTTGCTGTAAAACATACTATCAACATAAATGATACTGTTTCAAGCCTTTAAGATCCTGAATTGCTTACGCTCTTCGATCACAAAAAGCATTCCGAAGATTAGTATGCCCCAAAGCTCTTGAACAAACTCCGGAATGGTGTCTGGAGCTCAGCTACGCAGAGTTCAAAACTAAAATAAAAACAGATCTGTTTAATCTAGCATTCGTATATGGTTCAATTAACCTATCTAACCTATTCCCACCCTCCATCACACATCCTGCAGCTGATGCTAATTACCTGTTTGTTACACTGTTGTAACCACTGTATGCTTGTTTCCGTCTTAATGTCTCAGATGCTGATCGTCTGTTGATGGATCTTAAGTTCAAGTAGTCTTTATGTGATTAGTTACTGCCCTGGTCAGAGAGGCTCCCTGTGATCTCACAGAGGAGTTCTTTACTGGGGAAGATCTTTTCTCTGCATATGTGTGGGGGGTGTTTTATTTTGGGTTCACCATTTTTTTCACCACATTAATAAAAAAAAATAGTACCAAGGTTGTTTTATTTCTCCCCCAAAACCGGTTTAAACCGGACTTTTAAAGTAAGTCAGAAGTGACTGGTCAGCTTAAATCAACAATTTCCTCATGCTAACAAACTTTACTTTTAATCCCTAAGGAAGCATTATATGGTGGTTCTATTTCTACCCATATAATTATCCAATAGGAAACCCTATTTAACCCAGCTTAATCCACACTAGGCCTTTGTGAACTGTTAACAAAGCCCTATATAAAAATATTTTGATTGATTGATGGAAATGTGTATGTTGTGAAATGTGAAATGTGAATGTTGGGCATGAACACTGAAAACGCAATATTGTGATACACATAAGATTGCCCATGTGCTACTGAGACTGCGTATCTGCAGAAGGACCAAAAGAAACATATTCTCCCTCCACCTAAATGAGATGACATTCAAAACTACAGCGATTCAAGATAACATGGATCTAAGAGACTCTCGATCATGTTCATTAAGACTTACTCACGCAGTGAGTCACCTTCACATTCCCAACTGTTAAAACAGACTCCTTTATCTGCATTAGTACCATGACCTCTGAAGATGACAAACGACAGTGGAAGTCTGTGCAAGGATGTGTGTTTGTGTGAATCTGGAGTGTCTTGTAGGGAGTGTAAAGCTGAGCTATCCTCGGCTCTGGTGCTGATGGCCCATTTGGGTTCATTCCAAGATCTCCTCCAGTGTTGGCTCCTAAAGTAATTAGCCTAAAAGAGATGGCAGCCAGTAGAGATGGAGAAAGAGTACTGAAGCAAGAGAGATGGAGAGTTTGTGTATGGGCATCAGTGATGAGCAGGTTGACCTGAATTGAGGGGGTGCTCTCGGTCACCCACAGTTATGAGTTATCCATAAATATTTTTTACGTTATTCGGGTCGCGGTCAGTCGGGTTGCATTAAATAATCATGCTAATTAAACCTTTGTAATTTTTCATAGTACTAGACACAATTTTCTTTGAAATACATAGGCCTACACTTTATTACACCCGATCAAGCTTGACTATGCAACTATTCATTTCAAATAAAACGTGAATAAGCGGTTTGTTCAGGTAAGGGTTCAATCAGCTCCTGATTGCGGGTGTTCAAGTTGCAAGCTTCCCCTGACTCGCTCAGAGACACGACGTCAGCAAACATTAGCTTAGTAAAATTAAGTTTTAATCAGAAATTTCTGGATTTGGTTTGACATCAACCTGTGTGAGACTACAAGCACCACAATGAAAGGCAAGTTCACGTGTGTTCTCTCACACCTATTCAGTGTCTTATAGTTATATATCTCTCAGTTAACCTGCTGATGAATTCTTCAAGCAGGGTCAAAACAAACATTGCATCCATCAATAATGTTATGCATCTATATAGCTGAAATGGAAAATGATGGGTCACCTCAAGAACTGCCTGCTTTCCACATTAGCGAGTGCACCAAAAATACATGCAGATCAGGAAGTGGGTAAGGTCCAACATTTTCTTAATTTTTTTGCAGGCAGGTTTGTTGAAAATGTCGGTTGGGTTAGGGTCGTTTATTCATTGACCTGCACATCACTGATTGGCATGCGTGTGTCCAGCCGTCAGTCATGCTTTGAGAATGTGTCCATCAGTGTGATGCTCCTTAATCACACACTGACAGAGCAGCACAGCTTTTTAACTGCAGCGTGTTTGAAATAGCATGCTTTAATTGTGACATTCATTTAACAATATTCAGCATTTCCAATTTGTGAAACTTAAATGAAACAACAAGTTCTGGGAGCTGCGATAAGTTTTGCTGATGGGGTTTCTATGTGCTTTTTACAGTTTGCTCTCAATTATAGAATCATCAGCTCTAATGGCAAAGTTAACTTGAACATAAATAGCTTTTGAATTAATTCCTTCATTATTATTGAATATATACACAGTGTGATAATCTTATACCCCGATAGAACTCATTTAATATCTCGGTAATATTTTTATCCCGATATCTAGTATATTTTCTGTATATTCAATAATACACTCTTAAATTTATTTGTATTTTTTTTAACCCAGCCGCTGGGGTTGAGCATGTTGGGTCATTTTGCTGGGTTGTTTTTTCAGAGTTTGGCATTTTTACCCAACTGCTGGGTTCTATTTTTAGCCCAACCGCAGGTTGAAATCACCCCCCACCTGGACATCTTCACTCGAAGACTTGCCACAGACCAGATGTTTGTGAGGGTTGGAGAAGGCAGTTAAGGCTTTGTTAATCAAAAATCATCAAAAGAAGAGTTCTTGTAATCACTTGCCTCTCATCAATTATTAAAGTCTGTGAGTTTACAACCGTTTTCACTAAGCAGTTAAGGTAATGTTCATTCTATTACTTTCCCACCAAACGAGTTTGCGCCTCGTGTAAATCACGTGACTGAAAATATCCCGTTGTTTGAGTCTCTTATGTAGAACTTGAATTTCTTGTGTAAACCAGCGCTTGGCCTTTACTATTGCTAAAAGACCAATCATCTTGATCTTGCGTAACGAACTTCCTGCCTCTTGGTTTTAATCACACGTTGACAGCTGTCCATCTTCTTCTTGTGTTTTAGACATTCATTATCACAAGCTGTGAGCCCCAGTCTTGGATTTTCTGAAGACTGTGGTGTAAGAACTTCCAGGGCTGGATTCACTCTCAGTTTGCCAACTGCATGGGTATTGTCAAGCTGAATACATCCCATGAAATGGGATCTTGTACGCAATGTAGCTTATTTTAATTAAAAAAATTAATAAATATTGTGAAAATTAAATTGTATTGCAGTGTATCAAAATGTATAAATGTTATATTGTTGATTTCTTTTAATGTACTAGAATTATTTATTTGTGTATACACTATTTTGTTAATAATCAATCTTCACCTTTTGACCATTCGTGTCTAATTATTGCTAATATGATCATTATTGTTATTATTAAAACTATTTTCCAACTGATATAACAGTTCTGAATCAGAAATGTAAAAAATCTAATAACTCAGCATGTTGGGTCAAAAATATAACCCAATGTGCTTGATTAAAGTAACCCAGCGCTGGGTCAAATATGAACGCTAGGTTGGTCCATATTTGTCCCAGCGCTGGGTTACCAAAATAACCCAACTTGGGTTATTTTAATCCAGCCTTTTTTAGAGTGTATGTTCATTTATTTTTCAGACATACAAATGGCTATTTCCTTTTTACATTTGTAGTAAATATGAAATTATTTTTACACTCTTTTGAGCAAATGTTTTATAGAAAACATAGAAATATAAAACTTATATTAACAATTCTTCTGAAACTAATTATCACAGGATCTAAATATATATATATATATATATATATATATATATATATATATATATATATATATATATATATATATATATATATATATATATATATATATATATATATATAAATCAATCAAAAATAAATGCAAGATGAACTATAAATTCAAGATATGAAAGCATAAATAAATTATAACAATGTCGAAATTATTAAATAAAGTCTAAACGTAAACTACTATTGATATAAATGAGGAATCTTAACTTGTGTTTTCGGGCTTGGCATTGTGCACCTTGCATCCTTGCCTGGGAAAAAAGCTGGCTCAATTGTTTTATTTTCAAGTTTACTTTACACAACTGATGACTTTGTGCCTCTACATCTTTAACCAAATTCTATCACATGCTTCTTGCGTAAGTTGGTAAAATAAGTTTGTTGTGTTGAGGCAGGTTGTAACAACAGCACTTCGGACATAACTTGCAATGTATCCATGTCAGATTTTTGGTAACCGAACCTCCAAACCACAGAGATAGCCCCCCATTTAGGAACGAGCTCCTCGGTTTGGTCCATCTCCTGCAAATATGCACGTACTTGAATGAAAAAAGTACAATAAAACAGAGAATAATATGATAGACTTTTTATTTGGTCTATCCGATATGTTTGTAAGGGATAGTTGCTTCTTTAGCATAACAATGCAGGACTTTGCTCACATGGTGTTTTCTAACACCAAAAACACATTAGGGTGGATTGTTTATATTTTTCTTTAGAATAATTATAGTTTATTCATGACTTTTAATTTCACTGAGAAACAGTGCAACTCAAGTTGCTTAACACTTCAAACTACCATTGCTCTGGTTATTTTTGCATCGAAAGAATCTCAACAGATTCTGAAAGCTGAGAAACGGTTCTGTTGACTGATACATTGATTACGGCAATGACAACATCGATTGTGTTCCAGGGGCGGGAAGTTTGCGGAGCGTAGGAGAGCGATGACAGATGAGTGATTGATTACATGTGAATGACTTTAGTAATACTTTAGCTGCGTGTTAGAGGCGATTTCATTTTAAATATTATATTTTAATTGTATTTAATAGTATAGATTTTGTTTTCGATGTACTTATTGGTTTATTCATGTTAGAGTGTACTGTACTTTTTATACAGTGTTTGCGACCGTGATTCTGCCTCATTAGCTGCAAAGTGCATCTTTTCTTCTTATGTTCGTTGTCTTCTTTTGACGTTTTTTTGCCACACTTGGTGTTAGATTTCAGTGCCAAAACATTTGTAAATAGTGGAAAGAGATGTCAAGACGATCTTGACATCAAAGTTGTTCTTTTTTCTTCAGTTTTTGTTGAAACATCGTGAGTAGGAGAGCCCTTTTCAGAAAAAGGATGAATAGTAGCAGGCAGCGGGATGGTCACCATCTCAACCACAGTAATTGAAAGTTTTTTTTATACGATTTTTATTCCCAATATATACTGTAATTTTTCTTATTGACATTATATAATATGGCTTTATTACTGCTCATGCTCTTGAATTCAACAACATACTGCTTCATACATTATTTTTATTTCATCCGTATATTTTTTATTTTATATTTTGCTAATTTTTGTGTAGAAACACAAGTGTTTTTTACAAACCTTATGTAATGTCTTTATGTTTATAGAGATTGTTCTGATGAAGGCGAATTCTCCTGAGGGGTGGACGGACACTGAAAGCCCTTTCAAACAAAATTGTTTGAGTTTTTGTAAAATAGTTTGAGGTTAATTTTTGTAATCTCAAAAGTCTTGTTGATCTACATTTATAGCTGTTTATAAAGATAAACTTGATGAAAATTCAAATCAGTTTCTTTTTTACATTTCTTGTTATTACACACTGTTCTGGGCCTTTATAGCATAATAATAACAAATATTTGCCAGATTTTTAACGTTTTATTTAATCAGAAAAGAAAAACATGTACAAATAATTATATAAAAAGCATTATATGACAAAAAGATGAAAAACAAGACAAGAATACCAGGTGAATTGTTATATTATAGTATCATTATATAGGTTAAAGGGTTAAAACAAAAACATTTACTCCAATCTGGCGATTCCCCCCTTTCCATAGTAACCTCCACTCATAACGTTACTTGTCGGACATGGACGTTTAATGATGTATGAGAGAAATTAGTCACTAGAAACTTTTGCCTTCAACAACTTCCCCTAACTCAAATCCTTCCACTGAGCTGTAGGACCTCAAGTTAAGTGAGGAGTGAGAAATAGGTCACTTTTCAGCTAATGACAAAAACATTAACTTTCAAAAAAATCAGCAACAAATGCTTCACAACAACCTCTTTAGTGTAATGTATGTACATTACTTAAAACAGGCGAAGCCCATTTTGAAACTCCTTGTTTCCTTTTAATGTGGAAGTGTACAAGAAAATTGGACAATACAACACAACATGCTCTGCTTTTCCTCAATAACACAGAAGCTAACGTTAGCTCTTGTTCTCCATCTTCAAATAGACAGCTGACAAGATCAAAAGGCTCTTGGATCCAGTTCAGCAGAGCTCCACAAACGATAGTTGGTGTAAAGAATTGGCAACATAAACTAAATATTAAAGTCACAAAAACAATCGAAATTGGGCAAATCCAAGATCTGTGGTCTAGCGCTCATATTGAGTGATGTTGTTACAATAGTTAATAAAGTCGCTCAAGTATATACAGTGTGAACAAACCAACCTAGACTACCTGTGCAGTTATTGGGAAATATACAACATCTGCCAACTGAGTATTCAGACAGACCATTGCATAAACTGTGAATTTCAATTCAAGAAGCAGTTGTTAAGTAACAACAAAAGACACCAAACTAAAAGTCACAGTTAGAGTGTGATTGGGTGTGTGTGTGTGTGTGTGTGTGTGTGTGGGTGGGTGCGTGTGTGCGTGTGCATGCATGTTTTACACAGAACATATTTTAGTGTTTTTTTTTGTTTTGTTTTTTACCCAGCAAATCTTAGTGTTGGCCAATAAGAAACACCATCTGGCACAAGAACCCGGCATTCACCTCCACAGTCCTACTGTTCACTGCCTGGAGAACCCAGTACTCCTTGTGTAAATGATCTACTGTAACACTAGGCAAAGCAACAGCACTGAGGCAAAAAAGGGTGCTGTCTTAAAGCGCTTGCAGGATTAGCAAACACAATCTGAAAATTAAGACAATCTAAACAAGAATAAATGAGCTTTGATCAAAGAAACATACAAAAACGTTTTAGAAGTCTAACATGTATTTTTGTGGGATATGCATAAGTGCTCATATGTGACAAAGATGGACCTGCATGTGTGCGGTATTGTAAAAAGTGAGAGTGCAGTTATGCCTTTGGTCAGAGAAAAAAAATCTGTGTGTATTTGTGTTTACATTTCAGCAAACAACATCCTAAGATTAGATTTGATTACATGATATGGGGCTTCTGAAAATGACTCATTTAAGCTACTCTGTTAAAATACTCGTGACAGGGCTTTAACCCTGAGAGAAAGAGCTAAGCGAAAAGATCACATGTTCTGCTACTGAGTAAAAGCTTGAATCTGTTGAGATTACTCGTGAGTGGAATTCTAATCAAAACAGATGCAAGCACAAGCTCTCATTCTGTGGATTAAGTCTCACAGTAAAAAGGAGCACAAATAGAGGAGAAATCATGTTTCTGACCTCCAGTCAGAAATGACTGGTCAGCTTAAATCAATAATTTCCTCATGCTAATAAACTTTACTTTTAATCCCTAAGGAAGCGTTATATGGTGGTTCTATTCCTACCCATAGAGTTATCTAATAGGAAACCCTATTTAACCCAACTTAATCGACACTAAGCCTTTGTAAACCTGCTTTGAAGCAACAAAAAAAATCTACCGTGCCAGGTAATGTAAGTGTGATATGTCCAGTTGCATTCGAGCAAGCTCCTGATTGGTTGGTGCGAACAGTGATGACTGCTAATGATTCAACTGTTTGTATTAATTCAACCATGTGAGCAGTGTGGATTAGCATATTTGTCAGATACTTCTGTTGATTTAATGTTACTATTTTCCGTAGGAGAAAAATGCAAAAATATTCACATGCATAGAAATGTTTGCATCTGCAGAATTAGATGAACAAATGCTCATCCCTCTGTCCACAAGGTAAGTAACAGCAAGTTTGTGAGAAATTCCTTACTTTTTTGCTCAAAAATTATTTTGCAATTCACAAAACACGAATTACATGTGTGACCATTTCTGCATTAAATTCACTTAATAATGAAAAAAACTAAATATGAGGAAAAAGAATGAAATCTTTCACTGCAGTGCACAAGGACATTTAGGAACCAGACAGAAGGGTTTGACATTTCCCTTCGATGAACAAACCCCCAAAGTTGTACGTGTTTGCCATATATAGCAACAAAAATCACAGAGCTTTGGTTTCCCCCCCCTATTTAAAAATAAACATACTGTGCATCACACGCACACATTCATTAACATCGTAATGCCGGCAAAACATACACAAACACACACACCCAAACTGTCCGGGAGCGCATTAACAGCTTGTAGCGGGTACGGGCAGAGGATAGCACGCTGGCACTCTGTTTGTCATATTTCTTGTGGGCCTCGCCATCTGCCACGGTGGCATTTTCATGGCTGTTTACCCTGACTCCCGCCAAGGAATCATCTGCCACCACATAATGCAGCTCGCGAAAAAAAGGGGGATTAAGTTGGTAATGCAACTGAGACTATTGCTAATTTGGTGTAATTGGGAAGAAATGAAGATAAATGAGGGTGAGAGAAGGAGAGGTAATCAGTACGGCAGGCAGTACAGCTGTGCTTTTGGCCAAACTTACCCCCACTTCTGAACATCAGACCCCTCCTTAAATCACCCAGTGCTCAACAAGGTGCACATAATTTCAAGTTAATGACAAATATGCTGGGCTGACACCACGGTGTGGGTTATCTGCTTCACTAATCTTCTTCAGTTTTTGCATGTCTAAAGTTGCCAGGAAGTACGCATCACAAACGGACGTAAGAGAATATTAGTAGAAAGAAGCATCGTGGCTTTGTTGAGTTAAAAACTCATGGAATTGTGCCCTCGATTCACAGAGTTGCTCCATAATCATCAAAAGAAAGATTCACAGGTATTGTAGGCAGAGGTTTAGGTAAAGCAATACAGATTTGTGTACATTGTTTGCTGCCATTTGGATTATAAGTTGTTTTTAGAAGCTGTTTTTTCTCATGATGTCACTTCCAATGAAAATATGGGAAAGGCTGAGTTCGTGTAGATGTGAGTTTCTGCAAAACCAGTTTATGGGTTGGCATGTAAACCCACAAAAATGGATTATTGAGTAATCAGCTTGTTGAGGAAAACATGTAAATGCACTCAATGTCTATGAAGCAGTGCTTACTTTTTGACATAGACCTTGCATCAAAGCAAACAGAAAAGCACAAAAGGTAAGCTCTGGCCGCTGCCTGGTAAACCAATCAAACAGCAACAAACTGACGTATCCTGAGATAGGCAACCCTGCTCTCCCTGCTCCAGCTCAATAGGAAGTGCCTGAAGTGTGGTACCTTGACCGGCTGCAAAGAGGTGAGGTCAGAAGTGAGCAAATTCTCATTCTCTCCAATGTTAAAACTGTTAGAACAATGAAAAACAGTTGTTTTGTTGTTTGTTGATTTTAATCGATTTTTTAAATTAGTAAATGTAAACAATTAGCCAATCAGACATCAGTGTTTCACCTATGTCCCACCTCTCTGGAGCCATTTTTGGTTGCCATGAAGTGATGCACTTCCACAAAGACTGTGGTTGAGTAGGCCATTTTTAGCTTGTTTCACTGATCATACTAAACGTCGCACATGTTACGTCCATTTTAAATATAGTCCATAAATCTGAATTAAGCCACACTGTCACTGTATGTTTAGCATGCTTTTAAATCTCTTTAGTAACTTACTTTTTACTAATATAGACACTTTCCTTAGACTTATGTCTATATTATATATAAATGCATTATTAGCTACACCTTTCCAACCTTTCCAATAGACATGGTCAAAATGATCTGCTGCAGTTCAAAGTGAGCATCGCAGGAGAAAGGTGAGGGACTTTGAATGTGGTGTGACTGTTGGTCACAGGCTACTTTGAGTATTTCAGAAACTGTCCATCTTGGAATTTCTATAATCTCCAGGGTTTACAGAGAATAGTCCATTAAATGCAAAATATCCAATGAGTGGAAGCAAATGCCTTGTTATAACTCAAATAACTACTTATTACAACCGATGTATGCACAAGAGTATTTCTGAACACACAACACTTAGACCTTTGAGGGCAGATAACTACAGCAGCAGGGGATTGAACAAGGTACCACTCCTGTCAGCTAAAAACAGAAAAGGCTACAATTAACACAGGCTCACCAAAATGGGATATGGGTGAGTCTCGATTTCTGCTGTAATGTTCAGACGGTATGGTTAAAATTTGGCATGTGCTTCATGAAAGCATGTAACCATCCTGCCACGTATAAATGGTGCCGAATAGTGGTGGGGGTGTAATGGTGTGGGGGTTATTTTCTTGGCTCACTTTGGGCCCATTTTTGCCATTGTCTCAACATGAGTATTGTTGCTGGCTTTGTCCATCCCATCAAGACCACAATGTGCCCATTGTCTGATGCTGCTTCATGTCATGAAGTACATATCATCTCACACTAGTTTCTGACATGACCGTGGCTTCACAGCACTCAAACCCAATAGATCTCCTTTGGGATGTGGTGGAATAAAAGATTCACATAATGGATACAACTGTGCAATGCTATCATGTCAATAAAAACCACAGGCCCACTCAGAACTGATACTGAACGTTGGTGAAAACATAAGAGTGAATCGTGAAAAGCCAATCGAAACAAAAATTTGGTGGCCCTCTAATATCACACCAACTCCATTTATTTTAAACCCTCTGTTAGCTACATCTGCAAAAGCGATTTCCCCCTTTTGACAATAATACAAAAATATATAATTAGGCAAAACATACCTTCTAGATTGTCTTCTCTATTAATAACATCCATTCAGATTAGCAGGATAAGAGAAATTACTAAGTACACATATGAGAGGGATAGGCAGCGGGCATTCAGGTGCCGTGCCTGCTGAGAGCTCTATCCCTCCATCTCTACAGACACCCCTCTGGCTGCACTCCTACAGTATCCATGGAGCTCTGCACAGATGTCCAGACACACACATCCCCTGACACCCCTCACACGCTCCAGCCCCCTGAGGTGGACAATCTTCATGCCTATACATCAGTTTCAGCCACCAAGGTGATGTGACATCTGTGTGAATCTTTCTTTAGTCTCGATGTATGTCTAGCTGATCTATGCTGTACAATATGATGCAAGCAGGTTACAACACATTCATGCTCTTGAACAGAGGACACAGGACACTCAGAGGCAGCTTGGGGCAAACCGATCTCATTTTAAAAGTCATGAAAGCCAGCAGAATTAAAAAAAACTTTTCTGCAAAATTTTTCCTCTTCAGTTCACTTAGTCACTATCCAAGCTATCCAAGTGGATTGTCTATCGAAGATAGATGAAACTATTTATATTACATTATATATATCTACATACCTCGGTTGTAACGAGTGGCTATTTCAGTCAAAGTTGCTCTTCTATCAGCTTGAATCAGTCAGCCCATTCTCTGACTTCTATCATCAACAAGGCATTTTCGAAGACAGGACTGCCTCATACGGGATGTTTTTCCCTTTTCACACCATTCTTTGTAAACTCTAGAATAAACTCTAGAAATGGTTGTGAGTAAAAATTAAAGTAACTGAGCAGATTGTGAAATACTCTGACCGACCCCTCTGGCGCCAACAACCACGACATGCTCAAAATGGCTTAAATCACTTTTCTTTCTCATTCTGTTTGGAGTTCAGGGGATGGTCTTGACCAGGACCACACCCCTAAATGCATTAAAGCAACTGCCATGTAATTGAGTGATTAGATAATTGAATTAATGAATAATTGGACAGGTGTTCCTAATAATCCTGTAGGTGATAAATATACACATATATACATCTATTTTCCATTTCCAAAATGTAGAGCATATTAGAGTATTTGATTTGTCCAATAATCACTCATCTTTTTCTTAAAACTTAACAGCAATAGATGAATTGGACATTGTTGGGTATTTCCTAGATTTAGAATACATGAAATCTAATATTAGTTCAGTGCAACTGCTGAGAGCCTGCTTTCAGCTATTATGCTGCCCATTGCTGTTCCAGAGGAGATTAATGGGTTCCAAAAATTTTTTACATTTATACTCTGGTTTAAAAATATGTAAATATATATTTAGCTGGATTTGTCAGTTGTGTGTACTGTTGCAAATTAATGCACTACTTACGCAATGTTTCTATTTTATCTCTACACATAAATAAAATAAATAAATCACTGATGTTTTGAAAAACTGTTGCCTTTTTAATATAATGTATTGAATGTGATTGTACTGTATGTTTGACTTCTAATTTGTATTATTCCATTTCAATGTGTGCTCCCTGAACAATCAGCGAGCAATTCACAAGAGGCCCAGAGTAAGTGTTTGAATTGAAAGTGAAAATGATTAAAGAGCTCTATTAATGAAGTGTTAATTGCTGTGAGAAGTAGGTGGAAGGTTTGGTTGAGATGAACTGCTTTGACAGAATTTAAAAAGCTGTTGGAGGAAATGCATTTTACACTGAACAAGTGTGAGACATGTATTCACTTATATCTAGCTCCGAAGACAAAAATCCAAAGAAATTAGCTTGTTTAACTTGCACCTACGTACTGTATACCTGATCATTATTTGTAGCTGACAATTAAATCTTAAAGGGTAAAACAAAACAAGCAAGAGGGACCTCACTGCAGCACTTATGCCATAACAAATAAACAAAGCAAATACAGACCGGTTTCAGACCTTTACTGAAGCACTTTCAGATCAACATACAGTTGTCCCTCGTTAATCTAATAATAACCTGCTATTAGCAATATCTGAAAGCCCTTCACTACACATTTTATAAACATTTTGAAAAAAATTTTCACTTTAAAAACTCGAAGAAAACTAAAGATTAAAGCTTGTTTTCAAGCCCAAACATTTGGTTGAGAAATATAAATGTTTTAGTATAAATAATGGTAGATTTTAGAACTAACAACTCTTCTTCTTTGTGCCGCTTCACTGTAGCTATTTTTTCAACTGGCTTTTTAAAAGAATTGATAAAAAAATTGATTCAATATATCTTATTCATAAAAATGGTTCAATGGTTTGAGTAGGCTCAGAATTAGAGTTAAAATAAAAGTAGTGCTTTCTTATTCAAACTGTTATAATGTGTTATAAAGTGTAGCAGTGGTTTATGTTTTATAGTTTGGGATTGGTGTGTGTTGTCTGTTATTGTTTTCAGGCGTGGCTATTCTTATCATGTTATATTGGAATCAGACGTCGTGAGTCCATTGATCCAAATCATATTAGCAGCAGCCTCTGTTGATCTGCTCTTTTTTTGCTACACATTTTTTGGGATTTCTGAATACTTACTTCTACTATTTGCAGAGCAAGCCACCCTGAACCTCTTCTCTGGAGAACAACCACCAGCGAGACTCACAGACCCCCAGATAAAGACTTTTGGCTAAACTTGCCACCATCATTGAGGTTCTCTTCCTGGGAAGCATTTTTATCTTTTCTTTGGAGTTTGAAATTGAATGATCCTTTTCAAAGTCAAGTCTGTTGTGTTTTAGTTTTCTACTCTGTAAGAGTGTAGTCTCGAGCTTAGGAATTCTCTCTATGTGTTAAAAGTTCTTTGTTTATCCTGCACGACAAAAACATACCCCATCTCCAATGTTTTCGGTTTCCCGTTTAAGTTTGAATGAGGACTTGTGATAAAAAAATAATTTTTATTTCTTTATTGATTAATTTATTTTCTTTGCCATATAAATGTTTACTTTTTTATTCATGCAACAAAAAATTTAAATATACACTTTCAATATGAGACAACATAATCAATGTTTACATTGGTTTAATGCAGTGGTTCTCTCGCGAGGCTCTGTCAAGGGGGGTGCGTTTGACCTCGGGGAACATGCTTTTTTATTTTTCTATTTTTTTTACTGTTCTAGAATAAAGTGCAATACCACTCAACTACATTAGGGGACAGTGGCGCTCTAATTGGCAGAGTATGAAGTGTAGACACGAACTGTAGAAGACAGGCGGAGAGAGAAGGAGATAAAAAGACAAATGAAAGCCTCCCGAAAGCTAAGACGAGTAAATATGACGACGCTTACGTAGCGCTTGGCTTCATCGTGACTACAGTGGGACACGAGGAGAGACAGGTGTGCTTACTGGGTCTAAATTTTGGCAGCTGACAGCATGAACCCAAATAAATTAAGGTGTTGTGATGTATGGCGCTTACTTTACTCCGACCACCAGGTGGAGTCAGTTCATATGGTGGTGGTTGGTGTGTGTGAAGAACAAGAAGAGGGCAACAACATGCCGAAATAAAGAATAACACGTTCGAGTCAGACTGGCCTCCGAGTGTTTAATAACAGGCCCAACAACATTACAGGCGTCACTTAAAGACATTACACCCCAGTCATGCTGAAAAGCTGCTTGAGTTTTTTCAGCGAAAACGTTCCGAATATTGCCAGCAATCATGGTCAGTCAAACAATGTTTATAGTTTTATTAAGGATTTAGTGTTTTTTTTACATTTCAGATACAACGTAAATCTTTCTGCTACAGTTAATCAAGCTATTCTTTGTTGTAAGTTGGTCCATATTTCTTTCTTTTTTCTCTTATACATTAATACGTATACTGTGTTGTGCAGAGGTGTACTTATAACAAATTTAGAGACAAATAATACTGTTTATAGTTGCGCGGGGGGGCGCGAGATGTTTTTTCCTTCCTAGGGGGACGCGACAGAAAATAATTGAGAAACACTGGTTTAATGGATGGTGCATATGTTATTAATAATTTGAATGTCTTAATTTTGGATGGGGGTCAGGAGCGGTTGGATGGTGGTAATGTCTGATTTTGTTTAAAAATTGGTTTGTAGTTAAATGTGTTAGGGTTTTGATTGATGATTGGTTAATGTTTTATTCTTATTTTTTCAGTTAATCTGTTTCTCCTAACTGCACCCATCTATTGTTAATTCAATATCTTGTTGTCCAAACATCTCTTCATCTCTTTGCTTTTTAAAGAACTCTATTACCTAGCACCTCATGCATCTTTAGTCATCATTTTTTGTTTCTTTTTTTTCAACTTCTTTCTCTAGCATTATCTTCATAATACTCACTTTCACCTTACCAGAATCCGTAGATCATTGCCATCTTCTGTGGCATCTGCTCCATTATCTATTATTAAATTACGAATTTTTATTGAGCAAAATGTTTTGTTTGAGATTAAACTGTACTTGACATATGTCCTTATTTATTTATTTTTTGTTTAATTTTAGGGCAATTTTTACTTAAATAGACCTGTATGGGTTAACAGTGTGGGTAAAGAAAACCGATGAATTAATACAACCAATCCAATTATCCATCGCCTAAACTAAGTCAAGTAAAATCAACAAGAAAAAAAAAAACAGGGGTGAAAGTTTTCCATAAAAAAATAAAAAGGCACCAGCTTTTGTAAATAAGATTGAGTTCTATACTTGCAAAGGCGTCCTAATAATGAGCTTAAAATTTGTCCCTTTACCAACAGCTGAATATTAATCAACTCATCAGCCTTGCTAACCAAGTCTGATATTGTTTCTCTCTCATGCCTTTTGTGCACCATACGATGGCCCAGTCTTTCACTAACCCTCATCACAGAAACACATTAATGGCCATCAGAAAACTCTGTTCTCTTTGAACGATTTACAGCGACGACCCTTTGATCGTAAGTAGTGCTCACTTCACAGGAAGCCTCAAAAGATGTCTCTTTGATATCATCCGCGTTTACATTTCAATGAGCACCATGCAGGCAACTTGCGTGTGCCACACTTTTGGATCTCTACAGCTAGTTGATCATCCCATAGATGAAGTAGCATAGCCATCTACCGGAAGCAAGTCATTGAGTGTTCAAACCCAAAACAATATGCCTCATTTGACTCATTTGAAGTTGTGCACCGCATGTCTTTATGGGCTTTCATTAGACGTCACTTAGAGACTCATTTGAAATGAATCCCTTTTCAGACCCTTGTGCCAGCTTTGGTGACAGGCAGATGAAAAATGAGGCGGGGCAGTGGGGCTTCGGGCAGCCTCTAGTCTGTCCTGTTTGGCCCAGTCTGTTAATACAGCATCATCTGGCGAAACGGACGGCAATTCCCACATCTCATTACCAACAGGAACTGTGGGTCATTACACGGGATGGATTCCCATTAGTTGGAGAGATGGTTTGAGACTAAATACAGAAGCTTTGGACACAAGCAGATACTCACCAGCACTCTTCACTCCTTTTCAACTAGTTCACACACTTCATGAAGAAGGTGAAAATGATGGGAATGATCTCACCAATTTGTACCATGTCTGGGAGACAGCAGCCTTTAGGAAAATTGTAAAATCAATCGAATGAGCTAAACAGGTGTTTCTTTCTATTAAAAATACAAAAGAATTTACAGACCGATTGTGATATCTGCCAGCATTTTCCACTCGGTTCTTTGGTTTCAAAAATATAGCTAATTTGGATTTTATTTAACATAAGAAATAAGGCAAACTAATAGAAAGTACTTAGGAGGCAACAATATAATTTTTCTATGCTTCGATATTTTTGGTTTTAAACTACACAAGATTAATAGGATTTAACCAAGGGATCACATAAATTTGATTGTGCCAAAAACCTTTAATGTGCCACGAATTATCAAATAAAATCTATTGAAATATAACTTGGTACGATGGATGTAATTCACTTGTTTCCAGGTGCTCTTCATGGATCTTCATGTTAGCACCAGGCCGCTTAACTTAACTGTCTTTGTGAGGTCACAAAAAGACAGCTATATTTGGAGGGATTTCATGTCGTCATGCCAATGCGTTTTTCTTTTCTTTTTTTCCCACCAGGTGCACCTTTTCAACAATAACATGAAGAAACTAAACAATGGTGAAAAAAAGTACTACACAGCAGATGCTGTTTTTTTGTTATTCTATACTTGAAAACATTCTCTAGGACAAAATTTGCAAAAGTCGCATCTCCTGCTTTTTTTCGCTCCCAGTGCTGAGTAGAACTTGGCTACTTGGTCATTGCACTTGTTCACAAGAGTTGACGGAACAGGCTCCTATAGAATTGACCATAGTCTAAAACCAATCAGAACAATTTACAACATGAAAGTTATAAATCCCTATCCTGAGAAGTACTTCTTTTTGCAACTTGCTTTACAAGTGTTTAACTGTTAACTTACTGTTTAAAATGTACTTTTATATTATTTACATCATCAAGCCAGTTAATTTTTGGGAAGTTACGATGAGAAAATCAACAAGATTCACATGATGTGATATGATCATTTGTGTATTATATTAAGTATTAACATAGCTTAGCATGGATCGGTTACTCTGGAAAGACCATTTTAAAATCTGTCCTCAAACAGTTTACCTTGTTTGCTTCTCTTAAACACTATATACTAGGTAATTATTAGTGATGGGAACTTGTGAATTGTCATATTTTAAACTGACGTCTTTTAAAGTTACATTGTGTAATAAGAACAGCTGTCTGTACATGTACATTAACTCACTGTGGAAGCCCATCCACGGAGATTGCATGTGTATTGGTGTATTTAGTCTAGAGCGTTTTCTAACATGACGTTGTTTAAATTTTCCTTTACCATGTATCTGCTCTGATAAATTCTTCTTACTACACAATACATGTTTGTGTGGCTAAGAAAATGTGAATGTAATACTGGATGATTGAAGAAAGTGACAGGCAAATACTAATTACTAATGTTAGCTTGATATGGTTCTGATCATTGACTGTATATAACAAGGACAGAGTGTTAAAAAATGTCACCCATAGGTTTTTGGCAAAGTTAAATGAAGCTCAAAATGGGTGGAGCCAGTACTCAAAAACGCATCCTCGGAGGCAGGACATGGCCATAGCGAAGGTGTCTAAAGGTTGAATTTTATATATCTTAAACAAACAAAAAAAAAATAATTCCCCCACTCAGTGTTGATGGAGGTCAAAACTAGCGATCTGAATCAACAAACCTAATGGAGCCATAGGTAGAAACATGGTTTTTGTTTTGTTTTGTATTACAGTTTAGTTATTTCATAATACGCATCGAGAGGGAAAGCAGGAGGTATAGTATGATCAGTGGCACAAGCTAAAAATGGACATAACCAACCATCGCCTTTGTATATTATTCATTTTTATTTACTTATTATTTATACTTTAGATTTAAAGAAATGGAATTAATTGTAATAAATGTGTTTTTATGTTAAAGGCCATCCTCTTTTTTCCTTTGCTGTTTTGTGTAGAACGAAATTAGGTGGACATTAAATTAGTTATTTTTGAAATACTTGAAAATATCCCTGGAAAATGACATATAAACAAATGGCAATGCAGTATATTTACAGAGACCGGAATGATCGCTTAAAATAATGGGGATATTAATTATTACGTAAGTAATTGTGATCATCATTAACCCATAATCAAGCAGCTCTAGTTGATGTTGTTAATAACTTGGCACTCTGCAGCCAGAATATTGTGGTGTGGTTTGAGCTGTAATTACATGTAGAAGGTATCCAGACTGAGAAACTAAGAAAATATTGTTAATTTCAATTTATTCCAAGGCAATGTTGGACCGTTATTTCTTAATATATTAATGCTGTGCATGCTTTTAAGCCTATACAACTGTGACTAAACCCTTAAAACCCTCTCATTGTATAGCAGAAGCTGCTGTTGCTTCTTCTTTTCTGAATTTTTTTTAACTAGCTTTACGGCTTGCAAACAGTTTTAACAGACAGGTGAACTCTCTTCTTCGGCATGTATATCACTAATAATATTAAGGAGGGGTTTACATTATCTCCGCTCATTGTCAATGAACATTGCTTCAATTAGAAAGCCTAAAAAATTGGTAAAATGCCTTGAGCTGTACAAGTTTTAATATTATCAATATTATTATTCAATAATATTGCTTCAATTTAAGAATAATTTGTCAAAAATTCCTTTTCAAGTACACCCATTAAATTAGTATTGTTTCGTTTTTCTGGATGTTGTTCCGAAGCTGGCATAACCTTTGCCACACAACAGTTTGTGTTAAACACTCCTTCAAATCTGTCCTTTAGGCTATATGCTTACAAATGACCGCTAAAAAAATCCAGTGTGGGGAGGTTTTCCTCATCTGAAAAAATACACAGCATATTGCTGCTCTCCCTGAAGAGGAATTCATTCCCGATGAGACATTAATTTGGGATGACTGCACGGTCATCTGGAAAGCAAGGTAATGGAGAGGCAGTCAGGAGAGGGTTTAATCTGCAGGAGTGTGAGGAAGACGAGGGATGAGCCGCTGAGTGTGGATAACGCAGGTCCTTCATATGGTCCTTTGCTCTAGGAGCCATCTGCTTAACTGACAGACTGTGTCCTGATGGACGGGGCAGATAATCAATGCCGCTCTGCTCCACAGGTTTGTCTATGAACATGTTCAGCTGTTCAGCTTCATGGAAGCTTGTGTGTGTAGCTGCTATTACACTTTCATGCATAAATAAGTCAGGTACTCCATTTTGAAAGTGTGTCCTCTTTTGTAAAGGGAGTGGCAATTTGTGTGTTTATGCTTAAAAGCTTTTTGTCTTTGGCAATGGTCAGCAAGAACTGAATCGAGTTGAATGGGAAATTGTCTCAAATTCTTCTGAATTTCACTCAGAAAACACAGATTTAGTCAGGATTTTTTTGTGTTAGAACTTTCCACAAAGGCTTCACAAAGAAAAACAATATTGTGTTGATGACCTTTCTAAAATAGCTCCATGTCATGACCATGACCAAGTCTTTTTTCAAGGTTTCAGGGCCAAATGTAAGACTTTTTATGACTGTTTTGCAAACAATTTACAACCCTTGCAATTCCATTTATTTTAATTAACTAATATTTTGTCAATATCGGGCAACCCTAAAAATCACTTTTAAGATTTGAGTGTTCATGAGCGTTATCTCAAACTCTGGCAACCCTAACACTGTTTTCATTGTTTTATGATTATTTATTAGATTTAAAATGAAGAATCCTACTTTATTTTTTTACAAATGCCTGTAATCAATAACTTTTTAATTAAATACATCCTTGCTAAATGTATGTCATTTCTTAAATTATTATGACGATTTATTTCCTTTTGCGCGTTCTAAAATCTTATGTGCCTTTGTGGTGATGTTTTAGTTTTTTATCCCACTTCTATTGTGTAACTGCGTATTGTTCACATGTACCTTCATGCTATTACCAAATTAATTTGGTAATAGTACAACTTGTATGACTTAATGGTTAAAATAAATAATAATAATAATAATAATAATAATAATAATAAAAAACTTTAGGTTAAACTTCGTTTCTATTTTTCTGAATGAGAGTGCAGAGTACAAGTCAAGTCCACAAAGATTTATTGTTTTAAGTTTTTGGGTTTTTAGGGAAAAAATACTGTTGAGAAAAATGTTAGTTATAAATATCTAACAAAAAAAGAGTAACAAAACCACAGACAACCTAGTCAGATTTAAGTGACAGCTGCCCTCTGATGACAGAGAAGCTCAAAACGTGAGATGACAAAACGAACGGATCGGTGAGAGACAATCAAAAATAAAAAAGTGCTCGCTCTCCCCTCCCTCCCTCCCTCTCTCCCTCCCCTCCGCCCCTCCTCTCCTTCTCTCTCTCTCCCTCCCTCCCTCCCCTCCCCCCCTCCTTCTCTCTCCCTCCCTCCCTCCCCTCCCCCCCTCCTTCTCTCTCCCTCCCTCCTTCTCTCTCCCTCCCTCTCATTTTTGCTAACACAGCAAATCGCATGGCCGACAGATTCCAGAGCCCCTTTGAATAATGCATGGGATTTCTATTTTAACTTGTCAGTCAGCCCACAAAAAATATATATCATTTCTTTTCAGTGATTCACCCTGACAGAACTCCATTAGACCAATGAGTCCCCTTTCGCTTGTTCATTTGTCTGCTCCTATTCTGACAAGAAACAAGTAACTCCTTTCCTTTTACCTGCTATTTGGCTCTGTTTTGTCTTCCTAACAGAGGCATTTAGAGCCGTATTTATATTTAAACCCAATTGTACAGGTGCTCCCATTAACTCTCCTCACTCCCCAGATCTGCTGCCGCTGTATTACTTCCCAATGAGCTCTCTTTGCAAACTTAAACACATCTACCCTTTCTGTTTCAAGAGCAAACTGCACACTTAAGTGGCAAATACTTCACCGAGTCACTTAATACCAGAAACTCATCAGTGGGTACTTGTACACATAACTCAGAATTCCTACAATTTTGGAAAGCTTTTTCTTAAGCTTAAAGTTATAGCATAAAAAACCCTTATAATAATAATAATAATAATAATAATAATAAAACTTTCCCCATAAAAAATTATTTGCTGTTAGTACCAGAAGAATTTCTTCCTAAACACCAGTTTTTATCCAGTAAATCTGCAGCATACTATTTCTCTCTTTGGCAAATCTATCAGGGCTGACCATTGCAGATAGCTCCGTGTTTATGCTTCATTCACACAGTGGAGCAAAAGAACAGATTAGCCATTTCCTCTTTGAAGTTTTCCTTGTTGAAAACTTCTCCTTCAGCACTTCGGGTGAAACGGGAGGGGAGAAAACATCTTGCCAATATGTAAAGAAACAAAAAGCACATTTCTCACGTTTGCTTTAATAGCAAGAGTCAAAGACAAAAGTTGAAATGCACAGTTCTAGAGAATGTAGAATGTTCATTTTGCCCATGTAAAAACTATGTTGATTAATGACAAACAAATCAAAACCGAAGACAAGCTCTCGAACAACCTTACTCTGCATTTCATGTTCTGCACGTTTATATATTTAGAGCCTTTCTGGTAAAGAGGACATTCTGGAAAAATGCATGGTTGTTACATAAAAAAAGGGTAATAATATAAATTGTTGTCACTCATTACAGAGTTTAGTGTAACCACGTAATCAGACTAACAGAATGTAAATAAAAATTCCATAATAAGTGTTAATTAATAAATGAATTACAGAGTGTCCACTAAAAGTTTGGTAGTTATAAACTTCATTGATTTAACACACCTTTCTGTTTTTTCAACCATATGTGGAACCAAACAAAGGTACTTTTATGAAGCAAAGGCCAATCAAGAGCTGCTCCAACTCATTCAGTGCCTAGCAGCAATGTGACGTCAGAAAAAAGACTTGTTATGTTTTCTATCGAACTCATATTGTTTTAGTTTAAACATGCTGCGTTCAACTCCATGAAGAGTTTACAGTCCTTTTGCTTCAGTGGTGACTAAAAGGATTATTTGATCATGTATTGACATTTTCCCATGGTAAAGGACTGCTAGCAGAGATGCTAATGATTTAAATATGAAAGCCATATACTTATGCTAAAAATAAGCATACCTAAATGTGCAAAAACATTGATTTATATGTGAAATATTACTCTTTTACAGCCATTGGGTTGTATAGAAATGCTGATTAGTGTGGGTCGATAGTTTATAAATATGTGTGTTTAGTGGCAGATACTGATATCGAAACCCCGGGCTACTAAGCTAAGCATCGGTGCTCTTGTTATTTAGGAAATCGGATTAAAACCGACTCCTGTCTCTGCCAAAGCTGTGAACTTAGGAAAAACTACATATTATTGATTAACTGTGCTAAAATTGTGGGTATTTAAAACAAAAAGTGTGTTCATGAGAATTTTTTTTATTTTGAGACAAATTGAGAAATTACATTTGTATATAAACTTGCATTATAATGGAATCTAGATCGTGATGGCTATTGAGCCACTCATTTGAAAATCAAAGTTAGGTAGTGTCAACTGAAAAACTATTATTGTTGCTTCCTACACTATCAAAAAAAAAAAAAAAACTAAAACATTTTTTTTATTGTGATAAAGTTACATTTATCGCATCTGACAGCAAATCAACAAAGGCCAGTGTTTCATGCTGGGTTTGTACTTCCTGTGTTTCCCAGCCTGGGACTGCTGTTCACTCAGCACACTTTAGATCCGCAAACAGGAGTGAAATTTGACTCTTTGGGATTCTCTGTTTCCAGCAAAGCAATCCTCTCCATCTCTATCTCTCTGCTCATCTACATTAGCCTGATCGGCAGCCAGGGCACATTAGAGCATGTGTGATTGAATGCAAGGCAGACACTGACTCTGTTCTTGTAATAGATGTAAATAAATAATAATGTAATAATAATGATAATAAAAAATACAGTTTTTCAGTTAATGCCAGGAACTCATCAGTGGGTCGATTTCTTTGTTCTTGGGTAGTCTGTACAAAGCGCACACATAAATCAGAATTCCTTCACCTTTTGGGAGTTTGTTTTCCTTTCAGATACATTTGTAAGCTTTTTCTTTAACATATTATTATAGCATAAACACCCTTTTAACAACAACAACAATAATAATAATAGTAGTTAAACCTAATCTTACATTTTTATAGACATATCATTGTCAAACATTTCCTAAAAAAAAGTGTTGAAATTATTGTGTCTCCGAGTGTCTGTGTGTGAATGTAAGCATTATTGGTCTTTGCAAAAACAGCGAATTACATTTGTGTCTGTGCTCGCAGTTGTTGACTGTGGTAATAAAGAATGACATTGTGCTCGGTGTGCGAGCGCACCCGATGATTGTAACATCACAATCTAAATGCACGGTCAGGTGGGGAACATTAAATACGTTATTAGCCTCAATAAAGCCTGGTAAAAAAGAGAGGGCTGCGTGGGCAAGAACCCATTACCACCAGGTCCTGTGCCTGCAGCTCCGAGAGTGTTGTTGTGATTAAATTGAGTAACGCCTCAGAACAGAGCTCTTTATTTTCATATATTAAATATCTACGGGCAGCGCTGTTAAGTGATTCACAGCTAGTGAGTCATAAAAGTTAACACCCATGTATAATGTAAAGGATTGTTTCAGTAGTGTCCAAGTACAAATTTAGCTGTTGCGAATAATCTCATTACAGTGATTATCACACAAGGAGCTCAAAACCTATTCTACATTATTTAACAATGTAAGATATTGTGTCTAAGTTAGCGTTACATTAAGTTAACAGGGGTATATTATTATCTGGGAAGTCAGGTCAGTGGGATCTAAAACCAAAGACAGACATAATATATGTATCTTTAATTATTTTAGCCTTGATGGTAGCAGGGTCATTTCTAGGCTACATAAAATTAAAATTAAAGATTGAATACTTGTTATAATTTAAATACACTTCCATTACTATTTCTTTTAAGAAGTAAAAAAAGAAGAGATGTAGAGAGAGAAAGAGAATAAATGTCTTTCAAAGAGATAGAGCAATAATATAAACAAAATCTTAACACAAAAAAAGTCAAACAAACAACCTTTTGCAAAGTTACATATTACAAACTTTCAATCTAAAATACCAACTTAAAAGATAGAAAGAACAGCCATTGCAGGGAGGAACTAAAATACTGCCTCAGATCATGTGTGGCTCTTACCTGCACTCGAATTCAGCTCCTCGTTCTCTGACTCAGTGCCGTTCTGGCTTCCTGCTCCATGGATGTTGTTCATGGCCATCAGTTTCATTTTCTGGAGTTTCATAGCTTCAGCCATGGCCGCTGCAGTCAGACCTGTGGAGAATGCAGAGATGCAAGCTGTAAAAGGACCAGAAAAAAAAAAAAACTATTACACATGTTACTAGCAACACTCTTAAGAGTCCGTATAAAGTGAACAGCTCAACCCTTGTTCACCCAATTCTGAGTTCATTCAACAAGCGGTCTCAAGAATGTTAGAAGCTGTGATACTTTAGTAAAATATATTAGAAATGCTATTTGGTAATAAAAGATTACTTAATTTATGCAGGTAGTCCTCACTGTCGAATAAAGCTTGGTTACCCAACATAAAAAATATAGGTAAGGTGTTTTTTTCTTAGTTTGATGTTTCAGGGTGACTGGTGAACAACCTGCAGGTGCATTAGCGCCACCTTAGGGATGGAGCATGCATTGTAAAAGTTTGTGTATTAATTGTTTTTATTATAATGACATATTCTTAATATCATTGCCTTTAATTTTATCATATGTCTAATTTTGCAGGACATGTTCTGGCTGTCTACTTGTTCTTTAACAAGAGGTGGGCATAGATAATTTTTTTTACTCCAGATTAATCTAGATTAAAAGTAATGAAGATGAAGTGACAAGTTTTTTTTAGTTCTTTTAAAGACAAAGAAGTGAAAGGTGTGTATATATATATATATATATATATATATATATATATATATATATATATATATATATATATATATATATATATACACACACACACATGTATATGATGATGTGAGATCATGGACGAGATTCTCCTCATCCTCAAAATTCAGAAACAAAAAGTAAATTTTTATCCCAAGACACTTTATTAAGGCTTGTTAGTCAAGGACAGAGCTTGGGATCGAGTCGTTAAGGCTGTCGGTGCTGAAGGGAGCTGTTCATGTTTTTATCTGTTAATGAGAGCTCGACGAAACTCCAAGTTAACTTTACATAATTTAAAACAGACTTTTTGCAACATGTGGATATTGATGAATTTACCATTCATTTAAGTGTTTGTAATTACATCCATACTATGTTGGGAACATTGCATATAAAATGTAAGGGAATCTACATTTTTATTTGCTAATTTGTTTTAACAATGTAACATTAGAAATTGTATTTTCATTTTTTATGTGCAAAAATATTTGATTTTATGTGTCCCATCAGGCTTTTACAACAATGACCAAAACATGGTATAACAAGTAATGCATGCAAAATTAGATATTAAATTAATTTAAAAAACATTACATATGTTAAAGCTTTAAATAAAGCAATATCTGGTTATACGTGTTTAATCAAGAAATGCATTATGTTATTTGTGGAGCCTGCTCGATACGAAATCAAGGTCTTGCATTGTATGCACTCTACTAATGTGCTCTTTATTTTATTAAAAGTAAAATTTCACTTATTTTTCGATTGCTATATGCTTCAAACACCTCTGCTTGATATCCAAACTAAAGCAGGAATTTAAATCAAGTTAATAGCTAACATTAAGTGTGTATCTTTCAGATGTAATTTACCACAAAGAAATTTTTATAAATCTAACAAACACAAACATTATCACACCATCACAAAACTAAACATCCTTACCACACTGGAACAGAGCAATTTTGATGTTAAAAGAAGATAGATGCTTCGTAAAGTTATTTTTATCCTCACATTCCTAGCTATCCCGCTAAGTTACGCTTTCCTCAGAAAGAATCAAAGAATATCTAAAAAAAATTACTCTGAGTCAATCCAGTCATGAAGAGAGAGAGAGAGAGAGAGAGAGAGAGAGAGAGAGAGAGAGAGAGAGTCCGCTCAATACAAAAAGCTTGCTCAATAGAACCTTTCGTCCGTGACCGACACTTCACTAAAACTCACTTAGAAAAAAGATTAACAGTGAACATTTTGTTTATCGTACGATAATAAACTATATATTTACGTAATAAACATTATATTAGGCCTGTTGAGCTCCAAATATAGCTTAGAATGGACTCATTTTGTTCTTAAGGCTGAGAAAACAACAGGTTCATTACATGGCTAATTGATATTGTTAGGCTTTCTATTCAGTGAATTGTTTGCTGGATTCATCTGCAGTTCCCAGATTTAAAGGCAAATCCTTAAAATCTAAAACAAATATAACTGATTGATGGATCCATATTTTTCACTTTTTTAATGTTGATGCCTACACTGGAGTTTCGAAGACATAGAAGAATGAAACAAATTTCATGCACCTGATGCCAGTAAGTAAGCATGTTTGAAGCAACTTGTTTGAAACTATCAAACAGCCTTCCAGGGATGACTTTTTCACCCCTTATCTAGATTCCATACAAAATGTATGCTTTTCTGAAATTGTTCAATTAGTAAAAATACATAATACAACTATTTGTTTTCTTTAAAACATTAAAATCCCCAATTCTACATTTAAATACAATTCTATCCATGGACTTTCTCTATCTTTAGAAACTGTCCCTCTTTTTCACATCAATGGGTGTGTTATTCTTAAATCTGGCAACTGAAGCATGTTTTCTCACTTTCAATAACCATCTCTATCAAATAACCATTCCCAAACCTAAATCCTGAAATTGATTGCTTTTGATAAGATACAAAAGTTGTGTTTGATAAGATACCAAAAATGTGTTTGTCGAGTAACCAATCATTCCTGGATATCACTGCCGTCCACCAGCTGAATGTGGCCTTCCCAGAAGACTCCCATAATGTGTGAGTGTGTGTCCCATAAGGATTTCCAAGTGTTACTCGCTGTCACACACTCACACACACTCCCAAGCACACACACAACCCAAACTCTCCCCTCCACTCATCAAGGCCTCCTCAGCCCTGGAAGCCATCATCACTCAGCCCAATTAGGCCCCTAATTAATTCAATTAAACAACGGAGGGACACATTAACCAATTCATTAAGTGACGATGAGATGCCTTCTCACACTTCACTTAAGAACCCCCCCACCACTATCAAGTTGGGATGATGTGATGCCCCAAGTCTTGTATCTTTCCCCCAGGTTCAAACAATGGATGTCACCTTGATCTAATTAATTAACAAATGTAGTCTCCAACGTAAAGCATGCATGAACTAGCTCAAAAAGGAGGGGAACAGAAAAATTACTTTCTCATTCTAACACTCGGCATGGATCGAGAAGGGCACTTATGCTCCCCAGAGGACCATTCACTCCAGAGAAGAGTGCTTGGAGCTGAACATGAGTAACAACAAGACTTTATGCTTTTCTGTCTGTCCCACTCAAACTATGAAAAATACAAGGTGGGCTCCTATCTTCTAAAGTTCACTCTTGAATCCTAACTTTCAAGAAGTAAAAAAAAAATTGTATCTTTAAAAATAGATTTATTTCCGCACAAACAAAGCTTTCAGCTGCAGTTGTCCAGTAGGACAAAAAAAACAAAAACAAAAAAAAAGTGAAAATTGTCTTGCTATGTTGCTAAGTGATAAAACTATGGTATAAACCAGTGTTTTGGCATGTAACCATCAGGTATTGGTCAAAGAAATGTGCGCTCCAAATTATAATCATCTAAATCTTTTTATACAAAAAATATATAAATATATATAATATATAAAGTATACAAATGTACAAAGTACAAACTGATATCAAGCCAACAATTGGTCCACTGTCTTAACAAAAAAAGGCCAGAGATCAAACAGCATCTGCAACAGTAATTGATGTTTGAGGAAAGTCGCGACCCGCGGAAATGGGAGCCGGTGGATGAAAGGCGAGAGCCGTTTTTGCTGGGGTGGACAAACAGATTGCTTATTGTTTGCCTTTCATATGGACCTTTAGATCCAAAAGTCTCTGCTTTGAACACTGGAGGTATCACCCCCTGACGGATGAATGGAGGGTGCTCAAGCATGCCCCAAGAGTGGAGAACACATCTATCCTGCTTTTCTCAGACCATACTCACTCCTTCTTTACATCTGACAGGTGCATCTTGGTTGCTAATGATTCACCTGGTTTAGGACTTAACCTTAAGGAGTTGAGTTGTTAAGGTGGTTGGAGGGTTTTTAGGGGGTCAGGAATAGGCCATTCTGGATTCCTCTGCAATGACGTACCTAATTTGGTATGTTTTCATTCCTAGACAACGTTGTCCCTTTTAATTAAAGAGTGGTAGGAAAAAAAGTAGATTCCAAAGCGAAGGAAAAATTGATCTTCATGGAGATTCCTTTGATCTCAGAATCAGGGAGGAATGCAACAATAGATTCTTTTCAGCACTAAGAGGTTCTCTGTTTCAGTGCATTTAACTTCCCTGTCTTAACCATAGTAATGAAACCTAAAAGACTTCAGTTAAAGAGTTGCACCTGGGATCTGCTACACATGACTGATTATTTGTTCAATTGGTACATTGTCTATCTAAAGTGCAAATGCACAATGTTGTTCATTCATTTCAAATGTTACAGTACATCAGTTACAGACTTAATATTTACTCTTGTGTTTTCAAACCAAAGAAATTTGAACGTTTAGTGTGAACGTTTGAAATAGTTTATTGGAGGGAAAAGTTATTTTTAATATAATGATCAGGGTTTTTTAAGGGGGATAGAGAACATTGCGGTTGAGCACAAAAAATCATAGTAAATCATACTAAATAATAGTAATTATAGGGGACCCCGGCTAGAAAAAAAGCTTTGATAGCATGCTTCTTAAGTTTTGGGTTGGGGTAGTTAATAATTTTTTAATTACAGACTTTTCTAGAAAAATCGCTGAATAGCCAAAATGCTTTATCGACGGTTCTGTGATCATTTACTCAATATTCAACATTCAAGTTACAAAATTCAAATTCAAATTCAAAATCTTTTATTAATGGAATATAATATTCAGGTTTATTAAATTGCAATTGTCAATAATTCAAATCAATACAATTCAAAACACTAACACCTGTCATTCCACTGAATTTCTTTACACATTGTGATGAGAGAAAATTAGAAGAAAGAAAGAGATCACAAAGTTAAATTCTGAGTTATAGCATACAAAATAAACAAATATAATATAGTGTACAAAATAAACAAATATAGTATGGCGTCTGAAGGACTTGAAAGGTCATTGCCATAACTGTCATTGAGGTAAATTAATGTTCAACAAATTTAAGTTAAAATTGTATTTGCTTCTGAGTATCTATATCACAAATGAAGTGGTAAAACACATGGACATTTGTACAACCAACAGTCTTATAATCAAACTCCATAAAAATATTTTTGCAATTGAATATGGAAAAAAACAGGGAAAGGAAGAAGAAAGAAATATAAAGAGAAGGAACACATCCAAGGAAGATTGCCTGTGAGAACAAGACCAGAGATATCATGTTGTCGGCAAAACGGGTCAGTCAAGCTCTCCTCAGGCTGCAATCGGATGCATTAATGCAGTTTACATTTCTTCTTTTCAGGCGAATGAGGATTGAGAACGAGAAAAGAATAGTGCCTTTTTCTGTTTCCAAGGAGTTTCACAAGAAAAAGTATCAGATTTGTCAAAAAAATAACACTGCCACATTGAATCAGTGACGAATGCCTGATTTTATATCGAGTATTTAATTCAACTTTGGAATTTCCAAACAGCAAAACAAGGGATGAGATGAACGCCTAACAAAGCCATATGGCCGATGGGTGAAATTGGACTCTGGTTCTCAATGCTGAGAAAAAGAGAGAGCGAGAGAGAGAAATGGGGCGCAAAGGAAGTTGTTAATAAAAGCTTTGAAGAATGCTGAAATTTCCGCCTCATGACCCCAGTGTTTGTGTGAAAGCCACTAGAGGACTGATGCAACTAAATCTAGGTTGTGTGTTCCTTTCAACCAACCAGAACTTGCTCACAACGGGACCAGGTTTAGTTAGATATGGATGGCTCAAATGAACTTAAACTATTGAGCAAATCAGAGAAATTGCTCTGATTCTGAGAAGTAACCAGAATTTGTTGAAAAACTAGCTTCATAGAAAAATGGTCATGAAATTCCAGTTTACCAACTCAAATCCACAATTTTATATACCACTTGCAAAACATCAGAAGTGAAAACAAAATGATAACAGATTGAGTGAAAAAAGTAAAACAGGCATACTCTAAACATATAAAACACAATAAACACCACATACATTCAACACTAAAACACAGGAGTGTATCAGACTGTGAAAGCAAAAAAGAAAAATTCCTTTTGGATCTTGCCACCTCCAGGAGGAACTGGTCAGCTGACCTGAGGCACTGTGAGGCCACATGAGATGTGAGAACCTCAGAGAGGTAGGTGGAACAAAAATAAAATAATCTTGAATTAAACGCTTAAATATACAGGCAGCAAGTCCTGTATACTCCACGAAAGCCCTTGCACTTATCCATCAAACAACGCAGGTCAAACCTGCATTATCTCACAACAGATCATAAAGCCTTAATTTTACTGTTGGTGAATGTTGCATGATTAAGAACCTGAAATCTAATTTGCTGCACAAATAAAAGCCAAACATGAGCCCCTTCAGAAACAGAGCATGTCTTAATAAAGAATGTGGTTTCTGCAGGTTTCATATGGTCAAATGTAAGACTTTTTAAGACATTTTTAGAACTGCTAAAATTTTAAATTAAGACCAATGTCATAACATCAAAACACATACAAAACCTTTTTGTATAACAAACAGTTTGCTTCAAATAAATAGTTTGAAACCCTAACCATTGTCAACAACCACTTTTTTTGAGCATTTAATTTTGAGCATTTATGCACATTTTTATAATATTGGCCACCCCAACAATCACTTTTACAATTTTGAGTGTATATGAGCCTTTTTATTTCTAAGTGGTTTGATGTAACTAGTTTCATATTGAAGTGCTAAATATTTCCCAATGAGAAACGAAGATATGTATTTGTAGTTGTTTTTGTGTTCTAGTTGTTTCTTATTGGTCAGTGAGTAGGACGGCCAGGGGTTAAGGGGTCTCACTGAAACAGTGCTGTGATCGAAAAAACTCTATAATTACAAATAATGAATGAAGATGCTGATGCAGAGTACTGACATTAATGGAGCAACAAACAAATAACACACACTTATCCACACAGCGTGGGAATGAGGGCAATGACGCCTCTACCATGAGCTGAGCTGACAAAAGAGAAAAGATAAAATAAAAAAAACACCATCAAACAAACCGATGACGCATCATTATGACTTCAGGGTATGTGGGCTGAAATCTCAGGGGAAATATTTTAGCTGTCATATCCCAACACTTAAACTAAAGTCATGTATTTATTGTTCACTCATTTGTTTATAAAATGTAATCAATGTTAACTTGGACTTCAAAGTGAAAATCTTTTGACTTTATGAGTACAGATATGAACTGTAGGAGATTTGTAGTTTTCAGAGTTCTTATGCAAACTTATTAATGGATTTAATGGGAATAGCTCAGATTTTATCACATTACTATATTACTAAAATTTTATATTCTTAAAAATACTGTTTTCATCTAAATTTGACAAAACGTCAGAGCCCTTTTTGCCAAAAGATCAAGTTTATGTTGGTATGGGAGGCTTTGGAGTAAAAATGCTTTGCCCTGCAAAACTAATGGTGTAACAATATCAAACTTATTAAAATATAATTTACAGTTTGTTCCAAGTTATGCTGTTAAACAAATATCTGCAAAAGTAATAATTTTATACACATTGATCTCAAATAATAATAACATTTATTAATTATTAAAAATAAAGGATTTATACCAATATAGTGTATTTGCCAACGCAAACGCCAATGTCCGCATATGCTTATGTTAGAATTTTTTTTATCTGGTAAAAGAGTATTTACAACAAATGTAGATGTCCTCATTGATCTCCTCGACATGATGACCATACCTACACAAGTTGATTCTATGAATGTTGCATTACATCCACACATAAATGCAACACTGGCTAATATAGCATGTGTGAAATCTTTCAGTAAATGTAGCATTTAGAAATGTGCAACACAGTATTGTTTTGTAAACAACAGAGCTGCAGTTTAGTTTTTACATCTTAGCCAATGCGACTTTAGGCTTCGTAATACACATCACCCTCTTAGCTAGAATACTGTTTAATTGGTATACTGTTTTCAAGAAAGCGTGTTCATAAAGGTCAAAACTAACAAATCTACAAATCTAAAGGAGTCAGAGGTGGAAACTTTTTTTTTTCTCCCCCAAAGTTGGTCAGTTTTTACATGGGAGTGAATGACATTTTTTGGATTCAGCCTCAAACGGCTAGTCGAGGTATTACAGCTCTGTCATTTCCTGTTACGCATCAAGGGGGGAAGCAGGAGGTTGCTGTTTGGTTTCAAAATTCTGATAAATTTTGTGAATTGTTTTTACAGTGTACAAATTGCTCTACAGTAATACCAACTAACTTCACTGAGGAGCCTCTACAATGGTTTTCATGGATTTCTGAGAAAAACATCTTTTTTTACTTTGACACATAATTAACATTAACTAACGTAATTCCAACCAAAGAACCTCTGTCTAAGGTCATGTACACACAAGCATGGTTATTAAAAAAACTGATTTGTCTCTGCAGTTTTGATCTTGTATGAGAATTTCTGACTATTTTTAGTAAATGCTTATTTAGTGGAGTCAATGATTTCTGTAGAAAAATTTCTGGGCTTGGTTATTAATTACTTCTGACCTTATAAAAAGCAAATACTGGGCTAAACTTCAAATTAAACTGAAAAAAACATTCATAAGTTATGCTTATGTTTTCTACTCTTCTTTTTAGTTCAGTATATTACGATCAAAAGAGCATAGTAACTAAAGTTACAGTTACTAAGTACTAGAGAACATTTTTCCATTGGTTATTTTTCATGTATCAAACAAAATCTTTCACTCTTTTTTTTTAAACAGGAAGAAAAAAATGGCATACAATTATAGGCAAGTTAGTTAATTTTAGAGAGGTACTACACATGGTTATCTTTGAAAGCATAAAAAGAGATGGAAGGTAAATAATTTTTTGTCCCAAAGTCTTTCAAAAAGAACATTAGAAATAAATAAAAACGTGCAAAGTGACAAGCAGAAGTACTTTTTAACTGAAATCAGAGATCCTAATTCTTCGGATTGGGTAGAGATTTTTCCACCCAGCAAAATAAATACATATAGTGTATTAAGAGTGGGAAGTGCAGGCTGCAGATTGTTAAGTATGAGGATTAGCTCTGTGATTGGCCCGTGGGCGCCCTGATCTGTACATGTCATCAACGAACACCCTAGAGGAGATAGCTCTGGTGGGTGGAGGATTAATAACTTGGTGTCACACGCACACAAGCACACACACACACACTGCAATCAGCAGTGATTTCGAGGCATCCCTTTAACCCCAGGAACTCGTTAATGTTTCATGGAAAGAGCCACTAGAGTCTTCATCGGCCAACTCGGAATCTCACGACTTAGCAGAAATAAATGGGCCAAGTGTTCAAAGAGTAACAAGGCATTGCTCACTGGGCAGAAAGTGAGTGGAGAGCACTTTTCCTGCCTCCTCCTCCTCACCCATGCTGCGTATGTGTTCACATATCTACATTATTTCTTTCCATAGACATGCATGCTTTTCTCTTTATAATCTCTGAAATTCCATCCAAATCTGTTGAAAATATTTCTAAAAATGTGTAACTGCAATACGTTTGGGGGGGGGGGGGGGTTGTATTGTATCATTAATTCATAACACATTAGTTATTTGAAGTCTGCCCACATGGTTTTTGTTATACCAATAACAAAAACATAACAAAAATGATTATAAGTTGCACATAAATTAACCCCTGTTATTCACGTTGTCCGCTGGATTGTGGCATGAACTGACAGAGTGATCTGTGTCATCATAATGGCGTCAACGATTTTGGTTGGTAGAAAATAAGTACATTCACCTATCTGGCAATACTTTGGCTCAAGACCAAATGAAAAGGACAGCCACAAGACACTTCTGAAAAGGTTTGGAGAGTTGAAGCTTGTCATCGTGGAACAGATATCAATAACGCCACCGTGAGAAGCAAAGCAGCCTTGCTTGACCCAAGAAACAGACGGGTTCAAATGAAACCACCCGAGGTAAGCGCCAGAGGATAGCCAATGCCGACTCAGCATCGTGATGTCTATCTGCCATTGGCGATGGAAGATGGCATCGTCTGGCAACTTAACCCTTAACTGCAACTAAATAATATAGTCATAATTTATACAAGGTATCATTATCAATAATAATCATTTTTACATTTAGCTAATTCATTTTAGTATTTTTTTTTATAAAGGTTTGTTGCATTTATGTAGAATAACTTTAGGTGGAAGTAAACTAAATTCAACATGCATTACATTCCAAGTAATTATGGCTAATAGATGAAAAGAAAATGAAAGCAAAGGGGCTCTTTGGGTCAGAGTTTTTTTAATCTAAAGTGTTTCCACAACTGACATGGCTCTCGGTGTCCGCAATGTCCGCAAAGTGTTGCTGTAACTTTGTATTAGCACACACACAACGATATTGTGGTATAGGAAAAATAAATAATAAAAAAACATGGTAATCATCATGAAAAGGTATATCGCCTAGCCCAACCTCTCGCTCTTCTTAAGAGAGAGTGCCCCAAGATAGATGTTAGCCTGGAAAAATTCTTAAGTATCCACTTCAAATACAAAACTGCAGGGTTCAAAGCATGGAGAAATAAGTAGCGGGTTATCAACTGGAAGATGCCGTGTTTTAAAAACTGCATTTGTGTGCACCTTAGAGTTATTCCTAAACAGTTATTCCTAACAGTTATTCCTAAAGTCGATCTTTTTTGATTAGTTGATTAAATGAATAAATGAGTAACATGCCTAGAATTAAATAATATAGAGGTTTACACAGGCTACAAGGAAGGATACATAATATACAAACACACATAAATTTGGTCAGAGGGACGTTAATGTAGAAGCCAATCATTTTATCATTTAAGAATTACAATTGCTTCACCGGGTTTCCATTCAAGCGATTGCGAAACCTTCCGTCACTGACCCTGAGGAGCACGGAGCCTCTAAACAAACTTTCCTCATAATAACAATTTCTTAAAAATAACAGCAACCTATCTGAAAATCAGCAATGAGACATCAAAAAGGAAGTCTATAAGTACAGTCACATGATTAAATGATGAAGACTATGATTAAGATGGTAAAGAAGATGATAGATTAAAGGTGAGATTTAAAGGTAAGAATCTTTACCAAGCAGCATTGGAGACGAGGAGTCAGGAAGAAATGACGAAAGCCCAACAGTTGCCAGACAAGGAAGGCTGAGAAAGCGAGTCTTTTAAAGGGGCGAGTGACTCAGGGGATTGGATGTTATGACAGCAAGCTAAGGAATAACAGTTTCAGTGGAGCTACAGGGAATAACGAGGGGGTGAGGGAACTAATAGATGCATTGGGAAAAAACAACAGTATAAGAGGAATGAACGAGAAGTCAATGCAACATAAACTAAAGTCGAAACTAAAAAAAACTAATAACACATTAAACATAGTTAACAGACACAAATTTGACAGCTATGTGCAATCTTTGGAAGCCAATGTTACCACTTAAAATCACAATAATAGTTATTTGAATGGCTTTGTTACGTTTCTTTTAAGCTGACAATTTATTCTGGCCGTAACATTTGCTTTGCAAACAAAATTAAAACTTTCTAAACAGAGTGATTTATTTTCAGACTGTTTGCATACAATAAATTATTGAACAGACAACACAAAAACCCAACCAACCGGAAGAGAGAGTCCCTCCCCTTGATGGTGCCGGTTCCTGCAATACTCCCAGGAAAAATAATATCTCTAAACTATCAAAAGAATAGAAATAATATCTATAAACTATCAAAAGAATAATTCTACACTATTCTTAGTGCGCTCATCACCTACCTAGTGTACTAACATGTCCCAGAATGTAAGTCACATGACATCTATCTTTCTCTCCCTTCAGTTGTTTAGAAAGACAAATCGAGCCAAAGTTTCTTGTTAACCAGATAACTCAATACAACTGGCAGTGTGACCACACTTAACACTTACAACAATACCCAACTCAACTCTACTCATTCAGCGCACAAACAGGGTTTTGATGACGTCATCGGGTATAATTTGACTGACATCCTGCTCAACGGATGAGAGAGAGACTGGAGCGCTGGTGAGAGTAAATGGGTGGAACCTGGATTTGAAAACGAATAGAACAAGCACATGCACACAACAAACAAAACTCTAGAAGAACAAGCCATTTCTAACTAACAGGCTTCTACAGATTAGCTACATGCTTATCTTTGAGACCCCTACATTGATGCGACCAAGCTTCTTCCCAAGTAATTTTAAACCTGTAATCGAACACTTAAATTCAGCTTTTTTTAAAGCAGTAGACTTTGTGAAGCACTTGTTTGCATAACGTCCCAAAGCTGGTGCTAGCGCTAATGGCTTAGCCTCGTTAACATGGTTAATTGATAATGTGCAGATCTGTGACCTCCCTCCCATTTCAAAAGCAGACAGAAGCTGGGTAGTAAAATCCAGACCACCCAAATTTCTCTTCAGGGCCACAGACGGGAGCATTGAGACAAACAAAGTTTACCTTGAGGAGCATGTGTTATGTGTTCAACAAAACTCTTAACCAGCTTTAAAATCCTGCCCTGAGGTGAAAAACTCTAGTCTAGTCCTCATTCTTCCTTGTCAGTGTTTTTATGTACTAATCAAGGAAGCAACAGTAGTATTACAAACGTCTATCTGGAAACCCCCAAGCTTTAGCTATGATGTTTTATTCCACCCCTTATAGTTCCTCAATGTAATACTCTTCAACACTTGAGTGTACTTTTCCAAACAAGCAAAAAATTACCAATAGAGAGAGGTTCACATTCACTCTAATGTTAAAACTGACCAACATTGGAGATACAAAAAACACGTTTACACGCCTGGTGCCCGGCCCCAATGGTTTTTGGATCAGATCGCTATTTTGATATATATTACTTTGTTTAACAATAGTACTGTCAAAATTAACTCGTTAACGCATGCAATTCATTTGAATTGTATAATGCATAAAATGTTGAGGTGAACATACTTTAAATGAAGCATGAAAAGGGGAAATGACAATTAGAAGGCATGGAGGACGGACACGTTACAGCACACGACACACATCACTCTCACGGGGGACCGCTGGGCTTCTGTGAGCAATGACAGCCACTGAGGCATCAAAACTCTCTTTGTTGAAAGTGCATTTGTTCGGTCAAACTGTATCTAAAACTGAGGAACGACAGTACATGTAGATTTTTAAGCAACTAAAGCATAGTAGATCCAACACCCGAACTAATGGAACAACTCCGTCTCTCCATCTGTTTTTATGTGTGTGTGTGTGTGTTTACGCGTGTTTACGCGTGTGTGCATAAAATAAAAATATGTTCAGAGTAGTGTAAAAAAAATTACAATTTGAAGAAGTTATAAACATGGTGTTGAATAATGTAATGTAAGTAAGTGGTATTCCCAGCCTTGTGCCACTTGCAAAGTTATGGAGTGAACAGAGGATGATCAGCCTATAGTTAAATTCAAACATGATTTTACCTCAGACCTATCTAAAAGGAAGGATAGCACTAATCTCACACGGATGAAGATCGCTACTGCAATTGATCCAAGGTTTAAAGACCTAAAGTTTCTTCACAAAGCAAGCTATTAATGGCAGACAATACTGGAAAACAAGAGTCTAAAGAGACCACAAACTAATAGCCACCAAAGAAGAGAAGCAAAAAGTTAATTTGGAGGATATTGAAGGTTTATTGCAGGTGCATTTTGAAAAAAATGTGCGATTAATTACTTATTTTTTTTAATCGATCGACCACACTATTTAAGATATACTAAGATTTAAACCTTCCGTCAATCAGACATCTGAGCTACAACAACCCCCTCCCTTCTCTCTCTCTCTCTCTACATATACAGTTAATGGTGTGTCATCAATGAAGGACTGGTCTGTAAATGTTACATCATTTTATAAATCGTCACATGACAATTTACATAGCGTGACACAACTTTAGATGCACCTCATTAAAAGATCAAAATATTCACAAAATACTGCAAATTTGAAATCTGTCGCACATTGCGGACGGATTTAAAATTAGACCAAACTAATTTATAACACAACCATTTTAATAGTTCTCTCTCTATCTCTTCCCTCTCTCCCTTTCCATATAGTCACGACCGGGGGTGTGCGTGGAAGGAAAGATCTCAATCGCAGAGACAGCTTGACCTGAGACACTCCTTTATTAAAGAATAAAGCAACGAGAAAAGATATGACTAAAACAAAAGACCCACGAGGGGGCAAAACATGAACATAAATAACTTTCAAGAGTGGAAAATAAGCAACTACGAAATAACCTGCCAGCCGTCACAACGTAACGCACACTAATACAATTAATGCACCCGTGACGATCAACACAAACACAGGGGTATAAAAAGGGAGACTAATCAGTCACGACGCGCGGGAAGACAGCTGAAGGGACTACCGACAAATTAGACACGGGACGAACATTGACGCAACAATCCACGAGGTGAAGGGAGAACCCGGAACCGGCACAAGGGAACAGAGACGCACGATAACGGACAAAAACCCTGACACATATTTACCTCCCTCTCTCACCCTCCCAATCTCTCACTCTTCCTTTCCATTTCTACCTCCCTCTTTCTGCCTCCCAATCTCTCTCTCTCAGCCTCCAAATCTCTCTCTCTCAGCCTCCCAATCTCTCACTCTTCCTTTCCATATCTACCTCCCTCTCTCAGCCTGCCAAACTATTTTTTCCTCTCTAAAGTTACCTCCCTCTCTCAGTCTCCCAATCTCTCTCTTCCTTTCCATATCTACCTCCCTCTCTCTCAGCCTCCCAATCTCTCTCTCCCTCTCTCTTTCCCACCATCCCTCGCTCTGCCTCTTACCAAAGGTGCATCCCAGAGCTCAAGCAATAGTGACAGGCCGGTCAGCTGGGGCTTTGCTCCCAGGATTAGCTCCAATAGCCATAATAAATGAAACAAGAGAACCCAAATGAAAACAGTTGGGCACTGACTGGCGGAGGGGCTGATGGGAAGTGGCAGCTCTGCCGGTGCCTGGGCGCCGAATTAGTTTTGCCACTCGATAATTTGACTGATCCACTCCAGTAGCTGGTGAAAGCCATAGAACAAGGGATAAAGAGAGATAAAAATAAGAAGAACATGAAGAAGATGAAAACCAGAGCAGTTCACCACACCTGCCGAGTTTCTGTAATTATCATTTGATTAATGTTTTGTAATTGGTGTTTATTTACTTTTAAACTCAGTAAAATAAGTGGTAGAAAAATATATGTTAAATCACACTTTGACATAAGGTTAGATAGTAATCGAAGCAGACATTAGTCGTGGCCAATTGGTTGAACTTTTCTGAAGAACACGTGGCTAGTCCCATGAAATCGCAGATCCCTCCCTCCAGCCTCTGGGTAAATCTGGCGTTTGAACCTCCAGAGTTGTGAGAATGAGTTTGATCGTGTTTGTTAACAGAGCAATGCTGCTGCAGCCCTGCTCGCATCTAGTTTAATTTGAAACAGGAGAAAATGAAGTAATTGTAGTTAAAATACTACATTTCTGAGTCTGTTGGCACTATCCCTGCCCAGGTACATTACATAACTTTTAGGTAAAGCTACTTACATGTATTCTCCCCCTCTGTGGCTGTCATCACAGCAGCAAGACATTTGCTTTAAAGTTAATCAAAAGTTACCCTAAAACTTCATCTATCTTTAATGTTTGTAGCTGGAATGAAGAAAAATGTTTTAGTTGAAGATGACTTTTATCACAAAAATGTATGGTTTTACGCAGAAATTCACATATTAAGTGACACTATCAGAATAATTAACGTTATAGCACAAGTGTATATGCTATATAAACTATATATGCTATAGCACAGTGCTGCTGATCTGAAAAAAACAAACATCCGTGTATCTATCTATCTATCTATCTATCTATCTATCTATCTATCTCTCTCTCTCTCTCTCTATATATATATATATATATATATATATATATATATATATATATATATATATAATTAAATGTCCATATACAAACATCCTCTCTCATAACAATATTAAAACTCTTAAAAGATCTCACGATTATATTAAGGGCAACTGAAACCAGAGCTAATACAATAACATGAAATAAATATTATAACGTTTACATGTTGCTATTTTACAGAGAGCAAGAGAGAGAGCGAGAGAGAGAGAGAGAGAGAGAGAGAGAGAGAGAAAGAGAAAGAGAGAGCGAGAAAGATGAGGGAGCAATAGAGGGAGGGAGAGTTAAAAAGCAAATATTTGCCATAAAACATGATACTTTTAAACATTTTATATCTTTAGACTCCAAATGTTCAGGCTGCTAAAATGAATAAATATTTTTATTAGCAATAACATTGCCTCTTATTTGAACTTTGCTTAACTGTACTTTACTTAATAGGAGTGCCTACCATTGACTGTATATAACACGAACAGAGTGTTCGTGACGTCAGTCATAGGGTTTTGGCAAAGTCAAATGAAGTTCAGAATTGCTGGAGCCATTACTCGAAAATGAGTCTTCAGAAGTAGGACATGGCCATAGTGAAGATGTCTGATTAGCCGAAGGTTTACTTTTTACATATTTTAAACTAACTAACTATGTAAAAAAATAAAATAAAAAAAAAACATGAGATTACGAAGGTCAAAAATAGTGATCTAATTCAGCAAACCTAATGGAGCCAGGGGTGCAAACATGTTTTTTTTCATCCCCAATATTTACTCAGCCTCAAGCGGGCTCTATGGTGGACCTTGAGGAGAAAAAGTTTGAGAACCACAGATCTAGGATAACGCGAGTATCCCTTATCTTCACCTTATGTACTTTTTGCTACTGACACAATCTAAGTTCAGGCTCAGTCTTAAGCATGTGAATAAGTAGCCCACCATGTCTCTCTTAGCATTCTGTAGCCGCCTTTAAAAGCTAACCTTTTTGTAACCTTTCTGAATGTTGAAAGCACATTTCAACACTGGCTCATTCATTTGGACAAGGTCACCCTTCTATTCATTTTAAAACTAGATTGAAGTCAGATCTTGAACTTTGATGTTATGTTAAAGAAGAAATGTGCAGATGAGGGCAAAGAGGAAGACAGTATGTAAAAATGAGCGTGACTATCGATGTGCTATTGACGTTCTCTTCTTTTCCTTCTCTTTTTTAATACAAGGGTAAGAAGTGTCAGCCTGGACGATACCTGGCTAACTAGCAGCGTAAGCACTAAAAGAGCCATTTGCATACTGCACTGTCAAAATTAATAAAGCTCGCAGTGGGATGCAGAGCTTCTTTGTTCTAGGTCCTTCTTTGTTTGAGTCTGTGTGTATGTGAGTGTGTGTTTGTTTGACTATGATGATGCCCTTCACATGGAGAAGCAGAACTATTTCTAGTAAGCCCAAGCTCATTCCGCTGCAGGAGCCCTGATGAGTAATTAACTTGGACATATTATTCATACATGCTTTCAATGCTCCTACTCTGCTTGTTGCTTGGTAAAAATTTCCTAACAGAAAATGTTACTAAACCATTATACACATAAATATTATCTGTAGGAGCGGAAAAAGAAAACATGCTCAACAGCGACTTGTTAATTTGCATTGTAGATGGTACATATGCATTACTTACTTAGTGCTAGATTTATTGAATGTTTGGACATGTTTTACTGTTATCATGGTACAAAATTAAGAAATAAAAAAAGTAGAAAAAAAATCAGGATCAAGGATTAGTGCACTAAACCCTGCCTTACATAGTAGACAATGAACAAAGTAGAACACTGTTTTAAAATATAGGGTGTTATTGAGTCAAACTATTTTCAAAATATGTTTTTGGAAATATATGTATAAAGATACACACAGTTAAATCAGATTCTCAAACAATTAATTGTGTATATGTATGACACTTACAACACTCATACTTATGATCTCTTACTCAATATTTGTTCATCTGTTCAGCATTTGTTGAACTCATCCGTCTCCTTCATGAATCTCTCGCTGTGCATTTGCGAAGGACTGCAAACATTTGGGAGTTTTAACACAGATCCATCAAGAGAGTCAGAGATTCACAAACTGTTAAGCCCTGCCCACTGCCTGCTAAGCCAATCAAATGGCTTGACAACCGACGTTATCATAAATTCATTTTCAGTTCCTGATCATGCGCCGTCACAGGGAAACAACATTCCATTTCAAGCAAAACTCTGAAATTGCTGAAAAACTAATGAACACTTTCAGAAAGGAAAATGTAACATTTATTACATCAATTTACATTTTGAGAAATTTTCGAATAAGTGCATTTATGCATGATGTTCACAAAATTATTCAGACCTGGCTCAAACTGCCACTTATGATTCTTATGGTGGATAGAAAGACGTTTTGGTTAATTAAAAAGAATCTTGCTTTCTTTTTTACCCATTTGATCTGTTTTTCTTTCTGTTTTCACTTTGGAACAGGTAAGGTTTGGGCACTTTCATTTGAGTTTAAACTCCCTAGTATGAGGTGCCATCCATGACAAAGAAGTTCTTTTTATTCCTCTAAATGAAGGGAAGTTTACACAGAAAAGTAAAAAAAATAACCTAAAACCACTGATTGGGTTTTGAGATTTATATTTTTGTTAAACATGTGTTTAACAGTGTTTCATAATAGTATTGTGTCAACTCATTGTCAAATGTTTAAGATTTTTTTAATTAACTGTTTAATAAATAACTTTTGAGTTCTTGTTGGTAAATTTCAATCTAGGGGAGGAGTTTTTCTTATTAAAGTCCTTTGATGGGGAAGCCAATTATTATTTCTGATCTCATTTGAATTAAAACAGCTTTTCTTAAGATTTTTACATGAGAATAAAACACCCTAAACCTATCCCAAGACTCATTCTTGTCTTTCCCGCTTATGTTTGGCCCTCTCCAAATGTAACTCCATTACAGTGACCTTTGACCATATAAATAGAAACAAAACTGCATCATACCATCAACAACATTAAACATGTCTGATATAGTGCTTACCACTCAATGGTCGCAGATACAGTGACTCTGGTCATGGGAACTGATCAGACAGATGTTTGATTAGGAACACAACGCAACACATTCCAAGCAACAAATTGATCAGAAAATTGTGTTCAGTTCAAATATATTTGATAGACTCCCATAACAGCGCTCGCAAATTGTTTTAATACCTGGTAGTCCTTCGGGCAGGCACTGTTTAGTTTTTGGTAGCCCAAAATAAATATAGGTAGCCTGAATAAAATAAAGAGATTTTTATGTAGAATTTTGTACAGGAAAAAAAAAAACATTAATCAAAAACATTTTACCACAAATTTTTTTTAAATCAACTAAGGTATGTGACTTCTAACTAAACATACATTTCTATGAATTTGCAAGAAAAATGTATAACATGAATCAGTCAGATTCTGAATATAGTTATTTCTTCCTTTCTTCACCCTGATCTGATCTGGACCAGCAGAACTATCACACACACACAGACACAAAATACAATACATTTCTATTATCTTAAAAGTATTATTTCTGCTCAAACATATTTTTAACTTGTTGACTATGTTACACAGATAAAGAGCCGGTGCACCAAATTTTGGAAATTCCTGCAGACAGTGAGTGCAGAACAAAGCCGCGGCCATTGACTTTGCTTTACCTGGAAGTCAGGACCTGCGCTGTTCTAGACAGAACGCAGAAGTATTTGAGCAAGTAGCTCCTTCACTTCAGTAGTTCACTTACAACTCGCTATCATTACTTAATCGCCTCATGAGAAATAGTTATTAGTTAAATGGTTTGACTTTAAATTAGCTTAAACTAAATGGGGAGAATAACAGTAGAATATTACATTTAGTAATTGTTGTGGTTTTCAGTGAATGCAAGTAACGGTTCATTTGTACGCCAATGAAAATTATTCTTTCCTTATTATTTCTAGTCCACAACAAAGTTACATGCTAACTACCAAATTTGTTTTCAAAACGAATTGTTTAACAAGTGTTCTGCACTTTATTTATTTATTTATTTGTTTATTTTTTGACAATATCCCAGGGCTAGCGATTTTGCAAGCCCTGCATAAATAAATGCTTGTCGGTGGCAGCCTTCCAGAAAGTAAGACAGGAAATCATTTTGTATATGCAAGAGGTCAGTGAAGAATGAATAATAACTAAAAAACTATTAAATAATAAAACAATTTCCAACAAATTCTTGTATTTTTTCTAAAAAAAGAAACAGTCCAGAACTGAAGGCAAAAACTCATCTGTGAACTTCCAATTGAAACTTGAAAAATGTATTTAAAGTTTCAGACAAACAACACGTTTTCTTCTTATAAAATCTTACGTCTTTTGAGTGATTGAGTGAAATGTGATCCTTGGAGGCTTCATAAAGACGGCATCATTTATCATTTACAGCATCCCCATCTTTCCCCAGAACTAATCCTACTTTTGCAATTTGACTCAGAAGCAGATTGACTAGTGGGAGCGAAAGAGGTTTTTGGATAAGAGTATGGGATTGATCTTAAGGTGGGTTTTAATGTGTTGCCGGCGGCACTAGCACATTCAAACAACACACACATACGCCTAGACGTTCGTCCTCAACCAATGTGAGTCATTGACTCCAAACTGTCAATCAAGCCCCGTTTGCTAATTAAGAGGCTAATTATAGAGTTAGCGCTAGAGAGTGTAAAGTGATAAGAATGCCAGCGGCTGACAAACAGACAGACGACTATCATAAAGCTGATGTTCTGTAGGTGGACATCTAAATGGTTATTCATTCTACAGTAAAGACACCCTACTCTGATAAACTTCATTAATGTGTTCTGCTGTTCTTGAGAGAAAGACAGATTCTCATCAATGATGGTTATAATTTCAATAAGTTGCTTTGCTTAAGCATTAATACATTTGCATGGACATCCATGTAAAAACACAATCATAGGTTTAAAAAAAATAATTTTATGCACAGATTTAGCAGTAAAATGCTAAAACACCCTTTAAAACAATGTTAGGTAAATGTTAATTGGCAGTTATTCTAACTCTAAAGTTAATTCTTCCAATCTGAAGCTTCCAAACTAGTTTCGATTCTACCTTTTTCTGATAGTTTATCCTCCCTTTCAATGCTCATAGATACACACAGAGTTACATTTTAAATGTAATCTTAAAACTCGTTTATAACTGGCCTTCATCTGTTGATGCTTTATTGCGTTGTGTTAATTTTTTGCTCTTACAGTTTTTTTTTATTAGCATTTATTGGTTTTATTTTCGATTCTTTACAGTAGGGCTGCAACAACTATAAAATTGCTAATAATCGATAATGAAATTCGTTGTTAGCGAATGTCATTATTGATTAGCTGGCCTGATCATTTGAATCTTACAAAGTGAGGAATCAATTCTCAGTAAATACTCCTTAGAAGACGGTGAAGCATGGAAGCATAACAGTGATGCAGGAGCACCTTAACCGAAAGCACGTTGGTATTTCGGATGCCGAAACATCAGTAGGGTAAGTAATCGCTTCATCCTGTAATATTTGTTTTTTTTTAAGTGCATTTGTTTAAACTGTTTGCTAACTTCGGGATAGTCGCTCTAGATCTACAGGCTACTTGCACAACTTCTTCCACGTTCTGTCTTGTACAGCGCAGTGTGTGTGAATTTCCAAAAAGTAGTGTGAACGATGTATGTCACTAATGCAAAAAAGCTAGCTTGACACCCAGCAGTGAAATAAAATACTGTATTTTTTTACTTCAGTACAGTTGCAGACTGATCCACAGATTCGCTTTTCCCAGCTCAATATCTCAAGGTATAAGCGATGATAATAAACATATGTCAGCTCTTTGTTATCTGTGTAAGATAGTCAACGAGCTACAAAGTTGTTTGAGCAGAAATAATCCTTCTTCAGAGATCGCAGAAATGTGTTTTTGGGGGGTTGGTTCTTTGGAGGCGCTCCCTCAGCCGTCTCCTCTCAGCTGCTCATACATTGACAGCAATACATTTATGTGATCTCTAAAAAGGATTATTTCTGCTCAAACATATTTGTAGCTCGTTGACTATGTTACACAGATAACAAAGAGCTGTCACACCAACTTTTGGAAATTCGTGCAGACAGTGAGTGCAGAACAAATTCTGCACCATTGCCTTTGCTGTAACCGGAAGGACCTGCGCTGTTCTAGACAGAACGCAGAAGTATTTGAGCAAGTAGCTCCTTCACTTCAGTAGTTCACTTACAACTTGCTAGCATTACTCAATCGCCTCATGAGAAATAGTTATTAGTTAAATGGTGCTACTTCAAATGAGCTTAAATTAATTTAAAATTAAATTGGCAGTAGAATATTACATTTGTTTTTCATTTAAGGTTTAAAATTTCAGAATTAAACATCATTTAACTCTATTTGTGGTTTTTGCCTTTTTTTAAATTTACTTCTAAACATAAATGATACCCTGATTTATGGTTTTATATAGTTATGAGTAAAACATGAAATAAAAAAATGCATTTAATTTTATTTAGTTAATCGAAAAAATATCAGCCAACTAATTGATTATCAAAATAATCGTTAGTTGCAGTTCTACTTTATAGCTTCTGTCCAGCACTTTGTTAAGCAGTGTTTTATAAAATAAACAAATAACAACATAACAAATAAATAAATAACTTAAAATAAATAGTTCCAAACAAAAAAGTAAAGCAACACATTCCCAAGTCAAGCAAATAAACAATAAATAAACAAAATAACTTATAAATCAAAGCACAGCAAACACAACAAAATCATTTAAACTAGCAAAGAAAACAAACATAATTCAAAGTGATGATGTGCTAGAAAAACAAAACAATATTCAAAATAAAACAAATAAAAAGGAATCAAACTATTAAAAAAAATAACAATAATTAATAAAAAAAAATAAACACTTTAGAAAAGCTTCCCTAAACCTTGTAAATGTTACAGTTAAAATGCTGTTCTTTCAGTTAATTATTTGTTAACACTAATAACTTGGATTTGCTACAGGTTTGCTTTATGTGTTTTTTTCAAGGGAGCTCAGGGATATCAACGTTGACACTTTAGTACTCTACACACCTCTGTAATGTAAATTTGAGAACATTATGTATTTTTACATCTCTGGAGTGATAACGGGTTCTATCATCACCTGCAGAAAACATTAATTCATTAATAAAATTAGTTAAAGGTGTTAAAGTGTCATCCTCCTTGAGGATGAAATACATATTTGGAACACATTTGACACTTGATCTCATCTAGACTGTAACAGAAATTGATTTGGCTTAAATGAATACAGAGACATCAAAATTCATTTCTAAATGTATAATTACATTTAAAAAAACACATGTTATTTTTAGCATAATATGCAAAACACTAGTTTAAAATGCCTCATTATCTCCATCTTACGGTTAAAAAAGAAGAGATTTCATCCCAACGTGAAGGGAAGGAACATGTCACTTCACTGATTTCTATGACATTAAATAGTGAGAAGTTTCTGATAGATCAAAGCTTCAAGCCTAATATTATGTTACTTTTTCTCCACCAAATCATGTGCATGAATTCCAAGTTAAGAGAAACATACACTAGCAGTTATCCATGATATCTATATTCCGGGCAGCACAAAGCTCTCATCTCACACATTCATTAGAATGCAGAGATGAGCTGCTCCGGCCCATATGTCACTAAACAGATCTCCATGTTTAATTTATCTTCGTGCTTTCCTACACACATAGCACACAAACACTTTCCCCTCCAGTTGGAATGCAAGAATACACTTTGGCAATAGACAATTAGAATTAAGAAATGCATTAACAAAATATTTGATGTGTAGCTTGTTTTATTTTGAAATCTCAGTTCTTTAACTTTTAATTTTTTTTATGACCAAATCTTCATGTGTTTTATTCTGTAATAATTTTATATAACCAGGTCTAGTTTAAGAGTGTATATGTTGAGTTGTTCAAAAAAGCAAAAATTGTTTGGTGAAAAATAAACCTAAATTTACCCTTACCTTTTAAGATAAGGTAAAATAAGTCTTTATTTATCCCAAAGGAAATTGTATCTTCAGTTACTGCAAAATCAGGTGTTGTATGTATATATATATATATATATATATATATATATATATATATATATATATATATATATATATATATATATATATATATATATATATATATATATATATATATGCGTGTAATGGTGTATGTGCGTGCATGTAAGGATGAACTATATCCATCTTCTTTAAATCACTTATCTGTCCATTCATTTATTTTCACCACTCATGCAAATTTTAGAGTTACTCATACATTGTTCAAATCAATCACATGTGAAGTGCGTTTCTGTACTGTATCCTGAAAAAAAGCCACATGAACATGGCCTAGAACTGGAAACCTTTAAACTGACATGCAGCGCTGCCACACAATAACCATGCTGCAAATGAATGCTCAACAACAAGCTTTTTTGTTTTATTACCAAAACAATTCAATAACATCGAAAGCTTACTCATGACATTGAAAAATATGTTGTCTTTGTGTGTTTTCGTACATGTGTATATGGTGGCTTGTGCGCCTCCTTGTGTTTCTGTGTGAGAGAGTGAGCTTACAGGTGCATAATGGAGACGGCAGCAGTCTTAAATACTTCGTCGCTACAGTAAGTGTGCTGTGCATTTTGGCACATGTGTTTGTGTATGTGAGAGAGTTTGGGAGGGAGAAAGGGGGATAAACAGATGGAGAAATTGCTCCCTAAAGGGACATGCCATTCATCAAAGTCACCAGCGGGGCCTGCAATTGTTTTCACCCACAGAGAAAGGGAGAGACAGCATGTGTCTGTTAGAGTGTGTGTGTGTGTGTGTGCGTGTGCGTGCGTGTGTGTTTGTAGACAGGTTTGAATAAGAGTTGCTTTCTACAAGTGTGTGTGAGTTTGAGATTGAAGGCCAGGGTTGAGGTAGAGGTGTATGGATGTGAGCTTGAAAGTGTTTACTGACGCATGGTAGCAGTGATGCCAATGACACCTCAGTGAAAGCCAACCTACAATACACATTTGCAAGCTTAACCAGAGGACTAGTTCCTGATCTTTCAAGAGTAGTAATAAACATACATCCCATCAAACTTGGTAAATTGACTATTTGCGTAAAGAAATTTTCACAGGTTTATTTATGGACAAAATGTGATTTTCAATTTGCAAAATATATGTGTATATATAATATTTTTCAAATTGAAAATCACATTTTGTGTGTATGTATATATATATATATATATATATATATATATATATATATATATATATATATATATATATATATATATATATATATATATATATATACTCTCCAGACAGTTTTAGGCTGACCCACTGAAGGATAGCTTGATGTTGCATCCAGCTGGAAGAGAATAACATTACACAATATTTGGAGTGGCAGTCCAACTGACTAACAGTTGCAAGAATCACGGTGCGTATGTGTGTATGTGTGTGTGTGCGTGTGTGTGTATGCGTGCTTGTGGGTTTAAAAAAATAATAATTGGTTACTTTATTTCCCCACAGAATTCTATAAACTGGGCTTTTATAAAAATCTAGTGCAAACTGGTCCGTTTAAATCAACACCATCACCATACTAACTTTCTATTATTGGCTGATCTCAGAAGAAACGGTTCAATCCCTAAAGTAGCTAGTTCTGCTTCTACCTATAGAATTATCCAACAGGAGATCTTATTTAACTTATTTAAAAGATCCTTCCCTCACAAAGAGCTCATCATAACATTTCTTTCCTCCTTCGCTAAACAAGATATCTACCACAATTGTTTTCCCCTACAGCTTCGCATTATAACCCAACATTCACTTTTTGCATACATGCTTTTCTTCTCAAGAGTCAAAAGCTTTTAACATATCTGACAACAGCAATCCAGAAAACCAAAAGCAAAACAAACCCCACAACAACACCTGGTTTACCGGCTCCCCCACTTCCTTCAGCAATGACTGGAGACACAGAGGAGGGCTTGGAGAGAAAGCAAAAAAGCACTCCATTCCCCCAGAGACACCTTTCTCAGGCTGTTTTTCTATGTTTGATGCTGATGCCTGTATCAGCCAACTTTTGTCTACTAATTATGGCATTAGTACCAAAAAAGGCACAAATTGATGCTAATAATGAAATGACAACTCTGATAACTGTTTCTAGGAACATGTTTTTATTTTATTCATGGCGAAGGGAACAGAAGCAGGATACAGTGTGGTTTAAAAATATGTATTGTGTATAAACAGAAATACCAACATTTTTATTATCTGATATTCTAGTATTTTCTTGTTAATTTCATGTTTATGTTACAGTAAAACATGTTTGACAGTCTGTCACCATTGTGTTTTTGAAAATTTTCCTTAAACCATGTTTATAATGCAAATTGTATCACTATTTAAAGCACAAGCTCAACTTAATATAGCTAGATTGGTACCCTAATTTTGTTACTCTATTATTTTAATGTGCACCACTCCTGTAAAGTATGATGTTTTAGGAAATAGTAGTATGTTGAGACATGACATAGCACACAGCATACACAGCAGAAAAAAATCTCACTCAAAACTCAAAGTAAAATTTGATTTGATCAATTACCTTATTTTGAAGAAAACACCCACCTATGACTAATCAAAGCATTTCAAACTGTTCAGAGAAGCACCTGACTGAGTCTGCTCAAGGTCGGCTGAATATCGGACACTGGAATCTGGAAGCCCTTTGTTTTACAGCAGACGCAGTGTGTTGCGCTCTAGCACTGTCTGTAAATTCATGCGATTTTTGAACAAATCTTGTGATTCTACTATTAATTTCATCCCCTAGAGACACTCAAGATGTAAAATTTGTCATGTTTTTCAAAATAATTTACAAGCTACAACAAGTGTAAAGCATTTGTGACATTCGTATAGCACTTTTCTACACCACACAGTGTTAAATGCTTTTTAAACATAAATAAAAAAAATAATAAATAAATACAATAAAATTATATATATATATATATATATATATATATATATATATATATATATATATATATATATATATATATATATATATAAATGAGTTATGAACTAAAATGATTAGATAACAAACAAGGGCAATTCACTACCAATTAAGTCTCCCCTTTTTCCCACTCATGCATAAATTAATGGTCCACTTTGACAAATAAAACTCTTTTTATTTAGGTCATTAAATCACTACACACTTCTATAATTACTGACAATAATAAGGACAACTGTAATTAAATTCTGGTAGATTAATATCACAACCATTGCTAATTAGAATCATTCTTCCCTCATTAAAATTGCAAATTCAAGACTACAAATGTAGTCATCCTTAAGAACGTATAAGTCAATTTCTTCTGCAGTTACAAATCTAATGAGGCAATGAGAATTAGGCATACCTTGACTCATGTTTTCCAACATTTATAAAACTGAGGCAATCCATTGGAAAGGGTAGATAATTAATTACCTCTCTGCGTAAATTCAAGACAAACAGTTCACATTAGGTTGATTATCATAATAGCCATCAGTGAGAATGTAGTTGAAAAACACTCCTAATACAAAAGTACATAATGAAGTTGGTTATTTAACTACTGCGAGGATTTAAGCATATGGAACCCAACTAGAGGGAATCCTTGTTCAACTTTTAAATGCCCTCTCCACTCAAAAGTATGTTTATCTAACTTTTAAACAATTTAAAAAGTCCAGCATCAGATCTAGGGACAAGTGAATAAGGACATAACAGCAGCAGCAAGAATGCTTGTAAGCTCTTGTCAAATTGTATTGTATTGTAGTCAGATTATAAGATCTATCCCAACTACTCTGGGCTACATCAACACTAACTAACTAAAGTGTAAGAATCATATGATGATAAGGACCTTCTACGTAGAATACCGGCTGCCAATAGCTGGAGTAGGTCTATATCATCCAATTATTGTTTGCATTACATTGATATCTACTATGAGTCGCTGCTGTCATAGAATAGTTATCTACCCAAACCTGCTGTGGGTGAGTCATTAAATTAGGGACCAACTGAAAGAATGAACAAGGTTAATAATGACTTGTAAAATGTTTTGTTCAGTAAGTACCTTACACTAGATTAAAGTGACCTGTGAACCAGAAGTTGTCCGTAATGTTTACGTTAATAAAACAAACTAAATAAAACAAACTAAATGCCATTATGAATGATTCAATTATGAATATGTTCTCAAGCTCCATCAAATTTCCCAACAATGTATCTGTCCCTCTTAACTCTCCTTTCTCTCAAACTGCATCAAATCATAAATCCAGATGTTTGTTTGCATTGAGAAGGTTAATATGAGGAGAGGGATTGAGAGAAATGTGGATGCACATTTTAAAGAGCTCCTTCTTCCCTCCAACCCCTCAGAGTGGCCGGCAGAAATAACAACAGAGTCATCTGAAATCAATCATTGGGGGCTGGCAAACTCACTGCTCCGGCTACTCTGTGCGGCTCAGATCGATACACACGCTGGACATTGTGAGAGCTAAATTGCCACAACCATCAGCTATAAAGAGAAGTGAAGCTAAACGGCAAAAAAGTAAAGCTACAGCTTATGAAAAACTACTAACATATTATTAACATATTAAATCATATTGTTGTTAAATATGTTGTAAACAAATTAAATCATGTTGTTAAACATGACCCATGCAGTAAAGTTGTGCAAAATGAGCCATGAATTCCCACTCAAGCAACATCCAGGGGTTTGGATCTAAAAACAATCAAAGCATTCCTCACAAAGAGATGGGAAAAGATGAAAGAGGGATGACGAGAGAGAAAGCGGGACAGTAAATGCGTGCGAAGGAGAAAAGCAAAGAGGCTACAGAAATCCAATAGTTTAACCTCTGTTTGAGACGCAGCGGTGGCCAGTGAAGGACAGAGGGAGAAAATCAATAGGAGCTGATTTGCAGAAGGTGGAAGAGAGTGGGAGGAGGAAAGGAAAAAAAAGAGATGGGGAAAAAGACAAGCAGAATAGATAATACAAAATAAAAACCACACAAGCGGGGTGGGTGTGATGGGGGGAGGGGGGAGCTAAATTGGACAGACTGCTCATGAGCCAATTTTAAACTCTTGATAAGTAATATTTTTCAATCAGAGTTTGAATTTATCATCTTGATTATTAGTCTAATGAACAAAAACACAAATTTTTGCTTATTTTCAAACTGTAAAAGAAAAAGCTTGAGAACTCAACATTTCAAGCAACTGATGTAAAGGTAATTCGAAAAAGAAATAAAGGAAATACTAAACACGTTATCAAACAAACCTTATTGTGATCCTTTTTTTCATCTGGCTTAAAACCAACATGTTGTTCTAAATGACCACATTTTTTAAATGCATTAAAAACCCTATATTTCTTTGATGTGGTTCCTTTTTAAATTTTAATGATCATCTCTGAAAAACATTCATTAAATTATTTTATCAATATATGTGTTGGTTTAATTTCCTAAATCGGCTTTAATTAGGTTTGTTATGAGTCAGGCAGTGGTTTCTAAATTGTGCTATTGGCCACGAAACCTAAATATTTACATTTTAAAAGATATAAAGTTTTCAAAGTGTGAAATATGTTTTAGAATGTATAAACTTAACACAAATGAATTAGTAAAACCTGAAACATTTCATTCTAAACCATTTCATTCTAAACCGATAAATGTAAATACGTATTAGGTTACAGTGAGATTTTGAGACTGTCTATTTATTTCTGGTTACTAAATGAAAGAAATACATTAAATATACATACAATAATAAGGCTATAAACTGCATTGTACTAATATAAATCAACCATCAGTTAATAAAATGTAATTTTCACATCCTTCAAAGTATCTTGAGCTAACAGAAGCGTTAATAATATCAAATTATATGTATGAACAGCATTTAAATGGTTTGAGGTACAATCAAAAGAGTCAAAGACGATACCTGAAAGTTGATTGATGGGGAGAAGAAGAGAGGTTGTTTTACCTGTGGGTGAGAGCAGACCAGGAGAGAGCAGCCCGTGGACACTGTGAGGCAGAAGACGAGCGCTGTCTTGCATTGCCACCCCGAGAGAACGCTTCGGGGGACGACCGGGCCGAGAACTAGAGACAGACAACAAAGCAGATTAATGATTACGATTACCTGGATTAGAAACAATGATGTGATTTTAATATTTTTGCATTTTTATCTGATTTTACATTTTATTGAGTGAATCCCAGAATTAAGGGACAGGTGATTGTGAGATGGGTTTTTTAGTATCGAACAGAATAGTTCTTCTTTAAGGTTATTAGCATGACCCTCATTTATAAAAAAAAAAAACAATAACAACAACCTTTGGAACACATAATGGTTCGTAATCTATCGTAAAATGGACTTCAAAAAGTGATAAGGGGAAAAAACAAGCAAACATTTGTAGAAACTGTTCTTGAATTGGAAGAGGAAAGCGAGTTCATCGAAGTACCCTTGAAGTTCTCTCTGATGATGCCATCATGCATTATTTAATATAATCCCCTTCATGTGAAACACTGGATTATGAAATAAAACTTTGGCAATGAAGTAAATTGTTAAATGTGCTGCGTTTTAGCTAGCTAGAAGATTATTAGGTCATATTATGGTCATCGCGACATGCTGTGATATTGATCAGTTTAGAGACAGAACTTCCGCAGCAACCTTGGATATTTGTATAACTTATATTAAAATTTATGGTAACGTAAATAAAACCTGTCTTGTATTTGTATCCGTGTTGAGTTTCGGTTTGCTAGCAGTTGGCGATTTTATCAAACCAGCATTGATCAGAGCGTAGGCAGCGCAGACGGAATGCACAACTATAAGTGCTCTGTTTCCATACGGGTCGTGAGGAGCTTCCACAATTTGCCGAGCTGATGCAGAAGTATAGATCCGGCCTAACGTTAAGCACTCGCTGTAAAACGAAAGCTAACAATGTCATAACTCTTACTTCACAACAATCTTTTTGATTGTTTAACAGGAATGAAAACAGACAAATGCCAATTTGAAGATCCCGCTTTCCTTTACAGTGAAAATAAAATGACATGCGTTAAACAAATGAATAAATCAATACATAAAAACCAAACAATAAAAATATCCAAATAAATAAGTAAACTAATGAATTCGTTTAAATAAATAAATAAACAAACACAAACAATAAACAAGTTCAAACAATACAAATAATTACTTACAATACAAACAATAAACACAAACAATAATAAAAAATAAGAACAAACAATAAATCCAAACATTGCATAAATAAGTAAACAAATAAACTAATAAACACAATAAACCCAAACACGCGATAATTACATTACTAAAACATAACACAGATACTACATAAATACTAAAAGGAGGATGTGTGCTCTCATTTATTTATTCAACTAAAATAAACTCACATTTTTTATGTTAAAAAGCTAAATGAAATTCCATTGATTAGCATGAACCTTATTTTAAATGTGATTCTATTTAAAGAGCAGGTGACGTTAAATGATCATTGATATAGCATATAGCAGAGGCTGGTTGCTTTTTTTGTAATAACAACATGCATGCAAACACACAAACTGTATCCATCACCAACCGTCATGATCGGTACATGAAGATGTGCACTCTAAACTTTCATACAAGGTGCATGACAAACTATTCAACACAAAACACACACACACACACTGGCTTATCCCTCATGCTTCATTTGGAAACAGGCTTTAAAAGAGACAGGTACATGACAGTTTCGAACCCTGCACAGAGGTGCTGGCAGAGCAAAAGAAGCCAAAAAAGCAAAATGCTAATCCTGCCGCTGCATATGATTGGATCATGTCCAAGTACAGCAAGCAGCAAGTGTTTCTCACTCTTCTAATGATTCTGCAGTGCTAACAAACTAAGATCTACAAAACTGATCAAAGGTTGAAGAAAGTCAGAGTGTGCATCTTATGGCACTAGCACGCTCATCAAATTAGTCATTTTAGATTAAAATATGTGTTTGCAAGATTGTAGAAATTATTTTTCATTTTGTTCACATTAAGGTGTCTAAATTGTTGAAATGTGACTGAACTTGAAGACTATTTAGCAAAGAGCAATAGGTACCTCAACTAAAAAGATTGCTGCAAAAGTTTTTTTGGGTTGAGAAAAAGAAACTGCCCAAGCTGCCCAAAGAACCTGAGAGAGATCAAGGCCCGATGTTGGACCATTGAAGCTATCAGCTGATCTCACTTCAAACATAATTTCTCTCTTGTTCTAAAACTCACCTGTTCTTATTACACAGTAAACTCTGTGATGTTTACGTTACAGGCCGATTCTGAAGATGAAATCATCGTTCATAGACGGAGACCAAACACGTGTAATGTCATTTGCAGCACGAATAAATCATGAATGTTTTTGTCACCTGTGCTTTTTCTTAAACATTTTTGTCTCTGCATCTTTTTTATTTACTTTTTACACTTAAATACTCGCCAATCAGAGAGAATGGGGTAGGTTATGGTTGTAGAGTCAGTTTTGGAATCAGCTCAAAGTAGGTACTGAAAATAACGTTGGTTCTATGCCAGGACTCAATGGAAAAGCGCAAGCAGAGCTGCACCGTGCCATGTATTGCACCACCAGACCCTTCCACCCACAACGAGGGGTTAGTATGGCTGTGACAGGTGACCTGTGAACACCTGGAGATATTTAATAAACGTCTCATGTTATTTGAAACTGATCGCGACAGTATGTGATGTTCTATGAATCAAAAAAGTTAGTTTTATTTTCTGGAGTCACTGCAGTTATTTGTTTGTACTAAAGTAATGGTTAAAATATTTACTCACAGACTCATGTAACATGGTCACTGGAAAACCACCACAAACTTCCATCTGAACGAAAACTGAGCTCACAGGTAACTTCATGAATTATCACTAAAACGTGAATGTTTTAATGTATCTTCATAATGTAATTTATGATGGATTAGACAATTAAATATTACCAGTAAATCTGTCGTTAACGATGCTCAAATTAAACACTGGCAAATACAACCAAACAATCAATTTTTTATGAAAATGCATCATAAAAGGATTTATAGATTGGATTTTCATATGATGTTTACACACCTGTAACCCTTCAGCATTTTTTTTTTTCCAGGAAAGAATGCAGCAAGATAACATTTTATCTACTGGAATTGAAACCAGCTGAAGACATGTGTAAGAAACTGAATTATGTCGTTGTATGATCTGCTTGAAAAGACCAAACGAAGCACAGGAACCAATGCGAACTGCTATCTTTTCACAGGCTCACCATGCAAAACGAGCCAATTGAAATGACAATGCAAAGAGCCAAAAACCAGTTCAGGGTGTCAGAGTAATATGTGCCCCGCTGTGTTTACTGAATCTGCATATGAGTGTGTTTGATTATCAGAAGCCCATGGGACTAGCCCTAAATTTACACCTACATCTCACCAGCTTTGTCTCTTGATGAGCCTCACCTTTTCTCTGAGAGAGCCAATCCTGTGTGCCTTAAATATCTCAAACTCCAAACAGCTTTGGCTAATGCTCTCCTGATTCGCATTCCTAATTAAGTCACACCTCTCTGGGAGGAGATTGGTCTGAAGAAGCTTTCAAAAGTAGATAGCAGACTGAAATCCTGGCCCTTTTGTCTCTGAAATCGGCCCATGAAGGAAGAGCTCTAAAGCTCCCTTATCATGTAGTAAACTTGGAGTTAAAATGTAATGCTTTTTTAGAATGATCAATTCCAAATTAAGTGTAGACAATAACTCCTTATTCTTGGTTCATATTTCATAGGCTGTATAATGTAATGCATTGTTTATACACATCAATGATAATAAATGTTTGAACCTTTTTCGGTCATTCTTCTTTTACTGAAACACTTTTAAGGGTTAATAAGAATATTAACGTCAAGTGTGAGTAAATTTAAGGGTCACTGAGTGGGTTAAAACTTAATATCATCATCAATAATTAACATGCTAATTTATTGGCCGTGACCAAGAATAACGGTAAAGATAAAACCTTTTAAATCAATTATGGAGTCAGATATATACATTTATGTGAATTATTAAAAATCCTTTAGCACTGTTTCAAGACAGAACACGTGAGCCTTCAGTCCCGACTGGTATCCGTTTTTGGGCCAAGCACCGGGACCCTACAAAGTGGTGACCCTGCCTCCGTGATCGCCTGCAAAGCACAAGCGAAAATTCTTTATGTGCTAAAAACTGGATTTAAATCGAACGAGTGGTTTGAAGCTCCCTTTCCTGCATCAGCCGTGGTGAGTGAAAAAATTCCTATTTCCATGTATTGCAATGTAATTACAATTTTGTAGCAGATTTTTGTAGCATGAGCCGGAATGCTCTTTAGACTGGAGACCGTTGAAATCCAGTTAAGAAATTTTGACTGCTAATTGTGTAATATGGGTTTGCATGAGAAAATCCGCGGCTGCGCAGAACAGGAAGTCATGACAACTCTTTCTTTACAAATTAAACACCTCCTTGTAGAACTAAAATCTAAAGGGCTAGATTCTCAATGGAGTAATTCTGAGCTAATGTCGTGGTATTTAGCTGAAGGTAAATGGTTGATGTGTAAGACAAAATACAAGAAAATCCCAACCGCTATGGCTTATCTCCTTCTCAAAAACAACCTCGAGACTTTAGCCAGAAATGAGTGCACGTTGGAAAGCACCAGAGAAATAGAGCGAATGCGATCCGACGAGCTTGGAAAACTGAGAGCGAACGTCAACGCGTTTGAATCTGAGAATCTAAACTGGATGAGAAAAGAGGAGGAAACAATGCGCAAAATCGAGAACCTAAAAGAGGAGCTGCAGAATAGGCAAGATCAGATTTATGCTCTTGAGAAAATTTGTGATGAAACCGGAACCCAAGTTCCCACTGTACAAGTAGCTGCAATCAAATATCATAGAGAGACAGAGGAGATCAGCACAACAAAACCAGCGTTCTTGAAAAAAGTTCCACCAGAAACAAACAGAGTAGCAGTTTTAAAAACAATTAAAAATGCAGACAAAGAAATCAGCACCGTGAGTCGTCCTCTAACAATTGTTGAGTGTTCAAGACACACAGAGATTGTGGGATCGTTGCCAAAATCCGGTTCTTTCCAACCATACTGGGACAAATTAATGTTACAAGCCACAGTGTATCAGCTAGAGCCCCGAGATGTATGGCAGATAGCCATAATCTCTATTCCGGAGGACCTCAGATCGCAATTAACCCCTGAAATGAGGTCCGGCAGCATAATAACACAAAGAGAGGACGAGAGTGACGAAACAATATTTCTCCGTCTAAAAAAGGCATTATTAGACCTCAGAGGACCAGCGCAGACAAATTGGGCAAAGATTCTCGAAGTAGAACAAGAAAGCAATGAACCATTTGAAATGTTTGCTGAGCGGCTTTGGTTAACTTATAAAGAATATTCAGGCTTTGAAGATGTACACCAAAATCATGTACCGCTCCTGGACCTGTTATTGAACAAGGCAGGAGTCCTCGTTCAAAATGCGCTTTTATTTGGTGCTGATCCAGCTGAACACACGTTTCAAGGCATTGTTAAGTGGGGATCAAGAATAGAAAGTAGATGGCATTCCAGATCCAAAGCATGTGAAGGATTTCAGACACAAGAGCGCAAACCAAAAATGAAGATAAAGAAATGCATTTTCTGTCTGAGACCCAATCATCTTGTTTCAGACTGCAACAGAAAACACAAGAGACGCTCTTGCAATGAAGTCCCAGATGCTAGTCCTATGAGACAACTAATAAACTTGATTGGAAGTGAATATCAAACAAACACAAATCTCCTCCACCCATAATTCACTTCGTAAAACATTCATAATTAGCTTCTCAAAACATCCATAATTTGCTCCTTACAATATCCACTATTAGCCTTTGAAATTGGACATAAAAAAGAAAAGAAAAGCATAAGGCTTAAGATTTACTTGATAACTATGATTTGGTTCTGAGACATGGCAGAGACGAGTTTGTTTATTACAGACATTTAACAGCCTAATTAAGTCAACTGAAGTGTAAAGTGCTTCAGAACCTAATTATATTTTATCAGAATAAAAATGTTGGAATCATTTGTGATTAAAGTCAAACAGTTAATGTGCTAAAAGAGAAAGATACATGTATTATAAACACGCTGTTTTAAAGATCCGGTCTTTGAAATGCAGAGGTTGTGTTCTTTGTCTGTGAGTTTGAGTGCACGCAGGCTCATGGAACGGAGATAGTAATTTCTGCATATTTGAATAATGGATATTTTTTATCAGCGATTCCTTAACCCACAATCAGAAAACTAAACAAGGACATTTATTACAAGTTTGATATCGATTGCAGTAAAAAGGGGCAGAACTTGTGCCCATTCATGGAAAAATATTCTTTGTTTACTGCCATCGATTTACAAACTCAAACATTCAATTTTATAACTATAATTGAAGAATTTGCGCCCATTCATGGGAAATATTCTCTGTTTGCTGCCATTATTTTACAAACTTAAACATCCAATTTTATAACTACAATTGAATAAAAGGATCGCATATGTCTAGAGTGTGAATTAACAAAAATTCCCAAAGTAAATCTGCAAATCAAATAATTTTTTACTTACATTTCCAGAGCAAATAAAAAACTACAAAAAAAGAAACTAAATTGAAACTATAAATTCCTATAGAGTAAAATACTGTAGCACAAAAAATGGCTTTGCCTATCTGCTCTCTTTGAATGCAAATGTCATAAGATGTTAACACCTCTGAACTGGCTTTTGAAGACAAAAGCTCTGTTTTCTCTCTTTAAATGCAAATAACAGCAGATGTTGACGTTAACACCTCAGAACTGCCTTTTGAAGACAAAAACTTGCTCCCACTGAAATCAGCATAGTGTGAAGAAGGATATTGATAAGCTAACAATCTAGAAATAATCAAAGATTTTTTATCCTGTCATCGTGAGTGATTTCGCACAGATAATTGTAAGTCCATTGTCTGTATCCGTATGCTGCTGCATACTGTGAATCCCTTGGACAATTATAATACACCTCTGTGACTAGCTCATGATCAAGATTCATTTTTCACAACGATCCAACTTTAGTGCAACCTCTGAAAAACATCAAGGAGTTATTAAGTTGTACGTAGGAAACTACGGGTGATCAAATTAACCTCTGATTTACAAATTATCAAGTTGTACGTATGAAAATACGGATGATCAAATTAACCTCTGATTTACAAATAATCAAGTTGTACGTATGAAAATACGGATGATCAAAATAAACCTCTGATTACTTTGAAGATGATATTCAAGTTGCCCATACTTGTTTTGACCAGTAATGCAAAATTCTAAATTAAATATGTTCCAGTTGCAAGTCAGGAAAGAGAATTTTGTTGGACAATAATGAGATAGAAAAACCTCCCCAGAACCTTCATGCATACTCACATGGAATTGAACCTAAATGGGCCTTTACATACTTCATGCACACTTCTAAAGTGGCCCTCTGTTTTAAAACAGCTTCCAAAATTACAACACAATTATAAAATTTCTTCCTCGTTGAGTATGCTTAAAATGAACACATAGTCACAGTTAAATACAAACACATAGACTTTGAAACACTTTTCTGTTTAAAACTTTGAGATTTTTTTTAAAATTTAACAAGTTTCAAGATTCACAATTTTTAAACTGAAAATCTCAAGATAAATCTGTGAGACCAAAGGCTCACAGTCCTCTCTCTCTCTCTCTCTCTCTCTCTCTCTCTCTCTCTCTCTCTCTCTCAAATGCAGCCACATTTTTCATTTATAGTAAAAAAAAATCTATCTATCATACTTTAGATAATAGCACAATAAATTTCTTGCATAACATGTGGTTATCTTTTGGGAGAATTCTAAAGTTAAAAAATTAAAACGTATTATAGATCTATTAACAACTTGTACTGTAGAACTCTGATTGTCCTCTCCCTTGGGCAGCTCAGACCAACAGTCGGAATGCGATTCAGAGAGCTTTCATGGAAAATCCAAATGGTGTACTAGAAATTACTGATACTGGGTATAATTACTATGCTGTGATTTATGAATGATAAGAGGATTTGTGGTCATAATTTTCCACTCATTCACCCACATCAAGTGTATGTAAAGTCTACATAAATACAACTAAAAGGTTCAATGGTGAGAGATCAATGGTGAGAGATCAGATAATCAAGTGGGACAACTTAGTGGTCTACATGTCTTTAAAGGTTCTAAAATGTATTCATTAATTGAACTGATTGATATTTCCTTTGCCTGTAACACGCCATCAGGCCGTATCTTCGAATGACAACAAATCAATTAATGTACAATCAATATGTGGACATTCAAATGCTACCTAGGTTTCTTATGTATTGGTGAGATGAATACCTTTTCGTGTGAAGTTTGACATGTGCTCGTAACCCTTCATTCAATAAAGGAACACAGGATTCAGAGGACAATGAACTTAACCAAAGGATTACTTCAGTAGATCATCTTGTTTAGGACCAGGTGAAAAATATACCTGGCCCAGTTTTTTCTACTTGCTCAGCTTTGAATGTTTGCATTTCCGTATTTGCTTTGTACCAAAGGAATACTTCGGGACACTGTCAGATCACTGAGGACGTTGACCAACACTGTCCCTGGCATTAGTTCACTCCATGTGCCAGCTCTGCAATGCCTTTAACAATGAGAATGTAGCGCAGGTGCCACTCTCCAGGGCAGGTGTCTTCCCAGCATCATGAGACCACAGAGTGATACGTCATCCTAGCTCCAGAGGTGGCCCCAAAGCAGCTCCAGCCAGCTATCAGTCCAGTCAGATCCAGCGATGATCCATCCATGACACCAGAGGGCCCAACGACAGTTCCTGAGGCCGTTGGACATGGGTTTCAGTGATGAGCTCCAGACACCTATAACGGCGCGTCTCCCTGTACCTGCTGGGTCCCTTGCTGATGTCATCGGCTCACCCATGGCTGCTGCTGACCTCCTCCATCCGAGCACGGGTTTCAGAGACAAAGTTCCAGACATCTACACCAGCGAGTCTCCCCGTACCTGCTGACGAAATCCATGGCAGCTTCTGATCTTTACAGGCCATTCTTCAGTGTGTACACAGAGGGCTTTCAACGTCTCCCTGTGCCTGCCGGATCGCTTGCTGACATCAACCGCTTCTCCATAGCTGCTGATAATCACCACAGGCCATTCCTTCATCATCCACCGAGCAACCGGTATCTTCATCTGTTGAGCATACCTCCAGAAGCTTCTGCTCCATCACCTATGGGGTGCCCTACATCAAACCCATGTACATCATCCTGAGACACCTGACCCTCTTCCCTGAGCAACAACTAACTCCATCTCCCCTTCTGCAACACTTCCCAACCGGCACCTGTGCACGCATTACTTCCAAACCAAGACTCAATCCCCTGTGGCCTTCTCACGCGATCAAAAGGGGTCGTCTGTAAGAAACTGAATTATGTCGTTGTATGATCTGCTTGAAAAGACCAAACGAAGCACAGGAACCAATGCGAACTGCTATCTTTTCACAGGCTCACCATGCAAAACGAGCCAATTGAAATGACAATGCAAAGAGCCAAAAACCAGTTCAGGGTGTCAGAGTAATATGTGCCCCGCTGTGTTTACTGAATCTGCATATGAGTGTGTTTGATTATCAGAAGCCCATGGGACTAGCCCTAAATTTACACCTACATCTCACCAGCTTTGTCTCTTGATGAGCCTCACCTTTTCTCTGAGAGAGCCAATCCTGTGTGCCTTAAATATCTCAAACTCCAAACAGCTTTGGCTAATGCTCTCCTGATTCGCATTCCTAATTAAGTCACACCTCTCTGGGAGGAGATTGGTCTGAAGAAGCTTTCAAAAGTAGATAGCAGACTGAAATCCTGGCCCTTTTGTCTCTGAAATCGGCCCATGAAGGAAGAGCTCTAAAGCTCCCTTATCATGTAGTAAACTTGGAGTTAAAATGTAATGCTTTTTTAGAATGATCAATTCCAAATTAAGTGTAGACAATAACTCCTTATTCTTGGTTCATATTTCATAGGCTGTATAATGTAATGCATTGTTTATACACATCAATGATAATAAATGTTTGAACCTTTTTTGGTCATTCTTCTTTTACTGAAACACTTTTAAGGGTTAATAAGAATATTAACGTCAAGTGTGAGTAAATTTAAGGGTCACTGAGTGGGTTAAAACTTAATATCATCATCAATAATTAACATGCTAATTTATTGGCCGTGACCAAGAATAACGGTAAAGATAAAACCTTTTAAATCAATTATGGAGTCAGATATATACATTTATGTGAATTATTAAAAATCCTTTAGCACTGTTTCAAGACAGAACACGTGAGCCTTCAGTCCCGACTGGTATCCGTTTTTGGGCCAAGCACCGGGACCCTACACATGCATTACAACAAATATTTTGTATCTCTTATTTTGTTTATTAATAAAACGATCTCGAATTATGTGTTTTTGTTGATGGCATCTGAACATGTCTTATTAATCATGTAATTATAACCACTTGTTTACACATAAAACTACAGTAATCTAGCATGACCCCAACCAAACTGCATTTTAAATGAGCGATTTAAAAGTGGAAACTGCTGATTGAAAACAGAAGTAAAAAGACACCAATGTTTTACACATTTCTCAAGAATTTAACAAGAGTTTCCCCAATAACTTTATAAACGTTTCGGTTTAAAATGCATTTTGATGTACAAACAATTTCAGTTTAAGTGCCTTCCACCACTGAATGTCAATGGTCCCAAAAGCGGCACATGATTTCACAACTATTTATTAAGCATTTTTTTTACTGATTACCCAATTAAATCAATTATATTTTCAGTAGAATACTCGATTACTGAAATATTTGCTAGCTACAGTCCTAAAAAAAACCCAGTATGAAGAGAAAATTTCGGAATGCTCTTTTATATTTATATTTTCCGCTAGCAACCTGTTAAAAATATCTGAAACTTGATACTCTTAGTCTGCACTGAGCCTTTTACAATATATAGCTAGACACCTAAACAAACTTGCAACCAATCAGCAGGATTCACCAGCAACAGGGCACTATTGGGGGGATGTGTTTGGTTTTGAATCCAAACCAACAACATTAAACCCAAAATATGTCTTATTGTACATTTAGGTTGTATGTTTGTAAATGCCAATAAACAAGATGTTTAAGATAAGCACAATGAGCTTTTAACTTCCAAATCAACATACATTTTCTTTCATCCTTCCTGTCCTGAAGATATCCCTTATTATTTCTTCAGACCATTGTTTAGCTAATCCTATTAAACACTGAACAAAGGAGTGTAGTGGAAAGTGAAGCAATCAACATGAATCACTTTAGCTGTTGTACAGCTGGTAAGCGGAAAACAGTCGATGGAGGTAACTGTACTGTAAATAAATACCAAAGCAGTTTGTCACAGTGCAATTCAGTGCTAGTATAGATTAATGAAGTCTTAGGGTCCATTTACACTGTCAGTTAAATGTCCAATCTTTTTCTTTGACACGATAAAACAGGTTTCCAGTACATTTATATGTGAATACTCAAATATAAGTTCCTTTATAAACAAGTAGATTCAATGTTTTGTTGTACTATGTACTAAATCAGTAAATTACAAATATTTTGTTTACTTTTGCAGTTTAGTGACATCATTGGAGAAACAGTTGTTGAAAGCCACAAGAGAGAAATTCTTAAATGCATCTTTATTCTTAGATGCATCTTTACATTTACACATTTGTCCAAAACAATTTATAGTAAGTGTTCCCTGAAGAGAAGAGTTTTCAGTTGCTTTTTGAAAGCTGTTAGTGTTGCTGCTCTCCTGACTGGATCAGGAGTTTGTTCCACCAGCCAGGGACAGTGAGAGAGAAGGTTCTGAGAGATTTTCTGACTTTGTGGGGCGGAATCCACAAGCTGTTCCTTCTCCTTTGGATATAGTTTTGTACACCAGCGATTTTAATTTAATACAAGCTGCGATGGGGAGGGAGCCAGTGAAGAGTAAAGAAGAGGTGAGTAACATGAGCTCGCTTCAGTTCCTTGCAGAAAAGACGAGTTGCCGAAATCTGGATCATCTGCAGAGGTTTGAGCGCGTTTTCTGGAAGTCCTGCTAGGATAGCATTGCAGTAGTCCAGACATGAGAGGACCAGAGCTTGAACCAGAAGTTGAGTTGCATGCTCAGTTAAGAAGGGTCTGATCTTTCGATTATTGTGCAGTGCAAATCTACACTCTTGAGTTGTCTAGTTCTTAACCCATCCAAAATTACTCCAAGATTCCTGACTGAAGGAGAAGGGGTGATTTTAGAGGATTCCAACTGGATGGTGAGGTCATGCTGCATAGAGGGATGGGCAGGGATTACCAGAAGTTCGGTCTTGGCCATGTTGAGCGGTAGATGGTTCTTCATTCAAGTAGAGATGTCGTTCAGGCAGTCAGTTATAAGGGTAGCTACTGATTGGTCATCTGGGGGAACGACAGATAGAGTTTAGCATCTTCAGCGTAGCAGTGGTATGACAATCTGTGTCAGTGATTGATAGGGTCCAGGGAGGTGGTTTAAATGGAGAAGAGAAGGGTACTGATCCCTCGGGATCTCCGGTGAGTAGTCTTTGAGTGTTGGAGACCTCACCCCTCCACCTGACATTGAAAGATTTACCAGTAAGATAGGACTTAAGTCAGTTGAGTACAGTTCCAGTTATGCCATTCGCAGAGAGAGTGGAGAGAAGAATCTGGTGGTTGACTGTGTAAAACACAGCAGAGAGGTCTGGTAGGATGAGGAGAAATGATCTGGTGCTTCCGTCACAGACATCAAAGCTATCTCTAATTGGTTGTTGAGCTTGTTGTTCTGAGTCAGGAAAGAAGAGAAATGAATGAAGACGACCCGCACGATGACTTTGGCAGTGTAGGGCAGCAGAGAGACAGGTCTGGAATTGTCCACCAGTGATGTGTTGAGTGTAGGTTTCTTGAGAAGGGGGGTGACTTTGGCTACCTTGAAGAAGTTAGGGAAAATGCCAGCAATGATCGAGGAGTTGATGATGTGAATGAGGGCAGCTGAGATGGTAGGTGAGATGGTTTGTAGAAGGTGAGGCAGTATGGGGTCATGGGTGCAGGTGATTGGATGCGCTGAGTTTGGACACCTGATCTTCTATGAGTGGAGTGTATGAGGACATGCACGGTGTCAAATATTGTGGGTGAAGGGTGGTGCAAACTGTCTGCTGCCATTCCTCAAAGTAATGGCCCAAATATTTAGTCATTGCAGAAAGAATCAGGGATGGGCAAAGTCATTCATGGAGGCTGCAACCTTTTTAAAATTTGTTTTTAGAGACAAGCCAGTAGCTTCAAACAAGCCAAGAGAAGCTTAGTTAGTCTAATCAGGAGAATTGTAGCGAAAACCTCCTTGCAGCCCCTAAATGTTCGAGGACATAGTGTGCAAGAGTAACACTAAAGGTCCTTTTTTTGTAGTATTATCTCTAGTTGTTACTTACATGCATTATGGCATGTGTATGAGTCTACATAAATATTTAATGTATTTAATCCTAGAATAAAGGCAAAGGTTTTCAGATGATGCAAAATGTGAACAACACCAAGTAGAACATCATTGTGTATTAGTTGGACAATTTTGACAGCAAAAAGTTTTTTTGTTCGTCAAGAATATCGTTGTTATATTTTTTATGTAAGCTGCTTTGCCCTCAATAGGTTTTATAGATTATGTCATTGGTACTAGTTAGCTTTGTGTTTGTAAAACTATAGACTAAACCAACTTTAGCACATTGAAATACAAAAATATAAAAATACATAACAGAAACATATAAAACAGTTGATCCTATTTTGACCAAACTTTGACTTAAAAGACCATATTTTCATCATTTTTATCATTTTTATATGTTGCTTGGCCAAAGAAAAGTTCACACAAAATGGGCAGTTGTGGTCTGATGGATAAGGAAATCGACTTGTGATCTGAAGGTCGCGGGTTCGATCCCCAGATCCATCGAGTTAGTGTGAGTGATGAAACACTAGCTCTCCCATCTTCCCGATTGCTCCCCGGGCGCCGCAGCCATGGCTGCCCACTGCTCTGGGTGTGTGTTCATGGTGTGTTTGTTCACTGCTGTATGTGTACACTGGGATGGGTTACATGCAGATCACAAATTCCGGGTATGGGTCACTCCATATATGGCCGACTGGTCACTTTCACTCTTTATCTTTGATCAAGGAGTATATTTATTGTGGCATTGTTTCATTGCAACATAAGATTTATTTCCATTCAGTGTTGATTTAATGGTTCACTAAGAGAAAGCACAAAGCCTTCTCCAGCACATACCACAGATTATTTTGCGGTCTAGTGACTAGAGACAAATCTAAAAATTTCTGACGTCATCGTTTGTGCACTTTTCACAGAGCAGTGAAAGGACCCCTCACCACTCCCAGCACTCAATGGAACCCCATTGCTCTATGTGAGAGTGGCGAAGACAACCAAAAAACATTGATATACACGTCTAGCTGTAACACGCATCTCAAATAAGTTTTAATATTAAATAAAATCCTATCATTATTTTATTATTATCAGTATTATTAATAATGTTTTATTTATTTTCAACAATAGATGTTTCTAATTGTAATCCTATGCTTGTAATGAATTTGAGCTTAAAACATTTACATAGTAATATTAAATATTAAAATCTTAAAAAATAAAGCTTTATTCAAGTTAATAGCAACTTTTCTTACTGAGGAGTTGGAAACACTGCTTATACCCCCCTCCCATTTTGTTGATTTTGTTGTTGTTTACAGATTTGCTGTTTTTTGTGCTACATGTTAAAAAAAAGGTACAGTAATCTTACCTGCTATTAAGTTTTACAATGTACAGATGTTAAATTAAAGTGTGAATTTTTACACATTACTGTAAAAAGAAAACATACAACACATATAAATATAATATGGTTATATATATATATATATATATATATATATATATATATATATATATATATATATATATATATATATATATATATATATATATATATATATATATATATATATATATATATATATACACCTTTGTTGATAGAGGCTGCAAAACTCCTTATTGGGTCACTGGCACAGATGAGGGGAAAATGACTTTAAACCCTAAAATAGTATCTAGAAAGGTCTTTGTTTATCTGAGAAACAAAGGCCTGTGTGATTTTTTTTTTCATAGTTGGCTTTCACATAATTTTAACAAAAGGCACATTGGAAAACAATCAATTACCTCAGCGTTCCGATAACACGACTCCATTTCCTGTCAGGAAAGCAAATTAGAAAACAGCATGTTGGGCCTGCAAGCGATTCCAGGAGGTCAACATGGTGCAGGAAGAGAAATCAGCTAAATGTCAAAAGATCTATTCTTTGAAGCCCATAGGCCGCTAAATCAAACATTGGTGGCTGTTAAAAAAAGCATAAGCAAACGTTTCCGGTTGTACTTAAAGTCGAGTGAAAGACAGTTTCCTCTAAAGCTCTGTCCAATTAGCAGAGTGTTTGAAGAAGAAGACTTCCTTCAGAGCATCTGACTCACTTGCTCCTTCTAAACATTCCTTCTTAAGGTGTGACTGGAGTACAAGACTAAAAAAAGTCAACAATTTGGAGAGGGTTGTAATTGCAGTCAAACGAACACGCACTTGACTCCCGAGGGGATCTTAAAGCTATTTTCTTATTTAGCCCCACTATGACTTGTGAGTCCAAGGAGTTATTTCCTCACTGATGACAGGTGCTTCCCTAACATTAAGCCATCCTTTTCATTTTCAAGAGCGCTTTTGACACAATGCTCTACAACAGCGGTTCTCAAACTTTTTTCACCAAGTAGCACCTCAGAAAAAAATTGCCGCTCTGTGTACCACCATAATAAACAACATCAAAATACATGAATAGAGTATAGTCAAAGCATTTAGGCCCTCTTGTTTAGCTATAGTTAAGAGCAGTTCAATATTATATTTATAATATTTATATAGTTGTTCATTTTAGCAATGCTAAACACTGTACATCCTGAACATTAACAATGTACCAGGTCCGAAATGGGACAGATTTTCAGCCCTGGAATCCAGGCTAAAGAGCCACCTGACCCAGACGATGTCAACTATAGACACACAGGAAAGCTATGTTTACTACGCAGGTTTTTATTAAAACATTCCTTTCTCTTGGGGTCTTCCTCTCTTTTTTTTTACATATTACCTTATTGCTAGTAAGAGCAAGTGATATTGAGGTAAAGGCATTATAGGTCAAATAAAATATTACAATTACCGCTGCCTTAACAGTTTATTCACGATCTGATGTTAATACAATGTTGTTTGTGTTATTCGTTTTTTAATCGTTTTTTTCTTACCTTGTTCACACTCTTTGAAATGACCATAGTTGAGAGAAAAATTGATATTTTAACAGATAAAGAGAACTATCAGGATGAAGGTAAAAGAATTATGTATAACTCAAAATACTGTGTTGCAACTAAAGTTGAGATGTCAGTCAGGCTCCCCTGCATCAGCTGATGGTGAGCGAGCATCTGGATCATCTTCGCTTTTTCTTATCATCGGATGTTATTTATGTCCCTTTCTCCTTCTTACCAAAGAATCACATATTTCATTATCTAAAGCATGTTTCGTTAATGACTGACTGAAATGAGCGTGTGGGAATGTAAGGCGCATACAAGTACCTGCGTCTAACACTGAAATACATGCACGCGCTCAGAGAGAAACTGCGGCTTTTACATCTGTTGTTTCATTCAGTGTTTTTTTCACATGTGGTTATAATGCGTCAGATCCAAAAACAGATTGGACAGGCTTTTGTTTTCTAGATGTGTTCTATACATTTGAATGGAAGTAAATGGGAAGTCTTCAGGTAGTGATATTTTCTTTGCACTTTTTCTGATTATAAAACACATGTACAAATTCTAAAACAAGTTTATATTTTTGAAAACCCAGTTAAACGTTCCGAAACACTTTTTCAAATTCTGAAACACAAATCCATTTTTATAAACTGGAAATGTTTTTTGAGAAAAATGTAAGAATCAACTTAATTAAGTAATATAAAAATAACCAATCGAGAAGGTAATGTTAATTATGCCACTGTCTGTCTGAATACTCGATTCAGATTGTTTGGCAGGTGTTGTATATTTCACGATATACGCACACGGAGTCCCGGTTGGTTAAATCACTCTACGTATCCTTGTGCTACATTGGTAACAGTGGTATCAAACCACTTAATGTGCGAGGCGAGCGCACTAGACCACAGTTCACTGTTTTTCTCAATTTAAATTGTTTTAGAGACATTTTATCACTTTATCAAGTTGTACAGTCAATTTTTACACCAACTGTCATTTGAGGAGCTCTGCTAAAACCAAGAGGCACTCGGCTAGTTAATGTTTTGCTAAAGCTAAATAAAGTGTCTTTAAACCCTATTCTGATGGTTTGTTTTTGACAGTTATTGCCTAATGTTTGTCCCGGATCTCTTAAATGCCACAGATGTTTATCACCGAACTGTTAAGAAGCTGGATTCAGCCTCGTCTCGTCTATTCATGAGTGGAAAGCAATCTAGATTCATTTGACCTTAACTTACATATCTAACGTTACTTGACTCTGTCAGGAGCGAGAGGCAGTGAAACAGACACAAATAACCACCGTTCTGTTTCATTTCTTTTATCTACTGCAGAGCAAACAACATTAATATCTTTAATTTGTTATTGTTGCAAAAAGATAATGGTGTAAACATTTCATGATGAATGGGATTTTTACAATATTCGCTGGTTGGCTAAAACTCTCACTTAGTGTGCATTCTTTTTTGTGTATGTTTTTATTGGATGCCTTTTTTCTCTTTTCTTCTCTTTCTCTACTACAGTTTTTCATACATTTCTCTGACATTTAATATTACTGTAACTTTAATAGATGATGCATTAATTTTTTGTGCTTGACTTGTGACGCATCAACAATATAAAAAATGCATACCCCAAGACTTTATACACCTAATTTACTAAGAGCTCATTACTGGCCCTAATAAATGTATTCATGTTAGTGCTCTTATACGTTCCATTATTTGACATTACTTTGCGTTCATAATCAGTATTTAAATGATCTACTTAACTGTTTGAAGAGCAGGGTTCTTATCAGGACATCGAGCTCACTTTAAACGGCTCCATGCTTTAGTCAATCTAACTGTAAGGCTTTTCTCCAGGAGTATTCCCTGATATGGGAATATTTTCCATTTCTCTTTTGCAGACATGATGCCCATGTGCATTCCCTACAGCCACAACAGACAGTGAAGAGCAGTGAGTCTACCATCACACACACATACACATGCTCTCCTCTCGTTCCCGCATCCCACCGGGCTGCAGGAACAGATGGCAGCGAAAAGTCATTCACACGTTACTGCACGTTCCACATGCTGGAGAAGAAAACCCTGTCAGTGTGCTCGTTGCAACCAATCACTCTGTTCGAAACTCAGTGCAAACTCTGCTGGGGACCAGCAATAACTGGGTTACTAAGCACTTTTTATTCTTTCCAAGTTTCATGAATCTGCCCTTGACATCTTTTAAATGACATCTTTTTGAAATATTTTCAATATTCATGAAGAGGCACCTGTTTCTCTCACTAAACCAATGTGTGGGCTGAGCCAAAAAGAAGCTCTTGAGTGTTTGCCACACCCTTTTCTACTAAGATAGATAATTTTTTTTGAAAATGAAAGAAATGCAAAAGAACATTAAATTGATTAAGCCACACCTCTACTATCGTACTATAAATGAGGGGCTGGGTCACATGGTGTTTATGAGGTGAGGCCAGCCACGCCTCCTTTATTTTAGTAGGGGAGGTTTACGTGTGACTTGAAATTCCTTCACAGACTGTTGTAGGCTGAGACTTTCATCAACAGCCATGTAAAAATGGCTAACTTTACAGCTGAAAAAAATAGGTTTTTACTACTACCATTAGTTTTAAAGACTTTGAGTGGAGTGAATTTTTATTATTCCTTTCTTTAGGTTGCATATCTGCATAACAAACAGCTGGGTTAATAGAGTGATAGCCAATGGTGAGATTGCTAATCCACCAAGTAATGCCTTTTTTTTGTTTTGTTGAGGAGAAAGTGGCCGATTTAGCCAGACTGAGAACAAAGTTTTGTTCGGAATTTTAAAGCAACAACATGGGTCACTAGTTTTTCACTTAAAGCTGCTCTTTAAACTGTGTGGTTTGATTGTCTTGAGAGTTGTTCATGCCATAAAACTTAGTTTTAATCTTTTAACAAGAAATCCTCATAACGCAGCACAAAGGCAGAGAGCAGGCCCATGGCTGGAAGAGGTGTGGAAGGACGCAGAGAAAAAAAACAAATCAGATTTCCAAAATTATAATGGAAAATGGTTTTAAGAACAACAAAGGTGGCCGCTGAGGCAAGAGAAAAATGTACGAGTCAGGGTGCCTTTGAAGATATTTAATTAAAATCTAATCCCGCATTCTTAAAGGCTCACATAAATTAAGCTGTCAGTCAGGAGATTTATGCATTCACATTTGCATATTGCATACAATTCATCAATTACTCATGTTTGAAAGGCTTGAGTATCCCAGGGAGAGGAGCTACCAGTGTGCCAGCTCACTGAGACAGAGAAACGGCATGAATGAGCGAGACAGACAGAGAGGATGATGGGGCTCCTGATGCCCGCTGATGCCCAAGAGGAGCCAGTCTCCATATGTCTATGCATTCAAGCAGCTACTGAAATCCTTTCTCTTATGAACATACGCAAACTGTCTGGTCTACCCTGCAAAAAATGCAGCTCTGTTCACACAACTAAATAAGTGCTGATGCCATATTTTAATGTTCACTTTGTTTTCTGTGCTGTACAACTAACTAGTTCTGGAATGTTAAAGTAGAAAACATTTTTAAAGTTTTCATCAAAATGCAATTAACTAATCTTTTAAACTTTTAATAAATAATAAATATATATAAACATATTTTTACTTATGTTTTATAACATAAGTAAAAAATATCTTATGTATAGACATATTTTTATTGTGTATATATATATATATATATATATACACACCATTGCCTAAAACCTTTTCCCCAAAAAAGAAGATTGGAGGAAACGCACATGAAAATTGAGCCCTCGTACAACTGCTGCCATTCATTATTGGACACAGAATACCTTTGAGCAAACCAGCCTAGCTTCTACTCATGTCTTTAAAAGACATCATTGAACTTCTTGTTGCCCCAGTCCACAACAAAGAAAGTGTTGCATATCTTGACTCAAAAATTTACAAACACCGACATAGATTCCAAGAAGTATTTCCTAATGAAAAGTTAATCCCAAAGCACCACTTTTTAGAACACTATCCTGCATTAATAATCGCTTTTGGAACTCTTATTGCTTTCTGGACAATGAGGATTGAAGCAAAGCACAGCCAATTTAAGCAGATCGCGAGACATACTGGCAACTTTAAGAACATTCTCCTTCCTCTGGCGACAAAGTTTCACCTTATGCTAAGTCATCACCTGCATTCTACAACAGTTGTACCTGTTAAAAGCATTGTAAGAGTCACATCAGTGCCATTGGATGTCATGCATGTAAATGTTCAGGAATCAATTAAGCACCTGTTTCCTTGTCAGTCTCAAGTGTAACTGGCTGATACGGTCACCTTCTATGGAACAAGGTTCTCAAAAGGCATGATTGTGGCCTATTGTAGTACTGCTGGTACTTCCTGATTTTGCAGACATTGTTCAAATTGCCCTTTTTGGGGAAAAGGTGCATTTATTATGATAACATTCATGTCCTGGTTTGATGAACACTACTGTGGATTTCATCTTGAGAAGACAGATAACATAACTCTTGTTGAACAACAAAAACTTAGTGATGTTTGTCCCCTGTCAGCATATATTGCTGCAGGAAAGCTCATGGTGACATTAAAGCAGCACATCTGTCTCCAGTGTTGAGTATGACTTTGTATAATTTATTGGTTTCTGACATGGAACCAACAGTCAGATTCCAGGTCCTCATTGATTATGCGGTCAAAAAACTTACACTCAAAAGTGGCATACACCCTCAACTGTTGATGAATTGGTTGCAGCCATCCATGCACAATTTGCCATCACCACTGAAATCAGTGTTCAATAGAACAATAAAGAGTTTGATGACTTTTTCACTCTAACAACCACAAAGGAATTCAAGGATAAAGACACACTGAAATTATGTTCCTCAAAACATAACACTGACCCTTGTTCCCCAGGAAAGAACACTCCTGATTACTCCAGTGTTTGCTCTTTATCTGAGTCTGTGACAAACTCTAACATCTCAGATGATACTGCGATTCTGTCTCCTTCACCCTCTGAAAGGCAAAGTCCATGGCCTGCTGTATTTCTCACACAACACTGGGCTGGCTTTGAGTCACGGTAATGATATTTATTTAAGAGATGGCACCCTACTGACATCACTCAGCAGATATCTTGGAGCGCCTGACAGAGGCCATATTTTGCTACACAACATACCCCAATGACGCACAGAGATCTGAAGTGGCACAGGCAGTAGTAGAAAAGCATCACTGTTTGAAGGAGCCTGGATCTTTTAATAGAATTTATGGGTGGCAACGAAGTCTGAAATACAAATGTGGAAACTATCGTACCAAACACAAAGCATTGGGAAGCCCTGAACTCCTGATAAACTCACCGAAATACACTATGGGAGATGACAGAAAACCTGCTCAAAACATCAAGTAACCAAAGAGAAGTAAATTATCTGCCTCAGCACTCTTCTAGTGAAACAGACAGTACCCTTGAGAATATGAGGCTATGCGGCTAGAAGCCAGTAAGAAAAGGGACGTCAAAAGCATAAATGACACGATGGCCAGGATGTATAGCTGGAGAAGAATGGAAGTGGTTGCCCAGTCCCAAGATGTGACAAAACTTAAAGAAAGATGGCCTGCCCTCTTTGAACCATTCCAGGTAAATGAATTACCACTAACATGCTGCCCACTCAGTTTTTGTTTAAAGACAACAAGGTTGTTTATGTGATGCTAGACACACTTTTTGCTGGAGACATACTGAAGATCCACCTCATGTGCTTTATAGAGTATTCGATTTCATAAGAATGAAAGGTTGCCAATTCTTTACACTTCTTGAGTGTTCCAAATAACAGTCAAACAATTGATGTATTACAGATAAATGAAGAATTCCAAAGGTGTGGTGTAGTTCCACTACAATCAGTGTTTATGTCCTAGCTGGACAAGCACACTCCAAAACTTCTTGCCCTGTTGAGTGCAAATCGTGTAGTGGCTGGTCAACACGTCAAGAACCTGTTATTGTAACTGATACAGACAGACAAGACAAGACTAGACAGACAGACAGACAGACAGATAATTAATAGATAGGAAATGGCTAGTCTGGCTCTGTCAAAAGTTCAAAATCACACTTATTAAAACTCAAATGTATGTATAGGAACCAGGGTCCCAAACTTCCAGTTTGGTCTTCCAGTTGCTTGTAGACTTAATTTAAAAAAAACTGTCATATATTTAAACTGCAGTTTCACGAAAGTAAAATCCTTATTTTACATTAATGCAGCAGTCATAATCATCTGATATAACTGTAAGAGTGGAATTTTCAGACCTTTTACTTTACCGCACCTGGCTTTTGAAGATTGTTCTCTGTTGTCATTTATTGCTTTGTTTATTCTCATTCTCAATACACAGATATATGTCTGTCGTGAACCAAATGCAGTGGACATCATCATTGAGGGAATCCAAGTTCTTACTGATCTTGGAAATCTGACCAGGGCATGTTGTCTGCTTCTGAGGATGACATACTCTTTGAACCTGCAGTATCCTCCTCTACTTTGCAAAACATTTGAGGTTTTTCAAAGATTTATTGGGGGACACACTGCGCCCAAAGCCTTCCTCTTGATTCATGACATTCAAATGTGTGTTGAAGGCATTGTTGTAAAGATCTATGTAAGATTATGCTTTTTTATGTTTATTTGCTTCATCACTCTTGCTCGGTGGGCAGTTTAACCTGGAACAATGAAGTAGTCAAGCACTGACTTCTTTAGTTCCAGGATAAGTCTCCAGCTTCTGGGCACTTGATGTGCGGAATTTTATTTAATATAGCACAGTTCAATAATTGAACACATAGGTCGCTGTTTATATGTATTTATCCAACTCCGCATCTATGGTGCGATGTTTTTTTTTTCAGTCTATCTTCAAAAAACCTTCTCTTGAAAAAGTGAGCTATATAAAAATTACACTATCAAGCAATATGGCATCTAAAATCTTACTAATACTTACATCTAACATTCATTCATATACCATATTTAAAAGGATATCATATTAAGTAACTTCTATAATGCACAAAAAACACATGATGCTAATTTTGTATTGCCCTAAGCCAGTGTTTCTCAAATAGTGGGGGAAATATAATGTTCAAAATAAAGACGTAATTTATGTCACCAAGTTGTGCTCATGATTTTTAAAAACTGAACCTATTTCATAACAAAAAACAATGACTGTAATTGGTCTTAAGCTGTCTTCTGTAGAGTAGGTCCATATATCCCATAATCACTCTTTCCTTATGAAGCCATCCAATAATTCAGATTAAAGACTGATGCTCTTTGGTTGACAGGCTCTGGTCGTGCTGGAGCAATTTTATTTGCCCCACAGGCTCGTCTCCCACTCTCTTTTAATATCTTGATTGGGATTGTCAGTCAACATCTACTGTTAGCTACCCTAACTAACATTCTTAGCATAGGGACGAAGCTAGCCAAGATAGAGAGACACTATATTTAACTTCAAATCCACCTGCATTGTGTGATAGAATTAAAATATGTACATTTTACTAGAAAATTTTTCATAATTCATTATGTGCAAAAATATAGATCGCTTTTTTTAAATTAGGGCAGAAGCTATTGAATATTTTAGTAGTTAGGTATTCTAATGTAAATGTAATTGATTAACCGAGTAATCGGATAAACATATGTGATATCACACACCACTTCCAGAAACCTGCTTCTCCACTCGCCCATAGACATTAAATGGTAAAAATCACTGAAACATTGACTTTTATTACATCAAAAACGCTTAAAATCGGTTTTAAAACAAGTGGAACATTATGTGTAAACTATCAATAACATGCCATAATAGAGGTTAGAGTCAAGGTGTCCTAAAACAACAAGTTTATATAAAATAAAATGTGCTGTTCTGGAACGCAAGTTTTAAATTTACCTTTATCTTTTGTTTACGAACAGCAGGTCCCACTTTATAAATGCCGTTTCTGGCATGGTCTTTTGCCAACACTCACATATTTAAGTTATTGACTTCAGTGCCGATGTGAAGTCACATCAGTGGAATGCTAGCTAGGCGGCTGATGATTTTGGTACGGAAAGTTGGAAACAGTTAGTCATTAAGCTTATTTTATTTTAATTAAAATTGGTTAAACTTATCCAGATTTCTAGTAGTAGCAGTGAGTGTTGCATTTATGTTCATTCCTCCCGGTAACAACGTGGAGGTGTATAATCAAGAACATTACATTTTTATCTCAGCCTCAGATGTCACGTCTGCTTACGTTCTTCAATTCCACTGATTTTCTTGGTACAGGACTCATGCACCATCTAGTTCCTTTCATTTTCTGTGACTTTTTAAAAATTATTAACTCTTTGCATGCCAGTCAGTTGTTATGGTAACATTTCCATGCCGTAAAATTCTGCATTTTTTATTTATTTTTTGCTTTTTGGGTCACATGAGGTCGTTTGACTGGCAGTGTTTTTTTTTTTAGTTTTTTTTTTAACGATGACGACAATGAAATTATAAGTTATTTTGTTTACGAACCTTATTCTTATGGCGATAATGGGACATTGATATGCAGAATATGTCTTTGTTTGGACGAAAACTTGAAGAGACATGTGCGGGGATCTTCCTTTGAAAGTTTGGCTATGTGGGACTAGAGTGAACCATGTATGCATTTAAATGTTTAAATTTACAGATTGGAATTTGCTGCCTGGTGGGTGGGGTCTTTGCTGCCGTCTACCATGTGATGGCCATCAGAACTCACAAAATCAATTGTGACCAACACTTTAATAAGGAGGAGATGAAGACGATAAGCTGCGTTGGATGAGAGGCTGCAAACTGATGTATTTTTGACAGTATTCTAACAGTTATTTGTTTTGAAAAATGCAGTTTGTTGAATCAATAAACTCTTTTCTTAACCTGTTCAAACCTGTTTTGGCTAATGCAGTTTAATGCAGCTAAACAAAGAGAATTTACAGTTTATCTTGTAAAAGGTGCTAAAGGTACTAAAAGGTAGACAAGGCGGTCGAACATTTGTTGATCCTCATTATATGTCGTCTTGATGTGAAAACTTTGTTAATTAGAATGCACGGGTTTTTGAAGCGCTTTCCTGTAGTATTTCACGTGAGAGACAAATAGTTCACCTCTCTTCTATGTCATGTTAGCATCTAATCATGGCAAAACCAACACCAGACAAGACTAGCTAGCAGTTTATGGCTCATAGCATCAAATCACAGTTAAGGAAAGACAGAAATAACATTGACTCACATGCTCTCTGCTATTTTATATGAATTTTTAGAAGAGCGATGTAAATACAGTGGCATAAAAGGGTTAAAGTACAATCTTGTTATGCAATATTGATAACGCCCATCATAAGGTCTGTCTTGCCTTCTCTTCTTGGAGTCCCCACAGGGATTTATTAATATACATTTCAAGGACACTTTTTCCATACAGATGTTTAGTTTAATTGTATACTAAATATTTGCTTACTTGACATTTTTAAGTGTGCTTTATCTTTATTATACACCAATATTGTACTTTATTTTGAAATATTGTACTTTAAACCAATAGAAACTTGATCAATAAATCAGCTGACCTCTACTGCCAATCATGAATATTATTACAAGAGCACTTGACTTTTCAGTACAGATTTCAGTATTATGATGAAACTGCATTATTCAACATTAACAGAGAGAGATTTTTTACATATAAGAAGTATGTTTCTTTAAAAAAGTTGATCCTTTATTAAACTCACATGTGCACTTTTGCTACATTAAGGTTAAGAACAAAAAACAACATACTTCTATTTTCAACCCAGTCCCAATCCACTAAAGTGTGATTTTTCAACTGCATACAATATAGTGCATTACATTAATTTCATCAAATAAACATGTTACAATTTTACAACTTGGAATGGCTATGGTTCAGCTGCGAATGAAGATTTCAATTAATAGAAATACACTAAAATCAGCAAACAGTGTAGAAATACCACTGTGTATACCGCACAAACCAATGTGACTCAGCTTAAGACATACATATTCAGAAACATAGAAGACCTGACTTTTCCACTTAACTGGACTATTAAATTCAGAACTGCTTTTACTATGGGAGCTGCCACAAATTATTCCCTCAGATCAACTAATGACAGTAAACAAATGTGCAGAGAAAGGTCAAGTTCTCACAGTGACTGAGCTCTATCCCTGCTCACACAAATACACACATTTATACTATTTGTCCCTCATAATGTTGCTTTTGTTCAACATTATTAGTAGAATTCTAATCTTAACTTAGTCTTGATCTTAAGTTTATATATTCTTTATGCTAGGGAGGAGACTATCACCTGCCTCAATTAGCGAGGCTCCCAGGGACCTCACAGAGGGAATTCCTATTTACTCTACCTGATCCTCAGTTGGACTTTGTGAAGCTGCTTTGAAAGCAACAGCTAATGAAGCGCTATATAAACACTTGATTTTCTCCGCTTTGAGATTTTATTAAAAAGAAAAAAACTCAGTGATCATACAGCTGTGTGCAAGCTGCTACTTAAAAAAAGGTAGAAGGCTTGGACTTATCTAGTAAAGGAAATCTTTCTCCAAAAAAAATAAAAAATAAATAAAAAAATCTCAAAGTACTGTGACACCATGCAGCTTTTAGCTTAAGTAAAAGCCGATCATAATTTCCCTCCTTCTCTCAGCAGTGCCACTACAGAGCTACTGATGGTATTGAATAAATGTCAGATGTCTTCCCCCTGCCGTCTGCTCTGAGAGACAGACCGAGCGAGATAGAAAGAGAGAGAAAGAGAGAGAGAGAGAGAGAGAGAGAGAGAGGGAAAGAGAGGGAGGTGTTGCCTTATTCATAGTGGGCGGTTGGGCGGGGGAGGGTGGGAGGAAGAGTTTGTTTTTGAGCCATTATCTTCAGCCATCAATCAAAGGCGAGGAGCGCATGACACCAATGGATCATTTGATTGCACATGGGAGTCTGTGTGCGTATGAATATCCATAACAATATGGACGTCCAGTAAGATGATCTTTACTTCTAAATGACAGACAAGGCCTTGACACATGCTGGTAAATACTGTAGCACATCTATGGGCTTGAACAGACAAGCTTTACGGATTAATAAACATGTGACCATGTTCTAAATCTGCATCATTTTGAACTTGAACAATTTTTTAATTGAAAAGTTTTTCTTTTTTTTTCATATGAGGAACATTTCAGAGTAGCGCGTAAAGAGGCGACCCTCACCATAATTACTTCACCAAAACATCTTGGTTGACAATTATATAAAACACATCTGGGGTGGTAAACCTGACGCTTGAACTGAGACAGTTATTTCCAGAATTTAATGTTCGATATGGCCATATTCGGAGTGAAAAAAGCTGGAAATCATGCTCTGAAAACACACTCCAGAGAAGTGGGCAGCTATGATTACAGCACTCGAGGAGCAGTTAGATAAAAAAAAACACCACAGTTGTGGTTTACCCAATCACTCCACCTTCAACTCTGAGGATCTAACCCATGAGTTACATCTCAATCATAGTTTCTAATGCAGCAGGTAATAACTAGTAACTTTAAACAGCATGAAAAACCTGAATAAACAAACAATACCCAGTAGAGTGCTTTTGTATATTAAGTTTAAGTTTAATGGAGATTTTTCTTAGTGAAGAATGCAGAAATCATGGTTTGCACAGAGATCTGTACTTTGATTGGATATTTGCACCCACACCAAATGAAGTGGCAGGAAAACAGCTACAGACATATTTCAGCTACAAGAAAAGAGTGAGTTCATATTTTCTTGACTCAATCCAGTGATAGATGTGATTTAATGAATTAGTTTATTTCTCAACTAGGGCTGCAACAGTTAATCAAACTAATTTACTTGATTTCAAAAATTTTAGACAAACAATTTTTGTGAATTGAAGTTTTGTTTAATAATAACACCAACTTCCGGTTTGTATAATCTACTTGTGGTTCACCGTTCATGAGCATCCAAGTCATTAAAATGCAGCTGAGCCTGAGTAAAGATAAAAAGTGAGCCTGTGAAGGCTCTCAGAAAAAGTGCCAAAGGTTATTTCAGTTTAGACCTGGGATTGTTTCAAGCCTTAAATTCAAGTGTTTTAAAAGGAGCCTGAGGTAGAGTAAAACAGAAGTTAACTCTGGTTAAGATGCTGGTTTATTTCAAGCTCTACCATGGTTTAGAGCATACACTGAAGATAAGATTAAATATGCAAATTAAAAAGTGTATAGCACAGGAAAGTTTGAAAGGCTTTAATATCTTTCATTTTTTTCTTGTGTAAATGTTAAACTGTAATGTTAAAGTATATATTAACTTTAAAGTTAAAAATCCTTTTGCATGTGTAGATGTGTACAGCAGGTTTATTATTGCTGTTATGTCATCAATTGTTTTAACAGCACAGCACCATCATGCTAAAATACAAAGAAAAAATCTAGTCACTGTATTCAATGCTTTAAACTTCAAGCTATTTATTGCTTTGTCATTATAAAATATTAACATTTTCTTCTGAATTCTTTATCAGTATTTTTTTGAGATGGGTACTGCATAATTATGTGAAATATCTACCACTGGTATAAAATGCATATTCTTATTGTTAGACGTGTATTATTAGATTAATATTTCTGGCTATATAAATACTTTTGTGCCAGTCTTTAAATGTAGCATATAGTGCAGGTGTAATGCATCGTATTTTAAATTCTATACAAGGTTTACTTCTCTGTAGAATAAAATATCAGGAAATGAAAAAACTGAAAGAGTTTATCTGATTAATTGACTGATTACAGTGATAGATTAATCGATTATTAAAATAAATCGATAGCTGCAGCCCTACTCCCAACCCTGCCTAGTCATCATGTAAACAAGTAACTCATTTGAAATCATGACACCTCTAGTGGCAAAAACGTAAATTGTTCTAGTCATGTTTAGGTCAATCTATAATAAAAGAATCCTGTCAACTTCATTCAGCAACCAAATGTGGAACGGTTGGCCGACTAAACTTTATCAAAAATTGGTGACACAACATTGGTAACTTTGCAGGATATTCAATAAAGTGGGTTTGCCCAATTAAGAACAGAAACAAGCTATATTTTACTCCTTTAAGTGGTCATGAATATTTGAAATTTGTGCATTTTGTTCCTGAAGCATCTATGACAAGCTTTTTTAGAACATCGCTTTTCTCACTTCCTTTTTGCAGCGTTGCATCTCTGAGAATCCGTATCGACTCTTCCCTGAACACATGATGAGTTGGTGATTTACCACAAGGGGAATGGACAGACACAGAGAGGGATGAGAAAGAGGAGGGAGAAGCTGTTGTCACTTGACAGCGCACTGAGATACGACTCAATGTGCCGTTCTTAAAAATAGCCGCTCTTTGATAAACAGCGCGCTCTGGCAATAACCCGTGCATCTGAGCTGGGCGACACAATGAGCCCCGCTGTGCTCAAGTTAAGAGCTGATAGATTCAAGGCATCCCAGCAATGAGAGGCTCTCTGACAGCCTGCTAACATGCTTACATGTCTTGAACGCTGCTGGGTGAGAGAAAACAGACAGATTCCTTATCTTTCAAAATGCTGTCATTTTCTGTTTTACCCAACATACACTCAAACACACTCATATCAGATCTTTTACCCATCCACCTGTTCCTCTTTCTCACTTAACCCATCATTCTCTAACTGTTGCATTTTCTAGTCCAAAATTTTTAAAATAAACATGGAGTCAACTCCCTTTTAAGATCCTGAAACACAATTTACACATGTATTTAATCTAAATTATTTTGTTAATTGAATATTTGCAATGTTTAAAGTGATAAAAAGGGAATGAAATTAATGTAATGCTCAGGTATTTCATTTTATATGTTCTCTGTGTCTCGTTGACCACAGTGCTGTTCATGATGGTAAGAGGCGGGTGAGCGGGGGACTTCTCCTGAAGTCCACTGGCATCTCCACTGTTTTGAGCATCTTAAGCTCCAGGTTGTTCTTGCCACTCCAGAGAGCCAGCCGCTCCACGTCCTGTCTGTATTCGGACTAATCGCCATCCTAGATGAGACCGATGTGGTGACATCTGCGAACTTCAGGACCATCACAGAGGAGTCTTAGGAGGTGCAGTCGTTGGTGTAGAGGTAGAAAAATAGCGGGTCCAGAACACATCCCTAGGGGGTGTCAGTGCTGATGGTGCGGGTGTCAGAAGTAAATTTCCTCATCCTCGCTAGTTGTTGTCAACCAGTCAAGAAGCTGGTGATCTACTCACAGAGCTGGTGGTGTTTATTCCGGAGGAGTAATGGGATGATGGTTTTGAACGATGAACTAGATGTTGCAGGGTGTAGCAGCCCCATGTTGACTGAATCATCCAAAGACAGTTTGGATCAGTAAGCAAACTGCAGGGGGTCCAGGGGGTCTTTAGGTAAGCCAACATCAGTCTCTCCTGTGTCTTCATGACCACAGATGTGAGAGCCACTGGTCTATAGTCATTGAGTCCTGTGATGTTTAGCTTCTTGGGGATGGGGATTATGGTGGAGCACTTGAAGCATGCAGGAACTTCACACAGCTTTAGTGTGTTCCTGGTCTGATTATACAAAACATGATCAGGATGCTTTACAATTCAATCTGTAGTTCTTTAATTACTGTCTCACTGTATTAAGTAAAAGACTCTGTTGCTAAGTGGGCAAAACCCATTTACTTTCTATCAGAATCACAATGTCTGAGTTTTCTAGAGAACCATGGATTATCATTATTAAATGTTAAATAAGTCCGGGTGGGAATGCACATGCCCTCACAGAAACTGACGTATGATGAGTGCTTGGTGGAATATGGTGGAATATGATGGAATAAGGTGCATCAGACAGTGGTCGGAGAGTCCTGAATCTGCCCAGGGCAAAATGTGGTAGGCACCCTTGATGCCCGTGTAACAATGATCCAGAATATTTCTTTCTGGAGAGGCACTTGATGTGTTGTTTAAATTTAGGCAATTCGTGGTTCAAATATGCTTATTAAAGTCCCGATAATAATAAAAACAGAATCTGGGTGTTGCTGTTTTGTGTTTGGAAACCCACAAGCCAGCTGTTGTAATCTCTTCAGTCACAGACTGTGTGGGGTGGAATGTAAACAATGGCCTTCACGACTGAGGAGAACTTGGGCGGTAAGTAGAAGGGTTTACGGTTAACAAAAAGTGCCTCCAAATCGGGAGAGCATATCTTATTTAGCGTTGCTACATCTGTACACCAGTTTTCAGTAATGTAGAAACAAAAGCTGCCGCATGATTTCCCGGCGTAGAGATCCACTCAGATCAGCTGTAAACCGGGCAAATGAAATGCGCTCTCTGGGATGTCTCTCTGTTTAGCCACGTTTCCATAAAGCACAAAGCACAGAGGTTGAAAAGTCCTTGTTTGTATGAGTCAGGCGATGTATTTCGTTCATTTTGTTGGGTAGAGAGTGGAGGTTTACCAGATGTAAACTCGGTAGTGCCGTTCTGAGACCCCGCAAATAGTTGATGGTTTCAGCACTAATTGTTATGGAAAGACAGATTTTGGGTCTTTTTGTTTCTTAACTATTAATTACAAATGTGTGGAAAAAGTTACACTGTTATGTTGGCTAAATCAATGAGAACTGCACTTAAAAATAGCCCAAATGTATTACTTTAGCTCATAAAACAACTAAAGGCAACTAAAACTAATCATCAATCTTACACTAAATAATTACATCACATTAATTTCACAAGGAAAAGTGTCCAGCTAATATGAAGCTTTTGCCGTTGACACAACTATGCGTGAACAACTGAAACCAGCTAGCAACAAAACACTGAATCTTTGTCACATATCTCCCCACAAATCACACAGCCACTTTTTTAACACCCTCTCTCAAGTCTCCAGGTTGAGATGCCACTCAATTAAATTAAATCCGCTTCCCGTAATTCTGTCACTCTCAGAGCCAAAGCTGACAGCAATCGGCTTTGTTCCCACCCTAAACAACTCATTTTCTCAGAGCCATTTGGACCCAGCAGCCTGAATGATGCGTCTGCTGGCAACACGAATGGTGGGAGGGAGGGGTATTCAAAAATTACACTCTCTGACAATACCAACCTGTCTGCTGAATCGGTTGAGAGGTGGGAGGAACAGGGCTTGCAAGACACCAAACAAACCTTCTCTCAATGATGCTTGATGCCTCACTACAGATTAATGTCAGACAGACAGAGATGAAAAGAGGGAGGGTTATTCATTTATTTAATAATCCGCTCCCTAATCTGTTTCAAAACAGTGGAGGGAGAGAAAATGTCATGGGAAGATGTAAACACAAGAACCTTGTGGCTCTTGTACCTACAAACAGAGTCTTTTCCAAATCTAACAAGTTAATGCGAGGACTGGGGATGAAAGCTGACAGGCCTCCTCCTCTTATGGCTTGAATTTCGGCTTTAACTCAGATCTTTTTTCACACGATACAAGAGATTAAACAACTCATGAAGTTCTCATGAGAAAATAAATCAGTTGTAAGTTATGGCTTATAACTGCAGTGCAAATATATACACATACAACATTTTTTTTACTTCAATATAGCTCAGTCAGTTTTCCCCTGAAATCTGTTCTGTGTCTGGGTGCTTTATTTCACCACGAAATTGGTTTACACCCATGCTTTTATAATAAGTTAAAGATTACTGGTCAGTTTAAATCAACAGTTTCCTCATACTAATAAACTTTACTTTTACAGTAGCTAAAGTACCAGAATATGGTAGAGCTATTTCCCCATAGAATTATCCAATAGAAAATACTATTTCACTCTTAAACCATATTAGGCCTTTGTGAGGCTGCTGAAAAAGTGCTATATAAATCATTTGATTGACTGACTGAAGACTTTAGTTTGTAAAAAGCCTTAAGATTCCTTCTTTTAGATTCACTAACAATTACATTTTAAATTTACAATTTTAATTTTAAAAATGTCTCAACAAGTTTCATAGTCCAGAAGTCAGGATTGTGAACCATTTACAAGGTCTGAATTAGAAGTCAAAGGTCAGAAGCTTAAGACACACAAGTACATTTGACACACTAACCTCGCGGAGACTAACCAGAAGCAGCTGCCAGGCCCCCGATAGCTCATGGCGCCTTGTTTATACCAAAGGGTGCTGCAGTGAATTGATAAATTGCAGATTTAATCCCTGCACACATATTTGGAAATGCAATGCTTTTTGCACATTCAGAAGGGTCACCCTGAACCTGCTTTTGTTTTAGGCAGATTGTAGCAGCTTGACTTGATTAAATGCATCTGATCCTTTTAGCAGTGTTGTTCCACTCATATTACACTGACGAGATGAAGGTGAAATATTAAATTATTTGCTCTATCCAGTGAACATGTTGCCAGTGAGAAACTGCTTTAAAACTAGATTTTAAACATATTAATAAAATAAACATTGTACTTATCTTTTAAACGTACTATGCTGACTGCAATATAATATACAGTTTCAAATCATGTCAGTTTGGATCATCATATTTGTTCTGAAAGTGCATAAATAGATGATGCATAAATTACTGAAATTTTTAGGAATTAATTTTTCAACACTTTGCATGGTTTAAATCGACTATCATTTCATTACATTTTTTCCTCTTTTTTTTTTTAAAACACATCTGTCAAATCAACATCATTAATGAACAAAACAACCAACATTTTAGGTTAATCATCAAACTCATAACAGATGTCACCAATTTGAGGGACAATTAGAAAAAGACAAAATGCAATATTTTTTTATTAAAAAAAAGATTGTAACAACATTGACTTGCATACATGTTTAGTTTATTTTAGTTTAGCATCAAGATACAGCAAGTGCATGAATCAACTTTAATCTAATTTCCTCCATGTAGTTCTGAGACTAGAGGTGCAGGTATTTGTACATAGGTCACACACACAAACCACATTATAATAGGATTTTAAACGTCATGTAAAAACAGAGAAACTAATTTTTTTTGCAGAGACCTTTCCCAAGGGCTGTCAACAGTAAAGACAAGTACAGCTTACTTACGACAAGTTTACTTAGATTTAACATAACGTTAGCGTTGCACGACTATCTACAGAGTACAATACGCAACAAGCACATAAGCATTGTTAAATAATTGCTGAGGATTATTCACAGTTTTCAGAACAATTGTAGTGTACACGTGACTTCTAATTCCACTGTGAAAGTTACTTTAACATTGGGAACATTTAATCGTGTGCGCGATTCCCTTACCATAGTAGGCTTCTTCTATCTTTACTCAATGATTGTGGACGTTTATCTGAGTGAATTAAACTAATTTAATTTAACTTAATCGAAATATGCAGCAGAATGTGGAAGGAATTTTCGATGGGGTAAGGAAAACCAACAGACGAGTCCATAACTTTTGCTGCGGCAGGAAAAAAAACTATGAGGCAGGAAAATCCAATAGAAAACCGGCAACTGAATCAATCGAGTGACGGTTTTAGTCCAGCAGAGCTCTTTAAACAATGATTGGTGTGAAAAAAATTGACTGTACAACTTAAATGATATGGTAGCTAAAAAAATCCAGGATGAGCAAACCTGTGAACTGTGGGCTAGTGTGCTCGAATGGACCGTCAATGCATGGTTCCTACAGTCGCGCAAGTATACATAGAGTAATTTGATCGACCGGGTCAACGTGTGCATTTATCCAGAAATAGGCAACACCTGCCAGCCAAACAAGATCAAGTATTCAGACAAACCGTGGCATAATAGAAAATATAGATTGGAAATGCAACATTACAGAAAAATACAGAGCTTATTATAGAATGTCTGTTTAGTGAAGATGTTTATGTCAATATTTAAAGGGATCAAATGTCAAGTTCCAGGGAGGGTTCTATATTTTTCAAAACATTTAAGTTATTTTCTGCACGTCATACTAGGCAGCATTTTTACTGTTTGCGCCAGGAGCATTTTGACAGATGATATCAAGTTGTTGTCCACAAAATAAGGACATAAGGATTAAACAATAACGATAAGGATTTTTTTTGTCCTTTTTGAAAAATTTAAGAAAAAGAAAGACTCAGGTTTAAAATGTAAAGATGTTTGGTAAAACAATAAGCAAATTAGTGATGCCAAGGAAATTTCTTTGCAATGGGTTTTGGATAATGGCATGAACTTTCAGGGCATCGTCCCAGAAAGGGATTTCATTACACACACAAAAGATATGCGTCAAAGTTCCCAGTTTTGTATTGAAAAGACAAATTTTCTTTATAAATTGTTGTGTTATGTTATAAGGCGAGGTCATGAACTGATGCTATTTATATATTATTTTTATAATTACATAATACATGCAGCTACAAAAAAAAGCAACAAAACAATGCTTTTTATTTTCCATAAAAAGTAACCTGATAGTCCTTTCCTATCGTACACCTTAGTCGCAGTAGTCCAGATGCATATTTAATTCAGCCCTATCATGTTTAAATATGATATGCCACTAATCTTCATGCTCTAACAGATCACCATGGCGATGGCCATCTGATCAATTTCCTGCTCTCGCCTGTGTATCCTGAGTGACCATAAACGTTCATTAGCAACACTCTGCGATTGCTAATATTTGCAGAACACATTAATATTGGGCACAGATGTACTGTAGCATGATTCAGTGTTTATCAAACAGTGTGTGGTACATTACAAAACAAGCTGCTTTTCTGTTTCAGCTCACTGAAGGCAAACACAAAAAACCAGTGTGAGGACGGTTTAACATTTACAGAGATCAGTATTTAGACAAATACATGATTGAACTGACTTATTATGCATTTAGCTACTATATCAATTATACATTTTTCAGTCAACCATTTCTAGAATGCCGAAAAGAAGTGACACAAGATAACACATTGGCAGAATTACCCATGCTTCACTGTGCTCGATAGGGTAACACCTCCCAGATCCCATCTAATTTGATGTCGACTGAGGCAGACGTGGAAAATCAATAATGTGCTAAGAGAGTGGATTTTTGTTCCATCAAAAGCTCTCGTGGACGGCCATCACTTTGCTTGATACATTTGTCTTTTGAGGGCTTTTCCAATTAAACTAATGGTTTCTCCTGTTCGATGTCTATTTGTACAGATGAGAGAATACAGTCTTTGAGCTAAACGCTAGTAGCGGTGAACATATCACCACTTAATGAAGAAGTAAATGGGTTTTGCCCACTTAGCAACAGAGTCTTTTACTTAATACAGTGAGACAGTAATTAAAGAACAGATTCAATTGTAAAGCATGAGTGTAATGCTCAGAGCACATTTACAGTCTGTGTTTGACACAAGCTCTAGACTGTGGGAGCCTTCTGTTCGTCCCCCATCAGCTGACCTATAACCACTGACCCTACGTCTGGCCTGCCTGTCAACTTCCTATGATGTTGACAGTATAAACATGCAAGGCTCATTGGGCTAGCATCCTCATTTTCATTGCTTGCATTCATTAGCTGACAAATCCCACTCAGATACGTACAACACTGTTAAGCTTATTATTTAGTCATATATTTTTTTTATGTATCAGGTGGCTGGGACTGAAAGAATGAAAACTTCAGAAAGAAATAATAATAATAATAATAATAATAATAATAATAATAATAATAATAATAATAATAATAATAATAATACAGGGGCATTAAAAATAAAAAATAATAACAACAAAAATAATACAAATAGAAACAATAATACTTAAATCATTATTTATTATTAACATATAAATACATTCTAAAGTATTCCAAGCATTTTCAATAAATAATCAAAAATGTATGTGTGTGTACACACACATATTTTTGATTATATTAATTAACAATAATATAATGTAATATCATTTATTATTGCTTTTGTTGTTATTTTTATTATTATCCATGATATTTATTTATCCATCCATCCATTTTCATGTTGGCTTTTTCCCTTTCGGGGTCGCCACAGCCTATGGACAATCGTTCTTACTCAATTCACTTATACCGCATGTCTTTGGACTTGTGGGGAAACCGGAGCACCCGGAGAAAACCCACGCGATCACGAGGAGAACATGCAAACTCCACACAGAAATGCTAACCAACCCAGACCCAGTAGACGACCGTGCTACCCACTGCGCCACCGTGACGCTCATGTTAGTTATAATTATATTTTATTTATAACAATTATTTATTATTACTATCATTATTTCTTATAAAAAAATATCACAATGCTATGAGTCATTATAATAGTATTAACAGAGAGAAATCTCAGGCTTAGGCCTATTGTTTCCTTTCCACATGAGCTTCGAGGGAGCCACCATGCCGTGCTCTCAGATGTAAATCATTATTTGGTAAGTCTGTTACTACTGTTTGCATGTACGTACATATAAAAATGCTCTTGATGTGTTCAAGATTTTCTAAACAACCAAGAACGCAAATATTTACTGGTAGAATGGATTTCTGTAAAGTTACCACTATAAGGTCTTTATTTTGCGTTCATCTAGCAATTCTTAGCACGTCTATTTTAAGGGGGTTTCTATTTTAAATGTAGCTGATGATAGTCAAATATAAAAAGAATAATCTGCAAATTAATGGATTTTGAAAACAAAAACATGCAAAATTATAGTATTTAAAATGTATGTATATATGTCCACCATTGCAACAAAAACATACTACTGCACATACAGTAATGAATTTTAACTATATTTATCGCATGCATTCAAGTTATACTGTCAATGTTGCATCTTAAACATATAGTACAAGTAATATATACATATCATTATAATCTAAATGATAGTATCTTGTAGTTTTTTTATGTAAAATATTAAATACAATCATTTTTTTATCACAATTAATAATAATAATAACAAAAAAATTATATTACAAAATAGATATTATGCATTTAGCCTAGACTATGGACTCAAATAACATAGTTATAATTCTTAGGGAAAAACATTATAGCATAATTTAAGCTGTTGTAAATGGAAAATCACATGGTGATGAACCTTAAAGTTTTGTAATGACAACAAGTCATGTACTGACAATTTAATGAACCATTTAAATGTATGTTATTTCACTTCTCTATTTGTTTGAATAAAAAGTTTTAACTGTAATCATTAATATTTTTTGTTTGTTGTACCATGTAGTTTTTCTTCTTTATAGACATATAATCCAAATTTGAAATGTCAAATCTAATTTATTTTATGCAACTTTTAAACCATCTTGACTATTTCCATTGATAGATGCACTTCAACCATTATTCACACAAAAAATACATTTGAACAAACAAAACCTCTTCAGTAACATATAAATTGTCACTACTGACCAAGCACCAGTGTAAAAATCCACAAGCAGCGAATAACAACAAAATCTGAATTCACATGTATTTTCTAAAAGCATCTGTACTGCTCCAGCGACGTGTTGCGTGGTGAAGTATTTATGTGCCGTTTATCAAAAGCAGCTTACGTGTTTATTTACGTTGCCCGCAGGTATGTGCTCTGTCTGCACTGTAAATACATGTATGTTCTGATTAGCGCTGCCACATGTGAACACTTTAGCTAAGCCGGTGTAATGTAAACCAGACTCTATGGGTTCCTGTACACTCTTAAATGGACACATGTTTAAAATGGACTCTTTTGAAGTTGCCAAACAATGTGCAATATCAGGAAACAAGCTGTGTGCATGAGGCTGGAATGTGGAGCGTGGGGGGGAGAAGGGGGACACACTTAGCAAGCCTGTGGGTAAAAGTAACACACAATGAAAGATGAAAAAGGCTGCAGTACCCATTAAGCCAGAGATCACAGACAAATGTTTGCATGTACTGTACGCCAGAGAGTTTGTTTGAGCAATTTTCATGAGACGTTCCTCTAAACGTGCGCACCGTATCTTTATATTTCCTGGAAGAGAAAAACACTACCACTGGATTTCATAGATTTAAATTTAAGCCTTTCAATCTCACTTGCTTTATCTCTTATAGACAAAGACTTGAGCATACACACATGTGCTCTCATGGTGAGAGCGAGGCTATTTTTGTGCAGGTAGCAGAGCACTTGGTTTGCTTTAATCACGAGTGCATTGTTAGCCATAGAGATTAAGATGGAATGGAGTAACAGAGGAAGCTGGAATCACCCTACGCTTATACACACACACACGCACGCACTACTAAATCAGATTTTAAAAAACTGTTCTATGTAGATGTTAACTTCTTTTACCTTGATGAAGTAAACAACAAACCATAAGTCATTTAAAATTGTGTTTATTTTTTATTTTTAGATGTTACGCATTATAATTGTACAATAAACACACATTAGAAAGACAATACCTTTCTAATAGATAACCTCAATGTGCTGCATAATTTAATAATAGACTTGGTCGGAAAAGCTGGGAACACCACAAAAACCTTTAACCCTATGGGGGAAAACCATGGTGAAAGGGCTTTAAAAAAAGCTTGTTACTAATAATATATTTGAATGATTTGGTAGGACTCTCCAAAAGAAAGTTATAGAATATTTAAAATATGCTAGTAAACTATTATCATAAAACAAGTTAAAACTGTGCTTTTTAAGATATTTGTAGCTAAATTACTAATTTAGATAATAAAAAAGCACTTCACAAAGCTATTAAAACTTTTATTAAAAAAGTTTACAAAAGAAGAAAGTGTTAACATTTTCTACAGATCTAAAACATACAAGAACAATTAACAATTGTAGTTTTTACTTTAAAAAGGCAGGTAGAATATAAGTAAAGAATGGGTAGAAAGAGTAATAATAAAAGTAGGTCAAAAAACAAAAAATAGAAAATTGTAGAGCTTACCTAAATAAAGGTGGAAAGAGCGCAAGTGAAAGACGGGTAAATTCAAATAAAACCACAAGTAGGTCAAATATAATTTTTCTCAAGTACAAGAAAGTAAAGCGGTATTAATTACCTAAATAAAGGTGAGCAGAATACAAGAAACAAAGGGTACGTTAAATAAAATAGCAAGTAGATCTAAGATCAATTTCTCAAGTGCAAGAAAGTTAACAGATCAGTATTTTCCCAAATAAAGGTGAGTACAATACAAGTAACAAATAGTAAACACAAGTAAAAGTACACATGCTTCTGAATCTAATTAAAAGTTATTACGTTTTTTTTTTTTTTTTCGCTTTTCGACTTCGAATTTGAGGCTGTGGCTTTCATTACTATTATGTACAGAACGAAATTGACATATTTACACTTTACACAGTTTACACTTAAATTAGGAGTATTGTAAAAGTATATTTATGCTTACTTCAACAAATATTACAAGTTCTCAAGTTTTAAAGACACATTTAACCTCAAGTATTCAATTCATAAATCAACCCGATTTAGATTTATTTGAGATAACCCATTGAAAAAAATAAGCAAACTCTAAATTGGAAATTGAAATAAGCAAATTCTAAGCCAGCAAGATTCCCAGCAGCATAGATAAATTGTTTTCATTAAATGAAGTCTGGTAGCTTTTAAGTGAAGAGATTTTCTTCACTGTTTAGCAAGCGTGGGCATTTCTCTAGAAAAAGTCTTCTTTTATTAGTGAGTCAGGAGGCATTGTGGGATATGAATCGGAGCCTGAGTGCTTTCGAGGATCTCTACCAGACATAATTAATACGAATATTTGTATTAGTTAATTTATATATTTATCTCTTTGGTTTATTTATTTGCGAAACTTGGGATATTCTGACAGAAAACAAGAAAAAATTATCGAACAATAGATTTTTGTTAATAGTTATTACCATTTCTGTGTGGATGTGAAAATTGTAACCCCCACATATAAAGCACCACATGGTCTAACCCCTGAGTACTTATCGTCTCTTTTAATCACTTGCGCCCCTAGTCGTACGCTCTGCTCCTCAAAGTCTAAGCTTCTGTCTGCTACACGCTCTCACACTAAAATTATGGGAAACAGGGCTTTTTCAGTCTCTGCACTGACACTCTGGAACTCTATTCCGGGTGAGCTCAGGGATGCACAAAGCTATACCATCTCATTTTAAAATAAATTTTTCACACTGGCTCATGATTGTTAACATTTTTTACTTCATTTTGCTTTTAACTTTAGATTTTATAAACGATAAAAGATTTTATAAAACATAATGCACTTTTTTGTACCGTTCAGTGGTTTGAGAAGGAGGCACGACTCTGAAACAATTATGTGTTTGTTAATAAAAATTAATGTAAAAAGATAGCATCGGTTTTTGCAATACATCGAAGAGAACACAATAGTGACCACACATCGAGTCAGCTGAGTCCACACTTCACCTGATCTGAAATCTTACTGGTGTTGGGTATCAACCAAAACCGATCATCAGTTTATCTCCTTTTGCAATAGGCCACAACTTCTCAATGAAAGCTCAATGAAAGTGTTTCTCATATAAACATCTGATACTGAAGCGTGGCTGCAAGAAGATCCATCAATCTGTAAATACTTAATCATAAACAAAAAGGCTCATCTCTGCTGATCCCTCCATCAATAACTTCACATACTCATACAGGGTTACCCTAGAAACCATTCATTTCCTTTGCTGACTAAATATGCGAAAAGGTTTCGTGTATCCCTTTGGAACTCTTGCTTTAGACAACCATAAAAGAAGAACTCTCAATGTCTTTATGCACACTTTCGTTTTTTTGTTGGTGTCCTAAATTTATGAATATTTTTGTTTTGCTTTTTTGGCAAAGCGTATTTTTAACGCCATGGCTCCCCTCCGCTACAATTCGCTCTCATCCGCTCAAAGGTAAGGGTTATTTATTTCATTTTGTTTTCATTGTTTTGTTATTATTTAGTAGAATCATGATGTGTACATTTAAAGATTGAAAAACCCTTCATTATTTTTTCTCTGGTTTTCCATTTTATTTTACATTTTTAGTATTGTCTCTGTGTCTTGGAATGGATTAGGCATTTTACATGTAAAAAATATTTTCTGCTTCGAAAATACGAAAAATTCAGCATACGAAGAACCCCCTGGAATGGTTTAATTTTGTATCTTGAGGTATCACTGTTGGAACATACTTTAACAGATAAGAAATTAAATGACGCAAAAAAAAAATAAATGATAGTTTTTCTATTTTGTGAAAGCATAAACTGCTGTAATTATATATGGTATTATTTAAAATAAATATATACATTTATTTCATTGTAAGTAGCATTTATTTAAAAAACTGATTTGAGCTGAAATTATTTCATCTTTCAAAGTTAAAATGTACTGTGGAATTTGTACTATATATTTTGTTTATACTGTTTATGAATGATAATTATGTTAATGAATGGTTAACGTTTTATAAAGGTATATCAGTAAAATAATGTGGTTTTTTGAAGATTTAATAGAATTGCAGAATATTATAAAAAGAGCAGCAATGTTTATAAACTGTATTATTAATATCATTACTCCAGTTAATTCTAAGTTTTAGTAAAATTGCAGTTCAAATCTGTAACTTTTCCCTGAAACATCTATTTTCTACAGGGGTCTATTGTTTATAAAACAAACTGTTTTATTGTTTTCCGGTTTTTCCAGCATTTCAGGGCTATCAAATGAACAAAAAGTCAGAACCAAACTTACTCCAATCCTAATTAAAATTGATTCAGTGAGGAACTGAAGTGTGTAACAAAACAATATGAAGTTAAGTAAGCCAAGGTGTAACACACAATCTCCACACCTTATTCCTCCCTCTGCAGCCTGGCTCACTGGAGTGCATTTTAGCACATGGGACCGATGCTCAGATCTGTAGTTAACCTCACACTGTAATGCAAATGCAGAGGCGCATTGATCGACAGGATCCCGTCCGCACAGCTGCCTCCGTCCCCGCAAGGGCACTCGCTCACAATCCGATAAACGGCCTGGCTACAACGACTGCTGTGTGCACTGGGCTTTCAAAGTGCCGCTTCAGCACTCTGGCCAGCTGCATGAAGAGAGAGATGTCAGGCTTTTCAGGCGCACAGGGAGGTGAGGAGATGCAGATGAAGGAGGCCGTGTGGGCGAGAGGTGTAAACTTGAGAGGAATATCAAGTAAGTTTGGAGTAATTACAGCTTAGATGGTGAAGTCTAATTTCATGGCAATTAGCGGAGTAACTTATCATCAGGGTAATCTTCACAGCCAATTGCTGAAAAGAAGAAGCACCCATCTCTTAAAACACAACGTTTGGAAGGGCATCAATCAATGACAAGATGATATCAGGTCGCAGATCTTTAGTGTCTCAAAAGTTTTAGATTTCAAAAAGGACCAGCTTATCAGACTTCAAGGAACAATTGTTTAGAAAGTTTTACTGAAATTTGTGTTAATTCTCGCAATATTTGAGGATGAATTTCTAACAGACTCAAAGCAGAATCCACATTTAGACGTGTAGCATTGTTAAAACCATATAATAAAAAAAATCAATATTAATATTGTATTAAAAACTCTATCAACCCATTTTGATTAAAGTTTATATTACCAATAATGTGGCATAATAGAGGTTAGAGTCAAAGTGTCTTAAAAAACATGTTTATTAAGTTGAATGTGGAAACACAAGCGGAGGGGGTTGACTTTTTATTGCCAAAAGACCATGGCATTAACAGAATTTACAACAGTAAAGCATGCAATATTCTGTTTTAAAAGCACTTCGCACTCAACATTTGCATATTGAAGATATTAATTATATTTGCCCCTCAGTACATAACCAAAATGAAACAGTTGGTGGTTAATTGTGTATTTTTCCCTTCTTCTAAGGGAAAATAGTACTTTAATGTAAAATGAATCTAGATGGCGCTCCACTCCTGAATAGACAGTTCGATAATAAAATCTGATGACATTTGAAATAGATATGGGACAAACAATGGCTGATTGCTGTTCTGATCTTTATGTTTTTTAATTTGAGAAACATTGTATTTCTCGACACTTTAGAATAACATTAGAGGACTGCCTAAGCAAGGGTGGGCAATTATTTTTTCCAAAGGGACACTGAGAAGCAGAAAATATTTTAGAGGGTCGGGCAAAAATACTGCACTTAAAGCTGCATAATATTAATTTTATTTCTTTAAAAAGATTAATAACATTGTTTTGAAAAGCTGACTTGAGAAGGTTATTTGCTATTATTAAGCAATAAAAAAATCAAATCGCATCAATCAAATTTCCCAAACCAAATTATGGAAAACAAAAATAAAAAAGGTTTCAGCTTTTCTGATGTGGAGAGAAAGGAGACGGGAGAAAGGAAAGATTTATTTTTTCGCCTTTCAGAGACTGAACAAGAAGACACTGCTCTTTCTCTAAATGCAAGCTTCTAGTGGGGATAAGAAATATTTGAATATCCCATGTCTGTTCTGCAAGTGAGCATCAGTGCTTTGAACTTAACACAAGCTGCTATATAGAGCCAGCAGAGAGGAGAGATGTGAGAGGAGAGCTGTTCTTAGCTTCCTTACAAACCAGACGAGCTGCGAAGTTTTGGATCATATGGATCATACGTATAAATCCAAGTGCACTCAAAGGAAGTCCTGCTAGAGCATTCCAGTAATCCAGTTAAGTGTTGAACCAGAAACCATTTTCAAACCTACATGATCAATCATGTCATCGGTTTCAACAAGTATCCTAAGCCATGATCACAAAGATTCCTGTCTGAGTATTAAAAATGAGAGATTTGACTTTAGTGTAAACTGACACCTAGATGTTGAAATACTCAGTGCACTTCCCAATGCAGCATTTACGCTGTCAATTGAGTTTAGAGCTACTGCTGAATGAGCAGATGTGTCAAAGAATGAAGGGGTGCACGCATGGGATAAAACAAATTGCAACAAAACAGAACAGACTTCAGAGTGTCACTTAAATTCTGTGTTCATGGTGCAGATAGATGTACTGAAAAACAATGAGATGTGACGGAGCGAGGAAAGATCACCCTATGGAAATGTTCTCTTTTCTTTCAAATGTGAAAGACATCCCATAAGCATTTAAATGTAACCACAATAAAACTCTTACAGCAGCGGTTAACAACTTCATATTGCTTCAAACCCTTTAAGTGTGGTCTTTGGCACAAAGCATCAGAGCTCAGTATTTAGTAACGATATACACACAGTTACTGCCTTCACATCACTTTTAGCTTACGGTTTAATCTTGCTGTATTGGAAGAGACCCGACCCCATAAGCACAGTGAAGTAACGCAGTTCATTCAACTGGAAAAAATTTACAATTAAGGCTCAAAGTTTTATAATGCTTGGTCACCCTTTTTAAGATATTTTGAAGAAGTTCATCTTTCGAGTGGGACAACCTGCTCACTAAGTCCCTCCAGTGCTTTTTTACCATCTTCCCTTTTTAAATTTCATCTCACTTTTTAATTTGTTTCTTCTTTATGCTAGTGACGAAAGAAATAAGGACAAACTAAATTAATTCCCCTCCCAGTATGAATAAGTATGTATAGGCCTTCAACATGTGACAACAGCTGCTATATGAGTTACAATATCTGTTTACTGTTGAACAAACCACTCTGATTGTATATTGTCTTTTCCTGGAATGCTTTGTTAATGGGTAGGAAAGGGGATAGGATGCTTTGTGAAGTCTAGTTTGAAGTGTTTTTTTTTCTCAAACTGTCAGTGACTTAAAGTGTACAAATACCTGCATTACTTCTTTGTGAAAACTTCAATAAAAAGGATTTTAAAAAGTTCCAAACTTTGTTACATTTCAATGTACCCACAAAAAGTCTTATACAAGTATTTAATGAAGTCTAGTTGGATGAGAAATTAAGTTTAAGTAAAGAAGTTTATTTAGGGGAACATGTCAGGATTGGAAAATATAGCTAGCAACAGAAAAAATTACATAACAAAAAGAAATAAATAATAGTTGACTAGTTCAAAAGCAAAAATAATTAAGACCTAGGTCTACATATAATATCTATATATGCAATATACTAATACTAGTATAGTAGTCTCCTGGGATATGTGCCATCAGTAAGAGCTAATTGAGAGCTGTTCACTAACTTTACTTTACGCTTTAAGACAAGGGCTAAATAAAGAATTGCAGTGCAAACTGCAAAGAATTTTTTGAAATTGCAGAAAGTAAATTATACTGTTGATGATTAAACACAGTCAGGTGAGAGTTTTACTTAAATGTTTAACTTTTAATTTTGCTTAAGTAAGATCATAAAATTAATCAGTTCTTAAAATGTTCAATCCACAGGTTGACATGTTTTTTTTTTACAAAAACTTTGAAGTACTAAAATAAAATACAGCTACATAGAGAGGTGATAATTAGTCATTATTTGAGTACTTTTTTTAAAATGTGTACTTTTACTTGTACTCAAGTAAAATTTTTTGTGAAATATCTGTATTTTTGCTTGCTAACAATTCACAGTGTGTTTACATTACAAATAGAGGGGACTGGTGCATTATTTATTATCATATATCAAATAACTATTATTTAATTATTACTCATCAAAATATTGTAATCAACTGTTTCTCATCATTGTTTGAAAAAAAAATTTGCAATTCACTTTCTAAAATTTTTCAGCCCTATTATAGACATAACATTGAGATTATAGACACTCAACAGTAAATCTCATTGTAATTGTGATTTCATTTCCAAGCATAAACTTTGTTTGTAAATGCTTTGTTAACATGTCATTAACAAAAAAATTAACAAATCACTGCATCTAGAAATATCAATCGCAAACAAAAAAAAAAACTTAAAGTCTACATAATTTAAATAGTTTATTGTTTACTTAGTATCATTGATAAAAATAAATCGGTATTAATTCTGTTTGCCCTTAAGTCAGTAAAACTAATAGAAAACTCTGACCGGGTTAAGAGTAAAAACAACAAATAGTGATGGACCTTTATCTCCAAGGTGTTGATACACGAGACCCAGTTTGTAACTTCCTTTAACCCCCAAATTATTGACTGCATTAAAACATATTTGGTTCAATTTTAAACTAGCAGTCACAAAGAAAGGGCATAAATTTAAAGCAGAGCAAGACATCAGAGTAGTTCCACATGTGCCAGAACAAACAAAAAATGTCTTTGACAAGATCCTAACTCACCCCCACTGGTTATTCCAAAGTAAGCCTTGGGATTTCCCAGCAGGATCAGCTAAATTCATATCAGTGTCATTGATAAACGTGGCCTTACAGCTTGATCAGCAGGGTTCTATTCTCGATCAGTGCTAAAGCTGAGAACATACAATAAAACATGTTCTTTGACATTACATTACAGTTATAGAAGCTCTGACATGAACACAGCACTGTGGATGTACCGCAAGATAATAATTTGTAATAAACAATAAGGGAGGAGACCAGATGAGAAACGAAGAAAAGAGGAGAGGAGGCAAGAAGGAAGAGGAGATATGAGGGGAGAAGAGAAGAGAAAAAAGAAGCTAAAAGAAGAGAAGGAGAAGAAGAAGAAGAAGGAGAAGAGTAAACAACAAACATTATGAGGTACAGAAAATACATTTGCACCAAGTTGCTGAACAACCAAACAAAAAACAGAAAAGGGTTTGACATTATTAAGAGAGAACGTCATGCCCTCTCGGACCTGTCCTCTACCTTGGCTCAATTCAATTACCATTCCCCATACACCAGCATACGTTTTCTTCCCTTTTTTCTTTCATCCCTCTTTTCTTTTTTAGCATAGACAGGGCTTATGGAAATGAGCTCTTCTTTTCGACAGAGGGTTGTCGAGCCATGTGTCCCAGTGTAATGTCATCCCACTTGAAGCCTATGTAAACAGCATTATCGGCACATTTGCGCGACACACCGTGCTGTGCCATGACCCCCGAGCACTCGCTGCAAGGTCAGGGTTCACATGCAGAGGTGCGAGGGAGAGAAGGGAAGAGAGGACTTGCAGAGAGGGATGATCTCCTCTCTTGGGAGGACATTTAAGAATAGACAAACTCCTAGCACCAAGCTTGAAGGAAAAAGAAAAATGAAGAGAGAGAGAGAGAAAGAAAGAGAAAAAATAAAAATAAAAAAGTAAATTTTTTTTACAAATTTAAGAAATACATTTTACATTTCAATAATAGATTAAATTAAATATGCTGAAACATTTCTACCCTGTAAAAATTATAATACCTTGACATTAATGTAAAAACAATACAGAACATCAAAATAAGAAAAACAATAAACTACAGAACATCAAAATAAGAAAAACAATAAACTACAAAACATAAAATAGATGTTAAACAAAAAATAACAATAAACAAAAAGTAATTGTTATACAGAAAAATAATAATAAATAATGTAGTAGTAAAAATAATAATAAAATGATACTAATTTAATACAATAATTGAATTTAATTATTTAACATAAAACCAATAACGTAATAATATATAATAACATTTATTAAAACAAACAGCTTACAATAAAAACTAATTTTAATGAAGTAAAAAATACTCCATATAAAAATGAATGAACGATGAATGAATGAACTATCCCTATAATAAATGCACTCTAATGCATTATAATTGCATTAATAAAATGTTTGTTATCGAAGTAAAAAAAATGCATAAAATATTCAGTATATTAACACTTTGTTCCTCATGAAATTGTTAGTTTTTGATATTTAATTAACATAATAAAACCATGAAAATCAGAACAAATTAGAACACACATAGTTTCGAGAAATAAAAAAGTAAAATATTGTTGACCCTAAAACATTAAATCCAGATCGACTCATCTGATCTTAAAAATTCTTTTTTCATCACACTTTGAGAAACTCATTGAAACCTTTGACGGTTGAGTAAAAATCAGCTTCATATAGGAAACTGCTGATAATGGAGGAAATGATGACCAAAATGAAAAAGCTTCCCAGAACATGGGACATGCACCAAAACCATTTCAGCATTCCTTCCCTCCAGAAAGAACGGAAAATGCCTCCCCATGTCATCTGTGTACAGGCGCACTTGTACCACACAATGAAAGTATTTGGAGCTTGGAGGCCCCTGCCCCAGCACTACTGCTTTGAATGACCGTCATGCTCATTAGCTGCCATGGTGACACCCGGGCCAGCGAATAGCATTTGAGCTGGAGTCTGGCACAAAAGCACCTCCAATTAAATGTCAATAATTTAACAAATCCTTTGAACTCCTCAAGGCTCCATGTTTACAGGGGCTTACAAGAACACTGGAGCGCCATTGTCTCATTATCTGCACAAGCCACAGGAGAGATAGAGGGAGCGAAAGAAAGACTGATAGAGGGAAAAATGTTAAGAGGGGTGGCTGAAAGGACACACGGGGAGAGGGGGGGCACTCTTCCGTGTTTGGATTGGGGATGTCTGGGAAATTAAGTGTGAAACTGTTTCATTAGACGAGAGTTTGAAGTGCTCGAAAGGTATACATGTATAAAGTTCTTTTGTCTTGTTTCAGGTATACGTGACAACTTTGGGTTATAACATGTGACAGTAAAGTAGGGCTGCAACATTCATATAATATGTATAATAAATATAAATGAATCGATTTATTAGATTTATATTGAATCAAATGTATAAAAATTAAGTTAAATAAAATTTTACTGAATACACACGTTTTAAAATAAAATTTTTTAATTTTGTCATTTGTGCATGAACATACACTTTATGTGTAAAACTGAATGTTATGATAAGCATGAATATAAGCATTACAATAGCAGTGCATTTACTTTAAAGTAAGTACAGATAGTAAGTACTTATGTACTGTCATGCTGTTTAATCCAGAACACATCTGATAGCTCAAGAGACACAAGGTATTCATTCATTCATTTATCTTCATGTCGGCTTTCTTTCCTTTCGTGGTCGCCACAGCGGAATGAACCGCCAACTCTCTGGCATATGTTTTACGTGGCGGATGCCCTTCCAGCCACAACACTCAAGGTGTTTTCATCCCTTATTTGTTTAAACAGGGCAAAATTGGCAAAATATAGTGTTTTGGAACTTTTCACAACACAGTAAAATGTATTTGTTAGGGTGCGGTGGCCAAGAGAGAAATGTGGACCTCAAATACATGACAGTCTTTAAATAAAAGTTTATTAAAGAAACAAATAACTAGCCCTGGGAAGATAGGGCAAGCAAAGCCAAACCCACGAGGGGGGAAACAATAATCAATATAAAATCTAAAGAGTGGATAAGACAGAAAGACTAAATAACAGCACGAAAGCAACTACGAACAACTACAAACAGGAACAGGACAACAGGAACAACGCACAGACAAGGAGTAATGAACCGCAAGGAAGAGAAAACTGAGGGAAGCTTATAAAGGGAAACCAATCAAACATAATGAGGGAAGCCCCAGGTGTACTAACTAAAAGCTCTAACTAAAAAATGAGAAGAGCGGGGAGAGGTGGGAAAAACAACAAGAAAATGTGCTTCAAACTGACAAAAGAAATCAAAGATGGCCACCGTCAGTCACATGACTGGAGCTGTAGGTGGCATAATAAAACAGAAAAGTGATAACTGAAAACAAAGTAAAACTAAAAATGAGGGAAGGACTGTCAATGATCTGTTCAGTAGCAACAAGGATCTACAAAACAGATACTTGACAGTATTCACATAATGACATCCACAATATAATTTTCCAAAAGTTAAATAACCATTAAAGCTTTCTAATAACATTATTAAACTAAAATGTATTTAATTTTATTTTAACAACATTTAACATTTCAATAATAAATTAGTTTAAATGTCCTGAAAAATGTATACCTGGTAAAAAATGTAATTATCATTAAAATCTCAACATTAAAATAAAAACATTGCAGAACATAAAAAAACAAACAAACAAAAAAACACCAAAACAGGTAAAACATAGAGTTCGTCTCTTGTTTTGAAACTTTTCACAACACACTAAAATGTAGTCGCATGATCACATCCACAAAACTCATTGGCCAGATTTCACAATTTTACTGAAGTCTCATTTTCTCCATGTCTGCAACAAGTGCTCCTGTTGACTTGGTTAACCTTCCGGTCCGGTGACTAATCAAACCGATACAGTGTGAAGTTGTTAATGAAATTTACAGCTTTGGTCCTGCAGGAGAGAATGAGGCTCTTTACATGGCGTCCTTTGCAAGTTTTCGCTTGTGAAATTTCTTTATAAATAGTACTTGACATCCGCCATGAATAGAAAATCAATTAACATTCATACACCTTTGTTCTAAATTACAGTGACAGTCGTCGAGCGTATGAGAGATGTTTCTAAGGTGTCTTTTCAAGTCAGTGACCTGGTAATTTGACATATTCCACACTGGCACTCTTTCAGGTATTATTGAGGCAAACAGTACAAGAATACCAACAGCCACTAATATTAAACTAAAGCTGAAGAGTGTATTTTCAACTATCTATTGTAACTGTAAAACAAATGCATATTCAAACTTATTTTTCTTTTATTGGTAGTAGAGAAATATATTTTTAAGGATTTTAGGTAGTGGACACACAACATTAATCTTTGATGCGTTTCGTTCATCTATTCAATGGTTATAAGCAGCTTTGAAATTCTATACAGTAGTAACAGTAAGTCATAAGATCAGTTTTCCAGAATCAGAATCTTTTCCAGATCTTTATTACAGAGCGTGCGAGTAAACACGAGAAATGTGTTGTAGTACAGGGGTACTCTCCAGTGTTTGTACAAAAAAAAGAAGATTAATGCTAAATTAATGGAGCTCAATTAATAGAACAAATATAAAAGTTGGATCATGGTCCCTTAAATTCCTCAAAAATTATTGATGCAATTGTTGCCATTTTAATGTTTTTAAAGTGAAAGATTAAAGAATTTAAACAAAAAATCTAATGGTGCACCTCAAGTGTTTTGAAACTATTTATGCCCTGTGCATGCTGACATTGGGAACCAAACCCTTCTGATCTAGCTCTCCTCTTACAATAAGCATGCAGTGAGGTTCACTTTGAAACTCAGCATGTCGACAAAAAAAGGACAATTTTCTCTGCAAAAGCTTCCAGAGGACAAATAGATTCTGTTCTCCCACTGGCAAGAGAAGCCCAATAAATAAAAAAAAACCCAAGATTTCATTACTCCCTTCCCTGGTCAAATTTGAACGTCTCTGTTTATCGGGATTTTGTCCTTATTAAAGAACGATTTGAGTCTCCTAACATACATGGCTTACTTTGCAAGTACAACCTGAGGTCATCCCTGAACACAACGCAAAGAAGGACAAGAAAAACAACGATGCGATATGAAAAGAAAATAGAATCAAGCAAAATGTAATTTGCTGTTTGACAGAGTGATGCACTTTTGTGCTGTTAAATAATCATCTCTGCAGAACTCCTCTGAACTGAACAGACTGAAAAACTGAAAAACGCCCCAGAAAGGAAAACACATAGAGAGGGAGCTAAAGAGAAAGAAACGAAACAAGACGCAAAGGCCACTCAATCGAAATACCCACCCCCACTTGTTTTTGTAGTAAAGCCTGCTTTTAGAGAGATTTGAACTTAATTGATTCCTTTTTACACAAATACAATTTTGGAATGCTGGTAATGAAAAGGTTATGGAGGGGTCACCAGGACATGTGAGGAAAAGAGATGGGAGACAGGAGAGGGGACAGACGGGTGGACAGACGGGCGAGCAGGGGATGTTGATCTAGATCAAGCGTGCACCTGCTGCATCACATCAGCACCTGAGACTGAACTCTGCTTATCAGGCTTTTCATTATTAGGGATTTTGGGTTTTATGTTTTAATTAAGGGTAGATGTTTTAAAATTGAAAGCAGAAAAAATGAAATATTTAATAATTTCAATTTCTTACTAAACTGCCGTATCTAATGAGTAGCCTGATTTCAGTGATTAGATAGAAATCCAGCAAATTCATTTTGTAGTCAGTTACATTATATTCATATTAGTCCCATTAAGTCTCTTAATATGTTGTTACTCAACTCCAATGTTTCCCTAGTTTAAAAGTAACCTTTTCGTTTATTTAGACATGTGATTTTAATCAAATGACTCTACTGAAGTGAAGTTTAAGTTTAAACTTAATATTCTTTTTCTTCTGACCACTATTTCAAATACTAAATTCAAACCAGGTCTTACTTGGCTTGTAATTTCTCCTAATACTGGTACCATTAAAGGATTATGGGATATCGCTAAGAATAGTGGGACATTTCTCCATTGATTTTGCATGGGTTCAAATGTATCAAACTGTAGCTCAAACCCTGAATCTCATAGAAACTTCAAATCCCAACACTTAAGTAACTTACCAGTCTATACAAATACACCATGAGCACTGTTCTAAAGTTTTGAACTCCAGATCCTAGAAGGGTCAAAGGTTATCGCTGACTTATAATTGCCATTGAAAAGGAATGGAAATTGGGTCCCACAATATTATAACTACGGAACAAGCTAGAGACACACCGGTTGGTTTATGCTACTCATGGTGCTATAGTTGAATGTGTAATTCTCATCACCTTCACCTCCAGATTGTTTTCCCTAGCAACAGATATATACATCTCAGCTTTGGAAAATAGTTAAAACATGGGGTTTGGTTTATGTCACTCACATCGAGCAAGGGAATTAAGTCGTACCTCCAGACATTAATGTTATAATATAAAATATTTTGTTCAATGATAAGAAAAAAATTCCAAGATATGAAAAACATGCAATCTGAGATATGCATACATATGAAATTCACAAGGCTGACAACACTGGGTATCAAGTGACTGCATTCAACTCCCAACCATCTATTTCTGCTCTCCTATTGGTCAGTTCCAGGCCTGACGCTGAGTGTTTGTACAGAACCTCCTGGTGCCCTATTGGTCAGTTCCAGCCCTGATGCCGTGTGTTCATGCATAGCATCCTGCTCTGCTATTGCCCTTTCCAGAAGCACTCTCCCTCTATTATTTTCTGAAGAGAATGAAAATCAAAAATGTACACAGAAAGGAGAAAGCACAAAGCACTGACACCATCAAACACCATCACTGTTTCCGAAAAAAGAAAAAGAAAAAAAAAAGCACTTTTCCCCAGTTGCTGTTTCACTGGTTATGATTAATGGTGTTGGGAAATACATCCTAAAATAGAGGGCAGTGCTGCTTCTTCCGGAAGATTGCTTTGGCTCGTGTAAACAACAATGGACATTCAAAAAGGATTCAAATAATCAAAAAGGACTGGTGAGGACGTTCAACATTAGTGGATGAAGACTTTTATGTGAAAAACCAATTTAATAAACTAACAGACCTGAAAACAGCTGAGAATTTTCTATTTCTTTAAACAATCAAAAATTCTCGAAAATCTGCATAACTAAAGTCAAAACTAATAGATGTAAACAACTAGAGGTTAACATAGTGGCCGTATCCCTCACCACCATTTTTATTTGGAGCAACTCTGGCTTACACACTCGTTTTGCTTTGTGACTTTATCCAGTCATTCTGCTCATTGTGGTAGTTGGGCAGACAAGCCATACTTGGCCCATGACTAGCTCAAGCCTCAGTTAAGTAAGTATTCATTTTATATCCGGCACAGGTCTTATGTGCCACATTAAATGAAATGCTACCACTTCCAGGCTTGGACCATGATAGGTACACATATTGCCTGGTAAATACTAGATGTGTCAAGCATTTTATGGTTGACTGGAAATCAAGAAAATCATAGGGTTTATGAAAGGGTATAATAATATTAAAGAATAATTTACAAATTAAACACATTAAAAAACTATTTGGGATTCCCAAATCAATATAGAACAAAGACTCACTTTTTTACCCACATCCTATAAAGAACTAGTCAAAGTTTGCTGTGTTTGTATCATCTGCTTACAAACATCCCAGTGAGTGCTTGGTATCAATGACAATTGCACTGTCCTTTGGGGCACGTCACTGTTTTGTATGTGTCCCACCCTATTATAGCCCAAGGACATCAGCATGGTCTCGTGGCAACTTAACACCTTTGTAAAATAATACTACATGTATTATTCATACTAACATGACGGAGTAGTTGAAAACAGCCCAGAAGACAGGCACCTATGAAAATGATGACCAAACACAGAAAGAGAACTGAATTATTGAGGGAGCCATCAGCTGCATTTTAGCGACGTGCAGGGATGCTGAATAAGGCTCTGAATAAATGCTTGGCTTTGTTCTTCGGAGGTTATGAACAAACTGGTTTTATTAGGGCCGGGAAGGCTGCTCATAAACTCAAATGACAGCAAAGCAAAATGAGCCTGTGTAAATGTTACAGAATAATGCGATAAAGAAATAAATTTGTTTCAGTATGACTAAACAATTAGAGAGTTTATTAATCACACTTATTTAATCATTTAATTATTTTATACAATTATCAGTTAAGATTTTTATTTACAGCTTTAACATAAGTTTAAACGAGTGTTATTTAAAAACATGAAAAAAGCTGAGTTTAAAAGTAAGTTCTGAATAAGTTCTAGAAAATTGGTGGATTGGTGGCTAGGACAGGATGTAGAATCAAGCCTATTTTGAGAATGCTAAACTTGGCCAATCACAGAGCAGTGTGTGGGAGCTTCCGGAGGTGAATTTACACAGTGAGGTATCAAAATTAAACAAAACTGTCAATAAAACATGCCATTTCTTCCCAAATAAAACAATTTGGTGTTAAAACTGACTATTGTAATCAAACCTCAATGAACGATTTAACATAAAAGAAATACACTTCATGACCCCTTTAATATTTATCTGTTTCAGGCTTTTTTTTATTTCCTAATCCAATCTAAGACCAAATTAATTTTCTTCTTTAAAATGTGTGGCACATCTGGGATATAAATATCGACAATGATGTTTGTATTTTTATAGTATATACTTATTAAGTCTTATTTTTTTCATCTGCTGGATGAAGACATTGAAACTGTGTTTGGTTTGTTTTTGTAAATTATTTGATATAGTTTTAACATGGTCAAAGCAAATGTTTTAAAGCTAACCATGTGATTCATTTTAGTTCTTCAAGAACTATTTTGTTATATGGAGAGTAAAAAATCTTCTCTAATCTAATTCTATACAATGTTCCAATTTTGTATTTAACAAGATGTAATCTCCATCTTAACTTTTAGCCAAACTTTAGTAAAAATGGTCCCTTTAAGCCTAAAGTAAGTCCTAAACATCTTAGAACAAGTCTTGTTTGCCTCATGGAAAGACATTGACTTGTTCTTGCAAAAATTACAAGGCTTCGCAGAAGGTTTCTTTTTTTTTATCTTGATCTTTAAAGAAACATAATTTACAACTCTCAAGGAAATCCCAATCAAAAATAAAAGTCTGCAAGCTAACTAATCTTGGTAAAACAAATATATTTTAACAACAGAAAAAACATAACTATGTACCCTATTGTGAAACTATTTCAGCAAACTGCACAGTTTTTAGAACAGCTCTAAAACGGTCGAGATTTTGGCTTCATAAGATGGTCAAATTCCATTATTTTAATATAATATCAACACAGCCGGCCATATAAACATCCTTTTATAACTCTAGAGCTACTGCTAGGGTAACAGACTTTTTTTCCCAAGCTATTTCCCTCAGCTTTGGGCAACCATACTACAGGGGTGAAAGTCTGAGTGGAATTTATAGCTTTGTATATGGTGAGCATCACACACACACACAAACGATGAAGTCACTCCCTACAAAAATTACCATGCGAGTCTAAAAACAAGCTCCACAAGCCTCGCTCACTAGCATTAAAACTCTTTCTGTAAATACTAATGGGGATGGTCATGGAGTGGAGGTTGACTAAACTAATAAAAAAATAAATAAATACAAGTATTGCTTTTGCTGAAAGTTTATTCAGCATGGCCGGAATTAATGCCGTCCACAAAAGAGTCCCAACAGACAGAGCATGAAATGGGAATGGTAGGGTGTGGGAAAATAGACGAGCGAAAGAGAGGCTCCCATCTATTGTTTTCATTGTCTGGGATCAGAAGCTGGAATGAGAGAAGAGAATAGGGGGTAGAGTCAGAGAGAGAAAAGAGAAACACTCAGAATCCACATAAATGCTCTTGACACAGAGTGCAAAGATGAATTACAGGTATCCATTTAGACTAAACTGTTGGACTTAGGGTGCGGGGCAGTAAAACAGAATCCAAAAACACACTTATTACCATCTGAAAGAATGGAAGAATTTGTTGTAAAGAATGTGTTTTTATGATCTGAAAGAGGATATTTTTTGTCTTTTGTTCGTTTTTTTATTTTGTCTGTTTGTCTGTCTATCTGCCTGCCTGTCTGTCTGTCTGCTTGTCTGTGTCTGTCAGCCTGCTATAGCTTATCTGTCTGTCTGTCGGTCTGTCTGTCTGTCTGTCTGTCTGTCTGTCTGTCTGTCTGTCTGTCTGTCTGTCTGTCTGCCTGTCTGCCTGTCTGCCTGTCTGCCTGTGCTTGTCTGTGCTTGTCTGTGCTTGTCTGTGCTTGTCTGTGCTTGTCTGTCTGTGCTTGTCTGCATTTGGGAGTGTTTACATTTTAGTGGCGTCAGAAATATTTATTCCAATATTTAGAGAAATTAAAGTATAATATTATAAAACTTTAGCTTGGCCACCCAAAATCTAGGTCATGGCCTGGTTCACCCTTTTATATTATCCCTGCCTCACATATCAGAACTCTACAGCAAAATATGGAAATGTGGAATACAAAAAAAGCACTCAGAATTTATTTGCAAAGGAAATGTGCTTTTAACTTCTACTGTGATCTAAGAGATATTTTGGAGAGCGTGGGCAGTCTAGCTTTTAACCTTTAACTTGCTCTTGCTCTTGTCAGCCAGCTTTTTTGAGATGTATTCTCATTTGAAAGATTCTTTGAAAATATAATGTAAAAAAATCTTTCAAATGAGAATACATCATAAAAAAGCAGGAGATCTCTTATTTTCATTCAACAGCTGACTTACTGCTGATTGGCTGCCTTTTAAATATAAGCTCATGTGCCATGTTTTCTTTCAAAATTTTAAAAATAGAATGAATTGAACATGCCAAAATTTCCTGAGAAATCAAAACAAAATATTTATGAATAACAGAGACAAAATCTGTCAACTCTATTTAAATTTTTTTATAAAAAAAATAGACCCAATTTGCTTTCTTACTCAATTAAAATAGGTACAGGAAACTTTTTTGAAAATAGTCTGCAAGTGCAAGACCCCCCCAATTACTCCTCTCATTGAAATTGACTCCACATAACGCTGAAAAAGTGAATGATTAAATTTTACAGCTCATTACTTGGACAAAAGAGGAATTGGTTCTGGAGAGGAAGAGGATTAGCAGTGAAATGAAGCTAGTGATATGTACAGGGGCCATTATCTTGCCCAGTTATCTGGAAGCTGCGATAAGTAAATACCCTTTGCGGAAGTAACCCCTCAGGGGACATAAAATCAAAAAGTATTCTGATTAGCATAATCTCTCTTGTCTTTCACAGAAGTCTCACTCTCCCCTTTGCACAAATTTGTTAAAACTCTGTTATTTTGCAGGAAATGTGATAGAAGTTGGCACACTATTTATGTGAGCTTATATAAGCAGAACTAACTCATATCTGCAAATATCAAAGGACGATCTCCCGCATCACTTTTCAATTAGCATCACTTTCTTTTTTAATTAGCAGGTTATGTGGCATCTTTGGTGTACGGTAGGCTTTAACCATGATGTGGATCATGTAAACCCTGGTTCCTAAAAAGACTTAAAAGTTCCTAAAGGTTCCTTAAAAAGCAGCCTTTGCTTATGAGTTGAATGGTTATGAAAACAGAAGTGACCGAAGGCTGTCCGAGTTTCCTTCATATGTATACAAAAAAGAGCTGTAAAGAAGAAAAGGTTGCACAGGAAAAGGGTGAACACATTTGGTTTCCTGCACCGGGCCTCAATCAGAGAGAACGGCCAGATTAGTGAATTGATTCTGCAGCCATGTTTACCCAAGAGCGCAGAAATTTCCCTTCACTCGCATCGTGCTCTTATCTTTATTATCCCAGTTTGTTTTTAACAAACAGCAGACTCGTAATAACTGCGGGGCCACTGCTTGCTTTACGTTTGTGAATAAATGACCATAAAGCATTTAATTTTAGACTTTTTAACAGTGCGTAATAAATATTTTCAGATATTAACTGAAGGTGAATTTGGCTTTATGGCACAGTAAATTAACTCCCACTTTTATCAGCATATTTGCAAGCTGTTTAACTAGCACACAGATGTCATAATAACGTCCTAAAGAATAACCTTGTTGTTCCAGCGATTGCGCAGTTGGCCTACTACCCAGGGAGCTGTTACACACGCACTCACCTTCCTCTTGTGGATCTTTAACTGTTTAGTGAGCGACATACACAGAGGACAGAAAAATTACCTCAGGCGTGACTGTCACACCAGCCATTACTCTCCCTTGACTGCCACTCTCATGTTTTCGGTCGCAGAGGTTTTCCCTCGTAATTCACCCACATTAGCCCTCCTAACTATAACTCGCTCCCATGGCTTCTGGTTCCAAACTAAAGAGGAATGAATGCACGTCAATGAGGCCACCATTTGAACAGACAATATTCTTATGCATACCACCCGATGCTTTTTGCATCACATACTTTGTGAGAATACCAATAGTCAACCAGCTTCGAGGGGGCTTAGTTAAGACTTCACATTTCTATGATTAATGAAAATAAAATGCAATGGGGAGGCACACACCACCCCCTTTTGCCCTCAGAAGGCTTAGGTTTGTGTGGAAGCAGCGGCGTGATAATTACTGATAAATCAGAGGTCTCAATGAAGCGCACTTTCCCTAATCTCACTGGAAACATCACAAAAGGCCCACCTCTCTCGCTCTGACACTTGACAGTGCTGGTCTTTGCTCTAATTTCTGTTGGCCTGCGGCAGGCAGACATCATCTTTTGTCAGAACCCACTCAGTGGCAAAAATAATCGCTCCACATTTCTGGCTAGGCTAATTCCTATTGCCAGACTTGTGCACAATGACCTACGCCCATCTCCTTTTCAGAATATGTAGTCTAGCATTGTCTCTTTTATCTTGAGTTGTTGCCGCTAACAAACCTTGCTGAGATCTGTCCATGTTGTGTTTGTGATTAAAAGCACAAATTGTTGAAAAATGTTAATTAGGAAAAATTTCTCTTTAGAGTATTTTAGTTGCTGTCATTGCAATTCTGATTTAAATGGTTCCATATGCAAATATTTTATGTTTACCTGTTTGTTTGTTTGTTTGTTTGTTTGTTTGTTTAATTTATTTTGTCATTGCAATAACACAAAAGACCAAAGCATAAAAGTCCAACCTGACAAAAATCTAAAATTCTAAAATGTAAAATTTACTTTTTTTTTGTACTTCATTTATGTAGACATTTTAGTTTGGTATTTTTACATGTTTTCTGAAAGCCACCCTGTCAGTTTGATAAAAAATATCAGACACAAGAATCAGAAAAACAACTCTTGGTCAGAGCGAAGAAAAAATTTACAAAGACTGGGAAGGGAATTACTACCGTATCAACAACTAACATGGCACCAGTAAACTAATCCTTTATGCCGCAGCCAATTTTCATTAATCCATTAAGAGGCCAATTTCTTAATGTTGGCTGCAATTACAGATGTATTCAAACAGGACTAGTTTCACAAGAGGCTGTTCAAGAAGTTTCTGTTTCACATATAAACTTTCTTTCAATCCGATGTCATGCCTTTGTGCTTTACAACTTCGTTAAATAAATTCAAGCATTTTATTTACAGGTATGTGCAACTCAGGTAATGAGTAAGCAATGGTGGCGGGGCAGAACTATAAACATGAGTCAAAAACATGTTTCTATTCATGGGATTAATATTTTTAAGAGCTAGCTCCAATAAAAGCTATGTCTAAAGAAAATGGAAAATATGTGGTAACTGAATTCTTGTGTACTCTCGAAATGTGAGTATATCTGAAAAAATATGGGAGTTTCTTTTTAATTAAGTTTTTTATCTGATCATAACACATTTTAAATCAATTACCATTATGCCAAAATCTTTTAATACCGTTTGTGATGTTTGTTCTGCTTTTCAATACTAACTATGCAAACTATTTAAGGTGCAACTTTCCATGTTATAAGCATAAATTAATAAATCCTGATAATGGTTTAATAAAAAAGTTACTTGTTTGTTTTATGTATTTATAAAATTTTTAGAAGGTTAGAGACCTTCTATTATCAAACAACATCAAGAGAACACATTTTTTTTTTTATTGAAATTTTAACTGTCAAATCAACAGACTGAACAAAAACCATAGTTGACAAAACAAATCTATTAATCAACCAATCAGACGGTACTTGTAGAGTGTTTTAGTTCAAAGCAGCTTCACATACAAAACATCAACTGCGGAATAACATGACTGAAAATATGTTAAACTGGACAACACATTTTAAATAATTTAACATCTTCTAATCTGATTTAATATCCCTGAATCCAGGCTAGCTTACTGGCATAATTCTCTATTGTAAGTAATTTTTTAAAGTCTATTGTAAATGTATCTGCTAAATCCTTGAATATAAAAAAGTAAACAAAATCCTGTCTGAATACACTTGCAAAATTGAATTCACAAATTTGTGTACAAATCAATTTCTTTCTGCCTTACATTACAATTATTTACCCTTTATCAAAAATAGAAAATCAAACACATGACTGGGTAGAACAGCAGTTTTCCTTTGCCTTTCCCCCTGTGGCTGTTTGTCCTTACACACGCTCTCACACTCTTTCTTAAATCTCCAGGTTGTGTGTATCCATGGGAAGGTGGGGAGTGTCGCACTGGTCAACATTTCTGGAGGATTATTTGATTAATGCTGAGGGCTGCAGCGTGTTTAGACAGGGTCGCGACCCCATAGCATCTATTTAATCAAATCGTTCTTTTTCTCAGCTCACCCAGAGGAGGTCAAAACTAATACAGCCTCCCCGGTCTCCTTTTTCAGCTCCCTTTTGCTTTTTTTAGTACATGCAGTCACTTTTCAAATGCTTGAGTAAGAGGTCTGTGAGGATCTGAGCAAGAAACAAACCTGTTTGGATTGGAGTGCATTTGCTGAGTTTTTGGATAGAAAACTCATGAGATGTTCTTTCAAGGTGTGTAATGAATGACAACTTTTATAGTCCAGCAAGTTTTTTACAGATGGTGTAGAATGTATCTTTTTAAACACGTGTGGACACTTGGCTATTTTATCAGTAATCTCTTAGAAAGATTAATCTTTGCAGTTGTCTGTGAAGTACTGATTTATGCAATGTTACCTGCAAGAGTCACTTTCTATAGACCAAAAGCATCAACATCAGGTGCAATCACAGATTCATTCATTACAGAACAACTTTTACATTGTCTTACAAACACTTTCTTTCCTTTTATCTTTTACTTTTGAAAGAATTTAATAAATACTAACTCTGAAATGTCTCAGACCTCTAAAATGCACAGGTTCAGGTTCCCAAAGTGATGTCTGTTTACAGAATTCAAACAACATTTTAATACAGCAGAATTACGATAGGGCTGTACAACTAATCCATAAAATATCTATAATGAAATTTGTTGTCAAGGAATGCCATTATCGATTTGTTGGCCTGATCACGGTGCGTGACACCAAGACGCACAGATCAAACATAGACACACAGTCGCAGACGTAATGGAGGTATCATTTCTCATTAATCGCTCCTTAGAATACGGTGAGCTGCTTGTTATGCCGGCCGAGCTTTCATGGCATGGAAGCACAACGGTGATGCACGAGCACCTTAACCAAAAGCACGCTGGTATTTCAGATGCCGAAACATTAGTAGGGTAAGTAAAAACTATCGCTTTGTTTAAACTGTTTGCTAACTTCGGGACAGTCGCTCTAGATCTATGGGCTACCTGCACAACTCTTTAGAGATCGCAGAAATGTGTTTTTGGGGTTGGCTCTTTGCAGGCACTTCCTCGGCCGTCTCCTATAATAGCAAATCCGTGCCTAAAATGGAGCGTGCATTTTTGATAATAATGATATTAAAATTTGTGCAAGCAGAAACAGATCCGCACAAAAAAAAAAAAAACGAACCGCAAGCTGTTTCTCAACCGAATCTCATAGCACCTTGGCTGCTCGTAATATGACAGCAATACATTTCTATGAAATGTAGGATTATTTCTGCTCAAACAGCTTTATAGCTTATCACACCAATTTTTGGAAATTCCTGCAGAGAGCGAGTGCAGAACAAAGGCGGACCTTTGCTACAACCTGAAGGACCTGCGCTGTTCTAGACAGAACGCAGAAGTAGTTGAGCAAGTAGCTCCTTCACTTCAGTAGTTCACTTACAACTCGCTAGCATTACTCAATCACCTCATGAGAAATAGTTATTAGTTAAATGGTGCTACTTCAAATGAGCTTAAATTAAATAGTGAGAATAACAGTAGAATATTACATTAAGTAGTTGTTGTGGTTTTCAGTGATTGCAAGTAATGGTTCATTTTGTCACCAATGCAAATTTTAATTTTTTTAATCCTTTCATTTTAACAAAGACGATTAGCTTTTTTCATTTCTAGCGTTTTTATTTATATAACTACCATTCAGTTTTCAAAATTAATTGTTTGACAAGTGTTTAGCTCTTTATTTATTTATTCATTTATTCATTTATATTGTGAGAAGTTTTACAGTTCAAGAACAAATTTTGCTTTTCATTAAAATTTCAGAATTAAATATCATTAAATCTCTATTTGTGGTTTTTGCCTTTCTAAAAGTTTACTTCTATGCATAAATAATACCCTGATTAATGGTTTTATATAGTTATAAGTAAAACACCAAATAAAAAAAATGCATTAAGTTTTATCCGATTAATCGAAGAAAAATGTTTTGATTAATGATTAAAGCCTTTAATATCTGAGGTATGATACTTTTATACATGCATGTTGTTGGATTTTCACTTTTATTTGTTCTTGTTTGGATCCAATTTCATCAATCCAAAATGTTTCTGAAAACCCAAGCGAGTGTGAAGACTATCAACATCTAGATTTGTCGTTGAGGAATGAAATTGTCAATTACTGTTAACAACGTTAAAACGTTTTTCCAGCCCTAATATAAAATACTTCTTACTATGAAAGTTCATAAGAATATAGACTTAGCTTTTATAAAAATGTTGATAAACTAATTAGAAAAAAATCTATTATACTTGTTTAGACGAAGCTCTAAAATCCTCTAGGTACTGTCTAATGAAGAAATCCACTAACCTCTAAGTGTGCTAATGAAGCTGTTTTCGTTATATCAATAAATTGATTAACATCTTGTGCCAGTTCATGTTTAAGTTTTGTTTCGGTAAAAATTTTAGCAACAGGCAGCTATTTTAGTTTATTTAGAGTTATATAATTACTCCTTGCACCTAGCTACCAGGGAGCCCCTGACCTCCGGAAAGTGTAGAAGGCCTTATTCAGCAAGATTTTATTTAGTGCTATATTCCTCCACTCCAATAGTGATACTTTAGTGCAAAACCACCTTTCTTCCTTTGCTTGGCTCACCTCTTTGAATGCATTAGCCCCTGAGAAACCTACACGCTAACAATCCTTTGTTAATGATATGCTTATTTACCTGCTGCTGTCTGAAGTCGACACTCAATCCGCGCTCACCTTACCGCTACCCGGAGCTGATGTCATCATAATTTTTAAGCAATAGTGCAATATTAGCATTTCCCCTGACTAACCCCCTCTATGAGCATTTTTTTTCTCCACTTTGAACAAGCAAATTTCCCCGCTGACCCGAGCCAATTACACAGTATTTGTTCAGGAGTTTTCAATAATCCCCCCCCCTTCTCTCTCTTCAAAAGGTTTTCAAAAGGCTTGAGCTGTAATTGCCAACCATTGATCAGCATAAACTACAAGCTAAATGAAGTGTACTTGTGTATTGAGAGGGAGTGAGTGTGTATATATGTGTGTGCGTAGGGGGTCTGACAAGACTCAAGTCTCTGTGGTCAGCATAAAATTGAAATAATTGCCTAGTTTGAATTAAATGCATCTCATGGTCTTTGGCTTTAATTAAACCTTTACTAGGTACACTAGGAACTAAAAGCGCTATTTCACAATAAAAAAATATGCATCTCAGCAATAAAAATTGCTTGGCTATATTAACGGATTACTATTTATAAACTTTCACACACATAAAAAGTCAATTTTTGGTCCATCCCTCTACATGTTTTTTACAGAACGCTTTTTTTATGTTAATCTGAATTTTTCGGACAAAACTAAAGTTAAAATCTAGTGTTTTATATTTTAAGAAACGTTAGTTTGTTTCTTGGATCAGTTAAAGGTAAATATTGTTTTGTTATTCTTATAATGTGTTCTTTTAACAATCAAAAAATACAAAAAAATAAAAATAAGTCAATAAAAAACATTTGAGGTCTCATCAGGACCCCACTTGGTACATTTCCTTATAAAAATTTTATACATTTGATTAATATTTTTCTGCAAGAGATTGGTCTGAATTGGGAGACAATGTTGAAGGGAATTCTGAAGAAAATGTTGCTGCCAGTGAACATTCTGTAGAGGATACCGATTTGAAAGAGTTGAACGCATGTAGCAGTAGCATCTAATTAATCTGTAGTACTTGTTTAAACAATATAACAATGTAACTGAAATACATCTCCAGACACTCAAAAACTAATTTCAATAACCTTAACCTTGGGGTCATCAGAAAACTCCAACCTTAATAAGGTACATTGACAACACAGGCTTGGAATGTTAAGAGTTAAATGTTTTTTAGATATTCCTGTATATAACTAGACAGGAAAAAAATGACATTTTATTGTATATTTACATAAGATAACATTTGATATTTTTCCATATATCCAACAATATCTTTTAAGAGACCATTTTAGCATTTTTCTATAGTGTGATAATGCATTCTTTATTCTTATTTTAGTAAACACCACCTCTATAGATGAAAAGTAGACTTTTTTACTTCAAGAATGCTTTGAAAATGTGAGAATCTTTTATAGCTTTTTATTTCTTGGTGGAGCTCAAAAACAAGAAAAAGTCTATTTCTCCATTCGAGTGAAGGTAATGATCAAGGGAGATCAAGTTTGAACTCTAAAAACTTTCTAAGAAGAAAGAACACTTTAAAAACATGTTCTTTTTTTAGACAGCCATCACAGTGAAAGATCTGAAAGTAAAACACACACACACAGGGGGAATAAGAGAGATGACCAGGTTACTTGCCTACATTTATTAAGGGTGCAGATGCGGGTCTGTCTCACTTTCAATCTCTCGCTCTCTCAAACACACTCTGGGTTTTATTCAGACCGACCCATGCAGCTCTGGGGTATGGTAGGTCATGACTGTGAGTGACATGGCTGAGACTAAGGGACGCATGCACACATACACACACTTGTGTCCTGACTCCAGATTAAATTCCTTTAAACGTGGGAGGTGGACTACACACATGACCCTTATTTAATTAAAAATCACAGGAGTGGCCCAAAAGAGAATCTTTCATTTTGTGCAAACACTACAGCACTGTGAAACGATACTGTATTGAGTAGAAGAAAAAATAGAAACACCTGCAGGTCTTTATTTGAAAGGCTAACTTACATAAATATATTTATACAACAGTTTACTATGTTGAAAATGAAAATATATTATATATCTGGTGTGACGATCAATGTTATTCAACAAACTTGTTTTATACTTTATACTAAACATTGAAGCACTGGATTGGTGGAGAACGTTTTGTGTTACCAAAAAAAAAAATGGTGTTGTTTGCAAGTGATTAATTCAATAGAAAGAAACCATCTTGAATTAGAGAATGCAGAGCCAGTATTGCAGTATTACAATTTCTACAAACAACAAGCTATTAGGGCTGTAGCCATCAACATTTTCTTAGTAATTGAATATTCTGCTATAAAAATAACCGATTAATCCTTTAATCTAATAATTAGATAAAACATAGTTTTGCTTAATTAAAGAGCAATATCATAAATGCAAGATAGGTTGTTTGAAAAAACTGACTGGTTTATTTTTTGGAAAATAAAAGTAAATTTTATTTTGCATCCAATCAATACAAACAACATTTTCTTTCAAAAAGAAACATTGGTTTACGTTCCTTTTTTACCTGTAAACAATTACTATTTTACTGTGCTATACTGAGTTTAAAAAATATAGGGGGGGGTCAAGATAAATAACTTTAAAATTACTTTTTTAGAGTATCAAAACCCTAACACTACATTAACAATACAAACACATTGCCCTCAAGTTTTTTTTTTGTTTGTTTGTTTGTTTTTTCTTTGAATTTGAAAATGAGTTTTGTAGCAGAACCAGCAGGTCAACAGTGACTTCTTAAGTGAATGTAGTCCCTTTGATTTTGATGTCAATAGAGTGAATCACAAAAGTTAAACGGCAATGGTGGATTTCACTAGCAGGAAAAGCCATTGCATTTACATAATGTTTGTCTGAAAGATTTACACATATAAAAATAACACATAAATCAGATTGTATGCATACACTTTCTCAAGCAAGTACAAGTTCAAAGAAGTCTGTGATATAATTTTTTTAGCAAAAATGTCATAGATAATTACCACCTGATCCACCTCTCCCTCTGCATCATTTACACCTGTCTCCCACATCATAGCCAATCCCACTTAGATGTTACTATTATTTTTGGTCTATCACAAAGAGATACTGTAAACACAATAACACCTTCCTCCTTTTCCAAGAATGTTATATCTCTGACTTTCATCCTCCAGAACATAGCTAGCCAAATAAATAATTATTTATTCATCAACTTTTTTAAGTGAGATTTTAAATGCTTTACATAAATGTGAGTGTTTGTAGGTTTCATCTTAATCTTTTATATAGATTTTGTTAATGAAAACTTGTATTTTTTGTGCCCAAGTCCTAAATGATCCCTCAGCAAAGCATACACATATTATTTGACTTCAAGCATGATGCTTAATAAAATGACTTAAAAACAAACTCTGTTTGTTTAGTCTTGTCTCTTTAATTAAGTTATTTCCTGCACCATCATCCAAACCACTGCACAAAAAGCTATAGCTCCAAAGACAGATAGCTGTTTGTTTTTCATGGTGTTCAGCAGCACTTTAATCTCTTTTTTCCGAGGCCTTTATTTGTACCTCCCAAGCAGACAGGATGAGACAATTAATTAACTTTTATAAGATTGAAATGAATAACAGGATGTTTTCAGATGCAGCACCATTGGAGCAAAGAAAGGCTATTGTTTAAGACTGTGATTGTTCAGCCAGAGAACACAGAAGACTAGAAGCAGGTATATTTAAGCCAGAAGGAACTAATGCATCTCCACTTCTTTACCAGAGATCGATAAGAGAATAAACTATGGGAAAGAAACTGGACTAATTTAGTCCCATAAGACAATTAAACATTTACAGTGCATTGTAATATGCGCAATGTTATGTATCATGCGGCTTGTTAATCGAATTTGGACTTTGGAAAGGTGAAAATTTGCTGAAAACAAAAAAGGACATTATAGCTTAAAATGCATATTAATTATTATTCAAATATATAAATTATTTAAATACTTTAAATTAATGGTTGTTAGGATTTTTTTTTAACATTAAGCATCAATTGGCTTTTAGCATTATTCAAAATATGGGTTCCAAAAAAAAAAACCTAAATTGGTTTGAGGCATGGAGGGAAAAAAAAGAGACATATTTAGACTTTACACATTTGTACAACTTGTGGTTTTGTTAATGTAGCTATTTTATCTTTATGACAAATGTGAAGGAGTTTATTTATGACCTAACTTTTTTTTATTTATTTTTACCTTTTTTAGCTTTTCAACTTTGTCTTTTCCACAACTGGCATTCATCTTCTACCCTTTTGTGGGTGAGTTTAAATCTGCATCAGGGATGTAGCAAGAGTTGTCCCACTCAAAAAAAACAAACATAAAAAAAGTTTAGTTGGCCATTTTTTTTTTTCCACCAAGCTTTAATCAAATGTTAGATCGCTGATTCTTGGTAGAAGAGTTGAGAGTGACCAAATGATTATTTAAAAAAAAATTATTTAATTTTAAGTGGTATTTAAATAAATATGTTTAGCCAATGATTGAATTGGTGCCTTTATATCCCGAACACCTACCAAAAAAAAAAACAAAAACCAAAAAAATTATGCAGGGATGCAGAACTCCAGGACCAGATTTGGTGATTCCTGCTCTAATCACTTTAACTTTAATTCAAAAAAGTGATTACATTGAGTTAGACTCGCAAAAGGAAGTTTTAAAAACTCAAATCAGACCCTATTTAGTCAGAAAAAAAATTATTTTAATAATTAAGTACAAGCTTTACCACTGACCGACTGAAAAGGAAGACATCGAGAGCCAGAAGGTGTTCAGATATAACAGCACCTTTTTAGTCAGCGGACTATACCTAATAGACTACAGATAAAATGCTGTAAATCAAGAAAATAGATTGATTCTGTAAAATCATCCATTTGTCCAGTATTTTAGTTGAATGTCTTTTCAGTGGAGGCACTATAAAGAAAGGTTAACCTCTAAACCCAAATTTCTGAATTAGCAACAACAGGACCTGAAATTCTCACTTTCATATTTCAAAACACATTGCATTAATTCCCTAATTGAGTCACGCTCTCTACCCAAGCGCTGCCTCTTCTCCTCGGCTCTTAACTCTCTCTTTCGTTTTCCCTGCTTCTTTTTAATAAACTTCTTGTTTGGGCTGCCAAAGCACACACAGATAGACAGCGTGATTTGGTGGCGTTGTTTAATTTGATTTGCTGTAATTAATTTGCCCCTTACACCGAGCCGTTCCAAGTGTGTGTTTACGGCTGCGCATATGTATGCGTGTTAGCGCTCAACCCGACAGTGGAGCGCAAGAAATAAATCATTTATGTCAGAGCCTACCACTCACTTTAATTAAAAGCATGCCACTCTAGAGAAGACAATTACGCTGGCGATTGTGACAAAGAGGTGTATTAAGCCGGACCAAATGTCATAGCGTGCATTATCTGCTGCAGGAGGCCTAAGGAGAAAAATGCCAAGCAGCACCTGTTTCTAAAAAAGGAGCACTCTACTGTTCTAGCCCTCAGAGGAACGGGTGTTTGCGAAGTTGACATTCTCTTAACCTCCATCAAAGGTGCATTTTTCACCCGGTGACATAATGACCTTGCTTGTGTCTCTATATTCTTTACTACAGATGCGCTTGACATGTGTGTTTCCAAAAGTGCTCGAAAAAGAAAAGATGCTACAGCACGTGTGTGTGTGTGTGTGTGTGTGTGTGTGTGTATATTTGCACATACCTGATGAGCAGAACCGATGAGAGCACATGGGAGGATCGGCACATGTGAAAAGAGAGAGAGAGAAAATAAAAGATGAAAATACAGACCATTGCATTTAGTATGTTAATAAACATTTTAGTTTTTTATTTATTTGACCCTGGTTCTTTCTGTTTCTTTCAGTAATTTTCTATCAACAGTATAGCTATTGAGAGCTCTGAACACTACTGCAAAATCGTGCAGCAGTGTAGACCAGTATTGAAAAATATCAAGCTAAATATAAACGGTTTGAACGGCAGGTTTCATAAAACTGAAGCCCTAAAAAATAAAATATAGCTTTAAAATAACATTAAAGTTAACACATACTCTGACCTCTTCGATTTCTGCTTAGTAGTTGAGTCACGTGATGCGCTTAACGTGCTGATGTGCTGTTAATTTCACAGCGTAGGCTAGAACTTCCAGCTTTGCACCGTTGTATGTGTTCCCATTCGAGTGGCTCATTAACTTCTGACAATTAAATGTCTTTTGTCTGTAAGTTTTGTGTTGTAACCTTAATGTCTGCGGTTGTGAAAAATGTTTTTAGTGTAAATTGCATAAAATAATAATAACAATAACAATAATCAACCAAATTTACTTTGAAACAACAATTTTGCACCGGGTCTGTAACTAGGAGAGATTGTGTTTCATTCAAATTTTACTTTAGATCTTCCCATAAAATCCTCAGGGCATTCAGTGTTCCTGATGGCAGAGTAACGTATATTTAAAGTAAATTTAAGGGTGTTAAGTCATAAGTGACTTCAAAGACTGGTTTGTATACAGTCTGAAGAGAGCGTGCAAACTAAACAGAGCTTTTAGATTATTGGATTCAAATCAGTTAGAACTACCAGAGGCTCACTTCAAACAGTCGGCTTAAAGTTACTATGCTGCACATGCCAGGGTTCTTCTGGAACCATATTCCATAAAAGTTTAATTTAGTTTTAAAACTTTAGTCACATTTAAATCCAGGCTAAAAATCATCTATTTAAATTTTGGTTTACTTACTAAGCACTCCTGTCCAAATATCAATTCATTTTAAAATTCAGTTTTCTTTTTTGTCTGAATTTTAATGTCTCATCTCTTGCTTCTTTATTTCAGACCTGCTTAATTGACAATTTTATCTCTGATCTGTTTTCTAAACCACGTTTAATTGTCATTGTGTATGAGAATGTACAATACAAGACTGCCTTGCCTTGCATAATGAATGGTTAAAGTTAACAATAATAGTAATAATAATAATAATAGTAATAGTAATAATAATAATAATAATTCCTTTAATTTATACAGTTTTTTTACCAGACGCTTTGGAAAGCGTAGGGTTGTAGTTTCTTGAAATTGATCAAATATTTGCATTGAACATTTTGTCATCCAAAATATCATCTCATATCATTATCGCCACAATTCCCCAAAATATCGTGATATTATTTAAAGGGCCATATTGCCCACCCCTAGCCAAAATGGCAGAATAAAGCTGGGTGGAAACAAACAGTCAAACCTCTCTTTGTTGCCTCAAATTTATTGTTGTCTACAACAGAGCAGCAGGTTCCAATTTATAATTATTTTTTTTAGGCTGCGCATTGGGTGATTCTTCATCTCCATGTTGTGCATTTAAAACTGAAAAATGTAGTGAAAAACATCCTGTAAAAGTCTGTAGACTTTTTATGTTATCTAGTGTAGGACTGGATAGCTAATTAAAAGGATCAATCAGCTTGTGACTGACTTTAAAAATAAACAAGTTCACAATAAAATGCACCGCTGCCTTGCATGCAAAAATTCCTTCTATGTTGAAAATAATCAAACTTGAAGTCTTCTTATTGAAAGCTTAATCTTTTCGGAACTCATATTGAGGAGACATGAAAACTTTTGCCGTGGCCCTAAAATAATTTATATGCACTTTGTGAGTGACAACCTCACAATGCTCTATAGGAAATTAATCTCATAACTTGCTCAGCGTTTTGACATTGCTGTTGCCTAACAGCTCAGATTAAGGGAGACACCATCCAATTATGTGTCAGCGTTAGCAGGCAAATAACAGCATTCATCATTTTGAGAACTATTGTTGGGGAAGAAATGCCGAACAATGCAAAGGACAAGATTTTGGACGGAAACGCCACTGAAGCGAGAGGCTCTTGACAGGGAGGCGTGATACATCTACATTTGTGACGGGGACTTTTTTTCCCCTCTAAAGTTCTTTTAAACCTAGCGTTTGCATTTTGCCTCATCAAGAACAATTGTAGCCCATGGACCATAGAGGTAGAGTAATCAAACAGTCTTGACTTTCTCTTTTTTTCTCGGCAGGCGGAGCGACTTCCTGCCAATCTGCAGAGGAAGAATGTGCATCGCGGGCTGACGTTATAATTAAACTCTCCTGTAAGACATTCACAGACCTGCTGACAAGCATCTTCACATTATGACAAACTGGTCAGATGTTTGAGGCGGTTTCTTAAAGCTGCTATTAGGGAGGACCTGACAAGACGAATGAGAAACACACAGAACAAGCATAGAAATGTTTAGTGGGGGAAGTAGGCAATGTACAATTACTGTTGCGTACAATTTTTCAGAGCTGTTTTAAAAAGTTGAACAGGCTTCAAACTGTTTTTTTACTGAGGAGTGAAACAGTTGTCATAATCTTCATTCTACTGTTGAAGGCTGAACAAAAGTGAAACATATTTTTTTTCTTTAAAACTCTGACACTTAAATGATCGATAGACGGATGAATCTGAATGTATTTTTTCTGACTGGGAGGGGTTACAATTCAGAAGCTTGGAGATATGAAACCGAGTGGTAAAATATCCCATTTCTACTTTGATTTATCAGTTTTTCCATTTTTTTTAAAGAATTTTTTTATAATAAAATAATTTATTTGCCGTAAAAAAAAAAACTTCAAATATATATAATTTTGCATTACACATTCCTGTGAAATTCAGCGTAATATATCATATTACTATGTTTTTTTAGGTGTTGTACTGTTTTAGAGGCAAAAAAAATGTATATGCAAAAAACAAGACAGGAATATTTACACTTTTTTTAATCTGGTAGAAAAGACATTTTTAGACTTTTCTTTACTTCAAACAGGAATTTGTCAAATACAACAGAAACGTATGTAATTATCTATATCTTTTTTTAATGCAATGTTATAAAATTTCATTATCAATTAAATTAAATAAGTTAAATTAATAGACCTGAATTATTGTCATGGCTAGGATTTGAACTCTGTACTAAGAAGTACTTGGATCTCATGATCTGTCAGATTTGACCTTAAGGTAAGGACACATTGGGGCAAAAAAACATTGCCATGAAAATGTGCCGGGCATGCTCAACAATTCGTTTGTAATTTCCTATCAATGACCACTAACGGGCTCGCACAAATCAACAGCGAAACGCAAAAAAAAACGCTGACTTATCGCCATGGTCTGAAACCAGGCGAAGTTCCACGCTAAACCAATGAATGTGGATCTTTTGCTGACAGGCAAAAAAGTGCTGATGTTAGATTAATGCACAACTTGGGGGCGCTCTTCCCTTATTCACTCAGTCTCTCAACGAGCTTACTAGATACAGCAACGTAGAAGAAGAAACAAGAGAACAAAACAAAACCCATGAAAGTAACGCTTTTCGTTAAACTTTGTACTCATTGTTGCACTGGTTATTATAACTTGTTAATATGAATGTACATTTAGAATTATATTCTAAAAGACTTTACTTTTTTTATGTACAATCACACTTGTGACTATGTTATTATATATTTGCACATTGTGTGTCTACAAAATTTTTTGTTATTACAATAAATATAATTGTATTAGTTACGGTAATGTCTTTATTTAGCAATTTGACAAAGATAAGTAAATAATATTCATTTAATACTATTAAAATGCAACATGTATTCCAGACACAGCTCTGTCCGGAGAGGAGGCAGCACCAACCCCTGGTCCTAATTGCCCAGTTCAAGCACTGAGGATCTATGTAAAAGGACCCGGAACCTTAGAAGTTCTGGTCAGTTCTTTATATGCTTTGGAGGACAGCAGATGATAGGGAAGGCTGTCTCTAAACAGAGGTTGGCCCACTGGCTAGTGGAGGCTATCTCTACTGCATACACAGTGCTCAACATCCCTTGCCCCCTACAGTTGATAGCCCACTCTATCAGGGTTGCCGTGGCCTCCTGGGTGTTGGCAAGAGGTACTCCACTGGCAGAGATCTGCAAGGCTGCGGGTTGGTCGACATCGAACACCTTCACCAGTGTCTTCAGCCATGCTAGGTGGTGGCAGCGCGGTCTGAACTGTACGAAATGCTGTCCAGCTTGGCTTGCTCCATTCATCGGTGATACGTGTGCTATTTTTTCCCCCTGGAGATACCCTCCAGCTTTTTGGGTCCTCTCGCCCCAACAGGCATAGTAAAGTAAGCAGAGTAATCCTACGTTTTGTCCACGTATGTGCCCTCTATGAAGGACTACCGGCTGAATTTTTTATGACCTTTTATAAAGGCTAACTCTCAAAAACTATTACTCTAGTTCCATCTACGCCATCTTCCCTCTAAAAAGACCTTTCCCTAGTGGTTCAAGGCACATTTTCTGTACGTCCCTCAACGAAACCATATGTGTATTAAACTGCCTAGTACTAAGTCCAGCCTTCGCGGTGGCGAGTAGAGCCTTCATGCATCTCCCTTCAGCTCTGGGATTGATGCTCCCTCCTCTGGTATGAATCGGTATGAGATGAATTTTTAGCCCGTCAGCCAATTAAAAATTAAGCCTATACTTAAGGCCAGGGCATAGGAGGGCTCGTCTGGCCATAAGCAGATGCGGAAGGACCTAGGTTGTGGCGTTTTGCAGGGTGTCCCCATAGTGATATAAGTCAGCGATATAAGTCTGAGTGACCGACTGATGGGGAACGTAATGGTTACTTTCGTAATTCCCATTCCCCGGATAGCGAACAGAGACTTATGTCCCCCAGCCACAAACGGTCACAAGATCGTGAGTAAGTCTGGTTGCCTAGGGGGAGAGTATGGCTCCAGCTTCATAAACAGAAATCTTTCACCAGTCGCTTTCGTCTTAGATGATGGCTCCAATGAGCAGACAGGAAATGTGCCACGCTTCCACCTACAATATGTGTGTGGCAGGGTCAGATGACCACCAGCACTGCCGCTGAAAAAAAAGAATATGGAGAGAGTAGAGCGCTCTGAGCGGAGATCCCATTGTCGTAACAGACATAAATTTCCGTTCCCTACTCTGGGAAGGGTAACAAAAGTAACCGTTATGTTTCTGCATATGAATTGTTAGAAGTAGCATTGGGAGGTTTTTTTTGTAATTGGGTGTTTTTGCATTTTGAAATGAAGACTTTATTTTCCATCAAATGTAGGTATAAAGTAATTTTACTACATATAGTGTTGAGCATTTATGGTGAATTAAAATAGTGGGGATATAGGTGAAGCTGGACTCAGGTCACTAAGGTCTGTTTGTAGCTGGCTCAAAAAAAACTAAGTTTTGAAATTATACTTCCATCAGCTTTTAAAAACTTAGGACTTTATTATTGTTAACAAAAGAGAATGTTACAAATGTTAAACTAAAGTTTTACCAATGAATTTTTTACTAGTTAGGTTAAGGGTCCATAATGAATTAATGCTTAAATTAAGACTAAAACTATTAATTAAGTGTTAATTGAGTCTCTGGTTATACATTATTTCAAGTTAAATAATTTTTTTATTTAAGCATTAACTAATAAACTAATACAAATTGAGCAGTTCATATGTTCATATAGAAATGTAAAACGTTTTGAACATTAAAACGCATTACTGGTAAAAGTCTATTAAAATGTCAAAAATTATCATTGTTTAATTAGTAATTAAGTATGAAAAATGTAATGTAACAAATGTTGAAATATCAGTAAAAGATCTCAGACACACATATATACACACCCTCACACACCACATGTACAGATTAGCACTGTTGAACTTCTGCTTTCCGATTTACAAAAAGTAGCATTAAATGGTCAATTGCTTGTCATCTCCACTACTATATTTACATATTTGACCACTCCCTGAACTGTGACCATTGGGCAGAGAGGAAAAGAGAAAGGGGATAGATAGTGCCCTGCGTGTATGCATGTGTGCGAATGTGAGAGAGAGTTACTACAGCTCTTTTAAAGGTGAACTCTGTCTGCCCCATTCCTGCTATAGTAAGTCAAGGCAGGAAATAAAGAATGCTGGTCCTGACAAGGAAGGTCTGGGCGCAGGTGTTAAATCTGGCAGTGCGGAGGGCAGCCGTATGCGGCAGCTGATTTATGAGCCCTTCCGACTCGTGTGTTTTAAACGTGACCTTGTGTATACACTAACCCTAACCCGGTTTTTCTCCATTTTGCTATGCACTTCTGTTCAAATACACATGCTTTCACACCATTGCACTGGAGCTGCATACGGATGTGTCAATGGGTGTGTTTTCATGTGTACATGTTTATGCCTCTGGTGTCCTTCAGGCTGTGTGAGAGATGAACACAGCCGGCACAAATTTATAACAAATATCTTTATGCCTTAACCAGGAAAATCATGTGGTTTGTTTCTGTTAGTGAAGTTGCATGAAAAGTGTGAAAGTGGAAGACAATTCCGTTATTCTTCTCTATATGACAGCAAGACGCTGTGAAATGTGTTTGTCAACAACATTTAAAGCCGTTTGCATCAGTTATTGTATCTCCAGCTGTCAAGTGACAAGCTGCAAAAGTCAGGTGTGTAATAGATGCATGAAAAGTAGTCAAATGTATGCTAGTGTAAGAAGTGTAAAGAAATAATACAGGTGTTGATCAGAAATTTGGTAATAAGAGTGCATATACAACCACCTACATACAAAGAAAGAAAAATACATCACAACTAACCCTCAAACTTGTGTTTTAATGCTGTTTTTCCACTGCGCTGTTTAGTAACAGCTAGACTCGATTAGACTCTTTTGGGGTAGTCTCAACCTCCAAATTCACAGCATTACTACTATTGTTACAACATTTCTTCCTCAATGCTCACTTTGGTAGGTTCAGTAACACTGCTCCAGAGCCCTGGAACCTCTGGTCCAAGCTATTTTTTAAAGCTTTTCACTTTTATTTTTGAGTTGCCACAGGGATCCATTGTGAGACAGAATTTTTTTTTCTTTTACTTTCTAACATTTCATGCTAGACAAGGAGTTTTAAATTTATATAGCACATTATATAGCAACTCAACTTCACCTTATCCTGTCCGTACTATACATATTATTTTCAGTAGCTGTCGAGATGAAGCAAATTTTTTTTTCTGACTGTAAAGAAATGTGTGACGTAACACTCTGTTGATCGCTGATTACTCATTCCCCAAAGAGCACTATTTTGCCAGATTCCAGTCACTGTATGCATCAAAACAGTGTGATGCACACACAATCACAATTGATTGAAAGCAGCTGCTGTAAGGACATTGACAGAAAATTTGCATGAATGAAAGCATGTGAATGTGAGCTACAGAATGAAAACGCATCTCAAAAAGAGTTTTAACACAGTGTTCCTGATCTCTATTTCCTTTTGTTGTATCGTAAAAAACACATTTTTATTGGTAAGTAAATCAATAAATAATCTGTAAGGAAGTGAAATGAAACTCCATGTCTCCATAGGATGAAATGAAGTGATAAAAGGTTAAAAAAAAAAACAGAAGCCGTTCCAAAAATAAAAGTGAAACACTTTAAAACAATTGCTTGGTTCAGACTGTTTCCTCTGAGGAGGAAGTTTGTTCCAGAGCTCAGGG